>CM065598.1:39276025-40719779 GCA_033119425.1 Bufotes viridis
AAACTCAAATTAGCGCAGGATGGCCAACCAGAAATGTAAGAACACTCTCATATCTTACTATATGTTTCGCTATGGTGAAAACAGTTTGACATGGAGATGTTGGTGGACAAAGCTTAAGTTGGGGTGTCTGGGGAGACTGTCCTTTGTTGGATATAGTTACAGATCTATGACAGGATAATGGCGAGAGCAGTGAAGAAGCAGAGTTGCATTGCAGTTTCCCTTTTAGACGAGGTGAGTGCAGCAAATGCTTTTCCAGCTTGGTACTTTTCAGATCCATTCATCAAGAGTGGCACTCCACTAGACAAAGTGGTTGAGGAAGGAACCCCCCACAAAATGCAATTAATATACACTATTGTTGAGCAACAGTGTTTTCCATCATGTGGGTTGTGGACGCTTGTCATCTCTTTGATCTCAACAGTGCAATTCAACAGCAACCATGTATAATTTCAGTGACAATGGATAGGAACCTGTGTTCTTTGGTAAATATACAATTATTATTCACATATTTCACTGTAATAATTTGCTAGTGTTTGTTGATCAGATAAAATGTACGTGGGGGGAAATTTCTGTTGCTTTTTTGTTGTTTTACCAACAGAGTTCTGAAGGAAACTCAAATTAGCGCAGGATGGCCAACCAGAAATGTAAGAACGCTCTCATATCTTACTATATGTTTCGCTATGGTGAAAACAGTTTGACATGGAGATGTTGGTGGACAAAGCTTAAGTTGGGGTGTCTGGGGAGACTGTCCTTTGTTGGATATAGTTACAGATCTATGACAGGATAATGGCGAGAGCAGTGAAGAAGCAGAGGTGCATTGCAGTTTCCCTTTTAGACGAGGTGAGTGCAGCAAAGGCTTTTCCAGCTTGGTACTTTTCAGATCCATTCATCAAGAGTGGCTCTCCACTAGACAAAGTGGTTGAGGAAGGAACCCCCCACAAAATGCAAGTAATATACACTATTGTTGTTGAGCAACAGTGTTTTCCATCATGTGGGTTGTGGACGCTTGTCATCTCTTTGATCTCAACAGTGCAATTCAACAGCAACCATGTATAATTTCAGTGACAATGGATAGGAACCTGTGTTCTTTGGTAAATATACAATTATTATTCACATATTTCACTGTAATAATTTGCTAGTGTTTGTTGATGAGATAAAATGTTTGCAGGGAAGGAGTTTCTGTTGCTTTTTTTTGTTGTTTTATCAGCAGAGTTATGAAGAAAACTCAATTTAGCACCGAATGGCCAACCAGAAATGTTAGAACGCTCTCATGTCTTACTATATGTTTCGCTATGGTGAAAACGGTTTGATATGGAGATGTTGGTGGACAAAGCTTAAGTTGGGGTGTCTGGGGAGACTGTCCTTTGTTGGATATAGTTACAGATCTATGACAGGATAATGGCGAGAGCAGTGAAGAAGCAGAGGTGCATTGCAGTTTCCCTCTTAGACGAGGTGAGTGCAGCAAAGGCTTTTCCAGCTTGGTACTTTTCAGATCCATTGATCAAGAGTGGCTCTCCACTAGACAAAGTGGTTGAGGAAGGAACCCCCCACAAAATGCAAGTAATATACACTATTGTTGTTGAGCAACAGTGTTTTCCATCATGTGGGTTGTGGACGCTTGTCATCTCTTTGATCTCAACAGTGCAATTCAACAGCAACCATGTATAATTTCAGTGACAATGGATAGGAACCTGTGTTCTTTGGTAAATATACAATTATTATTCACATATTTCACTGTAATAATTTGCTAGTGTTTGTTGATCAAATAAAATGTACGTGGGGGGGAATTTCTGTTGCTTTTTTGTTGTTTTACCAACAGAGTTCTGAAGGAAACTCACCAGAAATGTAAGAACGCTCTCATATCTTACTATATGTTTCGCTATGGTGAAAACAGTTTGACATGGAGATGTTGGTGGACAAAGCTTAAGTTGGGGTGTCTGGGGAGACTGTCCTTTGTTGGATATAGTTACAGATCTATGACAGGATAATGGCGAGAGCAGTGAAGAAGCAGAGGTGCATTGCAGTTTCCCTTTTAGACGAGGTGAGTGCAGCAAAGGCTTTTCCAGCTTGGTACTTTTCAGATCCATTCATTAAGAGTGGCACTCCACTAGACAAAGTGGTTGAGGAAGGAACCCCCCACAAAATGCAAGTAATATACACTATTGTTGTTGAGCAACAGTGTTTTCCATCATGTGGGTTGTGGACGCTTGTCATCTCTTTGATCTCAACAGTGCAATTCAACAGCAACCATGTATAATTTCAGTGACAATGGATAGGAACCTGTGTTCTTTGGTAAATATACAATTATTATTCAAATATTTCACTGTAATTGTTTGCTATTGTTTGTTGATCAGATAAAATGTTTGTAGGGAAGGAATTTCTGTTGCTTTTTTGTTGATTTTTCAGCAGAGTTATGAAGAAAACTCACCAGAAATGTAAGAACGCTCTCATATCTTACTATATGTTTCGCTATGGCGAATACAATTTTACATGGAGATGTTGGGAAAAAGCTTAAGTTGGGGTATCTAGGGAAACTGTCCTTTGTTGGATATAGTTACAGATCTATGACAGGATAATGGCGAGAGCAGTGAAGAAGCAGAGGTGCATTGCAGTTTACCTCTTAGACGAGGTGAGTGCAGCAAAAGCTTTTCCAGCTTGGTACTTTTCAGATCCATTCATCAAGAGTGGCTCTCCACTAGACAAAGTGGTTGAGGAAGGAACCCCCCACAAAATGCAAGTAATATACACTATTGTTGTTGAGCAACAGTGTTTTCCATCATGTGGGTTGTGGACGCTTGTCATCTCTTTGATCTCAACAGTGCAATTCAACATCAACCATGTATAATTTCAGTGACAATGGATAGGAACCTGTGTTCTTTGGTAAATATACAATTATTATTCACATATTTCACTGTAATAATTTGCTAGTGTTTGTTGATCAAAAAAAATGTACGTGGGGGGGAATTTCTGTTGCTTTTTTGTTGTTTTACCAACAGAGTTCTGAAGGAAACTCACCAGAAATGTAAGAACGCTCTCATATCTTACTATGTGTTTCGCTATGGTGAAAACAGTTTGACATGGAGATGTTGGTGGACAAAGCTTAAGTTGGGGTGTCTGGGGAGACTGTCCTTTGTTGGATATAGTTACAGATCTATGACAGGATAATGGCGAGAGCAGTGAAGAAGCAGAGGTGCATTGCAGTTTCCCTCTTAGACGAGGTGAGTGCAGCAAAGGATTTTCCAGCTTGGTACTTTTCAGATCCATTCATCAAGAGTGGCACTCCACTAGACAAAGTGGTTGAGGAAGGAAGCCCCCACAAAATGCAATTAATATACACTATTGTTGTTGAGCAACAGTGTTTTCCATCATGTGGGTTGTGGACGCTTGTCATCTCTTTGATCTCAACAGTGCAATTCAACAGCAACCATGTATAATTTCAGTGACAATGGATAGGAACCTGTGTTCTTTGGTAAATATACAATTATTATTCACATATTTCACTGTAATAATTTGCTAGTGTTTGTTGATGAGATATAATGTTTGCAGGGAAGGAGTTTCTATTTTTTTTTATGTTGTTTTACCAACAGAGTTATGAAGGAAACTCAATTTAGCACAGGATGGCCAACCAGAAATGTAAGAACGCTCTCATATCTTACTATATGTTTTGCTATGGTGAAAACAGTTTGACATGGAGATGTTGGTGGACAAAGCTTAAGTTGGGGTGTCTGGGGAGACTGTCCTTTGTTGGATATAGTTACAGATCTATGACAGGATAATGGCGAGAGCAGTGAAGAAGCAGAGGTGCATTGCAGTTTCCCTTTTAGACGAGGTGAGTGCAGCAAATGCTTTTCCAGCTTGGTACTTTTCAGATCCATTCATCAAGAGTGGCTCTCCACTAGACAAAGTGGTTGAGGAAGGAACCCCCCACAAAATGCAAGTAATATACACTATTGTTGTTGAGCAACAGTGTTTTCCATCATGTGGGTTGTGGACGCTTGTCTTCTCCTTGATTTTAACAGTGCATTTCAACCGGAACCTTTTACTGACAATTGCTAGGAATCTTTTTTCTGTGGAAAATATATAATTATTATACACATTTTCCACTGTAATTGATGTGTTTGTTGATTTGATGAAATGCTGTTGGGGGTGGGTTCTATTGCTTTTTTCTTTTTTATCAACAGAGTTATGAAGAAAACTAATACAGGATAGCCATCAAAAAATGTAAAAACGCTCTCAAAATATATTTCGCTATGGTGAAAACAGTTTGACATGGAGATGTTGGGGTGTCTGGGGAGACTGTCCTTTGTTGGATATAGTTACAGATCTATGACAGGATAATGGCGAGAGCAGTGAAGAAGCAGAGGTGCATTGCAGTTTCCCTCTTAGACGAGGTGAGTGCAGCAAAGGCTTTTCTAGCTTGGTACTTTTCAGATCCATTCATCAAGAGTGGCTCTCTTCTAAACAAAATGGTTGAGGAAGACAGCCCCCACAAAATGCAAGTAATTTACACTATTGTTGTTGAGCAACAGTGTTTTCCATCATGTGGGTTGTGGACGCTTGTCTTCTCCTTGATTTGATCAGCGCAATTCAACAGGAAGCTTTTACTGACAATTGCTAGGAACCTTATTTCTGTGGTAAATATATAATTAATGTACACATTTTCCACTGTAATTGTTGGAGTTCGTTGATTTGCTGAAATGTTGTTGGGGGTGGGTTGTATTGCTTTATTATTTTTTATCAGCAGAGTTATGAAGAAAACTAATTCAGGATAGCCATGAAAAAATGTAAGAACGCTCTTGTCTTCTCTTTAATCTCAACAGTGCAATTCAACAGTAACCATTTCACTGGACTCTTTTGTTTTGTATTGTTGTTTTTTTAATGAGCAGAACTGTTGAATAAACTGAATTTATCATCATAAGTCTCAGTAGAATAAAGTTTCTTAAAATGCAAGTAAATTTTAGTTTTTATGTAACAGTTTTTCCAAATTGTCGTCTCAATTGTAGTTTCCATTTAGAAACCCTGTTTGATTTCACTGAATATTGCTTGGAATCTATTGACCATGGTAATACACTCATTTTAATGTGGTTGTTCATTTGTTTGGATTGAGTTTGAGTACTACTCTATTCCTATAGATCCTATTTTAAGCTGCATATTTTTCCCTACATTGTCATTTTTATTGAAGATATAACATTTTTTCACAAAGAACAACTTAGGATCCCGGCACCCCCTCCAAATATGTAGGTAATCCAAAGATGCTGTTGATCAGTAGTAGTCAGGAGTGTACCACCAATGAGGCCAGGTAGGGGCAAGAGGGGGGCAGCGGAAGGGCCATGGGCAATGAGCCCTTTAATTGTGGCAAAAGGGTTAGGTTAAGAAATTGGCATGGAGGGGGTGCCGTTTCAGTTTTCGCCTGAGGCAGCAGAAAGGCTAGATGCACCCCTGGTAGCAGTCTATACAGTTCTATTCACCAAGTATCTTGGCAGTCCTCATGTCACGTACGCCATTCCTAAAAGGAATTCTGAAAATAAATGGAAATTCAAGTACTTTATTAGCATTCATAACATTTTATGTTGACTTTTCTTTTTACCACCACATCAAGTATGTGTGTTAGGGTACTTTTACACTTGCGGCAGGATGGATCCGGCAGGCTATTCAGCCTGCTGCATCTGTCCTGCTGCAAGTGGCCGTGCACTGCCGTGCTGCCTCTCTGTCCCCATTGACGATAATGGAGCGGAGCTACGGTGCAGCACGGCACTGCACGGCCGGAGATCGTCGGACATGCAGGACTTTTAGTCCAGCGATCTCCGGCCGTGCAGTGCTGTGCTGCGCCGCAGCTCCGCCCCCCGCCCCTCCGCACTTCAGTGCACTGCCACTTGCGGCAGAACGGATGCGGCAGGCTGAATAGCCTGCCGGATCTGTCCTGCCGCAAGTGTGAAAGTACCCTTAGCTTTTTATTAAAACCTGATGTGAATAGTGTAATGATGTAGTATTTGTCTCCTCAGTGAAATCTGCCATCTTGGTTTGCCTCAGTTGGAGCACACTGACTTGGGAGACGTGAAGAAGTATTCCTTTCAAGGGTTGTGAGAAAAAAGTACCGTGCTAGGAAGTCCATCATTATGAATGATAGTATGTATTGTCAATCCACTGCTCTCTTTAATGTTTTGGTAAAGTCATCTTTTTTTATTCTGATTTTGGGATACAATCCAGAGTAAGATAATGAGCAGACAGAGAGCCCTGCCCTCTGAGACAATTACTTCCACTAACCTTTATTTTTCAGTAACCTGAAATTGAACATATTGATATCACTGTCATATTATTCCACACTGAAGAAATAACTATCCCTTTTTATTTGTATTTACTTTTATTAAACAGAGCACTACTCTCTAGAGATTTCTTTATTTACATAAAGGAGAAAGTCTCGTCCCTTTGTCTCTCCACTCAGACGCCAGAGTCGCTATTGACCATGGCATCAAAGGAGTTAAGGTCCACAAGCACAGTAGTGTATTGTCGTCTGAACCCTTTAGCAATGGTGGGTTTGGCTGACAGTCTAATGGGTAATGAGTGCCCCTGACTCTTCCTCGACAAATGATGGTGCGGTAGAGAAGGATCAGGCAAAGTGAACATTTTTGCCCAATCTTTTCATTTTCCCTGGGAGATAAACCACGACTTGAAGCATCTGGCAGCACCTTTCTCTTCTCTCGCCATTGCACATGTATACACGTTCGACCAAACTATACTTGTCTGTGGGATTCAGGAGAGAGAGCTTTCCGACAGCTATTAAATATGTATGAGGGCGTTCACACAGTTGCGATTAAAGTTATCTGTGATCTCAGGCCATTTCAGCAGGGGACTGGCTGCATATGGCACAGTTTCCGCTCCTGAGACAGCACTATCCCAGCTCCATACCTGTACAGCACATTGCAGGAACAATATACAGTATGTGGAGAAAGGGATAAAGACAAGATGCATTTGACTATATGTGCTAATTATTCATGCGCCTTCAAAATCAATACCTGCTTTTTTTTTTATTAAAAAATTGTCTAATGAATCAAAACAACACGACAAACAATGAAAAGATAATTTCCTCTTTCAGTCTGAAAAGTATGCTGCTTATAACTCTGTGATGAACCTGCATACCGCACCCTTCCTTTGGTTAGTAATGATGACAGCAGATTATAGCTTACATCTCTTTTTTTCTTGATCTCCAGTTCCAGTACCATGACTACTGCGTTTTGAGCAGCCGAGCCCCTTGCTTCCTCACTAAATTGAACTGGTTCATATGCATGGAGAAGATGAGAGCTACAAACTGTCCTGTACCAGTCCAAGAAGAAACTACAGGACCTTTATCCTGAATTTATTGCATTAAACAATACGTAAAGAACTTGGCCAAGATTTATTCTCAAAGGACTTATGGGATTCCTCTGTAGAAGAAAGGACTAACTTCTGTCATTTTTTTGTGTCATACAACTTCCTAAATAAATGCTGTTTTGCAAATGCATGCAGTTTTTGTTAATAAAATTACCGTATATTTGAAACTCTTTATTAACATTTTTAGCAAGGGAAACGTACCACAAGAAAAAAGTAATTTGGTAATGAAGAAATACAACAATAGAGTCATCTCTGGAGAAATAGAGTATTAGACTGGTGTGTGAGCGGTCATAGAATGCCAACCAAGCCACAAAGGTTCCTGAGTCACACAGTTATAAGGTGCGAATCACAAATCCTTGCAGAAACCACAATAATTATGTGCTGATGGGTCATCCATCGCCCTGTCCTGATAAAGTAGACAAGGAACCAATCAACCAATTTGATCATCCTCACAGAAAATGAGCAGTATGTGTAAGAGATGCCTGATAGAAAAAGGAGAGCTACAAAGTTGTAATAGAGAGTGCAGTTTTGAATTACAGGCTTTTCCAACAAAACAAGGAGGGTCACGTGTGGACCCCCAGGGAGACAGGGCAGTAGAAGCACCATAACCAAACAACACATCAAAGGAAAGATGAACTGAAACTCAAACCAAACAACCAACTATTAAATCAGTGGTTATTCTCGCTTTGCTCTCCTCTACCCATCCAGCTCAGATGTAGTGACAAAGGGTTCATGTAACCCTGCAGCCTAGTCAAGTCCCAGGGTGACATACAACAATGGGTATAGGATTGGTGCATGGACCTTCACCAGTACTTGATAGAAGAAGAGAATAATGATCAGGACCTTCAGATCAGCGATCAAGAGATAGAAACTGGAGGGTCATTCATCAGTAGACATCCTTGGTACCATGTGGTAACAGAAAAACATGAATGCAGCTTAGTTCCTAGGGAAGTAAAGCAATATATCCACTCCCATACTACAACATTTTTTTTTAACCTTTTGCTCTTTATGTTGAGCAGCCTGTACCCAGTCCATTTTCATAATTAAAGATAATTTCTTGAAATAGATCAAGGGGGGGGGGGTCCAGATGTGGAATATTGCTTATTTTGCTGCTGTGGGGATGTTGCATGTATTTTATCTGTAACCCAGGATCGCCTAGGTGGAGTTTAAATGGCCACTAGGGTTGAAGCATTGAACGACATTCTTGTGTATTTTGTCCCAAAACAATTGTATATACGAGTATTGCTAAATGCAATTATATAGATTCGCTTTAGGAGTGCCACCCTTACTGCTGGTGGTGGGGGGGGGGGGGTGGCAGCCAGGGAAGGTGTTCTCTACAAACGGCTTGAGAAGGGAGCAATGGAAGACTAGGTGCACCCTGATGGAATGTGGGAAGTCCAGCCGGAAGGTGACTTCATTAATCCGGCCAGAGATCCGGAAAGGCCCCATGCATTTTTGGCCCAGTTTCTGAGCGGGTACCTTCAGTCTTAGGTTTCTTGTGGAGAGCCACACTTGATCTCCTATCTGAAACTCCGGAGCGGGTCTACGACGTTTGCCTGTCGCCCGGTTAAAGCGTCTCTGAGCCTCAAGGAGATTATTGGAAATGTTCCCTTGTGCCTCTTGTAAATTTGCCAGACGTTCGGCCACAGCTGGAAGCGTGGAGGTGATGGGCAGGCGTGGGATGAAAGCTGGATGCAGGCCAGTGTTGGCGTAGAAAGGACTGTAATGTGTGGAACTGTGTTCTGCATTATTATAGGAAAACCCAGCCGTAGGAAGGTGGTCCAACCAGTCATCCTGCAAATGAGTGATGAAACAACGTAGGTACTGCTCGAGGGTCTGGTTCGTTCTCTCTGTCTGCCCATTAAACTGGGGATGTAAAGCGGAGGACAGGTTTACCGTGATCCCAAGGGCCAGGCAGAAGTCTTTCCAGAATTTAGAGGTGAATTGCACTCCTCGGTTAGAGACCACATCATCCGGAACCCCGTATAACCTAAAGATTTCACGGAATACCAGGTCAGCCGTCTGTTTGGCGGTGGGTAGGCCCTTGCAGGGGATCAAATGGGCCAGAATGGTGTTCATCCCTTTTGAAAGGGGTAGGTCAACCACAAAGTCCATAGAAATTGAACCCCAAGGGCGGGAGGGGATGGGGAGTGGTCGCAGCAGCCCCACGGGTGAAGAGCGGGGAGTCTTGTTGCGGGCACAGACCGTGCATGAGAAGACAAACCTTTTAGTATCTTCCTTATACATCGGCCACCAGAAGGAGCGGGACAGGAGTTCCTGGGTCTTTCTTGTACCTGGATGGGAAGATAAAAAAGAAAAAACGGAAGTTAATCCAAACACTCAAGGAGAGAGACAGTCTCCAGGAGGAGTGGAAAAAAAGGCGCCAATAGGTATATTGGGTGAAGGTATAAGCAAATAGGTGTGTAAGTCTGGTATAGAGGCGGCTCACCAGTGTCTCTAAAATAGAGGCACAACAAAATGGTCAAGGAAGTATCAGGTAAGTTGAGAGAGTCTGACTGCTCACCAAAGGGAAGGGGAAAAAGAAAAGGGGAAAGGCAAGGGAGCGCCAAGAAGGATGGACGGGAATGCAAATACTGGAGATAGTAGTACTAACCAGAGGGTAGACCCTCATACAGTGTCCAGTGATTAAAATGTCTAAAAAATGTATCTATAAATATATAAAGGTGAGGTACTCCTGGTCCGGGAGTCAGTTAATGGGTCTCACAAACGACTCTAGGAGAGCAACAAATAACCATCAAATCAATACTGTATTAATATTCATAAGGTTTGTGATGCAGCAGTGTCAGTAAAATAAAATAGAATAAAAATAGAATGCAGTAAAATACCATCAGGGACTTTTATGAGTTCCTGGATTAGAGTAGAATCCACTTACTTCACTAGGGGGCTGACCACAGGATAAGCTCAAGACACCTGGGTCAGACACCCCCCGGCCAGGATCGCCTGTAGATCTTAGTGGATGATGACAGCCAGAGTCTCAAGGGCTTCAGATCAATCACTTTTATTCAAAGAACATATGTGGCTCGACGCATTTCGGGGCAGACAAAGTCCCCTTCATCAGGAGCAGATGCTTATAAATAAGTAGAGGATACAGTCAAGTTTAAATACAGGACAAAAATACCTGATTGGTTAAACAGGGAGGCGAATTCCCGCGTTCTGTGCCGGAAAGGGAGCCAGCAGGCGTCACTTCCGGTTAAATGGAACGCAATTTGCTTTCCACTGATATGAGGATGCGGTGCAAACCGGATATCCGGTGTCGTCACATCCGGTATCGGTGGAACCCAGAATAATATATAAAATCAATGATAAAATGTTACAAATAATAATATATAGAGAGGCATACAAATATCCATAAAAAAATGTGGAAAAGAGGATGGTTTTCTCGTATTATTATTTTTTGTAGTTCATTGTAGTGGGCCTGTTTCCTACCGGTCCATGGATCTCATCCAGATCGGGAAATTAGCCTTTTAACATATAAAACACAATACAAGTAGACATGCTAATGTATACATCAAAAATCACCGGGAACCGGCAGATTGGTAAGATGTGATAATGATCGGTTCTTGCCGTTAAACAAAGACGGCACGAAATATGAGTATGTATGAGCCTGTCAGTAACCCGTGGTCACGTGTGAGAGTAAATAACACGTGACCACAGGTCCTTGAAGGACAAAAGAATGCGAGATTGGCCAATATATCACTAAAATAGAACCCGTGGTCACGTGTAAGAGTAGATATCACGTGACCGCAGATCCTTGAAGAACAAAGGAGTGCAAGATTAGCAAATATATCACTAAAATATAACATATAAATTAATAAAGCACATAGCTTGATAAGAGAAAATATTTTTTAGCTGTTAAGACATATGAATTAATAAATAAATCATGCGGGATAAAAACAAGTGAGTGTAGATAAATAGATGGACGAATAAATTATTTAATTCATAGATGGATGAATAAATATACCCTAATTAGTTAATATTGATCAATTCTGCTATTATGCGGGACGTACAATGGCGGGGGGAGTATACGTGAGCCTGTCAGTGATCTGTGGTCACGTGATTGGGACCTGAAAGCGGGTATCACGTGATCGCAGGTCCCTGAAGGACAAAGACATGTAAAATAACGCTTGCAATTAAAACGCTAAAATGTAACTTATGAATTGGTAATGCATATGAATCGACTATAGATAAATGGATACAATAATGGATGTGCCCTAATAGATTTACTATCATAGATAAATATAAATATCGGTTACTATAATAAATAAATATAAATATAGGTTAATGAGCATGTGTTGAATTAATAATTGAATGATAAGACTGGTTATCATGATTAGGTCACTAGATGTAATTTGATAAATAGCATATATATATAGATGGGTGTGGAAAAAAGATAAATAAGTAATAATAAATAATTCATGGGTAGGGGATTTGCGGATTCGAGTTATTAGATGTGAAAAGTATATAGATGAATTGATTGATCAAAAAATGGATTACGTATTATGTTGAATTAATGATTAAAAATAAGAATAAAAATAAAAATAAGGATTAATTGCCGATTTTTGAATAATTGAATGATTAAATTGCTGAATGTAATATTATTGAATGTAATATTGTAGATTACAGATAGATGTAAGGAAATACTGATTCTCTAGTGATGTTTCCAAGGAAAGGCGTTACAGGAAGCAATAAAAGTAGTCATAATACTCGCAATAATAATAAATGTCATAATAACGTCGAGAGCAGCAATACTAAGAAGAACAGTAAGAAAGGATATGGATATGGTTGATGATGTCAAGCCCCGTGGTGAGAGATCAAAGGAGTCCTAAGAGGTGCTCGGGAACTCAATCCCTGGGCCGTAAAATCTATATTTGCCCAACTTAGCTGTGGGGCCGTATCAGTCCGGACATAACAGTTTTATTGGTACTATTTTGGGGTACATTTGATTTTTATTTGCTCGATATTAAGTTTTTTGTGAGGCAAGGTAACCAAAAAATGGCTGTTTTGGCACTGTTTTTATTTTTTACAACATTCATCTGACAGGGTAGATCATGTGCTATTTTTATAGAGCAGGTTGTTATGGACGCAATTATATCAAATATGTCTACTTTCTTTGTTTGTTTCAGTTTTACATAATAAAGCATTTTTGAAAAAAAGATTTTATTTTTGTGTCCACATTTTCTGAACACATTAAACATTTTTTTATTTTTTTTTTCTGCCGATCGTCTTGTGCAGGGGCTCGTTTTTTTTCAGGAACAGTTGGTGTATTTATTTTATTTTTTTATTTTTTTCGGTACATATGATTTTTTTAATCATTCATTATTACACTTTTTGGGGCAAGGTGACCAAAATTGGTTGTTTTAGCAGTTTTTATTTATTTATTTTTACAGAGTTCACCTGAGGGTCATGTGACATTTTTATAGAGCAGATCGTTACGGACGTGGCAATACCTGATATGTATACTTTTTCCTATTTATTTAAGTTTTACACAATAATAGTGTCTCCATAGTCTGAGAGCCATAGCTTTTTTCTTTTTTAGCCAATTGTCTTAGGTAGGGTCTCATTTCTTGTGGGATGAGATGATGGTTTCATTGGTACTATTTTTGAGGGGCATACGCCTTTTTGATCGCTTGGTGTTGCACTGTGATTACAAGATTACACTCACCGGTAATGACTTTTCCATAAGCCCATGACAGCACCCTTGAGAGAGACCGCCTCCATCCAGGACAGGAAACAGGAACTTTCTCGTACATTCCATTGGGGGACACAGACCATTGGTATAGCTTAGAGGTATCACTAGGAGGGACACTATGCAAATACAAAAGAAGGCTCCTCCTCCTCGGGCTATACCCCCAGGCTCCAGCAGAAGGAAGTCAGTCTTTGCTTAGTGTCTTTGTCTAAGGAGGTTGACACATCTACTCCTGTTTGTTTTTTTTTACAGATGGGGACGCAGGTCAGCATGGCGCTTTCCTGGTACCCTGTGGAGTGACCGCCGCCGTCCAGCCTCTGGGCCACCTGCTGCCTTCCCTCCATCCAGAGAACTGCACTCCCAGAGTCAGACGTCTGAAGAGGTGAGCCCTGCTGGTATTGCACTTGAGGGAGAAGACTGAGGGGAAGACACAGGAGCAGATAAGTATTACTCTGTCTCTCCCCTCTCCCCCCCCTCTCCCCCTCCCCCTCTCTGAGTCTGATGGCTGCCTGGGTGAACTTCTGGTGCTCTGGTCCGTCTGGGGGCATAGACAACGGCAGGGGGACCCCTCAACAGCAGGTGACATAGGTTGGAGGGCATCTGAGAAGGGTCCGTGCATTCTTACCAGCGCGGCCGCTTACCCGCGTGGCGCATTAGCGTCGCGCTTCTCTGCCCTGCGCTCACTTTCCGGCGGCCCTTCTCTCCTCAAGCGGGGACCGTTTGTTATCTCTTCCTACTTCCCCACTTGCTGCGATCGGCGGTGGGGCACCATGGAAGCGGAGCTCCTGGCGTCTCTCTTGCTTTTCTTATAAAGCACACGTGCTATTTTTCGCGCCATACGACGCTTCAAGGGGGCAGAGCTTAGTGCCACCTCCGGCGTCTCCGGATCCTGCACGAGTACCCGGCTCTCGTGCACTCCCTGGCTCCTACTCTGCTCCTGCTCTGCTTGCTGTGGACATCTGGGCTTGCTAGACTGGTAAGACAAGTTAGCTTTGCTGCAGTCTGGTAGGAGTTTTTTCTGCCTCCCTCCTTCTTTCTTTGGGTGCCACATCATGCCTAAACCTGGGGTCCCCCCTAAATCTGCCAAGGCCTCTTATCAGGCCCCACTGGGGTCCTGTAGAGTGTGTCTTCTGCCTCTCTCTGTCACGGGTTCCTGTGCCTCATGCCCTGCCCCTGGACCGGATCAGAGTGCTCCTCCTTCACTTGTTCAGCCCAGCTCTCCGCCTGTACCTGCGGACCCTGTGGTACCTGTCTGGGCTTCCGCCATGTCCAGTGCGGCTGCCGATTTGGCTCTAGTAGCCAAAGAGGCCATGTCCTTTATGGAGCGTATGGCAGCCACCAGTCCTGGGGCGCCCCCCACGCTATCTCCTCATAGTGATTCTCACAGAGGACGCCCGGTCTCTAAGAGGCAGCGTGAGCGGAAGCATTCTTCTTTGGATGTCTCCGCTTCTCCCCCTCGCCTGGAGGCGTGTTCAGATGATTCTCCCCCTACTAGGGAGCACAAGTCTGAAGGGGAATTATCCAATCGGGATGAGGTCACGGAACAGGACCCTCCGCCTAAACTGTCCGCCATGGTTGCCGACTTGGTTACGGCGGTCCGTGACACTTTTGATATTCAAGAGGACTCTCCTCCCTCCACCAGTCAGGAGTTTGGCCTTTTTCCGCCTAAAAAGCCTAAGGCCGCCGTTTTTCCCATTCATGGAGAATTCAACGCGGCCATATCCAAGGCTTGGGACCGGCCTAACCAAAAGTTTACTGCCACTAAGCGCATGGATACGCTTTACCCGTTTCCTGCTGCTAGTGTAGAAAAGTGGGCTTCCCCCCCCCTAAGGTGGATCCTCCGGTAGCCAGATTTGCCAATAATACCGCTCTCCCGGTCTCTGACGGCTCCTCTCTACAGGACGCTGTGGATCGGCGTTTGGATTCCCTTTCCAAATCCATCTTTTCTCTGGCGGGCGCGTCCCTGCCTCCAGCCTTTGCATCAGCATGGGTCGCCAGGGCACCCTCAGTGTGGCTGCAACGCCATCACCAGGATTTGGCGGAGAAGCATGCGTCTGTAGATACCTTGGATTTTATTCTCCAGATGTCTCAGGCTGCTAGGTTTCTTTGCGAGGCTTCCATGGACATTGGCGCCCTCTTTGCCCGCATTTCAGCCCTCTCTGTCATCCAGCGCAGAGAAATCTGGTTAAAGGTGTGGGACGCTGATGCTTCCTCCAAGCGTTCCCTCGCTAACCTTCCCTTTGATGGTTCGCGGCTTTTTGGAACCCAGCTGGAGTTCATCTCTGCAGCAACTGGGGGCAAGAGTACTCATCTACCTCAACCGAGGTCCAGGCGCCCGGTTCAGGCGAGGTCTTCCGGTTCCAGGTTCCACTCCTTTCGCCGCTTCTCCTCTGCCAGGCCGTCGTCGGCTCCCTCGACTGGCTGGTCTCAAGACTCCCTTAAGAAGCCCTTCTTCAAGCCCCAGCCTTCCTGGCGCCCCAGGGCTCAGTCGACGCTTCCTGCGGCCCCAAAGCAAGCTTTTGCATGAAGGGAGGCCCCCTTCAAAGGGGGGCCGTTTGCTCTCCTTCCATCAGGTCTGGAGGGCTCACGTTCAAGACGCTTGGGCTCTAGAAATTGTAGCATCCGGCTACAAGATAGAGTTCGAATCCAGACCACCAGAACGCTTCTTCCTTTCTCGCGTTCCGGGGGACCCCGCCCGGGCTTCGGCTCTCTTGATGGCGGTTTCCTCCCTTCTGGACCGGGGGGTGATCACCCCTGTTCCCCTGGAAGAACGGGGCACAGGCTTCTACTCCAACCTGTTCGCCATTGGGGACTGTCATTATCAGTTCGTCGCCCTCCCTTTCGGGTTGGCGACTGCTCCTCGGGTCTTTACCAAGATTCTGGTGCCCCTCATGGCCGTTCTGCATTCAAGGGGCATTTCCCTATTGCCCTACTTGGACGACATTCTGATAAAGGCCCCCTCTCTTCCACAGGCCGAGGACAGTGTCCGGATCACCGTCCAGACTCTGGAACGGTTTGGCTGGTTGATCAACCGCCCCAAGTCGTCTCTTCTTCCCTCCCAGAGGCTCTCCTTCCTGGGGATGCTCCTGGACACCTCGGTTGCCAGGGTTTTCCTGCCGGACTCCAAGTCCTCCCAGATTCAGGAGGCAGTTTCGCTCCTGCTTCGCCCCCAGTCTTTTTCCATTCGATAGTGCATGCGGACCCTGGGCCTCATGGTGGCCTCCTTCGAAGCCATTCCGTACGCCCAGTTCCACACTCGTCCGCTGCAGCGGATGATTCTTTCTCTTTGGGACAAGTCCCCTCAGGGACTGGAAACCCGGATCCGTCTCCCTCGACGGGTTCGGGCTTCCCTGTCCTGGTGACTCTCCCCTCTGCCTCTGGCGTCAGGGAGGTCTTTTCTCCTGTTCTCCTGGACGATCGTCACTACCGATGCCAGTCTCTTGGGTTGGGGCGGAGTGTTCCAGAGCCTACGGTTCAGGGGGTTTGGTCGGCGGAGGAATCCTGCCTCCCGATCAACATCCTGGAACTGAGAGCAATATTTCTCTCCCTTTCCCATTGTGGGTCTACCGGTGCGGGTACAGTCGGACAATGCCACGGCTGTGGCCTACATCAACCATCAGGGCGGGACGCGCAGCTGGGCGGTGATGCACGAGGTGGAGAGCATCCTCCACTGGGCGGAGTCTCATGTCCCTGTGCTGCCGGCAGTGTATATTCCGGGGGTCGACAATTGGACGGCGGACTTTCTGAGCCGCAACAAAGTGGATCCGGGCGAGTGGTCTCTGCATCCGGAAGTCTTCGAGGACATTTGCCGCAAGTGGGGCCGTCCGGACTGAACTTCAAGGTGCCGGTGTTCCTAGCTCGGGTTTGGGACCCGATGGCAGTCGGTGTGGACGCGCTGGTGTCTCCGTGGTGGCAATTCAACCTTCTTTATGTTTTTCCTCCTCTTCCCTTGCTGCCGAAGGTTCTGCGCAAGATCGAGGTGGAGGGGATCCCGACCGTTCTAATTGCCGCGGACTGGCCTCGTCGCGCCTGGTTCTCGGAAATCGCGCGCATGCTGGCGGATGCACCTTTGCCTCTTCCCGACAGAGAAGATCTGCTGTCTCAAGGGCCTCTCTTCCACCGGAATTTATGGTCGCTGCGTTTAACGGCGTGGCTGTTGAGACCGCCATCCTAAAAAAACAGGGATTTTCGGATTCTGTGGTGAGGACCATGATCAAGGCGCGGAAGCCGGCTTCCTCTCGGATCTATTATCGTACCTGGAAGGCCTTCCTGTCTTTTTGTGAGTCCTCGGGTTTCCCTCCTCTTCGTTTTTCCGTTCCGGTAGTACTTTCTTTTCTCCAGTCGGGCCTCGAGATGGGTCTCTCTCTCGGCTCTCTGAAGGGTCAAGTTTCGGCTCTGGCTATCTTTTTCCAAAGATCCCTTGCCCTGCTTCGTCCTGTGCGAACTTTCCTTCAGGCGGTGGCACACTCGGTGCCCCCGTATGTTCCCCCCCCTACCATCTTGGGACTATAACTTGGTTCTAATTGCCCTCCAGGGGGCCCCTTTTGAGCCCCTCAGGGAGGTGTCTCTTACCTTTCTCACCTGGAAGGTGGTTTTTCTGGTCGCCATCACCTCCATTAGGCGAGTGTCAGAGCTGGCTGCGCTCTCCTGCCAGGAACCTTCCTGGTTTTCAATCAGGATAAGGTAGTGCTTCGTCCAGTCCCGTTGTTTCTGCCTAAGGTGGTGTCTGCTTTCCACCTTAATAAAGACCTTGTACTCCCCTCTTTTTGTCCCTCTCCGGCCAATTCCAAGGAACGTGCTCTTCATTCCCTAGATGTTGTTAGGACTCTGAGGGTGTATCTGGCGGCTACTGCTTCTTTCCGCCGCTCGGATTCTCTGTTTGTGGTACCCGAGGAGCCTCGTAAGGGTCTGGTGGCCTCCAAGGTCACTGTGGCACGCTGAATTCGGTCGGCTATTGCTGCGGCTTATGGCGCTCGTGGCCGGATTCCCCTGGCTCGGGTTATCCCTCACTCCACTAGGGCGGTGGGAGCTTCCTGGGCTAGGGCGCAACTGAGTTTCCACGTCCCAGTTGTGTAAGGCGGCCACCTGGTCGTCCTTGCATACTTTCACGAAGTTTTATCAGCTTCAGCTGATGCGGTCCTTGGGGCAAGGTTTTGCAGACTGTGGTTCCTGTTTAACTGTTAGACGTTCTTCCTGGAGGTGTTGCGATTTGTTTCCCACCCCATGGACTGCTTTGGGACGTCCCATGGTCTGTGTCCCCCAATGGAATGTGCGAGAAAAGGAGATTTTTGTGAAACTCACCTGTAAAAAAGATTCTCGTCTTTTCCATTGGGGGACACAGCTCCCGCCCCTTCCTGCTTGTGCAGTGGAGGATTATTGTTTCTGTTTTATTCTGGTTGGACCTCATGATTTATGGTCTGTTGATTTCCATTGTTTGGACTGTTCTCCTTCTCCTACTGTTTTTGCAACGCCTGACTTCCTCCTGCTGGATCCTGGGGGAATAGCCAGAGGAGGAGGAGCCTTATTTTGTATTTGCATAGTGTCCCTCACAGGTGAGTTTTACAAAAATCTCCTTTTCATGCAGAGTTCAAAAAGGGGTTCCTTACCCCATCTCATCAGTTAATAGCGAGAACATGTCCTGTAGAACACTTTAAACATATTTCCTACACTCTTTTTTTTTTTATTATATACATTTTGTTATTTTTATAGGTAGATATATATATATATACATATATATATATATATATATATATTCTTTTTTTTGGGGGGGGGGAAATAAATGACAGGTGCTGTCATGGGCTTATGCAAAAGTGATTATTATACAAACCATTAGAAAACGTGGTGTTAAACAAGCAGGATATGCTCAAACCCACATGCGGTTGTACATATTAATGGGGGAGCATATCCTGCACTTGTAGTCCGCAGCTCATGGCAATCAACAGCAAAAAATGCATACAATGGAAGATGCCAGCAACGTACTACAAGAACCACAATAACCATCCTACATAAGGTAACAATTATGTGGATGTGAAGACCAATCAAAGACTAAACAAAAGCAAAGACAGGTGCACTCTGCGATAATACTAAACCCTCACACTGATGTAAAATTGAGAGGTTAGTTCGACATATCCTACTAGGAGGACATGTCTTAAGCTCGGGCACCGCGCCAAGGTCTCTCAAGTACCCCTAGGCCCTATCACTCACCTACTTGTGCCGTTTAGGCAATACCAGGGGCCAGTGGGCGGATTACAGGAGCATAAGGCCTGACTCACAGACAGCTTACCAGTAACCTCCAGCATGTAGCCATGCCTGCAATGGGAAGTGGGAAGTGCCTGTGAGCCCCACCCGAGACTGGCTGATATGGCCCAGGGCCTAAACAGGTGCACCTAAATGTAGCCTGTAGATGAAAAACAGGCACATTTAAATAGGAGTTTATACACCTCCATACATAAGACTATACAAACCATTAGAAAACGTGGTGTTAAATAGGCAGGATATGCTCAAACCCACATGCGGTTGTGCATATATATAGGGGAGCATATATTGCCAAAGGACAATTGATCTCTAGAACCTAGGTCCAGTTTGTAATGTCTGAAAAAAGTACAAGGTTATTGCCATGTGGCTGCTCTGCAAATTTGTTCCAAGGAGGTATTGGCCCTTTCTGCCCATGAAGTGGAGACAGATCTAGTGGAATGCGCTTTGAAGGTTGTAGGAGGAGTTCTTTCTGCCGAGGAATAAGCCAAGTTGATGGCCCCCACGATCCATCTGTGTAGGGTCTTGGAGGATGCTGGAAGACCCCGGTTTTTGCCCCCATACTGGATGAAAAGTCTGTAGCTGTCTCTCCACTTCTCTGTAGTGACCAGGTATTGAAAGAGACATCTTCTGACATCTAACGTATGCAATTGTTCCTCTTTATCATTTTTGGGGTTCTGACCAAACGAGGGCAGGACCACATCCATTGATCTGTGAAACATTGTCACCACCTTGGGTAAGAAGGAGGGATCAAGTCTAATTAGTACCCTGTCGTCCATAAAGATAGTATAAGGAGGAGAAGTTAAAAAAGCAGAGATTTCTCCTACCCTCCTTGCTGATGTGATCGCCACCAGGAATGCAGTTTTAAAAGAAAGGAGTTTCAAGGAAAGATCCTGTAGGGGCTCAAAAGGTGGTTCCATCAGGCTATTTAGGACAAGGTTAAGGTCCCATGGTGGCGTTGAGGACTTAGATAAGGGTCTTAAACAATTTATAGCTTTGAAAAAACCATTTGATCCAAGGGTGGTTGGCAATTGGATATTAAAAAAAAGAACTGAGAACTGATACCTGCACCTTCAGAGTACTGGATCTTAACTTCTTTTCAAAGCCCCTCTGCAGGAAGTCCAGAACTATAGGCATTGGTGGAGGATCTAAGACATTCACCGGATCTCTGCAAAAAGATAAAAAGGTCTTCCAAATTCTTAAGTATATTGAAGATGTAATCTTTTTTCTGGCTGACAAGAGGGTAGCGACTACCTCTTTGGATAAGCCTCTGTGTTCTAGGATTTCCCCTTCAGGTACCATACTGTCAGCCGTAATTGATGTACATCTGGATGGTAAATGGGACCTTGATGTAAGAGATCTGTCCTGTCTGGCAGGATCCAAGTGTCTAATATCGAGAGCTTTCTCAGCCAGGTGAACCATGGCCTACGGGGCCAGAATGGAGCAATTAGAATCACTTTTGTGCGATGTCTTAGTTTTTGCAGAACACGAGGGAGGAACTTTAACGGAGGAAAGGCATACAGCAGACAGTCTGGCCCGGGTAGGGAGAGTGCATCCACGCCCGTAGGGGAATCCCGACTGTTCAGAGAAAAGAAATGCCTGATTTTCGGTTCTGTCTGGTGGCGAATAGGTCTAATACTGGACAACCCCAGAGGCGAGTGATCTGCAAGAATACTTGTTGGTTTAAGCACCATTCTGTCTGTCTCAGTGTGTTTCTGCTTAAAAAATCTGCCTGGTGGTTTTCTGTGCCTTTCAGATGAACTGCCTTTAGGCCAGGGACCCAGGGCATAATTAAATGGAAAATGTCTATATTTAAGGCCATTAGGTTTTCTGATCTGGTACCGCCTTGTCTGTTTATGTATGAGACTACTGTGGCATTGTCTGAGAAAATTTTTAGATCTTTTCCCCGGAGAACTGGAAGAAATTCTTTCAGGGCTAAGAATACTGCTCTGAGTTCTCTCATATTTTGAGACTCCTGTCCTTCCTCTGTTTGCCAAATCCCCTGTCGGGCAACAACCTGACACACAGCGCCCCACCCGAGAGGACTTGCGTCTGTGGTGAGTATTACTGAGTCGGTAGCTTTCCAAGAAAGACCCTGGGAGAGGTTCAGTGGATTCAGCCACCACTGGAGAGATTGGATAACCTGTGGCAGGAGAAACAGAGGAGCGTCCAGACGAGAAGGCGAGCCCTGCCATTCTTTCAGTATCTGCCACTGTAGAAGTCTTAATCTGAATTGGCTCCAACTCACCGCCGGAATGGTGGAAGTCATTCTGGCCAGAACTGCCATCCCTTGCCTGATTGTTCTCTTTTTTGTCTGTAATAAAGATGTTACCTCTGATATCAGTTTGTCTATTTTGCTTTGGGGGAGAAAACAAGACTTTTTTGTAGAGTCTAGGATCATGCCTAGAAAACGTACTCTTGGGAAGGAGATAAATTTGATTTCTTCCAATTTATTAGCCAGCCGAGATTTTCTAGGGTTTTTAAGACTTCTCCAATATTTAACATTAGACCGGAATTTGATTCTGCTACAACCAACAGGTCGTCCAAAAAAGGGATGACTAGCGCATCTTTTTCCCTTATATAGGACATGACCTCTGCCATCACTTTTGTGAACAGTCTTGGAGCAGAATACTGTAAATGGAGGATGCCTTCCTATGTCGAAATTGCTACTCTTAAGTATATTTGATGATCTGTATGAATCGGGATGTGATAATAGGCATCCTTTATGATGGTGGCCTTCGTACAGGTGTTTTAAGATGGTTTGGATTGACTCCACTGAACTTTTTGTACTGGAGAAATTGATTTAAGTCTTTGAGATTTATAATGACTGTACAAACTGTCTGGTTTGGGAACCAGAAAAAGGGTGGAGTAAAATCCCCTCCCCTTCTCTGCTTCTGGGACTGGCACAAGGACACCTTTGTCTATCAAAGACATAACTTCCTGCTGTAGAGCTGAACTTTTTTCAGAATTTGCAGAAATGTTTGTCATTTTTAGTCTTTCTGGTGGACGAGAGGCAAACTCGAGACGAAATCTGTCTCTTATTACCCCCAATATCCAAGGACATGAGGATAGTTCTACCCATTGCTGAAGAAAACGAGAAAGTCTGCCGCCCACCTGAGAAAGAGTGTCATTGCTGACCTGACTTAGGGTTTGAAGAGGGTTTGGATCCAAAGAGAAAACCCTTACTTCTTTTGTTTTGGTTTTTATAACTTTGTCCTTTTTCTTTATTAAACCCTTTTTTGTTCCTCCGAAAAAACTGCCGTTTGGTAGGTTTAGTGGAAGGAAAGCCCTTTTTGTTGTCCGAAGTCCTTTTCTAAAAGGTCATCCAGTACAGAACCAAATAGATAGTCTCCCTGGCAAGGTATGGCACACAACTTATTCTTAGAGCCTGTGTCTCCTGACCACCCTTTAAGCCAAATAGCTCTCTTCGCAGAATTGGGGAGAGGGCTGCGGCTCGGGCACTTAACTTTAAAGCGTCCGCTGAGGCATCGGAAATAAAGTCCACAGCTTTAAGGATGGTGGGAAAGACAGATAATAATTGGTCTCTAGAAGTCTTATCTTGAATATGGGACTCTAGATCCTGAAGCCAAAGTTTTAAGGATCTAGCGGTGGAAGTGGTCGCAATATTTGAATTTACTGTATATGCGGAACGTTATAAAAATATATCTGTATTCAAAATACATTAAAATATGCTTAGGGAAAGGTCAAAGGTCAAAAAACAAAAAATGTAACCCCTATATCAATCGGTACTCTATCCAGCGGATTGTAAGCAAATAAATCATGGGTAGGTGCTAGGGAAGCTCAAATGTATGAGTTACTATTGGAACTCCGGCTCCCCGGAGGGGATATACAACCACAATGGTGTGTCACTGCTACCACCTGGGCAAATAAGTGAGTAATCTAAAGGGTGCAGGATTTACCCCTATTTTCAGAAATCACAGCCTGATAGCAGGACAACATCATATAGGATGAATAGGTGCATTGCTAATTAAGCAAGGCAGAGGAGCGCCCTCGGCAATATTCCACACTGAGTGTGTTTGGAGGACGGTTCATTCATTTTTAGTTTTTTTTTCAGTGACCCACTTGTGAATCTGATGGTGGAGGAGACAAATCTGTACGCCCAACAGTTTGTTGCTCAACACCCGGGCTCCTTTTTGGCCAGGCCCGGTGACTGGACCCCGGTCAGTGCAGCCAAGATGAGGACGTTTTGGGGTTTGAGCAGTTCCCCCATATTGGGCACTATATTTCTGTGATTTTTGTTCCATATGTATTGAATGTGCCTTCATCTGGCATTTAACATTCTTTTGCACCTGGTAGCCTCCATCACACTGTCTGATATGGGTGTGGCTTGCAGTCTTGCTTTATTCACATTGCATTTGTGGTCGGGCACTAACGAAAAGAAGGACTCCTGCCTGCTCGGTTAACTAAAGCGGTTAGAGTTGTGCCGAAACCGCGTCGTTGAAGGGATAGCTGAAGGAGGCCATCCCCTTAGAGGGAAGAATGAGATTGAGGGTAGGTCGGGTGGGAGAGTTGACACGTCGTTCATTGAAGGAGGGGCTGCAGCGCCAGATATAGGTCACCGTGCCCCTCCCACAAATACAGGCCAATGAATCGGCCTTAACACTTGTGGTCGGGCACTAACGAAAAGAAGGACTCCTGCCTGCTCGGTTAACTAAAGCGGTTAGAGTTGTGCCGAAACCGCGTCGTTGAAGGGATAGCTGAAGGAGGCCAAAAACACAACAACCTTATTCCAAGAAAACGTGTGCTTTTATTCACAACACCAAACTCTGACAGGCATGACTCATCTCGGCATACGGACAAGGTATGTATCGGCTAAAACAGGACGAACGCCAACGGCCTAGTTTCTTGATAACATGTGCTGGAACCCGATTCTTCGAAGCGGCGGATGCCGCCCCTATGCGAAACGAATGCCCGGAAATCGAGGCCGGGTCTACTGACAGGCAGGATAGTAAAACTCGAACGTGAGAAATAAAACTGGGACAGGTAAGGTGAGAATTGTTGAATGGTAGTAACGGACTGTCGGGCGGACTATTCCGCAGAGAGGACAAAAGCTGTTGCAACACATGCACGGGGCACCAATAATGAGATGTCGGAAAATAAAACACTTGTGTAGGGGGGCCTACCTGAGAGGTCTTAGTGGAGGCCAGCGAGAGAACGAAGCCATCTCGTGAAGCAGAGAGCTGACTTATCGTGAGGCGCCTGCCACTGTTAGCCGGGGACGTGAACTCCGCCGGTCTCAGAAACCCATAGTAGGCCAAGTACATAGCAGCTTTAACAACCAGGCTAAGCAGAGCACCAAATGGCTTCTTGTCAAGCAGGTCGGAAAGGTCGCGAAAAATCTGACCGGTGACAGGAAGTCGGCGAGTACACGCCTCGCGGTCATTTTTTTCTAGACCCCTCAGAGTGGCTTTCACGGCATGGACTGAAAACAAGGAACCTGGCTGGGTGAAGCTCATGGCCCTAAAATGCTGAACCCCAGCGAGGTAGGATTTGACAGTTGTGTGAGACAATTTCAAATCGGTGTGACAGTAACCTATAAAAGCCAGAATGTAATGAACAAATTCGGTGTCACCTTGAGGACATGAGACCTGAAACTTCTGGAAGGCTCTCCAACCTGTTTGATAGGCTTTGGCCGTATTTGGCGAGAGGGACTTAGCTAACAGAGACCGAGCGGTAGCGAGATGAGTCTCTATGGAAGGGCCAGCGCCACGTATGGAGGAACTGTGCACCCGATGGCGTCTGCTTCTGGACAAATCTGTGAAAAAGGGTAAAATTAAAACGAGATAACGCAGCGTCGGCTGCTGCATTGCGGCTTCCGGATATATGTGACGCTATGTAACGGAACTGATGTTGTAATGACAGAAGGACCAGGCGCCTGACAAACGACATGACGTGAGGAGACTTAGATGACCCACTATTAAGAATCTCGATGACGGCTGCATTATCGGAGACAAAAGACACAGTACGACCCGCCCAACATTGACCCCAGACATGGGATACTGCTACTAAGGGGTAGAGCTCAAACAAGGCTGAAGAACGGAAAAACCCAGGGATGGAGCCGACTTCGACTGGCCATCTGGCTGCTAACCAATGGTTGCCAAAAATAGCCGAAAAACCTGTATTGGCAGCGGCATCGGTCAAAACTACAGGGGAGTCGTTTGAAATCGTGGGGACAAAAGTGAAACGCCATTCCATTGCCTGAGAAACAGATCCCACATGTTCAAATCGGCCAATACTATATTGTCCAGGCATATGCAGCTATCCTGGGAAGGGGCTGAAAGGAGGAGTGAGAGTAGACGAGACACGAACGCCCTACCTTGCGGGATTATGCGCATCGCAAAATTCAGCATGCCTAACAGGGACTGCAGCTGTACTTTCTTAACCACTCTCGCAGATCTGAAATCACGAATGACATCCCTAATTCTCTGCAACTTGTCACTTGGCAACCTGGCGACCATGTTCTGAGTGTCCAAAACTATCCCGAGAAATGTGATGACTACGGAGGGACCCTCCACTTTCTTGGGAGAGACCAGAACCCCCAGTTGTCTGAAACACTCGAGCAACAAATGGAGGTCCTTAGGGGGAGCGCCAGGACGTTCAATAATTAAAAAGTCATTCAAGTAATGAATTACATTGCTACAGTGGAATTCGTTGACTAATATCCAGTGGAGAGCCTTGGTTAACTGGTCGAATAGCCATGGGCTACTCTTAGATCCAAATGTAAGATTGGATGCAAAATAATAAAGGTCCCTCCATTTGACCCCATACCACTGCCAGAGAGATGAATTGATAGGCAGTAATTTGAAGGCGTCTGTAATATCAGCTTTAGAAAGGATGGAGCAGGGACCTAACTGTAAAATAAGAGCGATGGCTTGGTCTATGGTGGCATAACTCATACTAACTTCCTCTGACGGGATGAGAGAATTAATGCTGGGTATGGAGGTACCGTGCGGGGCGGACAGGTCAATAATCAACCTCTCTTTCTTACTAAATTTCCCGAACACACCTATTGGGCTGACTCTCCACCGTTCGAAGGGAGAAGACGAAAAGGGGCCTAACAAGAATCCTTTGACTAACTCCGCTGAAACTAATCTATCGGAGACATCGGGGTGACGGTCAGCGGACTGCAAGTTCCTGCATTCGTGAACGGACTCTGGAAGGGCAACCATCCCGGTGTGGAAACCGCACATGAAGCCAGAGATGATGAAATCTACAAAGCCTACAAAGCCATACTTATAACCCAACTCAGTTATCCTAAACAAATATAAATCAAGTTCTTCCCTCCTTTCAGGACGAACTGAACAGATCACGTCTCTGTATAAACCAAACGCAAGGACAAACTCGGGTATCGTGAGCTTACGGTTCAGCCTGTGGTCCCGCCCTTTCAGGATCACTGACACATCACCACAAGCGATAACCCTACTATCAGAAAGATCCCGGGTAGCAACAAGCAAGGATGCTAGATTGACATCCCTACCTTCCAGGATGTCTTTCTTTAGATTGGCTGGGACAAAATGTGCCGGCATAATACTGGGAGCTGTTGCCGAGACACCTGCACCTGTAGCCGCAGATGTAGACGGCACAGCGACGCCAACGACTCTGCGGAGCAGTGACAGGGCTACGAGACTCAACCGCCTCCAACCTGGTCCGCACGTCCGCGACAGATGAAGTCAAGTTATTCAGCATGAGATGGATCTGTGCCAGAGAATTCTGAACAGTGGTCATGGAGACCTCTTCCTGCCGCTGAGACCCAGAGTTAGCGACAAGTAGACGGTATAACTCGGCCTTCCTGGCAGTGGCTGGATACGAAATACCCTTCCTGGACAGTTCCGCCATCAGTCTGGGGATGGTCCAATTACGAAAAGAAGACACGCTGCCCCCTTCTGACATCCTGACCACATTCTCGTCGACCGAAGCCTCCGCTATATCTGACGCATGCGACATCCCCTGCAGATACAGTATGCAAAAAATAAACCCCAACTGTTACATCGACACCCGGACCATGTGACGTAAGTTGTGAGGAGGCAGGGACCCTGCGACTGACGAACATGAGAAGGTGACAAGAGGACCTGAACGAACCAGAAGCGGAAGCTGAAGGACAAACACCCCGTGATTGGAGAGCCAGATGGTGACACAGCTGACCCTGCCACCAGAGGAAGAGAAACGAATGAAACACAATCGCTACTGCCATACTGTACCCTGACGGTTGAATAGTGTGTGGAATATATGACGAAGGAAGACACAGATCCTGAAAAAAAGCATACGTAAGAGCGTAGCGTACAACATGTCGCCAAGGTGTGGGGGCGCGAACGAAAGAAAATGCGAGACAACCTCACTAACCCTAAGTGGACGACCGCCGTCTGTCGTAATCCGTAACCTAATTTGCGTTTTCATATATTTACCAAATACCGCTGGCTTAATACCCTTTTTTTTTTTTTTTTTTATAAATTATTATTTTTTCAATATATGTAAAAAAAAATTTTTTTTTCTTCTTCAATGTATTTAAACATATATATATTTATTTTCATTTATTCATTTATTTATACATTTTCTCTTTTTTTTTAACAATCTAAATGGAGCCCATGGCTTCGCAGGCCACCAGAGGGCGCCAACCGCAGCCCATAGGCCCATGGACTGCACGGGCCCAAGCCACCACTAGAGGGAGCCCGTACAGTCCACAGCCGCCCCATGGACTGCAACGGCCCCGGCCGCCACCAGAGGGAGCTCACACCGCACAGAGCCGCACGTGGAGTGCGCCGGCTCCGGCAGCCATCAGAGGAAGCCTGCGCCGTCCACCGCAGATCCCCTGACCGCGTCGGCCCTGGCCACACTGGAGGGAGCCGACCCACCATGCGCCGCCCGCAACCCGGCCAGACCGAGGAAGACCAGCTGGAAGTGCAGACAAGGTGGGAAGTGCGGGGAAGCATACCACTGGGGGGGGGGGGGGCGTGGGGAGTAGGGGGAATAAAGGACGGGCCCTACCTCACTAATGGCACAGCGGCCCGTGCCAGACGTCATGGGGATGAATCGGGATCACGCTGACCCCTGCACCCTACGATTCATGCCACGTGGGTGCTGAAAGCTGCCTGGCAGACGCTCCGGTGCAGTGTGGCTCCCCCTTACCTAGGGAGCCGGCACTGCCGGCCGGACTTTGGTGCGAACGTATTGTATGTACTTACCTCGTGTAGTCGCTTTATGCGGTAGTCTTCGGAAAGGTGTGCGGAGTACGAATCTAGATAATGGATCCTGGCAGCAGCAACCCTCACGAACGAAACGAGGCCAGAGTTGACACGTCGTTCATTGAAGGAGGGGCTGCAGCGCCAGATATAGGTCACCGTGCCCCTCCCACAAATACAGGCCAATGAATCGGCCTTAACACTAGTTGTCCTGCTATGCAGTTGTGTGGAAGCTTGGCTGTGAGCAGTATTCCATCACCTTCAGACCGTGTTCACACCATAGTTAGCGTAGTGGTAGGACCCTATGCCATGCTGAGCGACCGTGACAGGAATATATTGACAGTCTCAGCTTTTAATATCTGCTTGTTTGACTAGCTAGTATAGTGAGTGGCATATCCATTTGGTGCATTTTTTTCTGTGATTTTTGTGTTTCTGCAAAGTACAGAATCAGGGCAACCCATATTGAGTTTTGTTTGGCATTTGATTCAAATGGAAAATTTTCAAAAAGAAAATCGAAATTCTAAAATTGTTTCTCCATCTGCCATTAACTCTTGTGGAACACCTAAAGGGTTAACAAAGTTTTTAAAACCTGTTTTGAATACCTTGAGGGGTGTAGTTTCTTAGATGGAGTCACTTTTTAGGAATTTCTATTCTAGGGGGGCATCAAGGGGGCTTGAAATGGGACATGGTGTAACAAAACCAGTCCTGCAAAATCTGCCTTCCAAAAACCATAAGGCGTTCCCCTCCTTCTATGTCTTGCCGTTTGGCCAAACAGTAGTTTACGACCACATATGGGGTGTTTCTGCAAAGTACAGAATCAGGGCAACCCATATTGAGTTTTGGTTGGCAGTTAACCCTTTCTTAATTCCTGGAAAAAAATTGATTCAAATGGAAAATTTTCCCAAAAAAATCAAAATTCTGAAATGTTATCTCCATTTTCCATTAATTCTTGTGGAACACCAAAAGTGTTAACAAAGTCTGTAAAATCAGTTTTGAATAGCTTGAGGGGTGTAGTTTCTAAAATGGGGTCATTTTTGGGTGGTTTCTATTATGTAAGCCTCCCAAAGTGACTTCAGACCTGAACTGATCCTTAAAAAGTGTGTTTTGGAAAATTTCTGAAAAATTTCAAAATTTGCTTCTAAACTTCTAAGGCTTGTAACAGCTCCAAAAAATAAAATGGCGTTCCCAAAATGCTCCAAACATGAAGTAGACATATGGGGAATGTAAAGTAATAACTATTTTTGGGGGTATTACTATGTATTATAGAAGTAGAGAATTTTGAACTTTGAAACTTGCTAATTTTTCCAAATTTTTGGTAAATTTGGTATTTTTTTTATACAAAAAAATTAACTTTTTTGATTTTTTTTTTAGCAGTGTCATGAAGTACAATATGTGACGAAAAAACAATCTCAGAATGGCCTGGGTAAGTAAAAGCGTTTTAAAGTTATTCACACTTAAAGTGATAGATGTCAGATTTGCAAAAAAATGGCCTGGTCCTTAAGGTGAAATAGGGCCATGTTCTTAAGGGGTTAAAATTGTATAGTTATATTAGCAGTAATGATACAGTTAAAAATAAAAAAAATAAAAATGGATAAATAAATGATACCTAATAGTTAACATGAAAAGACTGTTGGATGGATAAGTTTATTTTTATAATTATAGAATTGTTTAAGTAATTTCATTAAGATCTAACTCATGGTTTGGAGTTTGTAAATCCAAAAAAAATCTCCTTTCTTCTCAGAATGTCAAATCTATGATAGGTGATTGAAGGGATATGGTCAATGGGTATAAGTTTATGGGTTTATGACTCTTCTCTTTATGCTGTTTTAGGCTACTTTCACATTAGCATTTTCAATTCCGTTATTGAGATCAATTCATTGTCAATGGGGACAAAACTGAACTAAACTATACGGAATGCAAGCGTAATGAGGTGCGGAGCAAGACGGATCTGTCCTGGCTCACAATGTAAGTCAATTGGGACGGATCCATTTTTTCTGACACAATAGAAAACGGATCTGTGCCCCATTGACTTTTAATGGTGTTCATGACGGATCCGTCATGGCTATAGAAAACATAATACAACCAGATCCATTCATGACGGATGCATGCGGTTGTATTATGTTAACAGAAGCGTTTTTGCAGATCCATGGAGGATCCGCAAAAAATGCTAATGTGAAAGTAGCCTTAGACTGCTGGGGGCTAAAATATTCTTTATAGTAGGGGCATATTTGTAGGTGATAGAGTGTCGTGCTGGAAGTATTTTCCTTAAATACAGATCTTTCATGAGTAGTAACCAGTGTTTAGATACCTTTATTCTCCCTGTGAGAAGTTGTAGAGTATATAAAGCAAATGCTTTATATAAAAGAAAGGATCAAAGAAAAGATGTCAAGGGTATTTTGATTCTCGAGGTGAACATATAAACACCTAAAAAAGAGTTCAATCGAGACCTTAATTATATTGTGCAATCAGTAAAAACAGGGCACAAGCGTCTATGCAAAAATATAAATGATCTATTATACAATAATTTATATACAATCAATAACAATGAATATAAAACCAATGATAGTTAGTAAAATGAAGTACCCAAAATCCGCCACTAGATGGCACCAACAGAACATAAATTTTATTTAAATCAACACATGAATTATATACAAATTCTACTTATAACTATGAGAGATACACCATCAATTGATTATGCACAGAAATTCAATAAAGAAAATGACAGATGCTTTCTCTGCCAAAACTATGAACAATCTCGGATAGTTGGTAGTATTGCAAGTAAGCTTGTAAATTATCAGCTTGATTTCAGACTAGGGAATATAAAGATTCCCAACAGAGAATATCTTCAATATGAAATCTTTCATTCAGTGATATGCATCTTCACTGAATAGTAAATCACATTGATGTGGCACATAAACATTATACATTCACAATAAGCGGGGATTGGTTAAGCACCAAGCCAATTAATTTACATCAATACTACATAGAACAAAAATATACATTACCCAAGGGTCAAGTGATGTGCAGAGTCTCGGGGAAGTCAGCTCTCCGAATGTTCTGATAATTAGGATTTTCTCCAGGGATCTCCCTTTGTTTCTTTGTTTATTTTCGCCTCCCCGTACCACTTGTATGTGGGTTATTTTCCACAATCAATTAGACTCACCTTCCTAGTTTGGGACTTTCCAATCACTGTTGGATAGGCGTGTACATTTGATAAGGGTGGTGAGGTCACTACACCACCCAGAATGCACTCCTGCTACTGTTGTAATGTCACATACTTATACCCAGGTGGCACTGTTGTGTAAGCTATTAACATCATGCCATAAAGAGTTAACTATCACCCTATACATTTGACATCTGGAAGCCTTAAATCACAGCTGAGGAATTCATTTTGACACATGTAGCAATTATAACACATACTCGTAGGAATCAGCAAGAGTTTCTCAACCTATAAATCCATCGTACAGATAAGAAATGCAATGGACCACAGGTGTACGTATCTCCTTAGCTGACTTAACGTGATTGATCGTTAGTTACAAAACACACCTTTCCTCATTAGGAAAGTCCATTCCTTTTCTCTGAGCGAAGCCTCATTAACAATGTTTATACTTAACATTCTTCTCAACATGTATTAGAAGTAAATATTCTCCTAGTGATAAATATACAATATACTGGATATATAAAGGTCCTTCATAACATATAACAATATAAAAATAATACATATGTGACTTATTGATTATCATATGCTAAAAAGTAACTAAGGCTCATTATATGAATAAAAATATAATATTTTCTATTTCATTAATAGGCATCGACTATAAGGGTGATATTTACCAGATGTGTCCAGAGAATAATCTTATCTTAGTCATAAATTCATAAGGAGACAAGAATATCTCCTCTCACACTAACACATCTGCAAGAATAAACACTAATGAGCAGTAACCTCCCCATGAACTTATATTCGAAAGTAGAGTAGGTGGTAAGGAAACTTCTGCTCTGTGGTTCTTCATTTGTGGAGGTCTTCTGGGTATTAGGCTGCAGGCGCTGGAATTGTGATATTACTATAGCTTTATGATAGGCCTCCTTGATGAGAGAGGGAGGATATTGTTTCTCCAAGAACCGTTACTTCAGAACGTTGGCCTTTTCACAGAATGTCTTGTCTTCAGTGCAGTTCTTCCTAATTGTTGGCTTGAAGTGATGACTTGTAAAATGTAGATGGCTGTTGCTATCCACCTTTTTGAAATAAGTGGATGTTATGAGGTTATGGTCATCGTGAGATATGGGGATATCCAGAAAATTGATGTACTCTAAAAAAAAATTGATGCCCCAGGTGTTGGAGTTGAGGGAATAGTGGAACTCTTTGATAGATGTTGGGTTACCTCTCCAAACAAAGAACAGGTTATCTATATATCTATGGTATACTATCTAACTATTTTTTCTTTAAATTCTTCTCTCCATAGTACGTGTAAATCTTCAAAAAGATCCATAAAAAGATCCATAAAAAGGTTGGCATTTGAAGGCGCAACCTTACTACCCATTGTGGTTCCATGTATTTGATCATAAGTCTGCTTCCCGTCCCGAAAGTAGTTATTATACTGTACAAATTTGAAACTGTTGTGTAGGAAGTGTTTTTGAGAGGATGGGATATCATCATCCTGGTCCAAGTATTGTTTGATACACTCCAGGACATGGGAATGCCCAATATTAGAGTATACAGCTTAAAACATCCATAGTCACCAGAAGTAGATCCTGGTGCCAGTTTATATCCATAATTTCATTTATAAGTTGGGTTGAATCCTTCAGATAACTCGACAATTGGGCCACATTTTTCTGCAGGCAGGTGTCTAGATAATGGGGCAGGTTGCTAGTCGCAGAATTAGCAACTATTGTGTTTGTTTGAGGTTTTTTTTTGTGGTCTTTATGTATTTTAGGCAGAAGGTAGAAGTAGGGTATTTTGGGAAATGGTTTATATAGGAATTTCTTTTCGTCCTTGTTGAGGATTTGGTTGGGCATCATTAAATAGAGTTCCCAATTCCCTGATAACTTCCAGAAAGGGATCTAGTACAGTACATTCATATAATTTTTTAATTATGAGCTTTATCTTGATAGTCAGTATTGTCTTGGATACTTTATCGGTGGGCCGGTAAACAATGTCCTTATAGCCTCGTAATTTACTGAGGGCTTTTTCTTCAAGAGTAGTCAGGTTTCCCTTGTTGCCAGTTTTAAGGGAAAGTTTTAATCAGTTGCCACCATCTCACTGACTGTAAGAGGTGGCCCTGACTTTTCAAGGCATAGAATCTGGAAGGGACCTTCAATCCTAAATGAAGGGGAAGGGGATTTTCACAGTATCCTTTCCCAGTAGTTTTTACGTGATTAGAGTTGGAACTGTCACCCTTATTCCCCTTAATGGAAAAGTGAGAGGCCAGGTTTAGATTGCATACAAACTTCTGTAGGTCCATAAAAGGTTGAAAAGAATCCACTTTATTATTGGACTTGCACAATGGCAACTCCTTGCAATGTGTCATTTGTTCCCACATCTGAAACACCCGACCTGGCTTCCTGTCCTATGTGTTTGGTACTTACTTGTTTTGCAGTGTTTCGTTATATGACCTAAGCCAGCACATGCAAAACATCTGATGCTTGCCCGGTATGGCTTAGGTCTGCCCACACTGTAGTCGTGTTCCCTTCTTCTGAATTGTTCCACCCTCAGGGATGCACTCTTCACAATATTTCTTTTTCCTAAAGTCATGGAACACTTTTTTAGTTTTCTGGATAGTTATAGAAAGGTTGAGTTAGGAAATAGGCAGAGCCAACAGTAACTAGTTACGTCTACTCATTAATATTAATTATTGATATTAACTCCAAATATTAATCCTTAATATTTCCTATAACAGTCATGACCAAGGTGAACACCTTGGTGAAGACACACGGGGCCAGCCCAAAGAGGAGCGCCACCAACTAGTAAGGGGCCTTTTACAAACCAAAGAAAACTCTGATGGCTGATGCAAGCAATAGGTCAGGGCAGGCGGCACAGGTATAGGTCAGGCAATATGGGTTGGCAACAGGAGAGTCAAGGCAAGCAGGCGGGGATCAAACAGGTAGCGAAGTCCATAAACACAAGCACAGGTCAGGTAAACAGGAACACAAGCAGAGAAATTAGCAGCCCTTGCAGGACACAAGGACATTGACACTCAGGCATCTGGGAAGGGGGCTGAGCCACTTATATACGTGCAGGAGTGCTAGGATTGGTCAGCGAGGTCACATGATTTAACCCATAAAGCACAGGAAGTGACGTGGCCCTTAAGGAAGTTCTGCAAGGAACAAGCAGTAAGCATGCTGTGGCCAGGGCTGAAAGGAAACTGTGGAGCAGATCCCAGAACAAACAGTACCTGCAAGGACAGAGCCCAGGACTGCAGCGGTGAATGGGGAGGCACTGGCTGCAGATCACCGCTGAACACAGTGCCCAGGACCACGGCGGTAAGCAGAACAGCGGTGCACAGCAGACGCTGTTACAGTATCCCCTTACGCCCTCTCTTCTTGAGGCCATGACGAGACGGAAACCACTTTGCCAAGTTCGGAGATTAAATGTTTTCCTCTAGTTCCCAAGACTTCTCCTTAAGACCAAAGCCTTTCCAGTCCACAAGATAGTAGGTCTTCTTACCACGCTTCTTGATGTCCAAGATATCTTTGACCTCAAGTACCTTGTCAGAATCTTCAGATACCGGAGTCGGAGTAGAGGAAGCCATAGAGAAGCGATTAAGAGCTACTGGTTTCAGTAAGAACACGTGGAGGGCATTAGGAATCTGCAGAGAGAGAGGCAGATGTAACTTATGTCACTTAGCTGATCCTCCTCAATATGTCAATGGGTCCAAGGAACCTACGAGCAAACTTAAAACTGGGAATCCTTAAGTGGATATTTTTAGAGAAGAGCCATACCTTATCTCCTGATGAGAACTGAGGCAGTCTTCTTCTCTTGTCTGCATTCGTTTTCACCCTTTGTTGATGTAGTCCTTGGTGTCATGCCAAATCTTCAAATAGCCCCTAAAAAAAGGAATCCGCAGCTGGTACCCCAGATGATGTAGGAACAGGGAGAGGAGTATGAGGGTGTTGTCCATAAACAACAGAGAATGGAGAGGATCCAGTAGACTCACTAGAGTGGTTGTTGTAGGAGAACTCAGTCCAATGTAGCAATTGTACCCAGTTGTCGTGTTGGGCCAAAAAAATGCCAGAGATAGTTCTCTAATATTTGATTGACCCACTCTACTTGACAATTGGTCTGGGGATGATAACTGGAAGAGAAGTCTAGCTCTATTTCAAGCAGCTGGCAAGCTTTCCAGGGATTAGAGGTAAAGTGACTCTGCGATCGGAACCAAGGTAATCCATGCAAGCGAAATGTGTTTCAGAAATAGTTTGGAATCCAATGAGAGGAAAAGAAAAGCTAGACACTGTTTATGTCAAAAATGTCTGCACTGATTGTTTGTCTCCTACTACGTCTATTCAGTCTGGAAATATGAACTTTTTATTATGGTTTAAAGAACAACTCACTTCTGTGTTTGAGGAAATCAAATCAGCAAACAAAAGGCCAAGGCTTGCAGACAAAACTCCTCCACCACAGCTGATCTCCTCCTCTTTTGAGAGTGAATGCCTGTCTGAGGGTGAAGTGTGTTCTGACTCCTCATATGAGTGTCATCCAAATATTTTCTTTTTCATAAAGATAAATTGCCTGATCTGCTTAAAGCAGTAAAACGTACATTAGAGACTGATAAAGATATCTCTGGAAATATCTAAATCAGACAAGCTGTTTTATTTTCCAAAAACTAAAATTTTTTTCCTGGGCATCCTGTCCTAAATAAATGGAATAAACAGGACTGGGATAGGCCTGATAAAAAATCTGGTCCAGGATCCAGGTTGAAATCTTTGTATAAGTTGGATGACAATTTTTTGGCTGAGTGGACCTCAGTGCCAAAAGTTGATTTAGCGGTTGCTCGCTTATCTAAAAAAACGATATTCCCTTCGGATGAAGCATCCCTTATTAAAGATTCCATGGATAGGAAAATTTAAACTTAGTTGAAAAAAAGACTATGCCTCTACCTCATCCGTTTGTGTCGCCACCATGTCTTCTGTAACTATTGCCATCTTTAAGAATCTGGTTATCTCAGCTGTCTCCTGATCTAGAAGAAGGAGTTGACAGAGATGAAATTTTAAAAAGCCTTCCTCTAATGAAAGCCACTTCTGATTTTTTGTGTGATGCCCCTCTTGATATGATGAAATTTTCAGCAAACTCCTTGGCGTGCTCTAATGCTGCAAGGAGAGCACTCTGGATTAAACAAAGGCCTGGAGATGTTTTATCTTAAAACCACTTCTGTAATCTTCCGTTTTAACTAACCTCACTGTTTGGCCCTCAGCTAGAAAAGTTTCTTGAGACTCTGAATGAGGGAAAAGAAGCAGTTTTTCCAGAATTAAAGAAGAAGCCATTTTTAAGGTCCTTCTATCCACAGAGGAGAAGATTTCCTAGATTTAGAAATAGGCCACAATTTTCTAGGCAAAGGAGATTTCATGGCAATCAAACAAAATCTGAGCTCAAGAAAAGATCTAATCAAATGTCCTCGGAGCAATGATGCCAGGCTTGAACCAAAAGTTGGCACCAGACTAAAATTATTCTCTTCAGCCTTATCTCTCACATCCACAGATGCTTGCATTAACTCCACGGCAATGTCTATGTCCTAGAATTCCCACGCTTTCCTCCAGATTATTTTCTTCTAAATCATGCAAAAGATCAAGTCGTTGGTCTTCTCATTCAAGATTTTATACGCAAAGGTGCCCTAAAGCCGGTGCCCACAGGAGAAGAATGCGTATATATTCCAGAATATTTCCTGTACCCAAACCAGGAGACAAATTGAGACTAATAATCAATTTAACATTTCTGAACAAATTTTTTGTAAAGAAAAAGTTCAAAATTGAATCAATAAAGTCTGTTGGTATGGCTCTGAAGAAGGGAGATCACATGGCATCAATAGATTTAATGGATGCATACCTACATATTCTGATTCGCCCCCTCACAGGAGATTTCTGAGAATAGCGGTCCAGATGATTAAAGGCAATATACATCTCCAATTTACCTGCCTTCCGTTTAGAATAACGTCAGCCCCGAGAGTTTTTACGAAAGTCTCAGTAGTCCTTGCAGCTGCTCTAAGACTGAGGGGCATCACCTCTATTTCCTATCATGACGATTGGTTGTTGATAGCACCCCCAGACCAACAACTTAACCCCTTAAGGACACAGGGTTTTTTCATTTTTGCATTTTCGTTTTGCGCTCTATGCCTTCCAAGAGCCATAACTTTTTTATTTTTCCGTTCACATGGCCATATGAGGGCTTATTTTTTGCGGGACAAATTGTACTTTCCAACTCCATCATTTAATAATGCATACGGTGTAGTGGGAAGCGGGAAAAAAAATCCAAATGGGGTAAAATTGCAAAAAAAAAGCAATTTCACCACAGTTTTAGGGGTTTCTAAATTACGACGTTTGATTTGCGATAAAACTGACCATTTAGTTTTATTCTACAGGTCAGTACGAATCCGGCGATACCCAATATGTATAGCTTTTCTTGCGTTTTGATAGTGAAAAAAAATTCAAAAGTGGGAAAAAAAATTTTTTTTTTTTTTGTCGCCATGTTTTGACCGCTATAACGTATTTGTAAATAAGTGTATGGCGTTGTATGGGGGCTTATTTTTTGCGGGGCGATCTTAACTTTTAGTTGATACCAGTGGCGTAACTAGAGTTCCATGGGCCCCAGGGCAAACTTTGAATTGGGCCCCCCCCCCGGGCCCGACCCCCCAAACCCTCCCCCTCGCACATCCCCACCCCCCGGTCGCACCCTCTCATTACGCCCCGGGACCCATCACTACAGAACATACAGGCTAATACAGCACCCCATACCACTTACATCCAGTGACGTCTCCTTTGATGTAGATGTTCTGTCCTCATCTTCTCCTTTTAGATCTTCAGACCAGACACCATTTTCAGCCATTTCTCATCTCTGCAGTTTGACAAAACATATCTTAGTTTACTACTTCAATCATCCTACCACCCTGTGCTCCCCAATATTATACTGCAGAAACAGTTAAACCCCTGATAATACTAATACCATGCAGATAATCCCCATGCAGTAATTATTGGCACACAGCACCCTAAAATAACTGCACATTTGGCACCCTCTGTATTTAGTTGAATAATTGCCCCCTCACTCAGAATACATTTTATTTTGCCCCCTCTCACTCAGAATATATTTTATTTTGCCACCTCTCACTCAGAATATATTTTATTTTGCCCCCTCTCACTCAGAATACATTTTATTTCGCCCCTCTCACTCAGAATATATTTTATTTTGCCCCTCTCACTCAGAATACATTTTATTTTGCCCCTCTCACTCAGAATACATTTTATTTTGCCCCTCTCACTCAGAATACATTTTATTTTGCCCCTCTCACTCAGAATACATTTTATTTTGCCCCTCTCACTCAGAATACATTTTATTTTGCCCCCTCTCACTCAGAATACATTTTATTTTGCCCCCTCTCACTCAGAATACATTTTATTTTGCCCCCTCTCACTCAGAATACATTTTATTTTGCCCCCTCTCACTCAGAATACATTTTATTTTGCCCCCTCTCACTCAGAATACATTTTATTTTGCCCCCTCTCACTCAGAATACATTTTATTTTGCCCCTCTCACTCAGAATATATTTTTATTTTGCCCCTCTCACTCAGAATATATTTTTATTTTGCCCCTCTCACTCAGAATATATTTTTATTTTGCCCCTCTCACTCAGAATATATTTTTATTTTGCCCCTCTCACTCAGAATATATTTTTATTTTGCCCCTCTCACTCAGAATATATTTTTATTTTGCCCCTCTCACTCAGAATATATTTTTATTTTGCCCCTCTCACTCAGAATATATTTTTATTTTGCCCCTCTCACTCAGAATATATTTTTATTTTGCACCCTCTCACTCAGAATATATACAATGTGAGAGGGGCAAAATAAGATATATACAATTTTGCTCCACAGGTGGGGAAAGTGGAATATCGATAAAGAGGGAAAATGGAATATATACAGAGGGGCAAAATGGATATAAATAGAGGGGCCCTGTATATATCCATTTTGCCCCCTCTGTATATATTCCATAATCATTTATCCCCTGTGTGTATATATTGCATTTTTGCCCCCTCTGTTATCTGTTTAATTTTTTTCCATTTTTTTGCCTTTTTTTCTTATTGAAATATATTTTTGTTCCCCATTGGTCCCCTGTGGAGGATTTCTTGCCTGACATTTAGTTCCATGCCAGGTGCCCCCTGTGAGTTATAGCCAGGCAGTGGTGGTGTGCACATTTAAAAAAAAAATACTTACCTCGTCAGACTGCTCCGCTCCCGCCTTCTTGCTCTTGCTTGCAGCCCACAATCCTGTCTTCCAGCGTGCGTTGTGTGATCCCGCGAGACCTGGCTGGCGCGATATCACAGCGCCACCAGGCCTGAATGGGTGGAGGCGGAGCCCGAATGGATGGAGGCAGGGCTGGGGTTGGTGGGGCGGCGCAACTACTCACAGAGGCCGGGGGCCCAAGCGACCAGCCATTTGCCAATGTTAAAATTACTTGCGATGGGGCGACGGAGCTGCGGGCCCCCCCCACCGCCGGGCCCGGTCGCGGTCGCATCCTCTGCGACCGCGATCGTTACGCCCCTGGTTGATACCATTATGGGGTGTGTAGGACTTTTTGATCGCTTTTTATTTAATTTTTTTTGAGGAAATGAAGCGTCCAAAAACGGCAAATCGGCCATTTGGGCGCTTTTTTCCGTTTTTCTGTTTACCGTATGGGAAATATATTTTTATATTTTTATACTATGGGCGTTTTCACACATTGCGACACCCATGATGTGTATTTTTTTTATTTTTTTTATTATTTTATTTTAATTTTGGGGAAAGGGGGGTGATTTAAATTTTTAGGTTTTTTTTTATTAATTTTTTATTTTTTTTATTTTTATTTTTTTACACTTTTATATAGGTCCCATAGGGACCTATGTAAATCAGTTACCTGATTGCTTCTATCATAAACTCCAATACACTTGTATTGGAGTTTATGAGCATTTTACTACTTTCCTATGAAGCCCTATTGCTAACAAGGGCTCCATAGTGTCAGAACTTTTAAACGTAAAGGGAATCCATATTGTCAATATACAGATATACAGGTTACCCTATGAACTGACATATGAGCTGTATAAACTCCATTTTGTATTCCAATTGACAGCAGAGACTAAATCACTGAGTTAAGGAATTATTTACCAAGAGTTTAAACAGAAACAATGGCCCTGGGTTGACTAAACTTAGATATGTACACAACTGGCTGGAGAAGAGACTTCAGACAAATACAATAACACGTCATTTACTTGGGTTTCTTAATAGATAGAACCGATATAATTATATTACTTGGTATAATGTTTAGTAATCTTAGGTGAATAAGGTTTTGGGTTTTTAGTTGATCTATTTTAAAATTGTTACGAATAATATTGTTATGTGATAGTATGTCTAAAATGCAATCAGGATTTTTTTTGTTTTGTAAGAGGTAAATGAACTTAGGTCTAGGCCACTATTCTATTTGAGATGATACCCTGAAAATCTATACACACACAAACTATTTGCCTTCCTTCAAGAGACCAATACCATTAAACAATGGGTCTGTCTCTATGAATGGAAAGAGGGACTTTGTGCTATTTGTCTTAATTAGATGGGTCTAGTTTTATATTGACATGTGTATTAGGATCATTTGCCTACAAGCTCTTGAGAATGGAAGTGTAAACCAGTGTATTTGCTTCTATTGTCTGGAAGTGTTATCTCCTAGGTCAAAAGTCAAACTTGTTTTTCACTCTTTCCCAGATGGATGAAATTCATTCATGGGTCTACTATGCCCTCTAGTGGTGGAGTAGAATTAGGGAATGAATTTCAAAATAGGTGGGTGGAGTTATAAATTGATGTTATAAGTGAATAAGTAAACTAGACCCGACCCATTTTTAACTATATAAAAAGAGAGAGGGCGGTGAATCTAAAAAAAGGTCAGGACCTGAGATCACCTGATATCACCTGGGAGAGACACAGGAAGTCATCTGAAGAGACCAGACGAAGTCCAATATCCTACAGGGCATCTTTGATCAGATTTGAGCCAATTTTCCACACTGGACACGGCCATCGTTAAACCAAGGGCGCTGATTTCTACCAGTTGAGACTTGGGTATAGTATAATTTTACCTATAAGTTATAGGTTATTTTATATTTTTTTTCAATCCATATATATTTAATTAACCATATTTTATATAAAGTAGAATATTTGGTATAAATTTAGAGAATGTACCTGCAGCATCATCCTTAACAATTTATACCAAAATTAAGGAGATTCAGAGATATTAATAATATAATATATAATCTCCTAGGAACTAAAATTGGGTTCTAGCCTTATATGGTTAATTAGATAGATATATATTTGTAATAGACCAGATTTGGATTTTAACACCTATCTTGACTGAGAGAAATCAGGTTGTAATTGTTTAAATTTTTATTGGTTATATTGTATTAGACCTGGCTATAGATTGATTGATCATTACTAATTGTACCATATTTTAGATTGAATATTATTGTTAGTAATAAACTATATATATATATTTTGTATACAACTGAGTTTTCGTCTTCAATTCAGCGCAGATCACGAGCTTGTTTCTGCTCAAATATTTATGATAATAAATTCCGAATCTCCTTCTTTATAGATTCTGAGTTTATTTACATAAATAATATAGACTGTTAATCGGAGACAGTATAAATATCCCGACAATAGGAAATAGTAAGTGATAGCCTTAAGCTGAATTAAAGGCTTAAGGCTATCCCTTACAGCGCTCCGATTCTCCCGATCACCACTAGGGGGAGCCGGAGCGCTGCCGAAAGTTTTACTTTCGGTTTTAGCGCGCGCAGATGCCGTGATCAGGATTGATCACGGCATCTGCGGGGTTAAATTATCGCGATCGGCAGCGCTGCCGACCGCGATCATCAGCTGCGGGGGTCAGCTACAGGAATCAGCCGGACCCCTGCAGCGATGGTGCCCGCAGCAAGCAGGAGCGGGCGCCATCTTCAGGGACTGGACACATGACGTACCCATACGTCATGTGTCCTTAAGGAGTTAACTACAACTACAGACCGCAATTCATGTACTCCAATCTCACGGTTTTCTAATAAACATGGAAAAGTCTTCCTTGGTGCTGTCACAACAAATAAAATTCCTGGGTGCTGGACACTCAAATTGTGCATGACACTGAAATTATCCCCACAAAGAATATCTTCTATTCAAAGAGGGGTCCATCAACTCCTGTCCAACCCCAGGGTTTCCATCCGCCAGGCAATGAGAGTATTGGGTCTTCTAACGTCATCCATAGAAGCTGTTCAGTGCAATATTCTGTCCAGCTGGGACAGGGGTTACAAATCGTTGGAGAAAAAGATAGTAATATCATCATTAACTCGCCAGGACCTGAAATGGTGGGTGACATCACCTCACGTGAGTCAAGGCAGAGATCTGAATCCCTATTGTCAGAAGATCCTCATGTCAGATACCTTCTCTTGGGGCTGGGTTGCCCATGTAGATTCTTTATGGGTACAAAAAAGATGGACAAGAGAAAAGGCAGTGATGTCCTCCAACTAAAGAGAATTGAGAGCAGTAAGACTAGCTCTTCTCCATTTTCAATCCCATCTTTCAGGATTCAAAATAATGATAGTCGGACAATCTACCCTCGGTTTACTGTGTCAACAAACAAGGAGGTACGAGGAGCCGCAGCTTGTCCAAAGAGTGTGCTCTCCTTATGGAGTGGGCAGAGACTTATACAAAGAGCATCTCAGCAATTCACATAAGGAGAGCTCAGAATCAATTAGCAGATCTACTTAGCCGAACTCCAATACACCTGGGAGAATGGAGTTTAAATCCGGCAGGATTTAGCGACATTGTGACCCGCATGGGGAGACTTTCTTTAGACGCCATGGCAACAGAACGCGAAGCTCAATCATTTTTGTTCAATTCAACAGTCCAGACGGACTCAGGCAATGGATGGTTTATCAGTCAGCTGGAGAAGGGGTTTGATATATGTGTTTCCTCCAATTTCACTCATTCCGAGAGTCTTAAAAATATTGCAAGAGGATCAAGCAGAAGTAATAGCGATACTTCCCTTCTGGCCTGGGAGAACATGGTTGTCACTAACCCTATCCCTTTCCAAGGGGAGAATTTGGAAAATTCCCCCTCATCAAGATCTGCTTCTCCAGAAGAGGTTTACCCATCACAACCCCAACAGCCTACAACTAGCGGCCTGGAGGCTGAGCGGCAATCTTTGGGTCTCTCTACAGATCTCATGAACACCATGTTAGCTGCCCGAAAACTAACCACTATTAAAATATATAACAGTGTGGAAAAAATTCAAAAATTGGTGTCAAGAAAATTCTTCAAGGCCTGTAGATATAAAATCAGTTCTGCAATTCCTTCATGAGGGCTTCAGTAAAGGGTTAAAAAGGAACAGTTTAAAAGTACAGCTTACTGCAATAAATGTGCAATTGCAGGGAAATTTTCCGACAATTAAGTAATGTGTACCCTTTTCAAGGTCCTCAAAAACCTGAGACCGCCAATCAGTACTCTAGTCCCTTCCTGGGATTTGTCTTTAGTTTTGTCAGCTATGTTAAAAAAACATTTGAACCTATTGAATTATCCTCTCTGAAGTATATCTTCATGAAAGATTATTTTTAGTGGCCATCACATCAGCCAGGCGTGTGAGCGAGTTACAGGCTCTGTCTTGCAAAGAACCATATTTCAGAGATTTGGGGGACTGTATTATTCTACGTACTATGCCAGGTTTTCTTCCAAAGGTGGCATCAGCAGCAAATATCAATTAGGAAATTTCTCTTCCAGTACTTCATTCAGATCCACAGGAACAGGTTGACTGGAGTCTCTTGCATGTTAAAAGAGAATTGTTAGCTTATCTCCATGCTACTTCCTCATTTAGGAAATCAAAAGGTTTGTTTTTGCAGATCCAAGGCCCCAACAAGAGTAAAAGAGTTAGTAAAGCAACTCTAGCAAGAGGGATAAAGAGAACAATTGAAGAATCTTATTCTATTTCGGGACTCGATTGTCCCATTAATCTAAAAGCACACTCTACAAGGTCTACAGCATCTTCCTGGGCAAGTTGGCTCAAATTTCTCTTGGTTAAATCTCTTGCAGCTGAAGGGTCTTTTTTGGCAAAAGAGTGTTTCAAGTGGCGTCTGGTGCTCCCACCCAATGAGAACTGCTTATAAAGTCCCTTTAGTCAGGTGCTGCCAAGGACGATCAGGAAAATAAAAATTTGCTCACCAAAATTTTTGTTTCCTGGAGTCCGTAGACTGCACAACTTACCCTTCCTTATGAATAAATATTATTGCTGCATACAAATATAAGGCTCTGGTGTCAGTTGTTAACCTATATAGCCTGCTGATTGGTGTTAATCAATGTTTATACCTTTCTAATGTGTCTCTATTTTGGTTGTACCTAGGGGACCTAACCCTTTAGTGATGTGCTGCCTACGGACTCCAGGAAACAAAAATTTTGGTGAGTAAATTTTCATTTTCATACCCATCCGAGATTGCTTCACATTCCCAAACATCCGAAATATGCGCCAGCCAGAACTCTCGAAAACCGATGAAGACAACCTCTGACCCAAAAGCAATCTGGTTGGGGGGGGGGGGCTTGGGACGCACTTTATGTGGAAGAGGGTTTTAGGATGGATGTTGCCTAAAGAAAAATTTCCTTTTCTGATCTTGAGAGGGTTTCCTGTCTATGCATTTTAGACTAGAGAAAATTAAAAGAAACCTGCTGGAATGAGAGGATTTGTTCTGTGGCAAATAAGAGCCACAGAAATTATCCCATGCAAACGTTTTCCAAATAGCTGGCCATCCAAGAAGGGGAGAGCCGTAAGAGACTTCTGTGATGTATTTTTGCTGCCCAATATGAGAGCCAGAGTGTTCTGTAAATTGATACCAGGAGGGCTGAAAAGCAGGCCATGAGACTGACCGCATCCAGTCCTTACAAAGATAAGAACTGGCATAGAAAATCTGTAAAGCAATATCAGCAAGCTCTTAAGAAAACAATGCACTAGTGCAAACGGTTTGCCCACTCCAACATAGCTTTGATAACCCAAGTAGAGGTGAAAAATGGTGTAAGGCGGAACCAACTACCTGAAATTAAGACTTTGCAAAGGATTTTAATTTTGTATCCCATTGATCTGAAACCGATGTCCTGTCATGGGTAAATTAGTATGCTTAGCCCGGAGAGACTTTGGCAGATCCACAATATGGGGAGCGGACCATTTTTTGGGGGAAGGAAGAGGTATCTGGCTTTTTGAACTGCAAGGACTCCACAACAGTCACAATTAAGGTGTCCATTATGGAGGAGAGTTTAGAGGACTGCTTCTCATCGAGGCCCAGTTCTGCATCCAAAATTGTGGCCTTTGAATGGTCATCCACTTTGGAAGACTTATCTGAGTGAGGCTCTCTGGGAAGAAGGAGAAAGAGTGACGACCTGAGGGAAACAGAATGCCTAGAAGGGCGAAATGTTCTGGCCCATTTGTGGAGGTGCCCACTATGGGAGCCAGTGTTGATGTCCTTAGAATCTGAATGGCGCACACTTCCCCTCAAGGACATGCTTTCCAGCATCTCTAAAATGGCTTGGTTTATCTAAGAAAAGTCCTGCACCATCTTGACTAAGGAATGTGCCCACTCTGGTTCTGGTGTCATCTGTAAGCAGGGACTGATGGGCTTGGGTCACAAATGCAGGTTGGCAGAACTGAGCAGGAAGTGTACAGGGAATATTACCACATGGAACTTGGTGTGACAAGAAGAGCAAACAAAAATTATGCAGCACTGAGGTTGCAGCTTGTCTGGAGGGCTTGGCTCTGGAATCTGACATGGTGGCCCAGCTAACTGTCCCCAGAAGAAGAAAATTCAGGGGTTGGGCTTATAGCCAGTAAGAAGGAGTAAGGGGCCAACTAGGGCAGATCTTACCCGGTCTGCTACAGATGTGGTCTCTCAGGAGAGGCTGAAGAACATCTTTGAGGATCTGCTGTGATTTGCTGTGAGATAGAGCAGTAGAGGAAGGGGACATGCAAAATGTTTGTGGCAGAAGAGGACAGTGCAATCTCACTGAAGATGTTGAATATGTAACAGAATTGTAAATTTGTTCCAGTGGAATATGCCCCAGCAGTGTTGGACTGGGGTGCCTAGGGCCCACTAGTAAAATTTGTTTTGGGGACCCGCCGTACAGATACATTCAAATATTACCTGCTCACACAGCAGCAAGATCCTACCAGATGATTGAATATGGGGGTGCCTGCAGCGACTTTGAAAAGGTATGTCCTGGGGAGTAGAGGACACTGGTAGCATTGAGGTCATCTCAGCTCTGATTGTGTCTATAATGATAAACTAGGGAGTTTTTTTTATATAAACATAGGCTGGTGGAGGTGTTGTACATAGAATAAATGTGTGTAGTGCAGTAAGTCTACTGTGTTATGTGCCACTTGTGCAGGGGGTTGGAGACTAGGGGACCCCCTTGCTCAGGGGCCCACCGGGGGATTCACCTGTACCCCTGTGAGCCAGTCCGAGCCTGTGCCCCAGTTCAGTCCAGGAGGTGGCAGTGGAGCAGGCATGCCCGGCGCTAGAACCCGGCATACAAGGGCAAGTGCCGGGGCCCACTGCTTCTGGGGGGGGCCCACTGAGCTGCTATGAGCACTTCCATCAATACAGATGGAAGAACTCATTTCACTTACGTAGTACCCCTTGTGGAGGGCCCTCTGATAGTCAAATGAAGCTGCTGCAGAGGCTCAGACACGCCACCTCTACACATGCTATCTGTGGACAGCACGGAGAGAAGATCAGGATGGCAGGGCTGTGAGTAGTGAGTCTGCACTGTGACTGCCTCTGGGACAGGGAACTCCTCCAGGTGCTGCTGGATGTTGTAGTAGACAAGCAGCTTCATGCTATTTGTTTTACTGCTTCATGAAGCAGTTTGCCTCCATGACACCTTCCCTCCTCATATCCTGCTGTCTCCTTTCCTCCCTCATGTATCCAGAGCTCCTGTCTCTATTGCTTCCCTGCACAGACCTCCTGCCACTACTTCTTATATAAGTCCTCCTCAGCCCCTTCCACCTACTTGCTGTGTTCACCCCTCCTGTCCATCCATAGCTCCGGGCCCCTGGGTCACTCCTCTGCTTCCTATTATGGTGGTGTCTAAACCACATTCACCATAAGGACCTTCTAACGTCACAGGGTCACCCGTACTGCGCCCCTCACCCCATATTGTGCTCCCTTAAACCCTGCATTGTTCCCTCTTACCACACCCTGTACAGTGACCCTAGTCATTCCCTGTACTGTGCCCTCTTATACCCTTTTATCCGGTCACAGTATGGCGATGTAATTTACATATTACTGTGTGGGGGGCACTGGGGGTAATTATTCTGAATGGAGGGCCACTGTGGGGTCATTATACTGTGTGGGGGGCACTGGGGGTCATTATACTGTAAGGGCCCCTTACACAGTACAATGACCCCCAGAGCCCCCATTCAATATAATGACCACAGTGACCACTGGGGGTCATTATTCTGAATGGGTGGGGGTGACTGGGGGTTATTATTCTGAATGGAGGGCCACTGCGGGTAATTATACTGTGTGTGTGGGGGGGTCATTATACTGTGTGAAGGGCCAATAGTGGTCATTATACTGTGTGTGGGGCCACAGGGGGACATAAAAATGTGAAAAAATGCCTGAAGGGGCCCACTAGGATTTATCGCCCAAGGGCCCACATGAACCTGGAGCTGGCCCTGGGAGCAGGCAATGTGCACTCTTACATGGAGAAAACACTGAAGAGGTTCATATCACTTCTCAACAGTACCCCTGATCCACCAAGCTTGTGGCATTAATTGCTCTCTGGCTCTTAGTGAGGCCTTGATGTTGAAGAAACGTGGCCTCAGATTTTCTGAAGTTATCTGTCTTTTAAGTATATGCTAAGACAGGCCTCCTGACATCTGACGCCTCCTGAAATCTTTAAGTCTCTGAAGAAAAACCTGATAGGATGAAGTTTAGAAACCTTACTTTGCCTCTATACCTTTATGGTGGTGAATTGCACCTTAAGTGCTTCCATGCGTTGAGATGTAATGTGCGTGGATGAGGAATTGCTGACTTCTATCTGCTCCTCCAGAATCTTCCTGAGCAATCTCAGAACTAATGAAATTGGTGGAAATACATAAACCAGCTTCTGTTCCCAGCTGATCAACAGATCGTCTGTTGCTAGACCATGGCGAGAGTGATACCGAGATCAAAGCTGTATACTGTAGTACTTTTCTCTGTCACCATAGCATCATCCATAGATTCCTCATAACAGTGTCATCCACAGATCCCCCCACAACAGTGTCATCCACAGATCCCCCATAATAGTGTGTCATCCACAGATCCCCCCATAACAGTGTCATCCACAGATCCCCCCATAACAGTGTCATCCACAGATCCCCCCATAACAGTGTCATCCACAGATCCCCCCACAACAGTGTCATCCACAGATCCCCCATAATAGTGTGTCATCCACAGATCCCCCCATAACAGTGTCATCCACAGATCCCCCCATAACAGTGTCATCCACAGATCCCCCCATAACAGTGTCATCCACAGATCCACCATAACAGTGTCATCCACAGATCCACCATAACAGTGCGTCATCCACTGATCCCCATAAGTGTCATCCACAGATCATCCATAATAGTGTGTCATCCACAGATCCCCCCATAACAGTGTCATCCACAGATCCCCCATAACAGTGTCATCCACAGATCCCCCCCATAACAGTGTCATCCACAGATCCCCCCATAACAGTGTCATCCACAGATCCCCCCATAACAGTGTCATCCACAGATCCCCCCATAACAGTGTCATCCACAGATCCCCCATAACAGTGTGTCATCCACCGATCCCCCATAACAGTGTCATCCACAGATCCCCCATAACAGTGTCATCCACAGATCCCCCATAACAGTGTGTCATCCACAGATCCCCCCACAACAGTGTCATCCACAGATCCCCCCATAATAGTGTCATCCACAGATCCCCCCATAACAGTGTCATCCACAGATCCACCATAACAGTGTCATCCACAGATCCCCCATAACAGTGTCATCCACAGATCCCGCATAACAGTGTGTCATCCACAGATCCCCCATAACAGTGCGTCATCCACAGATCCCCCATAACAGTGCGTCATCCACAGATCCCCCATAACAGTGTGTCATCTACAGATCCCCTATAACAGTGTGTCATCCACAGATCCCTTATAACAGTGTGTCATCCACAGATCCCCCATAACAGTGTGTCATCCACAGATCCCCCATAACATTGTGTCATCCACAGATCCCCCATAAGTGTCATCCAAAGATCTCCCATAAGTGTCATCCACAGATCCTGCATAACAGTGTCATCCACTGATCCCCCATATGTGTGTCATTCACAGATCCTCCATAACAGTGTGTCATCCACAGATCCCCCATAGCAGTGTCATCCACAGATCCCCCATAGCAGTGTCATCCACAGATCCCCCATAGCAGTGTCATCCACAGATCCCCCATAACAGCGTCATCCACAGACCCTACATAACAGTGTGCATGTGGAGCATTATCTAAATTCACTGCTATGGAATTGACAGTGATCAACAATTTTCAGAGCACTCATAGCATAATGGAGGATGACCATACATGCACATTGTGCTGTCCCTTCAATTCAGGGGCCCAAATGGGACAACCCCATTTTTTCTGCTTGTGGTTTTATAATTTGCACCATGGAAAAACAGAAGTGCCCTGGCAATTCTTGATGCAGGTTTCATGTCCAGAACTACCTTTGAAAATGGGCATTAATGAAAATCCACAGCAAAACTGCATCAAAAAGTGTGTTATAAAATGCATCAGAAAAACACATCCAAAAAAACCTGATGCAGATTCTGCATTAGGTTTTTTAAGCACAGAACATACTCTGTGTGAAGATACCCAAAGAGGCTGCAGGATCAGCAGCTTAGAGTGGAATGGCCAAAGAGATATAATGTGGCATTCTACAATCAGCTGCTCTGGTTGCAACCGCTCTCTGTGCCTACAAAGTCAGACTTCTGGTCCAATATTTCAGGATTTGTGGTCCCACTTTTAATTTTGCCTAGGGGCACACTTTGTCTAAAACCGTCCCTGCCTGTATGCTGGGTGTAATTGTAAGTATCTGTTCTTCTTCAGTTTATATGGACATTGCACAGTACCACATCTATCTGGTATACTGGATATAATTCTCATTATCTGCTATTATCCTGTATATATGGACACTGCACAGTACTACTTCTCCTGTTCTGTACGCTTTGTATAATTCTTAGGATCTGCTCTTATTCTGCATATATGGACACTGCACAATACCACTTGTCTTTTATACTGGATATAATTCTTAGTACCTGCTATTATCCTATATATATGGATACTGCACAGTATCACTTTTCCTGCCCTGTATACTGGGTGTAATCCTCAGTATCTGCTATTATCTTGTATATATGGACACTGCACAGTACCACTTTTCCTGTCCTGTATACTGGGTGTAATCCTCAGTATCTGCTATTATCTTGTATATATGGACACTGCACGGTACCACTTCTCCTGTCCTGTATACTGTGTATAATCCTCAGTATCTGCTCTTATTCTGTATATATTGACATTGCACATTACCATTTCTCTTCTTCTGTATACTAGGTGTAATACTCAGTATCTGCTATTATCTTGTATATATGGACACTGCACAGTACTACTTCTCTTTCCTGTATACTGTGTGTAATCTTCAGTATCTGCTCTTATTCTGTATATATTGACATTGCACAGTACCATTTCTCTTCTTCTGTATAGTAGGTGTAATTCTCAGTATCTGCTCTTATTCTGTAGACCCCTCAAATTTTTCACTCTTTGCTATATTGCAGCCATTTGCTAAAATCTTTTACATAAATTTTTTTCCTCATTAATGTACACACAGCACCCATATTAACAGAAAAACACAAAATTGTTGACATTTTTGCAGATTTACTAAAAAAGAAAAACTGAAATATCACATGGTTCTAAGTATTCAGACTCTTTGCTTTGACACTCATATATTTAACTCAGGTGCAGTCCATTTCTTCGGATCATCCTTGAGATGGTTCAACACCTTCATTTGAGTCCAGCTGTGTTTGATTATACAGTTTGGACTTGATTAGGAAAGCCACACGCCGGTCTATATAAGACCTTACAGCTCACAGTGCATGTCTGAGCAAATGAGAATCTTGAGGTCAAAGGAACTGCCTGAGGAGCTCAGAGACAGAATTGTGGCAAGGCACAGATCTGGCCAAGGTTAAAAAAGTTACTGATGCACTTACGGTTCCTAAGAGCACAGTGGCCTCCATAATCCTTAAATGGCCAAACTGAGCTATCAGGGAAGAAGAGCCTTGGTGAGAGAGGTAAAGAAGAACCCAAAGATCACTGTGGCTGAGCTCCAGAGATGCAGTCAGGAGATGGGAGAAAGTTGCAGAAAGTCAAACATCACTGCAGCCCTCCAACAGTCGGGGCTTTATGGCAGAGTGGCCCGACAGAAGCCTCTCCTCAGTGCAAGACACATGAAAGCCCGCATAGAGTTTGCTAAAAAACACCTGAAGGACTCCAAGATGGTGAGAAATAAAATTCTCTGGTCTGATGAGACCAAGATAGAACTTTTTGGCCTTAATCCTAAGCGGTATGTGTGGAAAAAACCAGGCACTGCTCATCACCTGTCCAATACAGTCCCAACAATGAAGCATGGTGGCGGCAGCATCATGCTGTGGGGGTGTTTTTCCGCTACAGGGACAGGATGACTGGTTGCAATCGAGGGAAAGATGAACGCAGTCAAGTACAGGGATATCCTGGACGAAAACCTTCTCCAGAGTGCTCAGGACCTCAGACTGGGCCAAAGGTTTACCCTTCAACAAGACAATGACCCTAAGCACACAGCTAAAATAACGAAGGAGTGGCTTCACAACAACTCCATGACTTTTCTTGAATGGTCCAGCCAGAGCCCTGGCTTAAACCCAATTGAGCATCTCTGGAGAGACCTAAAAACGGCTGTCCACTAACGTTTACCATCCAACCTGACAGAACTGGAGAGAATCTGCAAGGAGGAATGGCAGAGGAACCCCAAATCCAGGTGTGAAAAACTTGTTGCTTCTTTCCCAAAAAGACTCATGGCTGTATTAGATCAAAGGGGTGCATCTACTAAATACTGAGCAAAGGGTCTGAATACTTAGGACCATGTGATATTTCCATTTTTATTTTTTAATAAATCGGCAAAAATGTCAACAATTCTGTGTTTTTCTGTCAATATGGGGTGTACATTAATGAGGAAAAAAAATAAACTTAAAAGATTTTAGCAAATGGCTGCAATATAACAAAGAGTAAAACATTCAAGGGGGTCTGAATACTTTTCATACCCACTGTATATATATATATATATATATATATATATAGACTGCACAGTACCACTCCTCTTGTCTTGTATATCTTGTATAGTGGGTGTAATCCTCGGTATCTGTTTTTATTCTGTATATATTTCTGCAGTTCCATAGAAAAATCAGGGAAGATCAAGACTTTAGCATTGTCAATTTTAATTTCCTGTCGCCTTTTAGCTAGGGCTAGTATCCTGCAATTAAAGAACCTTGCAAGCATGGGGCGAGGTGGAGATGGTTTTGCTGGCACTCTATGTGCCCGTTCTACCGCATATGCTGAAGAGAAATTTGCATCTGGAAAAAGTTCCTTAATCCAATTTTCTATAAACTCATCTGGCGCTCGGCCTTCAGCTTTTTTAGGCAATCCAATGATTCTAATGTTGTTTCTACAGAGGCTATTTTCTAGATCCATCTGCTTCTGCTTCCATTGCTCCGCTTCAGTGTTAAGATCAGAGATGGCTCTTGGAACATCACCTAAATTAACCAATCCAGACATGTATATAAAATATTACTTTATTAATGTCAACACATAAAAAACAAGATCCTCACAAAAGAGTATAAATGGTACATATAAATATGGTTGGTGGTGTAAATAACACGCAGGAAAAGCCCCGCACAGGAGATAATGCACCAATATATAATTCAATGGTATGACGCCATGCATGCTCAATAAGGGCCGCTGGTGTGATTCAATATATCAATTATACATATAGTATGCAAATCAAGAGGATGTTATGCCCAGGACAAATAAAATCACAAGTAAAAGGATAATGCACATAATATTACATAAAAAATAAGCTCATCATTGCGCAAGGTTGTACCTGATAGCGTAAAGTGACTCTAGTGCCTCCCGCGTCCTGACGCGTGTTTCGCCCCAAATGGCTTTTTCAAGGGAACGTGGCTTTTGGAACAGTAGCGGTGGAATCCTCTATACGTAAATGAGTTCTTCAGTATATTGGACCCGTTCTCGCCGGTTATGCAGGTCTTGGCATAGTAATTCTAGATCTATCTTGACTTTGTCAAGTTTTCCTGTGAGGGAAGTCTTGCACGTGGTGATAGCTTCCAAGGCCTGGGTGGTTACTTGTTTGAGAGTGGGTTCTTCATGATCTTCCTCCTGGGAAGTTGCTTGGGTCGGTTTTTGGATGCTGTACTTGCTCTAGTGTGCATATTCCATTGAGGTAGTGGCGACCGCGCCGCCTCTTCTAGTTGTCTGGCATATTCGCGCAATTTTTCAGTTGCGCTCTGTGTTTTTTGTGGCCCCATTATTATACCAAAGTAGTAGATAGATCAGTGATGGTGAAAGCTGAGTTCGGCGCTCAAACAGGTGTAGCGTGCTGAGTATATTCAGCAGTCTGAAGACTTATATTCATCAGAGATGCCTGGCACTTTTGTATGCACAGCAGTAATTTGCAGTTTAATCTTGCTTATGAGCTGAGTACATAAGAGGTTTTATAAGCTGAGTACATAAGAGGAGCTGCTGAATGATCGGGGATATTGCCGCATGCACTGTTGCAGGAGCCTGATTCTGTCTGAGCTCCTCCCTGGAGCTGCGGGAGTATCTGTAAGGTGGCCGACTGGTGGGAAACTCTAGCTGATACTGCCTGCGGCCGAATCCCTTTTCTTTCCACCTCTGGTATCACGCATTTCGTCTGCCATTCTTGTCCCCTTGTACCTCACCAAGATCAGGGTTTTACCGCTTGCAGCAGGTCTTCCACCCGAACATGCATGTGGTTCCTTCGCTCCTGTTCCCGGAGCGGCTCCAAGCGCGGCTCCCGACGTGCCTGTTCTGCGCACTTTGCCCGGTCTGTTTGTGTGGCGCTGGCTTAGATATGTTACAGGGCTAAGTCAGGGTATCTGTCCTGCTCAAATAGTTGCGGTTCTATCAGGATTTTCGACAGGTCTGTGGTCACATCTTTGGTGCTGGCCAGGCCCCCCTATTCTGTATATATTGACACTGCATAGTACCATTTCTCTTGTTCTGAATACTAGGTGTAATTCTCAGTATCAGCTGTTATTATGTGTGTGTGTATATATATATATATATATATATATATATATATACACTGCACAGTACCACTTATCTCGTCTTGTATAGTGGGTGTAATTCTCAGTATCTGCTCTTATTCTGTATTTATGGACACTGCGCAGCATGGTTACCAACAGTTTGCAAATTTATGGTCCACAATCAGGTGTTTTTTGTGCCTGATAAAAGAAAAAAAAAACAGCTCTTGATTTATTTATTTTTTGCGTTTCCCTTATGCCAATAAACGACATGCACAGTGCTCAGCATTTTCTGCAACCAGGGCTCTGAGGAAGGGATCTGAATTAAATGAGAGGCACTTGTTACTGGCACATAATTGAGGGGGGGGGGACACTTGTTGCTGGCACATGATTGGTGGGGAGGCACTTGTTACTCGCACATAATTGGGGGGGAGGCACTTGTTACTGCCACATGATTGGGGGGGAGAGGCACTTGTTACTGACTCATGATTGGGGGGGAGAGGCACTTGTTACTGACTCATGATTGGGGGGGAGAGGCACTTGTTACTGACTCATGATTGGGGGGGAGAGGCACTTGTTACTGACTCATGATTGGGGGGTGAGAGGCACTTGTTACTGGCATATGATTGGGGGCGGGGCGAGAGGCACTTGTTACTGGCACATGATTGGGGGTAGGAGTGGCACTTGTTACTGGCACATAGTTTGGGGAGGGGAGAGGCACTTGTTACCGGCACATGGTTTAGGGGAAGAGAGGCACTTGTTACTGGCACATGATTGGGGGGAGAGGCACTTGTTACTGGCACATGATTGGGGCGGAGAGGAACTTGTTACTGGCACATGATGGGGGGGCATCTATGGGGGCACTTCTTACTGGCACATAATTGAGGGGCATCTATGGGGGCACTTCTTACTCGCACATGATTGGGGGGCATCTATGGGGGCACTTTTTACTGGCACATTATTGGGTGGCACTATGGGGGCATCTATGGGGCACTTCTTACTGGCATCTACTGAGGCCACAAAGAAGGGGTATTTTATATGGGGGGGTTCTGTGTGGTACTAGTATTATTAGAGGGTTTATCTGTTTCTGCAGTATAGTATTGGGGAGCACAGTGGCACAGTATTGGGGGTAGTAGGATGATTTGTCTAGAAGATGGGAGGATGATGGAACAGTAGTAAACTAAGATTAATTTTTTTATCAAACTGCAGAGGTGAAAAATGGCGGTCTGGTCTGAAGGTCTGTAAGGAGAAGATGAGGAAAGAGAACATCTACATCAAAGGAGACGTCACTGGATGTAAGAGGTATGGGGCGCTGTATTACCCTGTATTTCTGTAGTGATGGGAGCAGAGGCGTAACGATCGCTGTCGCAGAGGGTGGAGGCAGGGGGGAGTATTTGGGGGTCAGGCCCTGGGGGGGGCCCAATTCAAAGTTTGCCCTGGGGCCCATAAAACTCTAGTTACGCCCCTGGAAGAGTCCCTATAAGCCCTAGGCTCTGCAGCATTCATTTCTATTTTAGACTTAACTAGTGGGTACTGGCAGGTCCCCATGGTATCTGAAGACCAGGAAAAGGCAACTTTTACAACACCTATTGGACCCAATTACAATGTGAAAGCAGAGTGCTACAGGATTTAAGGACTGTGCTACAAACTGGTAAGAGCCTTACACTACAGCAGGAAGAAACAGCCAACCCTGAGGTACTCAAACTGTTGAGACAGAGGAAACACCTCTTTTATGAAAAGGGTTACACTATAGATCCTCTGACACATGACTGTACAGATTATAGTATCCAGACAGGATGCCCATCTGATCCTGGATGCATACCACAACCAATCAGGACATTTTGGGTGCAAACAATAGAGTTGCTAATCAGACAGAGATTTTTGGGGATTGGAAAGCCAACGTAGAAAAATAGTGTAGCGAGTGAACTATCTGTGCCATCAATAGAGATGACCGTCTTAGACAAAAAGTACCACTACAACCAATTGTCATACGCCATTTGAGCTTGTTGCATTGGAACATATTAAATTAAGACCAAATAGAGATGGGTATGTGTATGCTCTAACAATCATTGACTATTATAGCAGGTATGCCATGGTGATACTAGCAAAAGACTTATCAGCACAAACCACTGTGGATGTGTTTAAAAAGAGGTTTATTGATGTCCACAGGGCACCAGAAAAGCTTCTGACTGACCAAGGCTCAGAATGTTGAGTCACAATTATTCCAAGAAATATGCATATCGGGCAATATAAAACCACAGTGCAACGGTTTATGTGAAAAAATGAACCAAAACATAATACATCTATTGCGTAAATTGCCAAAGTGTGAGAAAGCAAAATGGCCCACATGGGTATCTAAATTGACTTTGCCATATAATCATACACCGCACTTTTCAACCAAACAAGTAACCTACACATTACTGTCTGGACACAAAAGTTACCACAAAGTGACTGGGCAAAAGAGCAACTGAGATGCCTTTTGATCCAACAAATAACCAACCAACTAAACAACACAGGAGGCTTAACAAAAACAAGCTGATGACTATAATGCCAAAGCTGAGGCTAAACCACTATGTGTGGGAGATGAAAACAACAAAGGTTAAATACACTGGAAATAAATGGGAATCTGTGCCCTATGAGAAAGCAATCCATTCAGTTTGCATCAGTTTGTTTTCAGTTCAGTCCTTTCACGTTTTTTGGACGCAGTTAAAAGCGCAGCATGTTGTATTTTTATCTCCGTCCAAAAAAGCGGAATAATGGATCCACTTGACGGAATAATGGATCTGCCATTAATTTCTATTGAAATGTATTAAGGGCAGATACGACATTGAAAATTGACGCATTAACGGATCCGTTCCTCTACTCTGTGCATGCGCAGACCTTTAAAAATTGTAAAATAAACAAACGGATCTGTAAACAGTTTGCAAATTAAATCCGTTTTCAAACGTTTTAACAGATCCGTCGGGCAGTTCCTTTGACGGAACTGCCTGATGGGATCCTTCAACGCAAGTGTGAAAGTACCCTAAAGTGTTCCACCCCCATTTCTGTTATGTAATTTATGGGCTAGAACTGCATTTGTAGAGATGTGTTATTTTTTTATAAATATGTGATGATGTACTGTATGATTATACCTATGTGATGCAAAGTACAATTTGGGTACTTACCCTCTGATGACCAGTTTCTCTATGCTTGAAGTCTTCTAAGTAAAATGTAGAAGGTTCATCTAGGATGCTGTCCATTCTGTGTATTCTTTGAAAAAATATTATTGTCTTGCCGCAACCTATGCAAAAGGCTATGTACTGGTCAAATTCAGTTAGGAAGTCGGCTATATTAATAAAGTAAAAATAAAGGATTAAGTGAAAAAAGGTCAGAATGACACCACATAATGACCACTTAGAGAAGGGGCTTATTCTCATGTACACCATGTATATTGTATGTGATGACAATGTTGGTGGTACTGTTTGCCAGTCCAATAATTAGCTCAGTCCAGTTAGTACATCCAGTTAATGTACTTTTGAGTCTTTTTGCTACAGGTGCAGATGCCGGCCAAAGAGCCAATGAAAAAGTAGGGGAGTGCCAAACCCTTTCTGTCCTAGATCTGCGACCTGACCACTTTAACTGCTATCCTGTTCTGCCCCAGCAATGACCAGTGATGACCATCTCTATGACCTTGCTAAAGTCTGCCAACATCCAGCTTGATGACCAAAGCAATGACCACTGATAAGCAGCTTGATGTCTACAGCCTTGATCAGCCACTTGTATCCTGTCCACACACATCCCACATGTTCCATAGATGCAGCTACCAGGATGCATCATCAGTTAGCAGGCAGAATACAGCATCAAAAGCCCACCAATCAGAAGTGAAAAAACAAGCCTTGTTGCTGACTACTAAGCCCATGGTTAATCATGTTCATAACATTTAACAGCCACAGCCTGCACCCAAGGGGAAGATTAAAGCCCCCCAAGTGCTGGACTATCTCAACCCCTATGTACATAGTTGGTACCTGTTATACGAATCTTGTTTCTTAAGTAGTCAGGGACGCCACAGTCAAAGAAGGAGAGAGTGTAGTGCCCTGGAACAGGGATACTTTGAAGTCTGAACATTTGTGGACATTTGCTCCTATTTTCCCTATGCAAAGTCATCAACTCTTTACTTTATAGGGTTAACTTGTACTGTCTAATACTGTTTAATACTGTGTAACTGCATTTTATATGTATGTTGTGATATATTTCCTGTTCATTTGCACGCCACTGTGGAAAGGGTTAATGAATACTGAGAGACTTTTGGGACTTTATAGCTAATAATGAGAAGCTGGCAATTTTCCACAGCTACCATAGGGATCAACCCCATCAGGACATTGGCACTTTTTTTACCTTCCTGACAGAGGCTATTTTTGCTAATCTGACATGTCACTTTATGTGGCAATAACTTTGAAATGCTTTTACTTATCCAAGTGATTCTGAGATTGTTTTCTCGTAAGACAATGTACTTTAAATTAAAGGTAAATTTGAGTCGATATGTTATAACTTTGTTTATAAAAAAAATCCAAGATTTACCAAACATTTGAAAAAATTCTACATTTCAAAATTTTAATTTCTCTGCTTTTAAGATGGATAGTTATACTTTATAAGGTAATTATTCATTAACATTTCTCCATATGTGTACTTTATGTTTGCATCATTTTGTGAATGTCATTAGATTTTTTTTAAGACGTTAGAAGGCTTAGATTTTTAGAAGCAAATATTCAAATTTTTAAGGAAATTTCCAAAATCCACTTTAAGGACCAATTGAGTTTTGAAGTCACTTTGTGGGGCTTATGTAGTACAAACCACCCATAAATGACCCCATTTTAGAAACTATAACCCTCAAGTTATTTAAAACTGATTTTACATACATAGTAAAACCTTTATATTTTTCACAAGATTTACTTTTTTTTTTTCAGATTTTATATTTTAATCATTTTTTTCCTGTAAGGCAGAAAGGGTTAACAGCCAAACAAACCTCAATATTTATTCTGCAGTTTACAGAAAGACATATGTTGTCGTAAACTGCTCTATGCGCACACGCCAGGGCTCAGAATGAAAGGCGCGCCATATGGTTTTTGGAAGGCAGATTGTGCTGGAATGGTTTTTGGGCACCATGTTACATTGGAAGGCACACTAAGGTACCCCCACAGTAGAATACCCCAAAAAGTGACCCCATTTTGGAAACCACACCTCTCAAAGAATTTATTGCAGGGTGTACTGACCACTTTGACCCCACAGGCTTTTCATTGAATTTAGAAAAATTTGGTTGTGGAAATCAAAAGTTTCATGTCCTCCAATGAAATGTTGCATAAGCTCCACATTTTTTATTTTTACAAGGGGTAATAGGAGAAAAAGCACTACAAATTTTGTAACGTATTTCTTCCTGAACATGGCAATATTCAATATCTAATCATAAATTGCTGTTTAGGCACACGGCAGGGATTACAAGAGAAGGACTGCCATATGGTTTTTGGAGGGCAGATTTTGGTTGAATGGTTTTTGGGCACCATATTTTTGAGATTTGTTATTTGGACAAACACCGTGTGGGAATAACGAATAACACATTATCTTTATTCTGCTGGTCAGTACGATTACAGAGATACCAATCTTATATTTTTTTTTATGTTTTACGACTTTTGCATTTTTTGAAAAAAATCCTGTTTTTTTCCTGCTAATCGTCTTATGTGGGGGCTAATTTTTTGCAGGATGAATTGACGTTTTAATTTTGGGGTACATAGAACTTTTTGATTACTCACCATTACACTTTTAATAACAAAAAATGGCTTTGACATAGCTTTTGTAGATTTTTTTTTACAGCATTTACCTGAATGGGTAGACCATTAGATATTTTTATATAGCAGATTATTAGGGGGGCAGCGATATCTAATATGTCTATTTTTTAAATTTTTGTTTGCAATCTTACACAATGAAAGCATTTTTGGGGAAAAAAAATCTGCCAATCGTCTTGTGTGGGGACTCATTTTTTGCGGAATGAGGTGACTTTTTCAGTGGTACCATTGTACTTTTTGATCGCTTGTTACTACTCTTTTTGTAAGGCAAAGTTGCCCAAAAAATGGCAATTTTGGCAAGTTATTATTTTTTTTTTTACAGCCTTCTGAAGTGTAGATCATGTGATAATTTTATAGAGCCAGTCATTATGGACACGAAAATACCTAATATGCCGGTTTTTGTTTGTTTTTTCTATTTTTGATAATTTTATTTGTGTTTATTATGGGAATGGGGCGTTTTTTTGGTTTTGTTTACCTTAAACTTTTATTTTTTTATTATGATAAACAATTTTTTTTTACTTTTTATTTTTGTCCCATTGTGGGACATTAACTTTTAGGGGTCTGATCTTCTTTACAATGCATTAAAATACATGTGTATTGTAATGCATTGGCTGTCAGTGTATTACCAGTGTAATACACTGACAGCCTGCTTGCCTGTGAGACCCAGAGGGCTGGTTCTCACAGGCTTCCTTAGAAGGCAGCCCCAATGCCTATGGAAGGCAGCCCTGATGCCTATAGAAAGCGCCGGGCTGCCTTCTCACCCATCGGGCTCGCCAACGCAATGTAGGGACCCCATGGAGACGAGGAGGGAGCGCACTCCCTCCACAATCCACGTACATGCTGCAGTTAGCCCCAACTGCGGCCTACAAATGTTAAAGTGCCGTCATCGGTGTATTCACTGATGCCAGAGCATACAGCATGGGCACGGCTGTCAGGAACAGCCAGACCCCTGCTGCTGATCGGGCAGACACAAAAAAGTAAACCCCTTTCCGACATATGACGTAATAGCATGTCACGCCAGCAAGTGACTTGCCACATTTTGACGTACTATTATGTCACGGTGATCGGGCGGGCACCAGGGGTTCTATCAGCATATCTATCCTATTCAGTTTCCGCTGGCTTCAGGCATTCGTATCATCCTCTCCTGTCGTGGAGGTATGGTGCAGGCTCTTCCATATGGGGCATACACTGCTCCAACCGGCTTACCCTCAGGAGTGCTTTTGCAGATACCGCATGTCCGGATCAACCTTTGGAGTGCTCTTTGAGTAGACTTGTGGGAAGTCGTTTTCCTCCAATAACTCGGGCCCTCCTTTTTTAAACATGAGCTGATCCAATTCCCGCAGAATGTTCATTCCAAATACGACAGGGGCTCCATATCGAGCTGGTTTTTCTACAAGCACCACTTCTTGCCGACATCTTGTGCGCATAGCTTCATTCTCATCCAAGCCACTCTGAACACAGGTATAGCCGTCTGATTTACCGCCGTCAGCTTGATCACGGTGCCCTTGTCAAGCTTCATCAGGTGACCGGAGTATCTCTCAAAGAACTTCACTGGCATCGTGGTTACTTCCGACCCTGTGTCTACAAGACATTTCACCATCTGTTCTTCAATCTGCACCTTTAAGTAGGGGAGTTGCTCAATATAGTGGGAAACCCATAGGGGCAGCACCCCTTTTCCAGTAATCAGATTGAACTGGGGCCATCGATGGGGCCTGTAACTGTGCCAATTGCCTCTGAATTGCTCCCAAGGATGCACCTTGCCTACCAGTGCCTTCACTGCCTTTCGTATATCCTCTTCATCAGAGGGAGTATTTTTACTTCCTGCAGCCTGCATCCTCACGGTGTAAGCTCCATACGCCTCTTCCTTGTCTCGGGCCACAGCCTCAGTTTGTATCTTCTGAAACTGCAACGTAGCATCCACCAGGATACGTTTCCTAAGAGCCTGCCAAAGAGGAGGGCTATGCAATCCAAGGACAAACTGGTCCCGTTTCTCCATTTCAAAGAACGTTAGCACCGCTGGCCTCTCTCTTCTGTACATGTGACCAGATCTCCTGGAGGGGTTTAGCAAACTTCGGAATAGTCTCATCTCCACGCTAGAAGCGAGTGAAGAAACGGGACATAAGGCTGACAGTACTGATCATTTATCCCTAAATAGACTTAAGAATCGAGAATATAGCATTCAGTGTCTTTCTTTCCTCTTCTGGACATAGCATTACAGTGTGTCTAGCAGTGTGTCAGCGCCACATCCGATTGTAAATCTGGAGCCAAGTTGTACAACCTGAGGGTGCGCCTAAGGCCTCATGCACACGAACATATTTTCTTTCCGTGTCCGTTCCGTTTTTTTTGTGGACCATATGCGGAACGATTCATTTCAATGGGTCCGCAAAAAAAAAACGGAAGGTACTCCGTGTGCATTCCGTTTCCATATGTCCGTTTTTCCGTTCCGCAAAAAAATAGAGCATGTCCTATATTTTTCTAGTTTGCAGACAAGGATAGGCATTATTACAATGGATCCGCAAAAATATTGGATCCGCAAAACAAACGGATGTCAATTTGCGGACCGCAAAACACATATGGTCGTGTGCATGGTGCCTAAGGTGTGCAGCCTGGTCTTCTAACAGCATATTTTGGCTATCAAACCGCACTAGCTGATTCGATATTGCCCCTGTGGGCAAACATATGATCGGAGCTACTCCCACGGCAGGAGGGGTGATGGGGGCCACAGCCGTAACCGCCTCGGAACCAGTTAGGTTCTGCATGGCGATCAATGTACCCTGCTTGCAGCGCCAAATGATAGAAGACCAAGGGCTGGAGCCACAGGTACAGAGGGTACACGATGCCACACAGACAACGGTTCTTTCCCAGCAGTTTACTGAACAAGAAGCTGAGAATATATAAAACAGATTGGTACACAGAGAATAACAGTAAATGTAACTCTGTCTAACAATAAACCAGTAAATATGATGTTTTCCCCAAAGTCCATTAAGCAGCCTAGCTGCACTTGTATGTTCCTGGACGAGTTCCTCGTTGGGAGGCACCCTAAGTATTGCGCAATACTATTTGTAATCCACAGGGAAATGATCTCTGTCTCTTGTAACTTTAATCCTTACTCCAGCTCACAGCATATAACATCCTATAAGCAGCCAGTGAGATAGGAAGGTGTCAGCGTATGAGTCCCTTAGGGCTATGCATTAGCTTGCAGCCCATACACCGCAATGTAACTGTACTTGGAGTGTTATTGTATGTCCAGATGCCACTTCAGCAAAGTGGTGCAATTCGACACGGCAAAGCTGCGCTTACAGTTTCTTGAGCAGGTTCTTGGTGCTTTTTCTTATTTCCTGGTCCACTCCAGAACTAGATCCTACAGACACTACACTCCTGGGGTCTTCGCTGCAAACCTCCCCTTCATGCTGTCGCCAGTCTCCACCGTAAGCCGGTCCATTCCCATCCAGATTCAGCAGAGATGATCCCTTGTGGTTTCCAGCAGCACCAAGAACAGCCTCCGTCTGCTCACTTCCTGCTTCAAGAGGAACCTCCTCTGCTTAACCAGGGAGTGTGTGATTCAATAAGTAATTTTCTAAGTGTAGTGTCAAACCTGCATATTCAGTTTGCTATCACACTTGTAAGGGTCCAAAACAGACCATAAATTAGCTATTTTCCAACTAAATAGGTTATTAGTATTACTCTGATAGGCAACTCCAATATAGAATTTTAGCATCTTATCCTTTGCTGCCATCTAGTGACCAAAGTGAGATGTTGCAGTAATTATACAATGTACAACATAGCAGAGTCATACATTTAAAGTCCCTTGCCCCACATCCTTACACTACCACAGAAAGGTGACCTCTTTAACTGTAGATGGGACCTTACGCTTTAATGACTCTTCTCCTTGTGCCAACAGGCCTCAAATAAATTCAGGGAATTCTATCTAGCAATTTTGGAGCACAAAATAGATTACACTAATGAAAAGGTATTCCAGTATGGAATTATAATTATAGCATTCAAAAGGCATTGCCAAAATATCTCACACACTGTACAAACAAGCTTTTCTTGATTTCAGGAATGTCTTCTCCTCCTGCAGAATCCTAATTACCTATGTAATCCCACAATTCAAAATAATTATTCATGTACTTCTTCTGAAGCCATGTTTATGTATCTTGAAATGTAAATTGCCAGTGAGAAACCACATTGGTGTATGGTGGAACCCTGCCTTTCCGTGCACACCTCTCTTGCCACCTCATCTCTAAATAATTGTAGTCCCGTTCCAGAGCTAAAATTCGATTTCCTAAATTTTGCTTCATAGCCAGTCCTCTTTGTTCCATCTCTTTCTCACTTCTAATGTTTGCATTTATAGCTTGAAATGTCTGTTTTTTGATGGGGTTGCTTGAGTCTGCTGGGTGCTCTATGACTGGAGAAGAAGGCCTTGTGTATCCTGCAAGAATCTGCCAAGTTCACAGAGGCCCTGCATAATCTTGTCCTGTAAATTGCAATGTAAGCATAAGAGATAGTGTAGACGCAGGATGCTGTATGCAGTCCAGCTCAGGCAGCATGATGGTGGTGACATCATCACGCCGCTTGTGCTGTCCTCTGATCTGCTCAGGACGGTGATGCAGTTGAATATGGAGGGAGAGATAAGCTCTTCCAAAATAGAAGCGCTCATTTTCCATGGCCCTGCCACCAGCCCGACTTGTACCTAGGTGGCGCCGCCTGAGGCAAGGACTTCATCTTACCTCATCGGCAGTGCTGCCCTGGCTGCCTCTGGGCACAACTCCTTTAAACATTACTAGTAGCATTATGGCAGGTGGCATGTCATTTAAAGGGGTTATCCAACGCCTATAATGCCACCAAAAACGCTCGGTCCCTCACACAGTTTATACTTACTCCGCTCCCCTGCACCCGCGTCACTTCTGATGCCTGCATGGCCGCTGCTGCATCTCCACGTCACCCGCGATGCTATGGAGGCTCGTCCCCATTGCGGCCTGCTATTGGCTGCCCACCCCTGTCGCCCGATGTTTTGATCCACGCAACGGGGAGATGCGTCGGTCGTGCAGGCATCAGAAGTGACACGGGTGCCATTAGCGCTTTAACTTAAGTTCATTGCGTGAACTTGATGGCGGGAAGTAATATGGGAGCTTTGTATGAGGGAAACAAAACTATAAATAAATATACGGTGGAGCTTCGGGAGATTTATTGCACAAGTTTGTATGATGATAAAAATGATGCACATTCTGCCAAGTCTATTTAAAAAATAGGTTTGGAACAGAAAGTGCACAAAATGTAAAACAAATTTGACGCAAACTAAGTGCTCCATTTTTGATGCACTTTGTGAACGATTTACTCGGCAAAAACGCACCAAATTTCCATCTAAATATTTGGGGAATGAAAGGCACTAACTGGCTGAAAGAACTAAATGATGCAGTCTGTATAAAAACTGTCCGGGCACTACATGGCATATAGCCTTATATACAGTATTCAGACAATGCATTATCGCTTGTATTCGTCAGCGCAGCAATTTAAAGATTTACTATCCCTTTAAGATTCTCTTAAATGACGTAAACAAGTCATGTGATCGACCTCATTCCAGGATCAGGCTGATCACGTGACGGAACTGGCGACGCCTGTTCCTGCAGTCACATGACCCGCTGGTGATGTGTCTGGGTAACTCCTCCCAGTTTTGTGGAACGTCACGGTGACGTGTCTATCCCAGTGTCAAGATGTGGTTCTGGTCCCGGGACCCGGCCCGTGATTTCCCTTATGATATCACCGGGGAGAGAGAGGAATTACCGGGAGGATGGGGGATTCAGAAAGGAAAAAAGAAGGTATGTAAACAGCATGTGCTTACCCCCTCAGGACAGCAGGGAAACGAGGGGGTTGAGTTGTCAGCTGTGGGGGGGCGTCTATGTGCAGGGGCTTGCTGTGTGCTGGGTATAAGACTATCCTGACTCCCAATAGGACCACACTAATGTATTATAATTTATACAATGTGCTCCCCTTATATTATGTAAGGAAATCGCATAACTAACAGTCGCCTAAAATACCGTCATGGAAATCTCCGAGAGATCTGAGCATAAATTGCAAGCCCCTGCAGGATCCATCATCAGCACACTGGTGCTGTTTACTGTAGTTTGTGTGTTCTCCTCACCCCAGAAGATGACGGCTGCAGCGCCCACGTCGTGGCAGGATGCTACGTCCTGTACGCTAGTGACCGCTCGTACACGCTGCTGTAAAGGGAGACCGTCCCCAGAAGATGACGGCTGCAGCGTCCACGTCGTGGCAGGATGGTGCGTCCTGTACGCTGGTGACCGCTCGTACCCGCTGCTGTAAAGGGAGACTGTCCCCAGAAGATGACGGCTGCAGCGTCCACGTCCTGAAGGGATGCTACGTCCTGTACGCTAGTGACCGCTCGTACCCGCTGCTGTAACGGGAGGCTGTCCCCAGAAGATGACGGCTGCAGCGTCCACGTCCTGAAGTGATGCTACGTCCTGCATGCTGGTGACCGCTCGTACCCGCTGCTGTAAAGGGAGACTGTCTCCAGAAGAGGATGGCTGCAGCGTCCACCTCCTGGCAGGATGCTACGTCCTGTACACTGGTGACCGCTCGTACCCACTGCTGTAAAGGGAGACTGTCCCCAGAAGATGACGGCTGCAGCGTCCACGTCCTGAAGGGATGCTACGTCCTGTACGCTAGTGACCGCTCGTACCCGCTGCTGTAACGGGAGGCTGTCCCCAGAAGATGACGGCTGCAGCGTCCACGTCCTGAAGTGATGCTACGTCCTGCACGCTGGTGACCGCTCGTACCCGCTGCTGTAAAGGGAGACTGTCTCCAGAAGATGATGGCTGCAGCGTCCACCTCCTTGCAGGATGCTACGTCCTGTACACTGGTGACCGCTCGTACCCACTGCTGTAAAGGGAGACTGTCTCCAGAAGATGAGGCTGCAGCCTCCACATCCTGGCAGGATGCTACGTCCTGTACGCTGGTGACTGCCCGTACCCACTGCTATAAAGGGAGACTGTCCCCAGAAGATGATGGCTGCAGCGTCCACCTCCTGAAGATATGCTACGTCCTGTACGCTGGTGACCGCCCATACTCACTCCCGTACCCACTGCTGTAAAGGGAGACTGTCCCCAGAAGATGACGGCTGCAGGCTCCACCCCCTGGAGGTATGCTACGTCCTGTACGCTGGTGACCGCCCGTACCCACTGCTGTAAAGGGAGACTGTCCCCAGAAGATGACGGCTGCAGCGTCCACCTCCTGGCAGGATGCTACGTCCTGTACACTGGTGACGGCTCGTACCCGCTGCTGTAAAGGGAGACTGTCCCCAGAAGATGACGGCTGCAGGATCCACCCCCTGGAGGTATGCTACGTCCTGTACGCTGGTGTCTGCTCGTACCCACTGCTTTAATGGGAGAGGTTATTTTGAAGAGATTCTCCTAGACCGAGAACCAGGAGGGGTGCAGGGACTCAAAAATAAAAATAAAAAAAAAGACTCCTCGGTCACCACGGGGCAGCACTGTGGCTCAGTGGTTAGCACTGGCGTCTTGCAGCTCTGAGGTCCTGGATTCAGATCCAACCAGAGACAACATCTGCATGGCGTTTTGTATGTTCTCCCAGGGTTCTCCAGTTAACCACACTCCAAAAATATACAAAATAGGTAGATTGGATTTTTAAAAAACTGAGGCTACTTTCACACTTGCGGAAGCAGTATCCGGCAGGGGCACAGCCTGCCGGGTCCGTGCTAACGCTAGCCGACAGTGCCACTAGAGGTCCGGCCACAGTACGGCAAACATGCCGAGAGGTAGCCGGACAAAAACGACACCATGCTGCGGTTTTTGTCCGGCCTCTCAGCTTGTTTGCCGGGCCGGAGCGGACTTCCGGCAGCACGGTAGGCTAGTACGAATCTGGCAGGCTGTTCCCCCGCCGGAACATCTGCTGGACCCTCGCATGCAGTGAGATGGGGTCAAGCGCCTGTATGTCAGCCATAGACTTCACCAGCCACACAACTGTCCCTGTGAGAAAAGTACTTTCTAACGTCTGGTTCCAGCGCCGAGCGCTCCTCTCCTGAGCACTTGTCATTGTCTCCACCCCTTCGGTTCCAGTACCAAGCTTTCTCCTCCACTTCTGTTCCGTACTGGATCCATACTATAATATGATGTCTACATTCCCATCACCGTTGGTGGCAGCGTCCATGTGCCCGCACATGTCACAAATTGTCTGGCAGCAGTGATGTGCATGTTCCGGTGACCAGAGGTGGAGGAGAAGATCTCAGCGCTGGACCGGAGCTCCAGTGACCAGGGATTATTATTAGGATCAGCAGGTGAGACCACATGGTGTGGTCATGTCACGGTCATGCTGCAGTTCGGGCCACCACATGTATAATCCTGAGTTTAGGGCGTGTTTTTTTTGCCCCCTCTGGTTTTTGGACTGTTGTTTACACTGATTCTGATTAACTTTAAATAGTGACACATGGTACAATAGGTTAAATATGTACCGCAAGCAGCTGATCAACTGTATAGCCAACGCAGTCAGCAGCCACAAGCGGGTGGGCATGTTTTACATGTGGACGACCGCGCGTACAACAGATGCAGTCATCACAACTTGGAAAGGGCCAGGTCTGTCTCCGAAACCTATTTTCCAATTGACTTCTATTAGGAAATGAGATGCTGCTGTTCCTGACCGCTTCACAAGCGCGCCGTGTGGTCGCACTCTTACTAGAGAATTGGCATCAACCTAATCTCAAATTTAAGCCGGATTCAGATGGCCTTTCGGCTATTCGCACCTCTGTTTTTTTCCACACGGACCAAGGAGAAAAACGCAGAGCATGCACTGGTTTGGTCCGTGTCTCACAGCTCACGGAACTGTAGACTGAGCGGGCTTACGGACCTCACTGCCCTACTGAAACGTATGATGACTAGGGATGAGCGAATCGACTTCAGATGAAACATCCAAAGTCGATTCACATAATACTAAGTTTGAATACTGTACGGAGCGAGCGCTCTGTACAGTATTAGAATGTATTGGCTTCTATGAGCCGAAGTTATTACTTCACAAAGTCTCGCGAGACTTCACATAATAACTTCAGAAATCAATTTCTACTGTAAACAAACATTTCCCGAACTCTGGTTCGGTTCCAAGTGGTACCTTCACTTGTCTCCTTGTTGTCCCCATACAGCATAATGTCTCCTTGTGGCCCCCATACAGTATAACGTCTCCTTGTGGGCCCCCATACAGTAAAATGTCTCCTTGTGGCCCCCATACAGTATAACGTCTCCTTGTGGCCCCCACACGGTATAATGTCTCCTTGTTGCCCCCATACAGTATAACGTCTCCTTGTTGCCCCCATACAGTATAACGTCTCCTTGTGGCCCCCATACAGTATAATGTCTCCTTGTGGCCTCCACACAGTATAACGTCTCCTTGTGGCCCCCATACAGTATAACGTCTCCTTGTGGCCCCCATACAGTATAACGTCTCCTTGTGGCCCCCATACAGTATAACGTCTCCTTGTGGCCCCCATACAGTATAATGTCTCCTTGTGGGCCCCCATACAATATAACGTCTCCTTGTGGGCCCCCATACAGTAAAATGTCTCCTTGTGGCCCCCATACAGTATAACGTCTCCGTGTGGGCCCCACACGGTATAATGTCTCCTTGTGGCCCCCACACGGTATAATGTCTCCTTGTGGCCCCCATACAGTATAACGTCTCCTTGTGGCTGCCCCCGTACAGTATAACGTCTCCTTGTGGCTGCCCCCATACAATATAACGTCTCCTTGTGGCCCCAATACAGTATAACGTCTCCTTGTTGCCCCCATACAGTATAACGTCTCCTTGTTGCCCCCATACAGTATAACGTCTCCTTGTGGGCCTCCATACAGTATAATGTCTCCTTGTGGGCCCCCATACAGTATAATGTCTCCTTGTGGCCCCCATACAGTATAATGTCTCCTTGTGGGCCCCCATACGGTATAATGTCTGCTTGTGGCCCCCATACGGTATAATGTCTGCTTGTGGCCCCCATACGGTATAATGTCTCCTTGTGGCCCCCATACGGTATAATGTCTCCTTGTGGCCCCCATACGGTATAATGTCTCCTTGTGGCCCCCATACGGTATAATGTCTCTGTGTGGCCCCCATACGGTATAATGTTTCCTTGTGGCCACCATACAGGAGAAACAAGGATACATTACTGTATACTTTGTGGGGCTGAGTGCGGTTCCAAACACAGTCACTGTATACTGTACGGTGCTGTGCTTGGTGAGCCGCGGCGCTCACAAACACACTGGTGCCTTTTTAAACAGCTGATCTGCAGGGGTCCCGGGTGTCAGACCCCCACCAATCGGATATTGATGACGTATCCTGAGGATAGGTCATCAGTATCAAAATCCTGGAAAACCCCTTTAATTGATGATAATAATCCGTCTTGGCTATGTTACAGATAATACAAATGGATCCGTTCTGAACGGATGCAGACGGTTGTATTATCTGAACGGATCTGTTAGAGCGCCGTAATCTCGCAGCTAGCGCATGCGCAGTTCCTTTCCTGAGGCTGATGCCAACACAGGGAAGGAACACTATGCTGGCACTGACATGATTTGGAGGATGCGCTCGGTGCCGGGCTCCTTCACAGTGGGCGTGGCTGGGCTCCAGAAACGTTAGTAACAGCCCCTTGGGCTCCTTACTTACCTCAGGAAAGAATCCAGTGGGACACATATTCAAGGATCCAGTGTATTGATGAGCCTCCCCCCAGAAGGAGGTGATTGACAGGCTGCTTTACATACATGTTTTACAGCAGTCTGTGAGTCACCACCCTGGGGGCAGGGGAGACGGGGGGAGCACTCTGCTCATGAGTGCACCAAACCCATAAACTATGTGCTTTACGTAGGACAGAAGATTAAACTGACAGGTCTATTTGAAATGTAGACTGCTGTCTACCAGTTTGTACAGTTTAGGAAAGGAGACACAATGTTGATACTTTGTTACCCATTCATGCCATATCTACCATATATATTGTGGAAGGTGGAGTTTTAAACCCGGCGCTGGCTCAGAGCAGGTAACCAGCCCTTGCTTTGTTATATAGCAGACTCCTCTTAGCAGTGTTTGTAATTGGAGATAACGCCGATAATGGACATTTAACCCCCCCCCCCCCCCCCCAGAAGCTGTGGTCAGTCACGACCACGGCATCTGAGGGGTAATTTAAATGGAGCGGGCTACTCCTGGTGACCGGACGGCTCTACCATGACGAGATTGTGGTAGTCGTTCAGCCTGTAGCAGCACCATAGACTGCAATGGTAAAAAATTGCAGTGTATGGTATGATCAATACGATTATCACTTGTTTACATCCTCTAAGGGCTGAATTATGAAAAAATAAAAGTAAGAGCAGTGAGACTATGGAACTCTCTGCCTGAGGAGGTGGTGATGGTGAACTCACTAAAAGAGTTCAAGAGGGGACTGGAGTGTAATAATATTACAGGGTACAGCTACTAGGGAGGGGTCGTTGATCCAGGGAGTTATTCTGATTGCCTGATTGCAGTCGGGAAGGAATTTTTTCTCCTAAAGTGAGGAAAATTGGCTTTTACCTCACTGTTTTTTTTTTTTTTCCTTCCTCTGGATCAACTTGCAGGATACCAGGCCGAACTGGGTGGATAGTCGTCTTTTTTTCAGCCTTATAAACTACTATTTATCCCATATGCTGAATGCTGTAACAAGAAAAAAAAAAGGTCAAAATTCCAAAATTGCTGTTTTTTTATTGCTTCGCCTCCCAAAATAATTTGAATAAAAAGTGATCCAAAAGTCATACATACTCCAAAATGGGCGAATGAGAGCCCTTACACAGCTCTGTAGACAGAAATAAAAAAATATATATTAGCATCACCATATTCTGACACGCATAGCTTTTTATAAGTTTTTGTTTAATTGTTTTAAAGCATTAAACCATGGCAAAAACTATATAAATTTGGTATCGTTGTGATCACACTGAATAAAAGTATCGTCATTTTAACTACGCAATGAATGCTGTAAGGCTGGGTTCAGACTTGAGCGTTTTACAGCGCGTTCCTACGCGCTGTAAAACGCTCAACAGGCGAAAACCCATGTTTCCCTATGGGCATGGTTCTCACCTGAGCGTTTTACAAGCGCGTACGAACGCGCTGTAAAACGCCCTACGCCCAAAGAAGTACAGGAACTTCTTTGGGGCGTATTGTTGCGCGTCCCCCATAGGGATATATAGCGCACGACGCGCGATTTTTACTTTCATTTTCACGATGCGAAAATAAAAGTAAAGATAGAGCGTCGTACGCGCGAAGCGGGATGCTCAAGTCTGAACCCAGCCTTTATTCAAAGCCCTTGGCAGAGTTTTTATGTTTTTTCAGTTACACTCCGTTTAGAATTTTGTTCCAGCTTCCCAATGCATTTTGTGGAATATGAAATGGTTCCATTAGAAAGTACAACTTGTCCCCCCAAATAATAAGCCCTCATTTGGCTACTTGAAAGGAAAAGTAAAAAAGTTATGGCCCTTGTCCTTCACTGAAGAGGAAGTCTCCTCAGCAATCAAAACCTTAAAAATACATAAGGCCCCAGGCCCGGACGGTTTCTCAGGAGAATATTATAAAAACTTTACTTCAGAATTAACCCCAGTCCTGGTCCGTCTCTTTAACTCATTCCTTGAGCCTGGGAGTATACCGAAAGAAATGCTCTCGGCTACGATAACGACTATCCCTAAACCGGGTAAGACTCCTGACGTCCCGTCTAACTACCGTCCTATTTCACTACTAAATAACGACATCAAGGTGTTCTCGAAACTCCTCGCTCTGAGAATCCAACCTCTGTTACCAAGACTGATTCACCCAGATCAAGTAGGATTCATACCGGGGCGCCAGTGTAGAGATGGCACCAGAAAAATGCTAGATCTGTTGCAGATCTCTGGGATCTCCCGTGCACCTACCCTTTTTATCTCACTTGATGCTGAGAAAGCATTTGATAGGGTGCACTGGGGATTTCTAGAGGCAGTGTTGGGGAAATTCGGATTCGCCGGATCTATTTTAACGGCTATTCTGAACCTTTATTCCCATCCTTCTGCAAGGGTTTCAGCCTCCGGTTTCTACTCTAAATGTTTTGATATCACAAATGGCACCCGACAGGGCTGCCCCCTCTCTCCATTGGTGTTTGCCCTTGTAATAGAGCCACTAGCAGCAAGAATTCGTGCGGATCCCTCGGTGATAGGCATTCCTGTAGGCGATTCGCTCCACAAAATAGGGCTCTACGCAGATGATGTCATGCTAACCCTTACGAACCCTGAAAAATCTCTCCCAGCGGTAACCCGGATTCTGGACGCATACGCCCATGCCTCCATGTATAAATTGAACGTTTCTAAGTCCCATATTCTCCCGGTTCTGGTCCCTTCTCCGCTCCAACAGAAACTGGTGAAATTGTTTCCTTTTCAATGGACAGCCACGTATGTCACCTATCTAGGTATCCGTCTTCCGACCCGCGTTGGGGATATTGTTGGCCTCAACTTCAAGGCGCTAAGAGACGAGCTGTTATTAGATTACGCCAAGTATACCCAAATCTGCCTTTCATGGATAGCTAGAATAAATACTGTCAAAATGCTAATTTTGCCCAAGATATTGTATATACTCCGCTGTCTCCCAATTACAGTCCCTCTGAGGATCCTAAACAATCTTCAGACGGATATGTTTAAATTTATATGGGCTAATAAGACCCCCAGAGTATGTCGCAATAACCTATACCCTGGTATTAAAGACGGGGGATTGGGTGTTCCGGAGATTGTACGTTATTACAAGGCTAACCTTATGGAGCAAACTAGAGAGTGGTGGTCCTCGTCCTCTAATCATAAATGGCTGGAAGTGGAGGCGGCCTTTGCACCTAAACGTTTGCTCAAGGAATACCTAGCGGCTGACTCCTTGATGAGGGTTCCGGGGGACCCCCCTCTCTTAACTATGCGGACGGCTCTATGGGCTTGGCGGCACTGTATTAGACATGGAACACAGTACTTCCCACTTGTAAATGAAATCCCATTGAAAGCACTCTCTCATCTAATTTCAGACCTAGATCTTACGTTGTGGGAAGATAAGGGGCTGACAACCTTAGATCAGATTCTGGATGATTCTAGGATCAAAATGTTTGAAACTCTTCACCGCTCCCATCAATTGCCTAATATATGCTTTTATCGATATATCCAGATCAGACATCTATTGAACACCATTAAATTGCCCCTGACACGGAATTCAGACTCCTCATCATGTCACATTATGAGCAAAATGTTCAACACCCAGCGACCTATGGGAAAAGGTTTATCTACAGCGTATAGAGCTCTAAGCCCAAGTTTAGATGTCAAAACTGCTAATATGAAGAAATGGGAATTGGAGCTAGGATGTGAGTGGTCCATTAAAGATTGGAGGGTGGCATTTCATTGGGCAGTGGCAGGCTCTAATTGTATCAATCATGCGGAACAGAACCGCAAGATTCAACTGAGATGGTACTTGACTCCAGACCGTATTGCTCACACAGATCCGTCATATAGTCCCAGTTGTTGGAGGGGATGTGGAGAAAGAGGTACACCATCTCACATGTGGTGGGGCTGTCCTTCGGTTGCTCCCTTTTGGAAAGAAGTAGGGGTCTTCTGAACAAGATCTCGGGCCTCCCTATTTCCCTAACGGCACCGCTGGCCATCCTTGCGATAGGCATGGATGAGATCCCATATGGATACAGATGGGTAGTGATGGGGATTTTAACAGCAGCACGCAAGTTAATTGCAACCAGTTGGAAACTACCCACTACCCCGAACCTCTCAGAACTAGTTGCTCTCGTCAATGCCTATATGCAACATGAATGCATTTATGCTGCCACTCGTAAAAACAGATCAAAGATCGAGGAGAGATGGTCAATGTGGAAAGCTTCCTCGTACTCGTCAACCATACCACAAGCTGCCTTGTAGATGGGGAATGAGTGGGAAATAATTTTATTTTATTTTATTTTGTTCATCTACCTAAATGAACTGTTTGAAAAGAGAGGAGGAGTCGAGATGGGCGGTTTAGGTCAATCTACCTTAATTATACTAGCTGGTCACAAATGTAATAATTATTCACAGCAATCATTTTTGTTCTTTACGTATTATGTTTTATTAATACAGGCATTGTTTCGCCAGTGATTTTATGTATGTATTCTATTCAAGTATTAGCCCATGCAACCTTTTCTTTATATCTGTATTACATACTGGGCTCAGGTAATATGATACAATACGTTAGCTGTTTATCTCCTGCTTATTGTTTATATCGATAATAAGTCGCAGTGTGACAACTGTGGATAGACACAGATTACACATCACCTTTTCTTCTTAGCAACCTGCTTTTTGGATCCACCTGTACCTTCATTACAATGTATGTATCGCGACAGATATTGATACCCATGTATATTGTATTGTATAAACTGATCTTCATATGCTGTATCCACCATTTCTGTCATTGTCTCCGGATTCATTTGGCACCACCTCTCAACCTATCTGATGTCATTGTTATATTAATGGAGATGTCTGTATTTTGACAAAATACTAATAAAAATTATTGAAAGGAAAAAAAAGTTATGGCCCTTGGAACGCCGGGAGAAAAAGGGTTGAAAGGGTTATTATATCGAGGTTTTCATGTCAGGTATTCACGCCGACACAGGGATTTTGTGAGGAGTGGAAATCCCAGCATGAAATATTGCTTGAAAGTGACATTTCTCTTAAGGATCACCTTCATAGTCTTTGGTATTGCCTTCCACTTTCCACATTCAATGGATCTCTATGTAGAGAAGATGTGTACTGCACAGAGATGGATGAGCCCAAGCTGCTTCTCTTCCAGTGGCTGATTATTATTCCAAACATGTTATAACTATTACATATTATATGTCATCACATTGACCTGGAGGCTGACTGGTACGTTCTTATTTTCTCTCTTCGTTGATAAGGCCGGTGGTGACCCAGTATCTGTGTTCGCTTATGAAATCCGTCCTGGAGCAGAAGAACAGACACAAGCGGCTAAATCGGCCCTGAAAAGAATCAAGACTTTGAGACACCCAAACATCTTAGCGTATGTGGATGGCTTAGAGGTAATGTTAATTGTGAGCAGAATTTCTGCCATTTTTATGCTTGGAGAATATAAAAGCACAATTCTTAATCTTCCTGTGGTTCCTGTTGGATCAGCTCTTTATATCCCGCATTATATTTGGTCTGTTTAAGTGTCCTTCCTTTATCTTTGTGCATTATATTGGGTGATGATTTTGGACTGGGGCTCCAAGGGTAACGAGGATCTTGCGGGGTAACTGCACCACCAATTACCAGATAAATGGGCGAAACGCTCGTTTGTCGGGTAATTGTGCAACACAAAAGATCAGTATGGGGTGAGCGATGGCGTTAGCGATCGCTCCTCCCCATACTCTGGAGGTGCTGGAGGAGATCGGTGCATGTAAATGTAGCGGTCTCCTCCTCTAGCGATCAGCAGACTATCGGGAAGGAACGCTTCCTTTCCGACTGTAGCGGAGAGGCGGTATAGTCCCCAATATCTCCACTGGTAGACCGGAACAGCATACCATAATCCAGGTAGCGTTACAATCATCCCTTTTTCCCAAGGACTAGACGACACATAGCCTGGGAGACAACTGAACTTTATTTTCTAGGCATAGCACACATACCTCTAATCCCCCCAACAGCCTCATTTACATACAATGGGATAGAAAGAAGGGGAAGGGGAAGAGGCACCGAACAGCCCTGCATTTACCATAGTAAACAGTACAAACTGAGCCGTACAGACAGCCTAACAAAGTGGAATAGCAATGTAGCCAGAGTATCCATTCTGCTACAACAGGTAATAACATTACAGTAATAGCAAGGTATATACAAAGACATTCTGGAAGTGGCTAGGTTTGCCACACAGCCTATCCCCAGATGGCTTGGATCCGAGCGCTCCATATATCCGAACAGCGCTCAGATGCCACAAAGACAGTCAAAACGCCATGGGGTTTAAGCTTAGCATGGGCTGATGAGAGGGGCCATAATCCTGGGGCAGCAGGCCGGCAACCAGACTTCTCCAGCACCCAGTGGCCAGGTTGGTTTCGCCACACCGACAATCTGCTCGATCATCGCCCCGTGTAAAGGGACCTTTAGGCCTAGGAAATGGGCTAAATTTAAGCCAGCAAGGAAGCTGGCTTTCATTTAGACCGGCGGTGGATATGCCAAAGTTATGTAGAGGCCGGGGCGGATCCACCACCAGCAAAAAGTCTTATTAAGACTGGTGTCTAAAATGCGGGTCTTAAATAACCCCCTGCATTTGTGGTATTCACAAGAAAAGCTCCAAGTGCATACGCTGAATTAGGGGTGGGCGATATGGGCTAAAATTTATATTGCGATATAATATGAAGCATGTGCGATATGCGATATATATCGCGATATAAATTTTCTATATTGGAGGGGGGTTGTTAAACTTTTTTGTTTTTTTTTTCCTTCAACTTTTTATTTAATAACTATTTAGCCTCCTTTAGGGGCTAGGACTCTTGTGCTATTCACCCTGATAGAACTCTATTAGGGTAAATAGGACTTGAAACTGACCCTGATGCCCTGTGCTCTGTGCACACAGCAGCAGGGAGCTGACCATAGCAGCCAGGACATCAGTAGTGTCCTGGCTGCCATGGTAACCGATCGGAGCCCCAGGATTACACTGCTGGGGCTCCGATCACAACTGCCACTGCCACCAATGATGGGGGGGCCACTGTGCCACCAATAAGTGAATAGAAACATAGCCTGCATGTGCCGGCCATATACCATACTGGGCCTCTGTGACTGCACTCTGCGATTCATCGCAATTACCCCTCAGGTTCTGAGGGGTTAATTGCGGCGGATCGCAGCAGGCAGTCATAGAAGCAGGTATGATATATGGCCGGCACATGCAGGCATATAGGACCTTTAATTAGGGGGCACATAGGGGGCACTTACTATTATGTATGTGCGGGGCTCCGTTCGCCCGCTCTGGCCCCCGTCACATGGTGGGAACACCAGGGAGGAGACATCAGCTTCTCTCCCTGGGCGTTCCTTCTCCCTGCCTGTGACGTTCTGCCACAGGCCACAGTCCCTCCCCTCCTCCGCTCTCATTGGTAGCAGTGGCTACAGTCCCTCCCCTCCTCCTCTTTCATTGGTAGCAGTGGCTACAGTCCCTCCCCTCCTCCTCTCTCATTGGTAGCAGTGGCTACAGTCCCTCCCCTCCTCCTCTCTCATTGGCGGCTCTCAGTGGGGAGGGAGGGACTCCCTCCTTCTCCACTGTGCCGGCTCAGGAGAATATGGTATGTGCCGAGAGCGGCGCATACCATGTTCTACCGCGATATGGCGATATAGACAAAATCGATATCGTGGCACAAATTCATATCGCATATCGTCTATATCGCCATATCGTCCCACCCCTACGCTGAATATATCCTTATAGACCCGTTGACCCAACTTATACCAAAAGAGAGCCCTTTTGGCATACGTCGGGGAGGTATGAAATAGCTGACACTTCTCCCCTATCCCCTATAAGGCCATCAGTGATTAATGCAGTTCTAGCAGCTCATTGCCTGTATTCCTCTACATGTTCTTCCAGACAGATAAATCTTTATATATAGTGACTGAACCAGTTACCTCACTGGGAACGTACATGAAATCAAGGGCTGACACAGGAGGAATCAGCGAGCTGGAAATTTCTTGGGGTCTTCACCAGATAGTGGTGAGTATTTTCATCCTACTGATTGCATCATACATCTTTATAAATCTGTTGCTTACCTTACTATTATTTCCTCCTTTTTGGATTTAGAAAGCGCTCAGTTTTCTGACGAATGATTGCAACCTCATTCACAACAATGTCTATATGTCAGCTGTGTTTGTGGACCGGGCAGGGGAGTGGAAACTTGGGGGCTTGGACTATATGTACCCAGCTGGTAGCGAGGAAAGTGCCCCCAAAAAAGGCCCTGAACTGGAAAAGTATAATCCCCCTGAGAAGTCAGACCGCTCAAAGCCTTCTGTGGAGAAGTGGTATGTGAGACTCTACAAAATACTTCTCTCCAAATCCCGTCAATGGAAATATTCTCTATGTGACTAATGTGAAATAGTATGATTGTGACGAGTTGTCTCCGTGTAACAGGTCAGCCGACATGTGGTGTCTTGGCTGCTTAATCTGGGAAGTCTTTAATGGCTCTCTTCCACGTCACACAGCTCTTCGCTCACTTGGAAAGGTATGCCATGTGTATGTTTGAATAAAAGTGCCCCTCTGTAGTCTTCATCTAGGCCAGGCCTGTAATATGGGAGTGTTCTTCCCACAACATGTGCAGGCACAATGGAGGTGAGTTTTGCTCAGACCGTTTTTTCATATTCCAGTCTTAAACTGAAATATATTGGACAAAAAAGTATTTATTACCAGTCCACAGGATGGGTGATCAACATGGGATTGTAGGTGGTCTAACTTCCAGGACTCCTAGAGATTCCAAGAACGAATCGATCTGAATCCCCTCTCCGTATGGAGTGGCGGTGCACATGACAGTGCACTACTCCATTCACTTCTGTGGGGCTTTATAAGACTCACCTGATATGAAGCATCTAGGTATTAGAGGAGGAAAATTAGACAAAAATATTTTTTTTTATTAGACCTCCATGTTAGACCCCCATATCATATATACTGCTGCTTCTCTGTAGATCCAGCGTTCTCTCCTGCAGTCACCGCTCCCGAGTTGTCTCCGGGCCCACGGCGCACTGTGACCTGACACTGTACGCAGTCAGGATACTGCATTGTGGGTCCGGAGAAAACCAGGGAGCGGTGAATACAGCCAGAACTTAAAGCTGATCACTGCTACTCCTGCATACTAGTGGGTGCTTCCATAATGCCCCATTACAACAACTTATTCCCCATCCACAGGAGAGTTGAATGGAGCGGCAAACACACTTGCATGTCTGCTGCTCTATTCAAATGGAGGAACGCGGGCCCCTGATCTTGTGATCAGCAGGGGCCCCCACAGTCGGACACCAGATGGTCAGACACGTATCTCCTTTCTGCAAGATAGTATTGGATTTTTATTGGGACAACCTCTATAAGATAGTGCACCCTGGGACCCCTCATTCACAGTGCTTGTACTGCCCACTAATATATATACATTTTTGTAAATTCGCAGTATGTGTTTGTTCTGTTTCTTTCTTTTCATTCATTTACTCAAATAAACGTTCTTCTGTAATGCTTATCTTTGTGATCTTTAGATCCCTAAATCACTGGTGACTAACTACTGCGAACTTGTTGGAGCTAACCCTAAAATCCGTCCCAACCCTGCACGATTCCTGCAGAACTGCCGTGCTCCTGGGGGATTCCTCAGCAACAGCTTTGTGGAAACCAATCTGTTCCTTGAAGAGATACAGGTCAGTAGTAGATAAATGGGCCCCATTTATGAAAACTGTTCTAAGAAAGTCATTGTTGCTTACAGCATCTAGTCCGATCACAGACAGAATCCATTAAGCTATTTACTTCTTTATTTTGGCATTAAGAAGTCACAAATTATGGCGCACGCCATGTTTGCGACTTTTAGAGCTTCTCGCCACTTTTCTAAAGTGGTAGGGAAAAAGGTGGTGTTTAATGGGAGGGGCAGGGCCTACCATTGCTCGGCAGATTTACTATAACTTGCGCCAGAAACTGACGTAAGTTATAGTTCAAGTCTACACCAGCTTCTACACCAGAGAATTGCCTAATTCATAAAGAAGCATCTGCCTCTTAAAGGGGTTGTCTCACTTCAGCAAGTGGCGTTTAATATGTAGAGGAAGAGTACTAATCTATTGTGATTGTCCATGTTGCCTCCTTTGCTGGCTTGATTCATTTTTCTGGTACATTATACTCTGCTTGTTTCTATAGTTACGACCACCCTGCAATCCAGCAGCAGTGGTCGTGCGTGCACACTATATGAAAAAGTGTCGGCCTCTCTGTTGGCCGAGACCGTGGGAGTCCACATAGGCTAGTGCTTCATCCTATAGTGCGCAAGCACGGCCACCACTGATGGATTGCAGGGTGGTCGTAACCATGGAAACGAGCAGTGTATAATATGATGGAAAAATTCATCCAGTGAGCAAAGGAAGGAATGTGATAATAACAATACATTACTAAGTGGCTTGTATTATGTTCCTCTACATGGTAAATGCTATTTGCACAACCCTTTTAATAAATTAGCCACATTTTACACCAGCGCACATGAGATCAAGACTGGCGTATAGCAGCGTATTCTCTCACCTCATCCTTTCTGCGCTTCTGCTGCCCTCTAGGTCTGTAATTATGGCGCTGCAGGGGAGTGGTACCTCCTGGTATGATTGACACAGGCAAGGGGCAAGATTACAACCTATATTAATAACCTATATTTCATTCATCTAAATTCCTGTTCCTTCTGAACTCTGAAGTCAAGTAGACGGTCCTATCAGTGATTGACAGCTATCTGTGTCAATCACAGGCTGTCAATCACAGATAGGCCCGCCTCCTTGACTCAAAAACCCAGAATGTGCAGGAATTAAAACGAATGAAATGCAGGTTATACTGAATATTTTCCCATAAAATTATATATTGATCGCTCCACTGCTTCTGCTCTTCATGCTGCCTTCAGCTCGGACACTATTTTCAACGTGACAGGTTTCCTTTAAGTCTTGTGAACATGAATGCTTGACTTGCTTTACTGCATTATAATATTCATAGCTGTTTTATATTATTTATTCCCTTGTTATCAGCCATTTATGACTGTCTTTTCTCTGCAGATTAAAGATCCTGCTGAACGTCAGACATTTTTTGAGCAGCTCAGTGAACATCTGGATTCCTTTCCTGAAGACTTCTGTCGACATAAAATCCTTCCCCAGCTGCTGACGGCTTTTGAATTTGGCAGTGCAGGCGCTGTAATCCTCACACCCCTATTTAAAGTGAGCACCGCAGGAATCTTAAAGTGGTATTCTGGTTGTTAGACCTTATCCCCTATCCACAGGATAGGAATAACTATCAAATCGGGGGACTTCACATCACGAGAACATGGGCCCTGTATCCCCTGCAGCCCCCCTCAAATGAACGGAGTGGCTGGTCGCACATGCGTGTGAATGCTCTATTCATTTCTATGGGAGTTCCAGAGAACTGCTCTCAGATATCTCCGGAATTCCCATAACGATGAATGGAGAGGCCATACGCATGCCCCACCAGCCACTCCGTTAATTTCAGGGGGCTACAGGGGGTACAGGACCTTTGTTCTCGTGATCATGGGGGTGCCAGCAGTAGGACCCTCACCAATCTGATAGTTACAACCTATCCTGTGGGTAGAGGATAACTTCTAAGAATCGGAATACCCCTTTAAGGCAGATAAATGTGTTACATAATGTCTCCTTCCAACCAGAAAGGGAAAAAGGCAAAAGCAAATACCCGGCGAACATAGGTAGAAACACTATATTCCACCATTCCTTTTCTACTGTACAAGTAAAGCCATGAATCTGGTACTCGTTTAAAATACGATGCCTTGCATAATAGGAAGAGTGCAAATGTGGTGAACTCTTTGCGTAAGGAGGTCCCCCAACCACAGTGGGGCCTGCATCTGTCAGATATTGATGGTATATCCTGTAGAATGTAAAGATGAATAGCCCTTCAAATTGCATATTTTCCTGGATGTTTGCTCTGCTTTTTGTAGTTGATAAAATGCCCCAAAACCTACACTTTTGTATGATAGGAGTGCACCACCCCTGCAAGTAGTTTTTACAAATCCCATTTAACTTATAAATAAATGCCTGTTACATGTGGGCCCCTCTAAGTAATTAGGTCCCCCAAACCCTGGAAGGGCTACGTCTACTAGATATTTATGGCATATCTTGTGGATGTGCTATAAATGTTTGTCATCCTTTGTCATCATTTCCTCTGCTTTTTGTAGGTGATACAATACCCACAACCTTATGCTATATTTGGATATATGGCAAAAATAACAGTGAACAAAATTACTGCTCTGCATGTTACATTTGCTCCCATCTGTTTCAAGTTTGCAAATCCATAAGAGATCGTTTTTTCTCATCCATGGGTATAGCTGTTGCCACTAGGAGGCGGACAGTAGGCAAAAAGGTGTGAACTCCTCCCTTCCGCTATACCCTTTCTACAGGGACTAAGCTAAATCCGTTTTAGCTTAGTGTCTGAAGGAGGCAGACCTCCCTGCTTTGCAGGTCTGCAGATTTTTTTCTTTTTTTTCCTTTTTCTTTTAGCGGGAGTTTCAGGCAGTCCTAGCGGGACGGGAGACTAGGGTGTTCCCAAGCCCGCTGCTCCTTCCCGGTCTCCAGAAGTCAAGGAGGACCAGAGGTTCCTAAAGTCTCTGCATCCCGCCAGCCTTCGGATCATCATGGCCGCCCACTACAAGTCCCCTCTGTTTCCGGTGTAGAGGCCCTCCCCAAGGGGCAGCACACCGAAGGTGGTGATCCGGCTGGAGCCAGGGGGGCAGAAGATGCCGGTCGCGTGAGTATTTCTGTGCTCCCCTCCTTCCAACACCCTCCCCTTCTCAGGTTACCTTCTGTGATTTCCCCCAACAGATGCCTTGTCCCCTCCATGCGTCTTTCTCCCGTCGGGAGTATGGGATGGGGGGGTCCGCGAAAGCCTCCGCTGCGCAATGCACCCCTGGGGCCCTCCTTCTCGTCGTTTCCGGTCAGGGGCACCACTGGGCTGCTACTAATTGAAGGCCCCAGCTTCAATGCCGCCTACTCCCGCATCGGCTCCCTGCTGGTTCTTATCTCCCGGCCGACATCTCCGTTCGGCTGGGGCCGAAAGCCAGCAGAATAGTCGGGCCTGTGCTCTCCTGCAGTTTCGCCGGGGAGTGACTTCATTTTGGGGGCGGGGCATGAAGTTCTCCCCGCTCCCACTCCTTCAGCAGTATCCTGGGGTGAATCTTGGTGCCTTTTTCTGCCTCCGCCCACATCCTGTTTTAAATGCACCTTGGCGGGACTCTGGCAAGGCACCTCCGGACGAGCTGCATTGAGGGACACAGGCCGGTAAGCTCTGTCTCCCCTTCCTGCAAGGTTTAACCTACCCCCTCATCCTCCTTCTTGTCACTACAGGGTTTTCATTATGTCCGAACCCAGACCCCAAGCCCCAAAGCAGGGGGTCAATTCGGTGCATCATTTTGCTTGTGCTTCTTGTCGGTCAAAATTTTCATATGGTCTGTTAGATCCCCTCTGCTCTTCGTGCTCTGCTCCACCACCAAGAGGCTCTGCCCCTGACTCAGTCACCCCTACTGCCCAGCCAATGGTAGAGCCGGAGTGGGCACACTCCCTGTTAAGGATGGTAAAGGACGTCTCCCATACCAACAAAGCCATTGTGGAATTACTGGGGCGTTTGTCCGCAAGGCCATCCTCTGACTAGTCCAACTCTGGGGATCCTGGGGCTCATTCCCATCATGGCCGTCCTGCTAAACGGACCAGACCATCCTCCTCCCAAAAGGTGTCTGCGTCTCCCGCTTCCTCTGCCTTTCCGACACCTCCCAGCGAGTCTCACTCCGACTTGTCCTCCGTGGAAGAGGCATGTTTCGAGGAGAGGATTTCAGATGAGAATTTTGTCTCTCCTGAGAGTCAGTCGTCAAAGCTGTCCTCCATGGTGGACAATCTCATTACAGCGGTTATAGAGACCATACAGGTTGTGGACCCTGCACCCTCAACGGCCGGCTCGGGTTTTTCCTTTAGGAGGTCCCATCGCTCGCCCAAATGTTTCCCCAACCACCAGGATTTTGATTCCTCTCTTTCCAAAGAGTGGAATTTTCCTGATAGACATTTTTGGCTTGCCAGAACGCTTAGACGTCTTTTATCCATTTCCGGAGGATTTGACTAAGAAGTGCTTGTCCTCGCGTATAGTTGACCCTCCAGTATCCCGCTTAGCTAAACATACCACTTTGCCGATGGCAGATGGGGCTTCTTTCTCCGAGATCCGGGATAAAAAATTTGAATCTTTTGCAAAATCTTCCTTTGAGGCAGCGGGCACAGCACTGCGGCGAGTGGGCAAATAATTTAAGTCAGGGTCTCTCCTCAGGGGTCCCCTCGGTGGAACTTTCCAATATTGCCCTGCAGCTCTCCCATGCCAGTACGTATATTTGTGAAGCATCTCTGGACGTGGCTTGTTGCTTTAAAGCGGACCCTTACGGCCCTCCCCTTTACTGGCAGCAGACTTTTTGGCAAATGCCTGGATGAGATTATTTCTGATGCTACATGTGTTAAGAGCACTCATTTACCACAGAACAGGGTTGGTTTCAACAAGTCAAAAAAGCGTAAACCTCTTTTTCGTCCTTGCAGAGTTTTTCCAGCCCCAAGAGGCCAACCTACAAGTCTGCCCCCGATTAGAAGCGCAAGCCTTCCTTCAAGCCTCGCCCTTCCAGGCGTACCCTTCAACAGGGCTCCAAGTCCTATAACCCTCAAGACCTCTTCTGCATGACGTGCAACTTCCAGCGCCCTCCGATCGGATGGGCGGCCGGCTTCATCTTTTTTGGCATGTTTGGCTGGCTCACATCTCGGATGCCTGGGTGAGAGAGGTCATCGCAGAGGGTTACAAGCTAGCATTCAGGTCCTCCCCTCCATCCCGATTTTTTATTTTGCTCATCTCCTCCGACCTTTCCCTCGGCCGCAAATTCCTTTTTTCAGGCTATTCACACACTTCTGTGGCAGGGGGTGATTTTCCCGATTCCTGCGCAAGACCGTTTTGTGGTCTCCAAAAAGGAGGGGACGTTCCGTCCCGTTCTGGACCTCTAGGCACTCAACCGCTTCCTTCGGCATCACCGCTTCCGGATGGATTCCCCGAGATCTGTTGTTGCGTCCATGGTACCGGGATAGTAACTGTCCTCGATAGACATCAAGGACGCTTATCTTCATGTTTCCATCTTCGTCAGTCATTAAAAAATTTCTCCTTCTTTCTGGTTCACATGGTCTCTGCCTTCAAAGCAGTTCCCTATGCTCAGTTCCATACCAGTACTCAGCGAGCCATTCTAACCAATTGGGACAGTTCCCCAGCATCCCTGGATCAGCCCATACATCTCTCTGCCCAGGCCCCCTGGACCCTCAGGTTGTGATTGGTTTCCCCAATGCTGACATGGGGACGCTCTTTCCTTCCTCTCCATTGGACGTTGCTGACTACGGACTCAAGCCTTCGGGGTTGGAGGGGGGAGGGGAGTGTTAGAAAATCTATCCATTCAAGGCGTGTGGTCACACGAGGATTGCTCCCTCCCAATAAACATTCTGGAATTGAGAGCGATTCGTCTCTCTCTCTGCTGCATTGGACCGACTATCACCGGGGATGTCCGGTTCGAGTTCAGTCCGACAACTCCTCAGCTGTGGCGTACCTCAATCGCCAGGGTGGCACCCGGCAGTCATGGCAGAAACGGCTCTGATTCTCAGCTGGGCAGAGAGCCATGTTCCGGTGCTGTCGATAGTTCACATCCCCGGCGTCGACAACTGGATAGCCGACCTCCTCAGCCGGGAGCGTCGAGATACCGGCGAATGGGCTCTTCACCATCAAGTTTTTCTAGCCATCTGCGAGTGATGGGGTCGGCCAGACGTGGATCTCATGGCCTCCCGCTTCAACCACAAGGTCGAGAACTTTGTTGCGCGGTCCAGGGATCCCATGGCCCTTGCGTGCGACGCCCTAGTGATTACGTGGAGTCAGTTCACGTTCTCTCCTCTTTCTCTCATTCCGCGTCTCCTCCGGGAGATCAGATCCGAAGGTCGGCCTGTCATTCTCGTGGCCCCCAATTTGCCACGCAGAGTGTGGCATGCATAGTTACCCTCCTCCCTGGCGTCTTCCTCTTTGGGAGGACCTCTTGTTGCAGGGAACAATCTTCTACCCAAATTTAGGGTCGCTACATTTAACGGCATGGCTGTTGAAGCCGCCGTACTAAGGGCTTGGGGTTTCTCGGGTGCTGTTGTCCAGACCATGCACCCCCTTTCTGTCCTCCGCTAAATCATTGGTACCTTAATCTAGTGCTCAGCGCTCTCCAGATATCGCTTCGCTTCCTGTCCTACAAGGTGGCCTTTTTGGTGGCAATCACTTCCAACCGTAGGGTGTCAGAACTCCGGCTCTTTCCTGTCGGTCGTGTTTCCTGATCCTCCATCAGGACAAAGTATTCCTTCTCCCTGTTCATTCATTCCTTCCGAAGGTTGTGTCGGCATTTCATCTCAATGAAGAGATTATTCTCCCTTCATTTTGTCCTGATCCGTCTCATCCTCGTGAGCAGTCGCTCCACAATCTGGATTTGGTAAGAGCCATTTGCATCTATCTGTCCCAGACGTCATCTTTCGGGTGGACGGATTCCCTGTTCGCCATTCCGGAGGGGCCGAGAAGACGGCTGGCTGCGTCTAAAAATTCCATTTCCCGATGTATTTGTTTGGCCATTGTGGAAGTGTACCGCCTCAGTGACCGGGCCCCACCCTTCCGGGTTACTGCTCATTCTGCTCGGGCAGTGGGTGCCTCTTAGGCAGTGCATCATGGGGCTTCGGCCCTTCAGGTATGCAAGGCGGCTACCTGGTTGTCTTTGCACACTTTTTCCAAATTTTACAGAGTACACACCTTTGCGTCTTCTGACGCTTCTCTGGGGCGTAAAGTTTTGCAGACAGCGGTTCTGATTGGCCGGAGGGTTCTTGTTTATGCCCACCCTTGGGACTGCTCTGTAACGTCTCATGGTCAAGCCTGTATGCTCCCTATGATATGGATTAGGAAACTAGATTTTTGTACTTACTGTAAAATCTGTTTCTCTTCCGTTCATTGGGGGACACAGCTCCCACCCTTTTCTGGCCTATGTGGTTCTGGGTTTGTACATAGTTTGGTTATCCTGTTTTTGTCTTACCTCTCCTACTGCTTTTGCACTAACTGATTTAGCTTAGTCCCTGTAGGAAGGGTATAGCTGAAGGGAGGAGCTCACAACTTTGTGCTTAGTGTCCGCCTCCTAGTGGCAACAGCTATACGCATGGTCAAGCCTGTGTCCCCCAATGAATGGAAGAGAAACAGATTTTACGTTAAGTACAAAAATCTTTTTTAAAGAATTCCACGTCGATTGCATATCCACAGGATAAGCCATAATTGCGGATCTTCCCCTGTAGGTGCCCAGGAGATGGTGACACCTCTGTGCAAAATTATTGTAATTTCATGGAGGCTTCCTAAAGCCATTTGAAGATGCATGCATGGGACATGCTGAACTGCAAGCTGGGATGGGTCTGCAAATGGCTTCCTCATCTCGTTGGTAGAGGCTAAATCTATGCCACATGTTCTCCAGGCTAACCCTAAATTTGGGGCATAATTCTAACCGGTGGAGGGAAGAATGTTGGTCTGGTACTTACCTTTCACAGCGCAGCCCGTCCCAAGATTCGCCTCCCGGTCATGTGACTGCTTCTGTCGGCCTTTCTGTTCTACCGGTAAGTCTCCGTCGTCTTCTCTTCCTTTCTTGAGCAGGAGACGGATCGTCATGAATGAATGACCGCTTCCTGCTAAAGAAAGCTCCGGCCAACCAGCTTCACTCACCACGCAAGTGCACTATGCTGAGGTCACTGTTATGGGGGCGCTGTGGAGGTCACTGTTATGGGGGCGCTGTGGAGGTCACTGTTATGGGGGCGCTGTGGAGGTCACTGTTATGGGGGCGCTGTGGAGGTCACTGTTATGGGGGCGCTGTGGAGGTCACTGTTGTGGGGGCGCTGTGGAGGTCACTGTTGTGGGGGCGCTGTGGAGGTCACTGTTGTGGGGGCGCTGTGGAGGTCACTGTTATGGGGGCGCTGTGGAGGTCACTGTTATGGGGGAGCTGCGGAGGTCACTGTTAATTGGGGGCGCTGCGGAGGTCACTGTTAATTGGGGGCGCTGCGGAGGTCACTGTTAATTGGGGGTGCTGCGGAGGTCACTGTTAATTGGGGGCGCTGCGGAGGTCACTGGTAATTGGGGAGCTGCAGAGGCCAGCCTGTGACTCATCTCTGTGCAGTGCAGCCAGGCTTGTGTATCAATAAAGTTATGTATTCAACAAAACAAGAAGGGAAGAAAGTAAACAGATCTGCCAGGATAATCTAATGTTTTCCAGGGGGGAAAGAAAGCTCAGACATGAAACAGGTATTGGGGGCATATGCATGAAAGTTTAAAAAAAAGTTTGATTTTGGGACCGGACAACCTCTTTAAGGGGAATTATTGTAAAAAAAAAAAAATACTACAAATGCTATAACACAAAAAAAGAAACAGTGCACCGGTGGCCCTCCTGGTCTTTGTATACAAGCAGCAATTCAGCAGCCGCAGCAGTGACGTGTTATGTTACTCACAACATGGTGCAGCACTGTTACAAGTAATGTATGGTACATCTGATTGGCTGCAGTGGTTACATGTTAGCTGCAAAGACTGGGAGGACCCTAAGTGCCCGCGCTGGATCGCTGGGGGGGGGGGGGGGATTTGACTTTCATTTATTTTTTTCTTTTATAGTATTTGCAGCTCATATTTAATATTTTAAGATTTCAAGTTCTGCACTGTCCACGATGACAACCTTCACACACCAACCGTGAACAGCCAGTTATTTAGAAAGTGACCGTCTAAAATCTTGTGTGTGGTCAGCCTGTGATATGTGATGTCTGACATCTGGCTAGTGTGTTCTATGACTAGTGGTGGTGCTGCATCTGTGTGTTGTCCAGCATGTTACAAAATGGTTCTGTTTCCTTCTATTATTACGCTTCACAGCAAAATATCTTCTGTTGTTTCTGTTGTAGATTGGCAAGTTCCTGAACGCAGAAGAATATCAGCAGAAGATCATCCCCATCATTGTTAAGATGTTCTCTTCCACTGACCGAGCCATGAGGATACGGCTCCTGCAGCAGGTGTGGGACCTGTTACACAGGGAGCGCTTTCTTCTGCCTTTATTTTTAGACAAAGATGTTCGGATAAGCTCATGTCATATAGACGATGTGAAGACATCTGTCCTGTAACTTATTACAGTAGAAATGTGAGAAAAAGTTCACAGGATTATTAGCGCTTGGAGCTGGAGGATAGGCCGTTACTTAAAAAAGGCTGGACAACCCCTTTAAGTCCATGTTGGCATAATGTGCGCCAGGTTTATTCAGAGTTGTACATTGATTTTGTCTAGAGCTATTACTATTTTTTTTTTTTTACTCCATTCCCCTACTGGAGCAAGATTGTTCCTATTTTTAATCACATTTTAAAAAGTCGATTTTGATAAATCTAGCATACAGTTAATATGGCCAACTGCAACCACTTTCCAAGGCAATTTTTAAAAGTGACCAGAGCAGTGTAAAATAAAAAAAAAGTTGTGTGTCAAAATTTGCTACTTTTTATTTTTTTTATACGGAAATTCCGGGGCAAAAGGAGTGAATAAATTCACTGCATTGCCTGTAATGACAGAGAAGCAGTGAGTGAAGGGTCAGGGGAGGACTGTGGCATTACTGGAATTGCTAGTGCCAGAGCTTTGCCAGATGAGTTGATTGGTCAGTTGCATTAATCACCTAAATGTTTTGCCGGACTCCAGCTCGGGCAGTGGGAAAAGTAGCTAACTGGAGTGGGGAGGGCTGCTTTAGATGGTAGCAGCTAGAAACATGCAACTGGTCTTGTTTGAAAGCTGACATTCCAGGTTTTCATACAAGATCAATGACCTCTAACCCTGGGTTCGCACCTGAGCGTTTCTGAGACGCGCGTTTTTGTCGCGCGTATTACAGCGCGTTTTTGCAAATAGGAAACGCGCGTCATACGCGCATTCGTGACTCTGGAGACCAATTGAAAAAGGCATATCTACACTTTAACGCGCGTTAAATGCGCGTTTCCATTGAAGTCTATGGGTGCAAACGCGTGACAAGAAGCTCAAGAACTTCTTTGAGCGTAAGGCATTTTACAGCACGTTCAAACGCGCTGTAAAACGCTCAGGTGAGAACCATGCCCATAGGGAAACATGAGTTTTCTCCTGTTGAGCGTTTTACAGCGCGTTCGAACGCGCTGTAAAACGCGCAAGTGTGAACTGAGGGTAAAGTCCAAGCAACAAAGGAGAAATCACTGTTAGAAATCGAGTCAGGAATAATCGCGGGTAAAACCTGCTTTTACTTCCAGCTGCATTCATAGCATCCCGATTTCTAACAGGTATAACTTCCCCTGTACTGGACATATTGCTGTCATTCTGGTATTGTCTGAAAGCGTGGAATGCCCACTTTCAAACACGACCAGTTGCATATTTCTAGATGCTACCTTTTAGGAGAAAGAAGTCGTCGTCGTCCCCCCTTCCAGTTAGCTTTTCCCACTGCTGGAGCTTGATTCTGAAAAACAGTTAGGTGGTTAATTATCCAAAATGTATTCTTACATATTGATACGAAATGAGCCACATGGTGCTCCCTCCTTCTCTGCATAAAGAAGTTGTGCAGCAGCTGAAGTCACTTTGGAGGTCCCTCAGAAAAGTTCCAGTGAGCGGACTGATATGTAGCACTGGGTGAATAAAAAACGCTTAATTTAAGCTGCAGTTTGGGAGTGTTGCAGATTTTTCCAAAGTCTATATATATACACACCATATATCATGAATATTCTGTCATTTCGATCCTTTAAATCACTTTTTATCAATACATAAAAAGATAGCAAAAGACAAAACTCTATATTTTAACTTCACTTTTCTTGTGATTTTTACATTTGACAGATGGAGAATTTTATCCAGTATCTTAATGAGCCAACCGTCAACTCGCAAATCTTCCCTCATGTGGTCCACGGTTTTATGGATACGAACCCGGCTATACGTGAACAGACGGTGAAGGTAATGACAGTGGAGATGTTGTCTGGCATGCTTTGTTTGATCAGTTCCTGGGCCCCTTCTGGTCCCTGTACATCCTGATCCCTCTTGAGACATGTTACTGCTGCAGGCAATCACTTTAAGTGGCCAGACACCCCCATTCAGTGCTGTCAGTTATATATTTATCACTATAAGGGTTTGTCTAGCTGATCATTTTTATGAAAGGCTCAAAAATGTAAAAAGTTGTTGTTTACAGCGATATTTCTCACACGCAGCATGGGTATATGTAAAAATACACCCCAAAACACATTGCCCTACTTCTCCTGAGTACGGCGATACCACATGAGTGACACTTTTTTGCAGCCTGGGTGCGCAAAGGGGCCCTAAAACCAATGAGTACCTTTAGGATTTCACAGGCCATTTTTATGCATTTGGATTCTTACACTTTAGGGGCCCCTAAAATGCCAGGGCAGTATAAATACCCCACATGTGACCCCATTTTGGAAAGAAGACACCCCAAGGTATTCCGTGAGGGGCATGGTGAGTCCACAGAATTTTTATTTTTTGGCACAAGTCAGCGGAAATTGTTTTTTTTTTTTTTTTACAAAGTCTCATATTCCACTAACTTGTGACAAAAATAAAATTTTACATGAACTCACCATACCCCTCACAGAATACCTTGGGGTGTCTTCTTTCAAAATGGGGTCACATGTGGGGTATTTATACTGTCCTGGCATTTTAGGGGCCCCTAAAGCGTGAGAAGAAGTCTGGAATCCAAATGCGTAAAAATGCCCTGTGAAATCCTAAAGGTACTCATTGGTTTTAGGGCCCCTTGCACATCTTGGCTGCAAAAGTGGCACACATGGTATCGCCGTACTCAGGAGAGTAGGGCAGTGTTTTGAGGTGTATTTTTATATATACCCATACTTTGTGTGAAAAATATCTCTGTACACGACAACTTTTAAAAATTTTTATACAAAGTTGACAATTTACTGAGATATTTCTCTCACCCAACATGAGTATATGTAAAAATACACCCCAAAACACATTGCCCTACTTCTCCTGAGTACGGCGATACCACATGAGTGACACTTTTTTGCAGCCTGGGCCAAATTCCAACGAGTACCTTTAGGTTTTACATGGCGGCTCACAATTTAGCCCCGCCCAAAATGCCAGAACAGTAAACACACCCCACAAATGACCCCATTTCGGAAAGTAGACACCCCAAGGTATTCACTGAGGGGCATAGTGAGTCCGTCTGAGATTTTTTATTTTTTTTGCCAGAAGTTATCAGAAATTGAAACTTTTTTTTTTTTTTTCTCAGAAAGTGTCATTTTCCGCTAACTTGTGAAAAAAAATGAAATGATACATGAACTCACCATGCCCTTCTGCGAATACTTTGGGGTGTCTTCTTTCTAAAATGGTGTGATTTGGGGGGTATTCATACTATCCTGACATTCTAGCACCTGAAGAAACATGACAGGTGTTCAGAAAGTCAGAGCTGCTTCAAAATGCCGAAATTCACTTTTTTGCACCATAGTTTGTAAACGCTATAACTTTTACCCAAACCAATAAATATACACTTATTGGACTTTTTTTTATCAAAGACATGTAGAACAATAAATTTAGAGAAAAATTTATATAGAAATGTAGTTTTTTTAAAAAAAATTTACAACAGAAAGTGAAAAATGTCATTTTTTTGCAAAAATTTCGGTAATTTTTGATTAATAGCAAAAAAAGTAAAAATGTCAGCAGCAATGAAATACCACCAAATGAAAGCTCTATTAGTGAGAAGAAAAGGAGGTAAAATTCATTTGGGTGGTAAGTTGTATGACGGAGCAATAAACGGTGAAAGTAGTGTAGTGCGGAATTGTAAAAAGTGGCCTGGTCATTAAGGGTGTTTAAGCTAGGGGGGCTGATGTGGTTAAAGTCTGCTATGTTGTATGTTTTTGTTATGTTCTGTTTTGCATTAGGCATTGTACTATTAACATGACATTCTTTGTTTTCCCTTACAGTCCATGTTGCTTCTGGCTCCCAAGTTAAATGAGAATAACCTCAATATGGAGCTGATGAAGCATTTTGCGCGACTGCAGGCACGAGATGACCAGGGACCAATCCGCTGCAATACAACTGTGTGTTTGGGAAAGATTGCCTCTTATCTGAACCCTGCTGTGAGTAGACTTTCACCAAGAAGACAAGTCATATGTATTTATACTAATATTTAAAGTGTACCTATTTTTTAGGTGAATTATCCAAATTAGTCATCAAGTGTGTGTACTTGATATACTCAGATATCTTGTGAAAGTAACATGTGATGTGATGACTGGGAAACTCCATCTCAAAATTGTCAGCATTTCAGGTGCTCTGTCCATCGTCCGGTACGCATCCTGTTTGCTTCCTACATGGCAGGGCTATGGTCGCCTTCTCCACTGCAGCCAACCACTGGATTTAGTGGTGATGCTTCTCTTTTACACACGTCACTGCTGAAGCCAGTTATTGGCTGCAGCAGAGCAGATGCCCATGCCCATGCCAGGGAGGAAGAAAATAAGCCGCAACCCTGATGATGGACACAGGAGCCATCATGCAGAACTGGAGTGGTGGGGAGCAGGTAAGTATGAATCTTTTAGTAGCGTAAGCAGGCTGCGGGCATTAGTTAGATATTTGTGGACAACTTCTGTAAGTACCAAACTAGGCTGCGTGCGTAAAGGGAATGTGTCCTCAGAAAATGTCCTATGTCTTAAATCACCATTTTATGTTTAACATATTTTTAAAGAATTTTTGAAGATTTTTTTAATTTTTCATGTCGTTGTCTATATTTAAACAAAATCCATAAATTCCTGCAGTTTTTGCCCTTGCCACTAATAATAGGTGCAACTTTTTGGTCTGTACAGATAACTTTACTGCAGTTATATAACATTCTAAGGGCCAGTTCACATAGAGTTTTTAAGCGCTGATTTTTGGAGTGTTTTTGCCTCAAAATCTGCTTCAAATCACCAAAAATGCCTCAAAGCAGCCTCCCATTCATTTCAATGGGAGAAAAGAAGCAGCTTGCTCTATTTTGGGGCAGAATCAGCGCTGAATCTCCCATTGAAATGAATAGGCAGCAGAAAAAAAACAGCTTCATGAAAGTCCATGCATTTTCCGTGGCACAGATCGGCTTCAAATCTGCTTTAAAAACCTCAAGCTGATAATTCAGCTTTGTATTGAATTCAATACTTTTTTGTCGCGCTGAAAAAAGACACGTGTAATCCGCTCGGGTGCATTTCAAAATCGGTTGTGTGAATCTGCCTGCAATGATGAGGAGATGTCATGTCTGTAGATATATCACTTCAGTAAAAAAATCCAAGGATTTACTTATATCATATTAAAAACAGTTACATGGTTTCCAATCTACGCGTTTCGAAGCAACCTGTTTCTTGTTTACAACTGTGGTGAACAAGAAACAGGTTGTTTGGAAACGCACAGACTGGAAACCATGTACCTGTTTTTAATATGATAGAAGTAAAGCCTTGGATTTTATTGCTGAAGTCTTTATCTTTGAATATAAACTAGCTGGGCGTGGTTAGGGGCGGAGCTCTGGCAGAGATAGGAGAAGTGCATTATGGGTTTGGTTGGATAATAATGCAACAGAAAGTGCTTCAAAGAGGATGGAAACCAATTGTAGGGATTTGTTTACATGTTGAAAATGGGTCAGGAGAGTCCAAATTATAAAGAAAAAAACATGAATAAGATGTACAAGAAGTAAGTAACTGCATGAGCCTATCTGTTGAAAACATAGTGATCCGAGAACCCCTTTTGGCCTCTTTCACACGAGCGTGTCCGGATTAGGTCTGGATGCGTTGCGGATGCGTTCAGTGAAACTGTGCGATTTCACAGGCAAAGCCATTCAGTTTTGCCTGCGATTGCGTTCAGTTGTTCGGTTTTTTTTCCGCGCGGGTGCGATGCGTTTTTCACGCGCGTGATAAAAAACTGAAGGTTTACAAACAACATCTCCTAGCAACCATCAGTGAAAAACGCAACGCACCCGCACTTGCTTGCGGATGCAATGCGTTTTTCACGCAGCCCCATTCACTTCTATGGGGCTAGGGCTGCGTGAAAAACGCAGAATATAGAACATGCTGCGATTTTCACGCAACGCACAAGTGATGCGTGAAAAAAAACGCTCATGTACACAGACCCATTGAAATGAATGGGTCAGGATTCAGTGCAGGTACAATGCGTTCACATCACGCATTGCACCCGTGCGGAAAACTCGCCCGTGTGAAAGGGGCCTTTAAGGGGTTTATATGCAATGAAATACTTGTGTATTGCAGTGTCATATGCCTGGCAGGTCCTAATGGGTATAACAAGATGGCAGACCCAATGGCCATTGTTAGTCTGTGCGGTGGGGGCCTCCGACAGGGGTGACTGGCTACTCCCTCTGACCCTCTTTAAACCACTTAGATGCTGCAAAACGGTAAAACTACTAGGATCTGATCCCAAATGGTGCTGCAGGTTACTGCTCAACTCCTGAGCCTGCTCCATACATGCACAGCAGCGTGCAGGAACTAAAAACCCACAATTGGGAAGGGGTTAAAATACTCCTCCCTATCACAGCCCCCAGTGTGGTTTCCACTTTGTGTTGGGATATCGGATTATGAAACCTTTGAGACAATGTCAGTAGCAAATTTAGGATCAATTTTGGAGTTCGGTGTAATAGATTATAGTACAGGATAATCTGATATAGCACCGCAGGATCCACTCAGAAGGGATCTGATGATTTACTAATTGCGAGTGTGAATAGGGAGCAGCCTGTAATCGTAATTGTCATTTTCACAGACACGGCAGAAGGTCCTAATATCGGCCTTCAGCAGAGCTACAAAGGATCCTTTTTCCCCATCACGTGCTGCCGGCGTCCTTGGTTTTGCTGCTACTCACAACTTCTACTCTATGAACGACTGTGCCGGGAAAATTCTTCCTGTACTATGTGGGGTGACGATGGATCCAGAGAAGAGCGTCCGGGATCAGGTAAGTAGAATACAATAGATAAGCTGTCATTACTATTGTAAGTGTCCAGCGCAGACACATTTACAAGCAGGCTATATTCCAAATGTTCACTCCTTCATTCTAGGCTTTCAAAGCAATTCGTAGTTTTTTGGATAAACTGGAGGCCATATCGGAGGACCCGGCACAGTTAGCTGAGCTTGGTAAGTGAGATATGTATGTAACGTCGCGCGCTGCTCCTGTCGATAGACCAGCAATATTTGACTGGTGAAGTCCGACCCCCGGGACTGCTGCCTGTGAGTGGAGCAGAGGAGCCATGGCCCCATCAATGTTGTACTATGCCTGCTGCAGTACTGGGGCTTCCACATGTATGGGAGTGCCACTTTAACCCCCTTAAAGGGGTTATCCAGGATAGGTCATCAGTATCCGATCTGCATAAATGCAACACTCGGGACCTGGAGTGCCGCACCCTCTTCCTAGTCCAGTGACATCACTGTACATCAGTATTTATAACTGGTCAGGAGTAGAGTTGAGCGAACTTCTATTTTTATTTCGGCGTCCAAAGTTCGGGTTCGGGTTATCGTAGCATCCCGTTATGGATTCCGCTACCGCGGACCATAACGGCATTTGGAATCCATAATCCATACTGGATCACCTCTTATCCAATCCAGTGCTGAGCCACGCCTGCACTGATCACATGACGGTGACGTCACCCCAGGTCCTTAGGGTTGTCCAGGGTTCGGGTTCAATGAAGCAGCCCCTTATGGATTCCAAATGCCGTTATGGTCCGCGGTAGCGGAATCCATAACGGGATGTTACGATAACCCGAACCCGAACTTTGGATGCCGAACTAAAAATAGAAGTTCGCTCAATTCTAGTCAGGAGACCTTTTAGCGTTTTTTGCACTCTCACTGACTAGACTCTAAAATTTCAAATCTTTATTTCTATCTTCTCTAAACCAAATACATAGAAACTAGACAAGTGAAGTTAAAATTTCCAGGGTACACCAGAAAGGGAAATGTACTGGAAGATGTATTGGTCATTAGCATCCAGCTATATGACTTAACAGTATTAGCTCAGTCTTTAGCAGGGCTGTGGAGTCGGTAGATAAATTGTCCGACTCCGACTCCTCAGATTTTGAAACTTCCGACTCAGACTCCTCGACTCCGACTCCTCTGTATTTAATATGCAAATACGAAGCTGTTCCACTAAGTTCTTCTAATCTTCTCTAGCACAGAGAGGTAGTTGAGCAGAAGCTGCTGCCTTCTCCTTTGTGTGCTGATCTTCTGCTGAAGATAGAGCAGTGGGAGGATCCAGGAAGGGGCATTTATTTTAAAACAGGATTTTCCTAGTAGAATCCCATAGTCATGTTTAAAATTTAAGCTAACAATCTGAGTTTACATGTTTTATAGCCTTAGCTGAATGATAGCAGTTTTTCCAATGGTTTACAGCTTCAGTCTTGAACTATTGACTCTCCATTCCCTTCACTTATACAAGTGTCTCCAGTCCTTAATCAGTTATCAGTGAGAGGCTAGGATAACCATGGGTTCCCTGTAACAGCAGACCACAAGACAATGGAAAGTGTAAGTATTGCCGCTCCTTAAAGGGACACTGACAGGCTGATTTTCCAGCTAAAGATATATATATACTGGTATTCATCAGAGAATTAGGAATAAAACTATACTAATGTTACCCCCAGTTAAGCTGTACTTGTGTTTAAAAAACATTTTAATCTGTATGCAAATTCACTATCTTTGTGCCCAATGGGGCAGCGTCTCCTGCGGCTTTGTGCCCAGCCGCGCCCGAAGTACAGCTTCCCAGCGCTGTTTCCCTCGTTATTATTCACTGCACTGGCCTTTTTTTTTCAGGCTAGCCGAACGCTGAATTCCTGCGCAGGCGCATGTGTAGAGTGCTGGCAGCAGCCTCGTCTGGCTATGCTGAGGCTGTGCCAGCTCTCTCTCTTCCTCCTTGCTACCAAGTCCTGTCTAGTGCTGCCAGTACTCTACATGTGCGCCTGCCTCCTTGGGCACAAAGGTAGAGAATTTGCATATTGATTAAAACGTTTTTAAACACAAGTAAACCTCAACTGGGGGTAACAGTCGTCTAGTTGTATTCCTAATCCTCTGATGAATACCAGCAGATATATCAGCCTGTCAGTGTCCCTTTAACTGCATAGTAAAGCATATGAAAAGCATGCTTCTTCACGGTCACTTAGCGTCTTTGTTTAGCGGTAACGTGACGCACTGCATGCATTGGCCTTTATTCTTACAGTAGAGAAGTAATTAATTATAACTTTATCTGAATTGGGACATTTAAACTTGCTTTTTTTTTATTCCAATTTTTTTTTATTCCAATTTAAATCTAGTAGGAGTCGGAGTCGGTCCATTTTTTGCCGACTCCGACTCCAGGTACCCAAAATTGCCTCCGACTCCTCGACTCCGACTCCACAGCCCTGGTCTTTAGGGTATATCACCCATTTATTCCTTGTTTAATTTTCTTTTCTCGCCCATTTTCCTTGGGGGACACAGGAAACCATGGGTATAGCTCAGTTCCCTAGGAGGCGTGACACTAAGTGAAAGCTGTAAGCCCCTCCTCCAGCAGCTATACCCTCAGCCTGGAGAGAGAGAGACTGACCGTTTTTGCTTAGTGTTCAAGGAGGCAAGACTCTCCCTGCTCTGCAGGGCTGCTTCTCCTTGTCATTTTTATTTTAGATTTATTTTATTTTTCCTTTTCTTCCAGATCATCAGGGACAACAGAGACGCACTAGACCTCTCTGTTTCTCCCAGGGTTGAGCTGCGCCAGTGCCGGTAACCCGCACTGCTGCCTCCCCCACAGAAGGCAAGGTGGATCTGGGCAGCACTAGCTCCCCTACATCCCGCCAGCGCAAGGGTTGCCCGCACGCCAAGTCCCTCTCCCAGCTTCCTGCCACTGCGGTGCCAGTAGCTGAAGGGGCGACCCTGCTGGATGGAATGAGAGTGAAGACAGCGGACGGTGAGAGTGGCTGCTCCAGCCCTGACTCTTTGGCCCCCCCCCCCCAACCCTCCGCTGCTACATATGCACAGGGGATTCCTCTAATCCCCCACTATCACCTGGTAGGACAGTCAATCCCTCCATCAGTTCCCCTCCGTTCTAGCCCTTCCTCATGAGCGGCTTACAGGCTGCCCGCCCACCTCCCATTAGAGCATTCCCTGGCGGTTCCCCCACAGGATCTGGCGGGCTCACGGACAGGGTGCACTCTCATGCGTCTGTGCACCTCGGGGGTTAATGTGTCGGGTGCCGTCTTCTTCCTCCGCGGCACCTGACTTCTCGGCAATGGAGGGCATCCGGCAAACTTCTGGCCATACGCTCCTGAGCAGGGCGGTGGCCATGTACTGAGTTCCACCCTGCCTTGCGGCCTCCCTGTGCCGGCATCCTGCTCCGGCTGCCTTCACTCTGTGCTCCCCCGCAGCAGGCCGCACTGCAGCGCCTCAGGGGTTAACTCATTTTGCCGCGCGTGGCTCTCTCCAGGGGGGTGGAGCTTCCTTCTCCCTCACTCCGCTCCTTCCCGCCGCGCTGCTGTGCTGCTCATCGCGTCACCTCGTCCGGTCACCGCTGCTGCCTGACCTCTGGAGACCTCGTTCTGCTGCCGCTCCTGCCATCGCTCCTCTCACAGCTTACCTCAGTCTGCTGCTGCTCTGCTGCTGTTGCTACCTTTTGCGCCACTTCATGCTTCGGTAGGACAGTTAACCCCCTCCACTCCAGTGACCTGTTTGGGTGTAGGCCCCTGTCCCCTTTTTTCCCTGGGGTTTAACCCTTTCAGTGCTCCCTCCAACATGTCAGACCCTTCTGGGGCCACCAAACCTTGGTACCATGCCTGTACCGCTTGCAGGGAACCCTTCCCCCGTGGGCAGTCTGATCCGCATTGCTCTGCATGCCAGGCCCCACTGCAGCGTCAATTGCCCGCAGCGCCGCCCTCCGTTCCTTCTGAGCCACCTGAATGGGCTAGATCCCTGTCCCAGGCCGTGGAAAGTCTCACCCACACCTCCTGTCGCACCCTCCGGGCCCAACGCTTCCGCCGGTTCACCCTCAACCAGTGAACCTTCCAGAGCTAGGCACTTTCAGAAGCGTCTCAGAGTTGAGCGCGCATCCTCCTCAGATGCGTCCCTCTCCCCGCCACGTGTGCATACTCAGTTGGGCCTCTCCTCTCCAAAGGATTCGCCCTCTGAAGGTGAACTGGCGGATTCGGATTTGGAAATGGACTCAGCTCTGCCGTCTAAGCTAGCCTCCGCGGTGGGTCAACTCATCTCTAATATTCGTGACACCTTTAAGGTGCAGGACGACCCTCCTAGCTCTGACCCGACCAGTGTTTCCTTTTTCCGCCCTAAGCAGGCTTCCAAAGTCTTTCCAATCAACTCTGATTTTTCTTCCGTGGTTTCTAAAGCTTGGGCTCGCCCCGACGCCCGCTTCGCCACTCCCAAGAAAATGGACATATGTTATCCTTTTCCGGCCGATGTTGTTGCCACCTGGTCGTCCCCGCCTAAAGTGGACCCCCCTGTGGCTTGCCTGTCCAAAACCACGGCCATTCCTGTCCCAGACGGCCCCTCACTTCAGTCAGCTGAGGACTGTCGTATGGAGTCGTTCTCTAAGGTCATTTTGCTGCCTCCGGTTCTGCCCTTAGACCGGTCTTTGCCTCCGCATGGGCGGGTAAGGCGATCTCTGCATGGGGTCTGCAGCTTGAACAGGACTTGGATTTGGATATCCCAATCCAGGACCTCCGTTCCTTGGCCCAGCTTATTGTTCGGGCGGGGAACTTTGTTTGTGAGGCCTCCCTTGATGCTGGAGCCCTTATAGTCCGCTCTTCTGCCTTGGCCGTTTCCGTCACGAGGGAGCTCTGGCTAAAGGTTTGGACGGCGGACGCCACCTTAAAGCGTTCCTTGGCGGGGCTGCCTTTTACGGGTTCCCGTCTATTCGGGACCCGCTTGGACGAACTTATTTCGGAAGCCACGCGTGGTAAAAGCACCCACCTTCTGCAGCCCCGGACTAAGGGCATTACTCGCGGACGTCCTGGGATGTCTCGCTTTCGGCCCTCCCGCAGGACCTCTGGGGCTCGCCTCCTCATTTTCAGGGACGTCTGGCGGGCTCACGTCTCCGACGCTTGGGCGCTCGAAATTGTATCATCCGGATACAAAATTTAGTTTGCGTCCTTCCCTCCGGATCGATTCTTTCGGTCCCATCCTCCAAAGTGTGCGGCGGCCTTCTCCGCGGCCGTTCATACCCTGCTAGACAGGGGTGTGATTACTCCCGTGCCCCCAGAGGAACAGTTCAAAGGGTTCTACTCGAACCTCTTTGTAGTTCCCAAAAAGGGAGGTTCGGTGCGGCCCATTTTGGATCTCAAGCGGCTAAACCGTTTTCTCCTCTTTCGGCGGTTCCGGATGGAGTCCCTCCGTTCCGTGGTGGCTTCCCTGGAGCAGGGAGATTTCATGTCTTCCATCGACATCCAAGACGCCTACCTCCATGTTCCGGTAGCCCGGTGTCACCATTGCTTCCTTCGCCGTCGGGACCGATCACTACCAATTTGTCGCCCTCCCTTTTGGTCTGGCGACAGCCCCTCGGGTGTTCACCAAAGTCCTGGCTCCGGTCTTGGCCTTACTCCGCTCCAGGGGAGTTTTTCTGCTTCCGTACTTGGACGACATCCTCATCAAGGCTCCGTCCCTTTCTCAGGCGTCCGCCAGTGTGGATCTCACTCTAGAGACCCTGGCGAGGTTCGGTTGGGTCATCAACTTTCCCAAGTCCTCCATTCCCCCTTCCTGACAGCTAGTCTTTCTGGGGATGCTATTGGACACGGAAGCGGTGGATGTCCGCCTTCCTCCGGAAAAACATCTGTCCCTCCACCGGGCGGTCCGGGATCTCCTTCTCCACCATCGCCCGTCCTTCCACCTCTGCATGCGGGTCCTGGGCCAAATGGTTGCCTGCTTCGAGACAATCCCATTTGCACAATTTCACTCCCGTATCCTTCAAAGGGTGATCCTGTCCGCCTGGGACAAGTCGTCGGAGACTCTGGACCGCCCATTCCGTCTCTCTCCTCGGGTTCGGTCCTCCCTCCGCTGGTGGTTACGGACCCCTCTCCAGGGAAAGTCCTTCCTACCGCTCAACTGGTTGGTGGTTACCACCGACGCCAGCTTACTGGGCTGGGGAGGGGTATTTTCTCCCCAGTCCGTCCAGGGCACTTGGTCTCGATTGGAGTCCAGACTGCCAATCAATGTCCTGGAGCTGAGAGCGATCCTTCTGTCTCTCCAACACTGGCCTCACCTGCTGCGGGGACATCCAGTCCGCGTGCAATCGGACAACGCCACGGCCGTGGCGTACATAAACCACCAGGGAGGCACCCGCAGCGATGCGGGAGGTCAGCAGCATTCTCCTTTGGGCGGAAGCCCACGTCCCGGCCCTGTCGGCAAGATATATTCCCGGGGTGGAGAACTGGGCGGCGGACGTTCTCAGCCGCACCACAATTGACCCGGGCGAGTGGTCTCTTCACCCGGAGGTGTTCGCGGACGTTTGCCGTCGTTGGGGTCGTCCGGACGTGGACCTCATGGCCTCCAAGTTCAACCACAAGGTTCATAAGAGATAGATAAAACTCCAGCTCACCTGCTGTAGATGTAGTGGCTTTATCCGATGGAGTGCACGGACCATCAAGTGAAGACTTGTGTAAATAGTGAAAAGAAAAGATCCAGCACTGCCGTTTTTCGATTGAAAAAGCCAAATACCTTTATTCCGTTGCATAAAATACAAGCGACAGCTTTGCCTTGACTCATGGAAACACACTCCTTGGTCTACGCGTTTCAGACACACCTGTCCTTAATCATGACCTCCATCGAGGTCATGATTAAGGACAGGTGTGTCTGAAACGCGTAGACCAAGGAGTGTGTTTCCATGAGTCAAGGCAAAGCTGTCGCTTGTATTTTATGCAACGGAATAAAGGTATTTGGCTTTTTCAATCGAAAAACGGCAGTGCTGGATCTTTTCTTTTCACCTTCAACCACAAGGTTCCCACTTATCTGTCCAGGGCCAGGGATCCGGGGGCGTGCGGTGCCGACGCCCTCGTTCTTCCGTGGCGAGACTTCGCCCTTCCGGACATTTTTCCGCCCATTCCCCTCCTGCCCAATGTCCTTCGGAAAATCACGACGGAAGGCATTCCTACGATCCTAGTGGCTCCGGACTGGCCCCGCCGGTCTTGGTACGCCGACCTCATGCTGCTCCTGGGGGACGCACCTTGGCCGTTACCTTTCAGAGAAGATCTGCTTTCTCAGGGACCGATCTTCCACCCGCGTTTAAAGTCCCTACATTTGATGGCGTGGCTATTGAGACCACCGACTTGACCCGTAGAGGTTTTTCCGCGGATGTAGTTCGTACGATGATCCGCGCCCGTAAGCAGTCCTCTTCCAGGATCTATTATAGGACCTGGAGGACTTATCTGGGTTTCTGTGCCAATCTGGGGATTCCTCCCCTCCGTTTTTCTCTCCCCACGGTTCTGTCCTTCCTTCAGTCTGGACTCGACCACGGGCTGGGTCTTAGTTCTCTGAGGGGTCAGGTTTCAACGCTGTCCATTCTCTTCCAGCGTCCCCTGGCCCCCCTCGGACCTATCAAGACCTTTCTCCAGGGTGTGGCTCACTCGGTTCCTCCGTACCGCCCTCCGGTACCGCCCTGGGATCTGAATCTGGTTCTCTCTGCGCTCCAGTCCTCCCCCTTCGAACCGCTGCGGAAGGTTTCCCTACGTCTCCTGTCCTGCAAGGTTATTTTTCTAGTAGCCGTCACCTCCCTCAGGAGGGTGTCTGAGTTGGCGGCGCTTTCCTGTTCGGAACCTTTCCTGGTGTTCTATCAGGATAAGGTGGTTCTCCGTCCTGTTCCTTCGTTTCTTCCTAAGGTGGTCTCCGCCTTTCATCTGAACGAGGACATTGTCCTCCCCTCCTTGTGTCCCTCCCCTTCCCACCCCTGGGAACGGGAACTTCATCGTCTGGATGTGGTCAGGGCCCTGAGACTTTACTTGGAGGTCACTAGCTCCTTCCGGCATTCTGACTCCCTGTTTGTGGTTCCGGAGGGTTCGCGCAAAGGGATGGCGGCCTCCAAGGTTGCTATCACCCGTTTTGTCAGGGCGGCTATTGCTGAGGCTTATCACGCCAAGGGCAGGGTCCCGCCCCTCGGCGTTACTGCTTACTCAACCAGAGCGGTTGGTGCTTCCTGGGCTCAGAGGCATCGGGCTTCGGCGGAACAGTTGTGCAAGGCGGCCACCTGGTCTTCCTTGCACACCTTTACCAAATTCTACAAGGTGCACACTCATGCGTCGGCTGACGCTGCTTTGGGCCGTCTGGTGTTGCAGGCGGCGGTTACCTGATGCTTCGGGTGTTAGCCTGGGAGTTGTGGTCCCTCCCTTCTGGGACTGCTCTGGAACGTCCCATGGTTTCCTGTGTCCCCCAATGAAAATGGGCGAGAAAACGAGACTTTCTCGCCCATTTTCCTTGGGGGACACAGGATACCTTGGGTATAGCTCAGCTCCCTAGGAGGCGTGACACTAAGTAGAAACTGTTAAGCCCCTCCTCCATCAGCTATACCCTCAGCCTGGAGTGAGAGACTGCCAGTTTTTGCTTAGTGTCCAAGGAGGCAAAACACTCCCTGCTCTGCAGGGCTGTTTTCTCCTTTTTTGGATTTTTCAGTTCCACTCAGGAGGGGGTTATGCGGGCTGCTCTGGGAGGTCACCCAACTTCTCTTGGGTGCTTGGTTATCCAGGTCCGGGGGACCTCCACTTTGAATTCTTCAGGGTATTCTCCTTCTGCGAGGCGGTGAGCCAGGTGACTCACACTGTACCGGGTATTCTGCCTTGAGTTGTCCTACTACGACTACCCTGTTCCCGCCCCTCCTTCGGTTGGCAGGTGTTAGCCGGCCTCTGTCTCAACTGCTTCTTCTCGCCGGCTCTGTTTTGGCTTCCGCTTGGGGCATATCACGCCAGGGTGGCTTCCGCCCCAGCCAGGCTTCGGAGGTTCACTGCCCTCCCCTCGGGGAGAGCATGGTTGTTCCCTTGGACGGTTCCGGTATTCCTTGTGGTCTCATACCGTCTCCCTCGTTTACACTGGCTGTACTAGCTGTGCGCCCGCTTACCGAGTCTACCGTATTCTGTCCTCCCGCTGGTTACAGATTGCGTTGTCCATTCTAGGCGAGGGTCATGCTGTAGACTTACCTTCTCGGTTACCTGACCCTCAGGCTTGGATCTGGGTCCCTACAGTTGGTACCTGTAGTGTCTTCAATGCCTGCTGTTTTTGCTTCCGCAACTGCTACCTTCCTGTTGCACTGGGAGCGGCTGTCTTGCGTTCTACTGCAAGGTTTTTTCTTCATCCCTTCCTGATGTTGTCCTTGCCTGGGGACTACCCTTCGCTCAGGACTGTCCTCGGTTCCCCCACACCGGGACGGCGGAACCCCTTCCTCTGGCAACATCGACATGGACTTTAGCCTGTCTTGTCCTGGCATCTGTCTGATGCTAGGTGGATCCCTTCGGTTTCTTCCGCCTGCCCTTCTGCTCCCCCACTCCGGTTGGCTACGGGATGAAGTTGCTCGTGGACCGACGGGTCCAGTTTCGCCGGATTCTTTTGTCCGTGTTACTGGCCTGCACCTGATCACGGGGGTTTTTTCCCGCCTGCCAGGCGATTCCAGCGGGCACGTTTATGTTCGCTCCCGTCCGTGCTTCGTCCAGGATCTATTATCGGGCTTAGAGTTCTTACCTGGGGTTCTGTGGAAAGCTGGGCGTTCCCCCACTCTGCCTTTCTCTCCCCATGGTTCTGTCCTTTCTCCAGTCCGGCCTGGGACTGGGACTCTGTTCCTTGATGGGTCATGTGTCGGCGCTGTCCATCCTCTCCAGCGTTCCCTGACCCTCTTGGGCCTATTAGGTCCTTCTGGTGGCTCATTTGTTCCTCTAGGCCGTCCCCCGGTACCGCCCTGGGAACTGCATACTGCATCTCGGGCTCCAAGCTTTTTCTTGGAGTCGTTACAGAAGTTATCGCTACTCCTTCTGTTCGGTCCGTTGTTTTCTTGTGGCCCTCCTGTCTCTCAGACGGGGGTCTGAATTAAGGGTTTTTTCTTGTTCCGAACCTTCTGTCCTCGCCAGGACAGGGCTGTTCTCTGTCCCTTCCTGCCTTCTGGAAGGGTTATCTGCCTTCCATCTCGATGAGGCCATCGCCCTCTCCTTCCCGTCACCGGAAACAGACGCTTCGATTGGACGTTGTTTGGGTTTGCAGGTTTGCTTGGAGATCACCGGCTATGTTTTTCGGCGCTCTGACTCCTGGGAGGTCCGCGCAAGGGTATGACGGCCTCCAGGATGGCTTTCTCCCGCTTCCTCACAAGGGCGCTTGCTGCGTTTTCCGCACCAGGGGCAGGGCTCTGTCTTCCATGTCCCGTTCACTTCATTGGAGCGGTTTGTGCCTCCTGGGCCGGAGACATTGGGCTTCGGCGGCGCAATTGTGCAGGGCGGCCGCCTTTTTTCCTTACTCGCCTTCCCTGTTTCTACAGGGCGCATACTCGTGCTTTGGCGAATGTTGCCTTGAGCTTGTGCGGGCGGCAGTTCCTTGATGCCTTGGGGTGCTTCTCTTTGGGCTGTGGTCCCTCCCTTCTTGGACTGCTCTCGGACGTCCCAAGGTATCCTGTGTCCCCCAAGGAAAATGGGCGAGAAAACGAGATTTTTGTATAACTTACCAGTAAAATCTCTTTCTCGCTCTTCCTTCGGGGACACAGCACCCACCCATTCATTGTTTTTCTACACGGTTTCCAGACTTGGTTTACCCGGTCGGGTAGTTGGCTTGTTGGTTCCACTTGTTGGACATTGCCTTTTCTCACTACTTGGACACGCAACTGGCAGTCTCTCACTCCAGGCTGAGGGTATAGCTGCTGGAGGAGGGGCTTAACAGTTTCTACTTAGTGTCACGCCTCCTAGGGAGCTGAGCTATACCCAAGGTATCCTGTGTCCCCCAAGGAAGAGCGAGAAAGAGATTTTACTGGTAAGTTATACAAAAATCTCGTTTTTGTATAACTTACCAGTAAAGTCTCTTTCTCGCTCTTCCTTGGGGGACACAGCACCCGCCCTTCATCTGTTTCCTAGGTTATGGTTTTGGTCTTGGTTGCCCCCGTTGGGTGCTTGACAGTTGTTCTTTCCGGTTGGTGGTTATCTTTCACTACTTGGATACGCAACTGGCAGTCTCTCACTCCAGGCTGAGGGTATAGCTGCTGGAGGAGGGGCTTACAGCTTTCACTTAGTGTCACGCCTCCTAGGGAGCTGAGCTATACCCAATACTATGCGATTCCATATAGTGGAGCAACGAGAGGAGCAAGAGAAATTTTCAAAAACATCAACATTATGCGATTTTCTCCAACGGAGTAAGGAGAGAAGTGGGAGAAATTTTCAAAGTGCGGGCGCATGCGCGGCCCTCCGAAAACACCGCTACTACGCGATCCTCTCTAACGGAGCAAGGAGAGGAGTGGTAGAAATTTTCTAAGTGCCGGCGCCTGCACGATGCTTCTCCCCCCATCCCCCTGACACCGTCACTACACGTCACTATGACAAGACGACAGACGTAGAATGGGAGGTATGCACCCGATTGGAGTGTGGCAAATCGATCAAATGGGAAGGATTATCATTGGAGAATTATGCAGGTCTTAGCAGTACCGAAGGTTTAAAAGATGATCTCCGCCCCCAACACAGTCACCTGTAACTATATCCCCTGAAGACGCCGAATGCTCGGCGAAACATGTTGGGATACAGGGATTGATGTGTGTGTGAAATTTTTTTTAACTCTCAGGGGCAGCCAGAAAGGGACCTCATAATTGGGAAATTTGAGCTAGCTAGAGTTAAGTTAGTGAATGCACGAATCAAGGAATGAATGAAAGGGAGTGTATCCCTCCTCTATAAATCACAGCCCTAGAGTGTGGCCATATAGCTGGGTGCTAGTGATTGACATTTTCTCCTCCTCGTATCTAACATAGCTAGCAGATACTCAGCATAAAAAGAAAATTAAAAAAGGAATAAATGGGTGATATACCCTAAAGACTGAGCTAATACTGTTAAGTCATATAGCTGGATGCTAATGACCAATACATCTTCCAGTACATTTCCCTTTCTGGTGTACCCTGGAAATTTTAACTTCACTTGTCAATTTCCTATGTATTTGGTTTAGAGAAGATAGAAATAAAGATTTGAAATTTTAGAGTCTAGTCAGTGAGAGTGCAAAAAACGCTAAAAGGTCTCCTGAGCAGTTATAAATACAAAAGTACAGTGGTAAAGCGTTGCACGTCTCCTGAGGGGTGTATTTATGTTTAATCACTGTACATCAGTCACATAGCTTATTACTGTAACACCCAAACCCCATAAGCAGGTTGTGTGTGTTTGTGACCTAACTCCCTTTCTATAAAGTGATTGGAAACTTCTCTGCGAGTACTTCTCCTTATTTCTACCTGCTAATATAAGTGTCATCTAATTTTATAATTTCACAAGAGTCACTGTTTGCTTTTCTTCCCCCAGAAAAAGATGTACATGCAGCATCAACAAGCCCGAGTGTTGTTGGTGGATGGGCTGGTTGGGCTGTAACAGGAGTCTCCTCCTTGACATCTAAATTCATCCGCACCAGTCCATCAGGGGGACCGGAACCTGCATCAGCAGCTGGAACCTCAGCACCTGCAACAGCAGCACCTGTAGAAGCTAGTAAACCAGGTAGGTCTGTTCTGAAAGCCTGTCACTCTGTATGGTATTACTTCACCTTTTGAAGTCATCAGTTATTCTGAAAGTGCATTTTAATAGTATTGGTGGCATTATGTGATACTCAGATATTCAAAAAGTATTAGAGGCTATTTAATCATTAGAAAAAAATCTATCCTGGAACCAAAAGAATCGTATAGTGATTGCACGGGCACAACATCTGCCATTAACAGTCGCACTAATGGTCAGTATCAGAGAAAGCTCAGTTCCTGAATATTTAACCCTGAAAGCACCGCAATCTGTGACAGTCTACCTCAGTTAGTGCCTGTTAGGGAATATCTTTGTTCTGCCATATTTTGTTATAATTAAAATTCCTTTTAATGCAGTTACTTTTACAGTTAAAACCATATGCATATGAAATATCCACTGTCAATAAATGATAAAAATTAAATAGTGTATGCAAAGCCTCAAATGGCTACATTGCCTCCATGATGGTGATAAAAATGCCAGTGTGTAAAAAAAAAAAAAACTAAATGTTGCAGAGCCCAATGTCTGGTCTATGCCGTCCTTGGACAGAGGACTGTAATATTCCCAATTTCTCGTTAATATCATTGTAGGACCCAGCACCATGGATATAAGCCCTGCCACTGGGTTGAATAGAAGTATTGGCTCCTTCCGAGTAGGCCGTACCCCTTCAATAGATACTATGCTAATTAGTCTTTAGCCTAATGTAAGAGACAGACTTGATTTGTCTTGGGTCTGCTGCATTTTTTATTTTAGTTTTTCTCTTTAAAGGCGGTTGTCCCATTACAACCAGTTATCCCCTATCCATAAGGTTGGAGTTAAATAGGATGTATCACCATGAACTGCAATGTAGTCAGCATGTTATAGAGCAGGAGGAGCTAAGCAGATTGATAAATAGGTTTGTATGAAAAGATTCAGTAAAACTTGTTATTTGAACATTTATATCTATGCTATTTCTGACTTCAGTTGTACACAGGGGAGATGTAATTAATGATTGATAATATTCTCTGTGTAAGTGTGTTTACAGAGATGGCTGTCAGTCACTAATAGTTGTATACAGGGAAGGTGTTATCAGTGACTGGTTATCTCTGTATACAGAATTACACAGAGAATGCTAGCAATCATTGATAACACCTCCCACATGAACAATGAAGTCAGAAATAGCAGAGATTTAAATGTACAAATTACAAGTTTTACTGAATCTTTCCCCCAAAATTCTATATCAATCTGCTCAGCTACTCGTGCTCTATAACATGCTGCCTGCAGATTGCACTGTATTTCATAGTGACAGTTTTTCTTTAAATGTTTTATTGGTGGGAGTCTGACTGCCGGAGCCCCCACTGGTACAAGAATTTCTGTTTGAATGGAGCAGCAGACATGCATGCGTGTTCACAGCTCCATTCCACTCTATGGGATTGCTGAAGGTTGATCAATAGGACTACCAGCTATTTCTGACAGCTCCATAAAGCTGAATGGAACAGTAGCAGGCATGCGAGTCTGCTTCTCCATAAAAATGAGGGAATGCAGGTCCCTGTTTTTGTGATTGGCAAGAGCCCCACTGGTCAAACCTTAACCAATGAGACCTTCCCTTTACCAGGGCAGGCTTTTTGGAAAATGCGTTAATAAAACCATCTGCAAGGCCACTATGCCTGTTCCAGGCATCAGCAGCCTTCAAAATGCTCCTGATGTTTTCATTGCTTTCATGAAGGTCCTGCCAACAAGAATACCTAGCAGCCTATTGTTTCCCTCCTCCCACATTAAGGTCTCTGCCAGTGGGGGGGGACATCCCCTCTTCTCCTACCTTCCATCAACATCTGCGATGCCTACCTTCATATCCCCATCCTCAAATCCCACCATCATTTTCTTTGAGTCAACATAGCTTCTCATAACTTTCAAATTGTCACCCTATCTTTTGGTCTCACCATGGCTCCCAGGCCCTGAAACGGTACTTATCCATTTCAGTGTGATTGTGTTGATTCTATTTCTGGAGAACCTTCTAGTGTTTGGTTCAGTTCGATTGACAAACAAGAGATATCATCCTGCATCCCTGCTTGCTGGATCAAGTTCCTGGGCATGATCTCAGACAAAAAGTTAGCCAGGATTTACCTCCATGAAGACAAGACCATCTTTAATCTGGCGTCTCTTGTCTTCTAAGAAATTCTTCTGTTCATTGTTGCGTGTGGTTTCTGTGCAGGATGGTCTCAAATTATGAGGCTATCTTCTATGCTCAATGTCCCACCTGCTCCTACAGCAGACCATTCTTGCCTGTTAGAACAAGTCCCTGACTTTTTTGGACTTCTTTTTCCCACAGGTTAGCAGGGATCTTCTCTGGTGGATCTCTTTTCATGCCATTTATCTCAGGTGTTTGTCCGCCATCTCCATTTGCTATTTGTATCAACGGCATTGACCTCTTAGGTTGGAGAGCAGTGTTTGGCATTTTCACAGTCCAAGGAGTCAGAATTCTCACTGCTGATTACCACCATTTTTTTCACTAGACCTCCCTTCTCTAGGGTCATCTGGTCAGGATTGAGGCCAACAACACTACGGTGGTCACCTACTTGCACAAACCATGTAGCATTGAAAGAAGCATCCAAACAAAAACATCCTAGCCCTGTCAGCGGTTGAAAGAGGCTGGATCCAAGAGAATACTCACTCCATCCAGAGGTCTTTATCCAGCTTTATCAGCGGTGGGGAACCTCAGATGTGGATGTCTTTGCATCTCGCCTGAACAACAAGGTTTGAGATTGCACCACCAGGGCTTGAGATTCTCTGGCTCTCTTAGTAGACATTTCTCCCCTTCTGTATTTTTTTCCCCCCTCTTTTCCTGCCCCATGTGCTCAAATGGGCCACAGCAGAAGGCATTATTTCAGACCTAGAGGCTCCACACCACCCTTAATGGCCTAGAATACCAACCTTGTGCATCTCCTCCTGGGTGCACTATAGCCTCTTCCTCTTCGTCCCAAGGTCCGCTCTTCCATCTGTAAATAGCATGGCTGCTAAAGCTGATGCTCTGAGATTTTGTAGCCCTTCTGAGTCTGTCATCCAAACTATGCTCAAGGCCGATAAACCTTAGTTTGCAGACCCAGTGCCACTGGTGCGAGTAGTGATTATTTATCTATCTATCTTTTCTATCCCTTGATGTTCTGAAGACCAGTCTGGTTTGGAGTAAAGTACTTAGCCAAGTTCAGCTCTATTCATTTTGTTCTAGTGCATTCCAAGGGGTAGACTTTTTTGCAGGGGTTTTCACATTGTGCTTCCTCCCTACCCACCATCTGGTTAAGCCTTTGGATATTCTCCTGGGTCAGGACTCCTTTCAGTCTTCCCCTTTTGATCCCCTGCATGTAAGCACAAGAACGCGGTGCCTCGTTTTGTACTGTCAGATGCCTTTTATTATAACAAATGGTAAATATTGCACTCACCTTTTGCTGTTATGAAGTCACTGAAGATTCCTCCTGCTTTTTCTTTATTATCCTGCTGTCTTTTGAACTTCTACTTGAGATTCTGCTCGGGATTCTTTCCTGGAAGGTCATGTTCCTTGCGACCATCACTTCCATTCATGGTCTTTGCATTGGTCGCCTTGTCTTGCAGATTTCCTTTTCTGGCGTTTGAAAGTGGTGATATGCCTTTTTTCCAAAAGGGATCTTGTCAGTGCGGTGTGTCTTTACCTTGCCTCTATAGAATCTGTTTGGCAGTCTGATTCCACATTTATGATACCTGAGGGACCCTCCAAGGGTCTTTTGGCCTCCATAGCTACCATTACTCACTGGATACAGTCTGTGATTGTAGAATCCCTTTTGTCCAAGAGAAAGATTCCCCTTTCCTGGGTGACCACCCACTTTACTTGGACAGTGTGTGCTTACTGGTCGGTACCTTGTCATGCTTCTGTTTACCAGGTCTGCATAGCTACTCCTGGGCTTCTGTGCAAACCTCATTTCAGCCAGATCCATACCATGGAACCTGGGTCAGAAGGTCCTCCAAGCGTCAGAGTGTTAAGTGGTTCACATCGCAGCTCCTTTCTTTTTTGGGGCTTGTTCCCACTCTGGGACTGCTTTTAGAATGTCATTTGTACCCTCAATGACATTTAATAGAAAACTGGATATTTGTACTTATCGTAAAATCATTTTCTTGTTTGATTCATTGGAGGACACAGATTCCACCCTCTGTTTGGTTGCCTTGTTCCCGGGTCAACTTTTCCTAGTTGTTTTCTGTCTTTTTCTAAGGAGTAGGCCAAGGGTTATTTTTCTATGGGTGTTCATGTTTTTGTACTGCTTTGGGCGCAAATTGATTTTCACAGTGTCGCTGGAAAGGGAGCTGCCTAGTATGAGCCTCTTAGTCGCATGGCCTATACCCATGGTGCTGTGTCCTTCAATAAATCCAACAAGAAGAGGATTCTATGGTAACAAAAATCCATTTTTTTCCTTGTGGTGCAGAAAGTAATAAATTTCCCCAGCAGTGAGTGTCTGTTTTTTTAGGAAATCTTAATAAAAGCATAGGCCATTTATTTTCCCTCTAGATACTGCCACGGCGCCTGTACCCACCTCTGCCTTATCCCTAACATCCCAATATGAAGCAGAAGAAGATGAAAATGAGGCAGATGAAAATCCTTTAGACCGGTGGGATGATGAAGACTGGGGAAGTCTTGAGGTAAAACAGTGACCTGTGATATTCTAGATTTGGCATGTTTTGTGATGTGCTCAGCCATATACATTTTGGATGTACCGTATATACTCGAGTATAAGCCGATCCGCCTAATTTTACCCCAAAAAAACTGGGAAAAGTAGTGACTCGAGTATAAGCCGAGGTGGAAATGGATGTCACTGTTATGGGGGATCTGTGGATGACGCACTGTTATGGGGGGGATCTGTGAATGACGCACTGTTATGGGGGGGATCTGTGGATGGCGTACTGTTATGGGGGATCTGTGGATGGCCTTGACTGTTATGGGGGATCTGTGGATGACGCACTGTTATGGGGGGATCTGTGGATGACGCACTGTTATGGGGGATCTGTGGATGACGCACTGTTATGGGGATGTGGATGGCACTTATGGGATGAGGGGATGTTGATGGCACTTATGGGATGAGGGGATGTGGATGACACTGTTATGGGAAGGGGGATGTTGATGGCACTTATGGGATGAGGGGATGTGGATGAAACTGTTATGGGATGGGGGCTGTGGATGGCACTTATGGGATGGGGGCTGTGTATGGCATCCACAGATCCCCATCCTATAACAGTGCCATCCACAGATCCCCATCCTATAACAGTGCCATCCACATCCCCCATCCCATAACAGTGCCATCCACATCCCCTCATCCCATAACAGTGCCATCCACATCCCCTCATCCCATAACAGTGCCATCCACATCCCCCATCCCATAACAGTGCCATCCACATCCCCCTCATCCCATAACAGTGCCATCCACATCCCCCCCATAACAGTGCCATCCACATCCCCCCATCCCCCCATTACCGCTCATGTATAGTTTTAAATTCGATTATTCTATACAGTTATTCTTACTATAATTCTTGCCCCCTCTGTACTTCATCACATGCGGCAGTCGGGCAGTGAATACTTCAGGCCGGGCGGGAGAGCGAGCGCAGTGTGACTGGCGTCACGTGCCTGCGCCGCCTGCTTCATTTATAAAGCAGGCCGGGCAGGCACGTGACATCAGCAAGTCACGCTGCTCTCGTCCGCCCGGCCTGAAGTATTCACTGCCCGACTGCCGCATGTGATGAAGTACAGAGGGGACAAGAATTATAGTAAGAATAACTGTATAGAATAATCGAATTTAAAAACTATACATGAGCGGTGGGGCCGGAGCCCAGTGAGCGCATCGGCCCTGCCGCAAATGCCCTCCCCCAGCTCCTCCCCCCGCTCCTCCTCCCACTCCGCTCTTCAGATTTTTAATTTATGACTCGAGTATAAGCCGAGTTCCGTTTTTTCGGCACAAATTTTGTGCCGAAAAACTCGGCTTATACTCGAGTATATACGGTATGTTGATATTCAGTTTGATTATTGACCCACCTTGAAATTGTTAAAACTTTTTTTAGGATTCAGAACAGAACAAAGTACAGGCAGAGGGTGATTACTGGGACACAGACTGGGGCCAAAGTGCTAGTAAAAAGGCATCAGAGAAGACGGTAAGAGGGGCTGTGATACGTAAAGATGTCATTTTTTTCTGTGCTTCTAAAGCTGTGTGTCCATACTGAATAAGCAATTTTGAAAAGTCTTTAAAGGGATTTTGCCAACTATGAAAGTTATTTCCTATCCACGGGATAGAGGATAACTAACTGATCGGTGACGGGGTTCTCATGTTCCCATCCTGATGGAGCTGCAGGCCATTCGCCCTGCCACTTCATACATTTTCTGAGACTACTGGAGATGGCAGTACAGCACTTGACCAGTGGTTGGACCCCCCCCCCCACGATCAATTATCCCCTTTCCTGTGGATAGGATATAACGTTCTTTGATACTTTGTACAACCCCTTTAACCCCTAGCCATAGGCACCATGCCGTACCCTGATGGCACAGTTACGAATGACTTCTGCACTGCACTGGAAAGTGATCAAGCAGGCTCAGGAGCTTTACTTGCATCATCACCAGCAGGAGTCGTAACTAACAGCCGACATGTAACAGTAATGCAGAAACACAGTAGCGATGAAGAAGTGGCGCTGCTCGTCTCAGGGAATCAGAAGAACACAGAGGAATAGGTAAGTATAATTTGTGTATTGGCAGCAATAACGCATTTCTGGGCCGAACTGGCCCCTTCATCAGATTTAAATTTTTAGTTCCCAGACATCATCGTGCCATAGAAAGATTCAGAGGGTAACATATAAACAGAAATTAGTACATAAATAAGATTAATCAGATAAGATATTACAAAATAGAGAAAGTTATAAATTAGTTCACATGTTTAAATAGTGTTGTATATATTTATGGAACCTTGATAAAAAAAAAAACAAATACGGAAAAATACTAGATCTGTTTTTGTCACAATCACTTAAAAAAAGAAAATTAAATAAAAAAATAAAAGCAATAAAAATGATATAAAACTAAGTAAACCACCTTTCACATGAGCAAGTATTCCGCGCGGGTGTAATGCGTAATGCGAACGCATTGCGCCCGCACGGAATCCGGACCCATTCATTTCAATGGGCCTGTGTACATGAGCGTTGGTTTCCACACATGACTTGTGCGTTGCATGAAAATTGCAGAATGTTCTATATTCTGCGATTTTCACGCAACGCTGGCCCCATAGAAGTGAATGGGGCTGCAGGAAAATCACATCCGCAAGCAAGTTCGGATGCGATGCGTTCTTCACGGATGGTTGCTAAGAGATGTTTGTAAGCATTCAGCTTTTTATCACGCGCGTGCAAAACACATTAAATCACATTGCACCCGCGCAATAAAAACTGAAGGCGATCACAAACAAAAATGAATGTACTTGCTTGCGAAATCGCGCAGTTTTCACTGAACGCATCTGGACATAATCCGCTCACGCTTATCTGCAAGGGGCCTAAGACCACGGAATACAACATATGATTGCAAAGGATATAGTACTTGCAAGTGGAGGTAATATGTTGTCTAAATGGAATTATCTGATATGGTCACTAGAGGGCACCAGAGTCCTGGGAAATAGGAGGAGAAGAAATATTACATTTGTTGCAATATTTATTCTCTCAATGAACAGTTTCTTGCAAGTACTAAATTATTTGCATTCATAGGTTGTATGGTTTCATATTATGATTGCAAGAAAAACAAATCTAGCATTTTCCTTATTCGGTTTTTATCAAGATTCCTTTTATATACAGTGCCTTGAAAAAGTATTCATACTTTTCCACATTTGTTCACATTACAACCACACACGTATTTTATTGGGATTTTATGTGATAGACCAACACAAAGTAGAAATTATGAGTGAATTGAAAACAATGATACATGGTTTCCAAAATTTTTGATAAATAAAAATCAGATAAATGTGGCATGTATTTGTATTCAGCAACCTGTACTCTGTTACCCCTAAATACAATGGAGTATGACCAATTGTCTGCAGAAGTCACTAATTAGTAAATAGAGTCCTCCTATGTGTAATTTATTCTCAGTATAACCACAGCTGTCCTGTGAAGGCCTCAGAGTTTTGTTTGAGAACATTAGTGATCAAACAGCATCATGAAAACTAAGGAACACACCAGACAGGTCAGGGATAAAGTTGTGGAGAAGTGTAAAGCAGAGTTAGGTTATAAAAAAAATATAACCCAATTAGTTCCTAAACTTCATTCATAATATGCTCTCTGTAAAGCCTTAAAATGGCAGGGACGAGCCTTTCTAGCATCGCGGGTGACGCTAGGGAGGCACAGTGATCTTGCGTTAAAAAAATTTTTTTTTGCAAAATTAACTACGGCAAGAACAAATACAATATGGGATGAGAGTTGAAATCTGGCTGCCATCAGGAACTTCTTGGCACTAGTTTGTATATATAATATATATATCCTCCACCATTGTGTGTGTCGGTCAATATGAGCTAGCCATCATCATGACTTTGTGTACTACTTTATTTTCAGTTGCATTTGTCTTGGCTTCCCTACTCAGGTTTCGCATACGTCATTGAAAAACAAAAATACAGGGACAGATCATAGACTTGTGGATACCAGGAACTCTCCAGCTTCTGAGGACAACTGGGGATGGGAAGATGCTTTTCAGCCTGTTTCCCAGAGCAAAGCCCGGACCCAGTCCAACTTCTCTCCTCCTGAGGGCACACGGCCGGCCAGTGAATACAACTGGGGCACTACAGACGGGAGTGGGAAACATGTGGACTTCTTCTCTGTTGCTTCAGAGAAAGACGGCCAGGTAAGAGAGTGTTGTTTTAGAATTTGTGCACTCCACACTCCCCCCCCTATAGCATCCCATTGTCTTTAGGACCCATTCACATGCTGTGCCTGCATTGCAGCCCGCAAACTGCTGTGCGAATTCCGCATTGTGGTGCGGACACATTGCCTTCAATGGTTCTGTGATCTGCAAGATTCTGCAAAAGATAGGACATCCTATCTTTTGCGGAGCGGAGGCATGTACCCGGAAGCCCACGGAAACACGGAGCCTTATTTGTGTCCTGGTGGTCATCGCTTTGCTTTAAAGCCAGCAGCATTCTTCTCCAAGGTAGAGCCTATGAAAACTCTTCTATTTAGGATATGCACTACATAGACTCGAAATACATGTTGCATACATTTTAGGTGGGCTATTTACTTTTTATACAGTCTGCATTATAAAAATAAAAGGTATTTTTATAGGGGGGGAAATTTATTAAAGCGGTTGTCCTGCGAAAAATAATCTAAATTTTTCAAACCAGCACCTGTATCTGAATACTTTTGTAATTGCATGTAATTTAATATTTAGTACAGCCACTGAGTTAGGCCTCATGCACACGACAGTATTTTTTTTGCGGTACGCAAAATGGGGTTCCATTGTTTTGTGTCCATTTTTGCTTCTGTTTTTTATAGCGGACATGACCCAAAAGATATTACCAAAAGACAGGCTGACTTGAATGGGTCCGCGAACCGTTTTTCACGGACAAAAATAGGACAGGTTATATTTTTTTGACTGACAGTAATCACGGACGCGGAGGACAAACGGTGCATTTGATGAGCTTTCCACGGACCTATTGAAAACCAATGGGTCTGCAGAAAAGCACGAAAAACGGCTCAACGGACACGGAATCGTACAACGGTCGTGTGCATGAGGCCTTATTCAGTGAAATTTATCTGTATAGCGCCACCTGTTTGTTTTTTTCCAATTTCTTTGTCCTATTTAGGCTGGGTTCACACGAGCGTGTCCGGATGCGTTGCGGATGCGTTCAGTGAAAACTGAGCGTTTTCACAGGCAAAGCCATTCAGTTTTGCCTGCGATTGCGTTCAGTTGTTCAGTTTTTTCCGCGCGGGTGCAATGCGTTTTGATGCGTTTTTCACGCGCGTGATAAAAAACTGAAGGTTTACAAATAACATCTCCTAGCAACCATCAGTGAAAAACGCAACGCACCCGCACTTGCTTGCGGATGCAATGCGTTTTTAACGCAGCCCCATTCACTTCTATGGGGCTGCGGATGCGTGAAAAACGCAGAATATAGAGCATGCTGCGATTTACACGCGTTGCAGAAGTGATGCGTGAAAAAAAAACGCTCATGTACACAGCCCCATAGAAATGAATGGGTCAGGATTCAGTGCGGGTGCAATGCGTTCACATCACGCATTGCACCCGCGCGGAAATCACGCTCGTGTGAATGCAGCCTTACTGAGATAGAAGCACATGCTCAGTCCTATCCTTTAACTGCCACCACCTGCAATAGAAAGGACATGCCCCCTGAGAGAGTTCTAATAGAAATAATAAAGCAATGACACAACACAGAGCCATAAGAATAGATGTTCTAGAATTTTTATCACAGGGGAAATACATTAAGCTATTAAAACAGGCCTGTCAGGAGCGGTGAAAGGTCCTCGTTAATTGTGGTGCATGTTGGAACACCATGGTCACTTTTTGGAAAAGTGGAGAGTACGTTGGAGAAAACTTAAAAGCTGCAAATGTTGTCGCAAACAGGCAGTTGCAACAAAATTTGTGACTTTTTTCACGCTGGAAAACTGGCAGAGCCATAATAAATCCTCCCATTATGTGTTATCGTCACATATCTGTAGGTATAACATTATCAATATGATTTGAACTCTTTTTCAATATAAAATCCATAAAAAAGTATAAGGCCTCATTCAGACAGACATAGTACAGAATCCATACTGGCAGAGGAACAGGTTAGCGAATTTCACTGTATCCGGCTGAGTCACATCCTGGCGTTCACCACCATATCCCCTCTGACTAAAAAGGGATCCAGCTGCATTCTGGCGAAATGCGGTCTTTCAGATGGACAAAGAGTCGTACATGCAGGACTTTTTGTGTGGCTCAAAGCTAGCATTTCACCTGAAAGTGTCTGGCCTTCCACCAGATCCCATCATAGTCAATGGGGATCCGGCGGTAAATGACAGCCTGTTCCTCGCCATCAGGCTACCGGATTTTTGAATGCATATGTGAATACCCTAACGTCTCTAGGATTTGGCTGGAGAGGCAAGTTTAGAATAGAAGCATTAAAATTGGATTTTTGATACATTGTTTTTCATTACAAATGTTTATTGAATATTCCTAGAAAATACCATAGAGTTTATCATATGATAGATATAAGCTATCCTCCATGTCATATACTGGCTTACAGCGTTTCTTGATTTCTGCCTTATCGAAGTTGGGCCCATACCTTATAATGCTGTGTGCATGTTCGGCGAGTTTCACACGAGCGTGTTTTGTCCAGGAAACACAATCCTTGTGCCAGCTGCATTTCCTGGCCGAACACTGCTCTTCTGGCCTCAGGTGACCTGTACTGTACTCTTGGCATTATTAGAATACAGTACAGTAGACCTGCAGTCAGAAGGGAACTCATAGCATTATAAATCATGATGATGCTGTGAGGGTTGGGTCAGAGGAGCATTGTTCAGTCCAGAAACCTACCCATCAAACAGCATATTTCCTGGAACAAACACGCTTGTGTGAAACTGGCCTTACTCTGTAAAGTTGTAAAAATTCTTAAACTTTAAAGCGGACCAGTCATAAAAAGGCATTGCAATCTAAAAGCACCATGTAATAGAGCAGGAGGGACTGAGCTGAATGATATATAGTTTTATGAGAAAAGATTCAATAAAACTTGTAATTTATACATTAATATCTTAGCTGCTCACAGGAAGTGAAGAAAGCAATCGGTACAGATGGGAAGAGTTATCAGTGACAGCTCTCTCTGTATGCACACTTATACACACAGTGTATTACTGATAACCCCTCCCTCCTGTACTCATAGCTGTTCACAGGAGGTAGAAAAAGCAGAGATCTAAGGCCCCTTTCACACGAGCGTGTCCGGATTAGGTCCGGATGCGTTCAGTGAAAACTGTGCGATTTCACAGGCAAAGCCATTCAGTTTTGCCTGCGATTGCGTTCAGTTGTTCCGTTTTTTCCGCGCGGGTGCAATGCGTTTTGATGCGTTTTTCACGCGCGTGATAAAAAACTGAAGGTTTAAAAACAACATCTCCTAGCAACCATCAGTGAAAAACGCAACGCACCCGCACTTGCTTGCGGATGCAATGCGTTTTTCACGCAGCCCCATTCACCTCTATGGGGCCAGGGCTGCGTGAAAAGCTCAGAATATAGAACATGCTGCGATTTTCACGCAACGCACAAGTGATGCGTGAAAAAAAATGCTCATGTACACAGACCCATTGAAATGAATGGGTCAGGATTCAGTGCGGATGCTATGCGTTCACATCACGCATTGCACCCGCGCGGAAAACTCGCCCGTGTGAAAGGGGCCTAAGGGTTTACTGAATCTTTTCCAAAAAATATATGTATTAATCTTCCCTGTGCTTCCTACTCTATAGCATTGTGCTTTCAGATTGAATTTTAGTTTGTGGCGACAGGCCCGCTTTAAAGATCTGATAAGACTTAAGGTGGCCAAAAATTAAAATTGGCCGAACGTCATTTGAAAGATGGACAACAGCAGACTCTTGTCTGCCAAAAATGTAATCCGCCATCCTAGAAAACTTTAACCATTCATCGGCCAAAACTGCATGTTGATAGCATGATAGGCTGAATTTAGCCGAACACTCGCCATTGTGCTCAAGCACCAAGGAGTCTGTTTTTATTAAAAACTGATTCCCTGGTCGGGCAGTTTAGTTTGTGGGATCATTCATACGAACAGAACCATCCCATGGACGACTGATTGGCTGCAATGCAGACGATCATGATCTGAAATGTATGACCAGCTTTAGGCTGGGTCCACACGAGACTGATTAGCTGCAGCAGAAAAAAAAGGCACCAAATGGTGTGAGCGCGCTGCAGATTAGATGCAGTGTCATTCTTTGCATTGAAAAGGATTAAATCCGCAGGATAAATAGACATGCTGCACATTTCAAATCCACAATACCGCAGCTTTTCTGCTGTGTTTTTTTTTTATGCCGCATGTGGATGAGAATTCTGAATTCCTGATTTGCTGCACAAAAATACACATCTAAGGCCTCTTTCACACTTGCGTTCTGAGGATCTGGCAGGCACTTCCGTCCCGCCGGATCCATCAGAACGCAAGTCGCCTGAAAGCATTAGAAGACTGATCAGGATCCTGATCAGCCTTCGAAATGCTTTCAGGTTACTATGGCAGCCAGGACGCTATTAAAGTCCTGGTTGCCATAGTAGTAGTGGGGAGCGGAGGAGCGGTATACTTACAGACCGTGCAGCTCCCAGGGCGCTCCAGAATGACGTCAGAGCGCCCCATGCGCATGGATCACGTGATCCATACGCGTGGGGCGCATCGACGTCACTCTGGAGCGTTCCGGGAGCGGTAAGTATACTGCTCCCCCACTCCCCACTACACTTTACCATGGCAACCAGGACTTTAGCGTCCTGGCTGCCATGGTAACCATTGAGAAAAAGCTAAACGTCGAATCCGGCGATGCGCTTAAACGACGTTTAGCTTAAGGTCGGATCCGGATTAATGCCCCGACGACGGATCTCTATGCCGGAAAACCAAAACGCTAGTGTGAAGGAAGCCTTATCAACCTTACGGTATGTTCACACAGTTAAAATCAGAGAAGGAAAAAAAACAGTCGTAGACTCGGTTGTTTTTGGTGGGGATTTTAGTGGAGTTCTTAGGCCCCTTTCACACGGGCGAGTTTTCCGCGCGGGTGCAATGCGTGATGTGAACGCATTGCACCCGCACTGAATCCTGACCCATTCATTTCAATGGGTCTGTGTACATGAGCGTTTTTTTTTCACGCATCACTTGTGCGTTGCGTGAAAATCGCAGCATGTTCTATATTCTGCGTTTTTCACGCAACCCTAGCCCCATAGAAGTGAATGGGGCTGCGTGAAAAACGCATTGCATCTGCAAGCAGGTGCGGGTGCGTTGCGTTTTTCACTGATGGTTGCTAGGAGATGTTGTTTGTAAACCTTCAGTTTTTTATCACGCGCGTGAAAAACGCATCAAAACGCATTGCACCCACGCGGAAAAAACTGAACGCAATCGCAGGCAAAACTGAATGGCTTTGCCTGTGAAATCGCACAGTTTTCCCTGAATGCATCCGGACATGCTAGCGTGAAAGAGGCCTTAGTGTCTTCGAGTTAGATGTTTTTGCATCCCCATTGCCTTTACAGATTTGAATATGGATTCCATTAATGTGTCACTTCTGAATCAGTTTTAGAATCCGCTACTGGAAAAAAGAAAAAAAAAAAAAAGCTACCATGTGTTCAAGGTGTGCACATCAAGTATTTTACATCAAAGTCAATGGGAAATGGTTGATCCAGTTTTTAAATGTGGATTGAACACTTCTGAATCAGTAGCAAGTTTGACCTGTGTGTACATAAGTTACAAACTGGTACAGAAGGAGAGAGGAAACAGTCGTAAAGCTGTCTTGTTCGTGCTTATTTTACTTTTTTTTATTATTATGTATGTGTACCCCTTTTCATGTGCACAGCCCCATGGAATGAATGGCACTTTAATAATAAATAATAATGTGGTTCTAGATGTTACTCGATTCTCTAAAATTCAGGTAGATCTACAATAATTTATGGTCATTCTTCAACAGAAAAAAGATGATAATCGCAGTTCAGAAGGAGGTGGAGATTGGGGTGGAGATGACAACTGGGAGTCAGTGGAAGCAGAGCAGGGTAAGTTGTCAGTAGAATATATTTTCTGGCTTGGATTATATGACTACTATGCTCTAGTACAGTGATGGAGAACCTTTGAGACCGAGTGCCCAAACTGCAACCTAGAACCCACTATTTTATCGCATAGTGCCAACACGGCAATTTATCCTGAATACTACAGTCCAATACAGTATATCTTTCATGTACTTTACCATCTAGCTATAATATCCTGCCTACATTTAGTGCGCTGCCTGTGCCATTCATAGTGCGCCCTGCACTGATTGATGGCAGGAAAAGTCTAAGGCATATTGGGACACCATAGACTTTTTCCTGGGTACAGGTGCCCACAGAGAGGGCTCTGAGTGCCACCTCTAGCACCCGTGCCATAGGTTCTCCACCACTGCTATAGTATAACATGACCATGCAAGCTGCTTGTCTGACAGGCCTAAGCAAAGCAGAACTGGCTCGGAAGAAGAGGGAAGAACGCCAACGAGAAATGGAAGCCAAAAGGGCAGAGCGGAGAGCTGCCAAGGGACCCCTCAAGCTTGGAGTGAGAAAAGTAGATTGAAGAGTAAAGTGACCGTAAAAGTACGGGGTGTGTACTTGATGTTTTATATCTTTGAACCATATGTCAGATGGACAAGGTCCAGCGAACTGGAAACTTATCTCCCATGCTTTAAACAAAAGGTCTTTGACAACACTATGTCCAAAGTACCATTGGTTTGAGATTCCCAGGGCAATCCACTGTTGGAACAGTGAGGGAGATTTATTAAAGGAATTGTTCAGGATTTTGATGGCATATCCTGTGTTTTTCATATTTCTGTACCACATATCAATGTCATATTGGGGAGAGGGGAATCTATCATCCCACAGCCCCACCGATCGGCTGTTACCTTGCAGCTCTGTCCATTTTGTGCAGTAGACAGAGCTGGTAATTGACTTCAATGAGAGCAGTCCTGTAATGATCAGCTCCATCCTCTAGACCAGGGATCAGCAACCTCCAGCTGTTCAGACTTCAACTCCCAGAATGCTTCATTCACGGCTATGGGAGTTAGAAGAACAGCCGAGCATGTTTGCATACTGGGAGTTGTAGTTTCACAGCAGCTGGAGTGCCGAAGGTTGCTGATCCCTGCTCTAGACTATGGGTACAGCTTCAAGGGAACACTATTTGTAATGTATTTTATATTTCACTGTAGACTGTTTCTTTTCAAAAATCTGTGTTTGAAACCTCCCTCATGGGAGGTCGCCGGGTGTTTTTTCCAGCCCACTTATGTATGAAGAATCATACGCTATACAGATATTTAAAGGAGTATTCAAGTGTGATCATTTTACATAAAAATTGGATCAGAAAGGGCAAAATAAACTGATCACCCAGCCCTGTGGTCCAGCCACTACTCTGGTCCCTGCTCCTCTTTAAGTCCTTTTCTTGGGCTTTGAATGCACACAGCCAATCACCGATGTGGCCTGTGCCTGGCTAAGCGGGCAGCCCAAGGCTTTTTCTGGTGGGTTGAAAATGAGAAGAGGAATCTGAGAGGAGCAGGGACCAGAGCCGTGGGTATCGGTAAGATGAAAACTCAGTTTGTTCCTGCCCTCTCTGATCTCATTTTTATTTGATGTGATCGGGATACTCCTTTAAATAAACTAGATTTTCTGTGCTGTTGTTCCTTTTAAGATCATTTATATGCCAATATTCATTCTTAAAGGGGTTGGAAAACTTTCAGTGTAATTGCTCAGACTGCAATATAGTGTAATGCATGCTCCATACAAGCATACATAACTGTATACTATCCCCCAGATATCCTATCGGAAGGGCCCCAGCATCAGTGAAGTAAATATACACAGCTGTTCATGGGGTGCAAGACAGCCCCTTCCACTGATTGATCCTTCTAGCATCTATGGACCATTTGTAACTGTATGTGGCATTCTGACCAATTATATTGCATATTGGCCAACCCCTTTAAGGTGGGTAAAGCTGTGTTTAAGGCCTCATTCACGTTTCCGTTTTTTACTGACGTGTGCTGTCCGCATTTTCCACGAACAGCACACGTACCCATTGACTTAAATCAGGCATGCTCAACCTGCGGCCCTCCAGCTGTTGTAAAACTACAACTCCCACGATGCCATTCTGTAACATAGCTGTAGGCTGTCAGGGAATTATGGGAGTTGTAGTTTTGCAACAGCTGGAGGGCCTCAGGTTGAGCATGCCTGACTTAAATGTATCTGTTCACATTTCAGTATTTTCTTTACTGACCGTGGGTCAGTAAAAAAAAAATAATCGGGGAGACATGCAATACTTTCATCCATGATGTGGTCCGTTAAAAAACACTGACATACATCAGTGTTGTGTCTGTTTTTCACTGAAGACTAATAGGAGATTCTTTGGAAATTTATTCTGAGCATCTTCAGTGAAATTACAGATGACACATACGCTTTTTTTCACGGACGTGCCACTGACATGGAAATGTGAACGACACCTAAATCTGTTATCTGCGGTTCTCTAAGGACTCGTGCACACGGCCTTTGGTGTTTTTGTGGTCAGCAAATCACAGATACGGGCCATGTGCGTTCCACATAACATCCTGCCCTCTGTAGAACAGTCCTATGCTTGTCACTAATACGGACAAGAATAGGATATGTTCTGGTTTTTTTTTGCAGGTGCCACGGAACGGACACATGGATGCAAACAGCACACTGTGTGCTGTCTGCATCTTTTGCGGCCACATCCGACCCGCAAAAAATGTGGATCAGATGCAGACAAAAACCACAGTCGTGTGTGTGAGCCCTTACTTTTGACAAATAGCATAGTATGTAGCAGTATGCTTAAAATCAGAGCTATAGAAATTCCAACAGATCTGTTTTATAAAGGCAAGGGGTCCACTGTGAGGGCCAGTTGGATCTGACAGATCTATCACAGCATGCAGATGTGAAAAGAGCCTACATTTCTCAAAGTCTTCACAAATGTATGAAGGGTAGATACAGTTCTTCTTGCATGCTTTCTTCACAGGACACAGAACAACCCCCCCCGGCCCCCTGTGCTCGTTGCAGTCAATGAAGAGTGGACATGGTCAGAGATTTCATAATATTTATGCTGTATAAATTTTTATGTTACATACAATGCTGTATATTCACAGCCGAAGAATAAAATGACACTTTCCAAACCAGGATTTATCACTTCTGGAATTCCATGTACATAATATAATAAACTCCATAAAAAAGAAAAAAAAAAGTCTCACCCTGTAGGTGTTTTTTTGCTGTTAAAAAATTATTTGAGAAACATATAATTAATCTACTTGATTTGGCGTCTAATGTACATAATGTGTCATAGGTACAACAGATGAAGTGTTGTGTCATTATTGGGGTCTCACCTGGGACAAGCCAGAAAAAAAATATATTCACGTTTCCATTAAAACATAAGACAGTAAGAAAAATCTATGGCTCATAAAAACCCATGAAGTCACTTGTGAGCAACACTTGTCCGCAAATAACGGGAGCTGGATTATGCATCTGGTCTTATGAAGAAGTGTTGGATGTATTTAAGATACCGGTGTGGTCAGGATTCTAGAAAAGGAAAGGGGTAAAGCTGTTACTAGGAAATAAATTGTGCACTTCGCAATGTTAATTAAAGGGGTTATCCAGGAATTACTATTGATGACCTCCGCTGGATAGGTCCTCAATATCGGATCGGCAGGGGTCTGACTTCCGGGACCCACGCAGATCAGCCGATGTACGGCGCCGTGTTCAGAAAACTGAGCTCACCACAGATCCGGTGAGTGCAATGGCTCCCTGGCACTGCCAATATGCTACTGATGACCTATCCTGACCTGAGGTCATCATTACCTTTAAGTATCCCTTTATTGGGGTTCTCCAGGTAAAGGGTCATTCTTAGGACTATAGAGGGTTTGACACGTGGATTCAAGGAGCACTCAAGAGAGGAATACATTGATTTAAGGCATTAAACAAAACAGCCCAGATTTGCTTATGTGATCTTGCCTAGACTGTAGTGTAAAATGTGCCAAAATATCAACATTTCTGGTGCAAAATGTTGCATCACATTTAGACATATTTATGAAGTAAAACCCCAAAAAGAATAACGTACTGCACCTCATTCACAGAGAGGCAGGACTTGGCAAGAAAGGGCGTAGCCCAAGACGCAACATTTAGTACTATAGTGTCCAGCCATGCTCCAAATTTGGTGCATCTCTGGTCTGCAACTTTTATGTACATTGTAGACAGGATTAATAAATTAGTTTTGACCAGAGTGATCCTTTCGAACTACATTTCACCGTAAAACTCCAATTCAAAGAGGGAACATTATTTAAAAAAAAATGTTTTTTTTAAAGAGGACCTTTCACCACTCCTGACATGCCTGTATTAGCTTCATGCATTCCCCATATAACAACAATTCTGGAGCATCTGTTCTTATGTCTCTATGTTGTGCCATTCCTCTATTATTTCTACTAGAAGTTATGAATGAATTGCTAGCAGTCTGCAGTAAGGGTACAGAGGGGTGCTAACAAGCTGAGGGTGTGTCCCTGCAGTCTTACAATGGCAGCACTGATTGGATACAGCAAGTCTGTGCAGGTACACCCACCCAACTTGTTACCACCCCTCTGTACCCTTAATGCAGGCTACTAGCAATTCATTCCTAACTTCTAGTATAAATGATAGAGGAATGGCACAACGTATAACCATAAAAATAGATGTTCTACAATTGTTATTACATGGGGAATGCATGAAGCTATTAAATAGGCATGTCAGGAGCGGTGAGAGGTCCTCTTTAGGGCTAGTTTCACATTTGCAGCAGAGAACAGCCATAAGCCGGATACTACCAGCTTCCTGCCAGACCCCATTAACTATAATGGGGTCTAGCAGATATCTTGCCCAGCAATTATGCCAAGAATCAGCCATGCAAGATACGCTGTACGCCTATGGCAAGCTACCTAAAAAACAACATATACCCCTTCCCTCCCCAAAAAAAAAGCCCTCACAAGAAAGAAAATGTCACAAAAATCTTCATTTAAGTGGTTGTAAGCACTTTATATGCCATGTGGTAATGATAAATCTGAATATGCCTGATATAGCAGTAAGTCACCGTTCTTACCTCATGTAGGATGTCTGATAAGGTCATCAAGCTGTGAGGAGAGGACAGGGAGTCTTCTGACTGGGAGCTGCAGGAGCTTCGTTTTACTGTATTAAAAAATCCACATTAGTTATGTTAGACTGGTTTACTGTAGGAGTTTGATCGTGGGCTGAGTATTTACCAGTGTCACTGCTGGAAGATAATGGTCTTCCCACCCCTGTCACTTCTTGCCCACTGCTCCTCCTTTTCTCTTCTTGTGCCTGTTTGAATGTTCATAAGATTGTGTCACATACAGGTAAAGAGGCTATTTATTCAGCAAATAGAGTTTTTTATATGGAAAGTTCTCAAATGTTTTAACGTGGCTAAAAAGTGAAACTGAAAATATATTGCAAAGTTGTAGACCTCTGCTTGCTGTCATTCAATAGAACCTTTGCTTCCAATGGATAAAAAAAAAAAAAAAAGAAATAATCTGTTCTGATGGCCACAGATTCCAGATTTTTGATCTGTTGAAAGTACATAGGTGCAGAACAGCCAAAGAATAGGGCCACAGAGATGGGGGGGGGGGGCTCCTGCACACGACCATATGTATTTTGCAGTCTGCAAAAAACGGAGCCGCAAAAAATACGGATGACGTCCATGTGCATTCCGTATTTTGCGAAACAGAACAGCTGTGCCCCTGATAGAACAGAACTATCCTTGTCCGTAATGTGGACAATAATAGGACATGGACTATTTTTTTGAGAAATGGAAATAGGGAAACTGAATGCACACGGAGTAACTTCCTTTTTTTGCAGACCCATTAAAATTAATGGTTTAGTACACGGTCCGCAAAAAAATGGAGCGGACATGGAAACAATATGAGGCCATACTGTCGGCTCAATCCTTCTCCCCCGCCTCTTCTCGTAGACTTATATAGCAGCCTTTAATCTGATCCTTCAGTGCGCTCAAAGGCCATCTAAAGCTGGGTTCACATTGGTGCTGTGAACCCGGGAGTTCACTGTATTCGTCATAGTGGATACCACCGTACACCGCCGGATCCCCCTTTACTGTAATGGGATCCGCCCGCTTTTCGGCATATACGCAAAAAAATGCCGCCTGTAATATTCTTTTTGTCCGGATATAGTGAACTCCAGCAGTCTGTTCCTCCATTCACAGCACATATGTGAACACAGCCTTAGTTTCAGAAGACAGATTTATAAACAGACTTCACATTGAATGCTAGTTTATGAAAGGACGGAGTAAAATAGCCGATATTACAAAGTTTCTTATATTCACCTGTACTATTGATTTATGCAAAGCTGTGTGAAAAGTTACATTTATTACACATATTGTAGAAAGAACAAAAATGTACTGACAGATCAAAAAAAGGACTAGAGAACTCCACTCCCGACTCGTGTTGGCAGACACCTGACAGACGGACAGCAGGCTAAGCCGATATACTACACTTTCCTATATGATGTTGTGCTAGAGCCCCCGGGCATGCTTTGCCTGGTGCAGGTGACCATAGGTGTTCTTGGGGCTATCTTTCTTTAAATCCTTTTCTTTTCCTGCTTTGCTCAGCTATGGTGTGATGAATCTTCCAACGGGGCCAGAATTGATCAGTCATCCAATCATTGTACGTGATGTGGAAACTAGTGTTCTGTATAGGATGACTAGACTGGTCTTACCACTGGCAGATCTTTTAACTGATGCTTTCCATCTCCAGGCCCAACATGAACCAAATGATTAAAATTCTTAGGGTTGGAAATTAGTTTTGACCTCATCTGAGGGTCTTTCATCATCACCCTGTGAATAGAATAAAAAAAAATGAATACATTATGATTTGTTAAATATATGTGGAGGTATAGGTTCTGAGGGCAAGAGGAAAAGTAGCAGGCGAAAGCTCTTTGTACCCATGTATATGTGTAAAGGAATAGATTAAGCAGGTTTCATTCCAAGTATGCACTGAAAGAGAAGGTTTTATGCGTTGCTGCCGCCAGCACTCCCTCCATGACAGCCTTGGGATCTGTTCCATGGATTCTGTATAAAGGTGATTTCACATAGCCGTAGAAGCGCCGTGCCCATATTGCGGATTGCATTTGCGGATCCGCAATACACGGGCACCGTTCCGCATCATGGATGTGGACCCATCCATTTCAATGGGTCCGCAAATCCGGAGATATGGAACGACGGAACAGAACACTACGGAAGCACAACGGAGTGCTTTCCGGTGTTCCGTTCCATCCTTCCGCACTGTAAAAAGATAGGACATGTTCTATCTTTTTGAGGAACGGAGGGATCGCGGACCCATTAAAGTGAATGGGACCGCGATCCGCTGCGGCTGCCCCACGGTCGGTGTCCTCCGTGCATTGCGGACCGCAGTTTGCGGCCTGAAGCACGGGCACTGTGAAACTACGGCCGTGTGAAAGAGGCCTAAGAATGATTTCACACGCAGGAGTTTTGTTGCATGAATTTCTGTGACTGTCCAAATCTTACAGAAAACCATGTGTTGGCTGCAGAAAGTGCTGCTGTCACACATGCTCAGTCACTCTTCCAGCAGCCAGGCCTCTGCAAAGTGATCCTCTAGTTTGCTGCAGAGCAGATAATAGAAATATCTTTCTTCTCTGTGTTCACTGTAGGAGTGAACTAAAATTCCTCTGGTCCCCCAGTGGTCAGGGGATCATATAGAGCAGGACTGGCCAACCCGCAGCTCTACAGCTGTTGGAAAACTACAATTCCCACCATGCCCTGCTGTAGGCGGATGCCTGTAGGCTGGGAGTTGTAGTTTTGCAACAGCTGGAGAGCCGCAGGTTGGCCATCCCTGATACAGAGCCATGGCTGTGGGCAGAGCGACAAAGCATGCATGACCAGCAGCACACAGCTCAGTAGATGGACTTGCACATTACTATACACTTTCAACACCAGGTGGAGCTATATTATGTGAGCAGATGTCTTAAATCTTCACTAGTGGGACAACCCCTTAACTGTGAAAAATTCTAATGACCGTGGCATTTTATGCAAAATGCATTCTCCGTATTTTACCGCCGCTGCTGTAGCCGCTCCTCATCTGAAATTCGGAATGAAAAATGCCTTTTGCTCTTTGTTTTGAGCAGCTGTCTCCGGCTGTTATCCGAGGTCTCTGGAACGTCAAACTCATCTTGATCTGTTGGGAATCGACAAAGACAACGTGGCTGCAAGATCTATAGTACACAGACAAGTCATACTGGTGTGTAGATGTAACACTAACCGGCCAATTTATTACGCAGATATACCAGGCGGACTTTCTCCGTTCCAAAGACACACAGAGATCCTTCATAGTTCAAAGGCCGAACCTTGGAGTAAAAAAAAATAGACAAGGGGGAGATTTTTTCAGTCAGTTTTGAGACTTTTCCATCCATAACTCTAACACAGGAGGAGAGAATGTGAAATTCTCTCCATGATGTGACACAGAGGTGTAGGAGACCAAAGGAAGAGATGACATCAGTCAGTGCTTAGTGATGTCAGAGAAGGGGCGTGGTTTTGACAACTGCATTTGAGGGAACAGGGTAGAAGCAATAACATTCCTGTTTTGTTACCTCCACTATAAGGGCTCATGCACACGACCGTTGTTGTTTTGCGATCCCCAAAACACTCATAGCGGCCGTGTGCATTCTGTATTTTGCAGAACGGAACAGCTGGGCCCAAATAGAACAGTCCTATCCTTGTCCGTAATGTAGACAATAATAGGACATGTTCTAATTTTTTGTGGAACGGCCATGCGGACATACAGAAGAACGGAATCCACACTGAGTGATTTCCGTTTTTTTTGCAGTCCCACTAAAGTTAACGATTCCACATACGGACTGGAAAAAAAATACGTTTGCGTGCATGAGCCCTAAAGCTCAGAAATGAGAAGAAGGGCAGCACTTGTACTTGATAATGGAACTGTAATTCCTGGTTAAAAGGCAGGATGAGCAGCCGAGGAAACTCACTTTCTTCAGATGGACGGTCTGAATCCAGTCACCTTTTCGGACATCAAATATATCTACCGCATTTTCACTGAAAACTGTGAGATGAGGACAGGTGTATGCTGAGGGAAGAACACATTTCCATTAATCATACACATGGATTCTGTCCCTCAGAACATGTTAAGGTTACTTTGCATAAGCAGCCATTAGCTACGATTCAGTCATTTAAAAGATGCAACTATAAGGCCGGGTTCACATCTGTGTTGTGAACTCTGGCACTGTAATCCGGTCACTGTACCAGGCGTACTTGCCGGCTTCTGGCCAGAAGAAAAATGCTACCCACGACATTTTTTGTCCAGCATGTATGCTGGAAAGTGACTAGATTATTATTTTTTTTTTTACTAGACAACTTCAAGGGGCTATCAAACACCCCCCAAAAAATTGGGCATGTCCAGGAATATACAAAAACGCATTCCCTTGGTCTGGTCATCCCATTTCCTGCAGCATAGCTCTGTCCCTGACGCTTCTGGTCCCCACCTAGCCAGAAGTCTAAGGCCTCTTGCACATGAACGCAAAAAACGGAAGGTAAACGGGGAAAAAAAATTTTTTTTCCCCGTACTACCTTCCGTTTTTTTGCGTTCTGTATACGGAACTATTCATTTCAATGGATCCGCATAGAAAACGGAAGGTACTCTGTATACCTTCGGTTTTCCGTATTTCTGTTCAAAAATAGAACATGTCCTATTATTGTCCGCATAACGGAGAAGGATAGTACTGTTCTATCAGGGGCCAGCTATTCTGGACCGCAAAATACTGAAAAAGCCTTACGGTCATGTGCAAGAAGCCTAAGCCTTATTTTGAGAAGTTGCTTACTGGCCAGACAACTCCTTTAATGCTTTGTAAATGCTGTTAAGAACAGCTCAGGCAAGATGGCGGGGAACTGCAGTAATCTGTACAGACCAAGAAGTGGCGCCTAGGCTTAGTGGCCAGTGGGAAATTGAAAATAACAAAAAATTAATTAGAAATATATTAAACATAAAAAAAGAGATTTAAACAATAGGTCAATTTCTGAGGACACATTCCCTTTAAGGAAGATCTGACATGTCTGTCTTATTTACTTTCATCCCCACGTAATAATTCTGAAGCATCTATTCCGATGACTCTTATGTTGTGCCATTACTTTATTATTCCTACTAGAGATTTAGGGATACATTTCCAACTGGGTGTTAACAGTTAGGGGTGTGTCCCTGCACACTCAGAAACTGTGCAATCAGTGCTGCGGTGGCAGACTGTGCAGGGACACACCACTTTGATAAGGAGAATGGTAATACCCAGTTGGCAATTTAATAATAAAGGTATAATAATAGTAGAGATAACAAAGGAGCAGCATCAAAGTGATAAGAATAGATGCTCCAGAATTATTATATAGGAAGTACAAGTAGTTACTAAAAAAAGACATGTCAGGAGAGGTTACAGGTATTGTCCCATCTCATACATTGGGGGCATACTGCTAGGATATGCCCCCAAATGTCTGATAGGTGTGGATCCCATCTCTGGGACCCGCACTTACCTCTAGAAAGGAGCCCGCAAAGTCAAAGAGGGTGCATGCAGGGCCGTAAACGGCCGAGCAGCTTACTAGAAATGAATAATAATGAATGGAGGGTGGCAGCGCATGCACGATGTCCTCTCCATCACTTTGCAGGCTCTGTGAGTCTCAGAGAATGGATCAGCACCTATCAGACATTAGGTATAGCCTAGAGATATGCCCCCAATGTATAAGATGGAGCAACCACGGGCGTAGGAAGCAGGGGGGGTGGGGGGGGGGTCGGATCCGATTTTTGGGGCTTCCTACGCCCATGGGACCAACCCCTTTAAGGATGGTTCACCCAATTGTTTAAGTCACTCTTTTGTGGGTTTTGGTATTTTAAGTTTTTATTAGTGCTTTTTTTTTCCTGAAATGTGGTACACACATGCATTTTTTCACAGTACCATTTCTTTTTTTAATCACAGCATGTTGTAGCAATGACATTTTTCAGGCTTTTTTTCCCCCCATACCCTTCTCTACAGGGAAATTAAAATGCCAAACCAAATTTACGTGTGTAGCCTAAATGATTCTACAAAATTAAGGGGTACATTTATTAAGACCAGCCTTTTAGACGCCGGTCTTAATAAACCCCTAAGCTGGCGGTGGATCAGCCGAAGTAAGGAAGAGACGCCGGTCTCTCCATAACTTCGGCGGATCCTCTTCCAGTTCTAAATGTAAGACAACTTCTTTGCCGTCTTACATTTAGACCTTTATCTACACTTGTGCCCGCCCGCGCTACACCTACAATCTTATACCTGCCGCGAGTGAGGAAAAGTTGCAGATGGTGGCACAACTAACTATTGCGCCACCATGTGCACCCCTAGCCCCCACCAATCATGAGAACGGTTATTCACTTCTATGGAATTGCTGGAGAAAGCGCAGAGTGCACTGTACTGGGTGGCCTCGAAGAGCGGAATGGAGCAGTGTTTATGTATGTGCACAGCAGCTCCATTCTCATGTTTGGTGGGGGTCCTAACAGTTGGACCCCTAGCAATCAGACAAGTATTTCCTCTCCTGTGGATAGTGGATAAGGGATAATGCAGTGAGCTGAGATGGCGGCTGCCGTCTTCATAAAAGATGCGATGAAGGACAAAAAGAACAAATTATTTGTTGTTCAATCGCTTGACAGGTTTGAACTGGAAAATTATCGGGAACAAATGTTCGTACTATAATAACCCCGTGTAAAAGGCCCTTGACTCATCTGAGCAACCATGATGCACTGCAAATTTCTCTTTAGACATGAATGGCAACAGAAAGATGTAACGCAGTAAGTGCAAATCAGTACAAGATAAGTAAAATATCTGCAGAGCTGGACACCACTGGACACATCTGTACACAGCACTGTTTCAGAGTATTCACCCTGAGCAGTGTCCACGGCATCTCATCCGGCCAACCAGCATCCTGCTCTGTACTGATGAGGAGCAAAAGCCCCGAAATGATGCTCTCTACAGACGAGTGGCTCTGGTTTGACTTCCATTAATTCGAATGAGATAGGTCTACTTACAGATATTGTGAAGCCAACAGACCAAGGAAGGTGAGCAATAACTGGGTATTAGTATGCCACAAAATGCAATTGTGCTGGATCTTTATGTTGGTGCTCATAGAGTTGTGTAAATGAGCGCCCACCAAATCATCCCACTAGAGGATTTAAAGGGGCTATCCAGTAAATAATATTGATGACCTACCCTCAGGTCCCACTGATCACCGTACATCGGTCGCATGGCCTAGTTGCAGCTCAGCCCCATAGAAGTGAATAGGACTGAGCTGCAATACCAAGCACAGCTGATATACAATATACGGCGCTGTGCTTGCCGAGATGAGAGAAGGCCGCGGCGCTCACCAGAGCTCCAGTGAGTGCAAAGGCTTTCTAATGCAGTTGATCGACAGGGGTGCCATGACTCAGACCCCAGTCAATGTGATAATGATAATCCTATCCTGAGGAAAGGTTATCATTATAATTTCCTGGATAACCCCTTTGTATGTGTATGAGGACCTCCCAGCTCTCCCCATTAGCTGATGTCAGGACCATTTTACCCATAGTTTAATTACAAAGTACTGTAGCAATGTAAGAAATGAACGGGTGGTAAGATTGTGTAGAGAGCCTAGTAGACAAGACAATTTGACAATCAAACTGCCTCTATAGTTGTTTTTTACATGTGAATATATAAAATTTATAAGTACTAAAAATAAGATTAGGCCTCTTTCACACTTGCGTTCTGAGGATCCGGCGGGCACTGCCGTCCCGCCGGATCCGTCAGAACGCAAGTCGCCTGAAAGCATTAGAAGACTGATCAGGATCCTGATCAGTCTTCGAAATGCTTTCAGGTTACTATGGCAGCCAGGACGCCATTAAAGTCCTGGTTGCCATAGTAGTGGGGAGCGGGGAGCGGTATACTTACAGTCCGTGTAGCTCCGGGCGCTCTAGAATGACGCCAGAGCGCTCCATGCGCATGGATCACGTGGTACATGCGATCACGTGATCCATGCGTGTGGGGTGCCCTGACGTCAGTCTGGAGCGCCCCGGGAGCCGCACGGATGGTAAGTATACTGCTCCCCCGCTCCCCACTACATTTTACCATGGCAACCAGGACTTTAGCGTCCTGGCTGCCATGGTAACAATTGAGAAAAAGCTAAACGTCGGATCCGGCGATGCGCCGAAACGACGTTTAGCTTAAGGCCAGATCCAGATTAATGCACTTCAATGGGCATTAATTCCGGATCCGGCGTTACGGCATGTCTTCCGGATTTTTGGACGGAGACCAATCCGCAGCATTCGGTGCTTTTGTCAACGTCCAAAAAACGTTCACATACTGAACGGAAGACATCCTGATGCATCCTGAACGGATTGCTCTCCATTCAGGATGCATGGGGATAATCCTGATCAGTATCTTTCCGTCCTAGAGCCCCGAGGACGGAACTCTAGGACGGAAAGCAAAAACGCTAGTGTGAAAGGGGCCTTAAAAAAAAACAGAAGAAAATGTGTATTATACTCACAGCAAGCCAGTGGAGGTGCAGGCCACATGATTTCTTGTGAACGTGACTTTTTCCCATCTGCATTCACATATATTGCAAATGTGGAGAAACACAACAGGTATTCGCTAAGTGCCAGTCTTGCTGCACAAAGTGCATCAGGGGCGGCTTGTATAAGGAAGGTTAGTTTGGGATCATCTGGATTTGGAAAGTTTAATGGTGCTGCTTCATTAAGGAGAGGATAAAGAGAAAAACCAGATGTGTATCCAACACACACTCGTTCCCCCAAGATGTCCATACACTGTACAACTCCAACTGCCTGGAATTCTTTAATCCGTCGGGGCAGACCTTTTCGGTTGGTTAGTTGGAAGCAGACAACTTGACGCTTCGAAGCAGCACAAAGAACAGCAGTTGAGCCTTGGCACACCAAACCAGTTGTAATGACCTGACAGCCCTTTGCTTCAGGGATCTTTACTCCCGGAGAGTCTGGTGGGAGGTCCCAGGTGAAGAGACGAACACTATGGCTCTTCCCACAAAGGACTGCCAACTGCTGGACTTCTGGAACGGAGCGCAAAGACAGCACACGCTTGCAGTCTCCCAGCTGGGTGATTTCTAGTTGAAAAAAAATGTAGCTATAAGTTATGGTTTTATGTGGGTTGAAAGCAAAATTACAAAAAACACTTTTTGTGACACATTTCTTCAACCAGGGCTGGCATATAAATAGGGCATTAATATTGTTACATTGGCAAATTCTTTAAAGGGATTCTGTCACCTGTATTCTGCATAAATAACCAAGGCCACAGTACTGTGGTGTACTACAACATAACCTACCTTTGTTACTTTTATTGTTGTTTTCGATTCACAGAAAATGAACTTTTAGGGTATGCAAATGAGGCACCAAGTGTCCAGCTAGGCATTTTCAAACTTTTAAAGAGCCCAATTCCATTTAGCCGCCTCACGCTCCCAAGTCCATTCCCACTTCCTGTGATGTCACCAGACCGCTGCATCAAAATCTTGTTAACTGAAGACTTCAGAACGTACTGTATACTGTAATATGCAGGCAGATTGCCAGTCGTGCAGGCATGAGATATGGATGCAGCGGCTCAGTGATATAACAAGCAGAGGATCAGTAACATTACAGCCAGAGAGGACAGACTTGGGATTAGAAGGAACAGAGGCGGAGAGAAGAGGCAGGCTTGGACTTTTGTAAAGATTGGACACTTGGTGCCTCATTTGCATATCCTACAAAGTTCTTTTTCTGCGGATTGAAAAGGGTAATAAAAGTAAAAATATATAGGGTAATTTTTTAAGATCCCCTATAGCTGGCGGTGGATCCACGAGGTTATGTAGAGGTGCTGGCCTCTACATAACTTTGGTGAACCCACCGCCGCTTCTAATTGTAAGCTTCCTAGCTGCCTGATATTTAGACCATTTTCTACACCTAAGGGTCCTTTCACACTTGCGTTTGGAAGATCCAGCATAGAGATCCGTCGTCAGGGCTCTATGCCGGAAGAATACTGATCAGGATTATCCTCATGCATTCTGAATGGAGAGAAATCTGTTCAGTATGCATCAGGATGTCTTCAGTTCAGTCACTGAACGTTTTTTGGTCAGAGAAAATACCGCAGCATGCTGCAGTATTCTTTCCGTCCTGGGATGCAGAGCAAAATGATCCGTCATGACCCCCAATGCAAGTCAATGGGGACGGATCAGTTTTCTCTGCCACAACAGAAAACGGATCCGTCCTCCATTGACTTTCAATGGAGTTCATGACGGATCCGTCTTGGCAATGTTAAAAAATAGTTAAAGTTAATACAAGCGGATCCGTTCAAACGGATGCATGCGGTTGTATTATCTGTAACTGAAGCGTTTCTTTCCGACAGAGCCCCGGCGACGGAACTCTATGCCGGATCCTGAAAATGTTAGTGTGAAGGGGCCTAAACCAGGTGTAGGAAATGGTAAGTGAGATGGGCCTACCACCTCATCCCCTTCCCTGCTCACTTTTGTAGACTTGGGATGAGTGGGGAAAAGTTGCAGACTGCGGCACAAAAGGATCTATGCGCTGCAATCTGCAATGACCCCTATAGTTTGAACAATGTTTTAGTGCTAAATATAGGTGACAAACAGATATTTGTTGGCAGATCTTGAAAATGTCTGCTGACAATCTGGGATGTCCCCATTCACATCAGATTGCCGGTGGAGAACTTTATTAAGAATTAAGAGAAATAAGTGCTCACAACCTCCTTAGGGCTGCAAATATTTAGCCAGAAACTGTCTTACCATTTTTATTCATGTGCAGCAGGAAAAGCCCATCTTCTGTCCCCAAAGCAATTCTTTCCTGATCTGAAACACACACTTTTACCTTAAATATACTCTGTGCAAAAATACAGTATCTTGCACTCACACATAATAATACCATATGAAGGTTTATTACCCATGATGGCTGCGCAGAGTGTTGTGCGTATAAAGGGCAGTGCACTGTCATATGCCTCCTTTAACACCCGAACTGAGCGATCCTGTGGCCTCTGCTCCCGCAGGAGTAATTGAAGCTCCTTCAGCACTTGCACCCATTTCTGCATTTCCTCTGAAGTCTCTGCCAGCAGAAGCTGAGAGCACAAGGTGAGCGGGAAGTTCATCTGTGAGGAGGTTACCTGCAACAGATGATTGGATAAATCAGCAATAAATATCACCATGACATTTAACTCTATTTACATAAAACATAAATGAAGTTGAAAAATCTTAGTAAATTCAGGTTCCTGAATTTCTTAGTTTCATCAGTTTATAGGCAAGTGATAGGGCTCGTAGGAATAGTAATGGAAGTTAGGTGCTTTTCACACGAGTGAGTCCCACACATTGGACTCGCAGGGTGTGTCAGGGATAGCACCAGTCCTGACCTCCCAGCACTGCCAGGGTGACATAGCATTATATTGATTTATAAGATGCTACGTAACCCTCAGGAGGTCTGGAATGTATTGGATAACGCTGACATAATGCTGTCAGTGTTATCCAATACATTCCGGAACTGTAAGGGTTACACAGCATCATAAATCAATATAATGCTATGAGACCCTGTCAGGACTGGAGTTGTTGCATACTAGCGCTGCAAATCCGGAGCGCGATACCCGCCCATCTGAAAAGGGGCCTTATATTGGTTGTAGCACATCAGAAACTAATGGCTGAACATATATTGATATTAGGTCAAAACTCTCTCTAAAACCTTATCTTCATCACATACCCGAAATATACATGGGATGTCCTTAGGGTTAGCATGGATGACATCCGACTCCAGGACAGAACTAACAGAAAAATGTTCATCTCTGCACAGAAAAAGGGAGAAGACAACGATTTATTACAACAGAAACTACAATGAGGAGAGTTAAGCAGCAAATCTGAGTTTTGTGGATACTCACCTCATATCGATGACCTGTAGGATAGTGGTATTACACTGGGAGCTGGCATCATATACATGGACCTTGAAGTCACTTATAATCACGTAGACCCGCTGCCATCCCTTCTTCACTCCAGCTGGCCTAGGGATCTAGATAACAAAGCAAAGGAAAAACATATTTGAAGCCCACAAGTTGCAATGGACATAAATAGCATAGCAAAGAATCCTTACAATGTATCTATTATAAAAGAACCGCATTGACTTAACCGCTTCATCCCCCTTAGCTTAAACACCCTTAATGACCAGACCACTTTTTACAATTCCGCACTACACTACTTTCACCGTTTATTGCTCCGTCATACAACTTACCACCCAAATGAATTTTACCTCCTTTTCTTCTCACTAATTTTTTTTGCCATTAATACAAATTTAACGACATTTTTGCAAAAAAATGACATTTTTCACTTTCTGTTGCAAATTTTTTAAAAAAAAACTACATTTCTATATAAATTTTTCTCTAAATTTATTGTTCTACATGTCTTTGATAAAAAAAAAAGTCCAATAAGTGTATATTTATTGGTTTGGGTAAAAGTTATAGCGTTTACAAACTATGGTGCAAAAAAGTGAATTTCGGCATTTTGAAGCAGCTCTGACTTTCTGAGCGCCTGTCATGTTTCTTCAGGTGCTAGAATGTCAGGATAGTATAAATACCCCCCAAATCACACCATTTTAGAAAGAAGACACCCCAAAGTATTTGCGGAGGGGCATGGTGAGTTCATGTATGATTTCATTTTTTTTCACAAGTTAGCGGAAAATGACACTTTCTGAGAAAAAAAAAAAAGAAGTTTCAATTTCTGCTAACTTCTGGCAAAAAAAAATAAAAATCTCAGACGGACTCACTATGCCCCTCAGTTAATACCTCGGGGTGTCTACTTTCCGAAATGGGGTCATTTGTGGGGTGTGTTTACTGTTCTGGCATTTTGGGCGAGGCTAAATTGTGAGCCGCCATGTAAAACCTAAAAGGTACTCGTTGGAATTTGGGCCCCTTTGCGCACCCAGGCTGCAAAAAAGTGTCACTCATGTGGTATCGCCGTACTCAGGAGAAGTAGGGCAATGTGTTTTGGGGTGTATTTTTACATATACCCATGCTGGGTGAGAGAAATATCTCAGTAAATTGTCAACTTTGTATAAAAATTTTTTAAAAGTTGTCGTTTACAGAGATATTTTTCACACAAAGTATGGGTATATATAAAAATACACCCCTAAACACATTGCCCTACTTCTCCTGAGTACGGCGATACCATGAGTGACACTTTTTGCAGCCTGAGTACGCAAAGGCCCTAAAACCAATGAGTACCTTTAGAATTTCACAGGGCATTTTTACGCATTTGGATTCCAGACTTCTTCTCACGCTTTAGGGGCCCCTAAAATGCCAGGACAGTATAAATACCCCACAAGTGACCCCATTTTGGAAAGAAGACACCCCAAGGTATTCCGTGAGGTGTATGGTGAGTTCATGTAAAATTTTATTTTTTGTCACAAGTTAGTGAAATATGAGACTTTGTAAAAAACAAAATTAAAAAAATAAAAAATATCAATTTCCGCTAACTTGTGCCAAAAAATAAAAATTCTGTGAACTCGCCATGCCCCTCACAGAATACCTTGGGTGTCTTCTTTCCAAAATGGGGTCACATGTGGGGTATTTGTACTGCCCTGGCATTTGAAGGTCTCCGCAATCATTACACGTATGGCCAGCATTAGGAGTTTCTGCGATTCTCCTTATATTGAGCAGATGGGTAATGAGATTTTTTTTTTCCGTTCAGCCTCTGCGCTGAAAAAAAAAAAAAAATGAACGGCACAGATTTTTTCATTAGCATCGATCAATGTGGATGAAAAAATCTCTGCCAAAATCAGTGACTGCGGTGCGGTGGGCTGGGCTGCACGACCGAACCGATCTTCACCAAATTTGGCACACAGGCATCAGGTGTCCGGGAATGTTTTAGACCGGGTCTCAGCTCTCTAGGACGTACCATTCCTGAGATATTCCCAAAAAATTACCTGCATTGGCAAATACAAGCCTGCAAGTCTTTCTCTTCAAATCCCAACTGCCATACACATGGTCACATGTCCCTTATTAGCCAATAGAAGCTCGCAGGCACTTAGTTTACACATACACACAGTTTTACTCCAGGTTTCTATAACAACCAAGCCATTTTTTCTTCACTGCTGTAGGTCAGCTTTAGGCTAGGGCTACATGACGACATGTGTCACGCGACAATTTTTATAATGATAGTCTATGGTGTTGCACTGCGACTGCTAAACAGCTCAGCAGACAGTATCACACAATAGACTTAGATACACAGCAGACTATCACACATGATCGGATTAGATACAAAGCTCAGCAGACAGTATCACACAGGATAGGATTAGATACACAGCTCAACAGACAGTATAACACAAGTCGCAGTGTGACACTATAGCCTATCATTCTAAAAATTGTTAAGACAAAATGTCGCGCGTCACTTGTCGTCGTGTACCCCCAGCATTAAAGAGGCAGAGCGCTGTGGAGGTCACTGTTAAAGGGGCGGGCACTGTGGCGGTCACTGTTAAGGGGGCAGGGCTATTAATAAAGGGGCAACTGCTGTGGAGGTCGCTGTTAAGGCAGCGGGGTACTGTGGAGGTCACTGTTAAGGGGGAAGGCTCCTGAGGAGATCACTGTCAAGGAGTGGGGAGCTGTGAAACTCACTGTTAAAGAGGCGGGCTGCTGTGAAGGTCAAAGTTAAGGGGGATACTGTCGATATCTGTTAACAACACACACAAACATTAAATGAAATAGATGAAATATACTCGTGCGAAGCCGGGTCCTTCTGCTAGTACTTTATATTACATAGTTCTTTTTCTTATTGGCGTTCTGTGCAATAACAAAGGTGTTTAAGCACAGCATGGTCGTATAACTTTAGACTCACGGGCATGGACTTCAATGTAAAATTTATTACAGAGCCCCCAGCCATCATGTGCCATCTATAGTACTGGACTTCTTAGGCTCCAGGGCTTGGGCATGGCAACAACCTCTGCATCCCCTAGATTTACAGCCCTTTTGTTGCCCAGTTTACAGTCCAAAGAGTAGCATGTTTGAGGACAGCGATATGATAAACAAGAAAACGGACCATGGTCTTCAACAGAATAGATGAGTGCATCTTTGAGTCGTGAAGGGCATGAAGATTAGACATTAAGACCACGTTATGTAGAGCCACCCATGTGGCACAGTAAGTACAGATCTCCCCTTTTCGTTTTGGTGAATACATTAATAGTAATTATTATCATCTTTACTAGATATACTGAACCAACCGATAAGTATCCTTCCAGTGCAGTGCCGCTGCCAGTGTTCGGGTCTACTCCAAGAATCCTCTTATTTTGATTAGGGGGAGATGGACAAATTGTGGCACCATCACAACAGGACATATGGCACATATATCCACACACTGCAGAAGCAAAAAGAGAGAACTCATTCTTAACCGTTCCATTACAAAACATGAACAGATCTGAAAGGAGAATTTCTCACCTTCACAGCACAGTCCTTGGCGCACCAGTCCAACCATGACAGATGTACAGCGCAGACACTTTGTTGGTGATGTAAAGCTTTTCACTTTGAAGGTGTGTGTCTTTGGCTGTAAGCAAATTAAAGAGAACCGAACCAAAAATTATCTATGTAATTTCAGATAATGCTTTCAGAAAACTCAGTTTTTAAAGGAATTGTTTAGCGACATATCAATTTAAAAAGAAAGTATATTAACCTGCTCCCCGATGTTCAGTTATGGCTCCTTGGGTCCACCACTGTGTCCTCCAAACCTCCAGCACGACAGGTAAACATCCGGTACGGATGAGGTTCATGTGTGCCTGTACAGCCAATGACTTGGCCCTAAGCAGAACATAACCCGGTGACATGTAACTTGAGGGACATGTCACCACTGTGGCCAGTCATTGGCTGCAGCGGCACAAGTGAGTCCTGTCCATGGTTAATGTTTACCTTAGGCGCAGGAAGCCTGGAACCAGAGCAGTGTCCAGGTAAGAATGCTAAACCTGACGGGTCCCACAGGGATGGGTGGGGGGTTGATATGGGGCTGGACATCACCTTTAGCGGTGTGTGATAAAGATCGAATAGCAGTATATGGTCTAAGTTTCAATGTTGCTCCCAAAACTGGTCTGCAGGAGGAGGAGGACTATTTATTTCCCATCCATTAACAAGAAATATGTACACAATTCCTACCCCCAAAATGTAGTATAACAGAACCTTAATGTTTTACTACATAGATACCTTGTCTGAAGGCTCTTCTATATATTCCATGATCCCGGCAGATCTCCTATTGGCTTTATTTTTGACAGACTAAGAAGAAAAGTATTTAACGTTATTCGAGTTGTTTGTTATAGATGGTGTTATTATAGAATTTACTTTAAAGGGCATATGTCATCAGATTTGTCCCTATGACACTGGCTGACCTGTTACATGTGCGCTTGGCAGCTGACGACATCTGCATTGGTCCCATGTTCACATGTGCCCGCCTTGCTGAGAAAATCTATGTTTTAATATATGCAAATGAGCCTCTAGGAGCAATGGGGGCATTGCCCACCTAGAGGCTCTGCTCTCTCTGGAACCGATAGGCCCTCTGCGCTTTGATTGAGAGGACTAGGAGTCAATCTTTACACTGCCTGGCCCTGTCAATTAAAGTGGAGAAGGTGCGGCAGTTGCAGAGGGAGCAGAGCCTCTAGGTGTAACAGAAACGACCCTGATGCTCCTAGGTGCTAAGGGTACTTCCACACTAGCGTTATTCTTTTCCGGCATTGAGTTCCGTCCTAGGGGCTCAATACCAGAAAAGAACTGATCAGTTTAATCCTAATGCATTCTGAATGGAGAGTATTCCATTCAGGATGTCTTAAGTTCAGTCACTGCACGTTTTTTGGACAGAGAAAATACCGCAGCATGCTGCGGGTATTATCTCCGTCCAAAATTCCGGAAAACACTTGCCAGAATGCTGGATCCGGCATTAATTTACATTGAAATGTGTTAGTGCCGTTTGCATACAGATTGCCGGATCCTCACAACGCAAGTGTGAAAGGTCCCTTAGTGGCATATATGAAAACATTTTTCTCGGCAATATGGGACATATGAACATGGGACTGATGCCTTCAGCTGCCAAGTTCACATGTAACAGATCAGCCAGTTTCATAGGTACAAATCTGCTGACGGATGCCATTTAAATATTTAGCAAACAATAAGCAACATAAACAGTACATCATTTATGACATGCTATGCAAAAAAGAAAAATGCTAGAAATGACATTTTGGAAGTTTAGCTAAAACTGATTTGATATGACTATAAATTTTGAATATCTTAGCCAGCTAACTATGGGCGGTTTATATCTAGAAGCTGAAAAAATGATTTTCTGATTAAAAAAAAAAAAAAAAAGGGTCAAACATTTACACAATGAACGGACTATACTTGGTCATAGCAATTACTTTGTATTCTCTGATTGTTACCAGTTGTATTAAAGTGAATAGGAGCTGAGCTGTAGTAAGCCGGCACGGCCAGTACACAATGGAGGGAGCTTTATGCTTTTATCCACTATTTTGTTTCCAGCACCAGTGGCTCCCAAAACAGCTGAACAAACAGGGTGCCTGGAGTCAGCCCCTCAACCATCTGATAGTGATGACCTACCCTGAGGATAGAAGATCAATATCTACAGACTGGAAAACCCCTTTAAATGGAACATTTTTATCATACATTAGTTTCGTCCTATGAAGTGTCTTTCTGTGACGCCACATGGTAGCGGTTTAGTTGCTGCAGTTGTGGTAAGAAATCATTTGTAAGCTGAAGAGGTCTCAGCTCAGCTGCATACACAGTATATTACAAGAGTAAAGTCTACACACTTCATCGTTTCAGCAACTAATTCGAGGATCCTATGAATGAACAATGTAGGTAATAATGTAATTGGGCAGATACTTGATGGCTGGGTTACAAGACTGCAAGCACACTCAGCTTCAATGGTACACTAATCAGGGTTGTATTTACTATAAGGCAAGTTAGGGCAGGTGCCCAGGGTGGCACTTCATAAAATAATACACACGCCAACGTGTAACACATCAAAACACATGCACACCTGAAAAAACAGATCAGGTGTAATCTCATGCTTTATTGAATATATAATAGATTATAAATTGTTAGCTGAAGACTTAACAGAACACACAAGCACACATCTGGAATCCAATAAAAATAATAATGGTCCCGTGGCATTATCTACGGATAATAAGGTGCATATAAAAAAAGTGTCAATAAAGATATACATAAATACAAGGGGAAAAAAAACACCCTGAATACAGGATGCCAGTTCAAATAACAAAAACACCAGTAAACTGGGGTCCCCGACGAAGCTACAGTAGGAGGCAGCGGCGGTTGTGGGGTTCCAGTCTACAGTATCTTGTGTCTAGTCCAGTGCACACAACCCATTTCTTTGATCTTGATTTGGTATTCATTTTTTGGCAGTCACATTATTCATTTTGTATATTTATTTCCATGCAATTCTGTTGGACTAATTGAGCACATATCAAAAATTTGCCTGCACCTAAAGCTAGTTTCGCATTAGCAGGAACAGCCTGCCAGAGCATTGACAGACAGTACTGGAGTGTCCATTGGCCCCATTGAATCTCCTCTCACTGGATAAGAAAACTTCATCCGATTCCCAAAAATAAGTACAAGTTCAGCCCTGATGCACTCATACTCACATCGGTTTTGTCTCCTCGTCTCAAGATGACATTGCTTAATGCTTGAAGTTGTTCAGAGTTTTCTGAAGCCGCGACATCCTTCTGTTGGAAATACAAAAGTATAAATTATTATTATAATAATAATAATAAATATTTATTGATATAGAGCCAACATATTTCACAGCGCTGTACAATCAGAGGGTTCATGTATAAACAGAATTATACGTTACACAGCAACAAACAGGTCATCAATTAAAACAAGAGGAATCCTGCTCACAAAAGCTTACAGTCTATGAGGAGATAGCAGAGACACAAAAAGGTAAAAATGTGCTTGTTTTGAACAATGGTGCGACCATCTTTACAAAATAGGGGAGTAAATATAAAGCTGCACGAGCATCCGATATCCACAGAGCTTCTGAGTGCATGGGGTGTAATAGATAGTGTCTGATGATGGATCCGGTTCAGAAGAATGATGTTAAAGGGGGGAGGGGGAAATGGAGAAAAGTTAGATTAGGGGATGTGATTGATGTGTTTTTAGGGAGAGTCTACAGCTGTGGATGTTATGAATTTAAGGGGCATTACGTTTATAACAAGTTATCCCCTATCCACAGGATATTTATCAGATTGGTGGGAGTCCTGCTGCTGGAACCCCCACCGATCACAAGAACGGGAGCCCCCTGAAATGGACAGAGTGGCTGATCGGAACAGCATGCCACTGCTACATTTATTTCTATGGGATCGCCGGAGATAGCCAAACACCGTACTTGGCCATCTCCGGCGCTCCCATAGAAATGAATAGAGCGGTAGCGCACTTTTCGGGTTGACTATCGGATGTTAAAGTCGCCCAAAATTAGAGTTGGTAATACTAAGAATATGAGATGTTGAAGCCATGCAGTAAAGTGATCCAAGAACTGGGCGGGTAAACAGCTGCTACTATCAGGGAAAGAGGATAGAAGACTGAGGGTGTGGACTTCAACAGATGGGAATAATGGAACTGGGGAAATGACCGGGAAAGTGCATTGTGGGGAAAGAAGTATTCCGACCCCACCACCATGTCTGTTGTCAGGTCTGGAGGTATGAGAAACGTTGAAAGCTAGGTGTACAAAAATAAAAAGAAGTGTCTAAACAACATAATTGTGGTGCAAAGCATGTACGGCAGTTTTTGTTTTTTTTTTGCTCAAATTGCACCAGAATTTTGATTATTCAATCTCCCCCATTATGTACAAATATAAGGCCATTCATACCTCAGAACGGAATGATAAAAATGGAATGAGAGAACGTTGAGGCTTGTTTTCTGAAAAACAGAAGATTCACATTGAAGACGCAATCTAATCATAACCATAATTTCGACACACAGATGGTTACCCATGGTCACCTGATGTCCCCTTTGTTTTTACTTCTTCTCGCAATTTCTCTATTTCCACTCTCAAGTTCTTGTTTTCTTCGTCTGCCTCTAGTAGCTTTCTAAGTTATAAAACAATACACCTTAAATCAGCCTCTGAATTTCATTTCTTTACCAACATAGTGAAAATGGTGCAGCAGGACCATGTGCTGAAAGCTCAATAGAACAATTGTCCTAGCAATTGCACAAGTCTGACTTTTTACAAGGTCATCAGCACAGGTTTCCGATAGTTAAATGAATGGCGATACCTGTCAGTTTCAAGGCTATCAGACTTGAGTTTATTCAGTTCTTCCTGGATACTCTGCTTTGCTCTGATCTCTGCATCGAGAGCAGACTGAAGCTCGAGCCGCGCCGAAGCCTCTAGTTTCTGTAGCCGGCGTGCTTTCCATTGGCTCTCCTAGCAAGTAAAAATGACACATTATACACGCTCAGATAAATTATAAATGATAGATGGAACCATTTTAACATATTCAGATTATCAGAAGAAATAACTGTTTCTTGTGAGTTGTCATCCACTGCAGAAAAAAACCCACAAGAATTTCTTACCCCTGTCTTGCTGGATGGGGTTTGATTTCCAGAACTTTTCAGTGTCTCTAACTCTTCCGTCATTTTGACTGATAAGGCTTGGAGATAAATTCGGGACTGTTTCTCATCATTGACCCTTGATTAAATAAAACAAAACAAAAACAAAGAATAAATACGTATAGGTAGAACATATAGCTATGCCCTTGTGGAATACGCCACTATATGCACCCTTGGTAATAGCAATAAATGGAATAAGCCTCTGTATACATTTGTCTTTTGCCGGTCAGAGATCTACCTGCAATGTCTGAAATGTGATACTGTATAGACCTAAAAAAGCATACGTTGGCTATTGACTCCCACTGTAAAAATATATAGCTGTGTGTATAGCACTTTGTCCCAGACTACGCTTATCTATACAGTGTTTGCACTTTGCGTGCCAGAGGAATCCTCCATCTGTATCAAGGACTTTTCTCTAGTGCTCAACCATTTATCCTACAGATGCCACTGACGCTCTATTTATTCCCTATGGGGCTGCTGAAGATAGCTGTGTTCAAGTGATCTGCTACTTCCGGCAGTCCCATAGAGATGAATGGAACAGCAGTGGACATGATCGATCTGGGTTGATAAAGGTGATAGACAAGCACCAGCTGGGAACAAACCAAGCTGATTAACCCATTTAGGAGGAACAAGAGAGGAGAAGTGTATAACCCTAAAAATTCTGCATGTGCCTAAATTTAGGTGCACAGGAATTTAAAAAGTGGCATAATGGACTTGTGCAACTTTTTTAGACCAAAAACTGTCGTAGGGATGACCACAGTGTTGCCTTCTCTGAAGCGAACCATAGGTGTCTAAGATACCCCCAGAAGGGCGATGAGTCCCTGGTGAAGTGTCCATAAGATCATACAAGGTCCACTCAGGTAGTGGAATATTCTCCAGACTAAATTTTTGTAAGAAGTCAAGTTTGTCAGTGGTTGATGTGTGATGTTACGTTGTAATAAGAACAACAATAAGAATGGGAAACCCAAACAATACTGGATGCCCTTCGCCTGGAGCACATGAAGAAGAGCCTTAAGAGTCGCTCTTTGGTGCAAAGTCCATTGGGAGAACTTGTGGTTGAGTTTCCTGATAAAAGAGAGGACTTGTGGAGCCTATGTCCTGTAGGAAAGCCACTCTATCTGCCATATTAAAGGGGTTTTCCAGGGCTCGGATAATGGTGACCTATCTTCAGGACATTAGAACCATGGAAGTTTGACACTTGGCACCCACCTTCTCCCAATGAACTGTTTCAGGTAGCTGCTGGAAATGTTACTGTACACTGGAGAAAACCGGAAACCAAAGGCTCCATCCACTGTGCAGCTCCCTACCAATCTGATACCGATGACCTATTCTGAGGATAGGTCATCAATATCAAAGTATCAGAAAACCCCTATAGAGTGAGCCCTTGCCAGTCTCCCAGCTGTGGACAAACATATAGTATTAGTTGGGAGGGAGCCCCAAGAATGAAGGAAATAAGAGTTTTCAGAGAACTTAAGAGGTCAGGGTCCTGTCTGGTGAGGTAAATACCATATTTTAGGGTTAAGAAGCCTTGTCTTGTTAACAGCATCATGTATCATTTGATGTATAAGTGGCATTACACATATTTTGTTGAAAAATAGCTTGTGTTGAGTCCAAATCAGAAACTAAAGTACTCTGGCCTATCTCCAGATTATCAACTCTGTGAATGGTCTGATGCAATTCAGATTTAATAACACGCGGTTCCCTCTAAAATGTTGACTCCAGTGAGTCACTCACAATTCCTTCCAACTCCATCCAAATAGATTTAGACAGCCTGGCAATTTGGCAGTTTTCAGAGACTGAAATGACTAAGGATACTGATTTATTCATTGGGGTTGCAAGCAGGTATGCTTAGGTGGGACACAATAGAGGGCTCCAGTCCTCCAAGGGAAAGTCAGGAGCTGCCAGATTTAAATGGGAACCAACTGTGGCATCTGTGTTTGTACCATGTTCATATGAACCGGTACTGCCCAGAAAAATGAAGTTTTAATATATGCAAATAAGCCTCTCGGGTGCATTACTGTTGCACCTAGAGGATCTGCTTTCTCTGCAACTGCTGCGCCCTCTCCACTTTGACAGGGCCTAGTGTGATAGTGATTACACTTCCTGGATTTGTCAATCAAAGTGGAGAGGGCCTGGCAGTTGCAGAGAGAGCTGAGCCTCTAGAAGTAACGGCAACGCCCCTGTTGCTCCTAGAACCTTATTTGCATAAATTAAAACATTTTTCTCAGTAATGTGGGCACATATGAACATGGGACCAACACAGATGCCTTCAGCTGCCAAGTCCACATGTAACAGGTCAGACAGTCTCATAGGTACAAAGCTGCTGACAGATGCTATTTAATTTTAAGTACTTTAAACTAACTAGCAAAATATTTTTAGCAAACAATTGAACATGAAAAATCCAGTTTAAGGACACCGAAATCACTTTGTGCTGACCACTCAAAATGTCTGTGAAAAATGCTCTTTTAAATGGGTGGTCCTCTTGAAGAAAAAGCCAAACGATATACACAGAATATAGGAGAACTGAAAATCTGCCATATAGAAAAATTGATTCTAGTTAGGATATGTTCTTCTCAAAGTAGCGGAATTCTGGAGAGATTTTGCTGTATACTGTAAGGAAAGAAGATATCACCATTATACTACTCACCATTGCAGAATGTCTGTTATCTGGGCTTCCCAATTGGCTAATGTCTCCTTCTTATCTTCCAGTAATCGGACTTCTTCTTCCAGTTGTTTCTGAGAAGCGGACAGCTTTTCTGATATGGTCTTTAACTAAAGAAAGAATACGGTACTTTAAATAATCTTACAAATTGACAGCAGTAACCAAAGTCTAATCTCGTTCGTGATCGATGATAGAACATAACTGAGGTTTCAGCAACAGAATCTCTCACCCTAGCCATGTCTTCCTGAAGTTTTCGATTCTCTTCCTTAAGCTGATTCTTCTCCCGTTCATTTGCCTTTTGTATATTGTGAAGCTCCTCCTCTTGTGTACGAGCACTATGTGGAGGAATATTATTATTGTTATTATACTCGCTTATATAGCACTGACATATTCCGCAGCGCTTTACAAACATTAGCATCACACTGTCCTCAATAGGGCTTACAATCTAAGTTCCCCATCATATGAATAAAATGCTATGTACAAGCATCCAAAATGCACAAACAGACTAAGAATAAAGAGGAATATTAAAAATTATACATAGGACGCTGGAGAGACAATCTATGATCAGTTAAGCACAGAAGGTACAATTATAATATTCACCTATCATCTCTTGTTTTGCCAATGGTCTCCTGCATTCTTTCTAATTCATGTTTTAATGACATCAGTTCCTCCTCCTTCTCTCCAAGTTCTCTACGGAGAAATTTGTTCTCGTTGGTATGTTCTGCCTCCCTTCGTGAAAATTCTCCTCTCAGTTGAGAAAGTTCTGTCTCTAGCTGTTGGATCCGTCTTTCAAGTTCTGTTCTCTGCTGGGTCATCTCATAGATATGAAGTGAGCCACTGATGACAGGAGACGCAACAGTCTGATGTACCTGTAGGTTGACAGACAGAATTTCACAACTATGGGTATCTGTACTTTTCGAAACACTCTAAAAAGGGGCACACTGTAGCTGTCATATAGGGGTGTAACTAGGAAAGGCTGGGCCCTGTAGCAGACCTTTGAATGTCCCCCTTCCTTTGAGCATGAATATTATGTGCAAAAATGCACACTGATGCGCACCAGAGGCCTACATCTGTAAAGGACAAAAATTGCTGCACGCAACGCTTTTTGTTTGGACGAATTCCTAGCAACTGGAGCGGCCAATTACCTGCTGCATCCCATTACAGTCAATGGGGTCCAGCGGGCATGCAGCACTATCCAGCTATGCCGCATCCAGAGGACTCAGGGAGGCTGTTCTGGCAGAGACGCATGTGTGAAACTACCCAAAGTAATGCTGCATATTGTCAGTTCTTTTGATAGCTATGGGTGCTATAGTGGTAGTTACGCCCCTGCTGTCATTGAAAGATGACACTAAAAGTCACAATAATTTGGTCAGAATGTCAATTTGCAGATTTTCTTCATAAGTTTATGTCATAATTTTTACCTTCACTCTTTCCAGGTCTTCCAAAGCTTGGGATGCTTGTGCTCCACTTCTTTCTACCATCTTCTTCTGTCTTTCCACTTCTGTGGTCAGATCCTCCACTAGTGATTCTGCCTAGAAAAACAAATTTATAGTAATTACATAATATGAATGATACAAGATTTGTCGTCTACATCAGTGTTTCCCAACCAGTGTGCCTCCAGCTGTTGCAAAACTACAACTCCCAGCATGCCCGGACAGCCTTTGGCTGTGCGGGCATGCTGGGAGTTGTAGTTTTGCAACAGCTGGAGGCACACTGGTTGGGAAACACTGGTCTACATCAATAAAAGACCTTAATGGGGTTATCAGACACTAACATATGACGGGCCCCTCACACTGATTCTACTTACTTGGCTCCCATTGGCTGCTCCCCCCGACACCGGATGTTTTCATCCGCGCACGAGGAGAAGCAGCAGCGGTGTGGGGACCAGGAGCAGCGCAGGAAGCAGGGAGCTAGGTAAGTAGAATCAGTGTGAGGAGCCCAGCATATGGGGGAGCATTTCTTAGTGTATCATAACCTCCTTTAATACAAAATTTTTATTTAAGGCATGAGAAATAACACACTAGTTCAAAAAGAGCTTCTGTCTAACAAAGATGCATATGTATTGCATGGACAACAATATTTATTAATAAAGCATATGTCCCTACCTCCCTTCTACTGGCCTCTACTTTATGAAGGTCCTTTCTTAGGGTTCTCACTTTCTCTGCTGCTGCTTCTGCCTCATCTTCTTTATCTTTTAGTCTACGAGACAATCTACTGTTTTGAGTACTTAGTCCTTCACACTTGTCCTCCATTAAACGCAGTTCATCCTGAGTTTTTCTTTGCTTCTCAAAAGCCATCCTTAGTTCTTCTCCTTGAGACTTTAACTGTTCCAACAGTTCGGCGAGATCCTGATCATGAAAAAGAAGAGCACTGGATGAAGTCACATATGTAATGTATGTGCCACCTCTTGTCAAGACCTACAACGCTAGGCCGTGAAAGGGAATTCATTTTTCGGTAATTACCTTGGTATATCGATCTTTATCTTGTTTGAGCGTTCGGATCTGTTTCTCCAAGGACTGAACTTGTGATCCTGATATGGTCTCCTGTTCTGTGTTTTTTTCTGTGGAGTAAACTAGTAAATTACCTTTTGTTCATGTAAGTGGTAATTGCTTGCCATCCCTAGACTATGTTTCTAGACATCATCACTCTAGTTTGTTCATCCTTCTCACAACTTTCCATATGTCAACTGAGAGAGGTCCCATACTAGCACGACATTATCTGCTTGCCATGCACAGAAGTGAATGCTAAGAGGGGGCTAAGAACAGTTTTACTGTACCACAAGTACGGTAAATGATGCTGCTCTGATCCGGGAGCTACTACTCATCTCTAGAGGCTACAAGCCTTCCAAAAAATTTGTTATTCAGTGTTACAGCACACAATTCAGATTTATAATTGCTGTGGGCATGCCAGAAACAAACATGCACTGCCAAGCTCAGACATTCAGTGGCTGAGGTGGGTCACCGCTGTGGACAGTGACTATCTGAGCAGACAGTCCAAATACTCACTCCAACCTGATTTTTATTTAAAATGATGCCACCAGAAACCTGTTTGACGCTAACGATTTAAGTGAATATTACCCATTTATGTCTTTAAACACTGGGTTGGTCCACATTTCTCTGCTGTTATGGCAGCCACAGTTAAATGAGAAAACTGTGATAAAAAAAATAATTGTACCCAAATATATGTGCAATATAGTAAAGTGACCATTATAGAAGAGGAAACCATTTTAAAATGTAATTTTACTACATCCATTTGCAATTAGAATAGAAATATGTAATGATGCTAAAAAGATGTGTAAAAAGTGCAGTGTATCACAAAAAATAAGATATTATAATGATAAAAAGTATCACAGAAAATAAGATTTAAAAATATATTTAATAAAAAAAAATTGAGGGCTCAAAAACAAAACCGTAACATTACTAAAACTAACATAATGGAAAATTCATAGATATTACTATTCAGTGCACACACCTGCTAACTTCTTCTGGAGAATTTCCATCTCTGTCTTTAGACTCCGGATCTCACGATCTTTAGCAGGGGTCTCGGAGTTTGAAACATGGGAATTCTGCAGGGCAGCTGCAAGACAAAATATGATAATTCTGACAACTCAAGGGTTGCCATGACCTCTGCAGTGACCTGATGGTTCAATGCAAAAGGGCCAATACAATATTCCTACGGTTTACTGCTAAAGGGTTAATACTATAATGCAATGGGTTACTGGTAAATTTGTTAGAATGTTTACGGAAAGGGTTAAAGGCTATGTACACCTTTGGGGGGGGGGAAGGCATTTATATTTATAATTTTACTCATTTTAAGCTAAAAATCATCTTTTCAATTGGGCTTTATTAAAAATGTTGAGCCCTTTTCTCTGTACAGCTTTGAGATTCTCTAGTAGCAGGATCTGTGTTTTTACCCTGTTCTGTCAGGCAGATCAGCTGACAGCTCCTTACATCTGATTTCTGACCTTAAATAGTCATTACAGCTCAGTTCTTATCGTACTGATAAGAATGTGGCTTAAATAAATGTTTGCTATACACGGTGTATTCCAAAAGGCTATGTATGGGTAGGAAACAGTTCTGGCAATTTTTATATTCTTAATATTAGTTGCCTGGTAATGGGCTGGTCTCATTTCTGTTAGTGATTAAGCAAAAGGGAGGACTTATTTTGTGTGTGCTGCTGCCATGCCTAATAGCCGCCTTCTATATACAGCCTTTGGGAAAGCCTATTCTGCGAAACACTTCAGAACTGTGCCTACTGCATGTGTCTGTGCTGATACTTTATTTTATTATACACAAAACAACCGAATATGGATTTCTGGATCATCATCTACTTCCTGTTCTCCTGCCCTGCATCCCACAGCTCATTTAACATCAAGAGCACCCCAGCCACCACCACCAGGCAGGAGACCATGAAAGTCCAGAGTGTGTGCCAAGGCGAAGAAGAGTTGTGCCCCTCCACTCACAGCAGGTCCAGCCTAGGAAGGAGCTGGAGCAGAGTTAGCCACCGTGAGAACACCACCACTCTCAATGCCGCAGTCACCACTCCTATCCTCCCCACCTCACGCCTCCTTTGTGGGCTGACGCATTGCACCTTTTTAAGATACAGCCCTACTCCTACCTTTGGCAAAAAAAAAAAATACAGTTTATGATTCACAATACCTAGGGAAACATTTATGAAACCTGGTGCACCAGTATTTTGCTCACATAATGTCACAAGTGATGTTTTTCAGGATGTTAGATGGTTTAGAATTTTAGAAGCAATGTTTGAAATTTTCAAAAAAAAATCCAAAATCTATTTTTTATAGACCAAATTCAGTTCTGAAGTCACTGAGCAGCTGACAAAGAAACCATCCATAAATTATCCCATTTTAGAAACTACACCTTTAAACTATTCAAAATGGATTTTAGAAATGTGATTAACCCTTTAATTTTCACTTTTTTTGCAGATTTTCCATTTAATTTTTTTTTCCTGTAACATAACACATGACCTAAACAAACCTCAATATTTATTACACTGATTCTGATGTTTACATAAATACCCCACATATAGTCGTAAACCGCTGTATGGGTACACAGCAGCACTCAGAAGGTAAGGAGCGCCATAGGGTTTTTGGAGGGCAGACTTTGCAGGAATGGTCTTTGGGCGACATGTTGCATTTGAAGAGACCCTTAGGTACCCTGACAGCACAAACCCCCAAAAGTGACCACATTTTGGAAACTACACCTCCCAAGGAACTTCTAAGGGGTCTAGTGGGCACTTTGACCCAGCAGGCATTCCAGAGAATTGATAACACTCGGCTGTGAAAATAAAAAAGTAAATTTTTTTTTACAAGAATGCTGGATAAGACAGGGCTCAGAATGGAAGGAGCGGCATCTGGATTTTCTAACATGAGATTTGCTGAAATTGTTTTTAAGAGCAATAAATTTTTTTCGTTGACTTCACTGTGTGAGGGCTTACTTTTTTGTGGTACCAACTGTAGTTTTTATTGGGCCCATTTTGGGTTAAATTTGGGCTTCTGATCGCTTTTTATCGCATTTTTTGGGAGGTAAGCAAAAACTGAAATTCGATCAGTGTTTTTTATTATGAGGTTCACCATGTGGAACATAAGATAGGATATTCTTTATTTTGCATATTGATATATTTATGGCAATACAAAATTTATATAGTTTTTCATGTTTTACTACTTTTGCATAATAAAAATCCCTTTTTATTAAAAATCTGTTATATTTTGCATTACCATTTTGCATCCATAACTTTTTTTTTCTGCCAACGTAAACGTCTGAGGGCTTGTCTTTTGCAGGACAGACTGTACTTTTTATCAGTACCATTTTTGGGTACATAAGACTTTTTGATGACTTGATATGTTTTTAGGAGGTGAGTTAACAAAAAAAACTGTCATTTTTATATTTTTTTGCGGCATTCACTTGATGGGGTAGATCATTAGATATTTTTTACAGCACTTAAAGGGATTTCCTTGGGATAGGTCATTAACATCAGATTGGCGACGGTTCTACACCCGGCACCCCTGCTGATCAGCTGGTTGAAGGGAAGGCCCTTCATAGTTTACCTGCTCTCTGTCGACGACGCAGCAGCAAGCAGGTATAATTACAAGGGTCCCATTCACTTTAATGGGACAGCTCCTTCCAATTCAAGTGTATAGGAATGAGCCATCAGACAGAAGTGAATAGGACAGCTTGTAATTACACCTGCTTACCACTGCAATGTCAACGGCGAGTAGGTAAACAATGAAGAGAAGGTTGCGCTTCCACGGACCTATCCTGTAAAAGGTCATCAATATTAAAATCCCAAAAAACCCCTTTAATATTACAGGTCCTAATGTCTGCAGTTGCTTATATTCCCGTGGCCCCTTAACACTTCCTCTGTGCTTTGGCTCAAATGGGTTATCCCATGATCATTGTAAATTAAAATCAAAATAGCAAGAATCTCACTGACAGAGCTAAGTGGGCTGCAGATTGACGTATTTATAGGTGGATAAGCATTGAGGTTGTTATAAGAAATAAAAAATAAAAAAAATGCATCCCATGTTCATAATACAAGAGGTCTCTGTAGAGCCTTACCTTGAATGGATCCTTTTTCTTGCGCTGGTCTAGTTTCCATACCATTATTGACCACGCAGTTAATGAGGTTGTCTTTGTCTGATAACGGGCTGCATTTAGAGTATAAAGAGTTATAATTTCACAAGAAATAAATCAGAAGGAAATAAAAAGCATTGTTATACTTATTACCTCATTCATATTAGACTTCTACACTAAAGTTTCTATTTATTGCCATTAAGAATATCACAGCAGACGGCTATTGGGCACTAAATATAAGGGGAGCCTGGCAGCACAGAGGTTAAATGATGGAACAAAATAACGTAGAGGTAATCTATTAACAGAGCGTCACCCACCCATCATTATAACTACCACCTTTATAGTACCTTTAGTTAACCTTGGATACATGCAGTATTAAAACCTTATAATGCACAGAATGATTGGCGCTTCAGATCACGCTCCTTATGATCAGTATGCGGTGACTTATTCACAAAAGTTAATAGGAGGATTTACTAAGCTAAATGACCAAGAATTCTGTCTCAATTTGTGCCAAAAAAACTGACGTACATGCCTTGCACCACATTCATTATGGGAGAAATGTATTATCCCCTATGCACCAGAAAGTCGCAAAGTGTGGTGCACACTGTAGTTGCGCAAAATTTAGCAACTTTCTGGGGTTTTAGCCACTGCTCACCATTTATAAACGTAGCAAGTGGTGTGGGGTTGGCGTAGGCGGCCCGTCACATTTATAATAATTAGAGATAAGCAAAGCGAGCTTCAGATGTTACATTCAAAGTCACTTCTTTCAGAACTTCGGATTGATGGATGGATCTCCGTACAGTTTCAGAATGTATTGGCTCTGATGAGCCGTAGTTAGTTATTCACGAAGTCGTGCGTGGCTTTGCTGAACATTTCGATGTAAAGTTAGCCAACCAATTGGTGTCTAACATAGCAAGGCGTCATGTATTACTTATCAGGTGACACAAGGCTATTAAGACGTTATTGAGACATTCCACAAAAGACTACTATAAATACAAAGCACTAAATAGAGACTAACAATAAAAATAGCAGATCTATAGAAAACATCTTTACGTCTAGATCTAATCAGTAGAAGTTGATGAGACTTTGACACACATACCAGTTGGATGTAAATGTAAATCCCACAAATGGAAGGAGATGAGCTGAAAAACCATTGAGAATATTTGGAGGCAATGTTTCCTAGAAATAAACATTCCGCAAATTAAAAGACCATTTTAGTTTTTAGTTCATTCAGTTTTGTAAGTCAAAATGTTTTTGGTTTGGCAATTTAAAACAATTAAGTTTTTTTCTGTATTACATGCTGCTTTATTTTTGGGCCATTTTTATTTTACTAGTTTGCCTGGAAATAATGCTAGTACATTTAATGTTGTGGTCATTTTGGTATAGGGAATGTATAGTTTACGGCTGCCGGGCTAGAAGCTGCAGTGTGGACTAGTGTTGCCTTTTTTTTTTTTCATTACATATTGTGCCCCCAGAAAGTCATACAAAATATTTAGGGGCATTTCTCCTGTAACGTGTAGCTGCCATATTAACTCCAGTTAGAGGGTGAAAACAACCTCCTTTGCCAAGACCCAGCAGCTCTTGCAGTTACCCATCTCATGGCTGCTTTCTGATTGAGCGATGTGTATACAGCAGTGGGGAACACAGGGATGGGAAAAATGTCTCTGCCGTCTCAAAGGCAGAAGATGGTGAAAATTGCCTTTGCCTTCTCAGCTGCTCAGTAATGGGGATGTATAAAGACTATTGACAGTCTGGAACAGGATACAGAAGTAAAAAACAGGAAACCTAATAGATCCCCAATAAATTCTGGGCTCCTGTGAACAAGACAGACAGAATTAGAGGGTTGAGACGAGGGAAAGTAAAGTAATAACTGTAATGGGTGGACTACAGAACCCAGAAAGATTATCAAAATTAGGGTTATTTAGACTAGAAAAAAAAAAAAAAAAGACTGAGGGGAAATCTAATTACTATGTATAAATATATCAGGGGTCAGTACAGAGATCTGTCCCATCATCTATTTATACCCAGGACTGTGAACGTGACAATGGGACATCCTCTATATCTGGAGGAAAGAAGGTTCCTACACAAGTATGGAAGGAAGAAGATTCTTTACGGTAAATGCAGTGAGACTATGAAACGTTCTGCCAGAGGGGGTAGTGATGGGGAATTCACTAAGAGTTCAAGAGGGGCCTGCATGCTTTTCTGGAGTGTAAAAATATTATGGGTACTAGATTTCTGGAGAAGGGTCCTTGATCCAGGGAGTTATTCTAATGGCCTGATTGGGAAAAACTAGTTTCCACCTCATGAGTCTTTTCTGCCTTCCTCTGGATCAACTTGCAGGATAACAGTCTGAACTGGATGGACAGATGTCTTTTTTCAGCCTTAAAAACTATGTTACTATGTATGTCTGAGTTGGGGTTCTTTTTAACATTGTGGATCTGATCTGAGGTCTGATTGGGGATCTAAGATGAGGTCTAATTAATATTGGGGGTCTAATGTATTTACAGTAGACATTAACAGTAAAGCAGCTCCCATCATATAATAAAGGGAAAAAAACACATCTCACGGGTCCATGTGAAAGATAGATTTTGTGGCCAACTGTGTAGTTACACAGGATCTTTCCAACATTAAGTGGGGTTACGCTTTGAATTATTACCTACCGAAGTTTTCAAAGACTCATCATCCACATCAAAATTGGAGGTGTCTGCTGGACTGTCCACCTCTGGGATGTAAGGCGGAATAGCTTTATGTATGTTATCCCAGTCTATTCCACTAAAGAATGGGTGTTTTTTGAAGTCATCAATACCACCTCTTCCGAGTCGATTTTCTTGTCTGCATATAAGGCGCTTGATGAGATCCTTTGCATTGTCAGATACATCTGTAATGTCAGATGGAAACTGCAGATGTTCCTGCACCAACAGTACAAACAATTAGACAAGTAGTTTAAGCGGAAAACATAGAATACCCACGAAAATAAACATACAAAAAAGTAATGCTTCCATGGAGTCAGTGTCATGGAAAGATTTTTTTCCCTATGATGGTTTTTCTGAAAATCTATTAAAAAGAGTCAGGCTTTTGGAGTGGCATGCCAGATTTGCTATAGACACCTTTGCACAGATTTTATATTTCACCTAGGTTCTGGTGCTGCTGAGCCGGAGTAATTCCCCTTTTGCCTCTTTGAGGGTATTTTTTTCCATTATTATTTCATTACACTCACTTGGGGCTAAAATAATTTTTCTGTTTGTTTTTGTTAAACATGTTCAGTCAATTTCCCAGTTTAGCTGTCAGTTTCTGTGTATTAACAGAGTAGTGGGATTTCTGATTACACCGAGTCCTATCAGAGAACTGATGAGATGGCTCACATGAAGCCCTCATCTCTGAACTCCTGACAGCTCATGAAGACTCATTACAGCTTATTTCTTTCAAACTCATAAGAAAATGACAAATAAGTGTTTATGATCTGCCAGGTGATCAAAGCCAAGGTCTTCACATAAGCCGTCAGATCAGTTCCCCGCTGTGACTTTAAATTCTGTCCACAGCGGTGAAGGAAGGATTAGCTCAAATACAAGGTGCTCCCAGCCTGAAGATGATCACATAATTCAAGACTGTGGAAGTCATGCTTACACTTGCAGGTGGTAAATATCGAACTGTATGGATAGTGTGTGGTTTGTGGTGTTGGACGTTCACCCTGGCAGATAGGGATGTTGCAAGTTTAGTTAGCACCGGACAGAAATAGGACTTTTTTATGTTTGCTATATGGATATTTGAAAATTATAACAAAACCAAACTGCCCTATGCCAATGTAAACAGAAAACCCTGTTGTAGAATGAGTTTGCTGATGTGTCTAGGAGTCCAAATACCCCTGGAGATGGAGATCTCCTGAGCTAATGCATGTCATTTCTCGTTTGGTACTGTCTAGTGCTGCGGTCTACACTTGTAGATAGCCACGCTTCTAGGACTATGAATTACAGTGCAAATCACTAGAAACAACAATGCAAAAAGGAAACTGTTTCAATGTCTGGAAGCTATATACACATGCCGTCTTTACAATATGACATACAGTAAATACACCATAAGACGCTATTTGTGCTGAACAATATATGTGTATTAAAAGCCTGGATTCTGGGAGAACTGTGACTAAGGTAAAAGGGAGTAAAAAATACTTCATCAGTACATAAGAAAACAGTATTAATATTTACTTTACCTCATGATTCATTATTTTTCCATAGGTCTCTACAAGGGATTCCGCATAGAAAGGAGTTTCTCCGAAGAGAATTTCATACATGGAGACTCCAAGCGACCACCAGTCACACTCTGTCCCATACTTGCCCTTGCCATCTTCCATGGCTTGGAGAATTTCTGGCGAAATGTAATCTGGGGTGCCAACAGCAACTGATGACTCCACCTGGAAGAAAAATATGAAAAAGGACTTCTTTAGGAACCAGGATTTTGCACAGAAGTTTAATTTTATTAACACAAGAATGGCAAACAAATGATATTTATAACAATTTCTATTGGCCTTTATACATAATACATCACTATATGAATCGTCAATGTCTTTGGCCATAATAGCTGCAGTCCATATAATTACCATTCCGTCAGGACGCATTTTCAAACAAGACCCAAAGTCAGCAAGTCGTATGTGGCCTTTCAGGTCAATGAGAATATTATCTGGTTTTATATCTCTGTGGGGATAAAACATATGGAACATTACATAGAAAACCATGAAAAGGACATATGTGCGGTTATCTAAGGAAATGAACAGAGTGCTTGGTGTCATCCATTACAACTTCTGGAGACATCTAGAGAGGTTTCAGTAACTTCAGTGTTGCATATCATAAACCCTTTAAAAGGGCTTCTGTCACCCCCACTGATGTAATTTTCACTAGCTGACATTAGCTATTTGCTAATGTCAGCTGAGTTCAAACATATGTTTCCTAACTTTTTTCCTGTTTTCTATCTTCTAAAAAACTTACTTTTGTGATATGCAAATTATCTTCGCTACCAGCAAGTTGGGCGGGTACTTGCTGGTAGCCGCCGCATCTTCATGCCCTTGGAACGCCCCCTCTTCTTTTGATAGACAGGGCCAGTGCGCTCTCCTCCTCGCTGGCCCTGTCTGCAGCTGCAATCCGCGCCTGCGCCGTATCGGTCTTTAGTCGGCGCAGGCGCTCTGAGTAGGACGCTCGCTTAGGCGCTCCGTCCTCAGTGCGCCTGCGCCGATGACGTCAGCCCTACACCCGGAAGAAAAGACGCCGGCATCGCCTGCTCCTTACCAGGGATGCCGGCGTCTTCTCTTCCGGGTGTAGCTCTGACGTCATCGGGCGCAGGCGCACTGAGGACGGAGCGCCTAGCGAGCGCCCTTCACTCAGAGCGCCTGCGCCGACTAAAGACCGATACGGCGCAGGCGCGGGATTGCAACTGCAGACAGGGCCAGCGAGAGGAGGAGAGCGCGCTGGCCCTGTCTATCAAAAGAAGAGGGGGAGTTCCAAGGGCATGAAGATGCGGCGGCTACCAGCAAGTACCCGCCCAACTTGCTGGTAGCGAAGATAATTTGCATATCACAAAAGTAAGTTTTTTAGAAGATAGAAAACAGGGAAAAAGTTAGGAAACATATGTTTGAACTCAGCTGACATTAGCAAGTAGCTAATGTCAGCTAGTGAAAATTACATCAGTGGGGGTGACAGAAGCCCTTTAAGATGAGTGTGACCAAATGTGTTAACTCATAAATTAAGTCATTCTAAACAGCTAAATAATATTTCATAGTTTAGATCCCAACTACATTTATGATGGTCAAACAAAAAAATAATCTCAACAGATTCAAGGTAGACTATAGATATGGAGTACACTTAGTGCGAAGTCTGTTCTCAATCAGAGACCCAGATTTACTAATCCAAAAACAACTTGACCTATATGGGTCACACAAATTCCGTAACAATGCCTACATAGATAAGCATGTTCTCACCCAATAAATACATAAACCTCAATATAACAATAAAAATATACGGTACTTTATTAGTTCATCAATGCTTAAAAAACATAAATAAAATCCCAAACCACTGGTAAAACAAGAATGTGAGGGACTCCTGGTGACGGTTAATACAGAACAGGTCCTTAATAGAAGCACCACAATAACAAGTCATTTAAAGCTAAGGCCACATTAAAATGATGTCCATAAGGAAAAAATCAGCGTACACTGAATATGGCTCAGAACCTAAAAAAAAAACAAAAAAACACAACTATAAAGCCAAATGGTAGAGATGGCAAAATGCTTCGTAAGGGGACCCATTATGTATTGACCTTCACCAGTAGTCGCTCACATTCTGGTTTTACCAATGGTTGTGGATTCTACTTCTGCTTTTAAACACTGACGAACTAATAAAAGTATATTTTTTATAGTGACATTGAGGTTAATCCTAAAAATCGTGTAAACCTAGACAGGCTGTGTAGACCTGCACCAGATTTATCACAGGGGCTCTGGCTGGATGATAAATCTGGGGCCGGGAAAGACCATTTTCTCTGATGCCATACCAACTATTCCTTGGCTTAATTTGAGACACATTTTTATTTTTTTTGGTGCAAAGGCCCATCCTATTTCCCACAAAGCTCTGCCCCTTTTCCACTAAGCTCCAACTCTGTGTGGAGAAAAAAAAAAAAGTTTTAAACCCTAGATGTACGAAATTGCGCCACTTTTTAGACAGTTTTGGTACAAACACATTAGGACATCCTGGCCAGGGCGTCAGACAGTGCGTCTTACCTGTGAACATACTTTAGTTGATGTACTGAATCTATCGCTAATACCATTTCAGCCAAGTAAAATCGAGCCATCTCCTCTGATAGTCGGTCCTCAAACTTGCTAAGCAAAGTCAACAGATCTCCTCCAACATAGTAGTCCATCACCAGGTACTTAAAATAAAATGTAATTCTAGATCAGGACACGTTAGTGACATACACTGTAGTAGTATCCGATTCTGGTCTCTAGATGCTCACAGCCAAAAACAAGTTACAAAAAGTAACGGCTGTATACAAAGCTTCCTAAAATATAAAGGTCTTACCAAGTAGTTTTCATCATGAAATGCATAATGCAAGGTGGGGATCCACAGTGTGTCTGCTTTCACCAAAACGTCTCTTTCTTCCCGAAAACAAGCAGTCTGGGGAGAAAAGATACAAATATTCAATATTTACAACCCACAAAATCTGCAATTTATCACAGTAAAGAATAATAAGATTTTTAATAAAAGTGTCACCTAACAGACTAACTTAGGCCACGTTCACACACGGAGGATTTTGATAAATCTGGGTACAGATTGTCAGTGCTTGTGAATGGGTCATGCATCTTTACAGTGTGAATACATCCTTACAGTATACATAAAGAATACAGAATAGATCTCCTTGTACAGTGTGGTAGCTTCCGCTATAAACAGAAAACACAATGCAGATGTGAAGACAGAGGATTAAAGGGGTCATCAATATCAGATCTGTGGGACCCCCACAGATCACCTGTTAGACGAGGTCGGGCACTACGTAAGCGTTGCGGCCTCTTCCTAGACCATGTGACGTCACCGTACTTCGGACACCTGAACTGAATGGAGCTGAGCTGCAATACCAAGCACAGGCGCTATATGATCTACGGCGCTGTCCTTGGTAAGCCGCTGGGAGTCCGCGGTGCCTCCCTAAAACAGCTGATTGGCAGGAGTGCGGGGACTCAGGCCCCCACTAATGTTATAATGACCTATCCTGTGGACAGGTAATCATTATCATTTCCAGAATAACCCCTTTAAGAGCTTTCATTGCAGATTCTGTGGTGGTCAGTGAGGTCAGTCAGCTCCCTGCTGGTGTACTGCCACAAAGGGTCGGTCACAACATTGTGCTTCTGTTATAATTAGAAGACACAGTCTAAATGTGAACACAGCCTTACAGGTCCATGCTTTGCCTTATTAAAGGGGTTATCCCATGATTAATGTAAGAATTGAAAAGTAGACATCATATAGTACAGGAGAATCTCTAACAAAAGCTAGAAGCAGCCCTGTACCTCACATGGATCCAGAGATCTCCACATTCATTGCTCCAATAGCCATGTCAGATTTATTTTAAGCTGACAGCTCAGGGCCACGTCCTATAGGCAGCAGCTCAGGGGCCACGTCCTATATGCTGCAGCTCAGGGGCCACGTCCTATATGCTGCAGCTCAGGGGCCACGTCCTATATGCAGCAGCTCAGGAGGTGTGTACTTTCTCAGGGGCCTGTCCTTCCTGCTGCAGCTCTGTCCCTGTAACTGTCAGCACTTCTAACAGTAAACTGGGCTAGTGTCAAATAAAGGATGGAAAAGAGCATATGCGACCACCTCAGAGGTGGACAGAGAAATAGGAATAGGAACAAACAGCAGGTGGCACTATACATACAGGGGTTCATTTATCAATCTGAATTACATCTAAATTAGGTGTATTTCAGGTACAGAATGCGGGCCAACACGGTTAGTTTTGCCGCAATCTGCGACTTCTCCCCGCTAGCGCCAGGTCTAAAATTGTCGATTTTATTGAATAATTCAGGGGATATACTACATTTTTAATTACACGCAATTACAAAGTATTCAGATCCAGGTGCTGGTTTGAAAAATGTAGAATATTTTCCGTGGTACAATTGCTTTAATAAGCCTGTCGGGGGGATTGTGATGCGTTTGAGAGTCTCACTGATTCTTCACAGAAAAAATGTTATGACCATCTGCATGGAGTTTGTATACTCTCCTTGTGTTCATCTGCATCTTCTCTCAATACACATTTCTAGATGTGATATTTAGGAGATACAGACATATAACTCACCTGCTTTTCCCTTTTTAACAGTTTCTTGTTCTCAAAGAGAATATAGAGGACTATGGAGATCCCTATGCAAGTCTGCCCCTTACACTGGAACAACCTTAAAGGGGGTATTCCCATCTGTGCCCCCAGTATCTGATAGGTGTGGGTCTCACCTCTGGGACCCGCACCTAGACTTAGAACGGGGCCTGCAAAGTGCAGGAGAACGCACTGCTCATGGATAGCAGCCCTCCATTCATTTCTACGGGACTGCCAAAAATAGCCGAGCACTGGTTTGGCTGTTTCCGTAAGACACGTAGAAGTGAATGAAGCGATGGCTGCACTCGGCTATTTTTGTCAGTCCTGTAGAAAAGAATGGCGGACCGCCACATGTGCGCGGTGCACCCTCTGAGACTTTGCAAGCTCCGTTCTAAGTATAGGTGCGGGTCCCAGAGGTGGGATCCACACCTATCAGACATTGGGGGCATATCCTAGCGATATGCCTCCAATGTCCAAGATGGGAATACCCCTTTCACTTGAACTAAAGCTCAAGAGCTCTCTCCAAGGGCACAAAGCAGTCACCAGGGTACACCCTTATCTATTTCTATTCATAACTGATGTGCCTACATGAAAGAACCAGGTCAGGCGTTCCCCAGAATGGTACAGTGGTAAGTGTTCCCCAGGAGGAGAACATTTTTGGTCAGGGTTTCCCTTCAGGATAAAAAGGTTGAAAACTACTGGTCGATATCAACAAGCAACAGATCAACATAGTGGAAACGACAACACTGATGTTGATCTACTACAGCCTAACAATTTACTGAAAAGGCTTGGTGCCTAAGCCCCCGCCACATTACAACAGAATTCTCAATTTCCACCCATGACAGTGATAGCTAACCTCTGGCACTCCAGCTGTGGTAAAACTACGACTCCCAAGATGCACACTTGCTTGGCTGTTCTCAGAACTCAATAGAAATGAATGGAGCATGTTGGGAGTCGTAGTTGGACCACAGCTGGAGTGCCGGAGGATAGCCATCACTGGCCTATGACTTGTTCTATGGATGACAGAGCGTTCTATACAAAAGTATAATCACAACAACTAAGCACATACTGTAGGAGGGAATTTATCATAAGGGGAATATCTGAGGTCAGTTTTGCTTGAGCCAACGTTGGTGTACTTTATCTAAAAACATGTGACATTTGATAAATGTGGAATAAATTTGTCTTATCCTTAAACCTAACATTTTTGTCTAGGAAAGCTCCTCCAGTTTTCCTACTCCACCCTCCTCCTGGAGTGAGATTGCCAACTTTTTTTAAAAGTCTCAATGATAAATCTGGAGTGAAACTCATAGCTAACCACGCCACTTTTCTACTCGTATTTCACTGGAGTTAGTGGAGTAAAACTGCAAAAAAAAAAAAAAAGTTGCAAAATTTTTTGCGCAAGTGAGTGCAAACAGACGCAAAAGCCCTATTTTGCGAATTGTTGAAGCCAGAACTCTGGAGTGAGGGCATGATAAATCTTCCCTATAGAGTTAAAAATGTCTCATGCAATATGGCAGTCATCACATTTCCAGAGAGAGGATATTGCATAACGCCCCTGAATGTGCACTATGAACAGAAACCTGGACAATCATCCCATAAATGTCCACCAGATTCACAGAAAATACTCCTAGCAGCCTCCTAAGTCACTCACAATGGGGCAGGATGGTTTGACATGCCTGTCTATACTTGTCCTATCTCTGGAAGGCATCCCAGACATGTGAACACGGCAGTGACACATCTTGGCATTCCAGTTTGACATCACCTGGGGGGAATGGAAGGTCAGCGCTCACAACGCAGGTCTGATTGTACTATGGACACTGCAAATCCTGCCTAAGGAAACACATCCATTGATGGCCAACCAAACTTAGTAGCCCGTAAGATCATGGCATTTCCCTTTTATATTAGGCAACACTAACTTCACTAAAAAAAAAAAAAAATCAGGTGTCACAGCCCATAACACCAATATCTAAGTCCTGCCATGTCCTACTAATAGGAAGGGGAGATATACTGTGTGGAGAACTGGTGGAGAAAATGATTTGGTGTCCCAGACCATTTATCTAGTTGCTTTGTGAGGGGTATCGCAATCGCTAGGAAAAGTACCTACCAGCTATCTCTTTGAAGACCATAAGCACTGTCCACACCATATGCATAAACAAATGCTGTCATACAATGGCAATTAATGACCACAATACCTCAATACTACAACTATATAATGCCCATATAACACATTTTTCAAAAATACAGCCATTAAAGGCCCGGAAAAAAAAAAAGTAGTCGTCCAACACCTAAAACTGGTGGTCTAGGGCAGTATACGGGTTATTAGTCCCTGCTGGCCTAAGATCATGAAGGACTTGCTTATTACTCATCTCTTTATAGAGGACTGAAGGTGGATTGTCGGCAAGGAAGCGATTCTTCCAGACAGTCAGCTACTCATTTAGTGAAGGAGACCGCGCATTTAAATGCAGTGATCTCCTCCACTGTATGAGGACGGCCTCATCCTCATACAGAATCGTGGCTTCTGAGTAGCAGATTGCCATTTAGACCACACGATCTGCTGCTCAGAAGCCATGATTGGTGGTGCCTCATTGGGTGATTTGCGGCACATTAGGACGGCCAGATGATCGGGAACGACCGTTCCCGATAATCTGGACCATTATTGGTGCGCCTAAATCAACCTTTACATGGGCTGATAGACAGGCTGATTATTAGGTGTCGAATGTTCCTGCAAATGTTTGTTCCTGACAATCTGCCTAAGGGTGTAGCTGATCACCTGCTGCCCAGAAACAATGCAGCTGTATGAGGACGAGCGATCATAGCCCTTGCTTGTCCTCATACTGAAGAGGTGATCGTTGCATATAAACGCAGAGCCTCACCCCCACTGAACGAGCAGTAAGTTGTTGGAAAGGAAAGCTTCCGTCCCGATAATTGGCTGCTCCTTAGCACGTGTGAATTTACCATAAAAGGCTGTATTAGACCGTTCGTAGGCAATCGCAATTCTTATGCATGCTTAAAATATCATAGTTTGCAGTGGCAGACTGCGCCGTCTAATCACGATCTGCTGCCTGCAAATAATGATTTTGTATGGGGTTAGTGGTAATGAATGTTCTGCCTGACTACTGGACCTGACAGCTAAAAAAGTTTTATTTGTTCCATTCTAAGGCTGCATTCACATGGGCGAGTTTTCCGCGCGGGTGCAATGCGTGATGTGAACGCATAGCACCCGCACTGAATCCGGACCCATTCATTTCAATGGGGCTGTGTACATGAGCGTTTTTTTTCACGCATCACTTGTGCGTTGAGTGAAAATCGCAGCATGTTCTATATTCTGTGTTTTTCACGCAGCCCTGGCCCCGTAGAAATGAATGGGGCTGTGTAAAAAACGCATTGCATCCGCAAGCAAGTGCGGGTGCGTTGCGTTTTTCACTGATGGTTGCTAGGAGATTTTGTTTGTAAACCTTCAGTTTTTTATCACGCGCGTGAAAAACGCTTCGAAACGCATTGCACCCGCGCGGAAAAAACTGAACAAACTGAATGGCTTTGCCTGTGAAATCGCACAGTTTTCACTGAACACATCTGCAAAGCATCCGGACACGCTCGTGTGAACCCAGCCTAAGGGTAGTCCTCGAGAAATGGGGGTACTGTGCATTTACACAGTCTGCTAGACGAGACAACACCACGCGCTGAAAATGAAAATTGATGTTTGAATGCAGTTATTTCAAAACTCCACCGTAATTCTTTTGAATCCAGAGGGAAAAAAACTGTCTGGTTTGAGACCTGCACTTACACAAGCAGACAAACAACACAAGTTTGTGAGCGTTTGATTTCCAGTGTGTGTTTGTATTAAGTGTGTGACTTTAGTACAGCATGCATCTTAGATTACGTGACTTTAGATTACGTGACTTCAGACGGGGACTACAGTTAGTTTCTTATCACTGCATTATATTGTATTTTTCTCTTTTCTTGTGTAATCCCCATTTAGTATGTGTTCCATTATTGACAACGCCGTCCAGTGCAAATCTTGGCTAATGTATGCAGTTCTGGAACAGCCATTTGCAGGTGCACATCTTTGTTCAAAATGTGAGCAAATTGCCCGTTTGGAATCGCACATCGAGTATCTAACTGAGCGTGTTTCAACACTGAGAAGCATTAATTTTGAAAAGAGTTTGCTGCTCACTGAGCAAGCACTATATGGGGTAGATGTGGGGAAGGGTGGTAGCGAGGAGGCTGAGGAAAGTGAGGTAGCTAGCTGGATAACAGTTAGAAAGCGGGGTAGAGGGAAGAGTGCCAGGGAGGCTAGCCCTGATCTGACAAACCCCAACCAGTTTGCACGTTTGGCAGATAAGGGGGATGTGAGTTCAGGGATGGCACTGCTGCAGCCGGACACTTCCTCTGCCAGTCAGGGGAATGTCAGCTCCAGTAAGCAGGGGACCAGGAGAGCACTAGGGCAGACCAGACAGGTGCTGGTAGTGGGAGACTCAGTTATTAGAGATACAGATAGGGCGATCTGTAACAAAGACCGGGATCATCAAACTGTGTGATGTCTTCCTGGCGATCAAATTCGACACATCGTGGATCGGGTTGACAGATTTCTGGGAGAGGCTGAAGAAGATCCAGCGGTCATGGTCCATATTGGAACCAATGACAAAGTTAGAGGAAGGTGGAGAGTCCTTAAAAATGATTTTAGGGATTTAGGGCAAAAGCTTAGGGCAAGGACCTCAAAAGGTAGTGTTTTCCAAAATACTACCTGTACCACAAGACACACAAGAAAGGCAGCGGGAGATTAGGGAGGTTAACAAGTGGCTCAAGAACTGGTGTAGGAAGGAAGGGTTTGGGTTCCTGAAGAACTGGGATGACTTCTCTTGGCTACAGGCTCTATCGTAGGGATGGGCTGCACCTCAATGGGGAAGGGGCAGCTGTGTTGGGGGAGAAGATGGCTAGAAGGTTGGAGGCGTTATTAAACTAGGGACTGGGGGGGGGGGGGTAATTACAATATAGGAGGGGAAGATAGTGCAGATGGAGACCAGGGGCAAGGTAATGGGACTGGGGAAGGAATTGAAGGAGGAACTAAAACGGTTCAGAAGGAAAAGTGTAGGGTAAAAAATATACATAAACCTCTTAATTGTGTGTATACTAATGCCAGAAGCCTGACTAACAAAACTGGTGAACTGGAATTAGTGATGTGTGATGAGGACTATGACATAATGGGAATATCTGAGATATGGCTGGATGATGGGTATGACAGTAGGAATAACTGAGATATGGCTGGATGATAGATATGACTGGGCAGTTAATGTACAGGGTTACAGTCAGTTTAGAAAGGATCGCCAAAACCGGAGAGGGGGAGGGGTCTGCCTTTATGTAAAGTCCTGTCTAAAGCCCACACTCAGGGAACATATAAGTGAGGGACATGAAGATGTGGAGTCTCTGTGGGTAAAAAAACATGGAGGAAAAAAACAATAAAATACTAATAAGAGTTTATTATAAACCACCTAATATACAAGAGTCCACAGAAAATCTGCTACTAAACGAGATAGACGAGGCGGCAGATCATAATGAGGAGGTGGTTATTATGGGGGACTTAAACTACCCAGATATAGACTGGGAAACTGAAAGCTGTACATCCCATAAAGGAAACAGGTTCTTGGCAATAGCCAAAGAGAATTACCTTTCCCAACTGGTTCAGGACCCCACTAGAGGGACGGCCATACTGGACTCAGTATTAACCAATAGACCTGACAGAACAACAGATGTGCAGGTTGGGGGACACCTGGGAAATATAGTGACCATAAAGTAATAACCTTCCAATTGTTATTCAAAAGAATGTTTTTTCAGGGAGGAACAAAGATACTAAACTTGAACTTGAATTTAGCCAACTAAGAGAGGGTAGCCAGGAAGCACTTAAAAACTAAGTAAAAAAAATTAAAAATGTAAAAGACAAAAGCAGCCAAACTAGAGACCAAGAGATTAATTGCCAAAGAGAGTAAAACTAACCCTAAAATGTACTTCAATTATATAAATGGTAAAAAGTATAAATCTGAAGGTGTTGGCCCTTTACAGAGTGATGAGGGGGGAGTTGCAGAGAATGATGAGGAGAAAACAAAGCTATTAAATATTTTTTTCTGCACTCTATTAACTAAGGAATAAACTGTCAGATGAAATGCAGAATGTAAAAGTAAAATCCCCATTTAAAGTGCCCTTTCTGACCCAGGAAGAAGTACAGCGGTGTCCTAAAAAGATTAAAATTGACAAATCACCAGGACCAGATGGCATACACCCCCATATCCTAAGAGAATTAAGTAATGTCATAGCCAGACCCTTATGTCTTATATTTAAGGACTCTATACTGACAGGGAGTGTTCCACAGGATTGGCACATAGAAAATGTGGTGCCAATATTCAAAAAGGGTCCAAAAACAGAGCCCGGAAACTATAGGCTGGTAAGTTTAACATCGGTCGTGGGTAAACTGTTTGAAGGTTTTCTAAGAGATGCTATCTTGGAGTACGTAAATGAAAATAAGCAAATAACTCCATATCAGCATGGCTTGATGAGGGATCTGTCATGTCAAACTAATTTAATCAGTTTCTATGAGGAGGTAAGTTCTAGACTTGACAGCAGCGAATCAATGGATGTCGTATATCTGGACTTCTCTAAAGCATTTGACACTGTACTGCATGAAAGGCTAGTATATAAAATGAGAATGCTTTAACTGGGAAAAAAATCTGTATGTGGGTAAGTAACTGGCTCAGTGATAGAAAACAGAGGGTGGATATTAACGGTACACACTCAGATTGGGTCACTGTCACTAGTGGAGTACCTCAGGGGTCAGTATTGGGCCCTATTCTATATTTATTATTGATCTTGTAGAAGGCTTGCACAGCTTGACAATAAACTGTAAAATAATTAACACGGAAGAGGACAATATACTGCTACAGAGGGATCTGGATAGATTGGAGGCTTAGGCCTCATGCACACGACCGTTGTTTGATTCCGTGTCCGTTGCTCCGTTTTTCGTGATTTTCTGCGGACCCATTGGTTTTCAATGGGTCCGTGGAAACCTCGGCAAATGCACCTTTGTCCTCCGTGTCCGTGGTCCGTGATTCCCGTCCGTCAAAAAAATATAACCTGTCCTATTCTTGTCCGTGAAAAACGGTTCACGGACCCATTCAAGTCAATGGGATCCGTGAAAAATGCGGATGGCCATCCGTGTGTCATCCGCGTTCCGTGTCCGTTTTTTTGCGGATCCCTTGGCAGGCACTTGGGAAAACATTGTCAGCCTGTCTTTTGGTAAAATCTTTTGGGTCATGTCCGCTAAAAAAAACGGAAGACACACGGAAACACAACGGAAGGCAAAAACGGACACGGATCACTGAACAACGGAACCCCTTTTTGCGGACGGCATAAAAAAACGGTCGTGTGCATGAGGCCTTAGGCAGAGAAATGGCAGATGAGGTTTAACACTGACAAATGTAAAGTTATGCACATGGGAAGGAAGAATGCAAGTCACCAGTATATACTAAATGATAAACAATGGGTAACACTGACATGGAAAAGGACCTAGGAATTTTTGTGAACAGAAAACTAAGCTGTAGAAATCAGTGTCAGGCAGCTGCTACCAAGGCCAATAAGATAATGGGTTACATCAAAAGGGGCATAGATGCCCGTGATGAGAACATAGTCCTACCACTTTACAAATCACTAGTCAGACCACACATGGAGTACTGTGTACAGTTCTGGGCTCCTGTGAACAAGGCAGACATAGCAGGGGGGACTACAGTACCCTGAAAGATTATCAAAATTAGGGTTATTCATTTTAGAAAAAAGACGACTAAGGGGAGATCTAATAACTATGTATAAATATATCAGGGGTCAGTACAAAGATCTCTCCCATCATCTATTTATCCCCAGGACTGTGACGAGGGGACATCCTCTGCGTCTGGAGGAAAGAAGGTTTGTACACAAACATAGAAGAGGATTCTTTACGGTAAGAGCAGTGAGACTATGGAACTCTCTGCCTGAGGAGGTGGTGATGGTGAGTACAATAAAAGAGTTCAAGAGGGGCCTGGATGTATTTCTGGAGTGTAATAATAGCAGGGAGTTGTTCTGATTACCTGATTGGAGTCGGGAAGGAATTTTTTTCCCCTTGAGTGGGGAAAATTGGTTTCTACCTCACAGTTTTTTTTTTTGCCTTCCTCTGGATCAACTTGCCAAACAGGCCGAACTGGATGAACAGAGGTCTTTTTTCGGTCTTATAAACTATGTTAGGCCTCTTTCACACTTGCGTTGTTAGGATCCGGCGTGCACTTCAGTCGCCGGAAGTGCCCGCCGGATCTGTAACAACGCAAGTGAACTGAAAGCATTTGAAGACTGATCAGTCTTCAAAATGCTTTCAGTGTTACTATGGCAGCCAGGACGCTATTAAAGTCCTGGTTGCCATAGTAGTAGTGGGGAGCGGGGGAGCAGTATACTTACCGCCCGTTCGGCTCCCGGGGCGCTCCAGAGTGACGTCAGGGCGCCCCACGTGCATAGATCAGGGCGCACCGGGAACCGCACGGGCGGTAAGTATACTGCTTCCCCGCTCCCCACTACACTTTACCATGGCAACCAGGACTTTAGCGTCCTGGCTGCCATGGTAACCATTCAGAAAAAGCTAAACGTCGGATCCGGCGATGCGCCGAAACGACGTTTAGCTTAAGGCCAGATCCGGATTAATGCCTTTCAATGGGCATTAATTCCGGATCCGGCCTTGCGGCAAGTGTTCAGGATTTTTGGCCGGAGCAAAAAGCGCAGCATGCTGCGGTATTTTCTCCGGACAAACAACGTTCCGGTCCTGAACTGAAGACATCCTGATGCATCCTGAATGGATTTCTCTCCATTCAGAATGCATTGGGATAATCCTGATCAGGATTTTTCCGGCATAGAGCCCCGACGACGGAACTCTATGCCGGAAAAGAAATACGCAAGTGTGAAAGAGCCCTTACTATGTAATAATTGTCACAAGCAGGCGCAAGGGGCACTTAAAGAGAACCCGTCACCATGAAATGCAGTGCAATCTGCAGGCAGCAAGTTATAGAACAGGTGGAGCTGAGCAGATGGTTAGAGAGTTTTGGGGGAAAAGATTCAGTAAAACATGTAATTTACACATTTAGTAACACATTTTATATATATATATATATATATATATATATATATATATACACACACATACACACACACACACACATATATAAGTCACAAACACAAGGCTTGCGAAAACATACATATAAGTCTCAGTAGGCCTTGAATGGAACCCAAAGTTACGGTCGTGAACCGACCTTTCTCAAGGGATCTCTGGCCAAGGAATGAGGTGCATGGCTCTGTGGGTAGGGGGCAATCTGTGGATGACACTGCTATGGGGGGATCTGTGGATATAGCATATTATGCTATATATATATGTCATCCACAGATTGCGTGCGCCCCCAATAACATGTCATCCACAAATACCCCCTATAACAGTGTCCCTGTGTAAAACAGTGAATGGCCCCCAATTGAGGGGTGGTGGGGGCTGGCATCTGGTGTAGGAATGGCAGTGGGGCCCATACGTCACGCGCCTGCTCCATTCATAAAGCCGACCTGCCTACATCAGATGCCTGCCCCCAGCCCCTTTCTGCTGATACACAGCCGGCCGCTCTGTGCAGCATCGCGGTCGGCGATGTATCAGTGTAAATGGTAGCATTCGCCCCATAAGACGGGGGGAGGAATGTGTCTTATAGAGCAAAAAATACGGTATATACATTTGGCATTGTCATAATCGTACTGACCTGCCGAATAACGTTAGCACGTCATTTTTATTGCAATGTGAACAAAAACTAAAACACAAAAGGTGGAATTCAAGATGTACGGTAGCTATCTTGTATTGACTTACAGGATAGCTACCTTACATCTGGTGGCATTAGAGGCAGAGCTTGCTACGAGTTCATTTCTATACCCTCTTTCCTGAATTCCAGAAGAGTATTGCCTGGCCTTTATGACTCCTCATGCCGATTAGGCGCTCTCTATAAGGAGATATAGTATCCCTCGAAACCTGACCTAGGCCTCTCACCCAATTAAGCCAGTACTCTCTACTCTGCAATCACCCCTAAACTGCTGCAGATGAGAGGCTGGTGTAATTATTGTCCAAGTCATGGATCAAGGCCTGTTTAAAACATTGACATATCATAAATAGCATACATCTGGTGGCATTAGAGGCAGAGCTTGCTAAGAGCTCATTTGCATATCCTCTTCCCAGAATTCCAGAGGAGCATTGCTATACCTATAAGACTCCTCTCCATTATTAGGAGACACAGTATTCCCGAATATATTATATAAACTGTTAATTGGTTACATTAAAAAGTACAAACTCCCACAGAAGAAAAGCCCTCATATACCTACTGTAGATGGGTGGGGGGGAAGGTATAAATCTTTGAAGGTGGCAAGCTAAAATCTAATAGGTTTTGCTTGGTCCTTAAAAGGTTACAGGGTTAATTTAACCATCTATTACCAGTTCCTGTTGCATTCCTTCTCTGACTACAGCCCAATGTAGCATTTGATGGTATAATTTACGGGCTGTGCTTCAAAACTAGTGTATTACTAGCTTGTATACAATGACTTCTAAAAACTGTAAGTTCCTGCGCTAATGTGACTTGGACTGAAAGTGATGTAAAGCCTGTGATTCATAAACAGGTCTATAATCTACGTAAGTGTGTCTCTTCAGAAAATGTTGAATCCTCCCTTTCCCGGTTCACTTCAAAGAACGTAAAAAAACACACCCTTACACTGGGTTCAGACCTGAGCGTTTCTAAGACGCGCGTTTTACGCGCGTTTTAGTCGCGCGTTTTTGGTTTTACGCGCGTTCGTGACTCTGGAGACTTTTTTTAATTGGTCTGGAGACCAATTAAAAAAGGGCATCTCTACACTTAACGCGCGTTAAACGCGCGCTAAACGCGCATTCCCATTGAAGTCTATGGGAGGAAAAGCGCGACAAACGCCCAAAAAAACGCTCCTGAACGAGCTTATGCATCGGGCGTTTTACAGCGCGTTTTTACGCGCTGTAAAACGCGCAAGTGTGAACCACTCCCATAGGGATGCATTGGTTTTAATCTGTTGAGCGTTTTACAGCGCGTTTGAACGCGCTGTAAAACGCTCAGGTGTGAACCCAGGGTTAGGCCTCTTGCACACGGGCGTCATGTTTGACGCCCGGATAAGATGCGGGTGCGTTGCGGGAATCGCCGCGATTTTTCCGCGCGTGTGCTAACGTTTGTAGTGCGTTGAGCACGCGCGTGAAAAAATCCGCATGCTTGGTACCCAGACCCGAAGTCAGACTTCATCACTGAAGTCTGGTTTCGGGATGAGTATTCTGTATGTGTAATTATTTTCCTTTATAACATAGTTATAAGGGAAAATAATCGCATTCTAATTACAGAATGCAATGTTCCCCGGGCTTTAAAGGGTTAAAAATAATAAAGAGTTAACTTACCTTCTCCCATTGTACGCGCAGAGCCCCAGAACGTCGTCTCTCTTGATAGTTTGGCTGCTTGAGGACCTGTGGTGACGTCACAGGGTCACATGGTCCAATCATAGAAGCATTTGAGTGGACCATGTGACCCATGTGATCCTGTGACATCACGGCAGGTCCTTCATCGAACAACAGATGTTCGATGAAGGACCTGCCGTGATGTCACAGGATCACATGGGTCACATGGTCCACTCAAATGCTTCTACAGAATGCAATGTTCCACTCAAATGCTACAGAATGCAATGTTCCCCGGGCTTTAAAGGGTTAAAAATAATAAAGAGTTAACTTACCTTCTCCCATTGTACGCGCAGAGCCCCAGAACGTCGTCTCTCTTGATAGTTTGGCTGCTTGAGGACCTGTGGTGACGTCACAGGGTCACATGGTCCAATCATAGAAGCATTTGAGTGGACCATGTGACCCATGTGATCCTGTGACATCACGGCAGGTCCTTCATCGAACAACAGATAACGATTTCCTATGCGGTAAAACATTACTTTTATTCTCTGGGTCATTACGATTACAACAATACCACATATGTATAGTTTTTCTTCCATTTTAATACTGAAAAAAATTAAAACCTTTGAACAAAAAGAAACTTTTTTTTTTGAATTGCCATATTCTGACTACCATAACTTTTTTTTTATTTTTACCTGGACGGAGCTGTGTGAGGGCTCATTTTTTGCGGTGCGATCTGTACTTTTCACCGATACCATTTTGAGGTGTTTTTGACTTTTTGATCACTTTTTAATTCTTCATGGGAGGCAAGTGTGGCGATCTCTTCACCAGTTACCTGTATGCGGTCGACGTCGTAGCGGTGGCGCAGTGGAATTATAGCTGCTTTGTCCCATTCAAGTGAATGGGAAGCAGCAGTTGCAGTTACACTACACCGCTGCTGTAACGTTGACAGCAAGCTGGTAGACATTGAAGAGACCGCTACTGTCACATGATCTCTTTAAACTGCTGTTCATTGGGGGTGTTGGGAGTTGGACCCTCTCCAATCTGATATTGATTACCTTTCCTGAGCATAGGTCATCAATATCGGAAAATCGGACAAACCCTTGAATGTCTTGAAAACTATAAGGAGCCATCATCATGTTCCTGGGCAAGGAACACTGTGGCTGGCATTTATATATGGGAGGGAGGACACTGTTGCTGGTACGGTTATATGGGTGGGGGGAATGTCTGGCACTGTTATGGGGGCACTGCAGTTGTAAATTGAAAAGAATGCCGTTTTCAGTATATCGGTAGTACCTCAGAATAGGGTTTCCTAAAAACTATTCTTGTTATTTATTATTATTGAATAGGTTAATGCATTGTAATGTACCAAAATAGTTCTGTATGGACTAGGAGTTCCCGACTCTGCCCTTGCAGGAAGTTAGGTGTTGGACTTAGGTCCGCCCCTAGTGCAGTCTAGAGTTAGCTAAGGGAGTGAGGGGGAGCTTCATGTGCTCACAGCATGAAACACTATCTCTAAGAGATCAGGACCATGAGTAGGCATACGTTGGTTGTTATCTGCAACATGTAGGTTCGTTTTAATCACCACTTTTGTAGTTGAGGATGGCATTTTTAATATGAATCAATAAATAATCTGTTTTTTATGAAGACACGTGCAGAAGCATGTTATGTGTTACAAGTGTATGAACTGGAGCCAACACTGAGGTCCAAAGCACCGCTCTGATGTATAGGGAAGATAATGGAATTATAACCAGGGCTGTGGTGAGCTGAAACATTTATCTATGGCCTCATGCACACGACCGTATGCGTTTTCCGGAAAAAAAAACGGATGATGATGTTTTTTTGCAGACCCGTTGAAATTAATGGTTCCGCATATGGTCCGCAAAAAAAAACGGAACGGACACGGAAAGAAAATACGTGTGCATGAGGCCTATATCTGTTATTTTTTATTTTTTAATGCAAGCCTGCTTACTGACTCCAGCACCATACGCTGGCAACAGCACCTACAACTCCTGTCTTGCATCCGTACAACAATTATAACACCAAAAGCATGAGGAAAGAAAGGGTGTGCCCTCCTATCACTGCCCACTCCTAGGGAGCATTGGCGTGAGGACACTCACCCTCAACCCCACTCCACCCAGGTCATGGCATATGCCCCCAAAAAGCATAGTTCATATAAAAACATCTCAAAATGCCACCAGCATTTCAAGCCATTGGATTACCTAGTACCATACCACAGAAGGTTATATGTATTGTACATAAAAATAAAAAATAAAATTTGATAAAAACTTCAGCAATAGCGAAAATAATATAATTAAATGAGTGAAAGGGAACCATGGAAACTAGAAGTGTCTAATGTGATGGAAAAATGAATCCAGCCAGCAAAGGAATGAATATGGATAATAGCAATACATTAGTAAGTGCCTGGTATTAACTTTCTCTACATGATGAATGCTACTTACTAAAGTGAGGCCACCCCTTTACGTTCTGGAGCATGGACGGCCCTACATGTACTACAATTATTAAGATGTATGAGCCTCTTAACTGTGCAGCATCTCACACCAGCCTTAAGGAGGACCTTTCACTGGCCCTGACATTACAATATAAATACCTGCCAGTGAAGGGCATGTTGAGGAGATGTCCTCATGCTTTTTTTAATGATGGGCTGCTCTGTCCCCCCGCTGTTTCCCGCCTTGTATGCTAATCCATACCATCGGTACAGGGAGGAGACGGCCGTGTTTCTCAGGGGACATCTCTTTCTCCCAGGCTGTGAGCTGTCCAATCGCAGCGGAGCGCGTCACAGCCAGGGAAAAGGTGAACCCCTGAGAAATCGTATGGTATGGATTAGCATACAGGGTGGGAAACCACGGGGGGGTGTTTTGCTGATACTTCAGTTTCGGATACTCTTTAAAGAGAGACTCTTTTCTATGTCTCTTTGAGTATCCTGCCGACTACGCCATTTAATGTTTTTCTGATAAGAGCAAGACTTCAGGTTCGGATACTCTTTAAGGCTTGCTTGCGGATGCAACATGTTTTTCATGCAGCCCCATTTACTTCTATGGGGCCTGCGTTGCGTGAAAAACGCAGAATATAGAACATGCTGCGATTTTCACGCAACACAGAACTGATGCGTGAAAATCACCGCTCATGTGCACAGCCCCATAGAAATGAATGGGTCCGGATTCAGTGCGGGTGCAATGAGTTCACATCACGCATTGCACCCGCGCGGAAAACTTGCCCGTGTGAAAGAGGCCTAAAGCTGAACTACAGCTACACTTCAAACGAAGGTTTATAATATGATTTTATTAAATATAATAAGTAGTATATACATATAGCGATATAATGTCCTTCTTTTGCACGTATCTATATACAAAGGATGAAGAACATAATACACAATTACATCAACACTTTATCTGGAGTCCTGACTACATCCAGAATGAAGGTACATACATCACCGATTGAGTTAACATTATCCGACAGCGACATCAGCTGGATATCTCGTGGGTCGCTACACGAGGCGCCCCCCGTAGGATAAGCTTCTGACTTCTTTCCTGACGGGTTACAGCTTTATACCAATTAAACAAAAAGCATGCGCTTCATAATTGTCACTGTGCACTGTGTTCCTCTGCTCTCATCTCAGACCCTGGAGCAGACAGTTCCCAGATCTGCAGCGAGTCAGAATCCCAAAACAACTCTGAGAAAATATGTAGACTGCGCCTTGCTCCCCTGCACCTGCATTCACAGGTATTAAAATGAAATTTAAATGAACAGATTCTTCATCTTCACATTTTAGGGGAAGGGCGGGGATGGCATATCGGAGGAACAGAGCAACCCATTGGGAAAAAAATTATAAAAAATAAGCGCAAGGAAATATCTCCACCATGCCCTATAGTGCCAGGTACTTATAATGTAATGTCAGGACCTCTCATCCAATGTTTTTAAACCTTAAGGAAAAAAAAAAATCCAGTTTTCATACATAAAAAGATACGAAAAATATTTTGACAACCTAATTACAAAAGTTACAGCTGTTATGTATCAAAAAAAATAATTATTCGAGGAAAAGAATTGAATACCCAATAAAAAGAAACTTACATCAGCTCGTTTCAGCATCTCCCATTTGTGTAGGATTTTCATAGCAAAGATTTTCCCACTTCCTTTCATTTTCACCACTGCTACCTGAAAGGCAGATACAAAAGCTAAAGAAAAGATGCAGTGAAACTGATAGGACAAGTTATAAAAATATTAGTTTGCGAGTGTCTGACCATTAGCAGTCTTAGAACTATTAATCATTTCACTCTTTTGTTACCAGATGTTCTATTCCGAATAGACTAAATCTGACTAAGGATAGATGGAGGTCCCAGCGAGTCAACCCCTACCAATAAAATGTGATCTAACCTTTCATGGTAATAAAACACTAATGTGGAAACCCAGCACATGGGAGACTTTTCAAGTTAAACATTGTTTTATTCAGATAAAAATGATGATTGGGGTTCAGATCATCATCATTTATCATTTTCTGGTTCCAGTAGAGAAGCCACCTGTCAATAAATATCTACTATTGTGTTATTCAGGCAGATGTGAACTCCTACTTTGCGGGACTGCCTTTACTTTTTCACAATAAACTTCCACATCAGATACAACCACCTGGACCGCTGTTTTTAGGATTCATAGAGGTCCTAGAAGAACCATGGCAGACAAATCATATATGGCATATGAAATAAACATGCCATAAAAGTTTTCTTGTGGGAAAAAAAAATCTCTTAACATTCATCACCTTTTTTCCAAAATAAATGTCAACAGAACTGGAATTCTCTTAGACTTCCCTTTCTAATTTTCCCATTGTGAACATCACAACCATCTAAATCCTTCATGTCCATACCTTCTTTTTACTCCTGCACTAGCCATGCTCAGGTAGCCTTCATCGCCTCCAAGAGGAATATCCTTAGGCCCCTTTCACGCGGGAGAGTTCTCCGCGCGGGTGCAATGCGTGACATGAACGCATTGCACCCGCACTGAATCCGGACCCATTCATTTCAATGGCGCTGTGTACATGAGCGATGTTTTTCACGCATCACTTCTGCGTTGCGTGAAAATCGCAGCAGGTTCTATATACTGTGTTTTTCACGCAACGCAGGCCCCATATAAATGAATAGGGATGCGTGAAAATCACATCGCATCTGCAAGCAAGTGCGGATGCGGTGCGATTTTCACGCATGGTTGCTAGGAGATGATAGGGATGAGCAACCCCGGACTCCATTAAAGTCAATTCACTATTATTTTCCCTTATAACATGGTTATAAGGGAAAATAATATCATTCTTAATACAGAATGCTAACTGAAATGTCCAATGAGGGGTTAAAAAAATAAAAAATAAACTCACCTCATCCACTTGATCCCGCAGCCGGGCGTCATCTTCTTTGAGGACCTGCAAAAGGACCTTCGATGACGTAATCGCGCTCACTACATGGAGAGCGTGGTGACCTCAGCGCAGGTCCTGCTCAATGAAGATAGAAGATCCTTCTATCTTCATTCAGCAGGACCTGCACTGACATCACTGCACTCACCACGTGGTGAGCGTGATTACGTCAAAGGTCCTTTTGCAGGTCCTCAAAGAAGAAGATGATGCCCGGCTGCGGGATCAAGTGGATGAGGTGAGTTTATTTTTTATTTTTTTAACCCCTCATTGGACATTTCAGTTAGCATTCTGTATTAAGAATGATATTATTTTCCCTTATAACCATGTTATAAGGGAAAATAAAATCTACAGACCAGCAAACCCGAACTTCAGTGAAGAAGTCCGGGTTCGGGTACCACATTCAGTTTTTTATCACGCGTGTGCAAAATGCATTGCACTCGCGCGGAATAAAACGGAACAACGCAACACAATCACAGACAAAACTGACTGAAATTGCGTGCTCAATCGTGCGGGTTTCCCGCAATGCACCCGCAACGCATCCGGACAGAATCCATGACGCCTGTGTGAAAGAGGCCTTACTCCACAGAAACAGAAAACTTAAGAACTAGTCATAGCTTACAAAACCTTCTCTTTATTCATGCTGATAGTGTATCCACAAGTAATTTTTAAAAGGTTATTGTTCACATTCTCACCTGACACCATATGGTGCAGAAAGAGACCTACAAAAATGACTGCATAAAGACCCGTCAGCAAACATTGAAAATGCAAAGAGATCTCCCCCCCCCCCCCCTTTTTTAATCTCAGTTATATGTTGAGACATGGTCTCTAAAGTACACACTCAACACCTCAGGGTGAAATAATGAGAGATACTGATTATATTTCCTGTTAGGGTTTCTGTCAGGTGGAATATCAACATCCTATATCAGGACATTTTCCAGACCTGCCGCAGGTAATGACTGACACAACTGTCCTTATTTGCTTTATTTAGAAGAGAACTGGCTCCTTCTCGACTCTGCTACACTCAGATGAGATCCATTCTGGAATCCATTCGGGCTATCACAACCGATAAAGTCAACCTCACGTCAACAGATAATCTACAGACCACGAAGACCTCTCGTACCCTCTTTCTATCCTATACCAAACATAGCAGGCGGTAGCGCCGATATACAGGGTGGGCCACGAAAAAGTAGCTCGCCTTCAATATTTTCAAATCATACTGCCCAATAGTAAATCAGTCTTAGTTGCCCATAGCAACCAATCAGAGCTCAGCTTTCAGTTCCTACAGAAAAAATGAAAGCAGATCTCTGATTGGTTGCTATGGACAACTAAGGCCCCTTTCACACGAGCGACTTTTCCATGCGGGTGCAATGCGTGACGTGAACATATAGCACCCACAATGAATCCTAACCCATTCATTTCAATGGGTCTGTGTACGTGAGCGTTTTTCACGCATCAGTTCTGCGTTGCGTGAAAATCGCAGCATGTTCTATATTCTGCGTTTTTCAGGCAGCTCTGGCCCCATAGAAGTGAATGGGGCTGCGTGAAATACGCATTGCATCCGCAAGCAAGTGCGGGTGCGATGCGTTTTTCACCGATTCTACTGATGGTTGCTAGGAGATGTTGTTTGTAAACCTTCAGTTTTTTATCACGCGTGTGAAAAACGCATCATAATTCATTGCACCCGTGCGGAAAAAACTTAACAACTGAACAACTGAACGCAATCGCAGGCAAAACTGAATGGCTTTGCCTGTGAAATCGCACAGTTTTCACTGAACGCATCCGCAACGCATCCGGACCTAATCCGGACACGCTCGTGTGAAAGACAGATTCACTATTAGGCAGTTTGATTTGGAGATATTGAAGGTGGGCTACTTTTTCCTGGGCCACCTCGTACAAGAGATCCTAGAACCCTGAGCTTAGTATTCAGCTGTGAAAAGAGGAGCGGCAGAAGATATTGCTGCTCATTTACAAGGTGCCAGACAAGATGGTACAGATGCTCTGGCATTCTTTAAACCACTATGTTATACATGTGGTGGGACTGTCTCATCAGAAGACCTTTTTAAGATGCAATCTCTTATCTCCACACACTTCTTACTAGGAGACATATTACCACATTCCTGAGCTCAAGCAGTTGGCACTTATTCAAGGGTCTGTGGTGGCAAAAAACCTATTCTTGAGCTTTTTGTCAGCAGATCTACAGTTCACCTAAAACAGTAGAAATCCATTGAAAGGCCAATGTATTGGGAGAGTGTCAGTGGAAGAGTCCACGTGCTGGGAACAGGGGCACCACTCCGAACGCTTAGGCCCCTTGCAGACAAGAGTGAGCGGATTAGGTCCGGATGCGTTCAGTGAAAACTGCGCGATTTTGCAAGCAATTACATTCAGTTTTGTTTTCGATCGCGTTCAGTTTTTATCGCGCAGGTGCAATGCGATTTAATGCATTTTGCATGCACTGGATAAAAAACTGAATGTTTACAAACAACATCTCTTAGCAACCATCCGTGAAAAACGCATCGCATCCACACTTGGTAGGGTTTTTTTTGCTTGAGAAAGGCTCTATCTGTAAGAGCCAAAACGTAGCACTGTTCAGGTGAATAAAGGAGATCCTTTTTTTCCACTTTTATTGGAGTGCTGTTCGCTTTTTCTACATTATTTTTGGGTAAGAAACCTATACCTTGGAACGTGCACCCAGCATTTTTCCTCCAATTTTTTGACTTGTGCCGTCATTTTTCTTTATATATATATATATATATATATATATATATATATATATATATATATTATAAAAATACCGGATCCGGTTTTCCAGATGACAACCGGAGAGACGGATCCGGTATTGCAATGCATTTGTGAGACGGATCCGCATCCAGATCAATCTACGAATGCTGTCCGTTTGCATACAGATTGCCGGATTTGGCAGACAGTTCCGGCGACGGTACGGCCTGCCAGAATCTAGCAATGCAAGTGTGAAAGTAACACTAGGCTTTGTATTCATGGTTTTGAGGAAGAATTCTGTTTATGTATGCATGCACGCACTATTGTTCTACTGTCCCAGTCTACTATCTTCTTGCATTATTTTTTTTTTAGGTCCCATAATACCACAGTTAGATTAAAAAAGTGTTGTGTTGCAATTGAAGATATATTAGATTACATACTTTAAAATACACAGACACCAGGCATGCAAAACACACAATTAAAAAACGTCGGGGGCTAAAAAACAGCACACAGCCAAAACGCCTAAAAAATATTTATCAAGTCATGTGTTTTTTGAAATCGGGAACAAAACTGTGTGTGAAGGAGCCCCGAAAAAGGGGTTCTCTGGGAATAATATTTTTTTTTGTTTTGTTTTTAACAAGTGACCCCAACCTGCTCCCCACTGCTCTAGACCTCCTGCATGTCCATGTTCTGGTCACCAAGTGGTGTTTAAATCCGCTGCAGCATGGGCATGGTCACATGCTCCACTGAAGCCAATGACTGGCTTCAACCGTGATGTACTGCTTGTGGCCACATCACCGCTGAAGCCAGTCATTGGCTGTAGCAGAGCATGTGACCATGCCCATGCTGCAGCAGATTTAAACTCCATGCTGGGACCTGGGCATGGCAGCACAAAGGACGGGAGAAGAGGGGAGCAGGAAAGTATGAATCCTCTGATTACTGAAGCAGGTTAGGGGCACCTATAAAAAAATAAAAATAAAAAATCATGATTCCTGGAGAACCCCTTTAAAGGGGTTGGCCCATCTGGGACAATGGTGGTATATCATTAAGGCCTCATTCAGACGGCGATTGCGGACAAGAATAGGACATGCTCTATCCTTTCTGCCGAGCCACAGAACGGAAGCATGGACGGGGACGGTCCGCATCTTTTGTAGCTCCATTGAAATGTATGGGTCCGCACATGTTCCGCAAAATTGTTAACGGTTGCGGACCTGTTTATACGGCCGTCTGAATGGGCCTTAAGATATACAATCAATGTCAGATAGGTGTGGGCCACTCCTATGTCCAGAATGGGGCCCCTGAAGGGAAGGGAGCACACCGCTATAGGAGTTATGAAAAAAGCCGAGAAAGTGCGTTCAGCTGTTTTTGGAAGTCCCACAGTAGTCAAAAGAGAGCACACCTCGCTAGTGCAGCCACCTCTCCGTTCACTGTTATTTTCATAACTTCCATAGCAGAAGGTGGTCGCGCTTGCGTGGGTGATCTCTGTTCACTTCGGAGGTCCCATTCTGGACATAGGAGCAGGTCCCAGAGGTGGAAGCCGCACCTTTCTACCAATGATTGTACATCCTAGTGATATGCCATCAAAATAGAGTTGTTTCGGTACCAAAATTTTGATTCGGTATCGATACCATAAAAAAGTATTGCGATACTCGATACCATTCGATACCACGCGAAAAAAATAAAAACGCCAAAAAAATCCGCGTGCATTCAACATTTTATGAAACCGCCGGCTCATAATACAACAGTCCTATCCTACTTTTTTGTGGGGACAAGGCGACTAAAAGAAAATGGCGAATCGTGCATTTTTTATTTTTCTTTTTTTTTTCTTTTACGGCGTTCACCGCATAAAAGTGGATTTTTTAATAGTTTGGACTTTTGAGACGCGGCGATATGTAATATTTTATTTATGTATTGTTTATATATTTTATATGTAAAATTGGGAAAGGGGGTGATTTATAATTAATATTTTGGTGTACTTTAACTTTTTTTTTCTTTTTTTTTACAGTTTATTTATTAACTATTTTCCCTTAGGGGCTAGAACCTGGGATCTTCTCATCCTATTCACCCTGATAGAGCTCTATCAGGGTGAATAGGATCTCACCCTCTCCCTGCTGCCCTGTGCTCTGTGCACACAGCAGCAGGGAGCAGACCAAGGCAGCCAGGACTTCAGAAGCGTCCTGGTTACCATGGTAACCGATCGGAGCCCCAGCATTACATTGCTGGGGCTCCGATCACTGCCACTGCCACCAATGAGGAGGAGGTGAGGGGACCCTGTGGCCACTGCCACCAATGATTTTATTACTGGGGGAAGGGGAGGACAGGGGGGCACACTGCCCACTGCCCACCAATGTTTTAATACTGGGGGGCACACTGCCCACCAATGTTTTAATACTAGGGAGGGGGAGGGGGCACACTGCCCACCAATGTTTTAATACTAGGGAGGGCGGAGCACTGGCCAGCAATGCCGAGTAGTTTCTTATATAAATGCAGGCAGAAGACACAGCCTGCCAGCACCTGCCTGTGACCGAGCGCTGCGATCAGAGGCTATTAACCCTCAGGTGCCGCACCTGAGGGGTTAATTGCCTCTGATTGCAGTGCTGGGTCACAGGCAGGTGCTGGCAGGCTGTGTCTTCTGCCTGCATTTATATGAGAAACTACTCGGCATTGCTGGCCAGTGCTCCGTCCCCAGCTCCGCCCCTCCTCCCGCCCCCGCTCCGCCCCCTCTCCCTCTATTGGTTGAAGCGGCAGCACAGGGGGAGGGAGAGACCGCCTCCTTCTCCCTGTGCTGCCGAGGAGAACATGGCCGCGCTGAGAGCAGCGCAGCCACGCTCTCCTATACTGGGCTGTGCAGTAGTGCAGCCCAGTATCGATAAAATACTTTTCCTGGTATCGAGTGCGATACCAGAGAAAAGTATCGATCGGGTATCGAAAGTTCGATACCCGAAACAACCCTACATCAAAATCCCAGATAGGCCAACCCCTTTAAAAGTGACGGCACCCACGCGACAGAGTTTTCCTGGGCTGCTCATGATGACAACTGTGGTTTGTGACCTTACCCTTACTTAAAGTTAAAAAAAAGTAATTAAACTGAAAGTTGTACTAATTTGTCTACAAAAATACAATCTCCTCCTGTTCAAGAATATGCGAAACATCTACAAGACAATCGAAATATTAATTATTATTATTATTATTATTATTATTATTATTATTAAAGGGAATCTCAGCATTTCAGAGTAAAACAGACCATTATAATGATGGAACCTGCCACGATTTCTTGCAGCCCATGTCTAGGGCAGCGCGAATCTGCTGACATAGGAATAATAGAAATGTAACGTCCTTGCCCACGTTACATGGTACAATAATGCTGTGATGTATGCTCTCATATGTACATTGCATCATGTGTGTACAAATGTCAGATACTGAACTCACCTCACCAAACGCTCCTCTACCGATTACTTTTAAAATCTCAAAATCTTCTCTTTTGAGCCTCATTTGTTTGATTTTTGAAGCAAATGGCTCAGCTAAAAAACATGAAAAATGTATATTATTGAGATATAACAACTCTTTTCATAGGCAACACACAACCATTCTGTCAGGATTTAGGCTAGGGCTACAAAGCGTCTATTTGTTAGCTGCAAGTTGCATTAAAATACCTCAACAGTAATTCAGCGATTCCGTATGGGAAACAACGGACACGGGGAACCAGGCTGTTTTTTTTTTTTTTGGGGTGGTCGGAAGGTTGTATGCAACCTCATTTCCATCAGAGAAACAATGAGGCTGCAATTATTTTGCAACGTTTCGAAAACTGGCGAATGACCCAATTTTGCCTTGTAGTCTCTACGCTTACCATCCAAAACCACAACAGAGGCAAAAAAATTAAAATAATTGTAGTCTAGTTCCAATGAGCATCTCCATAATGGAAAATCTACAGAACCTGAATACTCAAAAAAAAAAAAGCTCAAGTAATGCGGCCTAGTAAGGGAATGCTCCCAGGGCAGACATTTCACTTGGATTCCATCACATATCAAATGCTGAAATCTGCACCCCATTGTTGGCAGTGGAAAGCCACATCGTCAATCCTACGGACACAGATTTTTTTTACATTTATATGAAATCCACTGATAATGCAGTTTCCATGCAGATAATAAAGCAGGTTTAGGCTACTTTCACATTGGCGTTTTTCCTTTCCGGTATTGAGATCTGTCAAAAGATCTCAATACCGGAGGAAAACGCTTCAGTTTTGTCCCCATTCATTGTCAATGGGGACAAAACTGAACGGAACACACCAGAATATATTCCGTTACGTTTGATTGCGTTCCCATGCCGGGCATAAAAACGCTGCAAGCGGAGTTTTTGAGTGCGGCATGGGATGCGGAGCAAGACGGATCCGGCATGAAACACAATGTAAGTGAATGGTGCCAATTTTGTTTTCTCAGACACAAAAGAAAACCGATTCGGCGACCATTGATTTACAATGGTTTTAGTGCTGGCTCCGCCATGGCAGACTGTTATATTATCCTGACGGAAGCGTATTTGCTGATACTTGACGGATCCAGAAAAAATGTAGATGTGAAAGCAGCCTTGACCACACTGAAGGTGGATAATCTGTGTGGGAACCCGTGGCAGATAATACAAGTGTGCAGGAGAAATCCGAGGGTCGGTCTCATCTGTCGTAGTGGACAAACCTACCGGACCCTGCTCCGGGTTGCAGTGTATATGGGCAGCCTTAGCTTTCCTTGCACTCGAGTGCAGGTGAATGCAGATAAGAGCCGCAAGAATTTCCGTGCGTGGATTTTGGTGTGAATTTGATGCGGGTTTGACGCAGATCTCACCCTTCCACTGAAAAGGGTGAAATCGCAGCTAAAACCGCAAACATAATAAATACGCTAGAAATTTTTAAAAACTGCACAGCGGGTCAATCTCTACACGCAAAAAATCAGCATAGTGTACATGAGATTTGTGTAATCTCATACACTTTGCGTCGGCTTTTCCGCATGCGAATCTGCGCTGATAAACCGTGCGTACTCCACAATGTGTGCAGGTAGCCTTAAACTAGGCCGTGTAGAGCTAGCACAGCTTTCAATTAGTGATCTGTTGCCTCATTCTGGAGAAAAATGACTTTTAGGCCTCATGCACACGACCGTTGTGTGTTTTTCCAGCCTAAATGCCGGGTTTCGGACGGACAAAAAACATTGCATTCAATGTTTTTTTTTTGTCTGGCCGACAGCAGACATTTCTGCTGGATCAGGCAGCCGGATCTCCGAAACTGAGATGTGAATGGGGCCTAACCTGGCCCTGTCAATCAAAAAGGAGAGGGAGGGGCTGGCAGAGGAAGCAGAGGGTGCAAGAGTGATCAGAGTGTCTTGGGCCCACCCTCAGTGCATTTAAAGGGGTGCTCGCAAATGAAAATTTATGGGATAGGACGAGTCATAAATTTCCAATAGGTGCAGCCCCCACCTCTATCTCAAGAACTGCCCTACTGTGAATGTAGAGAATGCCGCACATGCACAGTGTCCTCTCCATTCACTGCTAAATACAGCTGAGCATAGCGGTGAATGGAGAAAACTGTGGTCACCATTCAGAGCGGGGCAACACCCTTGAGATAAGATTTGTCCCAGAGGTAGGACCTGCACCTTTCAGACATTTATGGCATATCAGATCGATGTGTCAACCCTTTAACTGCTCATTTGCATATGTGCTTTTTCTCCAGTAGCAATACATGAGTATAAAGTATCATGGCATTCAGCTGAGCTACCCCTTAAAAGCATTGTGTCTGGATTAACAGTGAATTTAGGAACGTTGTGAAGACCCTGCTCTGCATCTCATGGCTTCCTATGTAGTATACAATGGACAAGGGGTTGAACAGAGAGTATGCCTTTCTATGAGACGATGTAATCAGGGCCGGGCTGGCCCACCGGGGTACCAGAGATCCTCCGATGGGCTCTGACGCAATAATGGGCCCCGCCGCCACTTAGTAAGTCATGGAAAAAAATGACGTTAAGTATCTCAATTAAATTGTTGCACTGAGGTCTGTGGTTAGTATGAAGAAACATATGTGCCATATATTCACTGCTGTGTGACCTCAGGCGTGATAGACCGGCTATTGTACCCAGGGGCGCTGGGATGACGTGTCTCGTCCTGTATCAATATCTGGATTCACTAACAGTTTTTCTACACAGCAACAGTATCTAGCCACAGATTGGAGGAAGGCTATGCAATTACAGCTGTACTTCAGTAAGATGGCGCTGCACGTGTGCCGACACGTCTCCTTACAGCCAAGATATTGGACATTGCACACAAAACCCCCACAAGGATTACAAGGAAGGAAGAATTGTTTTTCGCGGTCTTGGCGCTGCGAAATCTCACATTCAACTCGTTTCTAACACTTCAGTTCTATCCAAATAAAAACGGTGTGACTTTCATATTTTTGGGCTTGTAAATCTTTCTAGAGGAAATAGGCATGCTACACGAGAGTTGTGTGAATGAGGCCTTATGAATCCATCTTTTCTGGCTACCAGATCAGTCTATATGAGAGGAATATGCCCAGTGGTCCGGATTTACTAATGTGTCCGCGGCTAAATGTGTGTAAAAAGTGGTGCAAATTGGCACGGGAGTTTCTTCAAGTTTTTCCAACCTTCTTGGAAAGGTGTGGGGCTTAGCGGCAAGGGGCTATGATTTATGGAAAGGGGGCATGATCTCAATTCTGGCATAAAATTCTGTCTCAAAGTAAGCCAACAAACAGTTGGAACGGAGTTAGGCCTCTTTCACACGGCCGTATTGCGGGCCGCATACAGCGGTTCCGCAATATACGGGGCACCGGCTGTGTGCATTCCGCATCACGGATGCGAACCCAATTACTTGAATGGGTCCGCAAATCCGGAGTTGTAGTGCGGTGTGGAACGGAACCCCACAGAAGCACTAAGGAGTGTTCCCGTGGGGTTCCGATCCGTGTTTACGTTCTGCAAAAAAATAGAACTTGTTCTATCTTTTTGTGGAACGGACAGATCACAGACCCATTCAAGTTGAATGGGTCTCGATCCAACCCGGCCGCCGCGGTCCCCAAAGCACTGAAAAGAACCAATACATTCGTGTGCAAGAGGCCTAAGACACACGTGTTTATCCCTGCACCACGAGAATCATCTAGCCTGAGCTCCTGTGATAAATCTGGTACAGGTCTAGACAGCCTCAAGGACCCCTTACAGGGGATGACAGATCAGCAAGTTGTCGGTAAGAAAGCGTTCCTTCCCGACAATCTGCTGCTCGCTGGTGGAGAAGGCTAGTGTATTTACATGCAGCGATCTCCTCCATAGTATGGGGAGGAGCGAACGCTAATGCCATGGTTCTGCCCCATACTGACTCGTTGTTTGGCAAACGATCGGATTACCCATTGAACAAGCGCTTCGCTCATTCATTAGGTAATCGGTGGTACATTTACACCGCCAGATAATGGCCAACAATCCTGTAAAACCTTTAAAGTTCAAACAATGTATTTTATGATGACGTAGGCCTACAGCTGCTCCATGGGTATGGCCTGCACAGACTGGAGCATCACATCAGCATCCATTCTTCTGGCCAGGAGAATAGGTTTATGCTGTAAATGCCGGGCTTTTCCTACATTTCAGATTATTTTATTAATTCATGTTTAGAACTGATAATGGGAGCATAGATGTCACCGCTGAGCGGGCTCTATTGTATGCTAGATAAGTAATCAGGAATATGAATGCCTCCCCTGCTTGACTACGGTTATGACTTGGCTGCTCCAAACTAAATTCACATCAATCACAAACCTTTCAAGTGGCAGATTAGAAGTCATCGAGAAATTCCTGTGCAAAGTTCCAGTTGTGGACCACACCTAATACATAAACAGCGCTCCTCTGCATGAATCTGTACACGGCAGTAATGGGTATGTATTACTTATACCAGGGGTGCACAACGTTTTCTGATTGGGGGCCACATTGCCAGTGACGAGGACCAATGACGAGGGCCGTAAATAACATTTAAAAGGGTATGAACAACTGAAATACTGTATTTATGGAATATTGTACGTACAGTATATACCATCAATGTATAGTTTCACTTCCAGGACTCCCTTCTAATGGGAGAAATACACGAAAAATACACGTGAGACATGTCAGTTACCAGATGGTTGGGGGCCGCACAGAATGGTATCAAGGGCCGCATGTGGCCCCTGGGCCGCAGGTTGTGCACCCCTGACTTATACACAAGTTATGCATATAATTTAATGGGTACATAAAGTTCAACTTCAGTACAATTACAAGGATGTGTGTATACATGTACAAACCCTAACATAGCACTTTCATCAGAAAGGCTCCTTTCAGCAGCAGGATTGATCGAACAAAGCAGAAGGCAAGTAAGGAATGTCCCAGTAATTCCTATAAACGTCCTTGGGCGGTCCGTTCATCTCTGAATGGACGTTCTGGAAAGTCCGTTCAGAGATGGTAGCTGCACGCTTATCATGCAGCTGCCGAGCGGGGGGCCCCCGAGAGAAGGCCGGGACCGTTCCTGTATGTCCCTGCCTTCTAGATCGCTGTATACACAGCACTCGAGCGCTCTGTATACAGATCAGTATACAGATTCCTGTCCCGGCACGATGGTCATGTGACCGCCGGGGGAGTGCAGGAGCTGCCGGGTCTTCCATAGACCACGATCAGCCCTGCACTGAGGTTGTACAGCGCAGTATTATGCTGTAAAGCCTCTCTGAGGGGTGTATTTCCACTGTAACTGGGGGTATTATGTCAGCCCCAGTTACAGGAGAAATGAAAAGTAAAAAAAAAAAAAAGATGAAGTGAAATGTCCCCCAGAGGTTTTGTATGACCTTATGTCGGACACAAAGTGTAAAATAAAAAAAATTAAATTTCCCCCCAAATCTGTTATTTGAAAAATGTTAATAATAGACATATTTGGTATCACCGCGTCTGTGACGACCAGCTCTATAATAATATCATATGATCTACCCCCTCCAGTTTTGGCGTAATGTTTTTTTTTTTTTTTTTTTTTTTTAGCTCACCTCCCAAAAAACAATGTTAAATCAGTCCAAAAGTCGTATGCACCCCAAAATAGTAGCAATAACAACGTCACCTCGTCCTGCAAAAAATGAGCCCCCACACAAAACCATAGCCAGAAAATTTTTAAAAAAATGGCTCTAAGAAAATTGCAACACAAAAACATGGTTTATTTTCTAAAAAGGCCCTTATTGTGTAAAACGTAAAAAAATTCTAAACCTTCTAACGTGCTAAAAGAATAAAATTACATTACCAAAATGATGCCAACATAAAAGTAGATATATGAGGAATGTTAATTAATGACTATTTTAAGAGGCATCACTATCTGTCTTAGACCTCATGCACACGACGGTATGCATTTTGCGGAATGGAACAGATGGCCCCTAATAGAACAGCACTATCCTTGTCCGTAATGCGAACAATATTAGGACATGTTCTATTTTTCTGCGGAGCGGAAATACGGACATATGGAAACGGAATGCACACGGAGTAACTTCCGGTTTTCTTTTGCTGACCCATTCAAATGAACGGTTCTGTATACAGTCGGCAAAAAAAAAACGGAACAGACACGGAAAGAAAAATACGTTCGTGTGCATGAGACCTTAAAAGCAGACAGATTCAAATTTAGAATACAGTGAATTTTTTCTAATTTTTGTTAACTTTTTGATTTTTTTTTTTATAAATAAAAGGTGAAACATATTGACTCAAATTTATTAATAACATAAAGTACAGGATTAGTACTTTTGCAGGTCCTGAAGAAAGAAGAGGATACCGGCTGTGCGATCCAGTGGATGAGGCGAGTTTTTTTTTTTAACCCCTCAATGGCCATTTTATTTAGTATTCTGTCTTAAAAATGCTATTATTTTCTGTTATAACGAAAAATAATAAAATCATCCGAACACTGAACTTCAGTAAAAGAGTCCGGGTTCGGAACCGGGTCCCCAAACTCGCAAAGTTCGGTACGAACCAGAACTTTGCAATTCGGGTTCGCTCAACCCTAGTGACAACCTGAATATCCCTTTTAAATGGCAGGACTCTCACTTTATATATTAAAAAAGTATATATAGTAAGAGAACAGACAACCATGCCAAGCAACACAGACAAGACTCTTAACGCAGATGCAGTCACTTTCTGGAGACTGTAATAATCTGAAACCTCTAGTCATTTCAGCTGCAATAAAGCACACAAACCCTGCTGTACTGTATAGTTGTGGAAAAATGCTGCAAAGTAAAAAAAAAAAATGCTTTCAAAATTATGATAGCTTAAATTTAAATGTATTCTGCAGCAGGAAAGACCCCAAGCATACAACCAAAAGTCATCATGAACTATCTTCAGTATACAGAAGAACAAGAAGCCCTGATCTTAACATCATTGAGTCTGTCTGGGATTACATGCAGAGACAGAAGGATTTGAGCACGCCTATATCCACATGCTACTGGCAGAGTACCCAATGGAATGCACATAGCACTGTGTTCATCCATTTTCACGGAAAATAGTCTTTATTAGGTTACACACAACGCGTTTCGGGGGCTCCTACCCTTCTTCAGATGGAAATGGACATAAATAAAAGCACTGCAGCCCTCACGGATATACAAAACAAAATAAAGTTGGTGGGTGTTATTCACCTCTTGGTGGAAGCGCCATAAGATGAGTTACATAAGACATGAATGTATGTTTTGCCAAATTAAATGTCTCCTGTAACTCACATTATGGACCCTCCACCAGGAGGTGAATAGCACCTAATTTTCCTTTCTTTTGTGTAGATAAAGGAGAGGCATGCTGAATAAGGGGTTGAGCCCCCGAAACGTGTTATGTGTGAAATCTAATTAAGACCATTTTCTGTGAATCTGGATGAACATTGGTATTCATGCACTAAATTGGGGTAGTCTCCAAGTAGCAAGTGGCTGTAGTCCTGCTCATATCCTTCTGTCTCTTCATGTAATCCCAGACAGAGTCAACGATATTTAGAACAGGACTCTATGGGGGCCAGATCATCATTTCCAGAACTCCTTGTTCTGTTGTTGTCTGTGCATTTCATTGGGGTTTTCTGCCAGTAGCATTTCCCAATTCTGAAGACAATTACACGCAACTTCAGGTAAGATGCAACCAGTTTCCAGTCGACTACAAAGACTGGTTCAACTTGCAATGAATCATTCATTAAATGGTGACAACAATGAATCAAGCTGTAGACAGAATGGCCACATTTGAAAAAAATAAGTATAGGGTCTTAAAGAGTAACTAAACCTTTGACCTCAATGCCCTAATTAAGGTTTTTCTAATACACTTTTTTAATGGATTTTGTATTTTTTAAGACTTTTCCCTACCTAAAGCGCAACATTTCCTGTGCTCTTAAAACCGACATTTCTGTACACCGCTGACTTCTCAGCAGTGTACGGAGATTACATTTTATCAATGCTTTTTAGCGATTATGTAGTGGTGTAAAGGTGCCGCCGATTACCTGATAAACGAGTGAAGCGCTCATTTGTCGGGTAAAGTCTTCCTTGTAAGGCCTCATGGACATGACCGTATGTGTTTTGCAGTCCGCAAACTGCGGATGCGCAAAACACGGAAGCTGCTCCGCGTTCCGTTCCAAATTTGCGGAACGGAACGCGGCCCATTGTAGAAATGCCTTTTCTTGTCCGCAAAACGGAAAAGAATAGGACATGCTCTATTTTTTTTTGCGGGGCCACTGAACGGAGCAACAGATGATGTGGACAGCACACGGAGTGCGGCCCGGACGCGGACCAAACATACAGTCGTGTGCACGAGGCCTAATGTAGTGGGTTGGAGATAGTTTGTACCCATCCCCCATTGAGTACTTTTTATTATTCTGTATGTGATTTGTCTGTGTTATCTTATATTTAATCACACTTGGTAAATATATTTATTCACCTAGCTCGTGTAAGCTTATTAATTTTCAGATCTTTTGAATTCACGTTTTAAAAACAGTTACATGGGGAGGTACGGGAAACTGGCAAGATACAGGAACAGCAAGATGCAGATGTTGGTATGTTCTGCCACCATGTTGTCAATGGGACATTGAGCAGGATATTTACTTTCAGTACCTTATTTGGAATTGGAAAGGAATTTTTCTTCTAATATGCAGTAATTGCTATGTGCCTCAAAGGGCTGTGGAGTCTGTAGATGAAATGCTCCGACTCCAACTCCTCAGTTTTTGGCACTTCCGAATCCCTGACTCCTCTGTATTTAATATGCGAATGTATTTTATACATTTCGTTAGTAGAATCCCATAGTCATGTTTAAAGTTTAAGCTAACGATCTGAGTTTACAAGTTTTTATAGCCTTAGCTGAATTATAGCAGTTTTTCAAATGGTTTACAGCTTCAGTCTTGAACTATTGACTATCCATTCCCTTCACTTATACAAGTGTCTCCAGTCCTTAATCAGTTATCAGTGAGAGGCTAGGTTAACAGCAGAACACAACACAATGGAAAGTATAATTATAGTCACTCCTTAACTGTGCGTTGCGTGCCATATAGTGAAGCATATGAAAAGCATGCTTCTTCACGGTCACTTAACCTGTTCGTTTTTCGGTAACGTGACGCACTGCATGCATTGGCTTTTTTTTTTACTTCTCTAATGTAAGAATGTATAACTTTTTGTGAATTGGGACATTTAAACTTGCTTTTTTTATACATTTTTATTCCAATTTAAATTGAGTAGGAGTCGAAGTCGGTTCATTTTTTGCCGACTCCAGGTACCCAAAATTGCCTCCAACTCTGACTCCTCGACTCCGACTCCACAGCCCTGGTGCCTCATAAGCAGTTTTCGACTTCCTCTGCATCAACACAAAAGGATTCTAAGTTGAACTACCTTATTGACTGTGTAACTTTGTTTTAAGGGGATGGAGGAGAGCCCATACAAGATAAGAGTGTGGATAATCCACATGAGGTAGTAGACCCAAGTGCTGGGGGTTTGGGTGGACCATAGTCCAGGACCTGGTCACCTGGAGAGGCAAGACAGGAGACTTTGGCAGATTGGTGGACCGGAGGTTGAGAGATATAACTTGGGCCTGAGCGGCGCTGAGAAGAGAGGTCACCTGCCAAGAAGGAACCTCACGAGGAAAGAAAGAAATACCCTAAATTACAAGCCATATTACATGGTTTCACAGTAGGTTCCTGACTTGCATGCTACAGCGGTACCACTATTAGGCTACATGCACATGAACGTATTTTGTTTCCGTGTCAGTTCCAGTTTTTTTGCGGATAGGATGCAGAACCATTCATCTCAAAGGATCTGCAAAAAATGCGGACAGCACAGTGTGCTTTCCGCATCCGTATGTCCGTTCCGTAGCCCCGCAAAAAATAGAGCATGTCCTATTCTTGTCCGTTTTGCGGACATGGATAGGTATTTATTACAATGGAGCAGCAAAAAAAAAAAAATGGATGCCATACGGACGTCATCCGTTTTTTTTTTGCAGATCCGCAATTTGCGGACCGCAAAACACATACGGTCGTGTGCATGTAGCCTTAACAGGCAAGTCTCACATAAAACAACAAACATACTCATATTGTATTGATATTGTACATAATACTGAAATATACATACTATTCCCATACCAAACCCTTTTACTCCCACATTCAAAAGGCTGTTTATACAGAGCATTAACCACGCACACAAAAATCCATTCCCTCCACCTCTGTAAAAGGAAAATATAAACTCGCCTTAGATCACACACATTGTGCCAGCTCATGAATAAACATAAAGGGTGCCTAACCTTTATTAAATCCCATTCTAAATATGCTAAACAAAAAAAATATATATATTTTTTTTTTCCATACAGTGTATTACAAAAATTCTTTCCATGCAAAATAGGCGCCTGAAGTTCAGTCCTGTGTACAGGAGTATGAATTCCTCTGTGGCCGCACTAAACTCTGTACAGGACGGAGCATCTCTGCTCCTGCCTGTACCAGCACTGCTCCGTTAAAGCCTGGCACACATGGGCTACATCAGTGCGGGCACAAGCAGGAGAACAATGTCTTATGTGAGCTCCTGCCCTGTGCTCGATCCGCTAAATGTTTCAAATGGAACACCTCATGTATTTAATTTGATTTTCATTATGTCGCAAAGTAAGCCAAGCAGTATTTTTTGTTTTGTTTGCTGTTTTATTTAAATGATACAACCTTTAAAAAACCTGCCTGAAACATCCAAAGTCGATTCACATAAAACTTTGTTCTAATACTGTACGGAGCAGAAGCTCCATACAGTATTAGAATGTATTGGCTCCGGTGAGTCAAAGTTATTGCCACCTTTCAGTTGGTTTGTGTATATATAATTGTTTGGAGGTGTATAAACTCCTATGTAAATGTAGCCTGTTTTCCATCCACAGGCTACATTTAGGTGCACCTGTGAGGCCTGGGCCATATCAGCCAGTCTTGAGTGGGGCTCACAGTCCTCTCCTTTCTCCCATTGCAGGCCATGCTGGAGGTAACTGAGGAGTTTGCTGTGAGTTGGCCTATACATTCCTGTAATGCGCACTGGCCCCTGGTATTGCCCATATGGCACAGGTAGGTGAGTGTTAGGTCCCGAGCTACTTGAGAAACCTTGCCGTGGTGCTCGGGCTTAAGACATGTCCTCCACTGCAGGACATGTTGACTAATCTCTCAATTTTAACATCAGTTTGAGGGCTTAGTAAGACCGCAGTGTGCACCTGTTTTGTCATTTGTTATTTCTATAAAGTTATTGATTTGCGACTGTAAAAAGTCATTTCCCGAACTCAGGTCCAGTTCCAAGTGGTACCTTGGAATCGAACCAGAGTTCGGGAAATGTCTTTTTACAGTACAAATTAAATTTATAAAGTTATTACCCAAAGTCTCGCCAGACTTCGCAAAGCAATAACTTTGACTCACCGGAGCCAATACATTCTAATACCGTACGGAGCTTCTTTTTTCTTAGGAAAGCGGGGTACCATAGAGGACAGTAGCTTGGTGTAGGGACTATTAGACAGACCCGAGGTTCCAGAGGCTGGGGGGGGGGGGTCGCCCTTTTCGGGGCGGGTGCTCCAACTACAGCCATACAGAGATTTCCCAAATTATTTAGGGCCCTGAAGGGACAGAACTCCGTGAGCACCCGCTCCAGTGTGGTAGGGAACCCCCTCACAGCCTGGTTCACCTCCGATCCGCAATACCCTACACCAGCCTATTAGATTCCCATAGGTTAGTATAAGGTTAGCATAAAAGTTTAATTACTCTAACTTTATCACATAAACAAAATACAGGCAAATGTGATGCGTTTTGGCTAAACAGCCTTTTTCAAACAAGCAACTACATCTGTAGGCCGCAGTAGTGTATTACAGCCATCTTTCCAAATGTATTGTCAGCCTCAGATTCTGCAGAGGAGGAGTGAATGAGTACATTTTTAATCTAAACCTGGCCTATACCCACATTAAAACATCTAGGGGATGATTTGCACTGTACATTGTTGGAACTGCGTTCTGGGACTACTGGAAGTACTACAACCCTAATTTTAAGAGACCTTTATTTTGTTAAATCTGGCCTAGTTACTGACTCCTACACCATATGCCAGCCATTGCATACCCTACACGCCCTGCTTCGCACCCATACAAAAGCTGGCACCCGGGGCACACCCAAACCATCATCAGACAGGAGCCCTAACATCTGGAAATAAAGAAAAACTGAGTCCTCCCTCCACGGCACAGGGACCCAACAGTGTGAGGAAGGCCACTGGGATAGTGGCTCTGGCAGCAGAAAAAGTCTACCACTCCCATCACCTACAGAGCCTTATTTGTATGTATAATGTATGGGGTTGCTATTGCCCCGACTTTACTGGTCTTGCCAAAGTCTACACAGCAAAGCTGCCAAATTGCACAATTTTTGGTGCAATTTACACTAAAATCTAGGTGCATGCACTTTAGTAAATGTGGCATATTGTGTCTAAAATGATCCCGTTTTTACAATGGCCAATGATGGGTTTTAAAAGTGTGTTCCCATATAACATAATGGCTTATGGCCAGTCTTTCTGAAAACAACCTTATTTCTGTACCCTTAAAAGGAGATAAAATATTCTATGGAATCCAACTGAAATTAAATCCTGAGGTGAGCTCAGACTTTCCTCAAGCAATGACAATGTATGAATCTTGGTTGTTTTAATTAGCAGTTACACTATTAAAATTTTAGATTTTAAGCATTCCTATTAAAGGACATCTGTCAGCAGATATGAACTTGGCTGACCTGCTGCAAGTGAGCTTGGCAGCTGCGACTCAGCTGTTCTCTTCTGTACCGCAAGCCTCTTTCCTGTACTGCGCTACCACAGTATAGTGAAGCACATGGCGCAGTGCGAGACTTTAGAAGTCAGAATCAGGCATGATCACTTTTACACTGCAGAAGGTGTGGCAGCTGCAGAGAGAGGCGAGCCTCCAGGAGTAATGGCCATGCCCCCGTTGCTCCTAGAGTTTCATTTGCATGTATTAATATATATAACATAACCTCATTTTTCTCAGTAATGAGGGCACAAATTAACATGGGACCAACACAGATGCCTTCAGCTGCAAAGCGCATATGCAACAGGTCAGCAAATTTCATAGGTACAAATCTGTTGACAGATGCCCTTTAAAGAGCTGTTAGCATGATCAACGCTATTAAACCATACTTAAACCATAGGGTTGATTATGCTGATCAAAACTATACCTTTCTTTTGTCTGTAAAAACAGCCGTTTTATTCCTATGCAAATTAGCATGGTAGAGCACCAGGGGGCAGGGCTGAATCCTTAGAGCACTGCTTCTGTAACACCCCCATTCTCTGCACACTCCACCCTCCCCTTGTTTGACATGGCTAGACATCAGTATCCTGAGGGCACATCTGTGTTCTAGCATGTACTTATACACACTACTTACTAAAGCCTTACCATATTGAGAAGACCGGATTTCTATGCTTAGAAAGCTTATACATATTACAGCTTTATTTACAAGCACAATTTATGATTACAAAGATACCAGTAATATGTATTAGCTTTCTAAGTATAGAAAAAAAACATACTTCTATATACGGTAAGGCTATAACCTGGTGGTAATTTGTTAGCCTTGCATGTAAAGATCAAGTAGGTTCAAGTCCTAGTAGAGACTTTCAAATGTTTTTTCTTCAGGTATTTATTTTCTCCCTAATTTAACCAATGATAAAAGGCTGTAGCCTTACTATATTGAGAACAGTGTTTTTTTAGTTTAGAAAGCTAAAACATATCACTTGTTTTCTGCAAAATATATGATTATATTGTGTCTTTATAATCATATATTGTGCCCGTCCACCACCAAGCGCTGCTCCCATACAAGTGAAAGGAAGTCCACGCACAGCCCCTGCTCCCATTCATTTCTATGGGGCAGATGGAAATAGCCAAGCTAGTGCTCGGCTGCTTTCGGCGGCCCCATTTAAATGAACGGACGGCAGCTGCACATCGCAGTGCGCCCTCTATTAATTTCCCTGCTCCGTTCTCGTTGTAGGTGCGGGTGCTGCACCTATCAGACAATGGAGGCATATCCTAGCGATATGCCCCCATTGTATATAATGGAAAAAACACTTTAATACCAACATTTTTGGGTGGGAGGAGGTGCTGGAAACTAATTACTAGTTTTCCATAGAATTAGAATTTCTGAGAAAAGGCTGAGACCGGAGTAAAATGAAACTGGGCAACATTAACACGGATGCTGGGGGAGGGAGGCCATTTTTTTTTATCGGCCATCGCACTGCCATTTTTAGAAGCAATTGATGTCAATGGGGCTATTCACATGGCAGTTGGTCATTTAAGAATAGGACACGTTCAGTTTTTGGCTGTTTTCACAGAAATCAATGAGTCCTTTTGTAACTGCCGTTTAGACAGGAGTGCACCCCTCTAATGGCCGTTAAATATGGGTACAATGCAAAAAAAGGGCCATTTTGAGCACACGGTTAATGCCGTAAGAGCAGAGAGTTTCCCACAAACGTTAAATAGTTGGGTTTGGCTGACAATACTCTACGGACTCTTTTACACAAGTAAGCTTTCCGCCCGGATGCGATGCGTGTAGCAAATGCATGGCATCTGGACTAAATCCTGACCCATTCATTTCAATGCACACTAGCTTCATTTTTCGAGCATTATCTTTCCGTTCAGGGGAAAAAAAAAAAAAAAAAAAACTGCATGTTCTATATTGTGCATTTTCACACATCCCTGGCCCCAAAGTAATGAATGGGGATATGTAAAAAACGGACAGCATCCAGATGCAATGCGTTTCTCACAGGTGGTTGCCAGTGGATGTAGATGGTTATTCTTCCGTTTTTCCTCATGTGTGTGAAAATCGCATACAATCTGAATGCAGTCTGGACAGAAAAAAAACAAAAAAAACAACACTGAACACAATCTTAGAGAAAACTTGAACTTGTGTCCATCAGTTTTTCCCTGAACAGATCCTGACACAATCCATATCACTCGTGTGAAAGAGGCCTAATGCGTACCGAGGCTTTTATGGCCAATCAAAGGATTTTCAGACGGATGAAGTGGAAACAATTATATGTTTCTTACTTTAATTTCCTCTTGTTCTTTCAAATCAAAAAGGGGTTATCCCATGATTATTTAAAAAAAATAAAAAATTAAAATCGGACATCATATAGTACACGTCAATCTCTAACAAAGCTAGAACCATTCCTGTACCTCACATGGATCCAGAAAGCTCCCCATTCTATGCTCCAAATCGCTCATCAAACTGGCGCGTCCCTTCTGCTGCAACTCTCAGATAGCAGTTGGAGCTGAGCATGTCTGTCCACCTCAGCAAAGTGGTCAGAGATATAATAAAAGATAACAAACAGCAGGTGGCGCTATACAAATACATTTTATAGAATAGCTCAATGGCCATGCTAAATGTATAATACATGCTACTACAAAAGTATTCAGATCCGGGTTCTAGTTTGAAAACCGTAGCTTTTTTTCACTGGATAACCTTTTTAAGAGAGGATGGGTTTAGTTAGTTAAAGAGACAAGATAAGCGTTTCAGTCTGAATAGAGATTTACGGACCTATTCCAGACTGTAGAGAAAGATGTGGTGACACACCTGCCAACCACTGAAAGGCCACGAGAAATATTAAGGATGACAGAAAGAGAAAGTTGATTGGTCATACTGATCATCAGCGCCATTATGCCATTATCATCACTGAATGCGCTCACGAATAGGATTAGGTGTTTGGGTATGAAGGCAGGCCGAACGCAAATGTGGAAGATGTGCTAATATTTCTGTGTAAATACACAAAGAATCAGAGGAGAAAAGCCCAGACCAGCGTGTGAACGTATACTTCCACAAACGAAGGCGAAATTATGCAGACACCCCCGGGGTATGTAATCCCATATGACTGCATTCCTCTGAATAGCTGAGATGTTAGGTACCACCCTGGTATCCGGCAGGAGAGCAAGGAAAGAAACGCATGTGCTGAAACCGAGACTCTGGACGGAAGGAGTTAATAGTGGGAATATAAATCTCAGTAAGTCCAGATCCGGTGACCCTTAAAGGAAATTGTCACCAGGATAATCGCTACTGAAGTAAAGCCATGGCCTAATAGCACTTAGTACCTTATTTCCAGATGTGCCATTGTTCCAGCAATAGATGTTTTTTATCCTCTGAAAATCCAGTTTATTTTGTATGCAAATGAGCCAGTAAGGTGCCCAGAGGGGCGTCACTCTTGCAGGAAGGAGCGCTGGCACGCCTCCTGCTAGTGCCCAAGCCAACCCTCATGCTGGGGGCAGGGAAAAGGGGGCAGAGTTATGGCGTGAATGTGATGTATGAGGGGTGGGTGGCCACATTGTGGCAGGGGGCGTTCCTCAGATCCTTCCTGCAAGGGTGACGCCCCTCTGGGCACCTTACTGGCTCATTTTCATACCAAATAAACTGGATTTTCAGAAGATAGAAAAGATCTATTGCTGGAACAATGGCACATCTGGAAATAAGGTACGAAGTGCTGTTAGGCCATGGCTTTACTTCAGTAGCGATTATCATGGTGACAGATTTACTATTGGGGTTATCCCATGATTAATGTGAAAAATGAAAATCAGACATACAGTACACAGCAATTGCTTTCTAACAAAGCTAGAAGCAGCCCTGTACCTCACATGGATCCAGAGATCTCCCCATCCATTGCTCTGCTAGATTTATATTAAGCCGACAGCTCAAGGGGAGTGTCCTTTCTGCTGCAGCTCCGGAGGCGTGCCCATTCAGCTGGAGCTCTCTGCTTATCATAACTCAGGAGGCAGTTGAAGGATGAAACGGAGCATGTGCGGCCTTCTCAGTGAGCAGGTCAAAGAAATAAGAAAAAAAAAAACAAACAGCAGGTGGCGCTCTACAGATACATTTCACTGAATAACTCCGTGGCAATACAAGATTTTTAATTACAAGCAATTACAAATGTATTTAGAACCATTCATGGGACAACCCCTTTAAAAAAAAAATCTAAGCTGTTTGCTCAACTGAGATACATGCAGTACTGTGCTGAAGAAAATACAGCAGTACAACCTGCGATTATTGTAAGAGGAGAGGAGTGCAAGGCGAATGGACCATGACCATATTTATCATAATGGATTTTATAGAGAGTCTGTCAACAACAGGGCCGATTATCCGTCAGATACCCTCAAATGGGGGGGGGGGGGGAAGAGCATTGCAACACCCCAATGCACCCCCCCTAAATCCCCAGATAGAGCACAATGCTCCTGTAAAGCAGTACAGTTACAAATAGATGGAGCGTCCCCTGGTCAGGCTGTGCAGACAATCAGCTGCTCCCTGTAGACTCAGAGTCCATAAAGCAAAGACAAATGTGGATAGAAAATAGAGTATCGAGCGCATGCGCCAGGCAGGCCAAGTAAAGAGGGCCTGTCACCAGGAAATATAGTGCAATCTGCAGGCAGCAGGTTATAGAGCAGGAGGAGCTGAGCACATTGATATATAGTTTTATGGGAAAAGATTCAGTAAAACATGTAATTTACATCTCTGCTTTTTCTGACAACAGGGGGGAGGTGTTATCAGTGATTGTTAGCATTCTCTGTGTAACTGCGCAGAAATAGATAGCTGTCAGTCACTGATAGCCTGCATGGGTATAGTCCTAAATTAGAAATGGCAGAGATATAAATTACAGGTTTTACTGAATCTTTTTCCACAAAACTATATATCCATCAGCTCAGCTCCTCCTGCTCTATAACATTCTGCCTGCAGATTGCTCTGCACTTTGTGGTGACAAGTCCTCTTTTAGTCACTCATTTTTTTTCACAAGTTAGCAGAAAATGACACTTTCTGAGAAAAAAAATAAAAAAAAGTTTCAATTACTGCTAACTTCTGGCAAAAAAATAAATAAAAATCTCAGACGGACTCACTATGCCTCTCAGTTAATACCTTGGGGTGTCTACTTTCCGAAATGGGGTCATTTGTGGGGTGTGTTTACTGTTCTGGCATTTTGGGCGGGGCTAAATTGTGAGCCGCCATGTAAAACCTAAAAGTACTCATTGGAATTTGGGCCCCTTTGCGCACCCAGGCTGCAAAAAAGTGTCACTCATGTGGTATCGTCGTACTCAGGAGAAGTAGGGCAATGTGTTTTGGGGTGTATTTTTACATATACCCATGCTGGGTGAGAGAAATATCTCTGTAAATTGTCAACTTTGTATAAAAATTTTTAAAAGTTGTCGTTTACAGAGATATTTTTCACACAAAGTATGGGTATATATAAAAATACACCCCAAAACACATTGCCCTATTCTCCTGAGTACGGCGATACCACATGTGTCACTTTTGCAGCCAGATGCAAAGGGCCCTAAACCAATGAGTACCTTTAGAATTTCACATGGCATTTTACGCATTTGGATTCCAGACTTCTTCTCACGCTTTAGGGGCCCCTAAAATGCCAGGGCAGTACAAATACCCCACATGTGACCCTATTTTAGAAAGAAGACACCCCAAGGTATTCCGTGAGGGGTATGGTGAGTTCATGTAAAATTTTATTTTTTGTCACAAGTTAGTGGAATATGAGATTTTGTAAAAAAAAAAAAAAAAACAATTTCCGCCAACTTGTGCCAAAAAATTTTTTTTCTGTGAACTTGCCATGCCCCTCAGCGAATACCTTGGGGTATCTTCTTTCCAAAACGGGGTCAAATGTGGGGTATTTATACTGCCCTGGCATTTTAGGGGCCCTAAAGCGTGAGAAGAAAAATGCGTAAAAATGCCCTCCTAAAAGGTACTCATTGGAATTTGGGCCCCTTTGCGTATCTTGGCTGCAAAAAAGTGGCACACATGTGGTATCGCCGTACTCAGGAGAAGTAGGGCGATGTGTTTGAGGTGTATTTTTACATATACCCATGCTGGGTGAGAGTAATATCGCTGTAAATTGACAACTTTGAATAAAAAAATTTAAAAAGTTGTCGTTTACAGCGATATTTCTCACACACAGTATGGGTATATGTAAAAATACACCCCAAAACACATTGCCCTACTTCTCCTGAGTACGGCGATACCACATGAGTGACACTTTTTTGCAGCCAAGATGCGCAAAGGGGCCCTAAAACCAATGAGTACCTTTAGGATTTCACATGGCATTTTTACGCATTTGGATTCTCACGCTTTAGGACCCCTAAAATGCCAGCGCAGTATAAATACCCCACAAGTGACCCCATTGTGGAAAGAAGACACCCCAAGGTATTCTGTGAGGGGCATGGCGAGTTCACAGAAAAAAAAAATTTTGGCACAAGTTGGCGGAAATTGATTTTTTTTTACAAAATTTCATATTCCACTAACTTGTGACAAAAAATAAAATTTTGCATGAACTCACCATACCCCTCACGGAATACCTTGGGGTGTCTTCTTTCTAAAATAGGGTCACATGTGGGGTATTTGTACTGCCCTGGCATTTGAGGGTCTCCGCAATCATTACACGTATGGCCAGCATTAGGAGTTTCTGTGATTCTCCTTATATTGAGCATACGGGTAATGAGATTTTATTTTTTCCGTTCAGCCGCTGGGCTGAAAAAAAAATAAAAAATAAACGGCACAATTTTTTCATTCGCATCGATCAATGTGGATGAAAAAATCTCTGCCAAAATCAGTGACTGCGGTGCGGTGGGCTGGGCGCTAACTACCTAACAAGTAACTAACTGGCGGTGATAAGGGACCCTTATGCCCCATTCACACGTCCGAAATTCTGTTTGCGGAACGGAATTGTGGACCCATTCATTTCTTTGGGGACAGACTTTGTCCCGCTCGGATCCGGAATTACGGATCCGCGCTTCCGGGTCTGCACTTCCGTTCCGCAAAAATATAGAACATGTCCTATTCTTGTCCGCAATTGGTGCAACTTTACATAGCTACCTGGTCCTCTGGTGGTCGATCCCAGCAAATGGGACCACCAGAGGACCAGGTAGCAGCTATATCAGACGCTGTTCACAAAACAGCGTCTGATATACTTGTTTGATGCGAATTATTTCGCATCTACAGCCTGCCAGCGATTGATCATCGCTGGCAGGCTGCAGTTCAAGTTGTGAGACGCGCGGCACTGTGAATGTGAGTGCTCGCGTTCACAGGCAGTCTCGCGAGATGACGCGCCGATGCGTCCAGGAGGAGTAAACCAGCCGCCTCCTGGACGCATCGGTGCGTACAGCGGTCGGGAAGCGGTTAAAAGGGGTCGTCCAGCCTTTTATGTGCTGGCCTATACTCAGGATAAGCCATGACTAGCTGATTAATGGGGTCAGAACCCCACCGATCAGCTGTTCTGTGTAGCTCCGTCTCCGGAAGTTGGTGCCGGAAGTACAGAGTTCTGTTAACATTGCAGTGGAAAGCGCTCATAGCTGCAGCACTGCTCTTTCACTTCAATGGGAGTAGCGCTGTTCACCACAATGCTGACATTGGTGCAGACAGACTTCTGGGGATGGAGCCACACAGAATAGCTGACTGGCAGGGGTGTGGGGTGTCGGACCCCCGCCAATCAAAATGGCTGGACAACCCCAAAAATGTATAAATTACAAGTTTCGCTAAATCTTTTCCCACAAAACTATATATGAATCTGCTCAGCTCCTCCTGCTCTATAACCTGCTGCCTGCAGATTGCCCTATATTCCATGGTTGCGGGTTCTCTTTAACCCCTTAGACCACACATATGCCTTTTTTACGGCGGTCACTAAGCTTTTTTGTGGTGGCCCAGTCTAAGCACTGCACGGGTCCCATGAGAGCCGAGGTGCAGCTCTAAGAGCCCGGACCAGCAATGGCGCCCGCCGCATGTAAAGCACTGACAGAGGGAGCGGTCTCCGATCAGCACCCCGCAAATGCTATCGCAGGGTGCCGGTGTGTGTTAAAGCAGGCTGAGGTCTTATGAAGGCCCCAAGCCTGCCTTGAGTCGTTTCCAGCAGGCTGTGCCTCTCTGGCGCAGCCTGCGGGTCAATGTCAGCATAGCACTGACATTAAAATATAATACACTATAGGAATAATGCATTGCATTTTAAAATCAATCTGAATATTGTCTGTTATAGTCCCCTTGTGAGACTATTTAGTGGTTAAAGTTTAAAAAAAAAAAAAAAAAAAACACATTTATTAAATGTTTTTTTTCCATTGAAAATATGCTTTTTAATGAAAAATAAAATAAAATAGCAATAAAAAAAAGATAATCTCTCCCATATGTTTTGTATTGCCATGTCTGTAACAACCCGGACTACATAAAAAAATAATAGAATTGCTAATTTATTCTTAGTTGCCAACATTTTTTTTCATGTTATAAAAAAGGAGGGGGGGGGGGGGGGTTACTGCATATATATTCATCCCCTGTGCTATGAAACAAAGTAAAGTGTGGTCCAACCAATTAACTTCAGAAATCAAAATAGTTGCGGAAATCACTCTCCGTTTGAGCAGGATTCCTGTTATGGGCACTACTCGTTTCACATCGGCACACGGCATTATACTGATTTATAATGTTGTGTGTCTCTGCATGAACTTACAGGTGAAACTCGAAAAATTAGAACATCGTGCAAAGTTCATTTATTTCAGCAATGCAACTTAAAAGGCGAGGTTAATATACAAGATAGACTCATCACATGCAAAGCGAGATATTTCAAGCCTTTATTTGTTATAATTTGGATGACTATGGCTTACAGTTTATGAAAACCCCATAGTCACAATCTCAGAAAATTAGAATATTAGATGAAACTAATAAAAAAAAAAAAAAAAAAAAAAGAAGATGTTTAAGAGAAAAATGCAGGACCTCTGAAAAGTATAATCATGCTTATGTACTCAGTATTTGGTTTGGGCCCCTCAATGCAGCGTGGCATGGATGCTATCAGCCTATGGCACTGCTGAGGTGTTATGGAAGACCAGGAAGCTTCAATGGCAGCCTTCAGCTCTTCTGCATTGTTTGGTCTCATCTTTCTCTTGGCAATGCCATGAATCTGCTGCATGACTTGAAGACTGCTGTACGCCAACACAACCCATCTAACGTGGCGTTAGAGCAGTTTTGTCTGGAAGAACAGGAAAAGTCCCAGTGTCTAGAGGCGATACCTAATAGAGACATAGAGTACCCTAGAGCAGTGTTTCCCAACCAGTGTGCCTCCAGCTGTTGCAAAACTACAACTCCCAGCATGCCTGAACAGCCAAAGGCTGTCCGGGAATGCTGGGAGTTGTAGTTTTGCAACATCTGGAGGCACACTGGTTGGGAAACACTGCCCTAGAGACACATATCTAATAGGCTCCACAAAGCATTGCCTTTCAGGGGATTAATACTTATGCACACTAAAGGTCTCTGTTTTTTATATTAATTTTTGTTTATGTCCGAGTATAAAAAATATTTTGTATTTTCAAAGTAAGTTTAAGTAAACTTAAAAAAAAAAAAAAGAAATTTTAGCGTGTCATACAGCAAAGTCGGGAAGCACCAAATGGGTGCATACTCTCACACAGCTTTGTAGTGCATACCTTTTTAATACCATTTTTAAACAAAATATTAAAATTCCTTTTCGGTATTAATCTTACATTTAACTTGCCTTCCGTTTATTTAGTTCATTCTTTATTATTGCATTTAACCCCTTCCCGACCAGCGCCGTACTAGTATGGCGCTGGACGGATTTTAAAAGATGGCGCCCACTCCTGAGCAGAGCGGGCACCATAGCCGCGGGGTGCCTGCTGTTTCTTATCGCAGGCACCCGCAGCTAATGTCTGAAACTGGCGGTAATGCCGATCGCGGACATTTAACCTCTCAGATGCCGTGGTCAATGCTGACCACGGCATCTGAGCGCACAAAACATCGGAAGCATGTGCTAATGCATTGGGGGTCTATGAGATTAGCAATCTAATGATTTTTTTATAGCTTCCATAAGGAACTATAACAAGCAGTGTTAAAAAATAAATAACGTTGTTAAAAATAAAAAATACATAAAAATTCAAATCACCCCCCTTTCCCCAAAATAAAAATAAAAGAACTTAAAGTTCCCGTTCCGTACAGTATTAGAATGTATTGGCTCCGATGGGGAGAAGTTATTACTTCCCAAAGTCTCGCAAGACTTTGCGTAATAACTTCGGGAATTATTACTGTAAGGGCTCTTACAGACGAGCGGATCTCCTGCGTGTTATCCGCAGCGAGAATGAGAGCCAAGCTGCGCGGTGGACATCAGAGGCACGAAGCAGTAACATGATAGATACTGCTCCGTGCCTCTCTCACTACAAAATCACTGTGAGATAAAGTTGTCACAGTGATTTTGTAGTGAAAGGCTCACAGAGAGGCACGGAGCAGTATCTATCATGTTACTGCTTGGTGCCTCTGATGTCCATGTTCAGTTTCCGTTCTGCAAAAAAACGGATATCATACAGAAACAGAAAGAAAGCGGAACGGAAACACTACTGAAACCAAAAACGGACCGCAAAACCATGCAGTCATGTGAACGAGCCCTAAGGGTTCATTCCAATGGATGTATGCTATCCGCAAAAATGCGGATCTTTTTTTGCGGATTAGAGGTTGACCCATTCACTTCTATGGGACCCTTTCCTTCCATTCAACGGCTCTGCAAAACAAATGAAACATGTCCTATACTTGTCATTGAAAATCAAGATTTTTGCAGATTGCACTGCATTCTGTGGTGACAGGTCCTCCTTAAAAAAAAATACTTATCCCATGCACATCATTTATCCCCTATCAACAGGGTAGGTGATAAAATGTCAGATTGCTTGGGGTCCAACCTCCAGGTTTCCACAGCTACTTGACATTTAATGTAGACTTATATTATTAAATGTTTCAAAATCTTCAAAAATGGAGTTTTCTAATGGGTTGAAGTTTAACAAAAAGCAAAAATTGTATTTTTATTACCATAAGACGCACAACAGAGCGGGGAATGGCAGTGCGTCTTACGCTGGGTTCACACCTGAGCGTTTCTGAGACGCGCGTTTTTGTGTGCTTTTTGGCAATAGTAAACGCGCGCGTTTGTGTGATTGACTGCAGTGTTGGCTTCTCTCCAAACTGTGCCTAGCACCTGGGGTTGGGCCTTTCCAGCATGTTGCAAATTCATAAACGCGCGTTTTCAGTGTCAAAAACGCGCAAAATACAAGCGTTGCGCTTTCCCATTGAAGTCTATGGGCCAAAACGCGCGACAAACGCCCCAAAAAAAGCTCAAGTACTTGTTTATGCGTCAGGCATTTTTCAGCGCGTTCGAACGCGCTGTAAAACGCGAAAATGTGAACCAGTCCCATAGGGAAGCATTGGTTTGCATCGGTTATGCGTTTTACAGCGCGTTCGAACGCGCTGTAAAACGCGCAAGTGTGAACTAAGGGTTAGCGCTCTTTCACACTTGCTTTTTGGTTTTCCGGCATAGAGATCCGTCGTCGGGGCTCTATGCCGGAAAAATCCTGATCAGGATTATCCCAATGCATTCTGAATGGAGAGAAATCCGTTCAGGATGCATCAGGATGTCTTCTGTTCAAGACCAGAACGTTGCTTGGCCGGAGAAAATACCGCAGCATGCTGCGCTTTTTGCTCCGGCCAAAAATCCTAAACACTTGCCGCAAGGCCGGATCCGGAATTAATGCCCATTGAAAGGCATTATTCCGGATCCGGCCTTAAGCTAAACGTCGTTTCAGCGCATCGCCGGATCCGACGTTTAGCTTTTTCTCAATGGTTACCATGGCAGCCAGGACGCTAAAGTCCTGGTTGCCATGGTAAAGTGTAGTGGGGAGCAGGGAAGCAGTATACTTACCATCCGTGCGGCTCCCGGGCGCTCCAGAGTGATCCATCACGTGATCCATGCGCATGGGGCTCTCTGACGTCATTCTGGAGCGCCCCGGGAGCCGCACGGACTGTAAGTATACCGCTCCCCCGCTCCCCACTACTACTATGGCAACCAGGACTTTAGTAGCGTCCTGGCTGCCATAGTAACGCTGAAAGCATACTGAAGACTGATCCGTCTTCAAATGCTTTCAGGTCACTTGCGTTGTTACGGATGCGGCGGGCACTTCCGGCAAATGGAGTACACGACTACTCCGGACAACGCAAGTGTAAAAGAGGCCTTATGAAGTGAACACCAGTGACAGTTTCCATTATAGAAGCAGTCATCAGTATGCAAGAGGAACGGGAAGCAGCGAGTGTAGTGCTGCGCTAACTTTACCGAACTGCACACAGCACCAGGACACAGTGCAAGAAGGCGCACACTATGACCCGACGCTGTGCGACGTCGGGTCACAGGGCAGCACTTGGCCGACAGAAGACAAGGATGCCGTGTCAGCGCAGTCCGAAGCAGGAGAAGTTCATTTACTTTTTTTTTTTTTGTATGTGTGATGGAGCTTGGGGGTCTAATCTGAGGAGGTATCTAATGCCTCGTTTCCACTGAGCGGATCGGTTCGGGTCGGTACGGTACGGTTTGCTATTTTGGGTGTTTCCACTATGAAAGCGATCCATACAAGCGAACCGTACCGCACCATTCAGGGTCCTGCTTCAGATGTAGGGCCATAGAAAACTGGAACGGTTCGGTTAGGGAGGAGCTACTTGCGTCATACAATACATTCTCCTGATTGGTGGCCTGCATTACGTCAAACGTAAGCGCAACATAAACACCACGCCGCGCCACGTATGGACCCGGCGTCCCGAGTTGTAGTGGAAACGCTCACCTAAATAGACCGGACCATTATAAATCTTCCAAACTCTGCCAACCCGAACCGATCCGCTCAGTGGAAACGAGGCATTAGGGTCTAATCTAAGGTCTAATCTGAGGAGACAGAGGTCTGATGGAGCTTGGGGGGTGTCTCATCTGAGGAGGAATGGGGGTCTGATGAGGTTCTGATACAGAGGTCTGATGGAGCTTGGGGGTCTCATCTGAGGTCTGATAAAACATTTTTTCCTGTATATCCTGTGTGTCTTCAAAAAATAGGGTAAGTGGTAAACACCAGGCAGGTAAGTGACCACTGGGCAGCACTGGCGGGGTATGTAGTATGTAGTGTGCAAAATCTCCTTCACACATGATGTTTTTTTCCTACATTTTCTAATTCATAGCATGCTCATCATTGCGGAATAATTTCACCACAGCAAAGTAAGTAGCAAATGGGGATTTTGCTGCCGTTTCACTGGAAATTCTATGATGTCAAATTTCTGCTCTCTCTGAACTGACACTTTTGCCTCCATAACTATATGGGGAGTACCCCACTGACCACATATGTGCACACATATACACCCATGTATACGTAATTTATATACTCTATAAAAAGAGTCCTACACCCAGGCATATAATTAAACCGGTTCGCATGCTAATTGAAGTTTAATAAGCAGCGTCTGCAACTAAAAAAAAATAAAATAAAATTCTAACAAGTGATTCGCAAACAAGGACACCACTAATTATAAGACACACAGTAACCCGCACGTCTGAATACACCCACAATGTGTGCTCCTCGTCATATGTACATGTCCATACTGACAGCGACTAGTGTATGAAGATCCCGGAAAGGGTCTCACCTTCATCACAGGTATTGGTTTCCTGGCACAAGTGTCACAAGAAGGCTATACCTGCACATAGAATACAGAAATATCTGCCTCTTATATCTATGGACCAGCGCTGGTGCCAGGGTAGGACTTATAATAGGCCCCGCAATAAAAGCACATTTAAAAAATGTATAAAAAAAAACTGTATTGTGGGCAGTCGCTGTAAGGCTGCTTTCAAACTCTGTTTCACCCGGCTTTTCCGTGCAGTAAATGAGAATCGGTCAAATATCATATATACTGCGTATATTTTATGTGCAGATATTGACCTGCCGTGGCAATGGTTTGTGCGATTCTGCACCTTATATATAGTGGTTTCCCCCATAGGCTTCAATGGGTTTGTTAAAATAAACAGAAAACCTGCACCATAATTCCCAACAAAAAAAGTGTAAAAAAACTTAGGATTTTCTGCATACAAATCCGTACCATATGCAGTTACCCTTACCCTTAGGCCCGCCATGCCCGAGTTGTGGGCCGCAAACCACGGGCACTGGCTGTATGCACTGCGCACCGCGGTAAGATCCTATTGATTGATGTGTCCTATCTTTTGTGGTGCAGAGTCACTGACCCGGAAGCCCACGGAAACCCTTCCGTGGACTAACATGTCAGCGTCTCCGCACTGTGGACGGGTTTGCGCCGCAATGGGTGGTGCACACGGCCGGTGCCTGCGTTTTGCATAAGGCCGTATTCTGCAGGTTAGTAGGATTACAGTTTTTATGTTCTCATACATAAACTAGTAAACTACTTGACCACATTTTTACTTGGCTGTTTTGACTATTTCCATTACAGAATTCACTGTATGGGATAAATACTTTCATATTTTAATAGTTCAGGAATTTTTGCATGCGCCAATACCAATGGTTTTGTTGTGGTTTGTATTTTTTTATTTGTAAAATGGGGACAGTGGATTATTGGATTTTTCAATTCCTTTTTTTGGACATCCATTAAAAAATAAAATAATAAATTACAATTTTTTTTTTAACCTTATTTTTAGTCTGCCTAGGGGCAGTTCCTCAACTGCACTTTCCAGTCATGATCTCAGAAGATCCCACAGAATGAATAAGTGGTAAGTCCTGATGCACTGACACTAATTATATTACCTGCTCAGCACTAAGGAAATCCTGATAACATGACCGGCAGGTGTGCCCTGAGGACTGGAGCGGACACTGCCCTAGAGGACTTGAACAAGCAGTCACCCCCCAAAGTGTGCAGGCCGCCCCTGTCAGATACCATGGACACAACTGCCCACAGCATTTGACGGGGTTAAACGTCCCTGATCAGAGATGACACAGCGGATGGATGTCTCCTGTGTAAAACAGCATGCACCCACTGGCTATGGTCCATCTTCACAGTCCCAACATCCGCCACATATGTATGGCCGTTGTCACCAAGTGTTTAAAGGGATTGTCTAACTTAAGCGAATTGCATTCATCATGTAGATAGCGTTAATATGAGACACTAATGTATTGCAATTGTCCATATTGCCTCCATTGCTGGCTTGATCCATTTTTCCATTAAATTATACACTGCTCGTATTCAGGGGTTACGACCACCCTTGCAATCCAGCAGCAGTGGTCGTAGATGCAGGAAAAGCCACCCAACGCTCTGGTGGCTGGGACTGCAGGACTGTGCACAGGCCAGCGCTTTTTCCTATAGTGTGCAAGCACGACCACCGCTGCCGGACTGCAAGGTGGTCGTAACAATGGATACAAGCAGTGTATAGCGTAATAGAAAAATGAATCCAGACAGCAAAGGAGGCAATATGGACAAAAATTAGTAAGTGGCTAAGGGTACTTTCACACTTGCGTTGGTGCGGATCCGTCTGTTTATTTGCACAGACGGATCCGCACCTATAATGCGTTTGTATCCGTTCAGAACGGATCCGTTTGCATTAGGTTTAAAGAAAAATGACAAAGTCCAAAACAGATCCGTTTTGAATTACATTGAAAGTCAATAGGGAACGGATCCGTTTTTCAAATGCACCATATTGTGTCATTGAAAACTGACCCGTCCCAATTGACTTACATTGTAATTAAAAACGGATCCGTTAGGCTCCGCCTCTTCAGACGGACACCAAAATGCTGCATGCTGCGTTTTGGTGTCCGCCTCCAAAACGGAATAGAAGCAGAACGGAGCTGAACTGATGCATTCTGAATGGATCCTTATCCATTCAGAATGCATTGGGGCTGAACTGATCCGTTGTGGACCGTTTGTGAGAGCCCTGAAACGGATCTCACAAACGGAATCCAAAAAGCCAGTGTGAAAGTACCCTTAGTATATTCATATATTAAATCAGCTCAAATGGATAACTAAGCCCGCTTTCCCTATCCACTTTTCAAAAATGGCATAGTGTAAGAAAAAAGGAAAATGTCACTTTTTTTGCATAAATAAGCCCATGAGATCACGTCGTGAGGACTTTTTGAACCTAGAGTTCTGGAGTGAAGGGCTGATAATTTGCCCCTATGGCATTTCTAAGCTCACTAATGACCCTATACCACATCCATATCCTGAGTAGAGGTAACAGGTAGCCCATTACAATGCACCATCACTCGACTTTGGCTGGACCTTGAGCTCGGTAAAGTATAACTATATCAAAAAAGGCATCTCCACCCATTACAAGAGTCAGAGGGTAAGAGCCTCATTTACATGCATCAGATCCACCAAGTCACGCAGCCAGAAATCCAAGACATTTTTCATTAGGGCCTCAAGAAGTTGGTTTGAGAAGTGCACATTCTCCAGGGTTCTGCATGGACATGTTCTACCTGAAAAACAAGCTCGGTCACATCACATGAAGGACAGGCGGCAGAAACCTAGCTTTTTTTTCTCCTTTCTTAAGTACAGCAGAGACATTTAGGATTCCACGTACAAACCCTACTTATCTCAAGAGCTCAGGGAATCAAAAGAACAAACACGAGGGAAGTTGGGAGGGTTGTCGTCAGCACGCAGGCAGAATTATTCATATTTTGTGTGTTTACAGTGAAAAATGGGCCAACCTTGTAGTATAACGTGACATTCTAGCCAAAGATAAGCATTTCTAATGTATACTACAGTGAACAGGGCTCCATCGTGATGAGGGCGACCCTATTCATGGAGGTTGTAGATTTGTTTTTTATGTGCCAGTACGTGGTTCTATAGTAGCATATAAAAATGTACTGGTCCACACAAAAATGCCAGTTCCTGCTCTGCTGGGCACCCCAACACCTTTGAAAAGGTCAGATTAAGGGGGTGTCCAGCGGCTAAATATTGATGACCAGTCCGCAGGATAGAGGCAAAAATCCTAGACTTTATTCAATAGTCATTAAAACTAGGGGTACAGTCCGCTTGTTTGGCGAGTGGACTGTATCCCTGGTTATTATCGTGAATACTGAATAAAGCTTTGGATTTTTTCTTCTATAGAATTTATTTCCCGTGGGCCATCGGTTTCCACTGCTTCTAGCTGCGGATTTCAATCATCATCGCGGAGCTAAGGTGGTGAGCACAGCTCAGGTATCCCTATCCTCAGGATAGCAGTTGTACCGCCAGCGCAAAAGAGACAACGCACATTTCCCCCTTCAAACAGCTGATTGGCGGGAGCGGACCCCCACCGATCCTGAGGATAGGTCATCAACCCTAAGCCACTGCACAACCTCTTTAAGGATACCTGCACAGATTTCCATGTGGATTTCAGTGCGTTTCCGCACGTGCTGCTTGCAGTTTTTGGAGCAGATTTGGAAGGAAAAACATTAAAGTGTATATGAGATTTGTCTAATCTCATACACTTTGCTGGTACCGTATTAGGGCTCATGCACACAAGCGATCCGTGGGTCGGATGTGGACCCATTCACTTCAATAGGGTAGCAAAGGGTGTGGACAGCACAGCGAGTGCTGTCCGCATGTCCATTCCGCAGCCCTGCAAAAAATAACATTTTACGGACAAGCAAAGGAAAGTTCTATAGAGGGCCGGACGTTCCATTCGTAAAAAAGCGAAACACACGGCCGGTATCCATGTTTTGCAGATCTTCAATTTGTGGACCACAAAGACGGCTACAGTCATGTGCATGAGCCGGTCGTTGGTCGGCCATTCTGTGCATTGGGGACCGCAATTTGCGCTCCCCAATGTACGGGAAACATCCGTGCGGATTCTGCAGACGGATCCAGACCCCATTCAACACGTTCTATTTTTTTTTTTGTGGCGCTTCCATAGGGTTCTGCATCGGACCTTCCGGATCCGTGATGCGGGGTGCAAACCGCCAGTGATGTTCGTGTGCCTGAGCCCTTATGCTGTGTTTTTTTCCGTGCAAGAATCTGCACAGCAAAACCATTTGTAATCTGCAATTTGTGCAAGTAGCCCAAGGCTGAAAACACACAGGTATTATGTGGTGTTTTTAGGGGTGTTTTTGGTGTAATTTTTACAAAAACTTAATCTCCAGAAGTTAGCGATTCTTTTGGAAATATGAAATGCAGGACACAATTTCTTTCTTTTTTTTTTGTCTAGTGCCTTTTTTTGTAATTTCTGTTGCTGGATTAACAAAAAAAAAAAAAAAACACATGTTTAGGATTTAGCAATTTTTTGTGGTTTTATTCCCTTTCCCTGCATGGAAAAAAAAAATAAAAATACTAAAAACAGTATGCAATATGTTAAAAATCAATGGGGTTTCTATCATTTTTTTTTTCAGTGAGCAGAGGCCCTCAGAGTGTGGATTAACACAATTTGTACATTTGCATTTTTTTGCCAACTAGATGGAGCATGGTTTAAAGAGGAGATTCCCAACCAGGATCTTGGAACATGATCACAGGTTCCCCAGAAGGCAGCAACAAGCCCAGTCACTGATGGCCCAGGACCACACACGTGTGTTATAGATTCACTACTTGGCCATATTTCGGACATGTGCCCTGGCTCGACGGCGAGTTTACGGACCAAACTCACGGCTTCATAGGGATCTATGGTGCTGTCAGTTTGGGCGAGTTAAAGGGGTTGTCCAGGATCAGAAAAACATGGCTCCTTTTTTCTAGAAACAGCATACGCTGCATATCTGCAATCTGTATGCGTCTGTATCCGTCTTACAAATGTATTGCAATTCCGGATCCGTCTCTCCGGTTGTCATGCGGAAAAACGGCTCTGGTATTTATCTTTTTCACATTTTTAAAGGTCTGCGCATGCCTACGCCAAAAAACGTAAGAGGGACTGAACTGATGCATCCTGAACGGAATGCTCTCCATTCAAAATGCATTAGGATTAAACTGATCAGTTTTTTCCCGTATTGAGCCCCTAGGACGGAACTTAATACCGGAAAAGAATTACGCTAGTGTGAAAGTACCCTTATTCTTCAGTTTTTCTTCACTCGCGTGAAAATCGTATCAAAAATTGATCCGCGAGGGTAAAATGCAAGAACGTGCAGAAAACCCAAACAAACTGAAGGAGCTCTGAGGGGAAAACCATCAGTTTGTCAGACAACTGGACGAGTACTGCATCGCTCGGGTTACAGAGGCCTGGGGCAGATCTTCACTCTGCGGCACAGCTGAAAGCCAGGCTGACACGGTATTACTGAAAAATGTTGCCATTTTTAAACTGATCTTGGGCTAGTTTCACACTTGCAGCAGGACGGATCCGACAGGCTGTTCATCCTGTCGGATCCGTCCTGCCACTTCTTCGCCGTGCCGCCGGACTGCCGCTCGGGGGCGGAGTTCTGGCACAGCACGACAGTGCACAGAGAGAGGACGCCGGATTAAAACTACGACATGTCCAACTTTTTAGTCTGGTGGCCTCGCAATTACTCTGCCCCCACAACGTCAATAGGGACGGAGCGGCAGTCCGTCGTCATGGTGAAATAGCGGCAGGACAGATCCGACAGGGTGAACAGCCTGTCTGATCCGTCCTGCCGCAAGTGTGAAACTAGCCTTATATGGCTGCACAATTTGGCCCCGCAAAACCATGTGGCCATTAATTTGAAATGGCAGTCATCGTGGTTTGCGGCTGCTATGGGTGGGCTCACCCTATTATCCATCTCACCTTCTGGTTTTACGCTCTGTGTGCCAACAATACAATGTTCCCCTGGCAAAATGTCCTATCCACGGGATACGCGTCTGATCGTCAGGGTTTAGAATGCTAAACCCCGTGACTAGTGTTGTAGCAAACTGAAGTGTCCGAAGTAGACTTCGATCCGAATTTCAGGGAAAATACGATTCGCCGTGATGCCAACTAATCGATGTTCACTGAAATCGGGTATGACAAAAAAAAAAAATAATCATACCTCATCTGTTTGAGCACAAAGAGCCCACCATCGCCATCTTGATTGAACATCTCGCGCAAAATCTCGTGTGCGGTGACGTATGACGTCATCACGTGCCAGGCGAGATTTCACGCTGGTTCTTCCACGTGCTCAAGCGGATGAGGAGAGTATGATTTTTTTACCCCATTTCAGAGAAAATCGATTTGTTACCAGGAAGCACAAGTAAATTCAGCTTCACGGCGAATCGAATTTTCACGATCAAATGGATGAGTTAAGTATGGGTTTTTCTTGTGTTTTTTTTTTTTTTTAGATTATAGACCTTAAAATTTCAGATGCCGCGTTCAGCGATGAATGCAGCCTCTGAGGGGTACAATGATGGGGAGCGGTGCAATCGCTGTTCACTGTCATTGCACCCACTACTTACAAAGAAATGCGCTTTGTCACTGAGGACATTTTTTTTTTTTGCAAAATTCAGCCAAGCGGCCAAATCGAATTTTCACGAACTTCGCTCAACACTACCCATGACAGTCACTGCAATAGGGACACATGCACATCCGCTGCTCCATCCGTCTCTACTGTACGGCGGCTCTTGTACTCCATTGAGCACATCGTTAAATGTGTTGAGCCACAACGGTCCTGCCTGCGGCAGCGTTTTCTAGGGCGTTCTTCTTCTTTGTTTTATTTCACGCCTCGGTCTTATGTACACAACCGTATTTTGTATCCGTGTCTGATCCACATTTTTTGTGGACTGCACACAGACCTATTAATTTCAATGGGTCCGCATCCATGTGTCCGTTCCACAAATTATAGAACATGCCCTGTTCCTGTCCGTATTGCAGACAAGAATAGCGATTTCTAGTCATGGGAGTTAGAAAAATATGGACTGCAGACAGAAGGTTCCGTATTTGGTGGCTCCAGAGGACTGCGGACCGCAATAAGGACACAGTCGCATGCATGAGGCCTTACACAGGTGACCATATCCATTTTGGGGTCCGCAAAGCATGGATCCGCAAAATATGGACACTGCCCATGCCGCAATTTTCTCACTCACTTCACTAGAACTGGTTATCCTTGTCTGCAAAACAGGTAGAAATTGGACATGTTATATATGTTACAGAACGACCACACGGCTGCGGACAGAACACGGATAGTGTTGAGGGAACTTGTTTTTTTAAGTTCTGCGTCCAAAGTTCGGGTTATCGAAGAATCCCGTTATGGATTCCAAATTCCGTTATGGTCCGTGGTAGTGGAATGCATAATGGGATGACATCAGTGCTCTGTCCGTATTTTTGGCGGACCCGTAGAAAAAAAATGGGTCCATGTTTTGTTTTTTTTGGCTCCTAAAATATAAAACACCGACAAAAATAACAGTTACAAAGAAAACAAAATAAAACAAGAAAAAACTTCCGGGGGGTGTAACCATGGCAAGCGCTGAATGTCAGAAATGAGTATATTGTGTAATACTAAAGTAACAATACGTTTATCTTCAGTTTAACCCTTAATAGGCACAGAAGTACCGTGTTACTAAATCTTCCCTGCAGGAAAAGAAATGTAAACCGAGACTCGTAGTGACACCGAAGATGGACCTCCGAATCAAAGGATCAAACGTGAGCAACAGGCAACTGCAAGATATACAGAAAGCCAGACAGACCAGTCTGGAGCATAGATACCGATACCAGAGTGTGGTCAGGGGACAGGTTGGGTGACAGTGATGTCACAGCGTGACAAGAGGTCACACCCTACCGCTGCTTTGATTTACCCCTTAATAAGCTGAGGCATCACAGGAAAACAATACTTTTCTTCTTCCCTGCTGCAGACTTACTGCACACGGTGGTATACATGGCTTCATCACTGTGACAGTGCCACGTGGACGAAGAAGAACGCATACGATTTTGACTCTTAGTGCCGGTCCCTCGTACAGTCTGGAGAAATGAACAGGGTGATGTCGCGTGTGTAACTAAGGTAATACAGCTGGACTTTCCAAATGTTCAGATAGAAAGTCAACCTGCAGCCGCAGAGAATAGACGTCCCCATCACGGCCAAGCGCTCGCTCAGGCGACACCTATTCCATCAGCCCCGCATACACGTTAGGGAGCATTCACGGGACCGTATCCGTTCTGCTGTCCGGAAATCGCTGATCCACAAGATACAGATGCAGTCAGCGTGCATCCCGCACTTTCCACCCCACAGAAATGAATGGGTCCAAGTGCTTAATGCAAAAAATACGGATCAGACAAGGACCGAAAATATGGTCATATGAATGCACCCTTAGGCCCATTCACACGGCTGTAGTGCCACCGAGCTCGACTGGCGGACGGCAAAAAACACTGGCACCAGCGGTGTGAATGCCGTATCATGGTGCGGACCAATTGACTTCAATGGGTCTTCGATCTGCAAGATGCGGCAAAAGATAGGACATGTCCTAGCTTTTGCAGAGCGGAGGCACGGACCCGGAGCCCCCATGGAAGCCCTTCTGTGGGCTTCTGGGACTGTGCCTCCACTCCACAAGAGATACCTTGCGAATTGTGGATCCACTGAAGTCAATCGGTTGGCGGTGTAACACGGGCACGGCAGCACCACGGCTGAGTGAATGAGCCCTTAGATTGTTGGCCAGTGGCTCTGCTTGGTATTGCGCTCAGCCCCATTCACTTGAGCTGCTCCTAGGCCACGTGACACATGAACGTGTCGTCACTCTGCCTAGGACAAGCAGGGAGAAGGCCGCGGTGCTCAGAGAAGCGTAGGTGCCATCTCGAACAGCTGATCGGCAGGGGTTCCAGATGTCGGACCCCCACAGATCAGATCCTGATAATCCAAAGGACAGGTCATCAGTATAAAAAGCTTGGGAACCCCCATTAATCATCTGACAGTCTCCCTTTAAAGGGGTATTCCCATCATAGGCATATATGCCATATCCGCAGGATATGCTGTAACTGTCTGAAAGGAGGCTCATGGGCTCAGCTGTCTCCGGAACTTCCATAGAAATAAATGTAGAAAGCACATGGGCCTCCCCCTCTTCCAGGCGGGATGGAGGTTGGGGGACCACCGCTCCTGGTTTTGGACTGCACATACTGATGTGACACCCAGACTGGTGGTTTTCCATGTTCTGCTCATGTCCAGACTGTTCACACCTATGTGGTACTTGTCCTGCTGTGGAACGGATGGCAAACGACCAAAAACCGATGTGAGGGACACAAAGCGGTCATAGCGCACTTCACCTCCTCAGAGGCCTTCTAATGGCGCTCGTTACCGGAATGGGTTTCATCACTGAAGTCAAGGAGACACCAAAGTGAAAAAAAACGGGACGCCATTTATGATGTCTCCTTCATATAAGACATCTCCTATCAGCAGCTACCCACTAAGGCTACATTCACACGGACAGGACGGACATTTTTTTTAATGGCCGTCACGTCTCCATTTTGAGAACAATCGTAGTCTATGAGCTATTCACACGGCCATCAAAAATACATGTTCTATTCTGTCCGTTTTAAAAGCCTGACAGTCCCCATACAGCTGCAGGGGGCGTTTTTATCGGCTTTTTCTCAGAAAGGCATGAGTGGGAAAAACAGCTATTAAGAACTGACCATTTTGACGTTTCTAATGGCGTTTTTTTTTTTTTACGGTCGTTTGCATTTTGCCTACGTCTCAATTCAAGCGATAAACATTTGTGCGCCCAAACCCCAGGGGCCACTTCACAGCTCATTTTTTCCCAAAAATTAGGTCAAATGGATAGTACCCCCCCCCCCGCCACCCCCCAAATCCAACACTAAAATGCAGATTTTTTTTCAGTAAACAAATAAATTATTATAATATAATATATATTATTTGAAATAATATAATCCATAGATGATCATCCACATTTGTGCAGTCGCTTACCCCAGGCCAGGAATTCGGTCACATTTTTGTCCCGTCGAAGGGCTGGTGCGTTACATTCTTGACACAGACAGATGAGAACATCTAGAAGGGTCTCCACACTTAGGGAGTCGCAGTCACATCCATAGGGGCCCCTGAGGACCATGTCCTCCAGCTTCTTCAGCCTCTTTTCTACAGACATCTTGACTTTTCTTCTTCTTTACAGGTTTATCCAGAAGAAGAAGCGTGGAAGCGTCCAGCGGAGTGCGGCCAGACCCAAGAAGGTCCTCTATTTACAACATGATGTGAGAACCCGCCTGGAGGAACCCTGGAGCCTTTAAAAGTTCTAGGCCACTGTTAAAGTTGCGGTATAATATAGGCGCACAGTGGCCACCGGGTTAATTAAAAGAACCGCACAGGTAGAGTCATGTGAATCCTGCTATATGTTCCCATGTCTATGTATGTGTTACTATTACAGGCACACACTCTGACAACATCCAGGATCAGACTCTGACAACTACACACAATGTAAAGCATACAGCTCTGCAGCAGTGTGCTCTGCCTGTCACCCATACACACACTGTCATGCACATACATGTCCCTCCCAGTCACAGGGCACCCACTTACACCCTGCACTAGTGCCACACAGCAGTGACATGGTGGTCACACTCTTCAGCCCTCCTCAGTGTCCGGTCCTACGTGTCCGCCGCGCTGGCCCTACCCTGGGAATGGTGCAGTCCGGATAGTGATAGCAGCGCTCATCTCTCCCCCGACCCAGGATGAGCTCTTCCTGTAATTGTTGCAATCGGCTTTCGTCTTCCCTCACCTGCACACGCCACGCCCAACACACCGGAGGGGGCGTGACCATACCCCGCGCTCCCACGCCTCCCGGCGCTCACCTGGAAGCCACGCCCCCTCGTCGTGTGATTGACACTTTATCACATGTGCGGTATAACGTCACGTGGCAGGTGATATTAGTGGGAATAATCTGAGGCGCGATCATCACTGAGTGCTAATAGTATTCAGTGAGGAAAGAGTTGTAATCTGCAAATCCAGCATGCACCTCATGATCTGTCTGCAGGCGGGTTTACAATCTGATTTCTTGATCTCATGAAGGAGTCAATTTTAGTAGCAGGGTTTAGGAAATGTGAGAGAGCCCCCCATAGGGGTATATATATTCAGACTGAGGATTTTGGGGGCTGGTTTCAGTTCATGTTTGGTACAGAAAACTGGGCAAAATCTGCGCTGAAACAGTCTCCCATTGTTTTCAATCAGAGGGCAGCAGGTAGGCTTGCCACCTTTCCTTACAAAAATACCAGCCAAGTTAAGCAACACCCCAAAGGGGGAGCATGGCTTAGCAGGTGTTGTGGCTCCCAGTAATATTAATGCCTCCATTAGTGCCCCCCAGTATTAATAATGCCCCCTATTATTGCCCCCTAGTAATAGTAATGCCCCCATTAGCGCCCCCCAGAATTAACAGTGCCCCCAGTAATAGTAATGACTCCATTAGTGCTCCCCAGAGTTAATAATGCCCCATTAGTGTCCCCCAATAATATTAATGCCCCCATTAGTGTCCCCAATAATAGTAATACCCTTATTACTGCACCCCAGTAATATTAATGCCCCCCATTAGTGTGCCTCAGAATTCATAATGCCCCCTATTATTGCACCACAGTAATAGTAATGCTCCCATTAGTGTGCCCCAGAATTCATAATGCCCCTCATTATTGCCCCCTAGTAATAGTAATTTAGTTCACCCCAGAATTAATTCTTCCATTACTGCCGCCAGTAAAAGTAAAGGCCCTGTTAGTGTTCCCCAGAATGAGTGCCCCCCAGTAACAATATCACCACCATTAGTGCCCCCCTGTAAGAATAATGCGCCCATTAGTGCCACCAGTAAGAATAATGCCCCTATTAGTATACAGTGGTATAGGGCATAACCATTAGATCAATGGGGGTCCTACTGCTGGGTACCCCGGTGATCACAAGAACAGAGACCCTGTACCCCTTAGGGCTCCCCTAAATGAACAGGTTGGCGGGATAGGCATGAGAACCGCCGCTCCATTCATCTCTACAGGCGTTCTGGAGACAAGCGCTCATCTACTTCTAGAAATGAATGGAGCATCAGTGCTCATGCCTGACCTGCCGCTGCGGGGCCCGAGGGGTATAGGGTATCTGTTTTCGGTGGAGGTGCCAGCGGTAAGACTTCCACCGATCTACTTGTTATTCCCTATCCTGTCACAACCAGAATACCCCTTTCAATCATATGAAAATTACAATATGTAATGCTAGTGGCATGACTAGCGCCAGGTACGGCTTGATGGACGTGGTGATCGAGACTGACATGACTATGTCTTATGTTCACGTAAACATGGTAACTTAGAAAGAAAAAAAGCTAAGACCTGGATGTACCCCGGCCCTGCCGCAGCATGCAGCATTCCTGCCTTCAAGTCCCAACACCTTACAAGCCTCTAATGAGAAAAGTGATCATTTAACTGTAGAGAAACCAAAAGGCTCATCAATCATTGCACTTTTTTAGGTTGGGCCTACCTGGGTGACATCCCTCTTGCTGTAATAAGAACCTGACATGAGGACTTTACAGAAGGCCACAGCCTTGTTTATTGTTCTTTGGTCAGTTCATGGCCAGAGACATTTCCAGTTCTTTAGTGCATGCAGCTTCAAAAGCCATAACTTTCTTAAAAACAATATTTGCACCTTTTTTTATGATACAAGGGGCTTTATTTTTATATCATTTTTATTTTAGTAGACCTGGGAAAATGTTAAAAAATGAAAAAATAGTCTCACTTTTTGTACAATTAAAATAATTTTTAAAATTTCCATTATGATCATTTGGATATAGGGGATATATGGTTTACGGTACAAAATTTTGTGGGTCATTTTAAAGGGGTTCTCTAGTACTCATATATTGATGACTTATCCTCAGGATGGGTCATCAATAACTGATCACAGGGGTCCGGCTCCCAGCACCCCCACCAATCATCCATAGAGGCTGCGGTGCTCCAGTACATTGTATAATGTCCAGGGCCGATGCAAGGATTTTTGCCAACACAAGTGAAGCTACATTTTGGTTAGCCCCCCACCCACCAGAACTCCCCCTAACACCAGCATCCCACCCAGACCCCACTCCAATCGCCTGAATGCCTGCCTTGCAAAACCCTGCAGTCCACCTAGCGCACCCACCTCCTGTGCATATATGTTTCTCTAACTTATTTTTCTTTTACGTAAAAAACAAACTACATGTCAAATTTCTCTCCCTCCATGGCAGATTTCCCCCCTCCCATGTCACACCCCCCCCCCCCCATTAATGTTGTGTAAAAAACATTATGCTCACCTGGCCCGGGTCCCATCTGCAGCAGCTCCCCTTCACCTCTGTGAGGTCCTGGTATCTTCTCTCTGCTTCAGACAATCGCTGGTTTGAGGACCTTTCCTGCTGAGCCAATCACTGGCCTGACACGTGACACAGTTGCGGCCACTGATTGGCTGAGTCGGAAAGGTCCTCAAACTTTTCGGGAGCCCAGAGAGAAGATACCAGGACCACACTGAGGAAAACAGGAACTGTGGCTGACACTGACCTACAGCAGTCCGTCTGGCAGAGTCACCAACCCCCTGCTGCCATGGCGCCAGTCACACCCCCCTGACCCCGTGTTGCCGCATGGCACATGCAGCACACAACACAGCTGTCAGAGTGCCCGCCCGCAGCTGGGCGGGCGGCCGGCGGCGCAATTGATTTATTTACAAAAAAAAAAGTTTAATTTCTCCGCCTCCCCTTGGTTCGGTGTCTCTGTGCCCCGCCCGCTTGGTCTGCCTTATTATAGCGCCGGGCCTGATAATGTCTGCAGTTCAGCCCTAGCCCAGGGATCAGCGATCTCCGGCACTCCAGCTGTTCTAAAACAACATAGAAAATAGAAAATTGATATAGTGACATAGTAATTCACCCGTCTCAATTTCTGAACCTAGGTGCACTGTTATAGGCCTACCCCACAGCCTTTTAGTACTGTATTCTATGTTTGTAAATGAACAGGCACTCAATCATCTGGAACTGCCTTGAAAATTCATACTTTAATATACCCCATACATAAAGCAGATAGAAACAGTATAAATAAAAATGTGTCCAAATATTAAATGATTAGTAATGTTATTCAATTCTTTGGATTAAATAACATTACTAATTACTTAATATTTCGACTAATTAACATCAGGAATTTCCTTCAGGATATGTATTTTTGTGTTTTTTATTTTTTATTCTTTACATTTTTGTATTTTTTATACTTCCAATCAGTGATTTATACTTTTTTTTTTATTAAATTTGTTTATTGACAGAAAAGATACATACAAAATTATTAACTTAGTCTTTAACATAAAAAAAATTCTAAATTTTTACTGCAAAACTCCCCCCCCCCTCACCCCTCCTTGCGATGCGTCTCCTATCCCGTCCGTCAAACAAGACAGAAAAACGGAATATGGCGGGGTAAAGGCAGGAAGACTTATAACTTCCAAATCCCCCATACCTTATTCAATTTCTCCTTAATATTTCTTTTTTTATATAAAATTATTACATAATTCTCAATCTTATTGACCAGATTCATATATACACACCTGGAGTATTTCGTGAAAACCAACTTCACGTGATCAAAAGCCTGGCAAAGAAAATTATTTTAATCAAGAGGAATCTTTTATACTTATCACAAATAATTTGGGAAAAGTCACCCAGGATCCAACATTCCACCGTATATGGAATCACGATTTTCAGTTTTTTGGTAATAAGTTTAGCTATTGCCTCCCAATATTCTGTTAGTTGTGTACAAGACCAAAACGTGTAAAAAAATCAGCCCCAAGTGAATCGCACCGTGGACAATTAGACGTATTCCTCAACCCACATTTATTGAGCCATACTGGTGTGACATTTACTCTATGTCAATAGAGATGAGCGAACTTTAAAAAAAAGTTCGGCGTTCGGCGTTCGGGTTGTGGTAACTCGCGCATCCCGTTATGGATTCCACTATCGCGGCATATGGAATCTATAAGGGACGGCTTCCACCAACCCGAACTGTTGAACAGCCGAAGGACCTGGGGTGACGTTACCGTCATGTGATCAGTGCAGGGGGCGTGGCTCAGCACTGGATTTGATCCCGTGCTGAGCCACGCCCCCTGCACTGATCACATGACGGTGACGTCACCCCAGGTCCTTCGGCTGTTCAACAGTTCGGGTTGGTGGAAGCCGTCCCTTATGGATTCCATATGCCGCGATAGTGGAATCCATAACGGGATGCGCGACTTACCACAACCCACCGAACGCCGAACTTTTTTTTAAAGTTCGCTCATCTCTATATGTAAAATATTTATTTGAACTAAAACATGATTCAAATTTTGTGACACTAATCTTAGGTTAGTCATTATTTTCCCCCAATCATCTTCTTGGAGCCTTCAGCCAGATTCCCAAGCCTTTTGTCTGGGGGAACGTATACTATTAAATGGTGGTTGAAGAGCCATTTATAAAGTTGACAAATTTTAAACTTCAGCCCCAAATTTTCCATCACATCACTCACAAGTGTACAAGTATCTATATGTAAAATAAATTTCTCCTTTATACTAAAAAGTGCCGAACGTAACTGTAAATATCTAAACCAAGATAAATGAATTATATGCTCTCTTGTGAAACATACAAAATATTATTTTTTTGCCAATGCATCTTAAACAACTTAAACAATAGGTAATATATTTTTGATCATGTAAAAGGTATTTGATTTTTGCTATGAATGCTGCATATATTATATTTTAAAATAAAGTTTTTTATTAATTACTTTTTAGTTATACTGTTTTTGTCTGCTTTGTCTATGGGGTATATTAACCCCTTAAGGACCCTGACATTTTTTACCCTAAGGACCAGGCCATTTTTAGCAAATCTAAAATGTGTCACTTTATGTGGTAATAACTTTAAAACACTTTTACTTATCCAGGCCATTCTGAGATTATTTTCTCATCACATATTGTATTTCATGACACTGGTAAAATTGAGGTAAAATATTTCATTTTTATTTATAATATAATTTCAATTTCTCTACTTCTATAATACATAGTAAAGTTATTACTTTACATTCCCCAGATGTCTATTTCATATTTGGATTATTTTGAAAATGACATTTGATTTTTTTTGGGACATTAGAAGGCTTAGATATTTAGAAGCAAATCTTAAAATTTATAAGAAAATTTCCAAAACCCAATTTTTCAGAATCAGGACCAGTTAAGGCCCCTTTCATACTTCCGTCCCGCCGGATCCATCAGAACGCAAGTCGCCTGAAAGCATTAGAAGACTGATCAGGATCCTGATCAGTCTTCGAAATACTTTCAGGTTACTATGGCAGCCAGGACGCTATTAAAGTCCTGGTTGCCATAGTAGTAGTGGGGAGCGGGGGAGCGGTATACTTACAGTCCGTGCGGCTCCCGGGGCGCTCCAGAATGACGTCAGAGCGCCCCATGCGCATGGATCACATGATCCATCCGATCACGTGATCCATGCGTGTAGGGCGCCCTGACGTCACTCTGAAGCGCCCCGGGAGCCGCACAGATGGTAAGTATACTTCTCCCCCGCTCCCCACTACATTTTACCATGGCAACCAGGACTTTAGCGTCCTGGCTGCCATGGTAACCATTGAGAAAAAGCTAAACGTCGGATCCGGCGATGCGCCGAAACGACGTTTAGCTTAAGGCCGGATCCGGATTAATGCCTTTCAATGGGCATTAATTCCGGATCCAGCCTTGCGGCAAGTGTTCCGGATTTTTGGACGGAGCAAAAAGCGCAGCATGCTGCGGTATTTGCTGCGTCCAAAAAACGTTCCGGTCCTGAACTGAAGACATCCTGATGCATCCTGAACGGATTTCTCTCCATTCAGAATGCATGGGGATGATCCTGAGCAGGATTTTTCCAGCATAGAGACCCGACGACGGATCTCTATGCCGGAAAACAAAAACGCCAGTGTGAAAGGGGCCTAAGTTATGAAGTCACTTTGTGGGGCTTAAATATTAGAATCCACCCATAAATCACCCCATTTTAGAAATGACACCCTTCAAGCTACTCAAAACTGATTTTACAAATGTTGTTAACCCTTTAGGTACCCCACGAGAATTAAAGGAAAATGGGAATGAAATTTCAAAATTTCACTCTTTTTAGCAGATTTTAAATTTTAATCTATTTTTTCTGCAACACATCAAGGGTTAACAGCCAAACAAAACTCAAAATCTATTACCCTGAATCTGGAGTTTACAGAAACACTGCATGTGTGCTCAAAAACTGATGTATGGGTGCACAGCAGACGGAAGAGCACCATATGGCTTTTGGAGAGCGGATTTAGCTGGAATGGTAATTGGGAGCTATGTCGCATATGAAGACATCCTGAGGTGGCCCTACAGTGGAAACCCCAAAAAAGTGACCCCATTCCGGAAACTACAACCCTTAAGGAACATTTCAAGGTGTGTAGTGAGCACTTTGACCCATCAGGCCTTTCACAGAATTAGGAAACACTTGGCTGTGAAAAGGAAACATTTCTTTTTTTTTCCAGAAAAAGTTGCTTTACGCCCACAAATTTTTACTTTCACAAGAGGTAACAGGACAAAATGCACCCCAAATTTTGTTCCCCATTTCTCTCCGAATACGGGAACACCCGATATGTTCTCAAAAACTGGTGTATGGGCGCACAGCAGGCTTCAGAGTGGAAGAAGCACCATATGGCTTTTAGAGATCGGATTTAGCTGGAATTGTAAATGGGAGGTATGTTGCAAATGAAGACTCCCTGAGGTTACCCTTCAGTGGATACCCCCAAAAAGTGACCCCATTCCGGAAACTACACCCCTCAAGGAATATTTCAAGGTGTTTAGTGAGCACTTTGACCCATCAGGTGTTTCACAGAATTTGGAAACACTTGGCAGTCAAAATGAAAAATTGCATTTGTTTTCACAGAAAGTTGCTTTACACCCACATTTTTCACTTTCCCAAAGGGTAACAGGACAAAATGCAACCCACATTTCCCACCCCAAATACAAAAACACCCCATGTGTGCTCAAAAAATGATGTATGGGCACACAGCAGGGCTCTAATGGCAAACAACAAAATATGGATTTTGCTGACCTGAATTGGCAGACATTGATTTTAGGTGCCATGTCGCATTTAAAATATTCCTGAGGTCCCCATAAATTAAAAACCCCAAGAAATGACCCCATTTTGGAAAAAGCACCCCCATACAAACATTTAAGTGGTAGAAAGGGTACTTTTCAGCAAACAGGTGTCTCACAGAAAGCAGAAACACTTGTTAAAGCATTTCAAAGCACACATTTGTAAAAATAAACAAATTACTAGCAGACCCCAATTTTTCACTTTCACAAGGGGTTAAAGGAGAAAATTCACCCCAGTATATGTTCCCCATTTTCTCCCCATTCAGGAAACACCCCATATGTGCTTTTAGCATGCTGTATGGGCGCACAGTAGGCAAACAGCTAAATGTGAATTTGGCTGGCCTTAATTAGTAGACATGGATTTTAGGTGCCATGTCGCATTAAAAAAATTCCTGAGGTCCCCAGAATTAAAAAAAACCAAGAAGTGACCCCATTTTGGAAAGAGCACCCCGTACAAACATTTTAAGTGGTGAAAAGGGTACTTTTGACCTAACAGGTGTTTCACAGAGATTAATATGTAGTGGTTGGTGAAAAGTGGATCTGTAAGCTATATGGACTAAGGCTAGGTTCACACGACGACATTTGTCGCGCGACATTTTGTTGCACCAATGTCGTGCTACAATTTTTATAATGGTAGTCTATGGTGTTGCACTGCGACATGCAACATGCTGCAACTGCAACACGACAGTCGCAAAGAATACATTCAAGATGGATTTTTCTGCGACTGTTGCGTCGCAGTCGCAGCATGTTGCATGTTGCAGTGCAACACCATAGACTACCATTATAAAAATTGTAGCGCGACATTGGTGCAACAAAATGTTGCGCAACAAATGTTGCAGTGTAGTTGTGCCCTATTTGTTGCACGACTTATTGTCGCGCGACAAATGTTGTCGTGTGAACCTAGCCCTAATCAGAGATATAGGCTGGTAAAACTACAGGGTACATCATGGATGAAATTAAATTAATGCTCCATGGATGAGTGGTATATTCTGAAACACTCCTGCATGCACAGGCCGGGTTTTTTAGGGCAGGTTTCACATTGGTAAATGGTGTCTTTCCTTTTCCCCCTTTTGTATCACACCCTGCATCTTTTTGGGTACTTCCTTTCTTTGCTGTCTGGGGCACTTGACCTGGAAAATGTTGCCCTGGTACAACACAAGCACCATGACTTCCTTAAGTACTGGGACCCTTCTCGGCCTGGCTTTGAAAAATTAGTGCCTTGATAACCGCCTCTTGGAACTGAAGGAAAGTTCCTGTGTGGCCTGCAGATTGAAATAGCACGTACGCACTGCACACTGCCATCTGTACAATGTGTACGTCCAGCTTTTTGTACCACGCTTTTGTTTTTCGTGTGGCACTGTAGGGCTTAAGAAGTTGATCTGAAAGATCCACCCCTCCCATGTGGCGGTTGTAGTCCAGGATACAAACTGGTTTGGGGGTAGTGGTTGTGGTACCTAGTACAGGGGCAGGGGAGCTGGTGTAAGTGTGAATGGTGGTCAGTACAAGGATGTCCCTCTTGTCATTAACCACCAGCATGTTCTCATTGCGGAGGGGCCTACTTTAACCCATTCAGCCCTTTCCTGTGCAGCTATAGCGCTGCCATTGGCTGGAGCTTTGTCCCAGCCAATGGCAGCGCTGGCAGGGGACGCCAAACACTGGTGCCCCCTACCTCACTTCGGAGGAGATCGGTGCTGACCAGTTCAGCACCGGTCACCTCCCCCTGACCTCCCCCCGATGGCTCCCCCTGACCTCTCCCTGACCTTCCCCCTTCGGTGGGTCCAGACAGGAGGCTGCAAAGATGTGGCCCATATTCTTTCACTGTGCGCCCCTCCTCCTGAAGAGTGAACTACGTCTGCATTCGTCATCTTGTTGACGGCACACATTGACAGGCAGCATCCCCAGCCAGAACAGAAGCCTGCCTCGGCACTCCAAGTCAGGAGGTGGGTGGTGGAATGTGAAAGTGTAATACCCCAGAGTGGCATTACCACTTCTGCACCCCACTACTATCTCTAATGGGCTACTGTAATGTCATCTGCATTATGAAACTGTTATGTTCAAATGTAATGTACCTCGCTTACCAGTAGGTAGCAGCAAGCATGGCAGTGCTACAGTTACAGAGAATGGAAACCTTCTTTCCATTCTAACGCTCCCTTTAAGGAGGGGAGGGGACTAGTTTCTGGGAACAGTGTAGTACACCTCCAGCTAGAGGAAGTGTGTGCAGCAGGTGCATGTCCCTGCTGGACGTGCCCCAGCCAAGCAAAGTCAGCCAGCCAGAGCACATTCAGCTCTGCTGGATATAGAGGCCACAGCTTGGAATGTCAGAGGCCAGGAAGAAAGTTCCCTGGATTAAGCTAGAGTCAGACTACAGAGAGAAGTTGCAGCATCCTGCAGAAGCAGAGATTCTATTTAAGCCTGTCAGCACAGCAGAGCCAGAGAGCTACAGATGTAGCAGAGAGTTTGCCTGCCACAGTTTTGTTCTTGCTAAAGCCTGCTGGGAGCCAAGATAAAGTCTGTAAATCGTTTGGAGAAATGAGAGTAAAGCTGCTTTTCAACTTCATCACAAGGTCTGGACTCAATTTATTCTTCATCCCAAAGTTAATTTATCCCTTTTTTCTGCTGCGGAAGACAACGCCTGGGGTCCAGCATATCCAGGTAGGAGCACCGTGACACATACAAAACATTAAGGGACATTGTAGGCCACCCTATACCACTCGGCCATTCCTACACCTGGGTACCACCACGAACACCATTTCTTAAGGGAACTCTTCTGTTCTTGCTTGATTGCAACTGGCTTCACGAAACATTTATCCCTCTTAAAGGGACCTCTTGCCGCTGTCGGACGTTGCAAAATAAACAGTAAGCCATAGTGTCCCATAAAAGTGAAAATAGTAGGGCACTCTCAGAGATTCCGGACCATCCAGAGGACCAATTAAATCCAAGTCAACGTTTATTAAAATACAAATTGATTAAAATACATTAACATTAATACATTAATACATTAAAATAAGGGACCTGAATAGCAGCAGTTGATAATAAAGTGACAGACAGTATTAGCAGCAAAACCTGATGACCACAAGTGCCAATAATTGGCTCAAAGCAGACCAAAGTGCACTAACTGTAATTGTATCCCAATAGCCAATGTGATGATAAATGGGATATTAAGTATCAGGATATATAGGCACGGATCCCATTCAGCTATGAGTTCATTAGTCATTTCAGGCAATATGATAGGAGCGATCAAATATGTGTTAATGTCCTATAAATCTCCTTATAATCCGCCTTGCTGAATGTCTAAATTGCTTGATAACAGTAGACCAAACCAGTGTCAGCCCGTACTGTAAACACTATTATCGACAGTCTTACTTGTAAAGAGCGGCGTCCCGCTCCAGCAATGATAGTGGCGGCGTCCCGCCACTGGTAGCGCTTGCAAGCTGTAAAAGAAACGCTTTTTTGCGGCTACACAACAATCTTACCAGGACCAGGGGTATCGTAGCTCCCTTCGCTGTGACAAATATCTATGTTAGTTCACCTCGATATCAGGAGCTCTTTTCCTCCATAGGGACCTCGCTAACAGCTTCCTTGCACGTGGGCCGGTCAGTGTAGCGGTCTTACTCCATGTGTTTGCAATCGAATTGCGCGGATATTCCTCCAGGAATTTATGTACCCCAATTTTAGTTCTGTGGATCGGTAATGGTGATGTCTAGTTACATGAACGGGAGATGTAGCACCAGATGCGTTTCGGGGTACCTGAATTCACCCCTTCCTCAGTGGTAAACCTCCCCCACTTTGACCCCCCTCTTTTATAGGGGTCATGGTTGTTTGAAATATGCGGGCTGGATCACTGGTTAATTCTGAATCGATATTCACAAGGGTACCCATAGACCCATATTGTCCTGGACTAGATGTTGGATTGTCCATACATATTTAATATTAAAAAAAAACATATAAAAAGTGTCTAATTATAGTACACGCAACACTTAATCCAATGTATACACTGATGGAATTTTGACATATCAATTTTTATATCAAAGCAACCTCACAGCTAAGAATGGTTACATACAATGATTCTTCATCATATTCGGATCTTCTCAAACAAAAAACGCAATTTGACCAAGGTGCGTTAGTCATGCGGTTTCTGTGCGATTTTGACTATAAGTCATAAAACCATTCTAGATATCATCTAAATTCGTTCATACTTCTATATTAATGGTCAAGCCACATGAATAAGGTGTCAAGTTATCAAAATATATATAAAAAGATATATATAAAAAATATATATATATAAAAAAAAAAAAGTATGAGGTGCCTCCAAGTCTATAAATTAATAGAACTAGCTCATATTTTATAAAATAACAGCAATTTCCAGAAGTTTTTATAGATAGAAATAATTCCAAAAATGAACTAATAAAATGTGATTATATTAAAATAGTTATAAGAAAATTGTAAAAAGGGTGAGGTGGCAGTGGAGCTGCCAGAAGGCCATAGGAAGGTCATTTTAGTGGCGTATCTCACCCAGAGAAAGCTGGGTGAGAACAAGAAAGGTTGGGAAAATAGTTTTTCCCACTGTCTGCAGCAGCCAGGCTGGTAATGGGGATAATTAGCAGCCAGCTGAGGAGCTTGGATAAATTGTGGCTGAGCTCCTTAATCAGGGCTCCCAGTCTGGGAAAGGAGCAGGCCGTGTCAAGGCCTGTGGGAGCCGGGACCCTCTAACCCTGTGTGGGGGTAAGCACTGTGGTGTTTTTGGGCGAGCTGGGTGGTAGACCCGAATCCTGCTAGAGAGGGAGTATATACCGTGTAGTCAGTGGCCAGACGGCTGAGGTTTACTTTTATGATTTATTTGTACTGCTGTTGGGACAATAAAGCAATGTTTGGCCCCTAAAGCTGCGGTGGACGACAATCTGTGTGTGACTGATCCCCGAGACCAGAGCTAATCCCTTACATATGGTGTCGGATGAGGGCAGTCGTCCCTGCTAGAGAAGGGCAACAGTCGGTTGCTACGGACAAGGACAAGATAGCAGGTGCTGCTGAATCCTGCTGTTGTGGTGTCAAAGGTGCGGAAGTTTTTTTTGTCCAGTGGAGCAGGTGCTGCTCATAAGAGTGTGGACTATTTGGCTGTGGAGCAAGTAAAACTGCAGTAAATTAAAGGGCCAGTAGCCCAGCAAAGGGGACTAGTTGCTGACAATTTTTTCTGCTACTATGGGTCTCGGAGAAGAATACGTCCGACAGATATGGGCTATAAAACGGCAAGAAAACTTGGCCAAGGAGCTGGGTTATGGTCCAAAAGAAATGGCGTTGTTTGATGCAGAGCAAGAGGCTCTGGAGGCGCAGTTGCAGCTGGCCCTAAAGAAAGGGTTCTCAAAGATGTATGATCACTGTGCAAAAGTACCAGAGGTCGGTGGTGTGCCGGGAGTTCTGGAGGAAAGGCGAAGGTGTGCCGTTGACAAGGGCAACCGTCAGGAAGATAAAGAGATGGCGAGCAGTGCGATTCTCAGGAGTTCCTATATTCCTTGCGACTGTGCGCAAGATTCTAAAGGGTGCGGCTGGAATGTCCGTCCAGGAAAAGTCTTAACTACAGGCCAAGTTGTATCCGGAAGCAACTGTTGGAGTAAGGAATCTGCAGGTGATCATGGTACCAGGAATCAAGGGCAGGTCTCCAAAAGCTGGATTTAGGAGGAGGATCTCGGTAGAGATGTCCGTGGGATGCTTTCGTCTCCCGAGACTGCCGAACCTGTGACAACAAAGGGTTAGACTGTTCCTGTTATTAATTATGTAGCAGACCCAGTGATGGTGAGCCGGCGGCAGTTGATACCTGCTGGACTGGTGAGCAATAAATTGCCGAGGCGAGGAACTGTCTCGGAAATGTGTGACATTGGGAAAACTGCTGTGTCTGAACAGGCGGGTAAGCTTGTTGCAGTTGCTCCCTCGCAGGAATCTGCACGGGAGAAGCGCAATGTGTTGTCTAAAGTGCCTGTGACCAAGGCTAGATTTGGGATGGCGAAAATCTGAGATCCCATGCTAGCCTGGGTAAGAGGTAGAATGATGACTGTCCGGGACAATTATGTGAATACTGTGGACTATACGGTGGTCCTCACGGAGGGTGAGACCATGGTGGGAACAGAGACTGATGGACTTGATGTTGCAAATAGGCTCATGCATGACGTAATGTGAGGCAATGGAGACACTTCTGTAGAAAGTAATGAAGCTCCTACAGAACATGTACCTGTCCCTTTAAATGAAGATGTAAGGGAAATGCAGATAGAAAGCAATGGTTTAAGTGAAATGACCATTAGAAACAATGGTGCAGACACGGTGCCAAGTGAAGGTGCAGAGTTTGTTGAAATGTATAATGATAATGTGGATCTATGTGCAAGAAGTGATGAGGATGATGACAGTCCTTTTCCTTTGCGGGCTGTGATTGGGGAAGAAACTCCCTCTGTTGGTAAAAATGTGTATGGTATAAAAATGCTAATTGATGTTGAGAGCTCACAACTGAGGGAAACCACTGTGAAAAATGTGCAAGTACATGGGGCAGTCCTAGAGGGTGTACCACACGTACTCGAAGTGGATATGCAGTCTCCACAGGTTTTTATGGTTAATAAAATGTCCCAGGTGGGGATTAGCTCATCGGTGCCCCTAGAGGACCGGATTGAGAATGACACGAGCGGTATATATAACGCATGTTCTGTGACCAATAGCAACTCAGAGAGAGAGAGGCTTCCATGTCGAGGTCTTGCCAAACTAAAGTGGTTACTAGTAGCGACCAGATGACAGTTATATCTGACGAGACGAGAGTTCAGTCGGGTGACGTCAGCCTAGTGTCTCAAGCTCATATCCAGACAGTCTTAGATGACCTGACAGGGGCAAAAGAGGAGACCCCGGAAAAGATGAGTGAACTGAAGGGTCTACCGCCTGGTGTCCTGGGGAAGGAAAAAGACTCCAGGAAGACACAAAAGTCTATAGTAGACCTCAACAATGGGCTTGAAGAGTCCCTGGCTGGAAGTCCCACAGAGTGTCTAGGGAAGAATGGTGGCACTCCTACAACTGCTGTTACACCAGAACAGAGTGAAGAGCAGCTGGACCAGAAGGCCCAAGAGTGGGGCGCTGCCAACAAGCTGGTGCGAAAAACTAAGAAGAAGCCCAAGGCCCTCTCCTTGGCTAGAGCCCTTGAAAAAGCGCTTGAGGAGCGAAATAAATTTGAGAGGCTGAACAAGCAACTCAGAGCAGAGATGGAGGATCTCAGGAGTTCAAAAGATGAAATCTATAAGTTAGAGAAGTCTCTGCATGCTCCTGCGCAGCAGGTGGAAGATAATGAGAAACCTGAAGAGGAAGATCCTCTAAAAGATGCCCAGAAGTCAAAGCCTGTTAAGAATTGGTCTGGAGATGCTGGAGAAGGAGATAGAAGATGTATCTGCTGAACCAGATGATGGTGCTGAGGTGGATGCAGAAGCCCAGAGACTCCTGGCGGTGTGTGGCCAGGACCTGGTCATGAAAGACATTCCCTCTGCTGTCAATGCCTTCCAGAAAGCCAGCAGTCTGCTGGGGAAGAAATACAGGGGGACTGACGACCAGTATGAGGGTCCTGTCTACTCCGATGAGCTGGCTCTCCTGAATCCTGCCTGAAAGGAGAACCATATCCTGGGTGAACCTCTGCAGGGACTGCCAGAAGACGACGAGTCTAGTGAAGACCCTGATGTCCCCAGTACCTCCAACCTTAATGAAAAAGAGGAGGAGGAGATAAGAATGCAAGTATATGATTCTGTGTCCGAGAAGGATAAGAAGGCTAACAAAGTGGATGAAGACTCCAAAGGAGACTCAAAGGCTGAAGAAGCTAAGGCCGTTGAGTTGGAGTGGGAAAAAACCTCAGATGTTTCCCAACGTAGGAGCTCTGACCCTGGAGGGGGCTTAAGTAAGGTGAAAAGTCCTACGGTCTTTATCATGGGGGGGGGATATGTGGCAGTGGAGCTGCCAGAAGGCCATAGGAAGGCCATTCAAGTGGCATATCTCACCCAGAGCAAGCTGGGTGAGAACAAGAAAGGTTGGGAAAATAGTTTTTTTCCCACTGTCTGCAGCAGTCAGGCTGGTAATGAGGATAATTAGCAGCCAGCTGAGGAGCTTGGATTAATCTGGGCTGAGCGCCTCAATCTGGGCTCCCAGTCTAGGAAAGGAGCAGGCTGTGTCAAGGCCTGTGGGAGCCAGGACCCTCTAACCCTGTGTGGGGGTAAGCACTGTGGTGTTTTTGGGGAGCTGGGTGGTAGACCCGGATCCCTCTAGAGAGGGAGTGTATACTGTGTAGTCAGTGGCCAGACGGCTGAGGTTTACTTTTATGATTTATTTGTACTGCTGTTGGGACAATAAAGCAATGTTTGGCCCCTAAAGCTGCGGTGGACGACAATCTGTGTGTGACTGATCCCCGAGACCAGAGCTAATCCCTTACAGTGACCAATAGGATGGAAACCTGTCTGTCAAGGACAACCGAAATTAGTTAATACAAAAGTGCGGTTAGTCGTCAACCGGCAAGTGACCACCCACCTCACAAAAATCCAAACAGCTCGAATTCAGCATTTAAGCCATGAGGCTTTTGGTTTCAAGTCTTGACATCTTCTCTATGTGGTTGCCACCCCTCCACTCTTTTTCCACCTTATCAATAGCTAAAAATCTCATACCAGAGGGTTCCTGATTGTGCGCCATTTTAAAATGGTTGGACAGGGAGTGATTCTCAAAACCTTTTCTTATGTTTGCCACATGTTCTGAGATACGCTTTTTAAGGGGTCTTTTTGTCCCCCCCACATACTGGCGTTTACATGGACATTCAATGACATAAATCACGTTCTCAGAACTACATGTTAGAAAGTCTTTAATTGTATGTCTATGTTTATTCGTAGTGGATATTAATTCTTTAGTTGTTTTTGGAAAGGTTGTGATCTTGCAGTTGCCACAACTACCGCACCTGAAGAAACCCTGCAAGCCTGTCCATCCAGGAATGGTAAGTCCCTTGGTTTGATGGTTCTTAACTGTTGGCGCTATTTTTAGGCCTAAATTAGAGGCCTTGGTGAAAGTAATCTTGGGGTATGTTGATGGGCCTATTTAACGTGATATGTCATTGAATGTCCATATAAACGCCAGTATGTGGGGAGGACAAAAAGACCCCTTAAAAAGCGTACCTCAGAACATGTGGCAAACATAAGAAAAGGTTTTGAGAATCACTCCCTGTCCAACCATTTTAAAATGGCGCACAATCAGGACCCCTCTGGTATGAGATTTTTAGCTATTGATAAGGTGGAAAATAATAATAATATTTGAATTGGATACGTTATTGCCTCATGGCTTAAATGCCGAATTCAAGCTGTTTAGATTTTTGTGAGGTGGGTGGTCACTTGCCGATTGACGACTAACCGCACTTTTGTATTAACTAATTTCGGTTGTCCTTGACAGACAGGTTTCCATCCTATTGGTCACCTTTTTTACAATTTTCTTATAACAATTTTAATATAATCACATTTTATTACTTCATTTTTTGAATTCTTTCTACCTATAAAAACTTCTGGAAATTGCTGTTATTTTATAAAATATGAGATAGTTCTATTAATTTATAGACTTGGAGGCACATCATACTCTTTTTACAGTACCACTATCTGTCGCGCTGTATGTTATGTTTTTCAAGTATGTCTTTAAGATGCACTGCATCTTATAAAGAGAAAAGCAATGAGCGCTTTTATCTGTATTGATGGAAGAGCTCATTGCTTTTGTTCTGGCACCCCCTGAGAGCCGGCACCCGGGGCGGACCAAACCCCCCACCCCTACCAGGGCACGCCACTGAGTTATGCACAGGTGTGTAGAGATGTCCCGAACTATTCGCCGACTAACAGTTCCCGGCGAACATTGCTTGTTCGGGTTCGCCGCGGCGGGTGAACATATGCGGTATTCGGTCCGCTCCCTATACATTATCATTGAGCAAACTTTGACCCTGTACCTCACAGTCAGCAGACACATTCCAGCCAATCAGCATACCCTCCCTTCCAGACCCTTCCACCTCCTATCAAAAAGCAAGGACAGCATCCATCTTAGATTCATTCTGAAGCTGCAGTGTTAGTTAGAGCAGGGAGAGTGCTGCTGCTGCTGCTGAATTAATATAGGGATTCTAGGGAAAGCGTTAGCTACTAGTGTTCTATGTCCACTCCAGTCCTCAAAGACTCATCTGCTGTAAGGACAGCCTCCTGACAGCACCCGAAAAAGCCCCTTTTAGGGCTGGTACATCAGTCTGCTTTTATTTATTTTTTCTATATATATAATATTGCAGTTGCCTGCCCGTGTGTGAGAGGCCGCAGGCCCACAGACTGTATTGTGTGCACACCACTCATATAGGGTGGCACAGTACCTTGCAGATAAAAGTCATTTAATTTTTACCCTTTAATATAATTTCAGTTGCCTGCCACTGCCAGTGTGTGTCAGGCCCACACAGACTGTACTGTGCCCACTGCCAGTGCCCACCACTCATATCAGGTGGCACAGTACCTTGCAGATAAAAGTTATTTCATTTTTACCCTTTAATATAATTTCAGTTACCTGCCACTGCCAGTGTGTGTCAGGCCCACACAGACTGTACTGTGCCCACTGCCAGTGCCCACCACTCATATCGGGTGGCACAGTACCTTGCAGATAAAAAAGTCATTTAATTTTTACCCTTTAATATAATTTCAGTTGCCTGCCACTGCCAGTGTGTGTCAGGCCCACACAAACTGTACTGTGCCCACTGCCAGTGCCCACCACTCATATAGAGTGGCACAGTACCTTGCACGCATAGTACCACTAATCAAAAAAAAAATGACAGGCAGAAGCAGGCCACCCCACAGGGGCTGTCGAGGTCGTGGTACTGTGATTTCATTTGGCGCTAGAATAATGCCCAGTGTTTAGAGGCCACATACCCTGAACTCCAAAAATTCGGAGGACATAGTTGATGGGCTTACACAGGACACCCAATCTTCAACAGCTTCCGCTCGGAACCTTGTCGCACCATCCTCCTCCAGCTCAGCTTCGGGCGCCTCTCAAGTTACCAATCGCTCACCCGCCGCCACCACCAACACTAGCACCACAGCCGCTTCATTTGATCTGTCAGAGGATTTATTTAAACATCAGTTGGAAGAAATGAGTGATGCGCAACCATTATTGCCAGAGGATGTAGATAACAGGGATATGTCTCAGTCAGGCAGCATTACACACATGGACGTACAGTGTGATGATGATGATGTTGTAACCGTTGCTGCTTCCTTTGCTGAGTTGTCAGATACAAGTGAAGCAGTTGATGATGACGATGTGTCTGTGGATGTCACGTGGGTGCCCGCTCGAAGAGAAGAAGAACAGGGGGAAAGTTCAGATGGGGAGACAGAGAGGAGGAGGAGTCGAGTTGGAAGCAGGGGGAGGTCGTCGCAAGGAGCTAGTGGCACAGTCAGACAGCATGTATCTGAACCCGGGGTCAGCCAGACAGCACGCCAATCAACGCATGCTGTTGCCACCACCAGAATGCCGTCATTGCAAAGCTCAGCAGTGTGGCATTTGTTGTGTGTGTCTGCCTCTGATAACAGCGATGACCTTTGCAACCTGTGCCAAAAAAAAAACTGAGTCGTGGGAAGTCCAACACCCACCTAGGTACAACTGCTTTGCAAAGGCACATGATCTCACATCACAAACGCCTATGGGATCAACACATGAGTACAAGCAGCACACAAACTCAAAGCCACCATCCTCCTCCTGGTCCAGCATCTTCAGCCATGTCAACCACTGCTGTCCTCCTTGCCCTCTCTCAACCACCTGCCACTCCGCCTCTCACCTTCAGCAGTTCCTGCTCATCTGCCCACAGTCAGGTGTCTGTCAAGGAAATGTTTCGGCATAAGAAGCCAATGTCACAGAGTCACCGCCTTGCCCGGCGTCTGACAGCTGGCTTGTCGGAACTCTTACCCGCCAGCTTTTACCATACAAGCTGGTGGAGTCTGAGGCCTTCAAAAAATTTGTAGCTATTGGGACACCGCAGTGGAAGGTACCCGGCCGAATTTTGTTTTTTCACAAAAGGCAATCCCCAACCTGTACTCTATTGTGGAATAGGAAGTCATGGCATGTCTGGCACACAGTGTTGGGGCAAGGGTCCATCTGACCACTGATACCTGGTCTGCAAAGCACGGTCAGGGCAGGTATATCATGTACACTGCGCATTGGGTAAACCTGCTGACGGCTGCCAAGCATGGAATGCGTGGCTCTGCAGCGGAGTTGCTGACACCGCCTTGACTTGCAGGCAGGCCTGCTGCCTCCTCCTCTACTCCTCCTACTCCATCCTCTTCGTTAACCTCCTCGGCTAAGTGGCTTACCCCGCACCAACTGGAGATCGGCAAAGTGGTGTGTGACAACGGAGGCAATCTGATGGCGTCATTGAATTTGGGCAAGTTGACACATTTGCAGTGCATGGCACATGTGTTGAATCTGATCGTACAACGCTTTGTGTGTAAGTACCCAGGCTTACAGGGCGTCCTCAAGCAGGCCAGGCGTTCCTACACGACCATGGTGCACTTTTCTGATATTCAGCGGCAAAAAAACATGCCAGTGAGGCGCTTGATTTGCGACAGCCCGACACGTTGGAATACAACACTCCTAATGTTCGACCGCCTGCTCCAACAAAAAAAAGCCGTCAACGAGTATTTGTATGACCAGGGTACTTGGACAGCCTCTGCGGAGCTGGGTATTTTTTTGCCACGCTACTGGACGCTCATGTGCAATGCCTGTAGGCTCATGCGTCCTTTTGAGGAGGTAACAAACCTAGTCAGTTGCACCGAAGGCACCATCAGCGACCTCATCCCATTTGTTTTCTTCCTGGAGCGTGCGCTGCGAAGAGTGCTGGATCAGGCCGTAGATGAGCGTGAAGAGGAAGAGTTTAAAATTCGCCTGCCTATTGAAGTCTATGGCGGTTCGCCCGTTTGCAAACAGTCGTGGAAGTTCGCGTTCGTCGTTCGCGAACAGAAAATTTCATGTTTGCAACATCTCTACAGGTGTGCAGATTTTCTGTTTATATACCTGTAACAATGTGCAGGTGTTACATGTGTTTTTGTTGCAGATTTGCTGCAGATTGCAATGGGTGAAATGTGCCAAAAGATCACACCAACAGTTGACATGACTTGTAAATGAACATGCCAGGTCAGTTTCTGCAGTTTCTGCACAGAAAGTGTACATGTCTAATCTAATACGTTTAATATTGGTACTGTATTTTGCGGCGGTTTTTCCACATAAAAATCCACACAGAAAAACGGCACATAATCTGCATCATGTGCCTTCACATGTGGCAGAAAATTCCGGGACTGAAAATCAGTTCCATTCACCTTAATAGAGTTTGCAGAATTCCATATGCTCACTGCCCCATTCAAATGAATAGAACTGATTTTCAGTCGCAAAATATTCTGCCACAAAATCTGCCCCTTACATTGTAATAATGATGGTCACCGGTGTTGCATCCAGCAGTTCTACACAGCCAACATTCTGAACAGGGGTGTCATCTCATGTAGCAAAAAACAAAAGTCTGTATGGTATACAAATAAATTAAGAGATTGCCTATCACACGGCCATTAAGAATCAGCAAGTAGTAAACCTTAGTAGATTTGCAGACTGTGCCGACTTCTGGTGTTTGGCCATGCGGCAGCCATTAGGTGGAACAGCGTCCTTACGACCATGGCACCTCTTAGTAATATATATTATATAGCATTTCCAGTACATGGTGAGTGTATAAAGTAAAACACAAAAATGTATTTTTTTTTTATATTCCATAATTCCATGATTATAAAAATCAAATTACAGTGCATGCCATAAAAAAATCAGATTTCCTTTCTTTCCCATTCCGTTACAAAAAATAAAGGTTAAGGTGGGTTCACACTAGCGTTATGGTTTCTGTACGTGGTTATAACGGAACATAACTGAATCCATAAGACGGAAAGATGGATCCGTTCTTTTGCCCATAGACTTCTATTATGACGGAATGCAAAACAGAAGCCTTTAAAACAGGGCTGTGGAGTCGGAGTCGAGGAGTCGGAGGCAATTTTGGGTACTTGGAGTCGGCAAAAAATTAACCGACTCTGACTCCTGCTAAAATTAAATTGGAATAATAAAAAAAAGCAAGTTTAAATGTCCCAATTCACAAAAAGTTATAATTATTTACTTCTCTACTGTAAGAATAACGGTCAATGCATGCAGTGCGTCACTTTACCGCAAAACGAACACGTTAAGTGACCGTGAAGAAGCACGCTTTTCATATGCTTCACTATATGGCACGCAACGCACAGTTAAGGAGCGACTATAATTATACTTTCCATTGTGTTGTGTTCTGTTGTTAACCTAGCCTCTCACTGATAACTGATTAAGTTTATGTTTTTTGCAGGACAAGAGACACTTGTATAAGTGAAGGGAATGGATAGTCAATAGTTCAAGACTGAAGCTGTAAACCATTTGAAAAACTGCTGTCATTCAGCTAAGGCTATAAAACATGTAAACTCAGATCGTTAGCATAAACTTTAAACATGACTATGGGATTCTACTAGGGAAATCATGTTTTAAAATAAATGCCCCTTCCCCTGCCCCGTCTTCAGCAGAAGATCAGCACACAAAGGACCTCCTCCTCTCTGTACCGATGGTATAGATTTACATACCAGGTGGGAAACCAGAACGGGGGGCACAGCAGAGGGAATGGAACAGTGCATAGAAAGAAAAAAATATATATCGCATGTCATCAGTATGCCCTACGCAGCGGGCTATTTATATGGTAATGTCAGGACTGGTGGAAGGTCCTCTTTAACTCCTGTAGACTTATCTAAAGATGAGAAAGTTAAATTTACAGCAATGCAGACGGGCAAAACTGACTTCAAAAATCCCCATGATAAATTATAAATCTACCCATTGTGCCCAAATTCTAGCAGAAAATATTACAATCTTGGGCAACATTCCTTGAAGAGCTAGGAGCTGTTTTTTACCCAAAACCAGATGTGCTAAATGGCTTCAAATTTAGTTATATTTTAGACAAAGTCTAGGTGCACTCACATTAGAATGTGAATCATAGACTTCATGCTGATGGTAGAAAAAAACTGATTGCTTCCCATTTCTGACCAGAATTTTGGGCATGTGCGGTCTACAGGGACCTGAAGTCTTGTTCTATCTGTGCTGAACAATAGCAGGCAAATTGTAACAGACTATCCAGCCAATGAAACTCAGCCACCACAAAATGTTTATGGCCCAGTATCACATGAGTCTGTGTAATGCGGGAAATACGGTCAATGTGATGGACATGCATTTCCCCAACTCTTTGCGGCTTGGCTGACTCAAACTCACTGCATCACAGTGATCTATGATGCTGTCAGTTCCAACCATACTGGGGGTCAACTATCTACCTCCCCCAAACATCTGATCGAATGATCAAACAGCTGATCAGGCTCAGACTGGCCCACAGGGGAACAGGTGTATCCCCACCATGGGCCCCTGAGCAAAGGAGGGGCCCCAGTCACCCACACATGCACACATGGCATATATAGGAATAGGCAGTGTACAGCATCTCGACCAGTCTATGCATCCATATAAAAAACTGGGTAGATTATTTCAGAGATGCATGGGGTGGCAGGCCGGCCAGTATCCTCTTTCCCCCTAGGATTGCCTTGATCGCAGGACTAGTGAAGTCAGGTTGTGGTAGGCGCAGCACTATGACGTCCCTTTTGCGCTGTGGCAATAGAAGAATTTTGATATCTCTAACTTTTTAGTCCAACCAGACTGTCTGTTACACTGCTTTAATTCTTCTAGCGCCATTCTATGGGAGCAGTAGGCTTAAAGAACACACCAAATGCTTAAGATAACTTCTTTATTAACTTCAACTTTTCTTCATATATAACACTGCCACCTCCACAGCAGACAGTCCATGTACATAACACGTGTTAAAGTATCACAAAATGGTGACTCAACTGTTCAATGTTGTCATTCAACATAAAATGGTGGCTATATCTCTCTCTTCAGTATCTGTACTCTCACTTTAAAGGGAACCTGTCACCAGGAAATTCACTGATAAACCAGGCATGCTGCCTTGTAGGGCTCACTCTGCTGAATATAATGACACCTTTCACTTGGTGATCTGTTGCTTTATTGTGGAGAAAAAGTACTTTTAATCCATATGCTAATGAGCTGATCTGAGTCCAGTAGTTGATATGAGTTCAGCATTTTTTCTATTCAGAGCTGTAGCCACTCCCCTATTTACTTCTTCAGTTGTAAAAGGGGTGTGGCTTATTTATTTATTGATCTATAGAAGTTAATAGGGGAGTGGCTACAGCTCTGAATAGAAAAAATGCTGGACTCAAATTAACTACTGGACTCAAGTCAGCTCATTAGCATATGGATTAAAAGTACTATTTCTCCACAATAAAGCTACAGATCACTAAGTGAAAGGTATCATTATATTCAGCAGAGTGAGCCCAACAAGGCAGCATGCCTGCTTTACCAGTGAATTTCCTGGTGACAGGTTCTCTTTAAGTTATTTAAGCACTTTATGATCTCTCTGAGAGGTATATCTGAGGTTTAACCAATAGTTCTACTTGGTTTGCAGTTTGCTCTATACAATTGCTTTGAGCAGTTTGTTTGAACTATTCGCAGATTGTTTGCTTTTTAGGGCTCAGTATGATCTGGTATGAGCAGTTCGATATGATTTACGTAGTTTGCGTAGTTTGTACGTACAGTCATGGCCAAAAGGTTTGAGAATGACTCAAATATTAGTTTTCACAAAGTTTGCTGCTAAACTGCTTTTAGATCTTTGTTTCAGTTGTTTCTGTGATGTAGTGAAATATAATTACACGCATTTCATACGTTTCAAAGGATTTTATCGACCATTACATTTATGCAAAGAGTCAGTATTTTCAGTGTTGGCCCTTATTTTTCAGGACCTCTGAAATTCGACTGGGCATGCTCTCAAACAACTTCTGGGCCAATTCCTGACCGATAGCAACCCATTCTTTCATAATCACTTCTTGGAGTTTGTCAGAATTAGTGGGTTTTTTTGTTTGTCCACCCGCCTCTTGAGGATTGACCACAAGTTCTCAATGGGATTAAGATCTGGGGAGTTTCCAGGCCATGGACCCAAAATGTCAACGTTTCGGTCCGCGAGCCACTTAGTTATCACTTTTGCCTTATGGCACGGTGCTCCATCATGCTGGAACATGCATTGTTCTTCACCAAACTGTTGTTGGATTGTTGGAAGAAGTTGCTGTTGGAGGGTGTTTTGGTACCATTCTTTATTCATGGCTGTGTTTTTGAGCAAAATTGTGAGTGAGCCCACTCCCTTGGATGAGAAGCAACCCCACACATGAATGGTCTCAGTATGCTTTACTGTTGGCATGACACAGGACTGATGGTAGCGCTCGCCTTTTCTTCTCCGGACAAGCCTTTTTCCAGGCTTGTCCGGAAAGAGCCTTCATTGGAGAATATGACTTTGCCCCAGTCCTCAGCAGTCTATTCACCATACTTTCTGCAGAAGATCAATCTGTCCCTGATGTTTTTTTTTTTTTTGGAGAGAAGTGGCTTCTTTGCTGCCCTTCTTGACACCAGGCTATCTTCCAAAAGTCTTCGCCTCACTGTGCGTGCAGATGCGCTCACACCTGCCTGCTGCCATTCCTGAGCAAGCTCTGCACTGGTGGCACTCCGATCCCGCAGCTGAATCCTCTTTAGGAGACGATCCTGGCACTTGCTGGACTTTCTTGGACGCCCTGAAGCCTTCTTAACAATAATTAAACCTCTTTCCTTGAAGTTCTTGATGATCCTATAAATTGTTGATTGAGGCGCAATCTTAGTAGCCACAATATCCTTGCCTGTGAAGCCATTTTTATGCAACGCAATGATGGCTGCACGTGTTTCTTTGCAGGTCACCATGGTTAACAATGGAAGAACAATGATTTCAAGCATCACCCTCCTTTTAACATGTCAAGTCTGCCATTTTAACCCAATCAGCCTGACATAATGATCTCCAGCCTTGTGCTCGTCAACATTCTCACCTGAGTTAACAAGGCGATTACTGAAATGATCTCAGCAGGTTCTTTAATGACAGCAATGAAATGCAGTGGAAAGGTTTTTTTGGGATTAAGTTAATTTTCATGGCAAAGAAGGACTATGCAATTCATCTGATCACTCTTCATAACATTCTGGAGTATATGCAAATTGCTATTATAAAAACTTAAGCAGCAACTTTTCCAATTTCCAATATTTATGTAATTCTCAAAACTTTTGGCCAAGACTGTAGTTTGTATGTAGTTTGGTGGAACTGTAAGAAAGCATACATAACTGGATCAGTATACAGTTCTAATCACAATACTAACAATAGGAACATTATATAACTGTTCTAAATACCTATTTTGGCCTCTTTGCTTCCATAAAACTCAGCTCTTAGTGGAGTGAATGACTGTTCGGCTCCTCTCCTGGTCTATATTGAGGAGATTCAGCTAGGGGATTTCCCACACAGGCTCAGTATGAGGATGGCTGTGATTGGTCAAGTCTCCTGGGCAGTAAGAACAGCTTAACTCTATGCTTTTTGTTAATTCTGCTGTGTCATTGAGCTTACCTTGCATTCATTTTACTGAATCTTAAAGGCATATTATCTTTCTGCTTCTGTGAACACAATATATAACTGTTATATGACATCACAAAATATGAAATCACTGTAAATAACTCTCTGTCTTTAACATATAAACATATGAACTGTATTAAGGTTATTGGCTGGTCTAGCTGTATACACATATAAACCATATTAGCAACCTAGGACAGGTCTTAGCTGGCCAGCTACACGGGTGTTTACAGATAACTCTTATGCACACACCCTTTATATAATTAAAGCATTGGTTACTTACGATTTCATGATTTTTCCAGTACCCAGGGTGTATCCATTGAGTCAGCTGAGCTGTGATCTAGTGAACGCGAGTAATATGAAGTTTTTCTACTGTCAGTAGGTCAATGCTTGCAGGAGAGGAGGAGTTGGCCAAATACCAAAGTCCTAGTCATCATATTAAATTACTTTGCCTTCTTCATAAAATACATTGGCTGCCTGCATAAAAACTTTTCTAAGAAAACAAAAGTGATCACTCCTTTCCTTTTCTAATATGCCGTGGGAAAATGTGAGCAGGAATCTGACAGGTTGATGCATTTTCAGATTATATTTTTAATATTAGAGGGTCTTATTTATCAAGACCATCTAGGCAGGGGAGTACACAGATCAAACGAGGCCCCATAACAAGCCTTAGCATGGGCTCCTCTGCCCCACCCAGAGTATGTGTGTCCATTACTCCCATGCAAGGCAGAATACAAAGCACAATGCCCCAGATTTCTAATGAATTTATTTTTTTTTTTTTTATTAAGTGAACAAAATTATTTTAATTAAAGTTAAATTGCAATCAAAAAGTCACACCTGGCATCAACCACTTTATCTGACCTCTTTATCACATAAAGTGTAACAGGGGCTTCATAAATATGTTTCTCCTTCTGAGCACAATATTTCTTAATGTATTCACCAGACAACCAGCTCACTGGATGTCAGTTTATACAGTTACTGTAATCATCTTTGTTCTTCAAACAGCTGATTGAAAGGGTGTTAGGAGTCGGACCCCTGCTGATTGGATATTGATGACCCATCCTGAGTATAGGTCATCAAAATCATGACACTGCACAACCCCTTTAATTTGTACCAGCAACATTATTTTCTCTTTACTAGCCAAGGAGGTATGAGTTACCATCTTCCTACTAACAACTCTTGATCTCAGGCAGCTAGAGATATGAGTCTTGTAATAAAGCTAAGAATCTAAGCTTTCAAACAAGACTTTGGCTTACAATGCTAGCCACAATGCAGCCCATGAGATAACCTTTAGAAATAGGGTCAAGGGGTAATATTTGGGTGCTAGTGGAGGACACGCTGCAGGGAGAGGAGGATTCTCCTTTCCTTGTGTAATGACCCCAGAGGAGGGGTAAGGCTAGGTTCATATTAGCATTTTTATTTCCATTGTTCATTATAGGAACAGAACAATGAAAATAATGGAATCGGCTTTACTGTCAAATGGTAGAAATGATTGCCACCAGATGGTCCTTATTTATTATAATGGAATGTACTATATATATTTCCTGGCTTTGTGGTTATTAGATTTTTTCTTAATCTAAATGCAGCAAAACATTGGTATGTATTAGTATGATCAAGCCATTGGTGTCAAATAATGCTGTGTATTAAAGGGGCTGTCTCACCTCAATAATCAACCTTCAATCAGTTCCTTTTTGTCATAGGATCCTTTCTTCCATATGGTAAATTTTTCAGTTATGCCTCTTTCCCTGTACCTTTTTTTTCAGCCCCAAATTTCATGCTCATTTCTAGGGGTTACAGCCACCGATGTAATGTTATCAGTGGTGGCCTCTCAAGCGCACAGAAACAGTATAAAAACATAACCATAGCAAAGGCAGGTGCACTCTGCGGCAATACTAAACCCTCACACTGATAAAATTGAGGGGTTAGTTCGACATATCCTACTAGGAGGACATGTCTTAAGCTCGGACACCACGGCAAGGTCCCTCAAGTAGTCCGAGGCCCTAGCACTCAACCTACCTGTGCCGTATGGGCGATACTAGGAGCCGTTGGGCATTACGGAAGCGTAAGGCCTGACTCACAGACAGCTCACCAGTGACCTCCAGCATGTAACCATGCTTGAAATGGGAAGTGGGAGGTGCCTGTGAGCCCCACCTATGGGCATATTAGGACTTAGGATTAGTCCTAATATGCCCTTTCCAAATGGGAGGGACCAAGATAGACGAGATTGCTATTACTACCTGTTTTTTGTCATATTTATTTGTGACATTGTTTTTCAACATATCTTTGGCTTGATATTGACAGATGATGCTGTGTTATTTGTCCTTTTGTTTAATCTATACGAAAAGTGTATTGATAAAATTTTTAAAAAACTCAGACTATACATAAAAAACTACAACTTGTCTTATAAAGACTGTCCCAACCTCCTTCCTGATGGTCTGGGTGGTGCATTGTCACATAGGATGCCCATGGTCTTCCCAGCTCTTAAAGAGGACCTTTCACTGGTCCTGATTTTACAATATAAGTACCTGGCACTGTAGGGCATATTGAAGAGACGTGATATCGCTTATTTTTTTCCCACTGGGCTGCTCTATACCCCCGCTGTGCCCCCTGTACTGGTTTCCCATCCTGTATGCTAATCCATACCATTGCTACAGGGAGGAGGAGACAGACTTTTTTCTCAGGGGGCGTCTCCTTCTCCCTGGCTGTGAGCTTGCCAATCGCAGCGGAGAGTGTCACAGCCAGGGAGAAGGTTAGCTTCTTTTTTTCTCCGGGGTTAAGGAGATGCCCCCTAAAAAAACATCTCCCCAGTTATACCAGTACCCCTAGCCCAAGTTATTCCAGTATCAGTGCTTACAAATTAGACAGCCAAGAAACACACTATTAATAAACAGAACACATAAATATTTTCCTTGCAATATATATCCTCAATAAGTAAACACCTTTGCAATACAATTATTGCATTTTTATTAGTCTGAAATATTATACAAATACCCCGTATATAAAAGCCATTAATGTAATCTCTTCTAATCATGGTCCATATAATATAATATATACTAAATCCTGGTTGTTACAAACTTAAAAATTATGGAGGCCACTTTACTCTTGGGAACTTTACTCTTGGGAAGTCATTGGACTAAAAATGCCTTTTTTTCATGTGTCTAATTTCACAATCAGTTGTGTCGCCTTTCTTTGTTGTCTTTTATATTTAGTATAAGTGCTGTTAACCCAGGACAAATACATAAATGATAAGCCAAGGGAGACTGGTAACCGCGCGCTGGTTCCAGCTCCTCTCTCTTATTGCCTTGTCTCTAATTGCTAGGTTTGCATTTAGTATTAGTATGTATTAGTATGATCAAGCCATTGGTGTCAAATAATGCTGTGTATTAAAGGGGCTGTCTCACCTCAATAATCAACCTTCAATCAGTTTCTTTTTGTCATAGGATCCTTTCTTCCATATGGTAAATTTTTCAGTTATGCCTCTTTCCCTGTACCTTTTTTTTTCAGCCCCAAATTTCATGCTCATTTCTAGGGGTTACAGCCACCGATGTAATGTTATCAGTGGTGGCCTCTCAAGCGCACAGAAACAGTATAAAAACATAACCATAGCAAAGGCAGGTGCACTCTGCGGCAATACTAAACCCTCACACTGATAAAATTGAGGGGTTAGTTCGACATATCCTACTAGGAGGACATGTCTTAAGCTTGGACACCACGGCAAGGTCCCTCAAATAGTCCGAGGCCCTACCACTCAACCTACCTGTGCCGTATGGGCGATACTAGGAGCCGTTGGGCATTACGGGAGCGTTAGGCCTGACTCACAAACAGCTCACCAGTGACCTCCTTCCCATGTGCATAACCTTAAATTTGTCAGTGTTAAACCTCATCTGCCACTCTGCAACCTCCCAGGATATGAGCTGAGTGCTGCGATTGGCCAGCGCTCCAGCCTGGGAGAAGGAGACGCCTAGGGCAAAAGAGGATGTCTCCTCCCACAGCAAAATTAACAGCAGCACGTGCGTCGGTACCGGGGGCTACAGCGGACGAACGGAGAGGCACCCAAGGATAATAGTAAGTGCAGGAACATCCCTGGGTGCCGTTCTGCGTGTACATAGCTTTACCTAACAAACTTTGGACCGGTGAAAGGTCCTCTTTAAAAGCTTTCTTTTTGTAATTTATTGCTTTCTTTACAATTCCCTAACCTTTTTTTCCCATAAGATATCTACCTCTCACAATTAGATTTTAGGATGCTTTTAAAAATATCCCATTTTGTGGCTGTACTTTTAGTTTTGAGGACTTTGTCCCAGGTAATCAGGCTATAGCTTCTCTTAGTTGGCAAAATTTAGCTTTTTTAATGTTTGGAATTTTTGTTCCTCCCTGAAGAAACACTCTTTTGAATGACAAGGTTATTACTTTATGGTCACTATTTCTCAGGTGTCCCCCAATCTGCACATCTGTGGTTCTGTCAGGTCTATTGGTTAATACCAAGTCCAGTATGGCCGTCCCTCTAGTCGGGTTCTGAACCAGTTAGGAAAGGTAATTGTCTTTGGTTATTGCCAAGAACCTGTTTCCTTTATGAGATGTACAGGTTTCAGTTTCCCAGTCTATATCTTGGTAGTTGAAGTCCCCCATAATAACGACCTCATTATGATCTGCCGCTTCGTCTATCTCGTTTAGTAGCAGATTTTCCCATATTAACCCATATCCTAGCTTTTGGCTTTGACTATAAAGCATCACCTGTTCAATAAAACGAAAGCCCAAACCCAACAGGCGTAGGGTTGCCATAAAAACTTCCAGTTGACCCTGTCAAATGCCTTTTTTGCATCGACAGATGATAAACAGAGAGGCATATTTCAACGTTGCGGATGTGATATTAAATTAAAAGGGTTTTCCGAGAGTTTAATACTGATGACCTGTCCTCTGGATAGGTCATCACTATCTAATCTGTGGGGGTCCAACACCAGGTACCCCCGCCGATCAGCTGTTCGAGACATCAGGAGGCTCGCAGTAGCGCCGCAGTCTTCTCTTAGCTTTTCCTAGGCCAGTGATGAGACGCTTATTGGTCACATGGTTGAGGCACAGCTCAGCCCCATAGAAGTGAATGGAGCTGCGGTGCTTACATAAGCGCTGGTGCCTTCTCAAACAGCTGGTTGGCGGGGATCCCGGATGTTGGACCCCCTACCAATCAGATACTGATGACCTATCCTGAGAAACATGTGTAGTGTTTAGATCACATACCTGGAACATGGCCCATTTTAAAATGTGTTTCCTGTAGAAGTAAGATCTGTGATCTCTTCTCTGGTACATTGAAGCCTCTCACGTTGAAGGATGATAGTTTGATGGAGGCCTGAGGCATGGTGTCTAGACAAAAAAATGGGGGGAAGGGGTAGATGGGGGAAGAGGCAGAATAAAGAGCAAGGTAAAAGAGAAAAACGAGGAAAAAGAGAGAAAGAAAGAGCTATAGAATGACTGAAATGGGAAGCACCATGCATCCTGTATATTTATTTTCCTCAAAGCATCTAGTAAAAGGCGTAAAGCTCTGTGTTGAACTAGTGTGGAGTGGTCCTGTAGAAGCAGGACTCTGGCCCCATCCAAGTCCCAGTATTCTATATTCCTGGCCTTCATCATGATCTTTTACTGTGGCATATGATATCTCGTGGCTTGGCAGGGTCAGGGTTTATAGGATCTAAGGCACAATGCGCCCTGTCGATTTGAAAATCATCACTAACTGGTCTCTCCAGAATAGCTTCTGTAAGGTGGGCAGAAAATCTGTGGGTTTGACGAATTTAGGAAGCCCTCTAATTCTAATATTGTTCCTGCGGTTCCTCTTTTAGGTGTTATCTTGTAGCTGATATAACTGCTAAGTTGCTCGTGGGTGGTCAGTTGTGGTGTCTATTCTGGCATAGGTCCCTGGTCTTTAACCGCCTCATAAACCGTTCCCATTCGCTTCTACGGGCCCAATGGAAATAGCCGAGCCAGTGCTCGGCTATTTTCAGCAGCCCCATATAAAATGAATGAAAGGCAGCTGCGCATGCACAGTGTGTTCTCCACCACTTTCGGGGCCCCGTTCTCGTTATAGGTGTGGGTCCTAGCGATATGCCCCCATTGTCAGAGTTGAGACAACCCCTTTAAGCCTGTATTACACTGCCCAATTTTTTGGCAGATAATCGCTAACGAGTGTTCATATGAATGCCCTTTAGCGAGCATCTGGCAGTGTAATACTGCCGCCGAAATCCAAATCTTTTGACATGTTTAAAAATTATCATTTGCAGGCGGCAGATCGTGGTGTCTAATAATGATCCGCCACCAACAAACTGCTAGACAGCATGGGGACGAGGGATGGCATAGCGTTCGCTCCTGGTCATGCTGCGGAGGAGATCGTTGCATTTTATAGCAGCGGTCTCTTCTGCTAGTGAGCAGGCGAATGCCGGGAGGGCAACTCCAGCCGCTCTACATACTTCTCCATCTCCTGTCTTGTAGGCAATAGTCTGATGTAGGTCTGGCAGTCAAAGGTCTCTGCAGACGAGAGAGAGAGCGCTGCATCTCGTGGCAAGGCGTAAGTAACCCGGGGGTATTTCCATTACACCAAGAGACTCTACTCTCTCTGCAACTGACACGCCCTCTGCACTTTGATTGACAGGGCCAGGTGTGATGACATTTTCACTGCCTGGCTCGGTCAATCAAAGTGAAGAGGGTGGGTCAGTTGCAGAGAGAGCAGAGCCTCTAGGTATAGCAGATGCCTTTTAAGTTTTCTGATAACGGAGTAAGCAATTTTTGAGTTGATCATCCTGTGAATTGTAAAGATATGTGAGGTGATGTGTGGTGGCTGTAATCAGATTGATATGTGGTGCTGTTACACGTGAAGCTTTATCCGAAGGTTCTGCACCGCAGTTACAGCTATTTGCTGGGCCGCACTTGGACTTGCCACGGCACTGTATATACGGATCAAGCCGCACATGTAATAGCATGACGATTTATATTAATGGGGCTTCATAGAATTTTGGATTCTGATTATTATAATTCCTCCGTTGATGATATGGTTGTTAATAAATGTTTTACGACTCTTGTGGGTGAAAAGTAAGCGTGTATTTTCCTCAGCAATCCGCTGCTGTGTGGACAATACAGCCGACATGTATGAGTTCCGTCTGGAAGGAATGTACTAAACATTCTTAGAATGTATTCCGCATGGATGGACATTCAATAACAATGGATCTTACCTCTTGGTGTATAACATCCTCTTACAGATAAATGTATCCCTTCAAAGTTTGCTACACTGCTGCGGGTAACTGTTATGGTGGCAAAATGCCACCCATGTTGAACTGCTTTGTGGTGTTATTCAGGAATTTGATACTGATGGCCTTAAGTCATCAATATCAGATTGGCGGGGGTCTGACTCCTGGAACTCCCACCGATCATCTGTTTGAAGAGGCCACTTTGCTCACCGGAGGTCCGTGAGTGGTGCAGCCTTTTCACAGCGTATTGGCATCTAAGCCCCATTCACTTGAATGGGACTGATGTGCATCGGGGCCAGGTGACCAATGTACAGTGACATTACTGGCCTAAGAAGAGGCATGAGAATAGGTCAATCACTATCAAATTCCTGGGTAAGCCCTTTAATTAAGGTATGCACCACTATGGGTTGAACATTGTGATACTTATGCCATGTCTAAGATACACAGATGGACTGTGAAATGGGCATAACGCCTGTGTGAGCCATACACTCTCAGACAGAATGTCGATGGGAGCTACAACTGTGTGTGGATACTGGAAAACTACACTGTATCTAGAAGGACTCATTCAGACAGCCGTGTTTTGTAGTCCGCAAATTGCTAAACGCGGATACAAGTCCAGCACTGCATAGAAATGCCTATTCTTGTCTGCAATAGCGGACAAGAATAAGACACGCTGTATATTATTTGCAGGGCCGCGAAACGGAACTACGGCCCTATTGAAATGAATGGGTCGGCACCTGTTCTGAAAAAATTGCGGAACGAATGCGGTCCCGTACATACATCTATCTGAATGAGCTCTAAGTAAGCAGTTTTCCAGAAGATCGGTATTGATAACCTATCCTCAAGATAGGTCATCAATATCAGATCAGTGGAGGTTTGACTCCCAGCACCCCCGCTGATCAGCAGTTTGAAGGAGTTGCAGCGCTCACAGCTTACCAAGCATAGTGCCATACATTATATTACAGTTGTGCTTGGCATGGCAGCTCCAGCCCATTCACTTGAAAGGCCTGAGCTGCACGTAGGCTGTGTGACTGATGAATGTGACATCACAGGAGGCTAGGAGGCTGATCATCTGGGTACCGGGAGTCGGAACCCCAGCAATCTGATATTCATAGCCTATTCTGAGGATAGGTCATTAATATTGAACTTCCAGAAAACACCTTTAATGGCCATTCACTGTGAGCATGTATGATTGCTGCAAGCAGGTATCCATAGCTTATAGCCGCACGTGGCTTTGCACATGGAAAGAAGCTGCAACCTAGAGCAGACAGCATAGCCATCTTCATCACTGCCACTAGAGGCAGAGCTGTTAACAACTGCAACGTCTGAGGATGAAGTAATCCTGTTGCGCAGATGTCGATTTCCTCAACCTTTGTGTATTGGGACTAGTGCTCAGTGAATTTTCTTACAGCGTTGCTAGAGTTAATCCTTTCCTCTTTCTCTCTGTCCAGCTGCTGACTAAGGTGCTGATCAGCCTCCCTATTTAGCTGGGCTGGCAGTTCCACTTCTTTGCCTGAGCTTCGAGTTTGCTATTATCTGGTAACCAGAGAAGGTGTGATCTCTCGTCTGACTACTCTTGTACTGGACCTAGCAAAATTACCAATTCTGCTCCTTGCCTGCTGCCCAGTCCTTGGAATTGCTATCTGGAATGCGCATGTACTCAGCCTACCCTGGCCTTGGACTGCATTCAGACTTTGAATTTTCCAAGTTATCACTGTGTCTGTGGCTCTCAATTCACTTTCATGGGATTTCCAAAAATAACCGAGCACGCTAAGGGCAGTTTCAGATGAGCGATTTGTCTGCAGGAAACATGTGCATTCTAAAGGAGTCATAGTTAGAGATGTTGAGTTGGAAGAAGTCCATGTTCTCTTGCCTGATTGGGTTCATCTTAACCCTGTAGGACTGGATATCTTTTTATCTGGTCTCCAGGATGGTGTTGAAAAGGCTTTGGTTCTGTCAAGTGGGGGTGGTCGGAGGGTCATGTAGGTTTACACCGCCTCCTCCTTGGCGTTCTGAAGCAGGAGTTACAAAGGAAGTTTTCAATTACATGCCCACTGCCTCTTAGCGGATTGGCATTTATTGAAGATGAAAATAACAAAAAGATGTTTGGATATGCAAAAAAGTTGGTTTTACATTTTTTTTCTGTAATAAAGCTGTGGCGAACCCACTTGACCCACATTTCAGCATATTGGTGTTATTTGGGTATGGAGATACATGGGGCCTGAGTGGTATCTTAGCTGGGGATGATAAACAGAATATGCCCAATTATTAGGGCCCTCAGGATAATTTCACAAGCACTCAATTCGGTCAGTGGACCGACAAAGATCCCTGTAGGGGTCCTAAACTATAAACTTTTTTTTTTTTTTTTACGAAAAGCCTATCAATTTAAGGGCTCATACACACACCCGTATGTCTTTTGCGGTCCGCTAAAACACAGATCCGAAAAAAAATATGGATGACGTCCAAGTGCATTCCGTATTTTGCATAACCGAGCAGCTGGCCCCTAATAGAACAGTCCTATCTTTGTCCGTAATACGAATAATAATAGGACACGTTCTATTATTTTGTGGAACGGACATACGGAAATGGAATGCACACGGAGTACTTACTGTATGGACCTATTGAAATGAATGGTTCCGCATACGGTTCGCAAAAAAAACAAAAACAGAGCGGACACGGAAAGAAAATACGTTCGTGTGCATAAGCCCTCAGTGATACATAGCCTTCCTAAGAATAAAAATTATGCCTAAGGTGCATCAGTTTTGTATGTTTAGCGTTCCAGTCCAGTTTTTTTTTTACCGGATGAGAAAGCACAGACGTGCACTGTTCCATTCAGCAAAAAAAACAAAAATTCTTGCAGCTTTCAGTTTCAGTCAGACAAAAATCTATTGAAAGTATTAGGAGGATCAGGTAAACTAATTGCATACAATAGCATGGTGTTTTTCAATCAGTCCTCACAACATTCAAGTGAGTACATCGAGTACTTGTCATTACACTGCACTTCCAAGACGATGTGTAGTGTAATGAACAGGAAGCAGCGCTCACATGAAGTGCCGCCTCCTCTTCACAGCTGATTGGTGGGGATTTAGATATTGATAACCTATTCTGACCATAGGTCATAAATATAAATGGCAGCACAATCCCTTTAAGACTAGCACATCCAAACAATATGAACTAAAATACAGGTACACACCACAACAGCTAACATGCAAAAGCAAACACCGTATGTAGTAGCACACTGTTCCATGCACATAGACACGTACAGACACTGGAAACATGGGTTAATCTGAATTGTATTACTGTTATGTTTACTATTCATGAAAAGATGGAAGCTCTTTGAGCATTTGCTTGATCAAAATTATGTCAGGGCCAGTCTACCAACAACATGGTGGCTTCGGCAGATGGGAACCTGCCGAAGCCACCTTGTCGTTGGTAGATGGCCCCGAAAACATTTTAATCAAAAATATTCGCAAAGAGCTTAATTTTTTTTTTTCCTGGATAGTAGGTACAGCAGTAATGCAATTCAGATTAACCCATGTTTTCAATGTCTGCATGTCTTTTTGTGCATGAAACGGTGTGCCGCAGCCAATCACTGGCTGCAGCGGTGACCGGCTCCCCTTGTCATGTCATGACAAATCCATATTGTGAAAGTGCTTTTTCACAGACCAATAGACTTCAATGGGCGTATCCACAGCATGGACCAGAGTAATACGTCTCTGTTGTCTTTCCACTGACTCATGGTCAGTGGAAAACCAGTGATGTGTGAACGAAAACGAAGCCTTCAATGGATCTGTTCATTGTCCATCAAGAACAGAGACGGCACACATCTATGATTCACTGAGGCTATAAACGAGGCCTTGCGCTGTTTATATTTATCCTCTGTGTTTTTTTCCTGCAATTAGTGTGTGCATTTTGGCTAATTAGTTGAATGCTGCCAGGATACACATGCCGACTAGAGAAATAAAACAGGGCTGCAACCATCGTACTCATACCATTCAACTTTTCTGATGGTCAAAAAAGAGAGACACTTAGGCCTCATTCACTTATACGTGGATTTTCATGGACCATGGTCCTGCCATCCTGCTGAGTGCCCGAGTGCATGACATAATACAGATCATACAAGTGTATTACTGTACAGCGTCTGCGGCATGAAGCGCACGGCATCATAGCAACCAATGACACCGTGTGCTTGTGCACTCAGTAGAACGACAGGCCGGGTTTTCACGGACCCTGGTCCGTGAAAATCCACGTGTGTAAATGTGGCCTTACAGCTCATTGTCTAAAAGCCCTGGTGAATGGGGCCTCAGTGAAAAACGCATTGCATCTGGAAGCAAGTGCGGATGCAATGCGTTTTTCACTTATGGTTGCTAGGAGATGTTGTTTGTAAACCTTCCGTTTTTTTATCACGCGCATGAAAAACGCATCAAAACGCATTGCACTCGTGCGGAAAAAACTGAACGCAATTGTAGACAAAACTGACTGAACTTTCTTGCAAAATGGTGCTAGTTTTACTGAACGCAAACGGTCTTAATCCGTCATGCCCGTGTGAAAGAGGCCTTGGGCACCTTTCACACAAGCGAGTTTTCCATGCGGGTGCAGTGCATGATGTGAACGCGTAGCATCCGCATTGAATCCTGACCCATTTATTTCAATGGGTCTGTGTAAATGAGCTTTTTTTTTTATGCATCAGTTCTGCGTTGCGTGAAAAAACGCAGCATGTTCTATATTCTGCATTTTTCACGCAGCCCTGGCCCCATAGAAGTGAATGGGGCTTCAGTGAAAAATGCATTGCATCTGTGTTATTTGTAAACCTTCATTTTTTTTATCACGCGCCTGAAAAACGCATCAAAACTCATTGCACCCGCGTTAAAAAAACTGAACTCAATCGCAGACAAAACTGACTGAACTTGCTTGCAAAATGGTGCGATTTTCACTGAACGCACCCTAAACGCATCCGGAGCCAATCCGCCACTCTCGTGTGTATGAGGCCTTGGGCCCCTTTCACACCCGCGCGGGTGCAATGCGTAAGGTGAACGCATTGCACCCGCACTGAATCCGGACCCATTCACTTCAATGGGGCTGTGCAGATGAGCGGTGATTTTCACGCATCACTTGTGCGTTGCGTGAAAATCGCAGCATGTTCTATATTCTGCGTTTTTCATGCAACGCAGGCCCCATAGAAGTGAATGTGATGCATGAAAATCGCAAGCATCCGCAAGCAAGTACGGATGTGGTGCAATTTTCACGCATGGTTGCTAAGGAGACGAGGGATAAGTTACCCGGGACCCCATTACTTAATTATTTTCCATTATAACATGGTTATAATGGAAAATAATAGCATTCTTTAATTCAGAATGCTAAGTAAAAGATCCATTGTGGGGTTTAAAAAAAAAAGATTTTTTAACTCACCTCATCCACTTGATCACGCAGCTAGGCTCGTTTTCTTTCTTCTTCTTGCAGGACCTGGCTGGAAAAGGACCCTAGGTGACGTCATGATGCTCACCACGTGGTGAGCGCAGTGACATCAGCGCAGGTCCTGCTGAACGAAGATAGAAGAAGTCCGGGTTCGGGTCTGGGTACCACATTCAGTTTTTTCTCATGAGCGTGCAAAATGCATTGCACTCGTGCGGAAAAAACTGAACGACAAAATCGCAGTCAAAACTTACTGAAATTGCGTGTACACTCGCACAATTTCCCGGACACGCACCCGATGCCCTTGTGAAGGAAGCCTTAGGGTATTCTGTGGTTGAAAAAGCTGCAGCAAACCCGATCTGTCAAAGTTTTGTGCTACTTTTTTCACTATTGACTTCAATGTTGAAAACATACATTTCTAGAAATTTTTAAGGAGGAATGATAAAAAAAAGTCTGTTCTCAGCTACATGCGTCAAGTAGGATGCTCATTAGGTAACTTTTAAAGTTTTCCGATAAAGCATTATTTCCCTCTCACCAGGAGAATGCCATTAGGTCACTTTCCCCAGGACAAATGAGCTATTAATTGGATTATTAGTTGACAGTGGTAATTGATTTTTTTTCATACCATATTATAAGCAGGTCATATTGCTTGAGGCTCTTTAACATTCCACAGCAACACACTGTGCACATTTAGGAGGAGTGGAAAAACAGAATCTCCCCAATGGAAGGGAAATACGTGCATTGCCCCATGTATACAAAGCATATGTTATCAACATTTACTACGGATGAGCAAGAAAAATGTACATTTGGAAGTATAATTATTCCTACTATTGGGCCAGATTTCCCAACTATACTTGAATACTGAGCATATATTGCTCCTGGAAGAAAAATCTGCAAATATGCTCCTCTTCAAAAAAAATAACGAAATGTACATATGAAGTGCTTCAAAACTACAATGTGATCATTTCACCAAAACCAAGAGGTCTCTCCCGACTTTCCATACACTCTTGGCTCGGCCCAGTATGCACATGTCCTGAAAGGGAAGAAAGCCAGCTGCCCAAAATAATAGGACAGTTGAAACCCAACTGCCTGATCCTTATCTCACCCAACATCTGAAGAGTCAGGAGGCCACCATACACTATATGGTTGTCTAGCCCCACGAAAATTGGTGGGTTTGGACATTTATCCAAAATGTATGGCCAGCTTTAGAGATCATACAGTTAGGTCCATATATATTTGGAGAGAGACATTTTTCTAATTTTTGTTCTGTACGTTACCACAATGGATTTTGAACAAAACAATTTAGAAGCAGTTGAAGTTCAGACTTTCAGCTTTAATTCAGTCGGTTAAACAAAATGACTGCATAAAAATGTGAGGAACTAAAGCATTTTTTAAACTCAATCCCTTCATTTCAGGGGCTCAAAAGTATTTGGACAAATTAAATAATTGTAAATAAAATGTTAATTTCTAATTTGTTTACAATGACTGCCTGAAGTCTTGGACTCATGGACATCACCGGATGCTGTGTTTCCTCCTCTTTAATGCTCGGCCATTACTGCCGTGGTTTTCAGTTGCGGTTTGTTTGTGGCCTTTCTGTCTGAAGGTTTGCAAGTTTAACAAGTGAAATGCTCTATTGGGTTCAGATCCGGTGAATGACTTGGCCATTCAAAAATATTCCACTTCTTTGCTTTAATAAACTCCTGGGTTGCTTTGGCTTTATGTTTTGGGTGATTGTCCATCTGTATTATGAAACGCCGACCAATCAGTTTGGCTGGATTTGAGCATACCGTACGTCTCTGAAAACCCCAGAATTCGTCCGGCTGCTTCTATCCTGTGTCCCATCATCTATAAACACTAGGGACCCAGTGCCACCGGCAGCCACGCATGCCCAAGCCATCACGCTGCCTCCGCCGTGTCTTAACAGGTAATGCGATATGCTTTGGATTATGAGCTAGACCATGCCTTCGCCATACTTTTTTCTTTCCATCATTCTAGTAGAGGTTGATCTTGGTTTCATCTGTCTAAAGAATGTACTTCCAGAAGTGTGTTGGTTTTTAAGATGTTTTTTTAGCAAAGTCCAATCTAGCCTTCTTATTCTTGAGGCTTATTAGTGGCTTGCACCGTGCAGTGAACCCTCTGTATTTACTTTCACGCAGTCTTCTCTTTATGGTAGATTTGGATATTGATGCGCCTATATCCTGGAGAGTGTTCTTCACTTGGTTGGCTGTTGTGAAGGGGTTTCTCTTCACCATGGTAATTATTCTGTGATCATCCACTACTGTTGTCTTCCGTGGACGTCCAGGTCTTTTTGCATTGTTGAGGTCACCAGTGCTTTCTTTCTTTCTAAGATAATATACCAAACTGTAGATTTTGCCAATCCTAATAGTGTAGCAATTTCTCTGATGGGTTTTGTCTGTTTTCGTAGATGAAGGATGGCTTGTTTCACCAGCATGGAGAGCTCCTTTGACCGCATGTTTACTTCTCCGCAAAATCTTCAAAATGCAAGCACCACATCTCAAGTCAACTCCAGGCCTTTTTTGTGCTAATTGAGAATAAAACAATGAAGGAATTGCCCACACCTGCCCATGAAACAGCCTTTGAGTCAAGTATCCAGTTACTTTTAGTCCCCTTAAAAACAGGGTCCCACATGTAAAGGAGCTGAAACTTCTAAACCCTTCATCCAATTTTAATGTGGATACCCTCAAATGAAAGTTAAAAGTCTGGACTTTATGTCCATTATATAACTATAACTTTAATATGGTTTAGTGGACAGGTAATAAAAACAAAATTTGTGTCAGTGTCCAAATATATATGGACCTAGCTGTACATACTACTGTATTACCTCTGGTTTCTGAGGTACAATATGGCACCCTTGGAGGTGTATGGGGCCTAACACTACTGCTGAAATTCCATTTGAAGGTTTTTTTGTTCAGATTCCAGCATAATCTATTAGGAAAAAAAGAACACTGTATCATGCTTCATTAGATGCCATATTATGGAGGCAATACGGCAACACATAGCCATGTGGTACCCACAGTAATTCCATGTGCCTCCATTGACACGTCTCCGTACGGAGGCACATTATCTAGATTTGTCCGTTAGTCTAATACCACAAACACATTAACTCAAACGGGATTCCAGTTTTATTAAATCAAACAAATAAGTATTACAATTGTTTATATTCCAAAACGTCATAAGCCAGCTGTGATAAAAGGTCAGAATTGCTATTTCGTAACTTCTATAAAATACTATAAAATAGGAGGAAGCAGTTGTGCAACCAATGCCCATTCAACCGTAGAGGAATTAACTAGCAGCAAGTCACATAACCTTGTCCCACAACTGCGAATTGAAAAACAAGCAAGATTTCGAGAATTCAGTTTGCACTGAGGACAATGATAATTTTTATTGTCTATGCAGAATACACAATTTTGTGACCTAATCACACAAAGCATTAGAAAATGGAGACCGTTATGTTTGTCCCGATTTAGTACTTTGCACCATGTTTCTGAGTGCAGACAGTAGTAGTGTTTTTATAGCCCAGGCATGCTTAACCTGCGGCCCTCCAGCTGTTGCAAAACTACAACTTCCATCATTCCCGGACAGCCTACAGCTATCAGCCTACAGAAGGGCATGGAGGGAGTTGTAGTTTTACAACAGCTGGAGGGCCGCAGGTTGAGCATCCCTGCTATAGCCAAATGAGGACGCAATTCCTAGACATGCATATTGCCTTAGGCTACATTCACATCCGCGTTCGAGGGTCTCTATCGCAGATTATGTATCAAATGCCGGACAAAATAGTGCAGTAAAACAATGAACAGGAGCTGTTGGTGTCAGGGATGCATTCTGTTTTCCTGTTCCTATGATGGAACATAAGAAGATGTAAAGGAAGCACAGCTCTATACATTTTGTGGTGGCTGTGCCTGGTACTGTCAAGTGAATGGCACTAAGGTGCAGTACCAGGCGCAGTCATTACAAAACATACATCAATGAAGGGGACACAATGCTTGCTGTGGAGTCGTGCCTTCTTCATCAGCTGATCGTGGAGGCGCCTGGAGTCGGACCAAAATATTTACATTAAAGGGATATTACTGTTTCCTGAGGATAGGTCATCAATTTCAGATTGGTGGACTTCTGACTCAGCACCCCTGCTGATCAGCTGTTTGAGGGGCCGCAGGACTAGTTGAAGAGCTGCGTTCTCTTCAGTGTTTGACAGTGCGCCGTCTATATTGTGATGCAGGGTAATTACAGTTTCCTCTCATTCACTCAAACGGGACGAACAGCTGTAATTACTCTACACTGCCACTACAATGTAGACCGCGTGCAGGTGAACACAGAGGACGCAGCTCTTCCACTAGCGCTGCAGCCCCTTCAAACAGCTGATCGGTGAGGGTGGCCAGAGTCAGACCTCCACCCATCTGAAATTGATGACCTAATCCTGAGGATTGGTCATCAGTTTAATAAAACTGGAATACCCCTTTAAACAATACTTCAGGACTGCAAGACAAGAATATTATGGTACCGGAACATTGTCTTCAATTATTTTTGTCACTTGTGGACGCTAGTGAATCAATTCTGCTAATATCACTCCACAATGCGTAACAGGACAGGACATGCTGAAATGTGCAGAATATGTAGCAGCCTTAAAAGGGGTTGTTCGCCCCTGGAGGCCTCTCTGGAAGACCCGTGGAATCATATTTACCTGCTCCATGCCCCTGAGCTCTGGCTCCTTTGCTCCCCCGTCACCATTCTCCAAGTGTCAATGAGGGTCACGAGGCTGCTGCAGCCAATCACTGGCCACAGTGGTGATGTGTCCAGTAACATGACCCCATGGGGGACATTTCACCTTTGCGGGCAGTCATTGGCTGAAAAGGCCATGTGACCTGTGTAAAGATGAATGTTGATAGAGGGACACCAGAGAGCAGCAGTGTGGCGGGGAGCAGGTACAGTAAGTATGCTTCTCTCTGCAGGTCTAGGAACATGGTGGGGGAGCAAAAGGGTTTTAACACTTTAAACTATAGCACAGTTATTTGGCTCCTGGCTAATAGAATTTATTATTATATATATATATATATAAAATTTTAAGTGGAATGTTATTCGTTTTACAAATTATTAGAAAATGGTTGTGTTGATGTATATACTCCTACAGCTCTTGCTGCTGTATCTTTTCATGCTGACAGGTGAACAATCACTCCACATCTGTCTTGCCTGGATACAAAGTACAATATTGGTAGGAGCAACAAGACACTATGCTTTCAAATTAATAAACTATAAATGCGCCACATTTGTCGCATGAAAAAGTCGCGTAATTGCACTGTTCTCTTCTTGCTGGTTCCCACCTGACTCACCGAGCAGCATTCTAGGAAAGCTATAAATAGAAAATTCGCCAGTGTCGGCTAGCGTGCTAACATTTTAGACTTTTCTCGCCTTTTGCATATACTGAAATATTGTCGGGGTTACCTGGAAAGTGGCATGGCTGTCATCTTTTTGACAGAAAACGACACAAACCATAGCACAATAGGCCTGTTCATATTAAAAAGCAGTCTTAATAAATCTTCCCAGAGCGTGTTAGGGTCCTTTCACACTGGCGTTTTTGTTTTCCGGCATAGAGTTCCGTCGTCGGGTCTCTATGCCGGAAAAATCCTGATCAGGATCATCCCTATGCATTCTGAATGGAGAGAAATCTGTTCAGGATGCATCAGGATGTCTTCAGTTCAGGACCGGAACGTTTTTTGGACGCAGCAAATACCGCAGCATGCTGCGCTTTTTGCTCCGTCCAAAATGCGGAACACTTGCCGCAAGGCCGGATCTGGAATTAATGCCCATTGAAAGGCATTAATCTGGATCCGGCCTTAAGCTAAACGTCGTTTCGGCGCATCGCCGGATCCGACGTTTAGCTTTTTCTCAATGGTTACCATGGCAGCCAGGACGCTAAAGTCCTGGTTGCCATGGTAAAGTGTAGTGGGGAGCAGGGGAGCAGTATACTTACCATCCGTGCAGCTCCCGGGGCGCTCCAGAGTGACGTCAGAGCGCCCTACACGCATGGATCACATGAGGGCAATCTGATGTCATTCTGGAGCGCCCCAGGAGCCGCACGGACTGTAAGTATACCACTCCTCCGCTCCCCACTACTACTATGGCAACCAGGACTTTAATAGCGTCCTGGCTGCCATAGTAACCTCAAAGCATTTCGAAGACTGATCAGGATCCTGATCAGTCTTCTAATGCTTTCAGGCGACTTGCGTTCTGACGGATCCGGCGGGACTGAAGTGCCTGCCGGATCCTCAGAACGCAAGTGTGAAAGAGGCCTTAAGCACCAAACGAAGAGGCACCGAGTCAGAAGGAAACTAGCGGGAAATTAACATCAGCAAACCAAGGAAGCGGAAACCTGGTTCAGAATGACCATTTAATCTCTATAAATCTTGCACTAGACCAGAATTACATCCTTTATTATAACCTACAGCCGCATTTACAATTCTGCTGGCGTAAGAACGGAAAATCTCTTAATTTCTGGTAACTCAGTGTTGGCATACAGCATTCTGGGAAAAGTAATCTTTACCCACGTATAGTACAGTAATCTGATGTAGGTAAACTTAACGGTTCCACCTTATTATAAGAACCCAGCTGAATGTGTGTCCGACAACTTACCAGTCAAATATTTCAGCAGAATTGTGAATGCAGCTCTGGGTTATATAATGTCTGCTGTAACCGATGATCTCTACGGTACATTGTAAATATCCTGCTTGTTCTGGCTACAGCCTCAAGAAAATATTTAAAGCATACCTAACATTTCAACAAACTTTACATTAATCAGTAGTACAGTGTGTGTGTGCATGAGGAATCTACAATTTCTGGCAATTATATTACTTGTATTTGGAATTTTTAGCATTTCCCCCTTTAAAGGCCCAGCCTCTAGTTTGCAGTTCTCCTAGATCTAGTGGGCCGAGACTAACTGCCATCCACTGAACACAGAAAGTAGAGGAGAATCTGCTTTCTAACCTTCTCGCACACACTCGGAAGCAGCCCCAGGATCATGGAGGACATTAAAAAAAAGGTACTGACCTACATGGATGTGAATTCAGCACTTGGGCTAAGAGAAAAAAAAAAAAACCTGTGAAGTGTCTCTTGCTGTGTCTGAGTTCCTGCTCACGCCTTACCCCTCCCCTCTCCATAGACTTGTACTGACATGTGTAATCTGATCCTTCAGTAAGCTGCTCCATCCAACTTTAAGTGAAATGGCAATGAGAAAAGCATTTAGCAAGAGGGAGAGGTTAACTGGCGATAACAGGAGAATTAGACATTTGTCTCTGATAAGATATATTACAAAGTTTTTTATGGTCGCTATTGATTTATGCAAAGTTGTGTGAAGAGTTAGATGGTGAGCTTTTAAACAGTGAAAATGCTAGTACTGTTCCTTTTTTAAATAGTCAAATTTTATTATATTTCACTGAAACACTTTAAGAAAAATAAACTGTTAGAAGAAACCAAATATCAAGAAACGACTTACCTCAAGTGAAAATTTTCTTGACTTTCCGCCTACTGACCCATATCAGGGGGGATATCTAGCATTTTTGATGATCAGAATCACTTGATAACCTCCAAATTTTTTAGGAAAGGATCCTGCTATACTGGTGACACCACAAGCACAGCGAGGGATCAATAATGCAATGATGGGTGAATATCTCACTGACTGTCTTGTGGCCGTCTGTTACCCCCTTTAGCTTGCGTCACAAGTTTAAATATGGTCAGTACACTCTGCCTCCTGGGTTAGTATAAGGCCACAAAAACTGAAGACTGTTTGAGAAATGCCTGGGGGCACTTTTAAAAAAGCATCATGTACGATAAGGACACACTGTCAGCAGACCAAATGTAAATTAAGCCAAAAGAACTGCATAAAACATATCACAAGACACCTGGAAACCCTGTTAAACGGTCATAATGTGTATTTTAATCAACGTTGATTAGTGATGCTTTATGATGTACTGTCTATTAGTGCCATTTGCACACATTATAAGTCAGAAGGTATGAAGCCTGTCAATTTAAGAAAAGAAAAAACTGTTGCTATACAATCCAACCTGCAACACTGGCGTATGGTTTTGTATGACCCAAAGACATGAGAAAATATTAAGATATTCACTAAAAAAACAAAACATCTGTATACAGAATGTTACAGTCACACTTGTAGTTTATGGTATTTTCCCGGCAAGTCTCCACATCTGATATTTCCACTTTACACAGAAAAGGATTATTTTTAAGTTAAACCAAGGAGCAAAGAATATATGCAACAACCTCTATGATGTTTGATGTAGACTGCGTGGCTGTGCCGCCTGTAAAGGCACAACAGGATCCCATCGCTCATGTACCAGCTAATGCATCCATATACCCAAATCTTGCCTCTGGGCAGAAAACACACTACAGCATTACAGCTGGATAATGTCTCTGCTTTCCCTAAGCCGAAACACTGTAAGGGCACAGTGTAAAAGGTGTTACGAGACTTGAGGCCATCCAACTGGGCAAACGAGCCCAGCTATGTGTTTCTCCACCTCTGGGATTTCTTAGGTCATAACACTAATCTGCGGTGGGGGACAATGTTCATTCCTTTCTTCTTCCCCTGGAATGCTGCAGCATGATCTACTCATTCCCAATTCGGATATGCGGGTTAAACATTGGGTTAAGGTTTGGGTCATTGTCAGCTGATGCTCTGCCCCATTTTGACATGAGTAGAATGAGAGTTAGAAAGCCCAATACACCAATAATTAGGATAACCAGGAACCGCTGTTTGGTGGAAACAGGCCGCGACTTTGAACCGGTACGATTGCTGCAATGACATAAAACGTCTAATTATTCTCCAGGCTATTTAGACGGAAAGTAACGACAGGTCTAGACTGGAAAAAAAAACTTCACATATTCACATATATAGAAAAAATACTATAACACACATATGAAAAAATATATACACGTATACCAGCTAAATGAATGTCTAATTCACAAATAAAGAAAACCTACATGCACAAATCTCATTAGAAAACAGGAAGTCAAAACATATAAAAGTACATTTTAGGCCCCATTCACACGTCCGCAAATGGGTCTGCATCGGTTCCGCAATTCTGTGGAACACATGCGGACCCATTCATTCTCAATGGGGCCGGACTTGAAGTGGAGAGCACACTATGTGCTTCCGGGTTTCGGCCCCGAACTTCCGGTCCACTGCGCCGCAAAAGACAGAACATGTCCTATTCTTGTCCGCAGCTTGCGGACAAGAATAGGCATTTCTATGGGGGGTGCCGGCCGGGTGTGTTGCGGATCTGCAATTTGCGGATCCGCAACACACCACAGACGTGTGAATGGACCCTTACATAAAGTTATAAAGAGAAATAAAAACTTAAATTAATGAAAGTTTAAAGATTTTATGCACAGCATGGCCCTGAAACAGAAGATTCATACGTACCTGCTCCATGCTGCCCCCACTCTCTCCATTTCCCGTCTATGGACATGGTCACATGCACTGCTCCAGCCAATGACTGGCTACAGCAGTGATGTGGCCACAAGCAGCATGTCCCCACTGAAGCCAGTCATTGGCAGGAATGGTACATGGGTCCATGCCCATAGCCAGCGCCAGAACCGGAAGATGGAGAGGGCGGTGGCAGCGCGGGGGACTGGAGCAGCGTCACCTAATAAAACCTAATAAAAAATATATATAATTTTTACCAGAAAACCCCTTTAAAGTGGTATGAGACAGCTTACCGGAGTATCCGTGCCAACCAACTTAGAGTGGGTCTCCTCCTGTATTTGTCATCATCAAAGTCGATAGATGTGTCTTGTGAGGAAGCAACATCTCGAGTGTCATAAATCTTTCTAGGAGTTGAGGCTACAGAAGGAAAAAAATACAGTGTTAGATATCTATCTATCAACGTCCAGTCCATTTGCATTACATTTCTATCAACATGGTCATCAACCTCACATTATACTATCACATGTATTCTGGCTTCACAAATATTGAAGACCTGTCCTGAGGATAGGTCATCAATATCAAATTGATGGGGGTTCCATTCTTAGCATTCCTACCGATCAGCTGTTTGAAGGGGTAGTGGTGCTCATGTGAGCTCTGCAGCCCCTTCAACATTCACCTGCAGGCCATCTACACAGTTCAAGTGAATGGGACGAAGCTGTAATTCAAGAGGCCGTCATGAATGGCATCACTGCAGCTAATCTTGAGCGAATCAAGCTTCGGATCTTAGATCCGAAGACGATTAGTTTAAAAACTTCGATTTTAATGCTTAGGAATCTGAAATCGGTACCAACTTTGGATTTCAATTTTAAAAGTTTTTAAAGCCACAGATAGGAATACCGAATTGATTCACCAAGTCTCGCGAGACTTCAGGCGATCGATTTTAATGCTGTCTCCGTACAAAATTAAAATGTAAGTTTTTGAGCGAATCAACTTCGGATCTAGGATCTAACGCTCGATTCTCTCAAGACTAACTGCAGCCTTCTAACCGTGCCGCTGTACACCTGTCCCCATCAGATAGTCATCTAGCACTGTCAAACCAGGAGCATCCTAGAGCTATACTTCATACTATGTAACATCACCCATTCTAAGGTCAAATCTTCACACTGTTCATACAGTATGGCAACAGAATATTACAGTACAACACGTTCATGATGCAAATCCAATTGTTTCCTGTGATTAAAAAGTCAAGAGCAAGCTTGGCCTTATTGCATGTAACTAATGTCCCCATAGGGAATAACTGGAAATGCATTTTTATCAATTACCCTACCTCCCATTCCTCGTTGGATTGTTTTTCCCTAAATTCATCTGCAGTTTTCTCTTATCCCCCATGTTTGAATTCTACTTCCTGGTTTGTCATGTGACTGCTGTCCCATCATGCCATAGGGCCACGAGAAGTGTCCTGACATCAGCATGCAACACTCACCACAGCCCTCGATCTTACCAATGACTCTTCCTACATTACAGGCCTTCAATTCACAACATAACCAACAGCAACTGAAAATCGAAACGGATTGGCCACAGGGCGCAATGGTAGGTTAATAACTTTAGAATAAATGGTCATATCTGGGGAAAGTGATATAACAGCGATATCTGATGGGCAGGATACATTTATGTTCGCGGCACAACCCCTTTAATCTTACCTGCATTCATTGTAACACTATCAGCTCCTACATCTCCAATCATCACAGTGTGGTCTTTTGACATGGCGCCAGATAAGCCATGCTGAGCTGTGGAGGTGGGTTCGGAACCGTAGAGATACCCGGCCTGTTGTGGTACTTCGGAGCTTTCTGACATGTGATCAGAGGATGAGGCTGAAGAGGAAGCAAACACAAGAGTCATAACACACAACTGTACCTGCAGCATTATATATGTATATGACAATGTGTGATAAAACACTCACAATTGACCATTGACCAGTCCCTGTAATCTGTGACATCGTGTTCTGCAACCGCCTCTACAGGTGCAGTCTCTTCGATCTAAGAAAGAAATATTGATGTAAATAGAAATCATAAAGTGAAAGGCTTTTTCTAGGAGTTTTACACTGATGACCTATCCTCTGAATAGGTCATCAGTATCTGATCAGTGGGGGTCCGACACCCAGGGCCCCTGCCGATCAGCTGTTTGAGAGAGCACTGGCACTTGCAGTAGCGCCACGGCCGTACATTGCATAGTGGCTGCGCCTGGTATCGCAGCCTAGCCCCAGTTACTCCTATGGCCATGTGACCATGAACGGGTTATCACTAGCCTAGGAAAAGCTGCAAGAAAGCCACGGCACAACTGTGAGCGCTACTGCCTTCTCAAACAGCTTATCGGCTGGGGGTCCTGGGTGTCGGACCCCCAACAATCAGATACTGATCAGTGTAAAACTCCCGGAAAACCCCTTGAAGTATATTGCCTCCAGTACAAAAACTCAGATTGTGTATCCTTTGTGGGTACTCACCAAAGGAAGGCCCAGTCCAGCCCTTGCCCAGTTAACCGTGGAGAGCTTCTCCTGCAGGGTGGAGGCCACTGGGCTGACAAGATTGCTAGGGGGAAAGATGGGTCCTTGACAGCTCGGGCATTGGTACCCAGCAGGAGCAGTGTTTGGTGGTAGCCGTGATGCCAGGTCATTCAAACAGGACCAGTGGAATAAGTCTAAAGGGACACAGTAAAACAGCGGTCATTTCTAAACTTCATAAGCCCTGGTTTACAACATTATGCCGCTGAATTCGGTTGATGTCTTACCTCTAAAACTGTCCAGCCGCTGCACAAGGGCAGAGATCAGGCTACGTGCAGAAGCCAGAATGTGTAAACCCAGCCTCAAAAGGGTTCTCTATAGAGGAGTTTCATGTAATTTTGTTTTGTCTGTGTTCACATCTGTGTTACACCTGTTTTGTCCAGTAAAAAGTGTACAGCTGTTTTGCCCAGCAAAATAATGGACACTATGGCAATAGCCTGATGGACCTCATCATAGTCAATGGGGATGAACAGGCGCAGTTTGTGTCCGCCGTGTGGTGGATCGGGCACTCCCACAGCACTTGATGGAGCAGAACAACAGAATAAACAGCACAGATGTGAACAGGGCCTTACATAGTTCTAGCCCATCTAGTACAACCTTTTATATTTAGGTCGCTGGATAAACTGGGGATTGTAAGGCCGCTTTCACACCGTGTTTGATCAGCGATTTTGATCAGTACTTGATCAGCAAAAATAAGAAGTGGAACCTTCACTGAGATAGGGTACAATGGAAAGATTTGCACCTGTTCTTTTTATTTCACTGGCACTTGGTTTTGGCTCACAATCACTGATGGAAATCACTCATAAATCATGAAGCATGCATGATCAATATGATAATGAACAGGGGTATTGATATTAGTCATTCTTAAAAGGGGTTGCCGATGTTATTTTTTGTATGTTTCTAACTAGGCAAATGTTTTCAATCCACTTCCTCCATTGACAGTGGCCCCGTTCTCCTAGTTAGCTGATGTCACATGACCTGTGATGTCAGCTTCTTTCCCTGCTCTGATGACGTTCTGTGCACAAGTCTGAGGGAGCAGTCTGTGTCTGTGCACTAAATATCACTGGGAAGGCTGGTTGGAGACAAGCCCCGCCCCTGCAATGCCCGATCTGCTGGCTGATCAGTCTGCCCTGTGTCTCCCCTCCCACTGGTTCTACCATTCTACCATCAGCAGCACAGACTCAGGGTTGGAGGCTCTGCAGGTACTGAGCAGCTGCAGGGTTTCCTATACTCCAGGCACTGAAGAGATTAATGCTGTGCACAGGATCTTCCCTCCCTCCTCACGGAGCTGACAAAGACTGGAGCAGTTCTCTCCTCTGTACTCTTCTGCTGGCTGTGAGGAAGTGTCTGCAGAGCATTACGCAAGAACAGGCAGGGGGCATATCCTGTGTGTATCTGCAATGTCATTGTACTGTACAGCTGAAACTTGTAGTCCCACACACACAACATGCGGCTGAGTATCCCAGCAGTCAGACTGCAGGCAGGGCAGCAATTTTATTCACTCCCTTTGTAGAACAGGAGGAGAAGGAAAAGGGCAGTCTTTGTTGACACCCACAAATATTCATTGTTGTTACACGCCCCCACAGTCCTGCAATGGCATGTCAACAAATGTGCCAGAACAGAACAAGGAAAATGAGGAAGAATATATATATGTGTATTTTTTGCCTAAAACTTGCTTAGCTATGTACATATTGCTGACTTACAGTGATTTTGGACAACCCTTTTAAGCAGATCTTTTTTTTCCTGCAATTTGTAGCAATCACTTAATATCAATCTGGCATGAAAAGAGCCAAACATACACATTTGAACATACGAGTCTTGTATGGAAAAAAAATGGCTGAAAACGGATAGGGTCTCACCATTGACTTTAAGTCTGTGTGTAGTCCCTTGAATCAGGTGATCGTCCTGGCAAGCTTCTGCTCGCCAGTGAAGGATACCGCTGCATTTACATGCAGTGATCTCCTCCACAGTATGGAGAGGAGTGATCGCTATGCCATCACTCGTTCCCATACAGACTCATTGTTTTCTGGCAGCAGATGCTGTTTACACAGCACAATCTGCTGCCGGCAAACGATGATTTAGATGACTGCATGAGTGATCTGTTACCCAAAGAACTAGTGGTTTGCTTGCTTGTCTGGTAATCAGCAGGACCTTTACATCGCTGGAAAATCACTAACAAGCATTCCTATAAATGCTTGTTAGAGATCATCTGTTGGATTTTCAGGGCCCTTTATTGAAGGTTTACGTCCAAATTTATTGCACATACACCACATTTACAGAAACTGGAGAACCTCTTCTTGGAGGTGATCATTTCTATACATCTGATTTTATCATTTCCAACCAAAGACTCTAAAATCTCATACCATAGCACACGAGGCGCGCGGTCTCTTTCGAAGACAACAGCGTGTTACACAGGCGACAATTCGGATTGTAATCGCTGTCCTGAAGCCACTGTAGGTACGACTGAACAATGCACTGGAACAGACAAATGTACGTCTTTAGGAGAGGTGGAAGACTACGTCAGAATCTGTACAATGTCCATAGGATCGCTGCAAGCCTCACCTTTGGATGATTGGCCACCAGACAATGTTCACAAACATTTACCCGATGTTCAAAGCAGAACAGATTGGTCACTTTTCTCTTGGGACATTTGCAGAGACCCATGATGGCAGAGACACCTGTCAGAGAGGATGGACACAGAAAGTTAGCAATGCATCAATTGGTTATTTAAAGGGACAGTCCACTCTTTGTTACACAGGTCCCCCAGAAATGAGGAGATATCTTGGTGCTGGAACCTTCACCGGTCAGCATTAGGTTACTTCAACTAGGGGCGTTTCCCATAGTATGCACACTTCCCATTAAAAGGACCTGGCGAGTCTCTCCAGAGTAAGGCCTTATTAACATTTTTCAATGACGTGTACTGTCCGTGGAAAATGCGGATATCCATTGATTTTAATATGTATGTTCACGAATTCTGAACGAGGCACTGAGGGCAGGTTTACTAAGCTCTAAAGCTTAGACTGGACTGTTTAAAACTGCACCAAATTGATCACAGTGGCCGATGCTAGATGATAACTTTTGCGCACCTTTGGCTTACTTTATAATCAACGTTCTGGAGCTATTTTAGCGCACGTTGGGTTTTTTAAAAAGTGTCTCAGACAAGAACTATGTTGTCCAGCCAATCACAGCGCAGCTTTCGTTATCAGAACTGGGCAACATTTTGATTAGTAGACCCCCCCCCACCCAAAAATAAAAATAAAATCTGGCTCTGATGATTTGACACTCATGCTGCATCCATCTTAGGCTACTTTCACATCTGCGTTGCGCTGTCCGGTTTTCAGATCCGGCACAGGGTCTCTAAACCGCAGCATAACGCTTTCGTTTTGTCCCCATTTATTGTCAATGGCGACAAAACTGAACAAACCGGAACGGAGTGCACCAGAGTGCCTGTTCTGTGTTTAGAGCCGCACCTGGTTTTGGCTCAAAATTACTGATGTAAATCACTGACCGAACACTGACATGTGAATGAGGCATTACAGCGAGCGTATTCAATGAAAAGATAGAAGGAAAGATGGAACCTCTATATCGGTGCTGTCGGAAGGGCTGCGATACCAGGTATAGGATTATTCACAGTCTACGCGTTTCAGGGGCGGAGAGCCCCCTTCATACGGCGAGCGTATCCATTTGTGGTCCGTAAATTGCAGACCTCAAAACATGGATATGGCTTTGTGCGGTCCGCATTTTGCAGAACGGAATGGACAGAAATGCCTATTCCTGTCTCCAATTGCGGACAAGAATAGGACATGTTCTATCTTTTTTGCGGGGCCGCAGAACAGAAGCACAGATGAGGACAGCACAAGGAGTGCTGTCCGCATCTTTTGTGTCCCCACTGAAATGAATGGGTCCGTTCCGCAAAATTGCGCAACGGATGCAGATGTAAATATACGGTCATCTGAACGAGCCCTCATTGTGCATTTTGCTTTGACTAAGGCCCCATGAACACCACCAAATTTCCGGTGCAGACTGAATGCGGACCCATTCGTTTCAACGGGGCTGCAAAAATTCCATCCTTGAGCTGTCCACATCTGTGCCGCAAATTGTAGCCATTTTTACAATGGGGTCCACGAAAAGTGTGGGATGCGCACAGACTACATCCGTATTTTGCAAATCTGCAATTTATGGACCGCAAGGTGGATACGGTCAAGTACAGGAGGCCTAAGGCTGTATGTACGGTGGAACAGAAATATGAAATAAACCTATGGTTATAGAATGCAAAAAATAAAGCAATGACGGCTAGCAAAGCTGCAACTGAGACCAATTACATTAGAGGCATGTCAAGCAGGGTGACAGCAGGAATGATTCCGCAATGCTGGGACACACCTATAGGTGGCGCAGGGGATCAGCAGCGCCCATGTTATAGAACGACGCTTCACATTCACAGAACTTCCTGGAGAGGAGACATGTTTTGTCCTTCGGGTACCATTGTGGGAAGCACCATCCCCTTTAATTAAAGCCATAAAAGAGATTGATGTACTCAGCAGTCCCACTGACGGCGAATGAAGCGGCTGTCACACGTGCGCACTACAGCTCAATTTACATAACGGACTTCATTCTCGAGATCGCTGGGGGTCCTAGCAGTTGGATCATACATTTATTACGTCTATAGGTAATAAATGCTGTTAATGGGGAAACCCTTTTACAAAGCACCTGTCACCAGGATCAACCCTATGAAACCGGGCATACTGCCTTGCAGGTTGATCCTGTCTTATTAAAATCAGTTGCAGCATTAGGCCTGTTTCACACTTGCGTTGTTGTTTTCCGGTATTGAGATCCGGCAGAGGATCTCAGGACCAGAAAAAAAAACTAAATGTTTCCGCTTAGTCCTCTGGCTTTCTGAACGGAAAGAGATTCGTTCAGGATACAACAGGACGTCGTCCGTTCCGGCAGAAATCCGTCTTGTGACCGGACACAAAATCGCTGCAAGCTGCAGTTTTGTGTCCGGTCATAGAAACTGAACAAACCGGATCAGTCACTGAAAACAATGTAAGTCAATGCTGACGGATCCGGTTTTTTTAGGATCCCCAAAAACCGGATCCGTCACCCATTGACGTTCAATGTATTTAATGACGGATCTGGTTTGTTCCGTTTTAATTTCACACAACCGCATCCTAACGGAACGGATGCACCCCGATGTGCAAAATCAAAACGGATCCGTATTGAGATCATCTGCCGGATCTCAAAACCGGATGTGAAACAGGTCTTACCGAGAAAAAAAATACTTTTATGCTTTATGCAGATGAGGGCGTCAGTGCACTGAGAGGCGGGGCCTATCTCCCTGGTGCACCCTGGCTCCTTCACTTTCCACTGCTGACGGCACCCCTCGATGCAGCACTGAACCCCTTATCTGCATGTAGAACAAAAGCCTTTTTTCTCAGAAACCCCACAACCAAGACAGGAATCATTTGAATCAGCAGAATCAACCCCACCAGGCAGTATGTCGGAGTTAATAGGGTTGATCTGGACGACGGGTGCTCTCAAGGATACAAATGAGCTCACCTCAGAGATGATGGCGGATCGCCGGGGATCCGTCTTTAGGGACGGATTTATCTTGGTGACACATCTGATTTGGAAGGGACACAAAACCTAAATCTCGTCGTAGGTTCACGCAGAGCTTTTTGGGGGAGGTTTTGAGGCAGATTTTCCTGCAGGTGTTTCAGCCAAAGCCAGGCGTGGATCCAGCAGGAGGGAGACGTAGAAATTAGAGATGAGCGAACTTTAAAAAAAAGTTCGGCGTTCGGGTTGTGGTAATCGCCGCATCCCGTTATGGATTCCACTACCGCGGACTATCCCGGCATATGGAATCCATAAGGGGCGGCTTCCACCAACCCAAACTGTTGAACAGCCGAAGGACCTGGGGTGACGTCACCGTCATGTGATCAGTGCAGGGGGCGTGGCTAAGCACGGGATTAAATCCCCTGCCCTGATCACATGACGGTGACGTCACCCCAGGTCCTTCGGCTGTTCAACAGTTTGGGTTGGTGGAAGCCGCCCCTTATGGATTCCATATGCCGGGATAGTCCGCGGTAGTGGAATCCATAACGGGATGCGGCGATTACCACAACCCGAACGCCGAACTTTTTAAAGTTCGCTCATCTCTAGTAGAAATCCTTCCTTCATATTTCAATGACAATTCACATCACAAGGATCTTTTCAGTAAAAAAAATCTGATGGTTTTGGATACAAGATAAATCAGTTTTGTCTCAGAGCTGCCATTTTCCATCTGGACCGCATCCACTTTTCACGCATGTGAAGAATAACACTCAACATCTCCTAGCAGTGAAAAATGCTTCTATTTTTCACGCCGTTCCATTCGTTCCTATAGTGAACGACGCACATGTCGGACATGCTGCCATTTTTCCTGAAAGCGGGGATGCTCAGCGATAAACACTGCTCACATGCACATAACCACTGAAATTAAACGGGTCAGGATTCGGTCTGGAATCTGTTGGTTCTCAAAATAAAAATCCGGATGGAAAACTCGCTTGTGTGAATTTAGCCTGATTTGTACCATTTGGCAGCCATTTTCCAGGACTTTCTTAGGCCCCAAACAGACAGCTGCAAGAAGGCCGCATCTTAGCATTCATATTATGTGCCAGACCATCAGGATCAGGCTGGGGATATACGTGGCGATCCTGGCAGCGACACCCGTCATGTGACCAAAGACTGATGTATAGCGGTGCGACTCACGAGTGGTCATGACCACAGATTTATAAGAAATACAGCAGTGTTGGATTCTGTTGGCGATGTCGCATTGTGACCCCATCAGCTCAATAGCTGCACCGGTATACGTCCATCTCTGGTCATTTGATGGATCACCGTGTATCCCCACCCGAAAAACTGGTGTAAAGTAGAACTGGCTTAGTTGCCCATAGCAACCAATCAGATTCCACCTTTCATTTCTAAAGGAGCTGTGAAAAATGAAAGGTGGAATCTGATTGGTTGCTGTGGGCAACTAAGGCAGTTCTACTTTACACCAGTTTGATAAATGACCCAATAAATACAGCATTATCTGAGGCCTCAATAGGAGTCTCTCTCATCATAACTGCTGATCTTGGGGGTCCGGTCACCACGGCCGCCTCTGTACTGACCTCCCACCCAGTGCTGTACCTGACAGACCCTCATAGATCAAGCAGCTCTCATGTATATAGTATCAGTGCCCACTGCGGGGACCCCCCTGGACGTCATCCCATTCAGGAGCCCCGCAGGTAAACATGTCTGATAACAGATGAGTGTCCCCCATACCTTACACTGCCAGGGTCACTCACGCCCCACTTCCGCGTTGTCCTCGCCCCCTCCTTCTGCTCGGTGTTACTGTAGGGTGCTCCCCTGTGTCCGCTCCCCCATTACACCCCGCACACAGCGTCCCTCGCCCTTTACACCCTGGGGTTTTTTCTTCTTTCTCCCCCAGTCTGACTTCTCTCTGCCACGTCTCTTCCTGGTGACAGTGACAGCCTCAGTCTCAGGGCGCAGTATCCTCGCCGTCACTTCCTCCACATCCAATATGGCGGCGGGCGGATTGTCGTGACGTCACTTCCTGTTCCGGAAGCCGAGCGGGAGCGGGACATTTGAACCATTTCCTCCGATATTGTCGGCGGGGAGACTCTGCGATGTCTATCGGATTTCCCGTCTGTGTAGAGATCTAGTCCACGAGAGAGGAGATTTAATACGATTCCCGGAGAATTCGATCTGGGGAAGCTGAGTTCTGGGAGAGTTGTGAGGGGTTATGTAATCCTGGAAAACCGCGGGCGGCTGTACACACGGAGCGGTGACACGTCCATTATCTCCCCAGTAGCGTCATCCTCCACCCGAGAGCATTGCTGAGATCTGGAGCCGCTGCCATGTCTGGGCGGAAGAAAAGGAGCGGCAGCCGAGGGACGGTGACTTGGGGCCAGGACAGTGAGTGCCGCACGCTTACCTCTGCGCTGCCCCCGCGCACACTCACCTCTGCGCTGCCCCCGCGCACACTCACCTCTGCGCTGCCCCCGCGCACACTCACCTCTGCGCTGCCCCCGCGCACACTCACCTCTGCGCTGCCCCCGCGCACACTCACCTCTGCGCTGCCCCCGCGCACACTTACCTCTGCGCTGCCCCCGCGCACACTTACCTCTGATGATGTCATGTGACTGTTCTCTGATGTCACCTGTTACCGGGCAGCGCGGGATAGAGGCAGAACAGGTGCAGATCTTTCCCTTATCTCTGGAGGCTCCAGTCCTGGTTTGGGCTCACAGTCACTGATCAAAACACTGACGTGTGAATGGGGCTTTACTTTGTTTTTCTGCACGGTCTTGGGGCTTGTCCTAACCCCTCCAAATACCCAGAAAATCCCTTTAAGTGAAGTGACTTTTATTACACAAGCTCCTTGTACCCCCCGCACAGTCCGGCCGGTCACTGAGTCACGTGCGTGCGCACAAGGGCCCCGGTTATTAATCTGTTTTCTCCAGTGTTTGGTGTAAACTGGTCCTAATTTCTCCCAAATGAAGATGCACACCTTTTTTTTTGCATTAAATATGGCGCAAAACTGCGAGTGATCATAGCAGGCCAAATCTCACTTTCTGACTTTGTGGTAAATTTGGGCTCTTTTTTTTTTTTAATTGACTGTTTACTCTGACACTATTTTTTTCGACTCGTGAATGAAACACCAGCCTTAAAGGGGTCGGCTGACTTCAGACATTGATGACACATCCGTCACCTCTGGGAAACGCTCCTGTCATTAAAATGGGGCCCCAAAAATTTTAGGAGAGCGCACCGTGCTATGGGAGTTCAGAGAACAGCCAAGCGAGCTCCCTCCTCTATTTAATAGACTATTGTATCGCCTGATCCTTGTACAAGTTGTCAACCTTTAGAAAGTTAAGTCCGATGTGTAATGTTCATGTTTTTGACCCAACAGGTATGGCCTCTCCACTGGTCAGAAGATCACAGAGACATTCTGCGTCGTTCAACAAATCTTCCGACAGCCCGGTATGTTTAAGGCAATGCAAGGTTACGTATTTTTAGTGTGGGCATCCTGGCTGCGCCAGTGGGCTATTCGGATTCCTTAAAGGGGTCATGCACTAATATATATTGTTGACCTCCCCCCTGGATAAGCCATTAATATGTGATCAGTGGGGGTCCGATACCCCCGCCGATCAGCTATTTGAAGAGGGGGTAGCAGTCTAGGCGAGCGCTGCTTCCTCTTCATTGCACTACACGTCGTCTCCTGTGGCGAAACTTCCAAGATAACAAGCCGTGTAATGACCAGGAAGCAGTGTTCGCATGGAGCACCGCTTCCTCTTTAAACAGCTGATCGGCAGGGGTGTCACACCTCCACCGATCAGGTATTGCTGTACAACCCCTTCAGATGGATGCGCTATCAATGTCAGGTGTGGGTCCCACCTCTAGAAAGGAGCCCCCAGAGTAAACGGATAGCAACCATACATGTACGACCACCCTGTTTACCGCTGTGGGAGTTCCGAAACTAGCCATGTGCTGGCTCGGCTTTTTCCAGCAGTTGCGTGGCAGTAAATGAAGCGGTGGCCATGCTTGCACAATGCACTCCATTACGGGACTGCGGGAGATGAATGGAGGCATGCTCTTTGTCATTCTGGAGACTGGTGTGGGACCCACTCCTGTCTGCATTAGAGGCATATCCTAGCCATATGCCATTAACTTCACAGATGAGCCAGCCCCGTTAAAGGGGTTGGCCCACGAACGACATATACCATCTATCCACAGGATAGGCGATCGGTGAATGATTGCTGAAGGTCCAACAGCTGGGACCACCACTGATCAGAACAGGGTTCCTCACTTCTCCTGTGTGAATGAAACTCTCGTGTACATATGTGACCACCGCTTCATTCGCTGCCAAAGATAGCGGAGCACGGTACTCGGTAGTCACATATGTACGGCACCGCTCTGCCGGACTCGGGACGCCTGGCCTTGTGATTTGTAGGAGTCTCAATGGTTGGCCCACTAGCAATTCATCATTAAACACTAGGGATGACCCAATGGACGTTGGATGCTTCATCCAAAGTCGATTTGCAAAAAACTTTTGTTGTAATACTGTACGGAGTTCACGCTCCGTACAGTATTAGAATGTACTGGCTCCGAATAGCCGAAGTCATTACTTTGCGATGTCACGTGAGACTAAGAGTCCATTCGCACGTCCACATTCTGTGTCCGCACCCGTTCCGCAATTATGCGGCACGGATGCAGACCCATTCATTCTGAATAGGGGTGGAATGGATGTGGAGAGCAAACAGTGTGCTCTCCGCATCCACATTTCTGGAGCGTGCCGCCGAACTTCCGGTTCGTGGCTCCGGAAAAGAATAGAACATGTCCTATTCTTGTCCGCAGCGGCGGACAAGAATAGGCTGCTCTATGGGGGTGCCGGCCGGGTGTGTTGAGGATCCTTAACACACCACGGACGTGTGAATGGACCCTTAGTGTAATAACTTCAGGAATTAATTATTACTGTAAAAAAGCCAAGGTAGCGCTAGGAACCGAACCCGAGTTCAGCGCCAAGGTTTTTTACAGTAATAAGTCTAGCGTGACTTCAGCGAAGTAATAACTTCGGCTCATCGAAGCCAATACATTCGGACCGGGAACTCCGTATAGTGTTACAACAAAGTTTTTTGCTTATCGACTTCGGATGTACCATTCTAAGTCGATTCGCTCATCCCTGTTTAACACCTAACCTATGGCGAGGTGATAAGTGCTGATGGTGTAATGTAGATAAAGTTCAGGATCTGTTCACACTTCCATTATTTCTTTGCCATCAGGTTTCCGTTGCTGTGTTTGCCAGAATAACGGCAGAAGTTACTGAAGTGAGACTAGTAAAAAAATAATCATAACTGATATAATATACCTTATGGATCTTGCAAACACTGAAGCCATAACACGAGTGTGAACAGAGCCTCAATTATTGTAAGATGAAGTGTTCAGTAATGTATTGTGTTTTAACTCATCGTTTTCATGAGCTCTTTTGGCTGTCAGTGAAAATAGGAACATTCTAGGTTGAATTCAGCAACCGTATAAAGGGACATGCCCATCTTACACATCTTTACATCCTGTACCATGCTCTGTATTTCAGATGCCTGCACCGGTGATAAAACGATCCATCACCGCTAAGAAAATCATGCCTCGCAAAACACTGGTAAGTATTATTTTCTCAGCCGGAGCTGTTTTCGACCGTTCACATCTAAAGGGGTTATCCAAGAATTTGATACTGATGCCCTATCCTCAGGATAGGTCATCAATATCAGATCTTCAGGGGTGGCGGGAGTTGGACCCCCGCTGATCTGATATTGATGAGCTATCCTGATCAGACGAAGAGGATGTGGTTTGCCAAGCGCATCGCCATTCATTGTATAGAGCAGGGATGGCCAACCTGCGGCTCTCCAGCTGTTGCAAAACTACAACTCCCAGCATGCCCAGTTTGCCTTCAGCTATCAGCCTACAGCAGGGCATGGTGGGAGTTGTAGTTTTACAACAGCTGGGGAGCCGCAGGTTGGCCAGCCCTGACATAGAGGCTGTGCTTAGTTTTGGAGCTCAGCCCTATTTACTTGAATGGGAGTGAGCTGCACCTATGACATGTGACCGATGTACAGTGATGTCACTGACTCGTGGAGCTGTGGCCTTCTCGTAGCAGGTGTTTGGCAGGGGTGCTGGGAGTGAAACCGCTGCTGATCTGATATCGATGGCCTATCCTGAGGATAAGCGATCAATATCAAATTCCCAGAGAACCCCTTTAATCACCGCTACCTGGAATCATTAGGCCTGATCTTTGTCCCTTTGGGAAATCGGTGTTGCCAACATATCTGATCGTTCTTTTTCCAACCATGTCAGACATTTACTTAATGTGTCTAAACATATATTCACACATGTCGGATTTGTTGCAGAAATCTCAGGGATTGCTCCATGTGAGAGAGCTGTCTCTGCAGGGCCGCCTAGTGAAAGTAGTTACTATATACTCAATATCCAACCTTTAACAGGCCCTGTAACATAATTAAGGATAGCTGCCAATCCAAGAGGAAAAAAAAGGGGGGGGGGGGGCATCTGTAGACAGCCGTTTAGGGGCTTTTGCCTGCATGGTGCTTGGTTGGCTGGGTGAGTGGTGGGGTAATGTTTCTCTTGTGGAGAGCACCGGTGTAGGGGGTCTTTAGGTCATGCAATGCTCTCTGGGAATAAGGATATGCAGATCACAGTATACAATGAAGATTCCACCCAGCCAACCTGACGAGGGGCATAAACCTGGAGATGGTGGTCTGCAGAGGGTCTCCTTTTCTTTCTGGAGAGGGCTGTGGTTAGGCTACTATCCTAACTTAGGGTACTTTCACACTAGCGTTAAAGTTTTCCGGTATTGAGTTCGGTCAAAGGGGCTGAATACCGGAAAAAAAACGCTTCAGTTTAGTCCTAATGCATTCTGAATGGAAAGCAATCCGTTCAGAAGGCATCAGGATGTCTTCAGTTCCGTCCTTTTTACGGTATTTGGCCGAAGAAAATGCTGCAGCATGCTGCCGGATTACCGGAACTGGCATTAATTTCAATTGAAATGTATTAATGCCAGATCCGGTTTTCCAGTCTGCGCATGCGCAGACCTTTAACAATGTGAAAAAAAAAAATACCGGATCCGGTATTTCAATGCATTTGTCAGACGGAAATTACTACGACACATTCTGCACGTGAATTCACCCTTGGAGGATCACCTGGGGTTACCGACCAGTCTGCAGATGAGCAGTCCTGGTTAGGGTCCTTTCACACTTGCGTTCTGAGGATCCGGCAGGCACTTCCGTCCCGCCGGATCCGTCAGAACGCAAGTCGCCTGAAGCATTAGAAGACTGATCAGGATCCTGATCAGTCTTCGAATTGCTTTCAGGTTACTATGGCAGCCAGGACGCTACTAGCGTCCTGGTTGCCATAGTAGAAGCGGGGGAGCGGTATACTTACCATCCGTACGGCTCCCGGGGCGCTCCAGAATGATGTCAGAGCGCCCCATGCCCATGTGATCACGTGATCTATGCACTGGGGCGCCCTGACGTCATCCTGGAGCGTCCCGGGAGCTGCATGGAATGTAAGTATGCCGCTCCCCGCTCCATTTTACCATGGTAACCAGGACTTTAGCGTCCTGGCTGCCATGGTAACCAGTCAGAAAAAGCTAAATGTCGGATCCGGCAATGCGCCGAAACGACGTTTAGCTTAAGGCCGGATCCGGATTAATGCCTTTCAATGGGCATTAATTCCGGATCCGGCCTTGCGGCAAGTGTTTCGGATTTTTGGACGGAAAAAAAAGCGCAGCATGCTGCGGTATTTGCTGCGTCCAAAAAACGTTCCGGTCCTGAACTGAAGTCATCCTGATGCATCCTGAACGGATTTCTCTCCATTCAGAATGCATGGGGATGATCCTGATCAGGATTTTTCCGGCATAGAGACCCGACGACGGATCTCTATGCCGGAAAACAAAAACGCCAGTGTGAAAGGGCCCTTAGATGTTAGTCGGGTTCTGGTCAGCCCCGCTGTTTCTCCAGCTCTGGATATCAGCGAGCCCCTCACGTTTGTACCTCTGTATTGTATGAGATTATAATTGTGCACTGGCTGCTTCTTTTACAGGCTGCACTTGTCTCTGCTGAATCTCAGCCTCTTACTACATCCACGGTAGAACAATCCAGTCTCCGCTCCAGTTCAGCTGAGCCTAAAACTGTACAGACTGCACCACAGTCCACCCCAAAAGTAAGTATTTCCGCTAAGCCTGCTGCACTACTGTCAGCAAGTGTGTACATGTTCTTAGGCTAAATTCACACGTTCTGGCATTGAAAACCTCACCAGTAATATAAAGCAAAAACCACAAATTACTTCAGTGGCCAGACCATAGCAAGAGTACTGCATTGCATGAAATCCATATGCTGAAAAGTGAGTTGGTCCAAAGATTAGGTTAATTATACAAAATTTCTTTAATTTTAGGTGTCAACTGTTGCAGCTCCTCCTAGGAGAAGTTCAAGGGTAAGTTCACAGACACAATATTACCACTGTATAGTACGAGGGGCTGTTCACATCTTGGTTTTGCTGTACGACAAGCAGATATGTATGTAAACAGAAAAAAAGTGTAGAAACGTATTATTTGACGTACCCATAGACTATAATCGGGCGAATGTAGTTAAAAAGTGCATACTTTTGGCTTTGTCATGGTTAACTTTTTATACATAGCATACCAAGCTATTCTGTCCTGCCAGTCTGTCCTGTATACTTAGAGGGATGGAAACGTAAACCAATGTTTCCATCCAATAAACATATTTTTTCAGATTTTTTTTTCAGTGTTCAAATCTTTATCTAAATAAAAGCTTTCACAAAAAATATACTTTTTTTTGTTAAAACGTATCAAAACGTATGCACAACTGTCAAACATATACATAAAAAAAAAGTATGTTTACATTTTTTTTTCTTCCCTGTATGTCTAAGTGTATTGGATTGACGGACAGCAAAAACGTGATGTATGCAGCCCCTTAGAATAACCAAATACTAGTTGTATCTGTTGGGTTTTAAAATTTGGAGAGATTTCACTGTTTGGGGGGAGGGGGGGGATATGAACAAAAGACCGCCTTTCACCTTCAAAACAGGATCAGTTCTTTTAGGTACACTTGCACACAGCTTTTGAAGGAATTCAGCAGGGAGGTTGTTCCAAACATCTTGGAGAACACAGCACAGATCTTCTGTGGATGTAGGCCTACTCAGATCCTTCTATCTCCTCATGTAATCCCAGATAGACTCGATGATATTAAGAACACGGTTCTGTGGTGGTCATATCTCTTCCAGGACTCCCTGTTCTTCTTTACGCTGAAGATAGTTCTTAAGGACATTGGCTGTATGTATGGTGTCGTTGTCCTAGGGTAGAATACATGTGGAGCCGGTCAGATGCCTCCCTGGTGATACTGTATGATGGATAAGCGTCTGCCTGTATTTCTCAGCATTGGGGGCACCATTAATCCTGTTCGCTGAAGTGTCTGCAGGCAACAGCGAAGCATTGTGGAGGTTCCTTGCAAGTTTGGGGCCGTATCTCAGCAAATGGATTCGGCCAGGATTAATAGTGACAGCGAATGGGACGGAAAAGAGCCATGTCAAATTGGTCACTGCCTTTTTACTTGTGGCTACCTCTTTAAACAGCCGATCAGTGGCAGTGTCCTAAGTAAAAAAAAAAAAAAAAATTGTAGTTGGACAACTTCTTCAATGGGTGTCGTATACTAGAGGTGGTCTAAGATACTATGAAGGGATTGTGATGTGGTGGTCTTGGAGCAGGAGGTTAGACTGTACCCAGCTGAGCCAAGGTGACTGTCTTCGAGTTACACCCCAATACATTTTTAAATACTAGAATAGTGTCCGATAGCTGGAGGGTTTCAAGGTATACATGCACATAACTCATGGTCCAGAATCAACATATCCTTAGTCAGTCCACGCTTTCCAGAATCCTGGCTGAGCAGGTTGAGGATATAGTTATCTGGGGTCATACTCACTGCTATTAAAGTGATTGTCCCATCTGGACATTTTATATAGTTAAGATATGCGATAAATGTCCAATAGGTGTAAGGCCCGCCTTTGGGGCCCGCTCCTATCTCAAGCATGGGGCAATGAATGGAGATGGCGACATCCCCAGATTTCTCCTCTCACTGCTATGGGACACAAAAAGCGTCTAGATATGGCTGACGTACTTGTTATGGAAACCCTGCCGTTCTTTTGATTCCCTCTCAGAATTTCCAGCTCATGGCCAGTGCTGGTGCGGAGAAGCTGATTTCTATGGAGTAGTCCAGTGATGGCTAACCTCCGGCACTCCAGCTGTGGTAAGACTACACCTCCTAAAATGCACACTTGCTTGGCTGTTCTCAGAACTCCACAGAAATGAATGGAGCATGCTGGGAGTTGTAGTTTCATCACAGCTGGAGTGCCGGAGGTTAGCCATCACTGGGCTAGTCTGTAGAAGAACAAAATCACTCCACTGCCCATGGACAGGAGGGTCCATGGGAGACCAACTGAGGTGGACATTCGGCGAGAGGATAAAAAGAACACCAGGGGGCGCCATAAAGGCAATCTATGAACACAGGAACATTTTAACTGTTATTCTAACAATAATTTTGATTACGTTTCTTTCATCTACGTTTTAGCAGCCATTGATGAGATGCTAATAGGAGGAGGACTATTAAGAAAGTTGTTCAGATAGGATTCTGTTGCCATTGATAGCCACCAGTCAGATGAACGGTTTCAGTTTGTACCTGTTCACACTTGTTTTTTGGTTTGCCTTTAATGGAAACTACAACACGTTGCCAGATCCATTGCATTATGGATACCGCCAGATGGACCACCTTCATTTAGAATGGATTGTGTTGTGGTTCCCTTTTGCTTGAGTCAAGAATGGAGGTTCAGATGCAGATGTGAACTGAAAGCAAATGTGCGCCAGAACCTTGTATTCTGATGTGTCAAGGATGCATATTATATGGGTAAGATAGGGTAAGATAAGGGGGGGGGGGGGGTCACTGATTCCACCACTGATCACTAGAATGAGAAGATGCTTGGTACACTTGCGTGTCAGGTGTCACTTTGCATGAGCTTCTGATTCTAGGCCCTTTTTTTCACTGCTGAACCAAATGTGAATGTACAGTATATGTAGAACGTCCAATAGCATAGGTTCTGTCAATGATCCTTTGGACCAGAGCTGTGTTGCTATTACGTAACCGTGGTCCGTTCTGGTCTGTCAGCTTGTGTAGGCTTCTTGCTTGGTTTTGAAAACTTTCTTTATTCCTTTACAGATTTCCCCAAGTGCAGGGAAAGAAAATGCAATACTTAAGTCCCAAGATATTGCTAAAGTAGTACAAAATGACTCCACAACCTCCAAAATAGACATCCTATCTCCTATTCCTCTGAACATACCCCAGTCGCCTACCTATGAAGACCGACAGAAAGTGATGTCTCAGAAAGTCCGGCGCTCTTACAGCAGGTTGGAGATGTCTATGAATGGTAGCTCGTTTCTGTACAGTCCCACCAGGAACACGGATTCATCTGACACCTCTACCCCAAACTTTACATCACAATCAGGTCGGAGGTCACTTTTTGGGTTTGATAAACTTCTGGGCTCAGAAGATGATGTGGAGAACAAGAAAGCTGGTGAGAAAATAAAAGAGACATTTAATGAAAGCTCAAATGTGACATCCATGAGGTTATCTGTGGAAGAGCCGGACTTTAACATCCCTGGTGTGGTTGTAGCCAAACAGAAAAGGAAGAAACGTAAAGTTCCACTGATTGAGGTATGAATGGTATTGGGGGGGGGGGGGGTTGTCGAGGGTTGAGGGATTTTTTAGACACTGTATCAACTGATTACGCACAGTTTTTCTTGCAGGTTCTCTATGCAGAAAACCTGCAGTGTAATAAACTATCAGCTAAGTGTATGAGATTTCACAAATCTCCTGTACCCCTTGCTTTTCTGTTCTTTGCAGAAATTGACCTGCCATGTGGATTCTGAAATCTGTAGCATGTCGATTCTTTGTGTGGATTTCATCCTTTGCAATGCAAGGGTTAGATCTGCCTCAAAACCGCACCAAAAACAGCAAGTAAGGCCCCTTTCACACGAGCGAGTTTTCCTCGCGGGTGCAATGCGTGATGTGAACGCATTGCACCCGCACTGAATCCTGACCCATTCATTTCAATGGGGCTGTGTACATGAGCGTTTTTTTTTCACGCATCACTTGTGCGTTGCGTGAAAATCGCAGCATGTTCTATATTCTGCGTTTTTCACGCATCCCTAGCCCCATAGAAGTGAAAACGCATTGCATCTGCAAGCAAGTGCGGGTGCGTTGCGTTTTTCACTGATGGTTGCTAGGAGATGTTGTTTGTAAACCTTCAGTTTTTTATCACGCGCGTGAAAAACGCGTCAAAACGCATTGCACCCGCGCGGAAAAAACTGAACAACTGAACGCAATCGCAGGCAAAACTGAATGGCTTTGCCTGTGAAATCGCACAGTTTTCCCTGAACGCATCCGCAACGCATCCGGACCTAATCCGGACACGCTCGTGTGAAAGGGCCCTAACACATGCGGGTTTTGGTGCAGAAACACAGAAATCCGCACTCGTGCAGGTAGACTACTCACAACCATGTGCAGGTAGCCGCACAGTTCTGTATTAAAAAGATGCAGACACTCCATTTTGTGTTGTAAGGGGCCTCGTACTATCCCCTAAATGCCATACCTGAAGTGGGAATCTGCAGGTAATAAAAATGCAAAAGAAAAACCCCACACCATTATTTTTGAACTGACAGGTTCTTTTTAACGTTCCTTGGAAGAAAAAAAAAATCTATATAAAATTGGCGTGGGGAAGGACCAGTAGATTATTTTTTTAATTCTAGTTTTTAAGAAATAATACAGACGATAACTGAATTAAAAGGGTTGTGCCGTGCAAAAATATTAATGACCTATCCTCAGGATGGGTCATCATTGGTGGAGGTCTGACTCCTCGCACTCCTGCCAATCAGCTGTTTAAAGGTGTTCCACTTCTCCACAAAATTACCTGCGTGCCGTCTTATTTGCAGTTGTGGCATAGTGTTCACCTGAATGGGACTAGCAGCTGTGCTGCCTCTACAATAGATGATGCACAGGTCCTGATCTATAAAAATACTGCATGATCTACCGTGTTAGATGAATGTTTTAAAAAATAAAAACTGCCAATACAGACATTTTATTTTGTTACCTTGCCTCACAAAAAAACGTAATATAGAGCAATCAAAAATCATATGTACCCCAAAATAGTACCAATAAAATGGGCACCTTAGGGTACTTTCACACTTGCGTTGTTTGATTCCGGCAGGCAGTTCCGTTGCCTGAACTTCCTGCCTGATCAGGCAAACTGTATGAAAACCGCATGACATTTTTTTCTGACTCCAAAACGGATCCGGTATTTATTTTTTTCACATTTTTAAACGTCTGCACATGCGCAGACTAGAATGCCGGATCCGTCATTGCGGTATTTTTAATGCCGGATCCGGCACTAATACATTTCAATGTAAATTAATGCCGGATCCGGCAACTGATCAGGCATTTTGGATGGAGATAATACCGCAGCATGCTGTGGTATTTCCTCCGTCCAAAACGCCTGACAGTGACTGAACTGATGCATCCTGAATGGATTTCTCTCTATTCAGAACGCATTGGGATAAAACTGATCAGTTCTTTTCCGGTATTGAGCCCCTAGGACGGAACTCAATGCTGGAAAAGAAAAATGCTAGTGTGAAAGTACTCTTATCCCCTAGTTTCCAAAATGAGGTCAATTTTTGGGAGTATCTACTGTAAGGGTGCATCAGGGGGGCTTCAAATGGGACATGGCATCTAAAAAACAGTTCAGCAAAATCTTCCTTCCAAAAACCATATGGCGCTCATTTTCTTCTGCGCCCTGCCGTGTGCCCTTACATCAGTTTACGACCACAGTTTACGATGTGGGGTGTTTCTGTAAACTGCAGAGTCAGGGTAATAAATATTGAGCTTTGTTTGGCTGTTAACCCTCGATGTGTTAAAGGATAACTGTCACATTTAGACTCTAATTTCAATTTTCATATATGTAGTTACTAATAACATAATATTCCTAAATCAATAACTATTAGACTTACTTACCCCTTATTTAATAAGATTCAGCCCTTAGCAACCAGTCTGCATAAAACTGCAATTTCACTATTTTGTTAAGATGGCCGCCCTCAGCCCTGAGGCTAATCCATAGGACACCTGCAGTGAAGTTAGTGAAGACCAGCTCTGTATAGGGGGTCTTGCAGTGAAGTTCCCAGGTCTGGCTGAAGCCTGTAGTCCTCTTGCAACACAGAGGGGTATCCCAAGCTCTCCTCGTACCACATGATGCTTTAATTTATACACTGAGCAGGCAGCAGATCTCCCTTCCCCGGCTGCTGTAGCTACATTCTCCAGCACTGCTAAGGGAGTGTCTGCCAAGCGCAGGGATGTGGAGAAGTTCACACACACAGCCCAGCACTGTTATCTCCTGTCAGGGAGGACCTGCCTTTTTATCCGTTCCCTTAGCCAATACTGGGGACAAAAATGTGGCTTTTAGGGGTTATTTATTAAACAATCAAAAATTAAAACAGGGCCAACAAGGTGATATTAATCACCAAAATCCAATAGTAAAAAAAATGTGAGTTATCCTTTAAAGAAAAAAATGGATTAAAATGGAAAAAAAGTGAAATTTAGAAATGTAATCTCCATTTTCCTTTAGTTCTTGTGGAACACCTAAAGGGTTAACAAAGTTTGTAAAAATCAGTTTTGAGCAACTTGAGGGGTGTAGTTTCTACAATGGGGTCATTTATGGGGGGTTGAACTGGTCCTTAAAAAGTGGGTTTTGGAAATTTTTCTCAAAAATTTTAAGAATTCCTTTTAAAATTCTAAGCCTTCTAAAGTCCTAAAAAAATACAATGTCATTTACAAAATGATGCCAACATAAAGCAGACAGATGGGGAATGTTAAGTAATAAATATTTTATGAGGTATCACTTTCTGTTTTAAAAGCGGAGAAATAGAATTTTTGAAAATTGCGGATTTTTCAAACTTTTTGGTAAATTTGGGATTTTTTCATAAATAAAGGTGAAATATATTGACTCAAATTTATGACTATGATGAAGTACAATGTGTCACAAGAAAACCGTCTCAGAACGGCTTGGATAAGTAAAGGTGTTCCAAAGCGATTACCACATAAAGTGACACATGTCAGATTTGCAAAATTAGGCCTGGTCAGGAAGGGGGCAAATGGCCTGGACTGGAAGTGGTTAATTTGCCCAATAGAGACCAATATTTTCACAGTAACTCCCCTAACCGACTTTAATAAAGTGAAAACTCTTGGTATTTCCAGTATGGATCGTGCTCTTGTATTTTACCAATAGTTTCATAAATGATCCTGTAGAATAATTTTTTTTTTTACTTTTTTCAGGTATCGGCTCTGGATGAGTGGGCGGCAACCATGAATGCGCAGTTTGAAGAAGCAGAGAAATTTGACCTGCTTGTGGAGTGACAGGACCCTGCTTGTGTATATACGATGAATAGAGCCTCCTATAGACTTGTTCTTAAATCTAGTTGTCACGTCTTGCCTTTTTTGTACATGTATATTTTTGTTGCTTATTTTAAGGTGGCCGGTTCTTTTACTAAAGACAGATTGTATAGCGTTTCTTATATTGGTGTATTGATGAGGCGTAATTATTTACAAGATATTAAAGGGTATTCCAGTTTCCGAGGGGTGGGTCGCTCGGTCGGTCATGTTCCCCAAACCCAATGTCCTGTTGCTTAATCATTTTCTGTTGGAGGTAGCCAGGTACAGTAGAAGGCTATCTCCGGCGCATACTCGTCCTGCCACTCCGTTAGGACAGTGAAATGGGACTGCCATTCTTGGGCCCCCCACTGTTCCCATTAATTGTACCCTATTTAATGTAGAGGGGGAAATTTGAAGTAACTGGAAGCCTCTAACAACTGAGTTGACCCCAAAGTACTTGGAACCAGAAGCCAGCGTGCCTCTAAATCTGTACATAAAAAAATCTCAAATCAGTAATTCCACATCCCGATACAGCGGAGCGGCCCCAGTGTTGTGATGAGTCCTATATAAAAGCACATAAAACAATAGTATCGGTTATGCTTTGCCACATCTGCCAAGCTTCTTCCTGCTCTATCTGTACATATGGTCACTATAGTGGCAGGAAAGAGTCGTACCACAAACCTAAGGTAAATGTTACTGAAGTTTATATAGTAATCCGATCATTAAAGGAGTTATTGATTTAATGTAAAAAAATGAAAATCTGTTTCTAACAAAGCTAGAACCAGCCCTGTACCTCACAGGGATCCAGAGATCTCCACATTCATTGTCCCAGTTGCTCTCCTAGATTTATATTGAGCTGGAGCATGTCCTGTCTGCTGCAGCTCTCCCTATCACCGCACAGGAGGTATTGAAGGATGGAACTGAGCATGTGCGACCATCTCAGTGAGGTGGACAGAGGAAAAAGAAAAAATAGCTGGCACTATACAGATACATTGTATTGAATAACTCAGTGGCTATACTAAATTTTCAATTATCACTATTTATAGTCAAATGAAGGGAACCCAGCACTTACTGAAAAGCAGAATAAAAGCCTCTGTGGCAACTTAAAGGGATTGGTCCAAGCTCCATGGGTTAGATGATAAGTTTCTGACTTTTGAAATGCCCACCCATCATGATAACAGCACTTGGCTGTCTCTGGAAACCAGATGGTTGAATGGAGTGGCGACACATACTGTATCCTCCATTCACACAGGGAACTCGGATATCCTTTTACAGTGAAGCGGATATGTCATGCTGACTCTTAATAGATTCTGTAGCATCAGCAGATTTGTTTTAATTATGGCATCTGATAGATCAGTGCTTCTCAAACTGACATGCACCCCCTAGTTGTTGAAGCAGAGCTGGGTGGACGTATTTGACAGAAGTGATTATAAATGTGTAGAAATGTTTTTTTTTTGTTTGTTTGTTTGTGTTTAACGTCCTTGCCTTCCCTTTAATCTATACACAGTGCTCGCTGAGCGCTGTACATAGAGATTGCTTCAGTGCAGCACTCATGTGATCACTGGGGACCGGTATCTGCGAGAGCTGCTGGGTCTTATCAGACCCACGTGAGCTCTGGGGGCTGTACTCCCCCTGTAACTGGGGCTAATATGTCAGCCCCACTTACTGGAGAAATCAGACGTAAATGTAAAAAAAAAAAAAATATATATATATATATATAAGTTAAATGTTCCTCAGGTTTTGTGTGACCTTAAGGGGGCACAAAGAGTTAATAAAAAAAAAATCACGGCTTCTAGCCCTGCCTCCAGCAACCATAGCCCATACATCCTATTTATCAATATTTTAGTTTGTGCTAAAAAAAAAAAAAAGGTGAAAAACTGACTATTTTTCTCCTCCCCCCTCCCTAAATCTACAGCCTTAAAAAAAATATTCCCTTACCAAATGGAGAAAAAAAAAAGTATGGCTTTTAAAGATGCATCTACTAGTGGGTGCACCTGCTCAGAAGGAGGGTAAATGACCTGGTCTGGAAGTGGTTAGGGCACTGTGGGCTTTTTTTTTTTTTTTTTTCAACCTCTTTAAGACCAGAAAATAAATTTAGTGTGAACCAACAGGGAGACCGCGGTAGAGAAAGCTCATTCACACACAACCTAATAAAGGATTTCTGTCACCACGGCTGACCCTCTTGCAGTTGTCAAAATAATACGTTACATGTTATTGTATTATTAATGTTCACATAATTTGTTTTTTCTCTGTTTTACTGTTTTTTCAGTGTTTATATAAGTTTTCTACCTTTTAGATGTATTAGAAAATCACCCCTTTGTATGCCTATTAGGCCCTATTCACACGACCCTATTTTTTTGTCTGCGTTTTTTGTGAATTGGATGCGGACCTATTGCTTTCAATGGGGCAGCAATAAACGCAGACAGTACACCATGTGCTGTCCATGTCCGTTCTACAGTCTCGCAAAACAGAACATGTCCTATTCTTGTCTGTTTCCCGAGCAAGAAAAGGGCATTTTTAACAATGGGTCAGCAAAAAAACAGATGTATCCGTATCTTTTGCAGACTGCAAAATACACTCAGTCGTCTGAATGCACCCTTAGTGCATATGGATATCACCGAGAAACCCACACGCCCTTTCTGAGCCATAGTGGAGCGCCTCCCTGTGGCAGTGAATGGCTCTGCATACAGCACATTTCTGTCAGAGGCATATGCACACAATGTATATGTCCAGTAGAGGCCTGTCACAATCTGCATCCATCGCCATAGGGCCTTACTGTAAAGGGTCATAGACCACATGCTATGTTTTTTGTTCCCCCAGGGCTCTCTGTATGGGAAAGCAGTCGTGTGCACCTTCCTATGCCATTGCAGAATTTTATAGGTTGATGTGTCCTGGCACAACTGAGACCTGCCGGATACTGTTTTGGCCTATGGATATGTTAATATATGTCAGGAGCTTCTCTCTACAATAAGCTTAGTGTCCAAAGGTAGAGCGCACTTAGGCCAAGTCATGACTTCTGCTGTAATGGCCACCCTCTAATCAGCTGGCTACTAGTTTTGGTTGCTGGACTCAATTCGAGTGTCAAAGGGTCTACATTTAGAAAATGGATTGTCCTGATAGGAGATCCCTTAATGCCATCTTGTCTCACATTGCTGCTGACTATGGATATAACTAAAACGAGGTCAGGTATTTGTTAGGCACATTGATTTGGCATACAGTACCAGTAGTACAAATGATGCTGCATATTCACAGCAGTTATAGCTCTGTGCGGAAGAACCTGAATACAAAGACCCTTTAAGGACTTTGAAGGGGTCCTTTGGTCCCATAATGAATTCTGCCCAGAGTACCCCAAACACTGCTTATATCTGTCCTAAATACATGTCGACACTTTCCTTCCCCTGTTCTTGGCATCACACCGTTCCCTCTGCAGTAGTGACGCCCCCTTCACCTCCCCTCTCTATATTGGAGCCAAGCATGCTGGGTTTATTTCGTAACCTCAGCAGGAAGACGGTGACTACAGGAAGTCCTGTCAGGATACAGTGATGCTGAGAACGGGATGAAAAGTGCTGACGGGGAAAAAAAGGTATATGGGTACTCTGGGCAGATAAAAAAAATATTTTTTTGTTGATTTCATCAGGACAAAGAAAGTGTTTTCCTATTTTTCCTCATAAAACCTGCTCATAATGTAAGAAGTGCAATTCCTAAATAAAGGACTGATGTATAAAAATGTAATTTATCAATCAACCACCAACCAATGACATCACTGGGCTGCATTCAGACTTGTTCATGACTTCTCAATGATCCACCACATCCTCCTGCTCAATGAATTTTTCACCTGTATTGTTTTTTACTTTAGTAAACCTGGCCCGATATCATGAACTGTGTCTGCTCATTCATCTTACAAGACGTAGGCTGATGCAGAATACATGGAAATATCTCAGAACATTACATTAAAATCTGTTCCTAATATCTGTGGTATGTTCATTAGATTTGTGGTACCTGTCCTTGTAGCCTTTTTATTGATACATCAGTAATACATGTGAGTATATGAAACGTAATATAGGGGTCCCTCAAGTTACAATATTAATTGGTTCCCGGACGACCATTGTATTTTGAAACCATTGTATCTTGAGTAATCGGTTCCAAAGCCTCAAAATGTCATCCAAGATAAGAGAAAATGAAGATTATAAGAAAAAAAAAGCAGATAACTAAGACCGATAAAACAAGTCCTTACATATCACAGTCAGGAACAGCTGATAACTAGCAACTACTACACCTATTTTACCAGAGAAGTGGCCTTGATTGGTTGGATCTGGAGTCTTTTTTTTAAATCAGATTTTAAACAGCTTTTTACAAATTATACAAGCAACAGGGACTCCTTTACAAATAGTAATATAGCAGGTCATATAAATGACATACAGAGCCATTACTTAAAACCCCCTCCCAATCTCCCCCACCCCCTAGCAAAGAGACGGTCTGCCATTTGTAATTAAGGTATCACATCTCATCAAACTTTCCATCTGACCATCAGTAAAATCCTATCCCTCCCATGTATGTATGCAGGGCCTGTCCATAACCATACCTAACCACTCAGTCAGGGCTCCTGGATCACACTTCAGTCCAACCTGGTTCTATTCTTATCATGTCCAACTCCTACACAAATACTGTTGTCCAGCCTGGTCCGCCCCCCCCCACCAGCACAAGGGAAGTCTACAGACCCAGGGGAGGAGGACTCAGCCCCCCCTGCTGAGAACCACATGCCATATTGCCGTAAATTTGGCTTCACACTTCCTCTTTACATACACCCCCCTTTCAAGACGGAGTATATCATTCATCCTATTAAGGAATTCAGCCACCGAGGGAGGCTGTGGACGAATCCAGTGTCAAGCAATTAGTTTGAAACGGGCATGGAATAATAGGCGTTGCACCCCAAGGCGCACCTCATGCCTCACAATGTTCACCACTTCCAGTAGACAGGCTCTAGGAGTAACCACCACCTCAATTCGGTATGCATCTTTAATACTTTTTATCACCCGCCCAGAAGCTCGAGAGCTCATCACACTCCTAAAACATATGTATTAGAGATGCAGGTCCTCGCCCACAGAACAGGAAGGATGGGGTTCTGTATACTGGATGGATCAGCAACAATTGGGACATGCGATGTCCCTCACATACTGATAGTTTCAGAGTCAATGCCAATATCTCATTCCATTGTTCATCCAAAATAGGGCCGATATCCTCCTCCCTCTTCTGCCTAACCGGGAGTGATCCCTCTCCTATAGACTTTACGAAAAGATTCCTATATATTGAAGAGATCAACCCTTTCGTCGAGGACCTAGTAAGAATCTGGTGTAAGAGTGGAACCCTCACACAGGTCACTGAAATAGATTTGGCCTGCGACTGCAACGTGTGTCTCAGCTGCCGAAATTGATAGAAGGCAGTACGTACGAGGAAGAGAAAACTCCTCTCTAAACTGACCAAATGGCTTACATTCCCCATCTCTCTGCAGCTGATATAAGAATGTCACTGGGTAAAGCCAGTTATGGACAACAGCTCCCGGCACTTGCACCAAACCTTACTTATTAAATTAATTATAGGCATTCCCGAAACATGAGCGGGAAGGTCACCCTGTTCCAGTACTACTATAGGGGATCTACATTTTAAATTGTGGGCCTCCAATTTTGCTGACACTTCCTCCAGGAGCCTGTCCCGAGCCCCCCAGGTGTTGCATCTGCGAAGCGATAAGGTAAAGCCAAGGATTGGGGAGAGATAGTCCCCCTGAGTCCTTCCCCCTCTGTACGGTTTCCAGCTTTATCCTGGCAGAATTTTTGCGCCAAATCAAGCTTCTAAACATGCCCTGTATTTTGAAATATATCCTCTGCGGGATCCACACTGGGGAATTGTGCAGAACATACATGAGCTTCGGCATCAATGTCGTTTTGAAGAGATTACTCCTACCAGCCATAGTTAGTAGCAGATTACACCATGCATTAATATTATCTATCATGCTTTTTAGAAGCGGTTCAATGTTATCTAATATCAGCGGAGACAGTAATACCTAGATGTTTGAAGCTCTTAGTAGCTTGCAGCCGGGTGGACAGAAGGGAGACACCAGGGGGGAATTGGGTCCAACGAAAACAGGATAGATTTATCCCAGTTTATACGGAGACCCGATCTATCACCGAAATCATGTATAAGGGACAAGCAACTCCTTTAAATCCCCAAGATATATTAGCATGTCGTCTGCATATAGTGAAACATGTTCTTCACTAATGCTCGCTGGAAACCCCACAATCTGTCTGGACAACCTCAGTAGACATGCAAGCGGTTTAATTGCTATAGCAAAGAGAAGGGGAGAGAGGGGACAACCCTGTCGGGTGCCCATTTCCAATTCAAAAGGCTCCGAGGTAGTACCATTGGCCCTAATTCGCGCCACAGAACATTGATATATCAACTGGACCGAAAAAAGCCCTCAACACTCCACATAGATATTTCCATTCAATGCTATCGAACGCCTGATCCGCGTTCAGAGATAGTATTGCCCGACATCCGACCGCCTCAGAATATTAACCCCTTAGTGACCACCCATACGCCTTTTAGGGCGTTCAATAAGGGGCCTTAGGCTGGGCTGCCACTTTTTTAAGGTGGCCTAGTCAAAGCGCTGCATGGGTCCCCTGCGGCCCTGCTCTAACAGTCCGGACCGGCAGAAGTGCCGATCCGGGCTGTTTAACACTTTACATGCCACGGGCAATGGAGCCCGCCGCATGTAAAGTGCTGACAGAGGGAGTGGCGTCTCCCATCGGCACCCCACAAATGCGATCAGCGGATGCTGATGTGTGTGAAGGCTGCCTGGGGTCTGATATAGGACCCAGACCAGCCTTGAGTAATTTTCCATAAAAAAACGCTTTTTTCAATGAAAAAAATTGCAAATTTTTTTTCCCCATATGTTTTGTATTGCCCAGTCTGTAACGACCCAGACTACATAACTATCACGTAAATTATCCCCTACGGTGAATGCCATAGAAAAAAATAATACAGAATTGCTAATTTATTCTTAGTTGCCACCAAAAAAACGTAATAACAAGCGATCAAAAATCGCCATTTACTCCAAAATGATACCAATGAAAAATACATGGTAGTATAAAAAATGCGGAACCGCTCACTTTGACTTTCTCACAGTAGGTGCTCAAATCCTCTTTGATTCACCCTTCAAAGTATGAATTGTTACAATGTTTCACTCTGGGATTGGCACTCATATATGGAAAAGTCTCTAATGGAGTAAAATTCAATATATTTATTAAAAATAGATGTAGATTCAATTAAGTACGCATAACATCACAATACAATCGTGTTAGTGCAAGATTGTGGTGCCCATGTGCCAAACAATAGCTTAAGTCCGGCACCATACACACCCCCGCCCGTACCGTTTCTGTCACTACACTAAACACTACACTAAAAACATTATTCTATTTCAACCTTACATGGAATCATAAAATAGACAATATTGCTCAATTACAACAGTATCGGTTCACTCGTGCGTTAGTATTTGGATGGTTCCGTATTACTACGTAGTTTCTTTAAGGAGGTATCCGCAGTGAATGGTCACAAAACCAGGTGTTCGGTTTGGATATCCGGAGCGCTCCTTAAATCATATATATCGTAGCTAGCATATAAGTATTATGTCCAATGTTGCTGATTTCAGGCTGCACTTAGAGCATTTAGTACTTTCCCTTTGTTCCAGCAGGTTATTTAAAAGTCCCGTATCAGTTGGCACCTTGGTATATTAGTTTCCACAATACTGTGGGCTTACCTTCCCTCTCGGTATGGACGGGGAAGATTGTCTTCAGACGTCGTGCTGGCCGGCGTCTTTCTTTAGACTCCCACTGCTGCTTTTTCATCCGTGCCTCAACTCTATGTAACTTGGATCAAGTGTACACCTGGGAGAGGTCACGTGTTCTTGGTTTCCAGCTTTTGTTTGGCAGTATACTTAGCTTAATTCTTACCGTGCACGGCTTCTAGTATTGGGGTACCAGTTTGCTTTTAACGCCAAACGCGTTTCGGGGACCCTCTCCCCTTCATCAGTGGCATACCCCAATGTTGTTCGTATCTGCCTTTTATGCTGGATAGAGGTTCTTTCAGCAGCTGATTCCAATCTTGTTCCCTTCTTTTTTTTTTTTTTTTTTTTTTAAATTTAAAGGGGACATCCTTATATGTTGCCCTCTCTGTTGGTTCTTCAATATGCATGCGTTTCTTTTGCGGTTTTAGTGCGTTTTTCGGGACATTTGATGCGTTTTTTCTTTCATTATTTGCATTCTTATCTCAGCATTCATCCCAGTGAAGGGTTTTCGTTAGGGAGTTTTTTTAGTCAATTTTTTATGCAATTTCATTTTGTTTTCTCTTTTAAGAAGCATCCTCCATTTTCTATATTTGTCTACTTAAATATTGTTTGTATCTTTTTATTATTCATATACTCCCTAAAATGTTCTGATAATTACCTTTTTTCAAATATTACATGTCTCCTCTCTGACAGTCAATTGTTACAATGGTAATGAAAAGATAAGGTAAAATGATAATGGATAATAAAAAATAAATAATAAAAAATGAATATGGATAATAAAAAATGGATAATAAAAGCCGAGTCCATGTTAAACATTTATGTATATAGATTTCTCAGTTTTCAAGTTTTTTGTTCTTTCGTCTTTCATTACATAATGAAGTCATAGATGTATATTAGAAATGTCGGTGTAGGAGCCGAGGGGGGGTCGTAGTGCTGATACACAGCCTGACATACGACCCACCATCGATCTCCACACAGACATTCCGTAACCTGCAGCATCTTCCAAAAGACCCCTGATTTTCTTATAAGAAGCCAAATACTTCCAACTCCGCGTTCAGGCCCCTAGGTACGAGACTTCCGAATTCGTATATTTTTCTTGACTCCGTCCTAGACATTCTTTCCAGGTAGTTTCCTCCTCGCCAGTGTCTATCCACCTGATCCAGTGCCGTGAATATCAATCCCTTTGGGTTTTTGTCATGAATTTCTTTAAAGTGTTTGGATAATGTATGTTTCTCATATCCCTTAATAATATTATTGATATGTTCTGATATTCTTACTTTAAGTGGTCTTTTTGTACGACCTATATATTGTTTTGTACATGGGCACTGGATCAGGTAGATGACACCGGCAGAGTGGCATGTCAGACATTGTTTTATCCTCATTGAGAAGGTGTTCTGTGTAGAATGGACTATTTCAGTTTTTTTGGGAAAATTAGTATTCCGACATCCTATGCACTTGCCACATCTAAAGAATCCATGTGGTTGAAGCCATTTCGGACTAGATGTTTTTTTATAGGTCCGTTTTATTGATGGAGCGACTTGGATCCCTAGATTTGGGGCTTTGGAGTAAATGATCTTTGGAATTGGTGGTAGCAGAGTACCCACCACCTTATCTCTTAATAAATGGTGCCAGTGATTTCTGATTATATATTCCACCTGCTTCGATTGTGTGTTATATGGTAGAATAATTCTTAGTTCTGAGTTTATCTGGCCATCCCTTTCCTTTTTGGGTCCAAAAAAAGCCTTTCTGTCCAAGGTTCTCACTTTCATCACTGCCTCATTTATAATTTTCTCCGGATAATTTTTCTCTCTAAACTGTTGGCTCATGTTTTCAGCCTCTTCTTCAAAGTTGCGGTCATCTGTACAGTTTCGCCTGAGTCGGCGAAGCTGGCCATATGGAATGTTTAGCAGCCACCTGGGCAGGTGGCAACTAGAAAAGGGGATGTATCCATTTTTTGCTGTGGGCTTTTGGAAGGTGCTGCAGATATACCTATCGTTCTTAGTTACAATTTGTATATCCAAGAATTCAGTTTTACACTCTCCAACATTTGCAGTAAATTTGCAGTAAATTTTAAATTGAGTGGATTTTCATTAATGCTTAAAATGAATTGATTTAATTTGTCCATCCCACTATTCCAAATGAAAATAACGTCGTCTATATAACGCCGCCATAGGACCAGGTCCGTCCCCAGCTTGGGATCAATGATGTCATCCTCCCATTGTGCCAAAAATAAATTGGCATAGCTGGGGGCGAACCTGGTACCCATGGCAGTTCCCTTCTTTTGTATATAGAACTGGTCCAAAAAATAAAAATAGTTATGTTGGAGAATGTAATTGACTCCTTCTACTACATAATCGATCTGTTCCTTACTCCAAGTTTCATCTTTAGATAACTGATTTTTCAAGGCACTAATTCCCTGTATGTGGTCGATAACTGCATAGAGGGACTGGACGTCCAGTGTACCCATAATCCAATGGGGCTGGATGTCCAGTTCCTCTAATATACCAATAATTTGGGTAGTATCTCCTAGGTAGGATTTGATATTTTTTACCTGGGGTTGGAGTAATACGTCAATATATTGGGATAGGTTCGATGTTATCGAACCAATTCCCGATATAATTGGGCGGCCTGGTGGTTCTTTTATGTTTTTGTGCACCTTGGGCAGACAATAGAAAATTGGTAGTCTGCCAGGTGCACCTAAGATGTAATCATATTCTTGTTTAGTTGGAATTTCTTTTTTTATGCCGATGTCACAATATTGAGAAAGAGATTTCTTATATTCTTCTAGTGGATCTTTTTTCAAGAGATCATAAGTTGTTCGGTCTGATAATTGTTTCAGACATTCCTCATTATATTGTTTTTCTCCCCATATAACTATCGCTCCCCCTTTGTCCGCAGGGCGGATCACCATATTATTATTTTTTTGGAGTTCCTTAATTGCCCTGATTTCTCTTGGGGTGATGTTATTTCTATAATTCTTTTTTATTTTAAGTTTTTCCAGATCATTTTCAACATTCTTCTGGAAGGTGGCTAATTCAGGACTGATTTCAGTTCTTGGAAATTTTTTAGATTTTACTTTTAACTGTGTATGAATATATGAATCATTTTTATAAGATTCTATTCCTATTGGTTTTTTTTAAAAAATTGACTAAAAAAACTCCCTAACGAAAACCCTTCATTGGGATGAATGCTGAGATAAGAATGCAAATAATGGAAGAAAAAACGCATCAAATGTCCCGAAAAACGCACTAAAACCGCAAAAGAAACGCATGCATATTGAAGAACCAACAGAGAGGGCAACATATAAGGATGTCCCCTTTAAATTAAAAAAAAAAAAAAAAAAGAAGGGAACAAGATTGGAATCAGCTGCTGAAAGAACCTCTATCCAGCATAAAAGGCAGATACGAACAACATTGGGGTATGCCACTGATGAAGGGGAGAGGGTCCTCGAAACGCGTTTGGCGTTAAAAGCAAACTGGTACCCCAATACTAGAAGCCGTGCACGGTAAGAATTAAGCTAAGTATACTGCCAAACAAAAGCTGGAAACCAAGAACACGTGACCTCTCCCAGGTGTACACTTGATCCAAGTTACATAGAGTTGAGGCACGGACGAAAAGCAGCAGTGGGAGTCTAAAGAAAGACGCCGGCCAGCACGACGTCTGAAGACAATCTTCCCCGTCCATACCGAGAGGGAAGGTAAGCCCACAGTATTGTGGAAACTAATATGCCAAGGTGCCAACTGATACGGGACTTTTAAATAACCTGCTGGAACAAAGGGAAAGTACTAAATGCTCTAAGTGCAGCCTGAAATCAGCAACATTGGACATAATACTTATATGCTAGCTACGATATATATGATTTAAGGAGCGCTCCGGATATCCAAACCGAACACCTGGTTTTGTGACCATTCACTGCGGATACCTCCTTAAAGAAACTACGTAGTAATACGGAACCATCCAAATACTAACGCACGAGTGAACCGATACTGTTGTAATTGAGCAATATTGTCTATTTTATGATTCCATGTAAGGTTGAAATAGAATAATGTTTTTAGTGTAGTGTTTAGTGTAGTGACAGAAACGGTACGGGCGGGGGTGTGTATGGTGCCGGACTTAAGCTATTGTTTGGCACATGGGCACCACAATCTTGCACTAACACGATTGTATTGTGATGTTATGCGTACTTAATTGAATCTACATCTATTTTTAATAAATATATTGAATTTTACTCCATTAGAGACTTTTCCATATATGAGTGCCAATCCCAGAGTGAAACATTGTAACAATTCATACTTTGAAGGGTGAATCAAAGAGGATTTGAGCACCTACTGTGAGAAAGTCAAAGTGAGCGGTTCCGCATTTTTATACTACCATTCAATCATAGTATCACCCACTAGTGAACCAGCTCCTCTTTCTTTCATCATGGATATATGGAATTTTATGGAACATAAAAAACAAAAGGCCGAGAACTTTAACTTTTTCGGTGGAGATATTAAGAGTGATATGAATAACGGAGAATCAATGACAGAAACATTTAGAAATTTAGAAAATTTATTAATCAAACAACTAAAACAAATCTGGGAGATTCGTTCCTTACAATTTTATCTAAAACATGATAAAATTCCAAAGGGGCTACAATTAAGTAAAAATCCTGCTCAGGACTTGGTAGATAGTACTTTTGACAAAGAGTGGGAGGAACTCCTACATATACAATCCCGAGCCTTGATAGAACTTATCATTAGAAGGAGAACAACAATGCTGGAAGAAATAGCAGGCCAAGTTGCAAAATGTAAGGTAACTTTGGAAAAATTTACAAAAGATCAAAGTTATGAGGAATGGCAAGGGAAACTTTGTAAAAATCTAGATAGAGTTGAACAAGAAATAATCAGAAAGAAAACGAAAAAACATAGAAACATTATACAAAAAGAATCGAAAGAAAGAAACCATGTACACCAACATCAACATATGGAAGAACTTAGAAGAAACGACACATATCAGAAACAGGAAGAACATAGGGGACAAAACTTGTACAATATACCAACACAAAATAGATATGAGACTTTGGATATTATCCCTTTTTTAGACCAGACACCCCCTCACCACTCACCGAGGATAAGACCCAGACAATCCCGAACACCAGAGCACAATCGACAAACAACTCATGCACACAGACCACCATACAATTTGAGACACAGGGCACCGCAGGAACAAAGGGGTCAATTACATCCAAGGATAAACACAGGGAGACACAACACATGGACACAAGACAACCAAAATCACAGACAGAGAAATGCACAGGACAATTACAGGGAAAATACACAAAAAGAGAAAGACACGTAGATCAAGGAAAAGAAATGGAACACAGAAGACATTACAGATAATAGATCAAAGTAATATTATTAATTTAACTGATATTGAACTCACTGAATCACAAATCACATTGTTAAACAAAGGTTTAAAATTTGCCCCATCTTTACCGTTGAACAAATTTGATACATATATTGGTATTCAAAAATTTATTAGAAAAATATGTTTAAAAAATACTATATAAAAACCCAATAGGAATAGAATCTTATAAAAATGATTCATATATTCATACACAGTTAAAAGTAAAATCAAAAAATTTCCAAGAACTGAAATCAGTCCTGAATTAGCCACCTTCCAGAAGAATGTTGAAAATGATCTGGAAAAACTTAAAATAAAAAAGAACTATAAAAATAACATCACCCCAAGAGAAATCAGGGCAATTAAAGAACTCCAAAAAAATAATAATATGGTGATCCGCCCTGCGGACAAAGGGGGAGCGATAGTTATATGGGGAGAAAAACAATATAATGAGGAATGTCTGAAACAATTGTCAGACCGAACAACATATGATCTCTTGAAAAAAGATCCACTAGAAGAGTATAAGAAATCTCTTTCTCAATATTGTGACATCGGCATAAAAAGAAATTCTAACTAAACAAGAATATGATTACATCTTAGGTGCACCTGGCAGACTACCAATTTTCTATTGTCTGCCCAAGGTGCACAAAAATATAAAAGAACCACCAGGCCGCCCAATTATATCGGGAATTGGTTCGATAACATCGAACCTATCCCAATATATTGATGTATTACTCCAACCCCAGGTAAAAATATCAAATCCTACCTAGGAGATACTACCCAAATTATTGGTATATTAGAGGAACTGGACGTCCAGCCCCATTGGATTATGGGTACACTGGACGTCCAGTCCCTCTATACAGTTATCGACCACATACAGGGAATTAGTGCCTTGAAAAATCAGTTATCTAAAGATGAAACCTGGAGTAAGGAACAGATCGATTATGTAGTAGAAGGAGTCAATTACATTCTCCAACATAACTATTTTTATTTTTGGACCAGTTCTATATACAAAAGAAGGGAACCGCCATGGGTACCAGGTTCGCCCCCAGCTATGCCAATTTATTTTTGGCACAATGGGAGGATGACATCATTGATCCCAAGCTGGGGACGGACCTGGTCCTATGGCGGCGTTACATAGACGACGTTATTTTCATTTGGAATAGTGGGATGGACAAATTAAATCAATTTATTTTAAGCATTAATGAAAATCCACTCAATTTAAAATTTACTGCAAATGTTGGAGAGTGTAAAACTGAATTCTTGGATATACAAATTGTAACTAAGAACGATAGGTATATCTGCAGCACCTTCCAAAAGCCCACAGCAAAAAATGGATACATCCCTTTTTCTAGTTGCCACCTGCCCAGGTGGCTGCTAAACATTCCATATGGCCAGTTTCGCCGACTTAGGCGAAACTGTACAGATGACCGCAACTTTGAAGAAGAGGCTGAAAGCATGAGCCAACAGTTTAGAGAGAAAACTATCCGGAGAAAATTATAAATGAGGCAGTGATGAAAGTGAGAACCTTGGACAGAAAGGCTTTTTTTGGACCCAAAAAGGAAAGGGATGGCCAGATAAACTCAGAACTAAGAATTATTCTACCATATAACACACAATCGAAGCAGGTGGAATATATAATCAGAAATCACTGGCACCATTTATTAAGATATAAGGTGGTGGGTACTCTGCTACCAGCAATTCCAAAGATCATTTACTCCAAAGCCCCAAATCGTCTCGTACCTAGGGGCCTGAACGCGGAGTTGGAAGTATTTGGCTTCTTATAAGAAAATCAGGGGTCTTTTGGAAGATGCTGCAGGTTACGGAATGTCTGTGTGGAGATCGATGGTGGGTCGTATGTCAGGCTGTGTATCAGCACTACGACCCCCCCTCGGCTCCTACACCGACATTTCTAATATACATCTATGACTTCATTATGTAATGAAAGACGAAAGAACAAAAAACTTGAAAACTGAGAAATCTATATACATAAATGTTTAACATGGACTCGGCTTTTATTATCCATTTTTTATTATCCATATTCATTTTTTATTATTTATTTTTTATTATCCATTATCATTTTACCTTATCTTTTCATTACCATTGTAACAATTGACTGTCAGAGAGGAGACATGTAATATTTGAAAAAAGGTAATTATCAGAACATTTTAGGGAGTATATGAATAATAAAAAGATACAAACAATATTTAAGTAGACAAATATAGAAAATGGAGGATGCTTCTAAAAGAGAAAAACAAAATGAAATTGCATAAAAATTGACTAAAAACTCCCTAACGAAAACCCTTCATTGGGATGAATGCTGAGATAAGAATGCAAATAATGGAAGAAAAAACGCATCAAATGTCCCGAAAAACGCACTAAAACCGCAAAAGAAACGCATGCATATTGAAGAACCAACAGAGAGGGCAACATATAAGGATGTCCCCTTTAAATTTAAAAAAAAAAAAAAGAAGGGAACAAGATTGGAATCAGCTGCTGAAAGAACCTCTATCCAGCATAAAAGGCAGATACGAACAACATTGGGGTATGCCACTGATGAAGGGAGAGGGTCCCCAAACGCGCTTGGCGTTAAAAGCAAACTGGTACCCCAATACTAGAAGCCGTGCACGGTAAAAATTAAGCTAAGTATACTGCCAAACAAAAGCTGGAAACCAAGAACACGTGACCTCTCCCAGGTGTACACTTGATCCAAGTTACATAGAGTTGAGGCACGGACGAAAAAGCAGCAGTGGGAGTCTAAAGAAAGACGCCGGCCAGCACGACGTCTGAAGACAATCTTCCCCGTCCATACCGAGAGGGAAGGTAAGCCCACAGTATTGTGGAAACTAATATGCCAAGGTGCCAACTGATACGGGACTTTTAAATAACCTGCTGGAACAAAGGGAAAGTACTAAATGCTCTAAGTGCAGCCTGAAATCAGCAACATTGGACATAATACTTATATGCTAGCTACGATATATATGATTTAAGGAGCGCTCCGGATATCCAAACCGAACACCTGGTTTTGTGACCATTCACTGCGGATACCTCCTTAAAGAAACTACGTAGTAATACGGAACCATCCAAATACTAACGCACGAGTGAACCGATACTGTTGTAATTGAGCAATATTGTCTATTTTATGATTCCATGTAAGGTTGAAATAGAATAATGTTTTTAGTGTAGTGTTTAGTGTAGTGACAGAAACGGTACGGGCGGGGGTGTGTATGGTGCCGGACTTAAGCTATTGTTTGGCACATGGGCACCACAATCTTGCACTAACACGATTGTATTGTGATGTTATGCGTACTTAACTGAATCTACATCTATTTTTAATAAATATATTGAATTTTACTCCATTAGAGACTTTTCCATATATGAGTGCCAATCCCAGAGTGAAACAATGAAAAATACAAGTCGTCCCCCAAAAATCAAGCTCTCACACAACTCCATATAAAGAAAAATAAAAAAAGGTATGGTTCTTGGAAGTGCCAATGCAAAAACATTTTTTTCTTTTGAAAACCTGTAATCGTACTGACCAAGAGAATAAAGATATTATGTTATTTATACCAAAAAATGAACGCTGTAAAATTTATAACGTAAAAACACAGTGGCAGTATTGCTGTTTTTCCCATCTCCCTCCCAGAAAGAGTTAATAAAAGTTAATCAGAAAGTTATATGTACCCCAAACTAGCGCCATTAAAACCTACAACTTGTCCTGCAAAAAACAAGCACTCATAAAGACGGAAACATAGAAATTAGCTTGGTCCTCATTAGAAATGAGCGAATTTTTCAAAAATTAGATTCGGCCAGTTCGCCGAATTTTTTGAAAAAATTTGGTTCGATCCAACTTTATTCACAGCGAATCGTGTTAAAAAAGGACTATTTCCTGGCTTCAGAGAGCTTTTATAATGGTGTAGAACGTTGTGCCTTGCAGTAACACGCATAGGCTGTCGTAGTGAAATAATACTGTGAGTCAACATGACATGCAGATGACAGTCGCTCTTAGAATCACTGCACACTTCACTTATTTGGGCAGTCACGGGGCCAAAACTGACCAAATAACTCAAGTGTGAACTCAGCCTTACAGGTCAATGTTAACGCCAAGAAGAAGCACAATCCTTTTACACCGTCGTCAGCTGATTCCACATAGATGTCTACAGAACCTGTTCTATTAAACGCTTATACAAGTAGAGCCTCCTGAGAGAGTGGAGAGGGTGTCAGCAGTAAGTTTATGTTGACATCACTGATTATTTTGCCCTTCCTCTGATCCGTCAAATACAACAATAACCCCCCAAAAAAACGGATCCTGTCTGTTAAGCATCCGCCTTCACTCGGTCAGCATTTGGTCAGTAATCCATCAGTATTGCTAATGTAAAAGAAAACAGGAGTGGATCCAAAACAGAGATGACACGTGAATGAGGAAACCACAGAGGGGCTCAATGACAGAGTCTGGAGGTGGCGGCAGCATCAGGAGGAGGCCTCAGAGTGGCACAATGACAGTGTGGAGGTGGCGGCAGCATCAGAAGGCCACAGAGTGGCACAATGACGGTGTGGAGGTGGCAGCAGCATCATCAGGAGGCAACAGAGTGGCAAGGTGACATAGTGAGGAGGTGGCAGCAGCATCAGGAGACCACAGATTGACCCGGTGACATAGTGAGGAGGTGGCAGCAGCATCAGGAGACCACAGAGTGACCCGGTAACAGAGTGGGGAGGTGGGTGGCAATACGAGTACCAGCTGAACATGGTGGGTGAAAGAAGGAGCACCTCGCATCAGATGTGTGGCATCAGGCAGGTGGCAGCATCAGAATAGTAGCTGAGGCAGGTACCCAGATGAAACCGGTCTCTTTTGTCAAAGTGTTGGTGTGGCACCATGGATGATCTAGTCTGATGCATCAGGCATTGGTTGGTGGAAATCCTGGCTGATCCACGCCTGATTCACCTTGACAAAGGTCAGTCTCTCTACATTTTGGGTGGACAGGCGAAATCTTCTTGGGTAACTGTGGCCCCCGCCGCACTAAACACCCGCTCTGATGCCACACTACTGGCCGGACAGGACAGCTTTTCCACGGCAAACTCTGCTAGTTGCGGCCACAAATCCATTTTGGCTGCCCGGTAGTCCAGCGGATCTTCAATGTGGGGTGGCAGGGTACTGTCCAAGTAGGCCACCACCTGCTGGTTCAGGTTCTGATCCAGGTCTACCTGCTGCTGCTGGTGAGTAGTTTCTTCACTAGGCAGGTGAAGAAAGCTGCTCATCAGCGACTCTAGACTCAAGTTGCTGCTGATGGAGCTGGAACTGCTCCTACCCACCCACCCTGCCACAGCCGCCATGGCAGAGGAACGTGAGCGGAGAGGGCCCCCCGGTCAGACCTGCGAGACGATGGACAATGGCGCAGATGGGCAACGGCCAACTGACTACATAGGATGTCTCTATAGTAGTTCAGTTTGTCCTTCCTGTCAGCAGGTGTAAAAAAGGCCCCCATTTTGGACTGGTAGCGAGGGTCCAACAAGGTGGAGAGCCAGAAGTTAGCCCTCTGCCGAATGGTGACAATTCAGCTGTCACTACGCAAGCAAGTGAGCATGCATCGGGCCATTTGTGTAAGTGACTCGGAGGGACTCCCTGCCTCCATCTCCACTGCATACTGCCAGTGTGTCTGGGTCCTCTGCCTCGTCTTCCTCATCGCCCTGTAGCTCCTCTAGCTGCTCCTGCTACCTGTATGTAAAAACCACCCATTTCGCTACACATTGCTTGTGCTCCAATGTCCTCCTCCAGTTCAGCCCCCACAAGGCTCATGTGGCCGTGAGATCTAGGCGCCACGGCTCCAGTCCCCTGACCAGCCAGATTTACCAGCATCTGTTCCAGGACATGAAGCAGTGGAATGATGTTGTTCATTCCGTAGTCCTGGCGACTGACAAATAACGTGGCCTCCTCAAAGGGCCTGAGCAAACGACAGGTGTCACGCATGAGCTGCCACTGGCTGACATCGAATTTACACAGAGGAGTACTCCTGTCCGCTTGGATCATCAAGAAATCGTTTATGGCCTTTCTCTGTTCGTATAGTCTGTCTAACATATGGAGGGTTGAATTTCAACGGGTGGAAACGTGGCATGTCAGACTATGTTGGGGGATGGTGCAGCTCAAGGAGGGTGTGCTTTGCGGTGTACGAGTGGCTGAAGTGAATGCAAAATTTCCTGGCCATTTTTAGGATGTCTTGCAGATGGGTGGAAGACTTCAGGAACCACTTGGCAACCAGATTGAACGTGTGCCTTTCTTGACGCAGCGTCGACACCATGTTCCTCCCGTTGTCGGTCACCATGGTTCCAGTTTTGAGTTGTCGCGGAGAAAGTTCCTCCCCTGTGTGACTCTGTTCGCCCAGGCAAACGAGGTGCAAACCAGCGTGACACTGCCATGCCCTGCACATGTGGTATGCTGGAGGGACACTGTAAATTGTCCCTGCAGTGGAGGCTGAGGACACGGTGGAGGATAAGGAGGCAGAGAAGGACATTGTCGCAGGACCAATGGCGTGAGAATGTGGGGGAGAAAACGGCAACACCTGGCCAAGTTGCTGCTGTGGCCAGGTAAGAAAGTAAATATATGAAAATCAGGGGGCACTCAATTATCTGGGTAATATGAACCACAAAGAGCAAAAAAACAGATAAAATATACAAATTTATTACCCAAAACAAAAGTTTAAAAACACAGGACATAAGTAACAAATACCAGCATGTAAAATAATCTCCGTATTAAGGAGATAAAAGAAAAAGCCGCAACAATGAGTATAGCAGCAATTGAGTAGCACCAAAACTGTGGACAGTCCCTATGTGAATGGGCAAAACCGCAACTTGGCTGAGTAGGAATGGTTTATATAGTTTTGGAAACTGTCCACAGTTTTGGTGCTACTCAATTGCTGCTATACTCATTGTTACGGCTTTTTCTTTTATCTCCTTAATACGGAGATTATTTTACATGCTGGTATTTGTTACTTATGTCCTGTGTTTTTAAACGTTTGTTTTGGGTAATAAATTTGTATATTTTATCTGTTTTTTTGCTCTTTGTGGTTCATATTACCCAGATAATTGAGTGCCCCTGATTTTCATATATTTACTTTCTCTACTGGTTTGGGTGATACCAAGGGAGTGCACCTTTACATAGCGGGATATTGGGTGAGCCACTTATTTACATATCCTGCTGTGGCCAGGTGTTCACATAATCACATTTACCCAGTGGGCTGTAAAGGACATATATTGTCCTTGACCATAGTTACAGCAATCGACCAATTTTCACAAAAAAGGCTGTATCACAAACAAATTTCACCACTGAATGACTTATCGACACAATTTGGTTCATACAGAAGAAAGTCTACAATCACCCATCAATTTTCCCAAAAAAGGCTGTTTCACCAAAAAAATGTCACCAATGAATGGCTAATCGACATAATCAGTTCATACAAAAGAAAGTCTACAAGTACCCATCAATCTTCCCTTATTCTTTTTCCTAATAATACACCCGAAAAAAAATATATAACAATCACAATTTACCTTAGAACGGCTAATAGGACGTACGTATCTATCCTATTAATACACCTTGTAAATGGCTGTAGTACAATGGAACTTCACTGCTGAACGGCGAATATTTTTTTTTGCCACTAATACACACCTAAAAGGGCTGTAATTTTCTCACTTCAACACACAACGGCTAATAAGCCCTTTTTCTTTCTACCCACTAATACACACCAAAAAGGGCTTTAGAACATATCCGCTGAACGGCAAATATATTTTTCTTTTGCCACTAATACACGACAAAAAGGGCTTTAGAACCGCTGAACGGCAAATAGGCCCTTATTTTTTTCCACTTATACACAACACAAAAGGCTTTAGAATATATAACTGCACCGCTGAACGGCAAATATATTTTTCTTTTGCCACTAATACACGACAAAAAGGGCTTTAGAACATATACAGTAACTGCACCGCTAAACGGCAAAAAGGGCCTTATTTTTTCTTACTTATACATGACACAAAAGGCTTTAGAATATATAACTGCACTGCTGAACGGCAAATATATTTTTCTTTTTTCCAGTTATATACGCCACAAAAGGCTTTAAAACATATAACTGCACCGCTGAACAGCAAATTAATTTTTCTTTTGCCACTAATACACGACAAAAAGGGCTTTAGAACATATACAGTAACTGCACCGCTAAACGGCAAAAAGGGCCTTATTTTTTCTTACTTATACATGAAACAAAAGGCTTTAGAATATATAACTGCACGGCTGAATGGCAAATATATTTTTGTTTTTTCCACTTATACACACAACAAAAGGGTTTAGAACATATATCAATCACTGGGGAAACGAGGACCCTTAAAAACTGATATTTTACTTTTAATGTAGATTAAAACCTAAAAGGCTAACTTAAGTAGGTACAAGATATAAATGTAGATCAATGTGAAAAAAGCAAAAGCAAATCAAACCATAATCGCAGGACAGACTGGGCCACGTAAACAGTATCAGAATGAGGGGATACCAGTATACCAGGGGGGAGACTGTCCCTAAGGAAGCCCTGGTCTACCCTCAGCCCGGGGATAACCCCTAAAGGTGGAGTCTCCCCGTCCCCGTGCCTGCTCTGTTGTGCCCTACGTAGGCCCTGTGTGGTTGGACCTAATACTGGTTCATCCCGACACGTTTCCCCCAGAGTGGGTTCATCAGGGGGTATCTACTGGTAAAATACGGTCCAGGAAACATAAATAGTAACAGATAAATGTACCCAGATGCACAAAAGATTCCACTAGGCGTGATAAAACAAGGGAAAAAGATACATCCTACCACATGTAGTTCACCTATGAGCAGAGGGCAGGAGATACTACATGAAGGGATCCCTTGCTAATCCTGACGCCCGGGGGTGCACCATCGATTCGCTCATCTCTAGTCCTCATGAATAATAGTAGTAATTGCAGTTTGCAGCCTGTTTGCCAGGACCTTTGCTAGAATCTTAACGTCAGAGGTCAGTAAGGAAATAGGTCTGTATGAATCAGGACGAGACAGGTCTTGTCCTGGTTTCGGCAGAACCACGACTATTGCCTCTCTCATTGAATCAGACAACTTCCCCTTCTGAAAGGCCTTGGAAGTGGCATCTTTTGACCGACCACCTCCATTATCTGGTACTGATCCTGGGTTGCAGACTACATTATAACCCAGAGTGACATCCACAGTTCTCCTGGCTAAAGACACATCCCCAGCTGCATAGCTCACTGAATGTATGTGCATATGCATCAACGGTATGCCATATTACAGAAGTGTTTTATATACACAGATCAGCAATAACAGGGAGGCTGGGTCTCCATGTTAAGGTATTCTGATGCAGTTTTTGCAGCAAGAACCAGGAGAAGTAAGATAGATACCTTTCCCTTTTTTGAATTCACCCATGGCTTTGGCCTCCAAAACGGCATTCAGAAACCCGAGCATGTGTTTGTATCCCTAAAGAAGCACTCCCACAAAAAATGTTAATTCTCTGACCTGTTAGAAAGGTACATGATGTAAACTATAGTGAAGATAATTTTCTTACCAGTGACTGTATTTGTGAGTTATAACCTCCCTTCTGATCTTCAGCTGTGTTATGTGACCAACACTCTGATCGCCAACTGACACAGGACAGGAAGTCAGTTTCTTCTCTATTCATTCCTATGAGACTGACATTAAAAGGGTATTCCCATCACAGACAATAGGGGCATATCGCTAGGATATGCCCCCATTGTCTGATAGGTGCGGATCCCACCTCTGTGACCTGCACCTTCAATGAGAACGGAGCGGGGAAATGAACAAAGGGCACACTGGTGGTGGATTGACTCCGGGAAATCCGGGGTCCTCCAGCCACAGCTTTCCCCACTTCGTTCTCTGGGACCTGCAGACAATAGGGGCATATCCTAGCGATATGCCCCTATTGTCTGTGATGGGAATACCCCTTTAAGGCTCCCATAGGAATACATAGAGAAACTGGCTTCCTGTCCACACATAGTAAGTCACTAGTAAGACTACCTTTATTACAGTTTACATCATGTATCTTTTAACAGGTCAGAGAATTAAAATTTTTTGAGAGTGTTTCTTTTTTTTTTTTTTAAACTCTGTTTATTAAATTTGCAAGAATTACAGAAGAAACATTATGACAAGAAGCAGATATAAGCATAGAATACGCTGATATAAATACAAAGGTACAAAAGTCAAAGAAAACATAAAGGACAAAATCGCAATGTCATAAAACCACGTTAACAGGAAACATTCCCCGAAACTATTTCCCATGGAAACTATTAAAAAGTGCAAAAAAATGGTTATAAAAATAAAAATTCGAATCATCCTCCCTTTCCCCAAAATAAAAATACATGAATAATTAAAAAAAATTAACATTATGGGGATTGCCCGTACTAATAAAATATAAGAATATTTATCCTGAAATGGAAACAAAAGTCAAAATGGCATTTTTTTTTGGTTGCTTCACCTTCCACATAAAATTGAATAAAAGGTGATCAAAAAGTCATACACACCCCAAAAGGGTATCAATGAAAAGTACAAATCACCCTACAAAAAATGAGCCCTTGCACAGCTCTGTAAACATAAACATAAAAAAGTTATGGGGATCAGAATATGGCAATGCAAAGAAGAAAATAGTTTTTTTCAGTTTTAAACTTTTTTTTCAATACTAAGATGGAAGAAAAACTATACATACAGTATGTGGTATCGTTGTAACCGTACTGACCCGGAGAATAAAAGTAACAGGCCAGTTTTACCTCCTAGGAAATGGTGTAAGAAAACGCATGAAATAGTGGCAGAATTTTTTTTTACAATTCTAGCCTATTTGGAATTTTCCCCGCTTTCCAACACATTGTATGCCACCATAAATAGTGCCTTTAGAAAGTGCATCTTGTCCCGCAAAAAACAAGCCCTCATACGGCTATGTAAATGAAATAATAAAAAAGTTATGGCTTTGGGAGGGTTAGGAGTAAAAAACAGAATATAAACCGGTCTTGAAAGGTTTAAACCACTGACAGGTGATGCAAATAACATTGATTATCTTGTTATAATGGCAACTATCAAATATTATTCATATTATTTATATTGGGAAAGTCTTTTGAAGTTGATATGTTCGAAGCAGGAAAAATGGGCTAGTGAAAGGATCTGAGCAACTTTGGCAAGGGCCATATTTTGATGGCTAGATGACTGGGTCAGAGCGCATGTGGTGTGTTCCCGGTATACAGTTATATATATAAAACTGGTACAGTCAAATGCAAAAATAGATGGCACACAGAGAACTATTTAATAAGTACTTTATAGAAAAAAATGTAATCACAGAATACAGTGGATAGAGGTTTTCTGAATTCACAAAAAAAAAAAAACATTGGCAGCCCCTGTAAATGTGCTAAAATAACAGAAGAAGAGAGATCCCTTTTTCCCCTTGGTTCTTCCAGTGCTGCGCTTTGGTTCTCCCCACCACTGATGTCGTGGCCCTGGCTGCAGTGGTGACATTCTGTGCACACAGGTCACCGTGCAGCCAGTCACTGGCCTCAGCAGTACAACTTGAAGGCAATATATAACGTTAATGAATATGTAGGGGAAGGGATAATATATCATAAAGTTTGCAAAAATATGCAACTTTGAAAAATGTATTGTGCTCCCAACACTTTTGAAAAGTGGATGTGGCTATCTATGTTAAGTACGTGCATGTCAGTTTTATCAACCTCAACTTTTTTCAAAAAGTTACAAAAAAGGTGCAATCTCCTGACATTTCTAGACAAAAGTGTTATGTTTAAAGATGCGCTAAATTTATCAAACACTGCGACATTTGATACATTTGGTCCAGATTTACTAATCCTATAGATGGGGTAAACTAGGACCAGCTGTCTAGACCTGCACCAGATGTATCACAGGGGCTCAGGTTGGATGATAAATCTGGTGCAGGGATAGACAATTTTCTCTGACTTGTCTCAATAAGCTTCTCAGACGAAAAGTGGACATTAAACCATTGTCTTCTCAATTGGCTCAGTCTATGAAAGTGTCCTGGCGGAATTAGAAACTTTGAGAGGTAAATAATAGTCCTTCAGCAGGGACTTACAACTGCATCATAATCTGTAATAAACCTTGAGGCAGGGTGTTCCCTATATAGAGTACACTATTTCTTTTTCCCCAGACTGCAGTGGTGGAACTACACAAAGTTCCAATACTACAACCATATCCATCCCCCATTCACCTTCCCCAGCTAGATACAACAATCATGACAGACGCTTCTCTGTTGAGCAATGCAAAGGAAATGGACAGAGACTGAAAGTGGTCTGTATATAAATCTGCTGTTATGATTTATGACAGCACTTTGGGAGGCAGCTGCCTAACCCACTAGTGGATGCTAGACATTCTATAGATAACTGGTATACAGGTAAATGCAATACATTTCTCACATTGCTAGATGCATTCAGAGAATTGGAAATAAAAATTTAAACAAATGGTTTGTATTACAGCAAAACAATTATATTTACAAAAAAAAAAAAAAAACACTAAAATGAATGAGTAGCCATCTGTACAGGGTAAATGATTTTTTATAAGTCATCATGCAAATTTTAAACACAGAATTGGATATGACTAGAGAAGACATGATGAAACTAAAGGTCATCATATAGTGAACCTTTGTGTAGTATCTGCCCAGTAAATGAATCTTCAGGTTGGTTTGTTTGCAGTACCCAGTAATCACACTGCTACAAAAAGTTCCACAGCACAGTGATCAGTATTTGGCGGTTATGTAACAGTACCTTGTGCACATTCATGCTCCACGGGATAATTGATTAAATGTCAGGTCAAATTTTTACAGCCGGTTACATTTTCTGTTTCTACTTTTAATAGAATGGATTTTTTTTTCATTTCACTATGCCCATAGGTGTTTTTCACAGAAGCCATCAATACTGCTTACTGTGATGTGTTACATTTTCCACTCATATGCCTTCTGTACGTCAGCAGACTTTAGTTTTCCACTCATATTGGGACACCTTAGGGGGTGGAACACACTTGGTTTGTGGTGGACTCACAGTGTATTAGAGAGACCATGAATACTAAGCAAGAGGTTAGAAGAATCAGACTTACAGAACCCAGGGCTACTTGGGGGGATCAAGTTAGTTCAGAAGTGGCTGCTGGAAAACTGGAAGTTATGGAGAAATTCTTTACGCCACTGCCCCATTCTTCTAGACATAGAACACCGAAGAGCCGGAGAAATGAAGAAGCAAGTTGGGAAGGGATTAAGGACCAATACTATAAAGAATGCATGTCATCCTCTTCGCCGTCCTCCTCTTCATCCCCTTGGTCATCAGAATCCAATTTTGGAGTAAGAGGAAGGTTTTCTGGTTACCAGCCTTTTGCACCCCACTCACGCTCCTGCAATGATCTGTCTGTGGCAAGGACAGGAGGAAGTGGTGAAAAGAGGGATTACATTGTGAAGCAAAAGGACGAAGCACGTATAAGAAAAACTGACAGAGACATCACAGAACGATTGTCTCCAGGAATATCCAAAAGTGGATCAACTCTGAAGATCCAGAGTGGACACACACGAGATTTAGCAGCCAACAGTAAGGATCGACTAGATAATAAAAAAATGCTAAAAAATGGAGGTCGTAGAGCAAAATCCATGGAAGCTTTAGCAGAAAAAGAAACAAGGAAGGGACGAGGAAATGACAGGAAAGAAGAGAAGCAGAAATTCTCTCGTTTTCTAGATGAAATTACCATACAAGTGTTAAGTCCTTCAAGCCTCAATTCTTTAGGCGTAAAAGAAAGACACAATTCACACAACAATAGAGAGCAATGGAAGAATTCTAGTACAGATAGCTCAGGTTCTAGAGGTAAGGTAACTCAGCATGGGATTGATATAGAACAACAAGAGTTAAGAAGGAAAGGAAAGGGCAAATCTGGGTCTTCTACAAAGACAAAAATAAGCACAGAACCTCCTGTACCTCGAAGAAACAGAGAAATGAGCACCAGTCCTGATTCTGTATCTTCCTTAACGTGGCGGAGAGGAGAACGAGAGAACACCAACCTTGGTGTTTCAGCTGTGGGCCACCAACCAAGAAGAGCAGGCCATAGATTGTCACAGGAGAAAGGGATGAAAAGTGGAAACATAACTGAGATACCAAAGGAGAAAAAGGAAATGATGATGAGTGATGGAGGGGTTTCAAAGGTTAAGGTAAGTTCATAGCCTATTCTCTGACACATAGCATTGTAATATTGCTGTAAATCATACTAAAATAGTGACCATCATGCTAAAAATGCAACTAAGGGCACTTTCACACTTGCGTTAGTGTGATCCGGCAGGCAGTTCAGTCGTCGGAGCTGCCAGCTGGATCCGCCGTTCAGTGTGACAACTGACAGCATTTGTAGACGGATCCGGGTGCAGATCCGTCTACAAATGCATTGCAAGAACGGATCCGTCCCTCTGCTTGTCATGCGGATGGACGGATCCGTCCTTCAGTTATTTCGCAATGCCGGATCCGGCACTAATGCAAGCCAATGTAAATTAATGCCGTATCCGGCATTCTGGCGACTGATCAGGCATTTTAGACGGACATAATACTGCAACATGCTGTGGTATTATGTCCGGCCAAAACGCCTGACAGTAACTGAACGGAAGGCATACTGATGAAAACTGAACGGATTTCTATCCATTCAGATTGCATGGGGATATGCCTGATCAGTTCTTTTCCGGCATAGAGCCCTTTTGACTGAACTCTATGCCGGAAAAGAATAACGTAAGTGTGAAAGTACCCTAAGCAAAATATGAAGCTTTAGTTATAACCTCAGTTTTACTCTCACTCATCCCACCTTCACAGCCTACCCTACAGTAATACCATCAGCACCTGCACAAACATTTTAGTTTTTTCCTGGCCAGTAGGCATTTGAGCAAGTCAGAAAGCAATTCCTTAACCTTTCTTTAAGAAACAGAGGCTTACTGCACCTAATGACGTTGCTGGACAGTGGATAAGGGGCTTCTATATACACTTTCAGGGGTATTTTTTATGATTACATTTTACTAATTTTGGTCTTTATAAAAAATATTCATCAGCTTTGTCTTAAAGGTTTAACTTCTGTCTAGCTGTAAAAATCGTACTTTCACTTTTTGCAATAACCTTTATCTCTAAATTACTGATAACTGAAAACAATTAGGCCAAATTCGTATCAGTAGGATATAAGGTCAGAAATAAGGATGCGTCAGCTGAGTGGAACACAGTAAAAATACAGAGCACGCTACTAGAGAATCTCTAGGCTGTACAGAGAAAGGGGCTCCAAATTTTTTCAAAAATATTTTTAGCTCAAAATGAATAATAATAATTAAAAAAAAATGCCCCCAAAGGTGTACATAGCCTTTAAGAACAACAAAATATATTCAGGTTGGCTAAAGTTTTTGTAATTTCTTGAAATACATTAATTATTGCTTTATTTCTATTTACTTCTAGGCTCAGTATTCTGATAAAGGTCAAAACAGGTTAGTTTACTTTAAAACATGAATGTGTCCAATGTGTTCTTATATGTCAATTTTAATGTATAGTGTTTATCTGAGTGAGAATTAAACTAATAAACTAAATAAAATGGTGTATGTATATATATATAGATTGAGAAAGGCTCTATTGCAGAGCCGAAACGTCGCAGTTCCACATGGGTGAATAAACCAGTTTCAATTTTATTTTTTTGGAGTGCTGCCCATTTTTTTCAATTAATATTTCAGACAATTGCTTATCCCTACAGGACCTGAGCACCCATCCGTTCGTTATTGGATTTGTGCTGCCATTATTCAGTTTAGTTATATATATATATATATATATATATATATATATATACACACACACTAAATGGCCACTATAAGTGGCTACTATCGTTTTGGCTTTCCGTTTGTGAGATGCGTTCAGGACTCTCAGAAGTGGTCCAAAATGGATCAGTTTTGCCCTAATGCATTCTGAATGGAAAAGGATCCTCGTTTGCCTCCACTTAGTCACCATTCCGCTCTGTCTGCCTGACGAAGCGGAGCCAAACGGATCCGTCCTGGAACACAATGTAAGTCAATGGGGACGGATCAGTTTTCTCTGACACAATCTGGCACAATAGAAAACAGATCCGTCCCCCATTGACTTTCGATGGTGTTCAAGATGGATCTGTCATGGCTATAGAAGACATAATACAACCGGATCTGTTCATGACGGATGCATGCGTCAGTATTATTGTAACAGAAGCGTTTTTGCAGATCCATGATGGATCCGCAAAAAACGCTAGTGTAAAAATAGCCTAATAAAGACACCCATCTAGTAGCATGTTGGACCTTCTAATGGCCTTTAAAACTGCAATTTGATGTAGCATAGATTCCATTAGGTGTTGAAATCATTCTACAGAAATATTAAACAAATTGAATGGCGGTACTGACAGGCTCTGAACAGTTTGTTCTACTTCGTCCCAGAGATGCTCGATAAGATTACAACAAAGATGTGGATTCATCTGACCAGACAATGTTTTTCCACTGCTTAGTGATCTACTTTTTGTGGTCTTTCGCCCACAGGAGTCTTGCCTTTCTATTTCCCTTATGAGAATGGCACTCAAACTGGTTGTTCGCCGTTATAGCCGATCTGTGATCAGGAATGACGAATTGTGTATTTGGACACGTTTGTTGGAGCCGCAGCGTTGTGTTTATCAATCAGATGTTTACATCCCCAGGATCCCCCTTTGCTTTAAATTCACCCTGAAAGTGATCCATGGAAAACTGCTTACTTGATTTTATGCTTATTCCAGGGTCACATTTCTAACTTACATACAGGTGGATTCCTTCACACACGGCAGATTTTGTTGCAGAAAATTTCTGCAACTGAAAATCTGTTTAATTCACCTGAACAGGGTTTGTAGAAATCCATGTGCTTGCCAAAACAACCCCATCCAGATGAACGGAACAGATTTTTTATTTTAACCCTTTCCCGACATGTGACGTAATAGTACATCACATGTTGGGTCTTTAAAGATGGCGCCTACTCCTGAGCATGAAACAGCATTTTCACAAATTAGAAGATCACAAATCAGTTTTACTGAATAATGAACGCCGTAAAAAACAAAACAAAAAAATTCCACCACCTTTGGAATTTATTTCCCACTTCCCACTACATTCTATGCAATATTAAAAGGTGCCGTCAAAAGTACAACTTGTGCGGCAAAAAACAAGCCCTCATATTGTTATGTGAAGGAAAAAATAAAAAAGTTATGGCTCTGGAAAGGCGAGGAGCGCAAAATGAAAACGCACTGGGGTAGAAGGGGTTAAACTCCAATTGTAAAAGGGCAGGTCTCCATTCATAAAAACGGAAAAAAATGACAACAATGTAAGTCAATGGTGACGGATTTCTTTTTTTAGGAGCCTATTGACTTTCAATGTATTTACAGACGGAAGGACTTTTTAAAGAACCAAATGCAACTAAAATGACATCAATTGTTTTTGTAATACAGTATTAAATGTTTTTTTTGTGATTTCTTCATTGACACAATTATTCAACCCCTTAAAGACGACCACTCTTAAGAACAGAGGTTCATTCAAGTGTTTTCGATCAGGTATTGAAAACCCCTGTGGATGTCAAGGAGCAGCAATCAAGCAGAATAAGCCCCAATTAGGCAGATGTAAAATGACTGTGATACTCAGCTCCTTCTAGACATTTACTGGTGTGTTTACAGACATGGTGAAGTCAAGAGAATGGTCCAGGAAGACAAGAGAAGAGGTGATTTCTCTTCACAGGAAGGGCAATGGCTATAAGAAGATTGCAAAGATGTTAAACATACCAAGAGACACCATAGGAAGCATCATTCGCATATTCAAGGCAAAGGGCACTGTTGAAACGCTACCTGGTCGTGGCAGAAAGAAGATGCTGACTTCGACTGCTGTGCGCTAATTGAAGCGCAAAGTGGAGAAAAGTCCCCGTGTGACTGCTGAGGAACTGAAAAAAGATTTGTCAGATGCGGGTACTGAAGTTTCAGCTCAGACAATAAGGCGCACACTGCGTAATGAAGGCCTCCATGCCAGAACTCCCAGGCGCACCCCCTTGCTGTCTCCAAAGAATAAGAAGAGTCGACTGCAGTATGCCAAAAGTCATGTGGACAAACCACTAAAGTTTTGGGATAGTGTTCTGTGGACTGATGAAACAAAATTAGAACTGTTTGGGCCCATGGATCAACGCCATGTTTGGAGGAGGAAGAACAAGGCCTATGAAGAAAAGAACACCTTGCCTACTGTAAAGCATGGCGGGGGGTAAATCATGCTTTGGGGCTGTTTTGCTTCTACAGGTACAAGGAAGCTTCAGCGTGTGCAAGGTACCATGAATTCTCTTCAGTACCAGGAGATATTGGATGAAAATGTGATGCAGTCCGTCACAAACCAGCATACCTCCAAGTCCACTAGAGCATGGTTGCAGATTAAAGGCTGGAACATTGTGAAGTGGCCATCGCAGTCACCAGACTTAAATCCGATTGAGAACCTCTGGTGGGACCTAAAGAAAGCAGTTGCAGCGCGCAAGCCTAAGAATGTGACTGAACTGGAGGCTTCTGCCCATGAAGAATGGGTGAAGATACCCGTAGATCGCTGCAAGACACTTGTGTCAAGCTATGCTTCACGTTTAAAAGCTGTTATAACTGGAAAAGGATGTTGTACTAAGTACTAAGATTGAATGTCACTTGGGGGTTGAATAAAACTGATAATGATGTGAGCACAGAAAAGACATTTGTGGTTATTTCATTATAAATGTTATGTTATATTTGTCTGACTTACAAGTGCCTCTTTGATTTAATTGTAAACAAGATGACTGAAATGATCAAAATCAATGTCAAACTGGCCAAAACACTCAATTTCAGTGGGGGTTGAATAATTTTGAACACAACTGTATATTGATTAATTATACCCTGGACTGATTTTGTTCTTGTTGGGTCCATGATAATAAATGTTCACAGTAAGGCCTCTTGCACACAAACTTTTTTTTTGTTTACGTTCCGTTTTTTGCATTCCGAATACGGAACCATTTATTTCAATATGTCCGTAACAAAACGGAAGGTACTCTGTATGCATTCCTTTTCCGTATTTGCGTTCAAAGGTAGAACATGTTCTATTATTGCCCGCAAATCACGTTCCGTGGCTCCATTCAAGTCCATGGGGCTGTAAAAAAAAAACGGAACAGGTACGGAATGCATCCGTATGTCTTCCGTATCCGTTCCGTTTTTTGCAGAACCATCTATTGAAAATTTTCTGACCAGCCCAATTTTTCAATGTAATTACTGTATACGGTATATGCCATACTTCCATTTCTGATCCGTAAAAAACGGATCACATATGAAAACCATACAGAAACGGAATGGAAACGGAAACACTACTGAAACAAAAAACAGATCAGTATAACACGGTCCGCAAAACACTGAAAAAGCCATACGGTCGTGTGCAAGAGGCCTAACAGTACTCGTGACCAGGGGTGCCCAAACTTTTGCATGCCACTGTATATATTAGATTAAACACATTTTGCAAAAGGTTGAACTTAATGAACTTAGGTCACATAAACATGTATGTAAATGTTTCAGTGACTGGTATAGGAATGCAATAACTCCATGAATAATAATTCATGTAAAGTGAGAAGATGGGTGGGTGCACAATGATCGGAGAATAGTACAAGTGTATCATTTTGGACCAAATAGTCTAAAATACTTTTGCATTGTATTTTCCCGTATAACTGACTGCATTGTCCCTGACTAATTGATATATTCTCTCTTTATTCTATATTTCTTCTACCTTGCATCAGCGAGTCTGCCACAGACCCCACTACTCAAGTTCAGCTCACATCACCAACTTCATGGTGGGGAAGTCATGAGAAGAATGTGGAGAATTTCACAGACACATCTAGAAGGTATACAAATTCAAGAATTATTCTAACCGAATTTGGACAATGTATATGTCTGCCAGTTTCCTTTTCTTCTTATTAATATTGTAATGTTAAATGCTATAGCTAGTGTAAGTTATCCACCTACAGCGTCCTAACACTTTGTAAGAGATGCTGCTGCTCTCTGACAAGCCCAGTGGCAGCTGTAATGGCAGTCACGTTGGTTGTCACTCAGATATCTAAGAAACAAATATAACTAAGAAATGGCTACATACAATAATAACTTGACAGAAGAGGGTCTCAAAGTGTAGTATTTAACCTAGTGGATTCCTAAATAACGGACCTATTGTCTGTGCGTTCATAATCTAGGGAGGTCTCTATAGGGAAAAGGGAACATTTCGGCCTAGAGAAGACAGACAACCTCCTGGTACGTGTACTAAGGTCTTCTGAGTATCCCCAGAAGCTTTCTCTCTATTTATAATAAAAGCTCTGGGACTTGCCCTTATGGTCTAAGATTGAAATTCATCCAATTACATGACGCTTTTAGGGGTTGCCTCTAATCAGAACTTGACAACAGTAAAAGTATAAATATATTAGTGCAGCGCGTAAACCAGTTCTACTTAGAATAGAAGCCCACATGCATACATGTTCCTAAAGAGTGTTTTGGACACCCCAATGTCGCAGACGATTGTTGGGAGGGAAGCCCTCCCCCCCAATCGTTAGATAGCTAGTGGAGGACACTGCTGCTATTACATGCAACAATGTCCTCCGTGGTATGGGAAGGAGTGATCGCTATGCCATAGCTCGTCCCCATGCAGGGCAGCGGTGTACAAGCAGCAGATCACTATCACTTAGCAGCACCATTCTGATTTTTTTTGCATGCTTATGTATGATCCAGATTATCTTCTCGTATTTATTAACTTTTTAGGTGAAAATACTATTGGAACTTGTGACCTGTTATAGTACATATATCATTAATGTTCTCTTCTTACAAATCTCAGGAAGAACGGTAGATTTTCTGGCACACGCTCAACTGCCCAGATCCAAGAGTCTGATCATCAGTCCTCAGTAAGTGCGCCACTGTATCTGTCTGAGGCTGTGCTGCTATTTAGCCTCATCTGTCTGTATACCCTTGTAAAATTATATGTGCCCCTATATGGTAGCATGGGCCAAAAATCGCTAGATGCATAATGTGAAATCCAGCACACTAGCATCACTGGACTATCCTCCGTGCCTACCTGTCCGTGCATAGTTCAATACTGCCTAGCATAGTGCCTCCATTACACTGCTTGTCAGCTATCCCTTCGAAAATGATTGCCAGAGAATACCCCCATAGGCATTGCCTACCAGACTGCCCCATACACACTGCCTGTCCGCGTGCCCCCATTTACAGTGCCCTTGTATATCCTGCTTGCCACAGAGTACCTGCTTATACAGTGCCTTCTAGACGGATGTCCTTACAAACATTCCTGCCAAGTAGGGTTTTCCCTATCTGAACTATTCAAGCTAGTTGTTTATATGACAGAACAGTTCAAACAATTGTTTAGTTCGCTCTTGTTCATTGTTGGGCAGCACGATGGCTCAGTGGTTAGCACTGGGGTCCTGGGTTCAAATTCGACCAATGACAACATCTGCATGGAGTTCGTATGTTCTTCCCGTGTTTGGGTGGGTTTCCTCTGGGTACTCTGGTTTCCTTCCACACTCCAAAGACATACTGATAGGGAACTTAGATTGTGAGACCCATTGGGGACAGTGTGATGCTAATGTCTGTAAAATGCTGCAGGATATGTCAGCGCTATATAAGCGAGTATAATAATAATGTACATAAAAAGTTGAGTACCTTTAAAAATACATTTCGTTACTTGTACTGATCCGGAGTTCTAGTCCTAAGCTGTACTCACAATTCTGCAGGCAATATAGCCAAAATTTCCCAGCATTGCTTGCAGGCCCAGTGTGTGCACTGTAATGTACTCTGTAGTCGCTACACCAAGCACAGTACAGTAAACTATCCCACTACATTACAGGGGCTTTGCTTAGCTTTTAAAACTATGCTTTCATATGAATGCATCAGTTGAGTGATCACATCTTTTTTTGTGGGCCTAAAAATCATTGTTGTTGGCCGCATGTTTAAGGGAATGTGTTGCACACAATAGCCAAACTGTATGGGGACCGAATAATGTCCCCCATACAGTTTGCATCGGGTAGTGTAAAAAGCCCTTTAAACAAGCGAAGTTTGACTTGTTATGTGGTCGATCTTAGCTCACTATGAACAGCACTGGCCCGGTAAAATGACCTTAAAGGGGTTGTCTGGGATTTTGATACTGATAGCCTATCCTCAGGGTAGGTCATCAATATTTGATCAGCTGCATGAAGAGGCCACAGTGCTTTGTTGAGAACTGCAGGCTTCTCCTAGGCCCGTGACGCCACATTAATTGGTCACATGGCCTAAGTGCATCTTAGCCTCAATTATGTCAATGGGCATGAGCCGCAATACCAATCACAGCCACTATACAATGTATGGCACTGTGCTTAATAAGCTGTGAGGAGGCTGCAGCCATCACTGGAGCGCCGCAGCCTCTTCACACAGCGGACCGGCAGTGGTTTCGGGAATCGGATCCCCACCCATGAGATATTGATGACCTATTCTGAGATTCAGCCATCAATACTAAAATCTCGGAAACCCTATTAAGGCCTCATGCACAAAAATACGGATGACGTCCTTGTGCATTCCGCATTTTGTGGAGCGTAGCAGCTGTCCTATCCGTGTCCGTAATGCGGACAATAATAGGACATGTCCTATTTTTTTTGCGGAATGGAAATACGGACATACGGAAATGGAATGCACACAGAGTAACTTCCGTTTTTTTGTGGACCCATTGAAATGAATGGTTCCGTATACGGTCTGCAAAAAAAACTGAACAGACACGGAAAGAAAATACATTTGTGTGCATAAGAAGTAAGATTGGATTTTACAACTTGGATCTGAGTCTAAAGTGTTGGCCACATAGACTGTGACTTAGGTCAAATCTGAAATAGCAGATACAGACCCCACAAATCAATGTTTCTGCCCGAGTTCCTGTTTTGTCAGTGATAATTATTTGCCTTTTAAACACCCTCTTCTACTTTACAATATGAATAAACCCAGACTGAGAATCTGAACCAAGACAAGGATTCCTTGAACCAGAAGATCACTGAGCTCCTGGATCATCTTGTGCGGGCGCAAAGTTCTATTGGTGCTCTGGAAAAACTTAACGTAAGATTTTTCTCTTTGTTTTGAATCTCACAAGAATGCATTCTGTTAGATATCATCAATAATGAAATACATGGCCATAGAGAAAACCTGCACACGTAAAAGATGCCCCCTCCCCCACTGATATCACTTCCAGCTTCAGATTGTACCTCACAGGCTCCCTGCATGCCTCTATGTAAAATACTAGTTAACAAAGACCTTTCTGCACAATTCTTCCTGTTTTCTGGTCAAATTGCAGAAAAAAGCAGACAAAATGAGGCAGATAGCTCTCTGTAAGGTCTGGGCCGAAAAGGAAGCCTGTGTGGGGCAGGTTCAGCTGATAGCTGGCATGAAGTCGTGTCCAAAAAAAGGGTGTTTTGACAACTTTTATAAAGTTCAGAAACATGCAACCATTTTGTTATTGCCTATAGTGTTAAAGGGGTTTTGAGAAAAAAGATAGTTGGATCCAGCTTTCGATAAAACTTCACTTTTATTTCTTTGCGGTAAAACCCAGTACAGACATGGCACAGAGTACAGTTAATCCAGTCTACGCGTTTCGGACCCTCCTTCTGCTTAGGTCCTTACTCATGAGGGTCCGAAGCTTGTAAAGAGGCACAATTATATTTATGGCCTATCCTCAGGATAGAACGTCAATAAGTGATTGTGGGGCCCCAATAACACCCCCCCCCCCCCCCAGCCGATCAGCAAGCCCTGGAGGAGCGGAGGATGGGAACAGTAATGGCTCTGGCTGTATTCATTATTTACACTGGCAATCCACAAACTAATGTTCCCTAGGGCCAGGGCAGAGACAGGAGGGTGCACCCTTACTTCCCTCGGGGCACACTCTGATGTTGAGGGTCCTGCCTAATGGTAGTTGAGGTGCCCTTGGTGTTATGAGTGGTGTAGGTGCTATGGCCAGTGTGTGAAGTATGTCAGTAACCGGGCCAATTGCAAAAAAAAAAAAATCTCTCTTCACTAAAGTGTCGAATGGGAGTTGTAGTACATCCAACGATATTAAGGCACAGTTACAAGTTAAGTCACAGTGCAGTCCCCAATAGCTGTATAAGGGCAAATGTCAAAAATTATGCTAATAGGAGTAGTAGTCCCTGAGCTCCTTCTAAACACTTTGCAACCTTTCCAAAACGATCGCAGGTGTTCAAAACTCTCAAAAATAAGTAGTCCCATCACGGGGTGCAAATCCTACAAACTGTCGGCCATCCTTCCACAAGTGGCAAAGCCAATATCAGTCATAAACAGTGAATACCTTGCTAGCACACATGGCCTTGTGATTAGAGATGAGTGAATTTCCGGTTATGAAATTCGTTCACGCTTCATTTACTGGTAAAAGGTGAATTGCGTTATGGATTCTGTTACCACGGACCATAACGCAATTCTATGACGGAATGCCTTTAGAGGCATTCCTTTATAATAGAAATCTATGGGCTGCATAATGGATCCGTCCCGTTTCCATTATGCAGAGGAGTCCTCTCCGGCATAACGGAAACGGGACGGATCCGTTATGCAGCCCATAGACTTCTGTTATGACGGAATAAATAACGGAATGCCCTTAAAGGCATTACATCATAGAATTGCGTTATGGTCCGTGGTAACAGAATCCATAACGCAATTCACCTTTTACCAGTAAATGAAGCTTGAACGAATTTCAAAATATAAAAATTCGCTCATCTCTACTTGTGATCCTGGACAGTCTATGAATGTCTTCTTCAGCTTTCCCACAACAGGAATGATGTTTCTTCTTGAGCTGAACTAGCATCTGCCCTAAACATGGAGGCAGAGCTAAACTGAAGTGACTGATGCAATCCTGACTAAAAAGCTCCTTCATCAGAGGAGAAAGCTAATTCCCTGTGCTGAGTCAGAGCAGAATTAACTAAACAGTGCCACCTATGGACAGCTTTTGGGAATACATATGAAGCATGAACAGATTAAATAATATCAAATCAAGTACAATTTGCAAATACCATGTTTTAGGGTACTTTCCCAACACTGGAACAACCCAGCTCTGCCCATTGTGCAGTAGATGGTGCTGGTTACTGCAGGACTACTTCTATTCACTTCAATGGGAGCAGTGCAGCAGGAACTGGCTCCGTCCACTACACAATGGACGGAGCTGCGACTTCTGGAGCTACAGCGGGGGATAGGCCACCAATATAAAAGTATCGGAAAGCCCCATTAATTATCCATAGTGTACAGAGAAGCTTGAAAACTTGCACTGAAGGGACCAGAGTCATAGAATTATTGACTCCAGAGGTTCCATTTTATAAGTATTTTTTTTTTATGCACAACAATCAAAACTGAGCACAGAGTAAACAAGAAGGGGGTTCCCTTTGTAAAGTCATACAATGCATACTATGCAATATTTCATGTATATTAACATATTTATCATTTTCAGACTTTTGTTATATCTTAATGGTACCCATTACATTATAGGTATCCTCTCTTATTCGTCATTTACCTCCTGATATGGTGGAATCAGTTAAAGACCCCCACCAAGGTCCTAACAGTGGCATTCAAACAGAAGGCCCGCAAGGCTTCAAATCATCAAGCACCGTCTCTTTACAAACTAGTTGTCCAGACATTTGTAGCGATGATCTGAAATGTAACAGAGAGGAGTGCAAAGAAGAGGAGAACCCTGCACCACACCTGACGGCTTTTACGCCCTGGAGTCCTAGGAGGCAAAGGTCATTTACTGCTCTTCATACCCTGTACACATCCACTGAGAGCGAGTGCAGCTTAGAAGATACGCTGCCTACTTGTAAACTGCTGTCTCCACGTTTTCCTAACCTTGGGGAAAGTTTTTCAGATGACCGGAAAGATGATGGAGATTTAGATGTAAGAAAATGCATTTACAATAGATCAGGGAACTTTGGCTGGATCTAAAGAGAGCAAAATGAATAATACTATCAGTTTCTCTGGCTGATTTTTGAAAAAATAGGCGACTGCTATGCTTTTCTCAACTGCATTTGAAGTGTCGCACAGGTCACCACAATGTAGACTATTGTAAGCTGAAAAGGAACTGATAATTTGCTAAGACAGCGTTAGAAAAGCATTCTGTGAGGAAACAGATATCGCCAACTGCAATATATCATACATATTTTAATGTTAAACATGTAGTACTGTGCAAAAGTTTTAGGCAAATGTGGGGGGAAAAAGCTGAAAATATGATTCTTTCAAAAACAGAAGTAATAGTTTTTATATTAACAATATCACTTCTTTTTTTATCAATAATATTTTTATCAAAAAAATGCAAAGTGGATTAACAAAAAAGAACTCTAAATCCAATCAATGTTTGGTGTGACCGTCCTTTGCCTTCCAAACAACATCAATTCTTCTAGGTGTACTTGAACACAGTTTTTGGAGACACTAGGAAGGGAGGTTGATCTAAACATCTTGGAGCACTAATCACATATTTTCTGTGGATGTAGGCTTGTTCAAATCCTTTTCTCTTTATGTATTCCTAGACAGACTCGGTGATGTTGAGATCAGGGTTCTGTGGGGACATCTTATCACCTTAGACTCCTTGTTCTTCTTGGAGATGGAAAACTACAGCCAATGTCATTAAGAACTAAGATATTTTGAACAACCTACCAATCGGGTTCCTTCAAAAACTGTGATCAAGTGTACCTAGAAGAATTAATCCTGTTTTGAAGGCAATGTGTGGTCACACCAAATATTGATTTAGAATTCTCTTGTTCATTCACTTTACATTTTGTTAAGAGATAAAAATAAACTATTAACACATTTCATTTAAAAGCATTCTTATTTATCTGTACAGTCCTGTATTATTATTTTAATTTTTGTTGATTTTTTTTTTTTTCACAATCTATATTTTAAAAAAAAGATCATGCAGTTTTTGCACTGGAAACTAGGCCTAATAATATGTTTAGACGTCCTGTTTTGTACAGGTAACGTTTCAGTAGCCATCACATTATCATCACAGGCAGAATTACAATGACAAAATATCACCTTTGTATAGAGAACCTAGAATCCACCATTCACAATAGATGATATCACAGCTTATCTACTCCCTCCTGACCTCTGCACAGGTCACAGAGCATGCCTAGAAAACTCTTACATAAAAGTTGATGCCGTCTCCTCCTGTCCATTGTGTCTATGGCCCATGTGGCTACTCTCAAAGAACAGGAAATCTTGACATATTTTAGGCCTTGTGTGAAAACTGAAGGATTATTTTTTAAATATAGATAGGAAAATTGTCCACTTTTCTAGAACTACCACAAGGGCATTACTAGTTTTACAACAAACAAGTCACCTATATACTACAATCGTTCCATAAAATTTTAATTATAGAAGCAGTTATGGTGGTGCTTTACAGTTGACCAGACATAAGAATGTTCCACAGATTTGAGGCTATTCTGAAATATTGAGTATTTGTTACTGAAATGTTAATGTTTTTATTGACTTAATACTTTACATTTACAATTTTTATAATAGAACATTCTTGCTGTTCACAACTGAATATAAACTGTTTATACCAACAGGACTGTGAGACCAAATCAGAACAGAAAATATCCGGGGCCTTAAAGTCTCCGCCTCTTCTTCCAAGCCTTCTTCCTACTCATCGCAAACCACAACAAAACCATCATGTCAGAGGTAGTAGTTCTGAAAGCTCTGGAGAGGATACACTCATTAAGTGGGTTGAGATGAGGTCTCAGGATCCAGCACTAGACTACATGTCTGCACAGAAGATACTGGATACACTTTTGGGATTAAACGCGCCTTCGGATAGATTTGCCATTCCCAAGCCTCAAACTTTAGATGATTTTTCCTCACGAATTGAAGGGCTTGCAATAAGAAGTGAAATTCAATTTACAAACAATTCAAAAGGAAATCCACCAAAAAATGATTCAAAGAGTATTCTATATACAGCATCAAACCAGGATGAACTACACAAATACACAGAGAGATGTCCCCCGCCAGACACTTTTGTCTGCAGTTATTATAATCCTTTGCACAGTCCTAATGGTGATTTCCAAAGAATGCAGTCTACAGAATTCAGAACACCACCACTTCCAGCTAAAAGATCTCCATTTTCAGGAAATTCTGTAGATACTTGTTCTGTCCTTAATCCTGTGGGAGAGGTTGGGTTTCGACCTTTGGGGAAAAATGAAAGTATAGCCCATCATAGATCAGTACCACCAAGCTCTTTGCCCATACCTGATCTTACAGCAGATTCCGCTAGCCAGTGCATTCCATTTGTACTAAGAAGTCCATCAGGAAGTGAATCAATTATGAGAACCTGGGAAGACAAACGTTATAGTCAAGAGGGTCGAAGGGATAGGAGGGCTAGAAAAGAAAGGACAGTGACTTTTCACACAACCGTCAATGATGGTCAACCAAAACAGAGTCAGGTAACAACTGGATCAAAATTTATGCCCAACAGGTTTGGAGATCAAGGTCAAGAAGATAACTCATCTTTGGATTCAACGTTGCTTTAAGAAGTGCATCTTTTCAATGCAATTTTGATTAGTGGTCCCAAAGAGGTTTTACTGTATATAAGCCACATAAGTAAGGGTACAATGTGCCCCCTTAATTTGAAGTTTTCTGGCCCATTACTTAAAAAGGCTCAAGGACATCTATTAAACATGTACAGTTCATGACTGCCTTTTTTGGTCACAGGTTCACTTTAAAGAGGATTTCCACCTAAAAAGATAAAAAATTGGCCATATACTTATCAGAACTCAATCAGCTGAAGTCTGGTAATTGTGTTTCTATTACTTACAGAGAGAATTCTTGCTGAACTGCCTGTATTTATTTAATGTGACTGTCCACCTCAAAATAATATGTACATTGCATTTGCAAAGTCTTCAGACCCTTTCACATTTTGTTATGTTGGGCTAAAAGTAAAAAAAAAAAAAAATATCAAGTCCCCCCCATCAATCTGCACTCAAATACCCCTTAATAAGAAAGTAAATACAGAATTTTAACGTATTTTCACCCTATAAGACGCACTAGCCCATAAAACCTCAGATCAGACCACCAATGTTAATAAGACTCTCAATTACCGTAGACCTCAGATCAGACCCCCAATGTTAAGACTCCAATGAGACCTCAGCTAAGACCCCAATGTGAATCACCCCCAATGAGACCTCATATCAGCCCCCCAATGCCACAGATCAGCCCCCAGTGTCTCAGATTGGCCCTCGATGCCACAGATAAGCCCCCCATGCCTCAAATCAGCTCCTTGCCTCAGATGAGTTTATAGCAAATAAAAAAATAAAATAAAAAAAAACCTGCTCCAGACGCCGCCTCTCCTCACCTCCAGCGTTCTGTCCTCTTCTTCCTGCCATGGCTGTGCTGTGACCTGACACGCACAGCATGAGGTAACGGAGCGCCCTAATGCTGTGTGCATTCCAAAGTAAAAGATGAGAACCACGGCACTCTTCTTGAAAGCTGTGAAGTTTATTCACCCAGCATATGCTTGACAAAGACTGATTGTCGAAACGTCGCATGCTGGGTGAATAAACTTCACAGCTTTCAAGAAGAGTGCCGTGGTTCTCATCTTTTACTTTGGAATTTACTGCAGGGATCCACGACCGGGATCCGACACCACAGGCACCGCCACAAAAAGGACTGTCCGTTTGTGGACTAAGGTAGTGCTGCCCTATTTTGTTTTTGGTCTAATGCTGTGTGCAGCCACAGCACAGCCAACAGCAGAGGACCAGGAACTGGTAAGTACAGAGCCTTCACCGATTTCCAGTCCTCTAGTACTAAACAGCAGTGACATTTCCCCCCACTTTTATGCGTCTTATGGAGGAACAATACAGTACATATTTAGACACTTTGCCATGACACTTGCATTTTAACTCAGGGGCCTCCCATTTCTCTTGATCGTCTTCAGGATGTTTATACACCTTGATTGGAGTCTACCTGTGGTAAATTCAGTTGATTGGACATTATTTGGAAAAGCCTTGTTTATATAAAGTGTCATAGCGCATATCAGAGCAAAAACCAAGCCATTAGGCGGAAACAAACTACCTATAGAACTCAAAAACAGGATTGTGTCGAGGCACAGATGTGAAGAAGGATGCAAAAAAAATCTGTTGCACTGAAAGTTCCAAACAGCACAATGGCCTCCATAATTCTTAAATGGAAGGAGTTTGCAACAACAAGGACTCTTCCTAGAGCTGGCTGCCCCACTAAACTAAGTAATTGGGGGAGAAGAGCCTTAGTAAGAGAAGTGACGAAGAGCCCAATAGACACTCTGGCTGAGCTCCAAAGATCCTGTGTGCAGATGGGAGAAACTTCCAGAAGGTCAACCATCACTGAATTATTCCTCCAATCTAGGCTTTATGGTCAGAAAGAAGCCTCTCCTCAGTAATGGGCACATGAAAGCCCATCTGGAGTTTGCAAAAAAAAGGACCTAAATGACTCTCTAGCTTGAATAACCCAAGACTGAACTTTTTGGCCTCAATTCTAAGCATTATGTCTAGGGGAAACCAACCACTGCTTATTCACCTGCCCAATACATTCCCTACAGTGAAGCATGGTGGTGGCTTCATGGTCAGGGTTGACGGAAAGCTGAATTGAGAAAAGTACAGAGATACTGTTAATAAAAAACCTGATTCAGTGTGATCTGGACCTCATACTGGGCCAAGGGTTCACCTTCAAACAAGACAATGACCCTAAGTACACAGTCAAGACAACACAGGAGTGGCTTAGGGACAACTCTGTGAATGTCCTTGAATAGTCCAACCAGAGTCCTGACTTGAACCCAATCGAACAGCTCTGAAGAGACCTGAAAATGGTTGTCCACCGACAGTCCACATCCAAAATGACAAAGTTCAAGAGAATCTGCAAAGAAGAATGGCAGAAAATCCATTCCCTGATCCAGGTGTGCAAACCCAAGAAGACTAGAGGCTGTAATCACTGTCAAAGGTGCTTCAACTAAGTCCTGAGTAAAGGGTCTGAATACTTATGTCAAGGCAAAATTAAAATTTTTCCTTTTTAATAAATTAGCAAAGACTTCAAACATTCTGTTTTTGCTTTCATTATGAGGTATTAAGTGCAGAATGATGGGGGGAAAGTTTTTTTTTTTTTTTTTTTAATATTAGCACAAGGACGCATCATAACAAAATGTGAAAAACCGAATGCATAGCAAGTCAGTACTTACCTGCTATTTATTTTCCTGAGATATTCTGCTTGGCTGCTTTTTAGATCACCTTTATTAGGGCTAAGTGCTGATCTGTGACTACAATTTAACTACAGTGTCTACAGGGAGTCTAATCAAGTGTAAGGCCCCCCGTCTTATCATTGGTTCAGGTTCTGCTCTGTCCCTCATGTTGGCTGCTGTGTATAAACACGAGCCTATAACAGACTCGCCAGGAAGTCAGTGCATGGAGAACCGCTAATCTATACATCTATATCTATCTCCACAACACAACAGTGTTTTACTTGTTTATATTTTCCATCAGAAATTCCAAAAATGAAACCTGGTTTGGCACAATTTCATTATTTCAATTGCATAACTGACAAAAAATAAAACGCAGCCATCCTACATACATCAAAGCTGTTTTCTGAGTGTTTAGCTTTGATGACCTTTCCAGAGAATAGGTCATCAATGTCTGATCACTGGGGGTCCATCTCATAGCGTGACCTCTTCTTAGGCCAGTGACATCACATGGTCTAGGCACAGCTGAGTCCCATTCAAGTGAATGGGACAGAGATGCAATATCAAGCACAGCCACTATACAATGGACAGCCAGGAGCGCCATGGTCTCTTCAAACAGCTGATTGGCAGGAGAGCTGGGTGGCAAATACCCCTCAGGATAGGTCATCAATATTAAACACATGAAAAACCCCCTTTAAATTCATGATATATAAAACGTTCAATATCATGTCTATGAGGAAAAGAGTAACAATGGCTTCACCAAGCTATTGGAAGTACCCTCACCTTTCATTGATATTATATTAGAGAACTGCTGTACAGTTTATGTAAAAGCTCTGTTCAGATTTGACATACCTGTAGCCCTTGTTAAAGGGAATGTCTTATGTATTTCATTATTAAAGGTAAGTCTGTAGATAAAAATGTGTTTGTTGTTTTCTTTAAATGTTACAGTTATTTTTTCTATTCCCTTCTGGAGAATACACCCTTCCTGCAATAACTGATTAGACACCGCACCAGTCAATTCACAGAGGAAGATCAGATTATTAGAGTCTCCAAGAAATGGTAGAGTACAGCTCCTCCCCAGAGACAAGGAAGTGACGTGTATTTGTGTATAGTATTACTAGCCTGCCTTATCTAGGCCTCTAGCGGCACAATAACTCGCCTCTCATTATAATGAGATGACTCTGCTCTTGATGACTAAGTCTACACAGCAAGGCTGGCAAGTGAGCTACAGCATTCTAAAGGCAAAAACAAACAAACACAAAAACAAATATATTTAGAATAAAAACCTGAGAAAGGTATAAAGAAAAATGCTTACACATCTCATTTTTTTCATCTAATCCAAGTTTAGCCTAAAAAAACATGGCTTCAAAACTGCCTTATGTGAATGAACTATATGTATAAATATATATCAAACACACTGGGTCACAATGGATATAAAAAGTACTTGCGCTGCTGCTGGTTCTGTGTGTGTTGTGGGTCAAACACTTTCAAAGTCACAATTTCAGGAAAAGAACCGCGCTGCTTTCAATGATATTCCTCAAATTCACACCGGGAGAAAACCTTTAATCCAGGTTATAGCACTCCATCCACGGACATAATCACCAGTCCCCCTGGAAATGCTAAAAAACCACACAATAGTGCAGAATCTTTGAGATAGCAAAATTAAAAATATTTATTGCACTTACAGACGTAGATGAAAATTCGCATGTCAAAGATAAAAAACGCGCGTTCACGGCACCATCACAGCTGTTTTTTTAGCATTTCCAGGTGGAAAGGTGATTACGTCCGGGGATGGAGTGCTATAACCTGGATTAAAGGTGAATTTGAGGAATATCATTGAAAGCAGCGCGGTTCTTTTCTTAAAATTGTGACTTATGTGAATGAAGTCTAGTATGTCCTGTGTGTGCAATGTCCTTGTGATTATCATTTCATAACTCACTTTTACTAGCTATGTTATCTGTATTAACTCGAGTTCTACACACGCAAGATCAGAAAACAGGAAGATAGGAGAGTGTGGGGAAGACAAGTGACAGGCTTTAACAGAACATGTCCACTAAGTTTCTTATTTGGACCTGAACTGGCTCACATCATCCGTCAGTGCTATATGCTTTCCTAGCTAAGAATAAAGTTTCCCCCAGAAAGATTCTATTATAATGAGACCAGGACTCTTCATCTACAATGCCCAGAATACACAACTTGGGCCATAGAGGTACAGTAGCTGGGACCATGGTTCCGCTGTCCAGAAATGGCGGATATAACTGCAATCCCAAATCATGTGCCAGAAGTTGGCATTATCTGCTGAGCATCTATGACATCTACTGTGAGAGATTCTTCCCATTTTATGTAATCTGGTTGGAGCGAGATAGCTTCTGTGCAGTATAAACAATTGAACCAATATATTATTATTGGAGGGCGAGCCCCTCGTCGGAGCCAACAAAGCCTCGCTCCAGTCATCTCCTGTCAGAGTAGGTATGGATATCTTCCACTTGCTCTCAATGGCCAGGGGGTTCATCGTCCTGCGATTGCTGAGCAAATGCGTATACGGCACAGAGATAATCCCCTTCGGGCCCTGGGATTTCAACACACCGATTAGAGGATACTTTGAGATACCTCTCTCCACTCCCTGGAACTGAGCCTGCAAGGCATGTCTCAATTGTAGGTATCTATAAAACAGATTGCGGGGAACTCCAAACTTTTCCTGGATCTGCGAGGAGCATAAGTGCCCACCCGCATACACATCTCCAAAACTGACAACTCCGAGGGGTCTCCACTCATCAGCCCCCTCTAACGACACTAGATGGGTGAACATGGGGTTATCCCACAACGGGATGGCGTCAGGAAAATCCTTATACATATGCAATTTGGAGGCCTTCCACACTTGGTGCGCCAACTTATACAACGGTAGGAGGCTGAGAGGGGAATAGGAGTTTTCTAACACAGGCCATAGAGTACTCAGCATTAGGTAGTTCATTCGACAACGTCCAAGGCTTCAGGAATTTCAGTTGACTAGCCAGAAAATATAGGAAAAAGTCTGGAAGGGAAGCACCTCCCTGCAATTTGGGCCGTTGGAGCACAGCAAGAGAGAGTTTCCTTCTGGCCTTTCCCCATACAAAGGAGGCAATCATAGCATGGGCGTGATCAAAGAACCTCCTGGAGATTGGCGTGGAGGCGCGGGACAGAAGATATAAGCCCTTAGGGAGCAAGATAATTTTTACTAAATTCAGTCTTCCCATAATAGACAGACGGAGTCTTCCATGTTTAATTTTGTCAGCAAAGAGGGTTTCCAGAGTTTCTATATTCAGAGTGTATGACATTTGTACCTCTCTTGTGATTATTACCCCCAAATACTTGAAGCGGTCAACTACAGGCAGGTGACGATAGTGCGACGGCCATGTATGATGTAATTTTATCTTTCTAGTCACTTGCGTTCCCCTGCCGTGTGCCAGATGCTGATGCATAGAGGACTCTGATGCTTTTTGGCTATAACAAAGAGGACTCCTTCATCAGGTATAGCACATGGTGAGCAAGTAGAAAGACAAAAACCACAGATTCAGAATCAGCTTCTCTAGTGTCGTTGGGGGGTTGAAGGGAACAGATACTCTTTAAAAAGTAATTAAGCTCATTTCATATCCGTGAATTGATATACTGTGGTGGTGGGTTGGCGCTCTCTTTCTCAGTCAAAATCCATATTCAGTAACTGCCCACGAATGGCAGGCAAGATCCGCAGTAATCAATGGAGCAGGAGACCCCTATAAGAAACTATTAATCCGATGAATAACTCAATGTATTTTCACGACAATTTTTTTAAAAAAATTAAAAATTTAATAAATAAAAAATAGGTTACTCTTTACATGGCCTATTGCCGTCATTTATCACAACGCACTCTTCTTGAAATTTAACAATACATAATACAATCAAAATCCATACTAATAACGAAAACTTCTGATCTGTGTGCCCGTGCTGTGTCTATTAGGGCTAATGCACACGAATGTGTGTCAGCCGTGCCCGTATTGCGGTCTGCAAAACTGCGCGTCCGCACTATACGGGTACCGTATGCTCTCTCTCTATCACGGTCGTGGACCGATTCACTTGAAAGGGTCTGAAATGCGGTAGATAGGGAGCCGAGGCAAGGAGCGCTTCTGCGGCATTCCGGTCCGTGCCGCAGCCGCTGTACCACAAAAAACAATAGAACATGCTCTATTTCTTTGCAGTGCGGACGGATCGCGGACCCATTCAAGTTGAATGGGTCTGCATCTGTCAGCACACGTCACACAGACGGAGCTTGTACATTGGGGACCGCAATTAGCAGTTCTCAATGCACGGCACGGGTGGCACACGTTCGTGCGCACGAGCCCTTATTTCAACTCTATTTTTGGCATTTCCTGCATACGAACCCACCTCTTCAGATGTCCACTGGTTGTGGAAATACAGACTAATTCCAGAAGCAAATTTCAATACCAACTAAAACAAAAAGGGCCGAGTCAATTGTTAGGATTAGACCCCTGTGCGCTTATTGTGCTAGGATTAGATACTGCAGTCATAGACTGCACGGACAGCTGCCAAAGCCTTAGCAAGAACAAATACATCCTGTCTAATAGAGGGGACGTCTGCATGTGCCAGAGGATTATCAGAAATGCACACTGCGTCATCCAGAAAGTTCGGGAAAGGTTTTCTACTGGGTTCGTTAAAACTATACAATCTGTCACTCATGTTAAATGTTTATGTGATGTAGAAGGGAACTTCAAATACTGTCAAAACTAAGTGCAGGGGGTTAAAGGGAACCTCATGTTAAGGCCTTATTCACACGTCCGTAGTGTTTTGCGGATCCGCAAAACACCTTGCCACCAGCCCTATAGAGATGCCTATACCTGTCCGCAATTGCAGGCAAGAATAGGACATGCTCTATATTTTTTTACACAGTGTGTGCTCTCCGCTTCCATCACGTCCCCATTCAAAATGAATGGGTCCGCACCTATTCTGCAAATTTGCAGAACGGGTGCGGACGAAGATCGCGGACGTGTAAATAAGGCCTAAGCATGAGGTCTGGTACTCAGGCAGCATGTTATAGAGCAGTGATGCCCAACCTGCGGCCCTCCAGCTGTTGTAAAACTACAACTCCCTTCATGCCCTGTTGTAGGTTGATCGCTATAGGCCAGTGATGGCTAACCTCCGGCACTCCAACCGTGGTGAAACTACGACTCCCAGCATGCTCCATTCAATGCTATGGAGTTCTGAGTGCAGCCAAGCAAGTGTGCATCTTGGGAGTCGTAGTTTTACCACAGCTGGAGTGCCAGAGGTTAGCGATCACAGCTATAGGCTGTCCAAGCATGCTGGGAGATGTAGTTTTGGAATAGCTGGAGGGCTGCAGGTTGGGCATCCCTGTTATAGAACATGAGGATTTGAGCAGATTAATAGATATTTTTGTGCGACAATATTTAGTATAACTTGTCACCTATTCATTTAAACCTCTAATTATCTTATGCTTTGGAGCCCATCAGTGATGGACAGCATCCCCTCTATGACTGTGGCCAGTCACTAGTGGTAGGACCCACCACTGGACTCCCAAGCTTAAAAAGAGCAGAGGTTTAAATGAATACATATTAGTTAAACAGAATCTGTTCCTACAAAACTATATATAAATCCGCTCAGCTCCTCCTGCGCCATAATCTCAGATTGGACAGCATGTACATTGCGACAAGTTCCCTTTAAAGGAGTTTTCCGGGACTTTGATATTGATAAGCTATCCTCATCATCAATGTCAGGTCAGATGGGACCTGAGAAAGCCGCACCGCCACCGATCAGCTGCCAGCATTGGAAAGTATACAGCAGATGGAGCAGGAAGCCGAAGGCTCCGTTCATGGTGATGTTTCAGGTGCTAGTGTATTGCAGTTTAGCCAGTGCACAGTGGATGGAGCCTTCTGCTTCTGTTCCAGCAGCTGATCAGTGGGGGGTGCGGGTGGTTAGATCACTACCATCTGATACTGATGACCAATCCTGTATAGTGGTGAGACAAAACTTTATTCCAGTTTCCTAAAATACATATAAAATGTAAAAATACCTTGAAAAGAAGGCATACTTCTAGAGCTATTTGGCAGGAAATAAGATGGCCATGCTTAAAAAACAGACTGAATAAAAGACAAACTAAAACTTATTGTATGGAACAAAAAGCACAGACAAAAATCCCAAATAAAACAGTGGCAGAAATAAAACGCCAGCAGCAAAGCATGGGGACCATCGCCATTTCTAGGTATAATGTCACACTTTAAGGCCCCATTCACAAGTCTGCAATTCTTTTTCACATTTTGCGGAAAGGAATTGCGGACCCATTCATTTCTATGGGGACACACTATGTCCCGCCCGAATCCGGAATTGCGGGTCCGCACTTCTGTTCCGCAAAAGAATAGAACTGGTCAGCAATTGCGGACAAGTAAAGGCATATTCTTTGAGAGTGCCGGCGATGTGTGGTCAGCAAAATGCGGAACGCACATTGCTGGTGTCCGTGTTTTGCGTGTTTTGTATATTTTTTTATACAAATTCCGTTTTTGAAATCCACACAAAAATGTTGGGTTCAAATCTAATGTAATGCTGTTATTGGGTTTGTGTGATGGCACGGTCCTGTCCCATCATCACTTCTGCCCAAGACGCTTTGCCTTTCTTTTGCTCCACCAAGTTCATCTCTCGGCCTGGAAGCTCAAGCTTCACATCCTTGAGTGATGTCTTCAGGAACAAGACTGAAGGTTGTTCTCCGGACGTCACCGTCTGTCCGCGCTTGGTGCACATTTCGGTGGTTAGTGAAGGGCTGTCCAGTGCCATCATTCTGGTAAGGAGGTCAAGTGGGAAGCGACAGTTGCGGCTGCTGTACGCATGTATCAGGGTGCAAAGTGCCTTGTGACGGGAGCTTGGCAAGTGGCGGTAAAAAGCACAAGCCTGAAGGCAGTTCAGTTGGTGCACCAGGCGAAAAAGCCGTACCCAGTTATTTTCTAAGTGGGCTCTGCTTATACCGAGGGCTAAACGGACATGTGTAGATTGCAGGAGCCCATGAGGGAGTTGCAGAGCTCTGTGTATAGTATCCAGGTTACCTGCAAGGCAGAAATGGGACACATACATTAGACAAGTTGTTGAGTCCAGTTCACACAGTTTGATGCAGTTTTTATTACTCAAAAACATAAGTGAAATCGCAGAGGGAGATGAAGTGATAACGGAGAGGCAGCGTTATACACATCTCTTCTCCTGCAGTTTCTCCAGCCCCAACACAAAGATGCCGGACCTCCAAAAGCTTCACCAAGGACATGGATCGCTTTCATTTTTACATGTCTCCGAGTGCTAAACAGCGGTATGGAGGCTACTTTTTGTAGAGACGGAGTAGAGTGATCTACCAGTCATGAATGGTTTGAGTCATATATTAGTAAATCATAAACTAGGGCAATAGTTTGGTAATTTCACTGGCATATCTGGAACAGGGAGCAAATTCCTCTGTAAGTAAAGGTCCCTTTATACAGGACAGCGAGCGTTCCTTCCGTCATACTGCTGATCGCTAGTGGGGGAGACCGATGCATTTATTTCTCCTCCAGAGTATGGGAGGAGCGATCGCTAATGCCATCGCCCTTCCCCATACGGTCTGGTTGTTTCCCGGCAGAAGATCAGTTTACACAGCACAATCTGCTCCTGGGAAATGCTGCACAAAACATCCAATTACCCGATGACCAAGCGTTACTAGTAAGGCTCATTAGCGATAATCTGTTCCATTGTCATCCCTTGTAAAGGGCCCTTAAAGGGGTTGTCCGGGTTCAGAGCTGAACCCGGACATATCCCCATTTTCACCCAGGCAGCCCCCCCTGACTTGAGCATCGGAGCAGTTTATGCTCCGATGCTCTCCTTTGCCCTGCACTGAATCGCTCAGGGCAAAGGCATTTTCTGGAGTTCCGGTGATGAAACGGGCTCTCCTTAGGGCTGCCAGGCGGAGGCTTCCTCCCAGCAGTGAGCCTTGTGACGTCACCGGCACTGAAGGGGGGGGTTTAGCGCTGCCTTAGACTGTAAAACGACTAGGGCAGCGCTAAAGCCCGCCCATCAGAGCCGGTGACATCACCAAGCACACTGCTGGGCGGGAGCCTCCACCGGCAGTGTAATATTGTAAATAAAAGAGCCCTTGCCCTGCGCGATCCAGCAATTTGCGGAACGGCACAGACAGCCATTAAAAACTATCAAGAATAGGACATGTTATATCTTTTTTGCGGGGCTACGGAATGGAGGCAACGGATGCGGACTGCACACGGAGTGCTGTCCGCATCTTTTGCGGCCCTATTGAAATGAATGGGTCCGCATCCAAGCCGCAAAAACTACGGTCGTGTGCATGAGGGCTAACTCTGTTGGCGAAAGAGTATGTTAATGGAGACTTATTAGCATCTCAGTCGCACGCATTAAGATCACAGTAAAGACAGGCTCACATGAAGCACATAGGTGACCGTATGTATTCTACAGTCTGGATGACTATCCGTGTTATGCCTGTGTTGCAGCCATTTTTTGCGGATCCATTGTAACAATGCCTATTCTTGTTTGCAAGACGGAGGAGAATAGGACGTTATATTTTTTTTGAGTCAGCTACAAATGCTCACTCGGAAAGCATCACATGATGTCATGAGTTCTTGTGATATCACAATTTGTGACACAGGGTGGCAGCATTATTATTTGGGTTGTCTCAAGTAAGTGGCAGCTGAAGATTAGAGAGCTGTCCTCTCACTGCAATCTACCGGTCACTACTTGGGGGTCAACCAGTAGTAGTACAGACTCTGAATGTGTAATATCAATGGCCCTTACCCAAGTCATAAAGAAGAAGAAGAGACTGAAATTCAGCTTGTCTTGTAAATCCTCCAGCCCCTCTGTAACACTCTATTAGCTCAGCGAAGCATTCCCGTACCTGCGTGGAGTGGAGCACTTCATCATAGTCCGCTATCGACAAGTCCCTCACCAAATAGGGGGCACAAAGCAAAAACCCCAGGCTTCCTTCTAAAACAAGAGCCCCTCCCTGCCCCCTAATTCTTTGCACAATCAGGTCCTGTCTAATAGCACGTAGGCGGTCAAACACAAAAGAGTACGCCTTGGCCACACTCGACAAGTCCTTGTAGTTGACACTTGACCAGACTTCCATCAAGAGATACTGAACGGTTTTGGCTAGGGTTGCAGGGGTCCGCAGGTCTATAGGGCAGGACAGTTCTTTCCCTGCCGCAGGACGCCTGTACTCTTTCACAGTCTTTTTGGGATCAGCGACAGGATGACCTCTTCTTCTGTGACCTTTATTTGTCCACTGAACCCTCTGTATTTCGAACTGATGCAGACGTCCTTGGCTTTCCCGCTCTCGACTCTCTCTCGCCGGGCACATATCAAGGCATACACCAACTGGAGGAGAGGAGTCCATGATTCCAGATGGCAGATTCCAGTAGTCTAAAAAGTTAAAAAAAACTTTAGAACTAGGTTTGTCGTAAAGAAAGCGTCAACTAACAGTCCAACAACAAACGTTATGGGATTTCTCTGAAGGCAAATCTGTCAGGCCATGGGGGGGCCAAGCCCAATTTTCCAAAAGTGGCGAGAGCGGCATAAGACTGAAGTCAAAATGCTGCACAAAATGCCACCTGCGCAAACATGCAACTTTTGTACGCCTAAAAACTGGCATACAGCCTATGATAAATACTCCCCACAGACTTTATATATTGTGAAGTTCTCCCCTATCCACAGTATAGGAGATAGCTATTAGATCGTGGAGTCCTACCGCTGGGACCTACACCAATCACTCACGATAACCCTGTACCAAAATGAACAGTACAGCTGGCCAAGTATGCATGCATTTGCTCCATTCACTTTTATGGGAGTTCAGGAGATAGAGGTCACCGCTCTGACCATGTCATGGGAAAGGGGGGGCGCTACACAGGGTGGAGGGTCCCTGTTGTGGTGATTGGTGGGGATCTAATAGTTATCCCTCTATTCCAGGGATCAGCAACTTCCGGCACTCCAGCTGTTCAGAAACTACATCTCCCAGAATGCTTGATTCAGTTCTATGGAAGTTGGAAGAGCAGCCGAGCATGTTTGCATGCTGGGAGTTGTAGTTTCACAGCAGCTGTACTGCTGAAAGTTGCCGATCCCTGCCCTATCCTGTGGATAAGGGATAACATCACATAAATGAACAGAAATGTAAAGTATCTGTTTATACTGGTGTCATGGCTTCCATTTACCTATTTGATGGCTTTTAATGGGATTAGTTAGGCTAGTTACAGATGAGCGAGTGCAATGCGAGAAACACACTGTGTGTGGCAGTGTGATTTCCCATTCTGACCTTTGCTCCTCCGATAGGATCACAAGGCACTACAATCATTCATAATGCTCTGCCAGATCACGGATCTACGGCATTACACTGACAGCATTATGTCTGGACAGTAAGGCGTTCAGAAAATGGAGACACAAAAACGTCATTTTTTTTTTCAAAAATGCTTTATTATGTAAAACTGAAACAGACAACCGTAACAACCTGCTCTATAAAAATAGCACACGATCTACCCTGTCAGATGAATGTTGTAAAAATAAGAAAAAAAGTGCCTAAACAGCCATTTTTTGGTTACCTTTCCTCACAAAAAGCGCAATATAGAGCAATTAAAAATCATATGTACCTCAAAATAGTTCCAATAAAACTGGCACCTTATCCCCTAGTTTCCAAAATGGGCTCCCTTTTTGGGAGTTTCTACTGTAACGGTTGCATCGGGGGGGCTTCAAATGGGACATGGTGTCTAAAAACCAGTCCAGCAAAATCTGCCTTCTAAAAACCATATGGCGTTCCTTTCCTTCTACACCCTGCCGTGTGGCCATACAGCAGTTTACGACCACATGTGGGGTGTTTCTGTAAACTGCAGAATCAGCGTAACCCTCGTTGTGCTGTTAACTTTCGTTGTGCTGAAGAAATTTTTTTTTATTAAAATGGAAAATCTGCCCAAAAAAATTGAAATTTAGAAATTCCATCTCCATTTTCCTTTAATCCTTGTGGAACACCTAAAGGGTTAAAGTTTGTAAAATCATTTTTGAGTAACTTAAGGGGTGTAGTTTCCACAAGGTAAGGGTACTTTCACACTAGCGTTTTTCTTTTCCGGCATGGAGCATGCTGCGGTATTATTTCCGTTCAAAATGCCGGAATGACAGAAACCGCATTAATTTACATTAAAATGTATTAGATCCGGCATTAAACCCTTCCCGCTGATGACGTAGCTGTACGTCATCGAAGGGATGTTTAAACATGGCGCCCGCTCCTGCCCGATGCAAGCGCCATAGCTGCGGGTGGCCACCTGCTTTTTGTAGCAGACACCTGCGGGTAATGTCCGCGACCGGCAGTAATGCCGATCGCGTACATTTAACCCCTCAGATGCCATGGTCAATTCTGACCATGGCATCTGCGCACAATCCAAACCGAAAGTAAAACGGATCCGTTCTTGCAATGCATTTGTGAGATGGACCCGCATCCGGATCCATCTCCAAATGCTTTCAGTTTACATCCAGATCGACGGGTCTGGCAGGCAGTTCCGACGACAGAACTGCTTGCCGGATTACTCTGCCGCAAGAGTGAAAGTACCCTAACTTCAGACCTGAGCTGGTCCTTAAAAAGTGGGTCTTGGAAATTTTGTTAACAATTTTAAGAATTGCTTCTAAAATTCTAAGACTTTTAACGTCCGAAAAAAATAAAATGAGATTTACAAAATGATGGCAACATAAAGCAGACATATGGGGAATGTTAATTAATGAATATTTTGAGGCATCACTTTCTGTTTTAAAAGCAGAGAAATTCAAATTCAGAAAATTGCGAATGTTTTAAAATTATTTGTAAGATTGGGATTTTTTTCTAAATAAAGGTGAAATATATTGACTCAAATTTATGACATGAAGTACAATGTGTCACGAGATAACAATCTCAGAATGGCTTGGATATATAAAAGTGTTCCAAAGTTATTACCACATAAAGTGACACATGTCAGATTTGCAAAGAAATGGCCTGGGCAGGAGGGCAAAAACTGGCCCGGGGTAGAAGGGGTTAATTCTGAACAAGAGGTATAAACTGGCTCTGATGTTTAGGCCTCTTTCCCATGAACGTATTGGTTCTGTGGCCCTTTTGTGGGCTGCATACGACAGTTCTGCAATACACGGAGCACCGGCCGTGTGCATTCCGCATTGAATGGGTCCGCAAATCCGGAGATGCAGTGCGGAACGGAAGCATGGAACCCCACAGGAGCACTACAGAGTGCTTCTTTGGGGGTCCGTTCAGAGTTGAGCGAACTTCTGTTTTAAGTTCGGAGTCCAAAGTTCGGGTTATCCAAGCATCCCGTTATGGATTCCGCTACCACGGACCATAACGGCATTTGGAACACGGGGTGAAGGACCTGGGGTGACGTCACCGTCATGTGATCAGTGCAGGGGGTGTGGCTCAGTACTGGATTGGATAAGAGGTCGTAGGCTACCACCTCTTATCTAATCCAGTACTGAGCCACGCCCCCTGCACTGATCACATGACGGTGACGTCACCCCAGGTCCTCCTGTTGTCCAAGGTTCGGGTTCATTGAAGAATCCCCTTATGGATTCCAAATGCTGTTATGGTCCGTGGTAGCAGAATCCATAACGGGATGCTTGGATAACCCCAACCCGAACTTTGGACGCCGAACTTAAAACAGAAGTTTGCTTGCTCAACTCTAGTTCCGTTCCTCCGTTCCACAAAAAAATAGAACTTGTTATATATTTTTGCGGAACGGACAGATCACGGACCCATTTAAGTTGAATGGGTCTGGATCCATCCCAGCCGCCACATGGACGTTGCCCGTGCATTGGGGACCGCAAATTGTGGTCCCCAATGCCCGGAACCGAACCAATACGTTTGTATGAAAGAGGCCTTACTCTGCAAGGCCGAAATCAGTATGTCCTCATCACTACGCCTGGCTGTACTGACAGCACATGGACCCACAGACGTCAGTGGTGCACTTCACAGGGAGGGCGTGCACTACTCTGGTCCGTGTCTCACAAAACACAGACCTGGAGACCACTGGGGACAAGTTTCTCCGGCAGACGCCAGGTCTTTGCCTGAATCTGGCCTAAAAGGGGTTGTCTCATCGGAGACAGTGGGGGCATATCGCTAGGGTATGCCCCCATTTTTTGATAGGTGGGACCCGCACCTATATGAACAACAGAGCGGGCCAAAGTGGTGGCTGGTGGACTCCGGTCCGGCCACACCAAGTGCTCTCCATATAGAAGTTAAAGGGGTTCTGGAGGAATGAAGAAAATAAAAATACTTAAATATTACCTCATTATAAATATATTCCCAAATACCTTACATTAGTTTTAATGGCTCGTTTTGTCTGGGGAGCAATTAGGAAAAACAAAATGGCCACCATTCTATTGGTGCACACAAAACCTGTCCTAATCACACAGCAGGACACGTTACTTCACAACACTGAGGTAAAGAGCTGCCTCATCCTCCGCTCTACTTGTCAGGGATTATGATTCTAAATACAGATGATAAGATCTTCAGATGACTGTCTGCAGGAATGGAGTTCATGAGCAGATGTGGCTAATGAGCAGCAGCACTTGTCTCCATTACAACAGCCTGTCCTGTCCATCCTTTCTGTACTTCATGTCTCCTCATGAGCTCCATTCCTGCAGAGATTCAGCTGAAGATCTTCTCATCTTTATTCAGGATCATAATTCCTGACAAGTAGAGAGGAGGAGGATGAGGCAGCTCTTCAGCTCAGTGTTGTGAAGTACGTTCTCCTGCTGTGTGATTAGGACAGGTTCTGTGTGCACTACTAGGACAGCGGCCATTTTGTTTCCCCTGATGATTGCTCCCCAGACAAAACCAGCCATTATAACTATTGAAAGGGAATATATATATAACAAATATATATATATTTGGGAATATATTTATAATAAAGTAATATTCACGTATTTTCATGTTCTTAATTCCCAGAGAACCCCTTTAATGGGAGCGCACCGTGCCTGCGCAGCCACTGCTCCTATTTACTTTTATGGGCCTTGTTCGGTGGCCCCATAGAAATGAATAGAGGGCAGGTGCGCATGCGCAGTGTGCCCTCCACCACTTTCGAAACTCTGTTTAGGAGATAAGTGCAGGGCCCAGCTGTGGGCCCCACACCTATCAGGCAATGGGGGCATATCCTAGGGCAGCGGCACCAGCAGCGATGGGCACAGCACATGAACGCTGCCACTGCTGAGGCCATGGACCTGCCAGCAGCAGTGCTGTGTGCAGACAGTACGTCACTCTTCAGTTCCAGCAGGGATCGGCTTAGAGAATCACTTACAGTGGAGCCCTTTTTTTTTTTTGTTGTATATTAAATCCTTGCTCCCTACCTACCAATATTAAGAGGGGCTCCCGGTCTCTGAGAACCCCTTTAATCATTTCCCCAACCAAATACTAAAACCAGCAATCCTTGTGAGAGACCACCGCTCACATGGACCACCAGGTAATGCCCAGGACAGGTGTCCATGATATCACAGCCTCAGTACCAGGTCAGAATGTTTCTATGGCCCCTGGCTCCCAGACGAGGGCCCCCTGATGTAAGCTTTCAGCGCTGGGAGGGGGGGCCCACTGTGAACAGGCACTGACCTCTTTACTGTGTCAGGAGGACAACAAGCCCCAGAATACACGCCGTATTAACCCTCACACTGCACACTGGGTGCTCAGCACCAGCTCCCATACTGCACCGGGGCACTCTCCCATCATCCACTGCTCCACAGTCTGTTTACTTCCGGGCTCCCGGCATGCCTCATGCTCACCTGTGCAGCGTACTCCCAGCATGCTTCACTCTTGCCTCTGCGACACCTACGCCACATTAGCGGAGCACAGAGCTCCTGTCTACTACTGTTCTCACTGCGCAGTCGCAGTAAATCAGCGGCGCGCTAGTGGCTAACGTTGTGACGTATGTTGTTACGTCACCGACTAGTTTTGCCCTAGAGTCGTCATAAGAGGCTGTAAGTGTGTGCTGCCACCACTAGATGGCGCTGTTGCATAGAGAATGTCCGGTATTGTGTCATCGCAGAGTATAGAAGTGCTGGCAGGTATAATGGGGGTCATTTATCAAAGTGATGTAAAGTAGAAGGAGCTGGTGGAATCTGATTGGTTGCTATCGGCATCTAAGCCACATCTACTTTACACCACTTTGAGAAAATGACCTTGTGAATGGTACATGGAAGTGATAGATATCACCACCGAGGACCAATAGCACTTTACTGATACATGTCTGTTGTCAGAACTGCTTCTTTTAGGCTACGGCTACAGGGTGACATCGCATGGCACTAGGGTTGAGCGAACTCGTGTTTTAAGTTTTGCATCCAAAGTTCGGGTTATCGAAGAATCCCGTATAACAGAATTTGGAATCCATAACTGGATTCTTTGATAAACCCGAACCTGAACCTTGGACGCCAAACTTAAAAAACAAGTTCGCTCAACAATGGCACCTAATGATAGTGAATGTAGATCTGCCAGATCCCGCAACCGGATGTAAAAATCCAAACCCACTGGATTTCTGTACAAACACGCTCTGTCGCTGCCAGCGCCACATTTGCCGGTGTAATTTTCCAAAGCCGTACAGATTATTTGCAACTGATCAGCAGACTCAGGCTGGCGCACTCTTTGTCACAGAGTACAGGCTGCTGAATATGGTGGTCTGTATTCTGCCAGTGGACTTGCATGGCAGAGATTCTTTATTACCCCGTCATTGCTCTGCCCTATTTTCAGATCTCTCCCTCTCACAGAGGGTTTCTGATCATAGATGTATGATAGAGAATTGCTGGGTATGAAGACCACCTCTTTCAGAAGACCACCCCTGTGTCAGCGAGGCTGAATTACAGCAATTATGTCCTGGAAAATTCTGATTTTCAGTTATTGTAAATCTTTGAAAGCTGTTAGGCCCAGTTCACACTTCAGTTATTTGCTCAGTTATTTCCATCAGTGACTGTGAGCCAAAACTGAGAGCGACGCCTACTCAGAAATACGGTATTATGGAAAGATTTCTTTATTTTCTGTGGTTTTGTCCCGAACCTGGTTTTGGCGGGTTTTCCCCAATCTCACCCCTTGCACTGAAAAGGCTGAAATCCACACCAAAATTCACACAAACAATTTAGACGCTGCAGATTTTAAAATCTGCACGGCAGGTTAAATTCCATGCAGAAAAAAAAACAAAGTGTATGTGAGATTTGTCAAATCTCATTCACTTTGCTAGCACTGTATTACACTTAGTTTTTTCTGCATGAAAAACAGCATGGAAAAAAACATGCGTAATCCGCGATGTGTGTCGGTGGCATAGTAGTGCCTTCACATATGGCAGATTTTGTTAAATCCCTGGACTGAAAATCAGTTCCATTCATCTTAATTGCCCTGCAGAAATCCATATATTGTATGTCATGTCACTTGGTGTCATATGAGCATATTTTTTTTTTTTTTTTTTTTTAAACATTACATTACAATAAAATAAAGAAAATCACACAAATTATGGTGCAAATGGCCTTTATTAAGGGTTACCTTAAATAATAAAACCATTTAAATAAACCTATTGAATAATTATTAATCAATTTAAATAACTCAAACACCATCAATATCAGTAAAAACCAACAAAGTCCCCCCAGCAAAGCTGGGTGACTAACCCCCCTCTAATTTAAGAACCGCGACTTCCGGGCGGGCGGGCGGGACGACGTCTTCTTCTTGACAGGTCCGGCACTGACAGCTGTGGACCCGCTGATAGCCTTTATATCCAGCCAGACTTCCCGCCACTGGAACCAGCTGTCCAATCAAGAGAAGGCAGAACACAGGTGCCCCAGATACAGGTAGGCAACCACTGACCAATCAGAAGCCTTCCTTAGATTCTCCTCAGAATTAACTGTAAGAACAAGAAAAAAGAGAAAGCCACCAAACCAAGGAAAATATGGAAAATACCTACATTTCCCTAGGGGAACTATAAAATAGGGGAACTATTAAAAATATTAAAAAAATAGAAAAAATAGAAAAACTCAAATCACGTCCCTTTCGCCAAAATCAAAATAGTTAAAGCGATAGAACATATTTTCAAGGTTTTAATTTTTTGGGGTTTTAATTTTTTTCAGTATAAAAAAACAAGAAAAACTATAAAACAATGATATCGCTGTAATCGTACTAATCCGGAGAATGAAAGTAACAGGTCAGTTTTACTGCATAGGGAACACTGTAAAAACAAACTCCATAAAACTGTAGTGAAATAGCATTTTTATCCAATTCTACCTCATTTACAATTTTTCCAGCTCTCCACTACAATGTATGCAATATTAAATTGTGCCATTAGAAAGTACAACTTAAGGAAAAAAGGAGCCTTGTTCAGCGCTGTCTTTCAGAGACTTCAAAGCCAGGGTAGAGGAAAAATTGGTATTTTACTTTGCAACGTGTTTGTCACTGTGTCTGATGAAGAGGACCCTCGAAACGAGCTGCAAAATTAAAATACCAATATTTTATCTCCGCCTGCTTGGAAGTCTAAGGGACAGCCCCGAACAGGGTTTCTTTTTTCCTGTACAAATCAAGCCCACCTGATATTGTGGCGTATGGCTTCTGGAGCGCAGTTGGCAGGGAACCAAGGCTGCAGCCTCTGGACACTCACTTGCTGTATGGTGGAAAAAAACAGCACACCATTAAGGCCTTATTCACACATCCGCAATGTAGTCCGCATGTATTCCGCAATTTTGCGGAATACATGCGGACCCATTGACTGTGAATGGGGCCGGGAACGATGCGGAGAGCACACACTGTGCTCTCCGCATCCGATTTTGCGGAGCGCGCCGCCGATCTTCCGGTCCGCGGCTCCGCAAAAAAAATAGAGCATGTCCTATTCTTGTCCGCAATTGCGGACAAGAAGAGGCATTTTCTATGGAGTTCGGGCAATGTGCGGTCCGCAAAAATGCGGAATGCACATTGCCGGTGTGTCCGTGTTTTGCGGATCCGCGGCTCCGTGGATCCGCAAAACACAACGGATGTGTGAATAAGGCCTAAGGGTACTTTCACACTTGCGTTGGTGCAGATACATCTGTTTTTTTGCACAGACGGATCCGCACCTATAATGCAAACGTTTGTATCCGTTCAGAACGGATCCGTTTGCATTAGTTAAAAGAAAAATCACAAAGTCCAAAACGGATTCGTTTTGAATTACATTGAAAGTCAATGGGGAACGAATCCGTTTTCAAATGCACCATATTGTGTCATTGAAAACGGATCCGTCCCCATTGACTTACATTGTAATTAAAAACGGATCCGTTAGGCTCCGCCTCTTCAGACGGACACCAAAATGCTGCATGCTGCGTTTTTGGTGTCCTCCTCCAAAACAGAATAGAAGCGGAACGGAGCCGAACTGATGCATTCTGAACGGATCCTTATCCATTCAGAATGCATTGGGGCTTAACTGATCCGTTTTGGACCGTTTGTGAGAGCCCTGAAACGGATCTCACAAACGGAATCCAAAACGCTAGTCACAACAACAAAAGGTAAGCCCATTACCAAACATGTTTGGGGGGAGACTTATAATCTCCTTTGCGCAGGGGCTTAGTTATAGGGGTAGCAGGGGAAGCTGCTGCTTTGGGGCCCAATCTCAGAAGGGGCCCACACAGGTGAGGGCTAAAAGATTTTATTGTCAGGGCCCACTCAACAGTATTTTACAATGACATTATACAGTATACAGTAACAGTATATACACTGAAATGATATACAGTATATACGTCTAGAGCGACACCTCGATCCTGGCAATTGCAATCTCATGCACCCATCACCATGATACATCCACAAACCAGAACTAGGGTATGGAAGTTTCCCACTTATCTTTATAAGGCCTCATGCACATGAACGTATTTTCTTTCCGTGTCTGTTCCGTCTTTTTTGCGGACCATATGCGAAACCATTCATTTCAATGGGTCCGCAAAAAAAACGGAAGGTACTCCGTGTGCATTCCGTTTCCTTATGTCCGTTTTTCCGTTCTGCCAAAAAATAGAGCATGTCCTATTTTTTTCTAGTTTGCGGACAAGGATAGACATTATTACAATGGATCCGCAAAAAAAACGCATGCCATAGGGAACATCATCAGATTTTTTGGGAGGATTCCTTTGTTTTCACAGATCCCTTGTAATAAATGACTATACTCGTCCGCAAATGAGAAAAAAGTAGGACATGCACACAACCATATGTGTTTTGCGGTCCGCAAATTGCGGAGGACGTTCCGTATGGCATTGTTTTTTTTTTGCGGATCCGTTATTTTTGTGGATCTATTGTAATAATACCTATCCTTGTCCGCAGACTAGAAAAAAATAGGACATGCTCTATTTTTTTGTGGAAAGGAAAACCGAACATACGGAAACGGAATGCACACAGAGTTTTTTTTGCGGACCCATTGAAATGAAAGGTTCTGCATATGGTCCACAAAAAAAACGGAACGGACACGGAAAGAAAATACGTTCGTGTGCATGAGGCCTAAATCTGATGAGTTTCACGACGATCTCAAAATACACTGGGCCAATTTCGTAGACGAGAATATTGAACAATTACATAATCTGCTACTCTTATGGGCAACCTCCAAAGTGGTCCTTAGAGGTCATATCATTAACTGCGTGCGCTTGAATCGCAAAAAGGCGACTGAAAAATTCTCTGACCTACACAGAGATTTACTTAAAGCCCAGCAATCCTATATGCATTCTCCCTCCTCCTCTACCAAATGATTTTATGAGTAGTGTTGAGCGAACTTGTGTTTTAAGTTCTGTGTCCAAGGTTCAGGTTCAGGTTATCAAAGAATCCCGCTACCACGGACTATAACGGAATTTGGAATCCATAACGGGATTCTTCGATAACCCGAACCCGAACTTTGGACGCAGAACTTAAAACATAAGTTGGCTCAACACTATATATGAGGAAACTAAACAGGTGCTAGAATAATTTGTCCGGGGTCAGGCAGTCTGGCTGGCTCGGCTGGATCAGAATAAATACTACAGAGAAGCAAACAGGCCGTGACGCCTCCTGGCGCCTTCTATTCAAAATCGCAATAAACACGTACATATCCATAGGAGTGGGGGTTGCACAGTAGTAGGGGGGTGCAAAGAAGTTGCTGGGCGGGGGGAACTCAAAAATTTGCTGTGGGGCCCAGTCATTTCAATTTACGCCACTGCCTTTGCGCCTTAAAAGTGGCGTTAAGGGTCCTTTCACACTGGCGTTTTTGTTTTCCGGCATAGAGATCCGTCGGGTCTCTATGCCGGAAAAATCCTGATCAGGATCATCCCCATGCATTCTGAATGGGGATGCAAAATAAATGTGGAGCCCCAGTTATGGGTCTACAACACAATGAAAGCCAGATATCCCTCAAAGGAGGGAAAACCGGTGCAAAGGGGTGTCTCCATTACAGAGATCACCAAATCCACCATATTAAGTGGCCCCTATGTCAAGATCCCGCTTTTTTAAAAAGCTTTAAGGATGTGACGGGGAAAACCTAAGCCAGGTATCCATCCACAGACAGCTGTTTCGGGGTGTTGCCCCTCATCAGTGCAGAGTAGGATTCTGGCTAACCGGGAGCAATGCCTCGGAGACCACTCAAACACAACAATAGCTGATCTCAGGGAGACCAGCTACAAAAAACACCGCGGAGCCTCACTTAAGAGTCTCAACACAGCAATCCGAAGTGCAAAGTTCCCTGGGAAAAAGGAATATGCAAAATAAATGCGGAGCCCCAGTTATGGGTCTACAACACAATGAAAGCCAGATATCCCTCAAAGGAAGGAAAACCAAGCGAAGGGGTGTCTCCATTACAGAGATCACCAAATCCACCATATTAAGTGGCCCCTATGTCAAGATCTCGCTTTTTTAAAAAGCTTTAAGGATGTGACAGGGAAAACCTAAGCTAGGTATCCATCCACAGACAGCTGTTTCGGGGTGTTGCCCCTCATCAGTGTGGAGTAGGATTCTGGCTAACCGGGAGCAATGCCTCGGAGACCACTCAAACACAACAATAGCTGATCTCAGGGAGACCAGCTACAAAAAACACCGCGGAGCGGAGACCCGTGGTCTCCCTGAGATCAGCTATTGTTGTGTTTGAGTGGTCTCCGAGGCATTGCTCCCGGTTAGCCAGAATCCTACTCCACACTGATGAGGGGCAACACCCCGAAACAGCTGTCTGTGGATGGATACCTAGCTTAGGTTTTCCCTGTCACATCCTTAAAGCTTTTTAAAAAAGCGGGATCTTGACATAGGGGCCACTTAATATGGTGGATTTGGTGATCTCTGTAATGGAGACACCCCTTCGCTTGGTTTTCCTTCCTTTGAGGGATATCTGGCTTTCATTGTGTTGTAGACCCATAACTGGGGCTCCACATTTGTTTTGCATATTCCTTTTTCCCAGGGAACTTTGCACTTCGGATTGCTGTGTTGAGACTCTTAAGTGAGGCTCCGCGGTGTTTTTTGTAGCTGGTCTCCCTGAGATCAGCTATTGTTGTGATTCTGAATGGAGAGAAACCCGTTCAGGATGCATCAGGATGTCTTCAGTTCAGGACTGGAACGTTTTTTGGACGCAGCAAATACCGCAGCATGCTGCGCTTTTTGTTCCGTCCAAAAATCCGGAACACTTGCCGCAAGGCCGGATCTGGAATTAATGCCCATTGAAAGGCATTAATCCGGATCCGGCCTTAAGCTAAACGTCGTTTCGGCGCATCACCGGATGCGACGTTTAGCTTTTTCTCAATTGTTACCATGACAGCCAGGACGCTAAAGTCCTGGTTGCCATGGTAAAATATAGTGGGGAGCGGGGGAGCAGTATACTTACCATCCGTGCGGCTCCCGGGGCGCTCCAGAGTGACGTCAGGGCGCCCCACACGCATGGATCACGTGATCGCATGGATCACGTGATCCATGGGCATGGGCGCTCTGACGTCATTCAGGAGCGCCCCGGGAGCCGCACGGACTGTAAGTATACCGCTCCCCCGCTCCTCGCTCCTACTTTGGCAACCAGGACTTTAATAGCGTCATGGCTGCCATAGTAACCTGAAAGCATTTCGAAGACTGATCAGGATCCTGATCAGTCTTCTAATGCTTCAGGCGACTTGCGTTCTGATGGATCCGGCGGGACGGAAGTGCCTGCCGGATCCTCAGAACGCAAGTGTGAAAGGACCCTAAAAAGTCGAAAACTATGGTAGAGAATGTGAGAGCTGATATGCTTGATTGACAATTCATTAAACTGCTTACCTTAACCAGGACAACAACCATTGATTAGGCACACTGGGATGCAGAGACAACAGCACCCGTCCTTCCTATGAAGTGCCTAGTTGCCTTGCATCACTTATTTTTCACCAGGATACGTTAAAGAGGTTTTCTGAGATTGCTATGGTTTTTAGCAGATACTGTATTCTCATGTATTACCTATTGTATATATTTTTTATTTCGACTCTCCTGACTCATTTTGATCATGTGAACACATGCCTATGGTTTGCTTCCATCTTGTATGTAGCACTTTCTGTTGTATCCAACCAAACCCATGATGCACTTCTCATTTCTCTGCCACAAAAACTCCCATACTGTTATAGATCCCCTGATTACGGATCAAGACAGATCAGTGATAATGTGGAAACTCTGTGCCAAACGTTGGGCCAAAGGGCATTATCTGGCGCCTCCGGTATTTACCCTTTAACCCCTATGCATGGATGTGGACTTCGCTGCGGGTTGGCCACTAGACTGCTACCTCCTAGGATTGTCCCGGTGTACCTGGCAGCTTACTCTCTTACTCAGGAACGCAAGCAGGATCAGGAAACGCATGAAACCACAGGCACTGTCTGAACAGAAACCAAGATTAGAACACAGATCTCTGGAAAAAGAGCAGGTAACACAGACAGACCACAGCAGGAACAGGTCAGACAAGAAAAGGACACAGGTCACAACAAACAGACTGGCAAGGACGGGGCAGAGAGCAGAAACAGATACAGGAACTATTATTGATGCTCAGCCAAGGGGCAGGAAGCACAGACAGAACATATAGCTGAGCTCATTAGCCTAAAGCACCCATAGGTGCAAACAAACAGAAAAAGTGATTAACCTTCAGGGTGCCTTCACACACGGCAGATTTTGTGGCAGAAAATTCCATGATTGAAAATGAGTTCCATTCATTTGAATGGGGCAGCAAGCGCATGGATTTCTGCAAGCTCCATTAAGGTGAATGGAACTGATTTTCAGAATCTGCCGCGTGTGAAGCGGCCCTTATATGGAGCACAGCAAGCAAAAGCGATTAACCCCTGCCTTGCAGTACAGAACAGAGACATACCAATGATCATGTTCACACCACAAAGTATCCACAGCCACTATGCACTGCCACACCAGCACATGGCCTTACATACACACCACCAGTATCCGGCAACCAGCCCACATGGTGTATAAGGTCCACATGAACAGACGTCGTAATGCATAGACTGTAGGAGGTACTTTTGTGGTAGGCACAACGAGGAGGCCTTTTCAGGTTACACCTGGTCACTAAAGGGTATGCCAGTAGAAGTCGTCAGGAAGGATGGATGTAGTGTACGGGAGCTGTAATGCCCGTCACTACAGAAGGGTCACTTGTGTGTTGTTGTTCCCCTCAGGAGTTGAGGAGATTGGTGTAATATATCTTCATGTAATGCAATGCTGTGTATTTCCCTGTTACTGTGAAAGGTGCCATGTGCAGGCCTGCTAGGGGTGTCATTCCAGCTCTAGACACTAGAGGGAGCTAGGGAGCCCTAGTTTATATAAGGCCCAGTCAGGGAAGGGAAAGGCAGTTTTTAGACTGTGCCTTAGACAAGTGCAGGCCATGAGTCTGTGAAGTCCAGCTCAGGCCTTGAGCCTGTGAAGGCAAGGCTCAGGCCTTGTACCCACTGAAGTCAGCCCAGGCCCTAACGCCTGTGGGGGTCCACCCTAGGAAGATTGTGCCCTAGGAGGAGCAGTCCAAACCCTAGTACTAGTGGAGAAGAGTTGCTTCCTTAGTCAAGCTGCAAGCAGGACAAGTATCCCTGGAGAGCGAGGACAGTTTGCCTGAAGTGTGTTGCTGCATTACTAGTAAGGTTAAAACATGATCTTAAGAGGCCTGTTTTGAGGATGGCCCTTTGGGACTGTGATTGCTAACTTGAACCACTTCTGTGACTGTACTATTACGTGTGGAACCTTCTGGAGCTGTACCTGATGACTGTACATCTGTCTGCAACTACGTTAAGTAAAGTTATCCCGTTATTTAAAGATACAGAGTCTGCACCTCCATTATTCCCACTATAAATACGGTGTGCCACCGTTTACTGGCACTGGCGTCACGAAACATCAGGGACTTAGCCATAGGCACGTTAATCTACAACACCAAGGGCACCTCACATTGCACCTGGCTGTGTCCCTCGAGAACCCAGAGAGTGCCCCAGAGGAACAGCGTGCCGGCCTCTCCATCACTGGCATTCCCCAGGTTAGTCCCACACATTGCTCTGACTTGGGGATGCTACATTTTGGCGTCACGAACAGGATACGCACGTTTTACGGACTGTAAGCAAAACGTGAACTTTGTGCCTTAACCAGTTTGCCAAGTGACAAAACGCCTGTTGTTCATTGAACTTTTTGTGGCCAAGATTTGTGCAAAAATCACCCCAGCAGCGTTCCTGGATATTGCGCTGGTCTGGAGGAAAAAGCGCAGTGTGAAAGTGTGGAATTATGGACTGTTTTACGTGTCAATACCACCGCTTGCTGTCAGTGAATTGACTTATACTGCCCAAACATGGCCGCCGGCGCCATTGGACTTCTTCTTGCGCCATCACTGTCGGCAGGTGCCTGGAGGTGCCGCCTCCCTCGGAAGATTATCTTATGGAAGCCGCCTACCCTATACTGAAGTACCTAGGGGGCGTACAAGAAACGACGGGGTGGAGCCTGCAGGAACAGTGGCTCACCCTGCTACAGGACTTCCTACCTGAGTCAGAGGGATCCGGAGCCATAGCGAGAGCAATGGAGGCGACCTCAGGAGCGGCTAAAGAGCGCCAAGCGCCCCCAGCGTATACCCCCAGCGAAGTGGCTCAGACCTGTCCATGGCCACAAGCCGAGCCCTGCCGTTTCCACCAGCCGCGAGAAGGCTTCCTCCCGCGGAACCACGCGTGGTCGGCCCTGATGGCTGAGATCCGGGTGGCGGCAACTTTAAAAACCACCACCCAGAAGAAATACTTTGAAGAAGTGACTAAAAGAATCTACGAAGACTCCAAGGAAAGCAAGCCCCAACTGGAGCGCCGCACCGAAGTCGTCCTGGAATTTGATAAAGTCCGGGGATTCGGATTTATCCAGGAAACCGGCACCAACCGGGACTATTATGTGAATCGCCGGTCCGTCAAGTGCAGCTACCTCCCAGAGCGACTGCATAATCTAGCGGTCGGAGAGAGAGTGGAGTTTACTCCCGCGGAGGGCCTGCGAGGCCCATATGCCACCGCGGTGACCCGTCCGGGACCTGTACCGGAAGACTGGGAAGGAACAGAAGATCCGGTGGAGGCAGAGGACCCGCCGGGACCCATCCGAAATACGTACCAGGACAAGAGTTCCTTTCTCGGCCCGAACATCTTCTGGCAGCCGACTATTCTGGACAAGCCTCCCAGTCCTTACCCCTCTCCAGAGCTGCCGCGACGGGAGAAGACAGCCGCTGACTGGGCGCGGATGGCTCAGTTTAGTGAGGCTATGGATGACCTGCGGAGAAACCGTAATGAGAGAACCTCGTCTGAGCCTGCTGCAAGTGTGCCGGAATCCAGCAGCGAGATCTCCGCCCTGGAGGAGCGGATCGCTTCAATACAAGTTTACCTGGATGGCCTGCAGGCAAGTGGCAGATTCCAAGAAGACAGCGCAGCAGTCCAGCGGTGGTGAGTTACCTGTGCCCCCTGTGCCGCCCGAGCCCGTGGTCCAAAGTCCTACCAATAGCGCTGAGCCACCCAAGGTCCGTGTAAGCGGATAAATTGACATATGCCAGGAGCCGAGTCCGCCTTGACGGGAGCATCATGTCCCGGCCAGAGGAAGCGCCTACCCCAGCGCCGGCCCGTGTCTCAAGACCAGCAGCTCCTGTATGTCCGCAACCCAGCGGGCCAGTGAGGTGGGTAGGCCCAATACCTGTGATGTTTCCAGCACATTCTGTTTGGTGGGCCCCCCCTCCAAGTGGCCCTGGTGCATGGCCCAGACTGCCGGCAGCACAGGGCTGCACCACCTCTGATGAACAGGGTTCATTTGATACCTACCTGTGAGCAGGCCTGCTAGGCCATTTTTGCTCATCCTCACAGGGACATCATACTTGTTGCAGGAACTGTCCCTTTAAGTTTGTCAGGCTGGTGGAGCTTGCTGCCAGTTCTCCACGGCCGGTGGCATTGTTGTGACAAGTTAGTAGCCACTGTGAACCACTGCTCCCAGCCTGCCTCTTTCTGTTCCGGGACATCCTGCCTGCTGCTACATTTGGAAAACAAGTACATTTTCAGCCAAATCCAAGTTGTGCTTTTATTTGCACTTTATCCCCTTTTAACCCCCATTTCAGGTTAAAAGGGCTCTTTATGTCAGCACTTTAAAAATACGCAGGACTTGCCAGGAAGGTGTTACCCTGGTATTGTCAGAGTCCTGTATTGTCATTTTATGTATGTGCTGCTGACCGTATTTATTGCTCAAAATTTTTATCTAAGTCTATGTGCCCAGAGATGGACTCCCTATGTGTGAGCCTCTGAGATGTTGCTCTTATTATGGACCTATCGTTTTATTCAGTCATGGACTATCCTGGTATTCCCTAACATCCGCTGTGCCAGGTCAGTGCCCCGGTTCCACTCATTATCCTGAAGGAAGAGAACGACGCCCCTTGTCACCGCACTTCTCCTTTGCCAGCTGGACCTGATAATAATTGTCAATGCAGATGAAATTGATACCGATGTGTATGTATGCCTGCATGTTTCCTTTTCTCTTTCAGGTGAAAATTCCAGACGGGCGGGGCCCTGTTAGAGTACGAGGTCGTACTCAGCTTAAAGCAGCGGGGTATGTAGTGTACGGGAGCTGTAATGCCCGTCACTACAGAAGGGTCACTTGTGTGTTGTTGTTCCCCTCAGGAGTTGAGGAGATTGGTGTAATACATCTTCATGTAATGCAATGCTGTGTATTTCCCTGTTACTGTGAAAGGTGCCATGTGCAGGCCTGCTAGGGGTGTCATTCCAGCTCTAGACACTAGAGGGAGCTAGGGAGCCCTAGTTTATATAAGGCCCAGTCAGGGAAGGGAAAGGCAGTTTTAGACTGTGCCTAAGACAAGTGCAGGCCATGAGTCTGTGAAGTCCAGCTCAGGCCTTGAGCCTGTGAAGGCAAGGCTCAGGCCTTGTACCCACTGAAGTCAGCCCAGGCCCTATCGCCTGTGGGGGTCCACCCTAGGAAGATTGTGCCCTAGGAGGAGCAGTCCAGACCCTAGTACTAGTGGAGAAGAGTTGCCTCCTTAGTCAAGCTGCAAGCAGGACAAGTATCCCTGGAGAGCGAGGACAGTTTGCCTGAAGTGTGTTGCTGCATTACTAGTAAGGTTAAAACATGATCTTAAGAGGCCTGTTTTGAGGATGGCCCTTTGGGACTGTGATTGCTAACTTGAACCACTTCTGTTGACTGTACTATGACGTGTGGAACCTTCTGGAGCTGTACCTGATGACTGTACATCTGTCTGCAACTACGTTAAGTAAAGTTATCCCGTTATTTAAAGATACAAGTCTGCACCTCCATTATTCCCACTATAAATACGGTGTGCCACCGTTTACTGGCACTGGCGTCACGAAACATCAGGGACTTAGCCATAGGCACGTTAATCTACAACACCAAGGGCACCTCACATTGCACCTGGCTGTGTCCCTCGAGAACCCAGAGAGTGCCCCAGAGGAACAGCGTGCCGGCTTTCTCCATCACTGGCATTCCCCAAATTAAAGGAAATTTGTCACCATTTTTTTCCCTACCAGTTAAAACCAGATAGCAACACATATCCTTTTTTTCGAATCTGTTTTTATTTTCTGCGTTTTTTCTGCAGCTGTTTGCAAAGGATGTGGTGGAAACTCCTGAGGTCAATAATTAGGCTACGTTAACATCTCCGCCACAGAGCAGCCTGCCATATCCTCTACTTCACTGCCAGATCCCCGTTGACTGCAATGGGGTCCGGTGGTGATGCAGCCTATTTCTAGCATAAACGGCAGCTTTCAGCCAGACAATAACCATTGCATGCAACGTTTTTTTTGTCCAGCGGTCACCCGTCATTTTCACAGAATCTCCGTAACGGAGATGTGAATGTGGCCTCAGGATGTCCACAAAGTTATGTTGGAGTCAAGAAATACAGTGGTCTGTATTGCCTTTAAAGAGGACCTTTCACTGGTCCACAGTTTATCAGTTAAAGATATCTACATTGAGAGCGGCACCCAGGGATGTCCCTGCACTTACTTGTATCCCTGGGTGCCGCTCCGTTCGTCCTCTGTAGCCCCCGGTACCTGTGCTCCTGCTGCTGTAATTTTGCCTGGGGCGGAGACTTCTTCTTCTGCCCTGGGCGTCTCCTTCTCCCAGGGCTGGAGCGCTGGCCAATCGCAGCGCTCAGCTCATATTCAGGATATGATACCGGGGGCTACAGAGGACGAACGGAGCGGAACCCAGGGATACAAGTAACTGCAGGGACATCCCTGGGTGCCGCTCTCAATGTACATAGCTTTAACTGATAAACTGTGGACCAGTGAAAGGTCCTCTTTAACCTCTTAAGGACGCAGGGCGTACATGTACGCCCTAGCGTCCTGGTACTTAAGGACTCAGGGCGTACATCACCGCTGCGCACGTGGCGGTGATCGGAACAGGATGCCTGCTGAAATCATTCAGCAGGCATCCTGTGACAATGCCGAGGGGGGTCCTGTGACCCCCCCGTGTCGGCGATCGCAACAAACTGCAGGTCAATTCAGACCTGCGGTTTGTATGCGCTATGTAGTAGTCTCTGATCCCCGCGGTCTGTGAGCGCGGGATCAGAAGACTAAATCTGCCACTAATTGTAATTTTAACCCCCTAGAGGGATTGCGGGCGGTGCTGCGGGTGGGCGGCGCGGGAGGCGGGCGGTGCGGCAGGCGGGATCGCAATTGCGATCCCCCGCCCGCCTCCTTTCGATGCATTTCCCTGGTGTCTAGTGGGTATAGCAGGGGTTCAGCACATTGCTGATCCCCTGCTATAAACTGCTGACATCTGTGCTGCAGATGTCAGCAGTTTAACCCCTTCTATACCGCGGTCCGTACGGACCGCGGTATAAAGGGTGTTAACATAGAGGGAGCTCCCTCCCTCTCCCATCGGGGGGCTGCCGTACCTTTGCAGCCCCCCCGATGGGATAGGATAGTAGAGGAGGAGCTCACCTCTCTTCCCATCACCCGCTGCTCTGTAATGGCAGCGGGTGATGAGTCACCATGGCAGCAGGGCGCTTTCAGAAGCGTCCTGCTTGCCATGGTATAGTAACTCTGGTCAGACTTCTGCTAAAGGCAGAAGTCTGACCAGGCTATGCAAAGTAAAAAATACAGTGCAGTACACTATATAGTGTACTGTTCTGTATTATATAGACACCAGATCCACTGGATCTACAAGAACCAAGTGGGTCTGGGTCAAAAAATTCAAAAAGTGAAAAAAAAAGTAAAAATCAGAAAAATACATATCACTGAATAAAAATAAAAATAAACAAATAAACTACACATATTAGGTATTGCCGCGTCCGTAAAAATCTCCTCTATAAAAATATCACGTGACCTAACCCCTCACGCAAATACCGTAAAAAAATCACAAAAAAATGGTGTAAAAAAGCCATTTTTGTCACCTTGCATCACAAAAGTGTAATACCAAGTGATCAAAAGGCGTATGCCTCCCAAAATAGTACCAATAAAACCGCCATCTCATCCCATAAAAAATGAGTCCTTATATAGGACAATCGCCCAAAAAAATAAAAAAATATGGCTCTCAGACTATGGAGACACTAAAACATAATTTTTTTCTAAAATGCTATTATTGTGTTAAAGTAAAATAAATAAATAAAAAGTATACATATTATGTATCGCCGCGTCCGTAAAACCTGCTCTATAAAAATATCACATTATCTAACCCCTCAGGTAAATACTGTTAAAAAAATAAAATAAAAACAATGTAAAAAAAAACATTTGTCACCTCACATCTCAAAAACTGTAATAGCAAGCGATCAAAAAGTTATATGCACCCAAAAATAGTGCCAATCAAACCGTCATCTCATCCCGCAAAAAATGATACCCCACATAGGACAATCACCCCCCAAAAAAAAAAAAAATAGGGCTCTCAGACTATGGAGACACTAAAACATGATTTGTTTTGTTTTAAAAATGATAATATTGTGTAAAACTTAAATAAATAAATAAAAAGTATACATATTTGGTATCGGCGCGTCCGTCGCAACCTGCTCTATAAAAATAACACATCACCAAACCCCTCAGGTGAACACAAAAAAAAAATAAAAAAAAAATACGGTGTCAAGAGCCATTTTTGTCACCTTACATCACAAAAAGTGTAATAGCAGGCGACCAAAATGTCATATGCACCCCAAGATAGTTCCAATCAAACCGCCATCTCATCCCGCAAAAAATGAGCCCCTACATAAGACAGTCGCCCAAAAATAAAAAAATATATGGCTTTCAGAATGTGAAGACACTAATAAAATCATTTTTTCAAAAATGCTGTATTATGTAAAACTGAAACAAAACCCCCAAAAAGTAGCCATATTTGGTATTGCCGCGTCCGTAGCAACCTGCTCTATAGAAATAGCACACAATCTAACCTGTCAGTTCAACGATGTTAATAACAAAAAATAAAAACGGTCCGAAAATAGCTATTTTTTGCAAATTTTCCATTTTAATCAATTTTTCCAGTAAAAAAGCAAGGGTTAACAGCCAAACAAAACTCAATATATATTGCCCTGATTCTCTAGTTTGCAGAAACACCCCATATGTGGTCGTAAACTGCTGTATGGCTAAACGGCAGGGCGTAGAAGGAAGGGAACGCCATATGGTTTTTGGAAGGCAGATTTTGCTGGACTGGTTATTTGACACCATGTCCCATTTGAAGCCCCCTGATGCACCCCTACAGTAGAAACTCCAAAAAAGTGACCCCATTTTGGAAAGTACGGGATAAGTTGGCAGTTTTGTTTGTATTATTTTAGGGTAAATATGATTTTTGGTTGCTCTATATTACACTTTTTTGAGGCAAGGTAACAGAAAATAGAAATTCTGAAATTTCATCTCCATTTGCCAATAACTCTTGTGGAACACCTAAAGGGTTAACAAAGTTTGTAAAACTCGGTTTTGAATACCTTGAGGGGTGTACTTTCTTAGATGGAGTCACTTTTTGGAGATTCTACTCTAGGGGTGCATCTGGGGGCTTCAAATGGGACATGGTGTCAAAAATCCAGTCCAGCAAAATCCGCCTTCCAAAAACCATATGGCGTTCCCTTACTTCTGTGCCCTGCCGTTTGGCCATACAGCAGTTTACGCCCACATATGGGGTGTTTCTGAAAACTACAGAATCGGGGCAATAAAAATTGAGTTTTGTTTGGCTGTTAACCCTTGCTTTGTTACTGGAAAAAATGGATTCAAACGGAAAATTTTCCAAAAATCTAAATTCTGAAATTTTATCTCCATTTGCCATTAACTCTTGTGGAAAACCTAAAGGGTTAATGACGTTTGTAAAATCAGTTTTGAATACCTTGAGGGGTGTAGTTTCTAGAATGGGGTCATTTTTGGATGGTTTCTATTATGTAAGCCTCACAAAGTGACTTCAGACCTGAACTGGTCCCTAAAAGTGGGTTTTTGAAAATTTCTGAAAAATTTCAAGATTTGCTTCTAAACTTCTAAGCCTTGTAACGTCCCCAAAAAATAAAATGGCATTCCCAAAATGATCGATACATGAAGTAGACATATGGGGAATGTAAATCAATAACTTTTTGGGCGGTATTACTATGTATTATAGAAGTAGAGAAATTGAAACTTGGAAAATTGCTAATTTTTCCAAATTTTTGGTAAATTTGATATTTTTTTATAAATAAAAATTTTCGACTTAATTTTACCAGTGTCATGAAGTACAATATGTGACGAAAAAACAATCTCAAAATGGCCTGGATAAGTAAAAGCGTTTTAAAGTTATCACCACATAAAGTGACAGTGGTCAGATTTGCAAAAAATGGCCAAGTCCTTTAGGTGAAATAGGGCTGAGTCCTTAAGGGGTTAATAGCCATATACAGTCCTTTACCAGCACATGAATCTAATAGTACAACACAACATCCTTCTAGGATTGCTGCAATAAATGATTACTTTTATGGAGATGTCTAAACCACCTATAATAAGCAGCAATAAAGAGGCCTTTCAGCATTTCACGTGTCCGGACTCACTGATATCACACTGTTGACATTGAATGGGAATAAATGGTACGATGAAGAACTCTTAGTACAGTGATAGGAGCATTACACAGGAAGTGTCCCCAGTTATCACTGTATGAAATCTATAACCAAATAGCAGCTTGGACCTGATGGATTTTTATTACCTCACTAAACATGTCCTTATGTAAGCAGTAAAAGATAAGATAGAGGTTGAAAAATACATCAACATAATAGTGGTCATTAATTCATAATTATATACCATAAAGCTGACTATACATTACCAGAATGGTATAATGCGGTTACATAGTTACATAGTACGGTTGAAAAAAGACATAAGTCCATTAAGTTCAACCAAGGGATAGGTGGGGATACGAATCCCAGAAAGGGAGTGAGACTCAGATTTCTACACATTTTCATAAGCATTAATGTCATTTACTTTTAAGAATTCATTTTAGGAATTAATTAAGAATTTTAAGACCCTTCTGGAGACTGAACTTTTTTTTCTCCAGTCGGAGGCAGTGCCCCCTTGTCTTTTGAGGTTAAAGGGATAATCCCATCACAGACAATGGGGGCATATCGCTAGGATGTGACCCCATTGTCTGATAGGTGCGGGTCCCACCTCTGGGACCCGCACCTACAATGAGAACGGAGCAGGAAATAAATGGAGGGCGCACTGCGCATGCACAGCTGCCCTCCATTCTTTTCTATGGGGCTGCCGAAAATAGCTATTTCCGTTTTCCCAGTAGATATGAATGGGAACAGGGGCTGCGCGTGTGCAGTGCGCTCCCATTCACTTCTATGGGAGCAGCGCTTGGTGGTGGACGGACCCCAGGAAATCGGGGGTCTTCCAGCCACAGCTCTCCCTGCTCTGTTCTCATTGTAGGTGCTGGTCCCAGAGGTGGGACCCGCTCCTATCAGACAATTTGTCTTTGATGGGAATACCCCTTTAATGATGTTAGACATTTCTTCTCAAGACTAAATACATTATTTTTTTTTTTATATTTCCTCATAACTAAGACCTTCCATGCCCCTTATCAGTTTAGTCACTCTCTTTTGTACTTTTTCCAGTTCCAAAGCATCCTTTCTATGGACTGGTGCCCAGAACTGAACTGCATATTCCAGATGAGGCACTTTGTAAAGTGGTTAACAATTAACAAAGACTTATCTCTAACTATCTCTTATCTCTAACTACCTGAGATAAATAATGCTAATAATCGCCAGAAATTTCAATGCACAAATTCTGAAATTCATACCCTGGCACGTTTGATTACCACAATTTTCCATTTCAGGTGCCTTCACACGATTTAGTTGCAGAATTTTCCTCAACTGAAAATTAGTTCTATTGACCTGAATGGAGCTTGCAGAAATCCATGTGCTTGCCGCCCTATTCAAATGAATGGAACTGAAAAGTCCCAGAAAATTCTGCAAAAAAATCTGCAGCATGTGAAGGCACGCTTAAGCTTGTATCATATTTGCAGAAGGGAACTCCAGGAGGTTGTTCCGGTAGAGAACAGCCTGCCTGAGTTCTCTGGATCCGGCATTGCCAGATACAATTGCCTTCCCGTCTGACCATAATGGGGTCCGGCAGACATCTGGCTGCGGCCCGGCAAATATGCCAAAAATCGGCCAGACAAAAACAGCTGCATGCGGCATTTTTTGTTCAGCTGATTGCTGGCATTGTCTGCCGGAACACCCAGAGGCTGGTGTGAAAGAAGCCTTACATCAGGACAGTTATTGGGATCGAATGTTCATATAATGATTGTTTGTGATAACTGTCCTGTGTTAATGGGTAGAGAATGGCGCATGTTATGCCCCCTTCTTCTCTAGCAATGAATTCTAGCTAGGCCCTGATGCCAATGGGAGAGAAGCAGGTGAGCTGGCAGGACACCAGGGATGCAGCCCTGGGACTGTCACAGAGGCTGCTCCATGCCTCAAGGAGCAACCTTCACAAAAAATGTAGAGAGAAGGAGGAGAGGGAGTCTCCCTCCCACATGTGCACTGAAATACGTAATGCAGTAGCATTGGAAACATACATTTCCCTGCTGTGGTTGCACCATGCAGGGGTGCACCTAGCCTTTTTTGCTGCCTGAGGCGAAAACTGAAATGCCCCCCCCCCCCCCCAGTAACAATTTCTCAACCTAACTCCTTTGCCACAATCCCCCTCTGTCCCCCTCTTGCCCCTTCCTGGTGCTGCCTGAGGCGATCGCCTTACCTGGCCTCAGTGTGGTGCATCCCTGGCACCATGGAAGAATTCCCATGTAGAGCAGGCTGCAGATTCGGCCTCTGCCAACTTCTCTGCCAAAGGAATGGAAGTCACTGTAGCTACTATGATCAAAAGACTCTACATCCAACGGAAACACAGTGGGACAATGAGATTACACAGATCTGTCCACTGTGTAATGCAGGGTTGGGGAACCTTTTTGTTGCCTAGGGTTATTTGGATATTTGTAACATCATTCGCGAGCCATACAAAATTCTCAGTTTAAACATTTGACTGCTATATTTGGTCTAAAATATAATAGACTTAGTAAGTTACATAAATTGCGGTTCAAAATTAAAAAAATCTGTATTTTTGCAGCACAAAATGGTGCCTGCGCTATATATTACATATAGTACTGGTGCCATTTTGACCATGTATAGCAGTCTAATGTTTGAGTTCAGAATGTTATGTATTTCGTTTTTTATTTGGCATGAATGGCAGCCAAACTAAACCCAGGGGGGTACAGAAAGGGGCTCACCCAGCTTTCATTCTCCCTGCCACTGTTCCTGTCTCTTCCTTCGCAGCATTCTCAGCCTCAGATCTGCACCCCCACCTCCATCAGCCTCCTATCAGACCTCCCAGCCTACATCAGCCTCAGATAAGACTCCCATTAGACATCCCAGCCTCAGATCAGACCCCCATCAGACCTCCCAGCCTCAGATCAGACCCCCATCAGACCTCCCAGCCTCAGATCAGACCCCCATCAGACCCTCCCTATCCTCAGATCAGCCTCTAATCAGACCCCCCCAGCCTCATATCAGACACCCATCAGACCCCACAGCCTCAGATCAGACCCCCCAAGCCTCAGATCAGACCCCCATCAGACCCCCCAGCCTCAGATCCGACCTCCATCAGACTCCCAGTCTCAGATCAGACCCCAGCCTCAGATAAGACCCTCATCAGACCCTCCCCACCCTCCATTAGCCTCAGATCAGCCCCTATCAGACCCCCAGCATCCAATCAGAACCCAGATCAGACGTTTAACAAATAAATAAATAAACTTACCTCTCCATCCCCAGAAAGTGCTGCCACTTGGCAGATTCACTTGCCCTACCGGTTCTTCTTCCCACCACACTTTACTGTGACCTGACAGAGCAGAGCATCAGGTCATAGTGCGCGTCTACGTGCACTACATCCTGACACTGTACGTGTCAGGACACAGAGCGGGGCCGGAAGAAGACCAGGGAAGATGAGGACAGCCTGTGCAGTGCTGTTCTCATCTTCTTGTGCCTCACGCATGCTAATGACCGCTTCCATAATGGAAGCCTTCATTAGCATTTTCATTGTGTTCTGGCAGGGGTCGGGGGACACATGAGATGATCCCGTGGGCCGTATGTGGCCCGCAGGACGGAGGTTCCCCACCCCTGGTGTAATGTATGAAGCTGGTTACTGCAGCACACCACAGCATTCACTGGAGAACCACGGGAATCTAACTACCCTCAATAGTTTATTGATGACCTATCCTAGGGATACGTTGTACGGGCAGCCTACAAACCACATAAAAGAATACAGTACAGTTAAGTCCAGTGAGTCACAGGTGATGTCTTCTCTGATTGAAGTTGTTCACTTTCCTTTTCGTCTCCATTTGATCCAGACTACCATGAAGACTTCTCCTGTGTACATTATCCCTGTACTGTGACATCACTGTGTACATTATCCCTGTACTGTGACATCACTATGTACATTATCCCTGTACTGTGACATCACTGTGTACATTATCCCTGTACTGTGACATCACTGTGTACATTATCCCTGTACTGTGACATCACTGTGTACATTATCCCTGTACTGTGACATCACTGTGTACATTATCCCTGTACTGTGACATCACTGTGTACATTATCCCTGTACTGTGACATCACTGTGTACATTATCCCTGTACTGTGACATCACTGTGTACATTATCTCTATACTGTGACATCACTGTGTACATTATCCCTGTACTGTGACATCACTGTGTATATTATCCCTGTACTGTGACATCACTGTGTACATTATCCCTGTACTGTGACATCACTGTGTATATTATCCCTGTACTGTTACATCACTATGTACATTATCCCTGTAATGTGACATCACTGTGTACATTATCCCTGTACTGTGACATCACTGTGTACATTATCCCTGTACTGTGACATCACTGTGTACATTATCCCTGTACTGTGACATCACTGTGTACATTATCCCTGTACTGTGACATCACTGTGTACATTATCCCTGTACTGTGACATCACTGTGTACATTATCCCTGTACTGTGACATCACTGTGTACATTATCCCTGTACTGTGACATCACTGTGTACATTATCCCTGTACTGTGACATCACTGTGTACATTATCCCTGTACTGTGACATCACTGTGTACATTATCCCTGTACTGTGACATCACTGTGTACATTATCCCTGTACTGTTACATCACTGTGTACATTATCCCTGTACTGTGACATCACTGTGTACATTATCCCTGTACTGTTACATCACTGTGTACATTATCTCTGTACTGTTACATCACTGGGTACATTATCCCTGTACAGTGACATCACTGTGTACATTATCCCTGTACTGTGACATCACTGTGTACATTATCCCTGTACTGTGACATCACTGTGTACATTATCCCTGTACTGTGACATCACTGTGTACATTATCCCTGTACTGTGACATCACTGTGTACATTATCCCTGTACTGTGACATCACTGTGTACATTATCCCTGTACTGTGACATCACTGTGTACATTATCCCTGTACTGTGACATCACTGTGTACATTATCCCTGTACTGTGACATCACTGTGTATATTATCCCTGTACTGTGACATCACTGTGTACATTATCCCTGTACTGTGACATCACTGTGTACATTATCCCTGTACTGTGACATCACTGTGTACATTATCCCTGTACTGTGACATCACTGTGTACATTATCCCTGTACTGTGACATCACTGTGTACATTATCCCTGTACTGTGACATCACTGTGTATATTATCCCTGTACTGTGACATCACTGTGTATATTATCCCTGTACTGTGACATCACTGTGTACATTATCCCTGTACTGTGACATCACTGTGTACATTATCCCTGTACTGTGACATCACTGTGTACATTATCCCTGTACTGTGACATCACTGTGTACATTATCCCTGTACTGTGACATCACTGTGTACATTATCCCTGTACTGTGACATCACTGTGTACATTATCCCTGTACTGTGACATCACTGTGTACATTATCCCTGTACTGTGACATCACTGTGTACATTATCCCTGTACTGTGACATCACTGTGTACATTATCCCTGTACTGTGACATCACTGTGTACATTATCCCTGTACTGTGACATCACTGTGTACATTATCCCTGTACTGTGACATCACTGTGTACATTATCCCTGTACTGTGACATCACTGTGTACATTATCCCTGTACTGTGACATCACTGTGTACATTATCCCTGTACTGTGACATCACTGTGTACATTATCCCTGTACTGTGACATCACTGTGTACATTATCCCTGTACTGTGACATCACTGTGTACATTATCCCTGTACTGTGACATCACTGTGTACATTATCCCTGTACTGTGACATCACTGTGTACATTATCCCTGTACTGTGACATCACTGTGTACATTATCCCTGTACTGTGACATCACTGTGTACATTATCCCTGTACTGTGACATCACTGTGTACATTATCCCTGTACTGTGACATCACTGTGTACATTATCCCTGTACTGTGACATCACTGTGTACATTATCCCTGTACTGTGACATCACTGTGTACATTATCCCTGTACTGTGACATCACTGTGTACATTATCCCTGTACTGTGACATCACTGTGTACATTATCCCTGTACTGTGACATCACTGTGTACATTATCCCTGTACTGTGACATCACTGTGTACATTATCCCTGTACTGTGACATCACTGTGTACATTATCCCTGTACTGTGACATCACTGTGTACATTATCCCTGTACTGTGACATCACTGTGTACATTATCCCTGTACTGTGACATCACTGTGTACATTATCCCTGTACTGTGACATCACTGTGTACATTATCCCTGTACTGTGACATCACTGTGTACATTATCCCTGTACTGTGACATCACTGTGTACATTATCCCTGTACTGTGACATCACTGTGTACATTATCCCTGTACTGTGACATCACTGTGTACATTATCCCTGTACTGTGACATCACTGTGTACATTATCCCTGTACTGTGACATCACTGTGTACATTATCCCTGTACTGTGACATCACTGTGTACATTATCCCTGTACTGTGACATCACTGTGTACATTATCCCTGTACTGTGACATCACTGTGTACATTATCCCTGTACTGTGACATCACTGTGTACATTATCCCTGTACTGTGACATCACTGTGTACATTATCCCTGTACTGTGACATCACTGTGTACATTATCCCTGTACTGTGACATCACTGTGTACATTATCCCTGTACTGTGACATCACTGTGTACATTATCCCTGTACTGTGACATCACTGTGTACATTATCCCTGTACTGTGACATCACTGTGTACATTATCCCTGTACTGTGACATCACTGTGTACATTATCCCTGTACTGTGACATCACTGTGTACATTATCCCTGTACTGTGACATCACTGTGTACATTATCCCTGTACTGTGACATCACTGTGTACATTATCCCTGTACTGTGACATCACTGTGTACATTATCCCTGTACTGTGACATCACTGTGTACATTATCCCTGTACTGTGACATCACTGTGTACATTATCCCTGTACTGTGACATCACTGTGTACATTATCCCTGTACTGTGACATCACTGTGTACATTATCCCTGTACTGTGACATCACTGTGTACATTATCCCTGTACTGTGACATCACTGTGTACATTATCCCTGTACTGTGACATCACTGTGTACATTATCCCTGTACTGTGACATCACTGTGTACATTATCCCTGTACTGTGACATCACTGTGTACATTATCCCTGTACTGTGACATCACTGTGTACATTATCCCTGTACTGTGACATCACTGTGTACATTATCCCTGTACTGTGACATCACTGTGTACATTATCCCTGTACTGTGACATCACTGTGTACATTATCCCTGTACTGTGACATCACTGTGTACATTATCCCTGTACTGTGACATCACTGTGTACATTATCCCTGTACTGTGACATCACTGTGTACATTATCCCTGTACTGTGACATCACTGTGTACATTATCCCTGTACTGTTACATCACTGTGTACATTATCCCTGTACTGTGACATCACTGTGTACATTATCCCTGTACTGTGACATCACTGTGTACATTATCCCTGTACTGTGACATCACTGTGTACATTATCCCTGTACTGTGACATCACTGTGTACATTATCCCTGTACTGTGACATCACTGTGTACATTATCCCTGTACTGTGACATCACTGTGTACATTATCCCTGTACTGTGACATCACTGTGTACATTATCCCTGTACTGTGACATCACTGTGTACATTATCCCTGTACTGTGACATCACTGTGTACATTATCCTGTACTGTGACATCACTGTGTACATTATCCCTGTACTGTGACATCACTGTGTACATTATCCCTGTACTGTGACATCACTGTGTACATTATCCCTGTACTGTGACATCACTGTGTACATTATCCCTGTACTGTGACATCACTGTGTACATTATCCCTGTACTGTGACATCACTGTGTACATTATCCCTGTACTGTGACATCACTGTGTACATTATCCCTGTACTGTGACATCACTGTGTACATTATCCCTGTACTGTGACATCACTGTGTACATTATCCCTGTACTGTGACATCACTGTGTACATTATCCCTGTACTGTGACATCACTGTGTACATTATCCCTGTACTGTGACATCACTGTGTACATTATCCCTGTACTGTGACATCACTGTGTACATTATCCCTGTACTGTGACATCACTGTGTACATTATCCCTGTACTGTGACATCACTGTGTACATTATCCCTGTACTGTGACATCACTGTGTACATTATCCCTGTACTGTGACATCACTGTGTACATTATCCCTGTACTGTGACATCACTGTGTACATTATCCCTGTACTGTGACATCACTGTGTACATTATCCCTGTACTGTGACATCACTGTGTACATTATCCCTGTACTGTTACATCACTGTGTACATTATCCCTGTACTGTGACATCACTGTGTACATTATCCCTGTACTGTGACATCACTGTGTACATTATCCCTGTACTGTGACATCACTGTGTACATTATCCCTGTACTGTGACATCACTGTGTACATTATCCCTGTACTGTGACATCACTGTGTACATTATCCCTGTACTGTGACATCACTGTGTACATTATCCCTGTACTGTGACATCACTGTGTACATTATCCCTGTACTGTGACATCACTGTGTACATTATCCCTGTACTGTGACATCACTGTGTACATTATCCCTGTACTGTGACATCACTTGTACATTATCCCTGTACTGTGACATCACTGTGTACATTATCCCTGTACTGTGACATCACTGTGTACATTATCCCTGTACTGTGACATCACTGTGTACATTATCCCTGTACTGTGACATCACTGTGTACATTATCCCTGTACTGTGACATCACTGTGTACATTATCCCTGTACTGTGACATCACTGTGTACATTATCCCTGTAGTGTGACATCACTGTGTACATTATCCCTGTACTGTGACATCACTGGGTACATTATCCCTGTACTGTGACATCACTGTGTACATTATCCCTGTACTGTGACATCACTGTGTACATTATCCCTGTACTGTGACATCACTGTGTACATTATCCCTGTACTGTGACATCACTGGGTACATTATCCCTGTACTGTGACATCACTGTGTACATTATCCCTGTACTGTGACATCACTGTGTACATTATCCCTGTACTGTGACATCACTGTGTTTATTATCCTGTACTGTGACATCACTGTGTGTATTATCCCTGTACTGTGACATCACTGTGTTTATTATCCTGTACTGTGACATCACTGTGTACATTATCCCTGTACTGTGACATCACTGTGTATATTATCCCTGTACTGTGACATCACTGTGTTTATTATCCTGTACTGTGACATCACTGTGTACATTATCCCTGTACTGTGACATCACTGTGTATATTATCCCTGTACTGTGACATCACTGTGTACATTATCCCTGTACTGTGACATCACTGTGTATATTATCCCTGTACTGTGACATCACTGTGTACATTATCCCTATACTGTGACATCACTGTGTACATTATCCCTGTACTGTTACATCACTGTGTACATTATCTCTGTACTGTTACATCACTGTGTACATTATCCCTGTACTGTGACATCACTGTGTACATTATCCCTGTACTGTTACATCACTGTGTACATTATCTCTGTACTGTTACATCACTGTGTACATTATCCCTGTACTGTGACATCACTGTGTACATTATCCCTGTACTGTTACATCACTGTGTACATTATCTCTGTACTGTTACATCACTGTGTACATTATCCCTGTACTGTGACATCACTGTGTACATTATCCCTGTACTGTGACATCACTGTGTACATTATCCCTGTACTGTGACATCACTGTGTACATTATCCCTGTACTGTGACATCACTGTGTACATTATCCCTGTACTGTGACATCACTGTGTACATTATCCCTGTACTGTGACATCACTATGTACATTATCCCTGTACTGTGACATCACTTTGTACATTATCCCTGTACTGTGACATCACTGTGTACATTATCCCTGTACTGTGACATCACTGTGTACATTATCCCTGTACTGTGACATCACTGTGTATATTATCCCTGTACTGTGACATCACTGTGTACATTATCCCTGTAGTGTGACATCACTGTGTATATTATCCCTGTACTGTGACATCACTGTGTATATTATCCCTGTACTGTGACATCACTGTATACTATCTTTTTATAGTGACATTAGTTTGTTTGTTATTTCTGGAATCACTGTGTACATTATCCCTGGTCTATAACTTTATTGTGTGCATTATTCCTATACTGTGGCATTACTGTTTATTAACCCTGTAATGTGAGTCACTGTGTTCATTATTCTTCTACTGTGACATCACTGTGTTCATTATTCCTATACTGTGACATCACTGTGTTCATTATTCCTATACTGTGACATCACTGTATTATGCCTGTACTAAGACATACAGTGTTTATTACCCTGTACTCTAACATCACATTGTACATTATCCCTGTACATTAGATTAATTTCAGATGATTAAGCTTTCCGTCCAGATGTGATGCATGTATAAAACACATAGCAACCTGACTGAATCCTGACCCATTAATTTCTATGGGTCATCATCTTTGCGTTCAGGAAAAATCACAGCACGTTCTATATTGTGCGTTTTTCACGCAGCCTTGGCTCCATAGAAGTGAATGGGGCTTGTGTAAAAAACGGAAGGCATCTGGATGCAATGTGTTTTTCACTGATGGTTCTTAGGAGATGTAGATTGGTATTCTTCAGTCTTTCTTCATCTGCATGAAAAGCGCATTAAAAACTGATTGCATCCGCGTGGTATGATACACTTAATGCAATTGCAGACAAAACTTGCGTGCAAAACCATCATTTTTTTCCTGAACAGTTCCTGACACAGTCCGTATCACTGTATCACAAAGTGGCCTTAGTGAGACCAAACTAATCATAAGGTTTCATGATCTGAACTTGTTGCTGAAGGTGATCATGGTGGGCTGGGGCCCCATTACAGCTTTTGCTATGGGACCCTGTGGTAACTTGTAATAACCATGCAGGCACCATGCACATAGGGGGTCGTTTATTAATCTGTAATACGCCTACATTAAGTGTATTTCAGGTGCAGAAGGGACTTTCCTCCGCTCACGCCAGATATAAGATTGTGCGCAGGAAAGGGGGTGGGCCAGTAGGCCTGGCTCATTCATCATTTTCTACGCCTGGTTTAGGTGTAGAAAATGGTCTAAATGTAAGACAGCAAGGGAGCTGTCTTACATTTAGAACTGGTGCAGGGTGCGCCGAAGTTACGTAGAGGAACCACCGCCAGCGCAGGTCCTTCATTAAGATCGGTGTCTAAAACAGGATCGCTTCCAATGCTCGCTTCTTGATTTGATCTCTAGAGCTGTGTCATGGGTTTTTTCTTAATAAATACCTTCATAGTCTGGTTAAATAATAATCCTTTGGATCAAAGGTGGATGGTCTTGTATATGTGCGGGAAGTAAACTTTGATGTGCAGAACATGAACCACTAGTTAATAAGCGTTTATAAAAGTCAGTCTGTGATTGTGCATTTTATTCTCTAGCACATCCCGCACTTCATGACCTCTGCAGGATATCAGATTGGCAAGATGTCATAAAAAATTAACATTGCCATACCATAAATGCGGTGATAATTGCATCCACTAGGGACAAAGGACAGATCTTGGTCACTGTGACTTAAACAAGTGTAGTAGAGCTGTAAACTGATAATATGTTACTTGCACCGTAGGATATTGTATAAGAACATCTTCTTTTATTATCTCAACACAAATGTACACCAAGGTCATGATGAGATAAGTTTTATAAAAAGTTCAGAGCAAGGATATTTTACTTCTTTTGATTGTCTGGGAGCGAGGAACGATGAACGTGTGGAAAATAGTTGGTGGTGTTTTCGGGGGAGCTCTGATTTTGGCCATTGGATTACTCATTGGACACTTTGGCATCTCAAAGACCTCCGAGGCACCATCATGGGTTAAAGACCTTTCTAAAGATGTCGATGAAGCTTTTATTCAGGAGTTCATGAAAGAAGTAAGCAGTGATAACATCAGGGAACATCTCAGGTGAGAGAAAAAGATCTGTATAGTAATGAAGACATAGATAACCAATATAGACTTCTTCTTAGACGTAAGGCTAGACATGCAGATGATTTGCAGTGATGACTGGTCATTCCAAAGTAACAAATCTGTTCATATTGATGGGAAGTTTCATTCTGCTAATACATGATGGAATTACTCAAAAATGATTCAGACTGTGCTTTCCTATACAGTGGGCTACCACAAATAATAATAATAATAATATATTAGGCATAAAATATGTAATAATAGAGAAAGTATACTGTACAGTAGATTTTTTTTCTTTTGCACTGTAATAAATATACTTTAGCATACTTCTGACAGATACCGACTCAATGTGGCGGTATTATTAACAGACAGCGCCAAGGTGGATTTCATGACGCTTGCACACTTATATAGTGTCTAATGTACAAATAAACACTATAATGTACTGTATATGGGTCCTACACCGTGGGAAGTCATTGTGTGTCATGGCTCATGTCATTTAGGGGGTGGGCCATAATACACATTTTTACCTTATTTAAACACCTTGGGTCTGATTTATCATTTAGTTTCACCAGTTATCTGGCGTGAAAAAGGCACAAACTGCGTTTCTGCAAATTTTTAAACGCCTCTTGCGCAAAAATGGAATTTCTTTTCCGTTGTCACCACTTTCCCAAAAAGGGGGCATGGTGAGAGGGGGAGCAGCGAGCCCACCACATTTATTATCTTTTACGCCAGTTTTCTGCCATAAAAGAACACTGAAATCTACGCCAGACGCTAGCCTGGATATCAGTATAGGTGCACGGACTGCCAGATGCTGCCCCTAAATTATAGCGGGACATACATCTGAACATAAATTAGGCACAGCCTCCGGCAGCCCGTGGGTTATCACAGCCTGGGGTTCGCCACTGTTCTATGATAAATCAGGCCCCTTATCATGTTCCATATGTTGGTTAACACAGAAGTCCTCCTGGAAAAAGTTCCTCTTACCCTGGGAACACACCTGGGCGTTTTTCAGCGCGTTCAAACGCGCTGAAAAACGCACAACAAGTGAAAACCCATGTATTCCAATGGACATGGTTCACACTTGAGCGTTTTACAGCGCGTTTGAACGCGCTGAAAAAGGCCAAACGCAAACGCTTGTGCGTGAGCTTCTTTGGGGCGTTTGCCCAAGCGTTTGCACCCATTGAAAAGCATGGGAACGCGCATATAAGAAAATATGCGCGTTTTCCGCTTCAAAAACGCGCATATGATCGCGCGTTTTTGTAGTAAAACCCAGCAGAAAGGCAGAATCTCCACCCACCTTTGCTGGGTGGGGATTCTTTTTTTCTGCAAACTGTAAGCTGTCAATCAAAAAAACGCCCCAAATACGCGCGTTGCAAAAATACAAAAATGCCGAAAAAAACGCTCAAAAAAACGCCTGATCCAAAAACGCCTAGGTGTGTTCCCAGCCTTAGAGCATACACCAAATGTTGCTTGGTAGGCAGTAGATTCTTGACAAAATCAGCAGGAAAATGTCAAAAACTGCATAAATAAATGACTGAAGCCAACTTTTATGTCTCACTTGAATGTGACACTAACTGTGTGTCCTCCAGGGAACATAAATTTGACAAAAAAGTATCTGATGCAGATATTGCCGTGGAACCACAGCAAAATCTGGAACAAATCTACAGCAGTCTAAGTAAGCAGTCTTGCAGGAAACATAGCCCCCACTGCTCCAAATCCATTCAGTCTTCCGCTTGCTTAGATGCAGGTTCCAACATAGAAGGGGAAATGATCTAACACTGATAGGGGTAGAAAGCGAAGATGAGTGATTCTACACAAATCAAGTTTGTTACCAATTTTTGAAAATAATTAAATTTCTTTGAAACTGAAACTTTTGTGATTTGTCGTGCATGAATCATTCAAAATGGCTTCCACCATTTTACAGATAAGAGGACAGAGAAGAAGGCTTCTACCACCAAAAAGGGATTTTTAGACTTTTCTTTAACCCTTAGAATACCATTGTTTTTTTCATTTTTCTTCCCTATCTTCCTTGAGCCATACTTTTTTATTTTTCTGTTCACATATCCATATGAGGGCTTTTTTTTAAAGTTGCCGGACAAGTTGTACTTTCTAATGCCACCATTTAATATGGAATACAATGTAGTGGGAAGCAGGAAAAAAAATCGGGATGGAATTGGAAAAACGCAATTCATCCAACCTTTTACGGGTTTTGCTCCCACGGCGTTCCCTTGGTGGCAAAACTGACCTGCACCCTTCATTCTCTGGGTCAGTATGATTACAACAATACCACATATGTATAGTTTTTTTTATGTCTAAATACTGTAAAAATAAATGTAAACTTTGAAAATGATTTTTTTTTAACATTTATTCTGACCCCCATAACTTTTTTATAGTTATATCTACTGAGTTGTGTGGGAGCTTGTTTTTTGCAGGACAATCTGTAGTTTTTATTAATACCATTTTGGACTTTTTGATCACATTTTATTACATTTTTTGGGGGAAGAGAAGCAATGAAACAATGGCAAATTGGCCATTTTGACCCTTTTTTCTGTTACACCATTTGCGTATTGGAAAAGTATTTTTATATTTTAATATTAGGGGCATTTTTGGACACAGTAATGCCCATGATGTTCATATTTTTTGTTATTTATGCTGTCCAAAATAAGAATTGCAGCTTCAATACCCTGGGTCTCTTCAGAGAGATCCAGCGTATTGAATTCAATTATCGGCCTCCTCATTGGCTGCAGAGGATGCCGGTAAGAAGGCTGGAAGCGCGAGCTTCCGCGTTTTTCACCCTTAAGATGCCGTGATCTCACTCGATCACGGCATCTAAAGGCTTTAATAACCGTGATCGGCATTATTGGAGCAGGAAGGGCTCTTATAGATATGGAGTTATTTAGCAGTCCTTTACTATTACAGAATATAGGGCAATAAATAGGGAAACCTAATAACCAACTTGATTAATAGCAACTAAGTGATGACTGAGAGAACGATCAGCATCACTCAACATTTACTGGCTTTGATTTAATGAGCATTGGTAACTCTGTATCATTATGCTCATTTCCAGTAATTTGAACAAGATACATTTATAACAATCCCACTAGGAAGGTTTATACATTTTGTGTGGCCGTTGCCTGGGTTCCAGGGATTAAGATAATATTCACCTCCCAGCCCACAGTGACTTACCAATATAAGGGTGTGATATTTGCTATAAACCCATGGTCATTTGTGGTCTGGTGATCCCTTGGGTGGGTGTGTGATTAGGGGATTTGGTGTCATCTTACCCTGCTTCATTTCCTTACCCAGGAGCAAGTTCTCTGAGGCTGTGCCTGAGATACATAGGGCAAGCGCCCTTTTCTTGTGTGTTTTTTAGAATATTTATCAATAAAAGTGTTATTTTTTTCATTTTAGTATCCTTTTCAGGCAGTGAATACACTTTAGATTTGGAACAAATCAAATCTGACAAAATCAAGTTTAACCCAAAGCAAATCTAGTAAAAAGACAGGGAGAAATATATTTTTTTGAATGTAAGTGTCTAGGACAGGCATGCTCAACCTGCGGCCCTCCAGCTGTTGCACAACTACAACTCCCAGCATTCCCGGACAGCCTACAGCTATCAGCCTACAGCAGGGCATGGTGGGATTTGTAGTTTTACAACAGCTTGAGGGCTGCAGGTTGCGCATCCCTAGTCTAGGATATATTTAGACATGGCATATTTGTTGCAGACATATCCACAATTTATCTTTAAAGAGGTGTTCCAGTCTGCCTTAGCATCCTTTAATATAATCATTTATTAAGGTAGCTGTGTGGAACCACTGGGTTAACCAACAGATTTGACATTGGACTAAACAGAAGGGCATTATCCTGAGAGTCCCCTGGTATTCACTGTTTAACCCTTATACAGAAATCTGGACTTTGCTGCAGGAGAACCACCAGGCTGCTGCCTCTTAGAGTAGTCACTGTGTGGTTAACACCTAACCCACAAGGGTCAGAGACACAAGAAACCAGTGCAGGGCACCGAGGGGCCAAGCAAAATTGTAGTCGGAGAAGGCCAAAGTCAGGGCAGGCAGAGTAAGTGCTTAAACAGTCCAAGTTCTGGGCAGGCAGCAAAGGGAAAGTACAGAGGTATGATAAGTGCTTTAGTGCACCTATTTTCTGTTCTGGGCTGTGGTCACTTGATCATGTCCATTCAGCTTTTTTCTATTCCCTGCGGTGTTATGTCCATGGGCAGGGCAGTGATAGGGGAGTGTCTATGTAACTAGCTGGGTGGGAGGAGATATAAACTAGCTGGCCATTGTTAGGGGTAGTGTTGGAGATGTAGCAGAGAAAGAAGAAGTGTATCATGGGTTTGGTTGTATACAGCAACAGGAAGTGCCACATACTGGATGGAAACAAACCAGAGTGATTGTTTACATGGTAAAAATTGTTCAGGAAAAATAAAAAGTACGGGGAAGATGTACATGAGATAAGCAGCCACAGTGGCATGCAAAAGTTTGGGCACCCCTGGTCAAAATTACTGTTGCAGTTAAGCAAGTTGAAAACGAATTAATCTCCAAAAGGCATAATGTTAACGATAAAAGACACACAAATGGCGAAGTTTACAACAATACCTCAGCCTGGATTCTCCCAAAATGTGAAAACAATATATACTAATCCCAGATGGGAAAAGAGGGGGAATAAAATAAAACTTAACTTTTAATAGTGGTTATATAAATGCGCTAAATACAAGTGAAAAAATTACGCCTACAGGCTAAAAACAAAGCTACAAGGCCCTTGGCCAATACCATAGCTCAAAAGCTCGGATGATCTGCCAGAACACTGAGACACAAAAATAACAAACAGGCAAACATAACATAACAGCCATGTGCAACTGTAGCAATAAATTGGAACGTGCTCACCCAGTCCTTGGTGTTGTCAATCAGGGAGGGGTGAACCAATGCGAATGGCTGCTATGGAAACCACAAGGTAGGTGGAAGGAGCCAGGTCACGTTCGGTGAATGCAGATATCCAGTACAGTCGATATCAGATACGTGGGAACTCTGTGTAGTCCATAGGTGGGAGCTGTAACCATCCCTAGTAAACCCTAGAAAGGGGAAGGGGCCTAGCAGATACCCTACCTATCTACACAGAGCACCTGCCCCGAAAGGGCCGACCCCGTCCGGATCCCTGTCCCTAGACCGGGCGGAGTCCCTAATTGTGCCCTAAAGCAAGGCGGAGAGCTCCCATATACAAAAAACCTCCCGACGTGCCATGTTTCATTCGTGCAAAGAAATCATCAGGGGAATGGCAAAAAATGGGGCTAATGTTATAAGAGTCAGAAGCTCGCAAAAGCGCATTTAAACAGGCCTGATGCATTTTGGAAACAATTCCTGTGGACCGATGAGGTTAAAATTGAACTCTGACCCCAATAAGCAAAAGCAAGTTTGGATAAAAAAAGGGCACAGAATTTCATGAAAAGAACACCTTTCCAACCATTAAGCATGGGAATGAATGAATCAATCATGCTTTAGGGTTGTGTTGCAGCCAATGGCAAGGGGAACATTTCAAGGGTAGAGGGAAGAATGGATTCAATGAAATTCCAGCAAATTCTAGAAGCAAACAGTATCAACAGTAAAACCAACAGTAAAAAAGTTGAAAAGAGGATAGCTTCTACAAATGGATAATGATTCTACCTAAACACACCTAAAAATCCACAATGGACTACCCCAAAAGGTGCAAGCTGAAGGTATTACTATGGCCCTCACAGACCCCTGATCTGAACATCATTGAAAATAGCTGCATAGACCCTCAAAAGAGCAGTACATGCAAGATGGCTCAGGAATCTCACAGAACTGGGTGACTTTCGCAAGGAAGACTGGATGAAAATCCCTCAAGGAATGAAAGACTCTTGGCTGGCTACAAAAACTGTTTACAAGTTGTGATACTTGCCAAATGGGTTTCTACTAGGTACTAACCATGCAGGGCGCCCAAGCGTTTGCTTTAAGCAACTTTCCTCTTCTTTTATTTTGAAAATGTAAAAATTGAACATTAAACATTATTTTTGCTTAAAATACAAAGGGAATGTGTCATCTTTAACTTTATGCCGTTTGGAGATCATTTCATCTAACTTGCTTAACTGTTCACAGTAACAGTAATTTTGACCAGGGGTGCCCAAACTTTTACATGCCAGTGTACATGAACAGATTTGTTAAAAATCATAGTAATCCCAGAACACCTCTTGAGGCTTTCAGAAATATGTGCACATGCTGCAGAAAAAAATTCTGCACCTTACTTAGGTTGTTCCAGTTTATCTCTGGTGTCTTTCCAGACAGCAACCTTCCCTTAGCTCACTAATAATTAATAGGAATCTGTCATAATGGCAGATCTTTTAACTAAGGCCTCATGCACACGATCGTTGTTGTTTTGCGGGCCGTTTTTCAAGGATCCGTTGTTCCGCATCTGAGGTTTTATTTTCTCCGATATAAGTTATTTCACAAAACATATCCGTATGGTTTTCGTATGCGATCCGTTTTTTGCGGATCGGAAACAGTAACCTATTAATCACCAAACACATAAGCAATATGGGCTGGGCATAGCATTTCTACACTATGGATCCGCAAAATATGGATGAAATACGGATGACATGCGAATGTGTTCCGTGTGCGTTCCGTATTTTTTGTGGACCTATTGACTTCAATGGGGTCCCGGACGGTGATTTGTGGACAGTGATAGGACATGCACTACTTTGTTGCGGAACGTCCATGTGGACAAACAGAAATGGAATGCACACGGAGTAACTTCCGTATTTTCTACAGCCCCATTTAAGTCATACTGGCATATGGGCTGCACAAAAAACGGAACAGAAGCGGCCGGATCACAATGCTCAAGATGTGAAAGTAACCTCAGACTAGTGGTGTGCCCCATGAATTTATCAAATATCTATGCCATGCAACACAATTCTCATTTTTAGCAAGAGGGGTTTGTACATGGATAGTATCTTTCCCCTCACTTGGAGGGTGACTATGTGAGTACGGCCACCTACAAATGGAGGACATGGTATGGCACTCTGTTCTTAGTATTCAGCAGAGTGTGGGGGGGAATTTATCAAAACTGGTGCAAAGGAAAACTGACCTACTTGTCCATAGCAACCCATCATCTGTACGCCGAAAGGGCAGCAGACCATGCTGGTTTAGAAAATCTGTAAGAAGCTCTGAATCAAACATGTGAACAATACCCCAAGCATTCAAAACACTTCTTTTAATTAAGGGACTCAGACCTTACTCGGGATCTTTTTGACCAGTCAGTAGTATATTTAGCTCCCCAGTTAAGGATAGAGGAAGGAAACAGGTGGACACAGATGTTATTTGAGCCCTACCTTTAATGATCTCAGGTAGGGCAACAAGTTTGGCAGAGGCAACTAGCTTGATGGTTACATTCTCATGTTGGGCAATGAGCTTAATGGTTACAGCAGTCTATTAAAGAGTCTTAGGATACTTTCCCACTGGTGTTTTTCTTTTCCGGCATAGAGATCCATCATCAGGGCTCTATGCCGGAAAAAAACTGATCAGAATTATCCCCATGCATTCTGAATGGAGAGAAATCCGTTCAGTATGCATCAGGATGTCTTCCATTCAGTATGTGAAAGTTTTTTGGACGGAGAAAATACCGCAGCATGCTGCGGTTTTCTTTCCGTCCTGGGATGTGGAGCAAAACTGTCATGACCCCCAATGTAAGTCAATGGGGACGGATCCGTTTTCTCTGGCACATTCTGCCACAATAGAAAACGTATCCGTCCTCCACTGACTTTCAGTGGAGTTCAAAACGGATCCGTTTTGACAATGTTAAAAAATAGTTAAAGTTAATACAAGCGGATCCGTTCAAACGGATGCCTGTGGTTGTATTATCTGTAACTGAAGCGTTTCTTTCCGGCATAGAGCCCCGACGACGGAACTCCATGCCGGATCCTGAAAACGCTAGTGTGAAAGGGCCCTTAGTCAGCAAAAGGCTTATTCTCTCCTCTAGCATTGCACTGAACTTCCATGGGTGATGATCAATCTGTCTTTAAGTCCCCTCTTCATGACAAGAATAAGGAAGACTATGCTGCTTGTCAGGTCTGAGCAACTCTTCTCCTGGTGCTCTCTGGACAATCCAGCAGAGATGTCTGTACAGGCTATGGATCCTCTCCACTAATACACAGGCCGCAGTACTTCTCTTCACAGCGCACTTTATGCACACAGTCTGGAACAGCTCTTACACACACACAGACATTATTCACGTGCGGTATCTGGGTGGTTTCTTCCTCCTGACTTGGCTATTGGTAGGTCAATGGACACTCAAGGGTTGCTAGACGTTTCTAGTGCTGCTGTTAGATCCCTGTTTTCTCTAATGTTATTTCTTGGTGTAACCCACCATTGTAACCCAACATAAGTAATCTCTCCATTTTGTACAGGAAACTCAGTATGTCGCCTCATATGGCCACAACTAAGGGGGATGAAGACTTAGTGAAGATGATTCTAAATCAATGGAAGGACCCAAAATTTGGGCTTGACGATGCTAAGGAGGAAAGATACGATGTCTATCTATCCTTCCCTAAAGCAGACCAGCCAAACAATGTCAGAGTTGGTAAGTAAGAGTCAAATGTCCTGGGAGAAACTTGCAAGTGGCACATAATAGTCATAAAATGTGCTTCACAAAGTAATTTCTTTTGGTATGGAATACTGACCTGGCATGACCTCAGCACGCAGAACAGAGTTATGTTTCTGGCTCTCTTTTCTGTGTCATATCTGGCGTAAATGGCTACTGGGATCAGGTTTGGGTGCCATATGTCGACCCCCCCACCAATCAGATATTGATGACCTATCCTAAGGATAGGGCATCAGTATCTATACCTGGACAAATCCCTTTCATTTGTCAGATAATGTATACACTCTTTGCCACATCTTTAATGGGTTAAAAGGGTTGTCTCAGAAAATGTAGCATTTATGATGTAGACAGTTAAATACAAGGCGCTTACTAATGTATTGTGATTGTCCATATTGTTCCCTTTGCTGGCTGGATTCATTTTTCCATCACATTATACACTGCTCATATCCAGGGATTACACCCACCGCTGCAGCACAGTTACAAGGTGGCTGGGACGGGAACTGCTGCACATGCCTGCTTACGCTTGCTCCAACGGTCACGGCCACCTGAGAGGCCAGCACTTAAGGCTATGTTGTGCAAGCACGACCACTGGATTGCAGGATGGTCATAACCATGGAAACAAGCAGTGTATAATGCAAATGAACAATGAATCTAGCCAGCAAAGGAGGCAATATGGACAATCACGATACATTAGTATGTGCCTTGTATTAACTTTGTCTACATGGTAAATGCAATTTGTTAAAATGAGACATCTCCTTTAAGTAAAAACAACACCAACGGTTATAAAATAAAATTAATAGTCACCTCTCCAACCCCCTGCCAATCCAGCACAGTCACTCTGGAGGACCTCCCAGTCTTTATTTTAAAATTTAAGCCGGGTTTACATGAATGTTCCTGTGAATGCTCATCCCAGATAATCGGCCGCAGAGCACCCGAAGAACTAGGAAAGCGTTCGTTCATCGGGTGAAATGATTGTTAGTGCGAACACTTTAATCATCGATTCTGGGCAGCAGATAGTGCTGTTTGAACAACACTCTGCTGCCCAGAAACAATGGGGGTCATTTATTATTAGACATACGCCAGATTCGGTCGCAAAGAGGATTTGCGGGTGAATCTGTGACTTTTCCCCGCTCACACCAGGTTTAATAAAAAGGGGCATGATGTGGTTGGGCCGGCCAGCCCGTCTCATTTATCATTTTCTACGCCTATTTTCGCATAGAAAATAATCTAAATCAGGGATGCCCAACCCGCGGCCCACCAGCTGTTGCAAAACTACAATTCACAACATGCCTGGACAGCCTACAGCTTTTAGGGCATGCTAGGAGTTGTAGCTTTGCAACAGCTGGAGGGACGCAGGTTGAGTATCCCTGATCTAAATCTATGCTAGCAAGAGAGCTGGCGTAAATTTAGGCCAGTAGTGGATGCGCCTAAGATATGTAGAGGCCTGCGCCTCAACTTAGGCGCATCATGGGGTATTAGGAACGGCGTTTTATATGAGGGTGAGCTATGACAGCAGCCACCCCTCGTCCTCATACAGTTTAGGTGAACCTTACTTGTAAATGCAGAGCTTCACCTCTACTGAGGAGCAGGCAATTATTGGGAAGGAACACTTTCTTCCCGACAATAGATTGCTGTTTTAGGTCGTGTAAACCCACCTTTAGCCATGTGCTTAGTACTGGCATTGTGCTAGTGGTACATCATTTGACTGCTGAGGAAAATGATTGGCTGCAGCAGTCACAACAAAGATCGGAGGGACTCCTAGGGCATATGTGCTGGATCGGCAGGGATGAGTATCCTTATTTCTAGTTATTTTATAGCATTTGCTGCTGGTTTTATTTGGACTGGATAAATGCTAGTTTATTATAATGCCAGTCTATAGATTGTTAAATGGTTCCTTGAAAAACACCTGTGGAGTTTTAAGAGATTAGAAAAAGGTCTCTTTTGCCCCAGAAGCAGCACCACACGTGTCCATGGGCTATTGCAGTTCTGATAACACAAAGTTATTTTTCAAAAGTTTTTTGTAATGCAGTTACTTCAATATATTCAATGAATCCGATCTTCTTTTCACACATTAGTTACGTCGGGTGGTGAACAGAAATTTAAGTCACGACTCACTGAAGAATCCCTAACTGCTGATCAGAGTGATCCCGATGTGGTTAAGCCATATGCTGCGTATGCTCCCAGTGGAGTTCCAAAGGTACACCACAGAGACTCCCAACATTGGTAGAAACAGGACAAAACTCAGTCATATCTGACGATTTGAAATGCTGGTACAGATTCACTACATCTTGTAAATATTTCAACTAGCCGACATAGATATTATAATAAGACATGAAATACAGTTAATTAGAGAGTTTTTAAAGACAGGAAACTGGATGGATGAAAGGGATAAGGGATCTGTTTTACAACTTCAGGTTGGAAAAACTAGGCTTTGTATAAAAACTTTTAATTTCAAGAAAGGCATAGACACAATTATTTTTCACATAGGGGAAAGGCATTTCATCAGCAATACAGGAAGGGTTCTTGACAGTAAGAGCAGAGTGCTAATGCTAGTGTAACAAGAGTAAAAAGTAAAATATCACTAAGGGCTCATTCACACGACTGTGTGTGCCCCATGCCATACTGCGGTCCTTAATGCACGGGCACCAGCAATGTGAATCCCGTATTGTGGCGCGGACCCATTGACTTGAATAGGTCTGGAATATGCGGCAAGAGATACGGACCCGAAAGTCCATGGAAGTGCTTCATAGTACTTCTGAGCCGTATCTTGCTACAAGCCAATGGGCACACAATTGGGGGATCTGTGGATTACTCTGTTATGGGGGGATCTGAAGCCATTACATTGGGCCCCAGTTATAGCAGCCCAGCCATCACATATAAAGTGTATGCAGCAGCCCCTAGAAATGAAGTGGGCAGGGCCAGAGTGAGTGACGTGCGCTGCAGGCCTGCCCGCTGTGTGCATAGTGTGTACTGCAGAGAAGCGATTACAGCTAGTATTCGCTCTATAAGATGCACGGCCACTTTCCCCCAACTTTTTTTTGTGGGGGGGGGGGGGAGTGCGTCTTATAAATTGAAAAATACTGGTATGTAAGTGATTCCCGCTGTGGGGTCAGAAATGATTTTCACCTGTGTGCGAAAACTTTGTGGCCCTGCTTTCGATAGCTTTCCTTGTTATCACATATCTAGTCCTGAGTTTCAGCTTGACTGATGTATCTTTTTTTATAGGAGACACATACAGTCCAGCATGTCTAACTATTTTCTTGCTTCATAGGGAAAGCTGGTGTATGCCAATCAAGGTAAAATGAGTGACTTTGAAACACTTAATAAAACCATTGATCTCAGAGGAACCATTGCTATTGTGCGCTATGGAGGAGCTGGCAGATCTGCTAAGGTAAGTACCTCAATAGTGGTAGAAAACTCTTCTTACTGGAAGCATGGTTATTTTATATATATATCTTATTTAAATTACATTTTTCAATTGAATTTTTGCATTTTAAAACATACATTACACAACAACCCCCAAACAGACGGGTGAACAGCCTGTCGGATCTGTCCTGCCGCTAGTTCACGTGTGCCTCCGGATTGCAGCTCCATCCCCATTGAGGACATGCAGTACTTTTAGTCCGGCTGCCTCTCGCCATGCGCTGCCGTGCTGCCACCGTAACTCCGCCCCCACACCCATTATAGTCAATGGGGACAGAGCGGCAGTCCGAGGCACACGTGAACTAGCGGCAGGATGGATCCAACAGGCTGCTCACCCACCGGAACAGCCTGATGGACTCCCCTGCTCCTAGAAAATAGCCTAATCTACTAATCTGTGGGTTGGAAAGAGAAGTAGATGCATCTGAATGAATGTGATACACAGTATGTGAGTGGATTTGGTGGATTAGAGAAGATTTGGTGGATTAGTTAAGTAGGAATGTGCCCGATGTCCTCAACAACATGGGCATAGCTATAGGGGGTGCAGAGGTAGCAGTCGCTACCGGGCCCAGGACCCTGAGGGGGCCCCAAGACCCTTGTGCCGCATAAGAAGACACACAAAGCACTGAGGGAAGGGGGGCCCAAGCTGAACTCTTGCACCAGGGCCCATGAACCGTTAGCTACGCCCCTGCTCAACAATATATGATATATAACAGTAAGGGCTTAATCACACGAACGTATGTGTTCCGTTCCGTGCATTGGGGCCGCAATGTGCGGTACCAAATGCACGGAGAACATTCGTGAGGCCTCCGGGACGGATCCAGACCCATTCAACTGGAATGGGTCCGCATCCCTCCGTTGCGCAAAAAGATAGGACATTTTCTATCTTTTTGCGGTTCGCAATACGGAAACGGAACCCATACGTTTGTGTGAATGAGCAAAATTACATAATACAGTACATACATATACAAACATAAGATGGACATGGGAGAATACAATACATGAGCACATAGAGGACCCAGTCTCAGATTCCATTAGTGTATGGCAGGGATGCTCAACCTGCGGCCCTCCAGCTGTTGTAAAACTACAACTCCCACGATGCCCTTCTGTAGGATGATAGCTGTAGGCTGCCAGGGAATGATGGGAGTTGTAGTTTTGCAACAGCTGGAGGGCCGCAGGTTGAGCATCCCTGGTGTATGGTGTAATGTGTATTAATCAATAAATGGACTACAGACCCAGGCGAGCTATGTTGATGGGTCTTCCAATGGTCCAGGTCTGCAGTCCATTCACAAACAACAGGTTTCCATCTACACTGCCAGGAACGATGAGTCACTAGGGTAAGAATTTCTATTAATAATCTAGTATAGCTCTTTATGTACTTTCCTAATTCTGGAGCTTTACACTTGATGTTTTTAGCAATTCCAATTTCAACTGGTTCATGGCAGCTGCAGTTACATGTTCATGCAATGGTCATGATATTTTCATGCGCCTGACCCACACACCCAATAAATATATACAGTAAAAATTGCATGTAAATCACTATTGAAGGCATTGCACAAGTTACATGAAAGTTAACAGGGTTCTGCGGTTCTTTTTTACTGATGATCTATCTATCTGGATAGATCATCAGTATCTGATCGTCGAGGGTCTGACACCTGTGACCCCCACCGATCAGCTGTTTGAGAAGGCAGTGGCACTCCAGCAGCCCTGCGGCCCTCTCGCTGTTTACTGCAGGCCCAGTGACGTCTCGACTAGTATCACTGACCTGGGCGCGGCTAAGCCCAGTTCACTTGAATAGAGTTTAGCCGTGCCCACTAATCTGATACAGATGACCTATCCTGAGGTCATCAATATTTAAAGGGGTTGTCTCATCATGGACAATGGGGGCATATCGCTAGGATATGCCCCCATTGTCTTATAGGTGCAGGTCCCACCGAGAACGGATCCCTGCAAGGTGGTGGCTGGAGGACTCCGGTCCAGCCACCACCAAGCCGGCTCCCCATAGAAGTGAATGGGAGCGTACCGCGCATTCGTGGCCCCCACTCCCATTCATTTCTATGGAGCTGACGGAAATAGCCGAGCCAGCGCTCGGCTAATTTCGCCGGCCCCATAGAAAATGAATGGAGGGTGGCTGCGCATGCGCAGTGCGCCCTTCTTCACTTGCAGGGCTCCATTCTCAATATAGGTGCGGGTCCCAGCGGTGGGACCTGCACCTATAAGACAATGGGGGCATATCCTAGCGATATGCCCCCGTTGTCCATGATTAAACAACCCCATTAAATATTGATGACCTCAAGATAGGTCATCTGTATCAGATTAGTGGGTGTTCATACTTATCAGCTATACAGATCAGCTGCCGGTGCTGGAAACTATACAGTATGCGGAAGGCTCAATCTACTGTGTAGTTTTCATGGTTGGTGTATTTTCTGTTACTGGCACCTGCCCATAACAGCACATCATGGGGGTGCTGGGTGTTGGCCTCCCGCGATCTGATATTGACCACCTATTATGAGGACAGGCCCTCAATATCCGAAAAACCCTTTAATTCTCAATAAATGGAAACTATTGATGACACGTAAAGGTCTTTAGCTTCTCCTCTGTTAACAGTACTTACCTATCTTTTATGGTAACCTACCAGCTGAAGATTCTTTTATACTAATACAGATGATCTTTATTACTAGAGCACTATTTATTTTGAAATATTATGAAATACCACTCTGTTATAATTGGTGAATATAATATCTTTAAAATATAACATATTTCATATATCATTTAGGCAATAAATGCTGCCAAATTTGGAGTGATTGGCCTCATTGTGTATACAGACCCCAAAGATATCAATGATGGTTATGCTAGTAAGTCTCAGACATATCCCAATTCCTGGTACATGCCCCCATCTGGGGTCGAGCGGGGATCCTATGTTGAAGACTTTGGAGATCTGCTCACGCCGTATTATCCTGCTAAAAGTAAGTACAAGCCATCCTATTACTGAACGTTCTCTGTTTTCAGAGCTCGCGTACTATACATATCCCTATTATTATTACTATTCTATTATTTAGACTATTTCTTCTCCATATCTATTTGTGTGACTCAAATCCAAGTTGTTTCATATTATCAACCATGAAAATGTTTTTCAAGATTTTTCCTACAGAATTAATGAAAATGACATTAAAGGACGCCCCCCAATCCCGACTCAACCAATAGGTTTTGAGGATGCAGAGGAACTTATATGGTAAGGGGTACATGACAACTGAATTGTGCTTAAAATTTTGCTTTAAGTTAAAATTTGCTGTACTTTTGGAACCACTTTAAAAAAGACTTGTCACCTCTCCTGACATGTCTGTTTTAGGGTCTCCTTACATTGTCAGTGTAATAACTGTTCTGGAGCATCTATTCTTATGACTCTGTGTTGTTCTATTCCTTTATTATTCCTGCTAGAATTTATAAATGAATTACTAGTATTTTGCAGTGAAGGAGGTCCAGCTGGGTGTTTCCAGTTGGGGGTTTGAAAACTATCCAATCAGTGCTGCCAGTGAAGGACTGTGCAGAAACACCCCCTCAACTGGTAACACCCATCTGGACCTTTATTATAAACTGCTAGTGATTCATTTATAACTTCTAGCAGGAATAATAAAGGAATAGCATGACATAGAGTCATAAGAACAGATGCTCCAGAATTATTATTACATGGGGAATGTAAACAGCGATTAAAACAGACATGTCAGGAAAAGGGACATGTCCTCTTTAAAGCACAACTCCAGTCAAAGCAGAAAATGCATCTTTCAGTATCCTATTCCTCCTCCTCCACCCTTAGTTTGAGGAGCTGTTTAGATTGGTTGTTCCATTAGGACTATCCCAGTCCATACGCCCTATTGGGGTACATGGGTGTCCGAGGAGAGAACACTAACAAGCAGCAGTTCTTGCTCTTTCTTTGTTTTCTTGGGGTGCTTTGGATCTGTGGTGAGTCTACCCGTGTACTTACAAAAATCACCTTGAAAGAGGAAGGTAATTGTCCATGCATAATGGATAAATTATGTGTTAGGCCAGGGATGGACAAACTGCGGCACAATTCCCGCCATGCCCTGCTGTAGGCTGATAGCTGCAAGCAGTCATTGCATGCTGGGAGTTGTAGTTTTGAAACAGCTGGAGAGACGCAGTTTGCCCTTCTCTTTGTTAGGTGAAGTAATTTACATGCATAACCAAATTTTTCTAATTGATATGTCACTCCTACTCTCACAGTCAACTGAATGGTCCAGAAGCTGACAATTCCTGGCAAGGTGGTTTGTCATGTAAATACAACATTGGGCCCGGTTTTCGTCCAGATGGAAAGTTTAATGACTCGTAAGTTCTTTCTTATTTCACTTGATACTAATACCTTGTAATATTGACATGAAGTTACTGCATTGATACGGTAGTATTGTTCTCTTGGGACCAATAAAGAGGCCCTCTAGCATTTTTTCCTCTATTAGCCCCAATATGGTAGTGTAATTCAATGATTGCATCAATTACTTCTTGACGGTGTTACTTACTGTAACAAAGGCGTTTCTTTTTTTAGGTCGTCAACCAGTTTCTTTCCTTTTCTTTTTTTGCCCGTCTAGCCAGGCTGCACCACTTTTCCTAAAAGTTCCAACCTACCCCTCTGATGATCTTGCATAAGGAGACATACCAATGCAGATCCACAGAGCTACTGTAGAGAGTTGATATCCCATGGCTTACTGAGCCATTATGTCAAACCAGAGGTGGAGAAGAGGTACGGAGAGGGGAAATCTTTAGCGAGAAGAGCTGCATTATAGAGGTTCTTCAAGACCGGGAACCACATTTGATATCTGTAGGCAGGGTGAAAGGGTTAAATAAAGACTCTCTCTGTGACTGGCGCTCTGGTTCCAGCACGGAGCTTCCTTCTCCTCTGCTTCTGGTTCCCACTGGACCAGAAGTCTGACATGCCGTCTACACACATCCCCACTGTCAATCAGGGCCCTAAGTGGTGGCATTGGTCATCTGCCTTGCCGGAACACATCATCGGTGAGGCCAACGATTGGCTGGCAGTCGTGATGCGAGTGTACATGGCATGACGTATTTCTAGTCCCGTTGGGACCAGAAGCCGAGGAAATGGGAGTGCCGGTGAAAGCTGAATCTTTTTTTTTTTTTTTATTCCTTGCACTCTGCTTGCACATAAAAAGGGTTCCCAATCTTGGAGAACTCCTTTAAGGCACTTACACAACAATGTAGCAGCTGAAAGTATCCCACCAGAAGATGTGAATCTTTCCAAATACAGAAACACTTAAAACCTCCAGTGGGGTCACCATTGGATAATGGAACCCAATGGACAGGAGGAATACATCAATTTTTCTCAGGAAAAGAAAAAGGATAGTTAAGTAATACAAGGACAATTACATATAATTCCACAATATGTATCTAAAGAGGTACTCTAGTGTTGTTTCTATTTATTAAAGCACTGAGTTGAGTGGCACTACATTTTATTTATTGTACACCCCTAATTCTCATGTGGTTTTAGTGAAAATTGAATACTTATTGAGGGGTAAACAAATTACAAAACTCTAAACATATGTGTGACAGTATCTGCCTCTACATTTACAAGGTTTCAATGTGTATTATAGCTTCAACACCCCAACTTAATACGTTTTACTGCACCATACTCGGCTTACCACTGGTTTCTACACCATTAATTGTGTGTAATGGGTCTTAGTTCTTTTACTGGGGAGCTATTATAAGATGCAATGCCTGAAGGACATAGCTGTACGAGGGCCTGATTTTTGCAGGATGAGTTGTATTTTTTAATGAGACCATTTTGGCTTACATATAACTTTTCCATTAACGTTTATTATGTTTTTGTTTTTAATGGAAAAAATAAATAAAAAAATCGTTCATTGTGTGGCATAAACCAGTGTTTCCCAACCAGTGTGCCTCCAGCTGTTGCAAAACTACAACTCCCAGCATGCCTGGACAGCCTTTGGCTGTGCGGGCATGCTGGGAGTTGTAGTTTTGCAACAGCTGGAGGCACACTGGTTGGGAAACAGTGGCATAAACAATATGTAAACTTCTGCAGGTCATTATGATTGCGAAAATACCAAATGTATGCTTTTTGCATGGATTTTTTTAATGTATATACTTTTACTTTCTACAAAAACACTTGGTTGACTTTTTATATTCCTTGGTACCATTTTGGGATGCATATGACTGGGTGCAGAAATATCTATTATGTGTACTTTTTAATTTAAATTTTTTGACATAAGAAAGAATTTTAATAAGGAAATGGTTGGTTTGAGTTCCTTTTCCTTTTTCAATATTTTTTAGAAATTGTATTCAATTTTTTTTAGCCCCACTAGGGGACACATTCTGACACACTTATTGCTCATATGATACACCAAAATACTTATGTATTGCAGAGTATTATACCTGTCAGTATTACACTTACTGGAAGATTGTGACTTTGGCGGTCTGTGTTTGCTGGGATTCCTCTGCTCCCAGTGGGCACAGCCGCCAGATGCCTTATCCCAGTGATGGGCAAAGTGCGGCTCTCCAGCTGTTGCAAAACTACAACTCCCACCATGCCCTGCTGTAGGCTGAAAGCTGTAGACAGTCTTTGCATGCTGGGAGTTGTAGTTCTGCAACAGCTGGAGAGCCGCACTTTGCCCATCACTGCCTTATCCCATCGCCAGCTCAGATGCTCTGGCAGTCTTTGCCTGTCAGAGTAGATCTGCTCCATCTATGCTGGCTACAGCCTACTCCTCCTGCTTGTTGCACACTCTCTCCAGTTCTTAAAGGGCCAGCATGCTCCATAATCTGTTCAGTTTATGACTAGCCTCCTTGCAGTATTTAAAGGGAGTCTTTCACCCCCCCAAACCCTATTTTTCAGTACTCACATCTTCCTGATCTAAATTGCCCCTCCATTAAAAAGCCTCTTACCCCATTGTTTCATAGCTTACCTATCTTCATAAAATGACTTTTATTGCAGCTGTTAATCACAGCTGAAGGTGCCCAGGGGTGGCGTCATACCGGCCGGTTCCCAGGCCGCGAGCTCATCTTCCTAAGTGTCCACGCCCCCTTTCACCCAGACGGCCCGCCCAGTGTCTTCTGCTTGTCCTCCTCCTCAAGTGGCCAAATCCCGCGCCTGCGCCAAGGATCCGGCAGTCCGCTCTGAACAGCCCTCCGATGCAGCGCTTCCAGGAGTATCGCTGTACGGCCCGCGCCTGCGCACAGGATACCCCGATGCTTGCTCCAGTAATTGGGAAACCAGTGCGCAGGCGTGGGATTTAGCCACTTCAGGAGGAGGCTAAGCAGAAGACACTGGGCGGGCCGTCTGGGGGAAAGGGGGCGTGCATCTCCAGTCTCGTACCTTTTCAGGAAAGCTTACAATGAGCATGCTGCCACCACACAGCAAGATGAGCAGCTTTTACCCTCACCCTCGTGTCCTTCCTCTTCCCTTGTAGATTGTAAGCTCCTACAGGCAGGGTCCTCTTCTCTTTTGTACCAGTCTGTTAATTTTTTTTTGTTTGTATTTGTTTTAGTTTTTATTTTATTTGTATATTATATATATGTAACCATCTCTTGATGTACAGCGCCATGGAATTAATACCTCTATATTTAAATAAATAATAATAATGATATATGTAATCATGGTAATCTCCCTTCTTCCATCAGTGATGTCCAGGTCAATGTTTATAATTATGCAGAAGTTAAGTCCTCAGCAAATGTGATGGGCATTATCAGAGGAAGCGTGGAGCCTGGTAAGAGAACTAACAGTTATTATTTTACATTAACATGGTTTATTTTTTACAGAATAGTAAAAACTATACAGTAAACCGTACAGACAAAATATATACTTTATTAGATGAAAATGACATTAAAATCATTAAACGGTAACAGATTTCATACTATGAAAAAGAAACCCCCTCAAAATATACACATGTAACAGCCCAAAATCTAAGAGATATCCCAGATATCCAACCTTCCAATTGTCATTCAAAAGAGTTTTTCTTCAGGGAGGAACAAGAATACCAGACTTCCAAAAAGCAAAATTTAGCCAACTAAGAGAGGCCATAGGCCTAACTAACTGGGACATAGTCCTCAAAAATAAAAATACAGCAACAAAATGGGACATTTTTAAAAGCATCCTAAAATCTAAATATGAGAGGTACATACCTTATGGGAATAAAAGGTTAAGGAACAAGTAAAAAACAATGTGGATAAATAGAACTGGAAAGAAAGCAATAAAAGACATAAAGAAGGCATTTAAAGCACTAAAAAAGAAGGGGAGCGAGTAAGCACTAAAAAAATATAAGGAAAAAAAATAGAATATGTAAAAAACTAATAAAAGCAGCCAAACTAGAGACTGAGAGATTAATTGCCAAAGAGAGCAAAACTAACCCTAAAATGTTCTTCAATTATATAAATTGTAAAAAGTATAAATCTGAAGGTGTCGGCCCTCTACAGAGTAATGAGGGGGTAGTTGCAGAGAGCAATGAGGAGAAAGCAAAGCTATTATATATTTTTTTCTCCACTTTATTCATTGTGGAAAATAAACTGCCAGATGAAATACAGAATGTAAAAGAAAATTCCCCATTAAAAGTTACATGTCTTTTTACCTAGGCTACTATATATTTTGCAGACCCTGCCTAATCCCCTCCCTCAATCCTTCCTGGCACGGGTCCGCAGACTCTTTTCTTCATTTGTGTGGGGTGGCTGCAGACCCAGGTTGGCATATAGGGTTCTCACTAAGCCCATAATTAAAGGAGGTTTTGGACTCCCCGATGTAGCTGAGTATTATAGAGCTATTCAGCTCAGATTACACTCTGAAATTAGTAACCCTACAGTCTACAGACTGGGCTGCCAGGTAGCCAGAAGCCTACTAGGCCCTAAGGGTGTAGCGACCTTATGGGATCCTAAATTAGCGAGGAATCACAACACGGGTGGGGGAGGTGCGGACCCATTTTAGGGAGTTTTGAATACTTGGCCAAAAATATCACCACTCTTGCGCACTTCCCCATGCATATGTCCGTTCACTCCCACTTGCTATGTCCCATACTTAGTTATACAGGGCTTCCAGGATGACTTAGGCCTTTGGAAGGCGCTAGGCCCTGTGGCAATAGGAGATATCTTGAAAAAACGGATAGTCCCTTCTATTCAAAGCCTGACATCAAATTTTCCTCACATACCATGGTCATCCATACACTACTCACAGTTTGTGAGAGTTTGCACTCAATATCTAGCTTGTAGCCCTAGCAAACTTCCCACTTGGTACGACATGATCTTACTACAACAAATGGGCAAAAAAGGAACCATTTCTAAAATATACAATAAATTATTAGAGGAGGCTGGTCCTTATAGACCCTGGTTCATCTCCCAATGGGAAAAGGATCTGAATATCACTTTCGATGACAGTACAGTAGCCAAGATCTTGTGTCACTCTCATGGATATTCTAGGTGTATTAGGATCCAAGAGAACGCCTACAAACTGGTGACCAGGTGGTACAATACTCCGGCCAAATTACACGCCATGGACCACTCACGCTCAGATCAGTGCTGGAGATGTAAGGGGTCTACAGGCACTCTGTTTCATATCTGGTGGTCTTGCCCCTTGATAACCTCATTCTGGGACATGATTTCTAAGTATATCGTGGATATTGTCCCCTCCTCGTCACCACTGACCCTCTTAGTGGTTCTGTTGAACTTGTCTCGCTAAGCATTCCTTGCTATCCTCCCTAATAGCTGCGGCAAAACTCCTGATTCCAATGTTTTGGCTCACCAATAAAACACCGGGGTTGACGAATTGGATTAATAAAGTACAGGAGATCCGCCTGTTGGAGGAGATGTCTAGTTGGGAATCCTTGTCTCACGATAAACATCTACAGATCAGGGCTCCATGGCTGAAGTGGTAGGCTGATAACCAGGGTGTGCTAGCCTCTCAGGCAGCATATATTCCTGCTAGCAGTAATTAATAATTTTTATCTTATATGCTCTGTCGCAATCACACGATGAAGGGATTGTACCTAGCTGGTGCAAATATTAATGTCTAGTAGCCTGTTCCTGGCTAACTTAAACTCCACGTAGAACAACATATGTGAACCCTTAGATGTTTTTCCACCAATCTCACCTTTCACCGTGGCTTTTCTCTCCTGTAACTGTGATTCAACTGTATATGTAATGTGATTGCCGTCAACCATTATTCATGCGTCGCGTAACAATGCTCTGAAGATCTTATATATGAACCTCGTATGATCTGTATCAGACCAAAGATGTACCTTTATGTTCACGTTTATCATTCGATGTGCACTTTACTTTTGTCTCACTATTGATGATAATCTTAAACAAAGATTTGTTAAAAAAAAAAAGTGACCTGTCTGACCCAGGAAGAAGTACAGCGGCGTCTTAAAAAGATTAAAATAGACAAATCGCCAGGACCAGATGGCATACACCCCCGTATCATAAGAGAATAAAGTAATGTTATAGCCAGACCCCAATTTCTGATATTTAAGGACTCTATACTGACAGGGAGTGTTCCACAGGATTGGCGCATAGCAAATGTGGTGCCAATATTCAAAAAGGAATTATAGGCCGGTAAGTTTAACATCTGTCATGGGTAAACTGTTTGAAGGTTTTCTAAGAGACGATATCTTGGAGTACCTCAATGAAAATAAGCAAATAACGCCATATCAGCATGGCTTCATGAGGGATCAGTCACGTCAAACTAATTTAATCAGTTTCTATGAGAAGGTAAGTTCTAGACTTGACAGCGGGAATCAATGGATGTCTTATATCTGGACTTCTCCAAAGCATTTGACACTGTACCACATAAAGGGTTAGTATATAAAATGATAATGCTCGGACTGGGAGAAAATGTCTGTATGTGGGTAAGTAACTGGCTCAGTGATAGAAAACAGAGGGTGGTTATTAACGGTACACACTCAGATTGGGTCACTGTAACTAGTGGGGTACCTCAGGGGTCAGTATTGGGCCCTATCCTCTTCAATATATTTATTAATGATCTTATAGAAGGCTTGCACAGTAAAATATCAATTTTTGCAGATGACACTAAACTGTGTAAAGTAATTAACACAGAAAAGGACAATATACTGCTACAGAGGCATCTGGATAGATTGGAGGCTTGGGCAGATAAGTGGCAGATGAGTTTTAACACTGACAAATCTAAGGTTATGCACATGGGAAGGAATAATGCAAGTCACCAGTACATACTAAATGGTGAAACACTGGGTAACACTGACATGGAAAAGGACCTAGGAATTTTAGTGAACAGCAAACTAAACTGTAGAAACCAGTGTCAGGCAGCTGCTGCCAAGGCCAGTAAGATAATGGGATGCATCAAAAGGGGCATAGATGCCCGTGATGAGAACATAGTCCTACCACTTTACAAATCACTAGTCGGACCACACATGGAGTACTGTGTACAGTTCTAGGCTCCTGTGAACAAGGCAGACATAGCAGAGCTGGAGAGGGTTTAGAGGAGGGCAACTAAAGTAATAACTGGAATGGGGGAAATACAGTACCCTGAAAGGTTATCAAAATTAGGGTTATTCACTTCAGAAAAAAGATGACTGAGGGGAGATCTAATAACTATGTATAAATGCAATGCCCCAGAGTGGCATTACCACCTTTGCACCTAGCTACTGTCTTTATTGGTTAACCTCATGCCAACCTCATGTATTTATTCCAAGTCCTTCACAATGCGCATTTCCTATTTCTTGTAACTGTTATGTTATCATGTAGTTCACCTGGTTCACCAGTAGGTGGCAGAAAACATTGCAGAGCTACAGTTAGAGAGAATGGAACCCTTGTTTCCATTCTGACTCTCCCTCTAAGGAGGGGAGGGGACTAGTTAGTTAGAGGTCAGTCTAGTACACCCCAGCTAGGGGAAGGGTGTGCAGCAGGTGCATGTCCCTGCTGGACGTGCCCCAGCCAGGCAAAGCGAGCCAGCTGGAGCACCTTTAGCTCTGCTGGATATAAAGGCCACAGCTTGAAGCCTCCGAAGCCAGGAGGAGATTCCCGGGACAAACCTAGAGACAGACTACACAGAGAGAAGTTGCAGCATACAGCAAAATCAAAGTTACACAGCCTGTCAGTGCAACAGAGCCAGAGAGCCACAGATGTAGCAGAGTTGTGTGTGCCTGTCAGAGTATTAGAGCTAAAGCCTGCTGGGACCAAGAGAAAGTCTGTAAACTGTTGTGGAAACATTTATCAAAAGTAAAGCTGTTATTGATGACAGATATGGTTTAGGAGCATCTGTCAGCAGCTTTGTACCTATGGAACTGGCTGACCTGTTATATGTGCGCTTGGCAGCTGAAGGTATCTGTGTTGGTTCCATGTTCATATGTGTCTGTATTGCGGAGAAAAATAATGTTTTAATATATGCAAATGAGCCTCTAGGAGCAATGGGGGCCTTGTCGTTACTCCTAGAGGCTCAGTTCTCTCTGCAACTGCCGTAGCCTCTGCACTGTGATTGACAGGGCCAGGCAGTGTAAAGATTGCAAGTATAAAGATTTTTTCCTTGGCTGCACACTTATGCTCCACTCACATATGCACAACTGCCCACCACACTTCTGGGCCTGAATCCCCCTACCCGTGCACTGAGTTCTTGTTTAAGTGCCCTCTGCTGTTCATTACAGGTCCAGTATTCTTTTTTCATGGGGACTGCATGTATTCACTAAGACACACATCTCAGGATAGCTGATTATTTCATCCAATATCTATTAAAGGGGTTTTCCGGGCTCCTGATATTGATGCCCTACTCTCAGGTCATTGGTGACATGCCGCACCCCTGCCGAGGCTGGAACTGGCACTGTGACTGGAACAGGAAACCCAGCTCCATTCAAAGTGTACTGGTCACGCTGGGTTACTGCAGCTGAACTGGTATGGTCAGTACACGTTGAATGGAGCCGTGCTTCCTCTACCATTCACAGTGCTAGTTCCAGCATTGGAGACTACAGGGAACAGCTCATTGGTAACTGTGCGGGGTGTGAGACCCTCATCGATCAGGTAATAATGAGCTATCCTGAGGACAGGCCATCAATATCTGGACCCTGGAAAACCCCTTCCAACTCTAGTCCCAACCCTTCTTTCCTTCCATCAGCTGCTCCCATACACATTACATGGTCAGCCGGTTACCTCGTACACTGTGCTCTGTACTGGTGAGCCCGGTTTATCATTTTGTGCATATACACTGGGAGATTATCATGCAAAGAACTGAAAATAATGAATCTATATCTATATTATCATAATCTGTGGAATAATAAGGATATCCCAAAATGTCCCAATGCATCTCAATGCCCTGTGTGTGCTTACAGATAGGTACATCATGTACGGTAATCACAGAGACAGCTGGGTCCATGGAGCAATAGACCCCAGCAGCGGTACCGCAGTCATGCTGGAAATTACAAGGGTGCTTGGAACCAAGGTCAAAGCAGGTAACACCCCCTTCCTGTCCTCTGATGCTCCTCTGTAGTGTTCCTTGCATGTCTGCTTATCAGTAACTAGTACCAGTTGTATTATAATTATTATATTACTATTATAGTATTATTATAACCTGTTTATTGGTTCCTTACATCTGTATAGTCTGATAATTGTGTTTTATCATGTGTGATAACCAGTGATTCCATGATGTAGGGTGGACTTTGGGAGATCATTTCTGATATGATATCTAGTATCGCTGATGCGTATATTACAACATGATGATTACTTGGATGAACAGTAATTAAAAAATAAAAAATAAAATACTAGGTAATGTAAGTCATCGGCCCGTCAAATTGTTAAAAATGGATTTCCCTGTTTCTTCATGTTCTTTTGTGAACGACACTCCACCTAGTCATAGGGATTGTCATTTAGGCTTTCCAGACTCTTCCCAGACTCCCAAATCCCCACTAATCTCAAGACATTTATTGTTAATAGGCAAATGGCGTCCACGTCGAACTATCATTTTTGGAAGCTGGGGAGCAGAAGAATTTGGTTTAATTGGATCTACAGAATTTTCAGAGGTAAAAATATTATGTTATCTCTCGCCTTGCCATGATGTCTGTCCTAATGCTAAAGTTTATTAGCAGCGTATTATATAAAAAGCTCACAAGGTCAGCTCACAATATCTAATGACACATTTGCCCAAATTTCTAAGGCCCCTTTCATACGAGCGTGTCCGGATTAGGTCCGGATGCGTTGCGAATGCATTCAAAACTGTGCGATTTCACAGGCAAAGCCATTCAGTTTTGCCTGCGATTGCGTTCAGTTGTTCAGTTTTTTCCACGCGGGTGCAATGCGTTTTGATGCGCTTTTCACACGCGTGATAAAAAACTGAAGGTTTACAAACAACATCTCCTAGCAACCATCAGTGAAAAACGCAACGCACCCGCACTTGCTTGTGGATGCAATGCGTTTTTCACTTCTATGGGGCTAGGGCTGTGTGAAAAACGCTGAATATAGAACATGCTGCGATTTTCACGCAACGCACAAGTGATGCGTGAAAAAAACCGCTCATGTACACAGACCCATTGAAATGAATGGGTCAGGAATAAGTGCGGGCGCTATGCGTTCACATCACGCATTGCACCCGCATGGAAAACTCGCCCGTGTGAAAGGGGCCTAACTCTGTCAGAAAAATTCAGGCGTGACTGTAGTTAAAGCACAAGCTCTCCCCCTAAATCTGAATGCAGATGTTGCTCCCACCAGGCAGGCAGAAGGACAGTGGCAGGAGCCCCTCAGTGTAAGGACCTTGAAACTTAAAATCTCAAGGAACGTGGCGTATTTCATGGGTGCTGGTTAATTCCTCCCAGTCCCAATCCTTTCAATGGAAGCCAGCACTGAGGATCGCGGAGCGGCGCTGCCTCCCAATGAAACTGAAAATGAGAGGCAGAAAGAAAACATCTGCCAGAGGGATTTCAGGGAAATTTTGTGGATTGGCCGTGTGCACCAAAATTCCAAAGAAAAAATCACTGTGTGAATGGCCCTTTACTTTAGAACTCCCTATTATAATATAAGAATCAGAAACAACTAGGTTTTACTATAGGACCCTGCTGTGTGCATTATCCATTACTGTGTACATTATTCCTGCCCTGTGACATCATGTGTGCATTATAACATGACATCATTATATTTTTTTCTTATGCTATAATATTGCAGTGTGCACAGTAACCCTTCTTGTATGCATTATCTCTCTACTGTGACATCACTGTGTGCATTATCCCTCTACTGTGACATCACTGTGTGCATTATCTCTATACTGTGACATCACTGTGTGCATTAACCCTTTACTGTGACATCACTGTGTGCATTATCCCTCTACTGTGACATCACTGTGTGCATTATCCCTCTACTGTGACATCACTGTGTACATTATCTCTATACTGTGACATCACTGTGTGCATTAACCCTCTACTGTGACTTCACTGTGTGCATTATCTCTATACTGTGACATCACTGTGTGCATTAACCCTTTACTGTGACATCACTGTGTGCATTATCCCTCTACTGTGACATCACTGTGTGCATTATCTCTATACTGTGACATCACTGTGTGCATTAACCCTTTACTGTGACATCACTGTGTGCATTATCCCTCTACTGTGACATCACTGTGTGCATTAACCCTCTACTGTGACATCACTGTGTACATTATCTCTATACTGTGACATCACTGTGTGCATTAACCCTCTACTGTGACTTCACTGTGTGCATTATCTCTATACTGTGACATCACTGTGTGCATTAACCCTCTACTGTGACATCACTGTGTGCATTATCTCTATACTGTGACATCACTGTGTGCATTAACCCTCTACTGTGACATCACCATACGTATTGAAAAAGAAAAGTAGGGGCGCTTCCCTAGTGTAACTCCTTCAACAGTAAAATATCAGTCCCCCAGATAATGGCAGAAGCTATCACCATGCATTATCCTTGTACAGTGACATCACTGTGTTTATTATCCTTGTACAGTGACATCACTGTGTACATTATCCTTGTACAGTGACATCACTGTGTACATTATCCCTGTACTGTGACATCACTGTGTACATTATCCCTGTACAGTGACATCACTGTGTTTATTATCTCTGTACTGTGACATCACTGTGTACATTATCTCTATACTGTGACATCACTGTGTACATTATCCCTGTACTGTTACATCACTGTGTACATTATCCCTGTACTGTGACATCACTGTGTACATTATCCCTGTACTGTGACATCACTGTGTTTATTATATCTGTACTGTGACATCACTGTGTACATTATCCCTGTACAGTGACATCACTGTGTTTATTATCTCTGTACTGTGACATCACTGTGAACATTATCCCTGTACTGTGACATCACTGTGTACATTATCCCTGTACTGTGACATCACTGTGTTTATTATCCCTGTACTGTGACATCACTGTGTTTATTATCCCTGTACAGTGACATCACTGTGTTTATTATCCCTGTACAGTGACATTGCTGTACTTATTCTGCCTGTTGTGTGACATCCCTGTGCACATTATCCTATTACTGTGACATCACTGTACATAAATCTGTAAGTAACCCAAATTCCACAGTAGAAGATCCGGCTGTGCCCTATTAACTGGTGTCCTGTTCCAATGCTGTGGTGTCCAGTTCTCCCCTCCGGTCTGTGTTTACACGGCTGAAGCAGTGACATAGCCATGTAATCTAATTGACTGCTGCAGCCAGTACTCAGCAGTATACAGAACGAGACTGCTGGGGCCAGTATACCTCATGGCTGCAGCAGTCATATAGGGTATACTGCTATGTGACTGCAGTAGAGGGGATATAGGATCTATTTTATTACATTTAGGGGCTTAAAAGAGTTGTCCCATGAAAAAGAAATTTTTTAAAGCAGCACCTGGATGTGAATACTTTTGTAATTGCACGTCATCAAAAATTTAGTATGACCACTGAGTTACTCAATAAAATGTATCTGTAGAGTGCCCCCTGCTGTTTGTTCTTTTCCTTTTCTCTCTGTCTACCACACTGAGGTGGTCGAACATGCTCAGTTGCAGCCTTCAACTGTCACCATTAGTCCTATCTACTTCTAGAAGTTGGGACAGTTACAGGGAGAAAGCTGCAGCAGAAAGGGCATGGCCCCTGAGGTGCTAATCTGAAGAGAATCTAGTAGAGCAAATGGAGCAAAAGAATGAGGAGATCTCTGGATCCATGTGAGGAACAAGGCTGGTTCTAGCTTTGTTAGAAACAGATTGTCATGTACTATATGATGTCTAATTTTCACTTTTTACATTAATCAATGGACAATTCTTTTAAGGAAGTTTGATATGATGCAGCAGGGTTAACCACCAAACTCTTAACTCAACTTTCTTAACTCATCGCACTATCTTGAAACAAAAGCCATTGAAAAGCAATTGAATGCATTTCCTTAACGCATTTAGTTTAGATGACACGTCCCATAAAGCATGTGTGTTACCTCTACTACTTCTGTAGGTCCTGGCACCTCTTGAATCTTGAAGGAATGCCTAGCTACCACTCTACGTGCAGTGGGTATCATTAACTGACCGTTAAAACACTGGATCAGATACAATCTAACTACGAAGCGCTAGAAGCTGTTTATTAGGTTTTTTGGACTAACGGATCATTTCCTTCCTTTTCTGTGTAGGACTACTACAGTAAACTAAGGGACAGGACTGCAGTATATATCAATGTGGACATTTCTGTGTTTGGTAAGGTCCAATTAAGTAACTGCTGTTAAGTTGTTATGATTTAGTTTTGGAGAAATATGTATTATGTACAGCGACAGACTGGGAACTTAAAGTGGCCCTGGAAAAACTACTAAAAGTGGCCCCATTTTGTAGTCGGGTCCAACTTGATAGAAGGCAGGGCCAGCATTATCATATTGTGGCACATTATACCACCCCAACAGAGCCAAATACCACAGCCCATCCCAAAATACTGCCCCAAAAACTTTCACTGGCCGGCCGTGAGGAGGGCTCAGGCGGCCCCCTGGGTATCAGCCCACCAGGTCTATGGCCAATCCGCCCCTGATAATGTATGATTGTACAGAAACATGAAAACAGAGAGAGTTTTTGAGATTGCTAAGGATATGTATGACACTCTTGAATTCCAGGATATGGTTTATTATTCACAGCACTGACCTAATTCATTGGGTTGTCCCACAATTATATATTACATTTCTCTCTTACATCACACAAAACATGACAATTTTTCAATTTGAGTCCTTTAAAAAAATGAAACGAGTACTCGCCATTACACTGCACTTCTGAGACAACGTACAGTCTAATGACGAGGAAGCAGCGCTCTCCAAACAGCCGATCGGCAGGAGTCTCAGGTGTCGGACCCCCACCCATCAGATGTTGATGGCCTTTCCTGAAAATAGGTCATCAATTAAAATTGCTGCACAAACCCTTTAATTCTGGGACAACATTTTTTATGATTAGATAACGTTTTTTATGATTAGATAACATTTTTTATGATTAGATACTGTACATTTACCATGAGTCATTTAAAAGAAATAGTAAATCTGGCGACAAAGTAGGGCCCTCCATAGTGTGGGTCTGCATGGGTGCTACTGGGTAAGGATAACCAGAAAAGGTTGTGCAATGGACCGGTACAAGTCAGTAGAAAATGTGTTCAGAACATTGGAATGCTGCACCTCCCCACTGAAGCTGGAGAACAGCCCCAATGATAGTAGGACGTAGACAGAAAATATTGGTTTGACTAGGCCGCTATCCAAAAATAAGATGACACTTTATTGATAAAAAAAAAAAAAAACATTAAAATAAAGTTAAAAAACGGAATAAAATTGGGCAAGTATGACACGTTTTAGAGGCGGCCCACCTCCTTCCTCAGATACCTACCTACGCCATGTTCTTATCAGTTAATGTCTCAGTCAGTGCCCACTTACTGCTCTATAGTGCTGTGGCATCAGCCGCTTTACAGGAGGGAGGGAGGGACTCACATTATGTTAGAAAAATGATGGGGTCGCTTATAGTTAAAGAGGACCTTTCATCTGGAAAAAAATTCTGAACTAAGTATCATGACATGTAGAGTGGCGCCCAGGGATCTCCCTGCACTTACTATTATCCCTGGGCACCGCTCCATTCTCCCGCTATGTCCTCCGGTATCTTTGGGGACTTGGTTATTCTAGGCGGAGCCTGCCCTTGTTCTCCTGGGCGTCACCTTCTCCCAATCGCAGCGCAGAGCTCATAGCCTGGGAGTTTTTTTTCTCCCAGGCTATGAGCTCTGCGCTGCGACTGGACAGAGCTACAGCCTGGGAGAAGGAGACGCCCAGGAGAACAAGGGCAGGCTCCGCCTAGAATAACCAAGTCCCCAAAGATACCGGAGGACATAGCGGGAGAACGGAGCGGTGCCCAGGGATAATAGTAAGTGCAGGGAGATCCCTGGGCACCGCTCCACATGTCATGATACTTAGTTCAGAATTTTTTTTCCAGATGAAAGGTTCTCTTTAATGTCAGGCACATGGTGTTATCAATTTAATACCTCCATGTGCCTCACATTAAGGGCTCATTCACACGACCGTGTTTTGTGCAAATTGTGGATCCGCAAAACACGGATACCGGCCCGTGTGCGTTCCGCCAATTGCGGACTGCACATGGTCAGCAATGTGATAGAAATGCCTATTCTTCTCTGCAATTGTGGACAAGAATAGGACATGCTTTATCTTTTTTTGCGGGGCCTCGGAATAGAAGCACGGATGTAGACAGCACATGGTGTACTGTCCGCATCATTTGCAGCCTTATTGAAATGAATGGGTCCGCAGAACCATTCATACGGTCGTGTAAATGAGCCCTAATGGTAAGTAACCCCATTGTGTACCTCACACATTAACCCCAAGGTAATATGGTACATCACAATAACACGTACCACTTAGGCCTCATGCACACGCAATTTTCGGTCCCCAATGTACTGGCAACATCCGTGCAGCGGCCGGGACGGATCGAGACCCATTAAACTTGAATGGGTCCGTGATCCGTCCTCACAGAAAAAAAATAGAACATGTTCTATTTTTTTGCAGTGCGGAGGCACGGACAGAAACACCACGGAAGCACTCCGTAGTGCTTCCGTAGGGTTCTGTGCCTCCGTTCCACACCGCAGCTCCGGATAGCAGAACCATTCAAGTGAATAGGTCTGAATCCGTGATGCAGGATGCACACGGCCGCTGCCTGCATATTCCGGACCTGCTGTTTGCTGGTCGCAATACAGCCACGGCCGGCATTTTCTAATGTTTGGCCTCATGCATATTTTGTGGCTCGGGCGCGGACTAATTCACTTCAATGGGGCCGCATCTTTTGCGTGTGCTGTCCACGTCCCTGGCTCAGTTCCGTGGCCCTGCAAAAAAAATAGAGCATGTCCTATTCTTGTCCGTTTTGCGGACAAGAATAGGCATTTGTACAATGGGCCGTGTTCCGTTCCGCAAATTGCGGAATGGAACGCGGAACAGCTTCCGTGTTTTGCGGATCCGTGGTTTGCGGACCGCAAAAAACCTACGGTCGTGTGCATGAGGCCTTTTTCTACCTTAAAGTCAATGGGACGATACATGAGAATTAGGGCTCATGCACACACAGCTATTGTGCGGCCGTTCCATGCATTAGGGACCGCAATTAGTGGTCTCCAATGCATGGGCAACATCCGTGCGGCGGCCGGGACGGATCCAGACCGTTTCATCTTGAGGCTTCCGTGGGGTTACAATCCGTGCTTCTGTTCCGCATCTCCGTGATTGCCGACCCATTCAAGTGAAAGCGTCCGCATCCATGATGCAGAGTACACACGAGCCGGTGCCCTTGTATTGCAGACCCGCCACATGCGGGCAGCAATACGGCCACGGGCACACAACAGCCGAGTGCATAAGCCCTTAATATAATCCATTGCCATCCGGGTTCATTTTTTTGTCCCATTCACTTCAATAACGGTAGAAGCAATGTACATTTTTTTAACAGCATCTATTAAGAGCAATGACAACTGATGATTTTTAGATTTTTATTGATTTTTTTGCTAGTAGTTAGTTCTGATCTTTTCTTAGAAACAAAAACCTGAGAAGAATGTTACTGAACCAATGTCAACTATACACCAGGAAAGGATTTCAGTGTAGTACGAGGTCAGAGGTTACAAAATAGGGCCCTTTGAAATGATCTGGATAGCATTAGAATAATTAGGGCATATTCACATGTGGCAGATCTGCGGCAGAAATTTCTGCAACTGAAAATCAGTTCCATACATGTAAATGGGATTGTTTCTGTGGAATTTGCATGGATTTCTGCAATGCCCTTTCAGATGAATGGGACAGTCACAGAAATCACTGCAACCAATCTGTTGCGTGTGAATGTTCGACAAAGATTTTCGTTTAGGTTACTGACATTTTTTTCTGAATTTTTATTTCTAACCAGCTAATGCAACACTAAGAGCCCAAGGGACGCCGCCGGTTCAGAATGTTATTTTCACTGCTGCAAAACAGGTAAAGTAATAGGAAACCTAACACCTTAAGGCTGCATTCACACGTTCGTGGAAAACGGTCCTTGTGATACCGGACTGGATTACTGCTTAGTGCAGGAGTGCACGGCGTCATTGGTTGCTATGTCGCCGTGCGCTTCCTGGTGCCGCCACAGTACAGTAATGCACTCCTATGATCTATACGAGTGCATTACTATACTGCGGCGGCAGCAGGAAGCGCACGGCGACATAGCAACCAATGACGCCGTGCGCTCTGCACTAAGCAGTAATTCAGTCCGGTATCACAAGGACCGTATTCCACGGACGTGTGATTACAGCCTAAAGCATGGATCAGCAACCTTCGGCACTGGCTGTGATGAAACTACAGCTCCCAGCATGCTCGATTCACTTCTATGGGAGGTCTCAGAACAGCTGAGCAAGTGTGCATGTCGGGAGTTGTAGTTTCACAACAGCTGGAGTACCTTAAAGGGAACCTGTCATCAACTTTATGCTGATCTCACGGAGGGCAGCATAAAGTAGTGACAGAAATGCTGATTTCAGCAGTGTGTCACTAATCAGCTAAAAGTAAGTGGTTGCCGAGATCCAGCATCATAATCATTGCAGCCCAGGCCTTGAAAAGAGTCAAATCTACCTGAGAAGAGTCATGGTTATTCCTAATCTCCTGCTCTCCCCACATATCTGCTGATGGTTGCCAGTTCTCTCCTAGAGAGAAAGGGAGAAAACTAGAAGACCTAGAATTCATGAATAACCAGGACTCTTCTCAGGTGGCCGTGACTCTTTCCCAGGGCTAGTCTGCAATGATTGTGATGTTGGTTCTCGGCAACCACTTACTTATAACTTATAAATGACAGACCGCTGAAATCATCTCACCTGTCACTACTTTATACTGCCGTTAGTATGGACAGCATAAAGGTGATGACAGGTTCCCTTTAATGGGTTGTCTAGCATTAGGAAAACATGACTGCTTTCTTCTCAGAAACAGCACCACCCCTGTTCACAGGCCCGGACACAGCTGATATATGTGCAGAGATCCAGCTTCCGTACACGGATGGTGCCAGACAGGAAAATGTAGCATGCAGCTTTTTTCTGTCGGGTGCTATTTGACATTGAGCATCATAAGTGATGCCCCGAATGTGTGTAAACGATCCCACAGAATCAGTTCTAGCTTCAGTTTCCCTCTGGCATTTTCAGCACCACGCCGAAGGGAAACTGACCCTGGTGGCAGGATATATGTGTGAAATGGGCCTAATACACAAGTAAGGCCTCATGCACACGACCGTTGTTTTGGTCCGCGTCCGAGCCGCATATTTTGCGGCTTGAGCGCAGACCTATTCACTTTAATGGGGCCACAAAAGATGCAGATAGCACTACGTGTGCTGTCTGCATCCATTGCACCGTTCCATGGCCCCGCAAAAAAAATAGAGCATGTTCTATTCTTGTCCGTTTTGCGGGCAAGAATAGGCATTTCTACAATGGGCCACGTTCCGTTCCGCAAATTGCGAAACGGAACGTGGAGCAGCTCCCGTGTTTTGCGGATCCGCATTTTGCGGATCGCAAAACACATATGGTCGTGTGCATGAGGCCTAAGGGTGGGTTCACATATGCGTTGTATATTCCGTTATACCGTTCCGTCATCACAGGGTTATAACAGAATATAACAGAATTTAAGGACACATAACGGATCCGTCTTGTTCCGTTACATGTCGACAGGACTTTTTTTTCCATCTTACATAACGGAACAAGACAGAACCGTTATTTGTGCCTACAGAACTTTATTAGGATGGATCAAAACGGAATGCCTCTTAGGGGTTCTGTTTTGTTTTCCGTCCTTAAATCCTGTTAAAACGCAACGGTATAACGGTGTATACAACGCCTATGTGAACCCACCCTAAGAATAGTCAGTCTCATGTGCTGTGAATTCAGTTATGTGGATAGAAGTTGCAGGAGGAGTAACCAGGCTGGTTAGAAAAGGACCCGTATTCCTGCTATGTTTTTTGAAGTAAATACCTGTAATGAAATAATCCTGGAGCATTGTTTTCTTATAATGCTGCATTGTGCCATTCCTCTGTTACCCCTCCTGGAAATGTATGAGTAAGTTAACATCCGGTTGTTGTCATCTCCCTTGTCATTGGAGTGTGTTCATACACAGTCTGATACTATCAGCACCGACTGGACAAGGCTCGACTGTGTAGAAACATGCCAAACTGACAACGTGAAAGTATTACCCAGTTGTCAATTTATTCAGACATTGCCAGGTAGAATCAAAGAAGAACAGCACAATACAAGTTTCTAAGAAAAAGATACCCCAGAATAGTTATTTCATGCGTAATACGTATTAAAGGGGTCATTTATCAAACTGGTGTAAAGTAGAACTGGCTTAGTTGCCCATAGCAACCAATCGGATTACACCTTTCATTTTACAAAGGAGCTGTCAAAAATGAAAGGTGGAATCTGATTGGTTGCTATGGGCAACTAAGCCAGTTCGATAAATGAACCCATAAGTATTTACTAAAACAGATTTGTCAGGAGACATGACCCGTTGTCTTTACAGGGGATATTCAAGGGTAAAACATTTTAGGACTATGCTTAGGATAACACAAGGCTCAGAAGCCTATTATCAGCAGACTAACCCTAAGTTCACACCTGAGCGTTTTACAGCGCGTTTTACAGCGTGTTCAAACGCGCTGTAAAACGCTCAACACATGAAAACCAATGCTTTCCTATGGCCCTGGTTCTCACTTGAGCGTTTTACAGCGCATTTGAATGCACTGTAAAACGCCTGACGCATAAACAAGTACTAGAGCTTTTTTTGGGGCGTTTGTCGCGCGTTTTGCGATTGACACCACAGTAGTCAATCACAATAACGCGCGTACGAACGCGTGTTTCCTATTTGCAGAAACGCGCTGAAATACGCGCGACAAAAACAAGCGTAAAACGCGCGTTTCTAGAACGCTCAGGTCTGAACCCAGGGTAAAGGGGTGCACTGCTTATCAGAAGATGCCCCTCCATTGATTGCACAGTCACAACATTCTTTCGGTAACCATTATCCTTGCTGGCGTGCTGCCGTCTTGTAATTCTGCTGATCAGCAGAGGTCCCTACCGATTACACATTGAAGGCTTATGCTAAGGATACACTATGTTTTACTCCTAGCAAACCCCTTTAGGGCTCATGCACACGGCCGGAGCCGTTTTTGCGGTCCACAAAACACATACCGGCCGTGTGTGGAACATCCTGCCCTCTATAGAACTTTCCTATGCTTGTCCGTAAAACGGACAAGAATAGGACTTGTTCTATTTTTTTGCAGGGATGCAGGGCGCATATACGGATTCGGACAGCACACCGTGCTCTGTCCGCATCTTTTGCAGCCCCATGGAAGTTAACGGGTCCGCATCCAATGGCAGATTTGTTGTAGAAATATCTTTAAGGGCTCATGCACACGAACGTATTTTCTTTCCGTGTCTGTTCCGTTTTTCTTTTGCGGACCTTATGTGGAACCATTCATTTCAATGGGTCATCCAAAAAAACGGAAGGTACTCTGTGTGCATTCCGTTTCCGTATGTCTGTATTTCTGTTCCGCAAAAAAAATAGAACATGTCCTTTGTCCGCATTAGGATAGTACAAGGATAGTACTGTTCTATTAGGGGCCGGCTGTTCTGTTCCGCAAAATACGTAATGCACACGGACGTCATCTGTATTTTTTGAGGATCCATTTTTTTGCAGACCGCAAAATACATACGGTCGTGTGCATGAGCCCTAACCGAAATGTGACTGCAGAAATGGATCTCCGAAAGCCCCATTCAGATGAATTGGACATTCACAGAGATTTCTGCAAAATATCTGCCACATGTAAATTTAGGAGGATCCTCTGAAAACCTGTTAGAAGGTTCAGGGCTTAAACTTAAATGCACCAATAATTACTGGAAATTACTTATCGGGGTTTTCATATATTGATGACCTATCCTCAGGAAAAGTCATCAATGTCTGATCAGTGGGCTCCTACTCCGCTGCATCCTCTTCCTAGGCCAGTGATATCACGTTCATCAGTCCCTTGGCATAGTTGCAGCTCAGTCTCTTTCAAGAGAGCAATACCAGGCACAGCCACTATGCAAGGGATGGCGCTGTGCTTAGTAAGCTGCGAGGAGGTCTCTTCAAACAGCTGATCGTCGGGGGTGTCGGGAGTGAGAATCCCACCGATCAGATATTGATGGCCGATTCTTAGGACAGGTCAGTCAGACAGTTTTACAATAGCATGGTAACCATTCCCTCCCATAATCTTCATAGGTGAAAACACCAGTCAGCGCTTCCCTGAGTGTCTACGACAACTGGATCCGTTACTTCAATCGAACCAGCACAATCTATAATGGACTGATACCTCAGTAAGTCCAATAACTATGTCTACGTAGCACATCTATACCTCTATTCACACTTTCCTACTGTTCATACTGTTCAATGTCCAGCATAGTGCATGCTGCCATATTCTATCCTGTAAGGGCTCATGCATTTATTTCAACGGGGTTGCAAAAGATGCATCAGTATGCCCGTTTCGTGGCCCCGTAAAAAAAAAAAATTAGAACATGTCCTATTCTTGTCCGTTTTGTGGATCCACGATTTGCTGACCATAAAACACTTACAGCCGCGTGTGTGAGGCTCTGAGAAAATATATAGACACCTGATTGTGAGTGCAACAATGTTAAAAGTGCATTATATTATATGTTGTGTCAGTATTAACTTCCTTTTAGAATTATATTCATCTGTCTTCTTTGGCCTTGAAAGAGTCTGCAGATGCTCTGCAGACTATCTGGTTACGAATCTGTGAAGCACGCCAGTTCTGGGCATGCAGGCAAAGAAGGAACAAGAAGACTAAATAGATAAAAAATAAGGCCTCATGCACACGACCGTTTTTTGTTTCCTTGTCCGTTTTGTTTTTTTGCTGATAGGAGGCAGACCCATTCATTTTAATGGGTCCGCAAAAAATGCGGACAGCACACCATGTGCTGTCCGCATCAGTATGTCTGTTCTGTAGCCCCACGAAAAAAATATAGCATGTCATATTTTTTTCTAGTTTGCAGACAAGGATAGACATTGTTACAATGGATCCACAAAAATACCGGATCGTTATACACCATCGAACGTTTTTTTTTTTGCGGTTCCGCAATTTGCAGACCGCAAAACACATATGGTTATGTGCATGTAGCCTAAGGAGAGTATAAGGGACCATCCCTCTTCTGTACCAGTCAATGTAAATGTCAAATGTTATGAAGGTTATCTGTAAGTATTACCGTATATACTCGAGTATAAGCCGAGTTTTTCAGCACAAAATTTGTGCCGAAAAACACGAATTCGGCTTATACTCGAGTCATACACGTAAAAGGAGAGGGAGTGGGAGGAGGAGCTGGGGGCGGGCATTTGCGGCGGGGCCGGTGCGCTCACTGCTGACTGACTGATGTCACATGCCTGCCCGGCCTGCTTTATGAATGAAGCAGGCGGCGCAGGCACGTGACGTTAGTCACGCTGCGCTCGCCCGGCCTGCCTGGAGTCTTCAGTGCGGCATGTGAGGAGGTATTTAGGTGCGGTAATGAGGGGGAAGGGGGGGGCTGTGGATGGCACTGTTAAATCATGGGGGACTGTGGATGGCACTGTTATAGGATGGGGGCGCTGTGGATGGCACGGTTATGGCATGGGGGCGCTGTGGATGGCACTGTTATGGCATGGGGGGGGGGCAGTGAATGGCACTGTTATGGGATGGGGGCGCTGTGGATGGCACGGTTATGGCATGGGGGGGGGGCTGTAGATGGCACTGTTATGGGATGGGGGGCTGTGGATGACATCCACAGATCCCGCATAACAGTGCCATCCACAGATCCCCCCATAACAGTGTCATCCACAGATCCACCTCGGCTTATACTCGAGTCACTACTTTTCCTATTTTTTTAGGGTAAAATTAGGGGCGTCGGCTTATACTCAGGTCGGCTTATACTCGAGTATATACGGTACATATTCTTACACATGGTTTCATTATTCTGGAATGATCTTGTTTGGACACATAACACGGTTTGTGTCTCCTCCGAGCTCGGTAACTTTCTACCAATTTGGATTTCACATGATAATCAGAGGAACCTGACTAAGGTTCGATAACACTGATGAAGCCGTCATGAGTCAATGGGGAAAAATATTATAAAGGATCGAAGGTAACATAGGGGGCCATGACAGATCACAACAGATTTGGCTATCCATCATGGACCCCGGCATGTCGCCAGTGTGAACACAGATCAGCAGTCTGCAGATGCACATTGGTATTGTCTTGGTCCCCAGCATTATTTGATCGCAAAAATGAACACATTGGGGGACATTTATCAAAACAGGGGCAAAGGAAAACTGGCTTAGTTGCCCATAGCAACCAATCAGATCAACTTTTTTTCATTTTCCAAAGGAGCTCTGAAAAATAAAAGGTGGGATCTGATTGATTGCTATGGACAACTAAGCCAGTTTTGATAAATCTCCCCCAATGAACACTGTTCTGGCCTTCAAAAATCCTGGAGACCTGAAGGACTTCATTGACATGGATCTGGCATATCTGCCACGACTCTGCTATAAATGCTGACTTGAGCAATTAATAAAACGTAACATTTCCTTTATTCCAGCTGCTTCATGTCTCTATGTATTCATTATATACCTCTATTTTCCACACAGGTTGGGTACACTTGGTGCAGGCAGTGACTACGCCCCATTCCTTCACTATTTGGGCATCAGTTGCATGGACCTCGCATACACCTATGACAGGGTAACAGATCATAAAAGATCCTTCACACTGGTTTCAAGAATCATTGAGCTGTAAAAAGGCTAAAGCAAACAGACAAAAAAGTTTAAAAAAACTGTAAATGCATTGTATTACTCTTTGCTACATCCGGCACTGGGGTCTATTCACACTGCATTTGTGGGGTGTATGTCGGGAAGATTTCCCCATATATACCATCGACAGATGACTCTGACATATGCGACTATATAGGCATACATTGCCCAAGTAGCATACAATTTTTGTGGAGGCCTCTGTATGAAATTGCGCAGATGACTGCATTGTCACCACTTCTGACCAGAAGACCAGTGGAGTGAGGCAGAGAGATGTAGAGGAGCAGTGTGGTGCAGGGGAGCATGGATTTCTCCACAGGAGCAGCGAACTGGGATGCAACTTAAAAAAATATATAAAGCTGGGCAGCTACTTTAAAGATGACCTTTCATCAGGGTAAAAAATGGGAACTAAGGGTACTTTTACACTTGCGGCAGGACGGCTCCGTCCTGCCGCAAGTGCCTGTGCACTGCCGTGCTGCCGCTCCGTCCCCATTGACTATAATGGAGCGGGGGGGCGAAGCTACGGCGCAGCACGGCAGTGCACGGCCGGAGATCGCCGGACTAAAAGTCCTGCATGTCCGACTTTTTAGTCAGGCGATCGCTGGCCGTGCACTGCCGTGCTGCTCCGTAGCTCCGCCCCCCGCTCCATTATAGTCAATGGGGACAGAGCGTCAGCACAGCAGTGCACCGTCACTTGCGGCAGGACGGATCGGGCATGCTGAATAACCTGCCGGATCCGTCCTGCCGCAAGTGTAAAAGTACCCTTACTATGCTGACATGTAGAGCGGCACCCAGGGATCTCCCTGCACTTACTATTATCCCTCTGTGCCGCTCCGTTCGCCCGGTATATTCTGTGACTTGGTTCTACTAGGCGGAGCCTAGTATCACTTAATTATACTAGGCGTATCCCAGGCTGTATTGCTGGCCAATCGCAGAGCTCAGCTCATATCCTGGGAGAAAAAAAACTCCCAGGCTGTGAGCTGTGCGCTGCGATCGGCCAGCAATACAGCCTGGGATACGCCTAGTATAATTAAGTGATACTAGTCTCCGCCTAGTAGAACCAAGTCACAGAATATACCAGAGCCTATACCGGGCGAACGGCGCGGTGCCCATAGATAATAGTAAGTGCAGGGAGATCCCTGGGCGCCGCTCTACATGTCAGCATACTTAGTTCACATTTTTTACCCTGATGAAAGGTCCTCTTTAACCCTGGGAACACACCTGAGTGTTTTTCAGCGCGTTCATACGCGCTGAAAAACGCTCAACATGTGAAAAGCCATGTATCCCTATGTGCATGGTTCACATGTCGGCGTTTTACAGCGCGGACGACCGCGCTGTAAAACGCCCTACGCGATCGCGTCGGCTGCCGTGACTATCGCGCGGCAGCACGCACGATCCAACCCATATTCTATTATGGGAGCGCGCATATGATACGCGCTTCCATAAAACAGCCACTTCGCGGCAGAAGCGCGCGTCATAGGCGCGCCCTGGGAACACGCGAAGTGTGTTCCCAAGGTAAAGGGAATCCGTCAACAGTTTTGACCCTTCTACTGACAGCACTAGGTAGGGGCCTGGGTTAGCAGTACAGAAATACCTTTTATTGCGCTTTTATTATCAGGTGTAGTGTGAATACGAACTTTTATTCTGCCAGATTCTGCTCTACCGCCTGTCTAAATGTATGCCAGCTTCCTTGCCGGTATACATTTAGACCCTTTTCTACTAAAATAGGCATAGTAATGAGGCTGACCTGCCAGCCTGCCCCCTTCCCCGTTCACACCATGCCCCCTTTTTATAGACCTGGCGTAAGCAGGGAAAAGTCGCAGATTACGGCCAGACATATGCCAAAATTGCGGTATATATGTTAATAAATGAAGCCGACAGTGTTTTTGGAGTATAATGTAGTTCCATGGGAGGCAGCCTGCTTATTGCTTCTTACTAGTGTTGAGCAAAGTTGTGTTTTAAGTTCTGCGTCCAAAGTTCGGGTTATCGAAGAATCCCGTTATGAATTCTGCTACCACGGACGGACCATAACGGAATTGGACGCAAAACTTAAAACACAAGTTCGCTCAATACTACTTACTGGTAAAATGGCCTGCATCTTCTCACAGACGACCAGTGCTCTATTCTATTAGGTCACGGCCACTTAAAAAGAAAGGTAGCACCATTTAGAATCAAAGCATATTATGTGACAATTGCCATACATCAAATAGCCTCAAGAGATTTAAAGTGAACCTCCGTCCTTTAGCATTTGTAATGTTTAGGTCTAAAATTCTGTGCTAATTCCTTTATGTAACTTTATAGTAGCTGGAGCTATATTTTACTTGTACAAAGCTCCAAATTCCCTGAATAGACAGCATATTTGTTGCCAGCATCCACCACTGAAGGGCGCTTACTGCGTACTGTATTAGTGGTGATTCCAGTGTGTAACTGTCTGCAGTTAGCTCCTAAGCTCCCCCTTGTGGTGAATACTGGTAGTCAGAATGTTGAGCATTGACTGCCCTTAAGATATATTAATTTAATTACTTATTTATTTGAAAAATCACCGATAATGGTATTCAGGGGTGAACTTTAATGCTGAATGTAATCTATGCTTTTCACTGTGTACCTCTGTGACTATTGTTATAAATTATTGGTAATTCTTGTATATTGTTATCCGTTTTCTCCACCTCGCAGAGCAAGACATCTGCCCGTATCTATCCAGCTTATCACACTGCTTTTGACACGTTTGATTATACAGATAAGCATATTGATCCAGGTAAGAAAACCATCTGATCATGTAGAAGAGAATCTGATCATGTAGAAGGGAAATCGATTCTTCCTTCCTCCTGGTGGCTCCATCCCTTCTCTATGTAGACCATTATCTGAGATGTATTCTACGGCTTCTTTTCAGACTTATGTCTTCTCCTTTTCTTCTAGGATTTACCAGTCATCAGGCAGTGGCCCGCACAGCTGGTAATGTTCTGCTGCGACTTGCAGACAGTCTCATCCTTCCACTCGGGCCAAGAGATTACTTAGAAACACTGGAAAACTACTACAAGACTGCTGAAACACAGTTTTCTGCCCAGCTTACTAACAGGGGCATTTCTTTGGGTAATGAGAGCAAAATGATATGCATGTAAAAAAACCAAGTTCATTCATTATACAGATGCCCTTAAAGAGGACCTGTCCCCTCTCCTGACATGTCTTAGCAACTACTTGCATCCCCCATGTAATAGCAATTCTGGAGCATCTATTCGTATGACTCTATGTTGTGCCTTTTCTTTATTATTCCTACTAGAAGTTATGAATGAATAACAAAGTTTGCTTCGAAGGTCCAGATGGATGTTACCAGTTGGGGGTGTGTCCCTGCAGAGTCTGACACTATTCAATCAGTACTGCCAGTGTCAGACTATGCAGGTACATGGGGGATGCAAGTAATTACTAAACAGACGTGTGGAGAGGTGATGGGTCCTCTTTAATGGCTCGGGTAGAGGGAGCCCATTAAAACCACAACGTTCCAACCTGTCATCTTGCCCTTCCTTTCTATGAGCCCTTCAAACCATTCTGCAAAGCTAAACCTGGGCATGGACATTAGACAGATTTAGGTGGACTCTCCCTAATTTCCCCATATAGGGGCTCATTTATAAAACCAGGCCAGGTTTTTTTTTTTATTAAAAAAATAGCAAAATGCGTTTTTTGCAACTTTTTCCCGATATTTGCAACTTTTGTGTCAATTTTTTACATGAGAATGCCAGATTAGACCAGGATTATGGTTAATTTATGTGTTGCGACTTTTCAAAATGTCGCTAAAAAGTTGCATCTTATGCCAGCTTATACCCAGGCTTACTTTATGCGCCTGATCTAAAACACAGCTTCCTCGGGTGTCTGGCTGAATTGCTAGTTTGTAAGGCTGAGTTCACACTTCAGTTATTTGGTCAGTTATTTCCCTCAGTAAGAGTTCATGCACACGGTCTTTGCACGGCCGTATTGCGGTCCGCAATACATGGACACCGGTCTTGTGCACCCCACATCACGGATGCAGACCCAGTTGCTTGAATGGGTCCACAATCTGGAAGGTTGGTACGGAATGGAGGCATGGAACCCCACAGAAGCACTACGGAGTGCTTCCGTGGGGGTTTCTCTCCATGCCTCCGCACCGCAAAAAAGTAGTGCATGCACAAATTTTTTGCGGTGCAGAGCATCGGATGCAGATCGCGGACCCCATTCAAGTGAATGGGTCTGTGATCCACATGTGGTGACCCTACGGTCGGTGCCCATACATTGTGGACCCCAATTTGCTGTCCGTAGCACGGGCCCGTCCGGCACACGTTCGTGTGCATGGGTCCTTATTTTGAGCCAAAACCAGGTGCGAGTCAAAAACTCAGAACAGGTGCAAATCATTTCATTATACCTGATCTCTGTGTAGGCTTCACTGCTGGAAATAACTGATCAAAGTCTTAGAGCTCATGCACACGACCGTTTAGGCGCAGGCGAACGGAAAGGACAGATTTGGCACATAACTGAGCCCTAACTGAGCCCAAAGGAGCCTAAAGACCCCATAGACTATAATGGGGTCTGTTAGGTGTCCGCTCAGAAGATGAGCATGCACTACTTTTGTCTCCACTTCAAAATCATCTTCTGAGCGGACACCTAACGGTCCCCATTACAGTCTATGGGGTCTTTAGGCTCTGTTCGACTCAGTTAGGGCTCAGTTATGTGCCGAATCCGTCCTTTCCGTTCTCCTGCTCCTAAATGGAGCAGGAGAAAGGCTGAACGGTGATGTGAATGAAGCCTAACATCCATATTGCATCCGTTTTTTTGCAGATCCATTGTAACAATGCCTATCCTTGTCCGCCAAACGGACAAGAATAAGACATGTTCTATCTTTTTTGGGGAATGGCCATGCGGACATATGGAAATGGAATGCACACAGAGTCATTTCCATGTTTTTTGCAGACCTATTGAAGTGAATGGTTCCGCATAAGGACCACAAAAAAAAAACGGAACGGACATGGAAAAAAATCATGGTCGTTTGCATGAGTCCTTAGATGGCAAAACATTTATTAAAATATCCATGCCTAGGTTGCAGATAACATACAAATCACAGATGTTAATACATTTATGTCCAAATGCTACATCTTAGGCCTCATGCACACGACCATAGGTGTTTTGCGGTCCGCAATCCGCGGATCCGCAAAACACAGAAGCTGTTCCACGTTCCGTAATTTGCGGAACGGAACGCGGCCCATTGTAGAAATGCCTATTCTTGTCCGCAAAACGCACAAGAATAGGACATGCTCTATTATTTATGCGGGGCAACACAAACGGAGCAAAGGACGCGGACAGCACACGGAGTGCTGTCCACATCTTTTGCGGCCCCATTGAAGTGAATGGGTCCGCTCGTGTGCATGAGGCCTTAGGGTGGATTCACATCAACCTTATGGTTTCCGTTATGGCTTTCCGTTATAACATGGTCATACCGGAAAATAACGGAATCCATAAGATGGAAATCAAAACGGAAGCCTTTAAGAGGCATTCCGTTTTGAACCTTCATAATACAAGTCTATGGGCAGCAGAACGGATCCGTGCTGGTTTCCATTATTCAGGTGTCCAGTCCTTCATAAAGGAAACCAGGACAGATCCGTTATGCTGCCCATAGACTTGTATTATGACGGAAATTACACCTGTTCGCTGACACGGCACGCGCCTTCTCTTTAAACAGCTGATCGTCAAGGGTGCCGGGTGTCAGACACCTGCCAATATGATATTGATGACCTGAGGATAGGTCATCAATATTAAAATCCTGGAGAACACCTTTAACTCTTTGAATACCAGAGGATTTTTCATTTTTGTCTTCACAGAGCCATAACTTTTTTAATTTTCAGTTCACATAGCCGTATGAGGTCTTGTTTTTTGCAGGACAGGTTGTACCTTCTAATGCCACCATTTAATATGCATACAATGCAGTGGGAAGCAGGAAAAAAATTCCAAATGTTTACATGTTTTGTCCTTACGGCGTTCCCTATGTGGCAAAACGGACCTGTGCCCTTTATTCTCTGGGTCAGTAAGATTATAAAAATACCACATTTGTGTAGTTTTTTTCTGTTTTAATACTGAATAAATCTAAACTTTGAACAAAGATATATTTTTTTACATTTCCATATTCTGACCCCCATGACTTTTTTAAGTTATGTCTAGCAGGCTTTATTCGGACTCATTTTTTGCAAAACGATGTGTAGTTTTTATTGATACCATTTTAGAGTGTGTGTGACTTTTAAATCACATTTTGTTAAATCTTTTGGGGTAAGTGAAGCACTGAAAAATTGGTGAATCGGCCATTTTGATTTTTTTTTACGCCATTTGCCGTATGAGTTGAATATTTTAATATTTTGATAGTACGGGTGTTTTCGGACGCGGCTATGGCCCCCTTATACCCAAGCAACCCCTAACCTCGTAGTCTGATCAGTTCCCAAAAGAGCTGGCATGGCTGTAGTGTTGGAATTTGATGCTGTGGCACAGTTTTCTTGGCTTCTTGCAGCAAGAGGTCGGCCATGGGCTATGGATCAGCTCCATAATGCGCCATGTCTGTGTAGAATTAATGTGGTCTAATTTGGTAGATTTTTTAATAGTTGCAGAGTGGAAAAGTCTCAAGTATATATTTGCAACAAATTTATCAATAAGGTGCCACTTTTGGTAAATCTAACACAAAATAGGACACCTATTCCAAATTATACCTGTGTCAAATCCTGTGTGCCCCATAGTCTTTATGTATAGGGTATACAGTCCCTGCATCTCCTTACTATGGAGCCGCAGTCTGGATTCATATGGAATCTGACAAGGAATACTTTATGCCTCTGTATAAATAATTTCAGGCATTTAGAAGTACTGGGAATGTGTCTTGGGTCAGGATAGGAAGACTTGGTTCTCAAGAAATTCTTGGGATGCAGAAAAGAGTTTTGCCACTAGGTGGCAGCCCTGTTCTCTTGTCCATACGCCGATCATACAAATCACTGCAGGATCTGAAGAATACATCTAAATCTTCTCAAACTATTTTACTACTTGGTCCTCACCAGGAAAAAAATGGTGATGTTTGGGCCTCAAGAGCGATCAAATACTACCGTAGGGCACCAATATTGCCTCATGAATAGCAGCAAACAAATGCCACCACTCAGTGCCCACCTAGCAGCACCAAATACCTAGGTCTAACACAACATACCTCCCAAATAACACCACCTACCACAATGCAACATAAAATATGTCCCAAAGCACCAAATACCACAACAGTGCACAAAATATTTCCACAACTTATATAATGCAGCACAGAATACCCTCCCAAAAGTTCTAAACACCACAAAGCAGCACAAAATATCTCCTCAGAACAGCCAAAGAAATACCACAGAGCAGCACAAAATTCTTCCCTATCAGTGCTGAATAACAAAATGCAGCACCACTGGCAGCAGCATTGTCTCCTTTCCCACACGTTATTAATGGAAGCAACACTGCCCTCTTCCCACTCCTAACCCACTGGCAGCAGCATTGTCTCCTTTTCCACACGTTATTAATGGAAGCAACACTGCCCTCTTCCCACTCCTAACCGACTGGCAATAGCATTGTTCTCCTTTCCACAACTTCTTAGTGAAAGCAACACTGCCTCCCCTACCCACTCCTACCCCACTGGCAGCAGCATTGTCCTCCTTCCCATTGTGCTTCCGTGGAGTTCCATTCCGCAAAAAAATAGAACTTTTTCTATCTTTTTGTGGAACGGACGGATCGCGGACCCCATTCAAGTGAATGGGCCCGCGATCCACATGCGGCTGTCCCACGGTCGTGTGCAAGAGGCCTAAGTTTTACTGTGCCCCACCTGGAAAGGCCGGGCTCCCCTGCTCTGTCTTTGGATCAGTCTTCTGTCAAATGCATAAAAAGTCAGTGTAGCTAAACAGTGCTTGTCAGCCATCTCTCTTCTCCAATTTGCATCTGTTAAGAATGATTTTATTGAGACAATTGATATTAATGCAGACCATCTGTGTTTCAGTGCCATTGAAGAATGCAATTACAAGATACCAGAAATTTTCTGATGAGCTCGACAAGACAATTTCAGAGCTGAAGGATGCAAAAGAGACGTAAGTTTAGATGTACAACATATCCTCACATGCAGATTAATGATCATGTTCTATTTCACTCCAGTAGTCAATAACTTTTCTTACTGAGATTAAGGCCTATTGCACACAAACGTTTTTTTTCCCCCGTTTACGTTCAGTTTTTTGCGGTCCGCATACGGAACCATTCATTTCAAAGGTTCCACAAAAAAAATGGAATGTACTCCATATGCATTCCGTTTCCATATTTCCATTTTTCCATTCCGTTCCTATTACTGCCCGCAAATCACGTTCCGTGGCTCTATTCAAGTCAATGGGGCTGTAAAAAAAACGAAAGGATACGGAATGCATCCGTATGTCTTCTATATGCGTTCCATTTTTTGCAGAATCATCTATTGAAAATTTTCTGACCAGCCTAATTTTTCAATGTAATTACTGTATACTGTATATGCCATGCTTCCGTTTCCAATCAGCAAAAACGGATCACATACGGAAACAATACAGAAACGGAACGGAAACACTACTGAAACAAAAAAAGGAACAACGGATCCGTGAAAAACGGACCGCAAAATACTTAAAAAGCCATATGGTCATGTGCAATAGGCCTAAACCATGAATCCCCAGCTGTAAAATCCGTACCTTACATTTGTGTGCGCCCCGTGGCCGTGCTGCGGGCCGCAATGCACGCACACCGACCGTGGGGCAGCCGCAGCGGATCGCGGACCATTCACTTAAAAGGGTCCGCGATCCGCCCGTTCCATCTTTTTACGGAAGTACAGGATGAAACCCCACGGAAGCACTCCGTAGTGCTTCAGCAGTGTTTCGTTCCGTGAGTCTGTTCCGCATCTCCGTATTTGCGGACCCATTGAAGCAGAATGCACACAGAACAGTGCCCGTGTATTGCAGATCTGCATATGGGGTCCGCAATACGGCCAAGGGGCGCACACGTTTGCGTGCAATAGGTCTTAGAGTACATATCATGCAGCAGTTAAAGCCGCATGCATTTTTGCTACATTTCGCCTGTAAAAACCTTAGTGCATCAGAAATTGTTTGCAAATTTAACTGCACCGCAACCGCCAAGTTTAAATACGCCCTTATAGGCTACCTGCACACAGGGGGGTAAACACTTATAAGATCCTCATGAATTTCCGTAAGGATTTACAGTATGGGCTTTTTTGCAGCATATCCGCAACAAAATCTGCAATTTCTAATTGCAGATTTTGGTGCGGATTAGATATGGTTTTGCTGCAGATCTCACCCTTCCATTAAAAAAGGTGAAATCCGCAGCTAAAACCGCATAATTTACATGTTGCAGATTTGGAAATCCGCATGGCAGGTCAATTTCTGGGCAGAAAAAAATCTGCAAAGTGTACATGGTATATGCAAATGAGCCTTGTCATTGCAGAGAGAGCTGAGCCTATTGCTCCTAGAGGCTCATTTGCATATATTAAAACATAATTTAAACATATGAATATGGGACCAACACAGATGCCTTCAGCTGCCAAGACACCTGCTGACCGATGCCCTTTAAATATTACTTTATTTTAACTACATACTTTCATTAGTTATAATGGCTTGTTTTGTCTAGGGAACAATCATTAGGAGAAATGAAATGGCCGTCGTCCTATTAGTACACACAAAACCTGTCCTAATCACATAGGAGGACAAGTTACTTCAGAACACTGAATAAAGAGCTGCCTCATCCTCCTCTCTGCTCTGCTTGTCAGGGATTATGATCCTGAATACAGATAACATCTTCAGCTGAATCTCTGTAGGAATGGAGTTCATGAGTAGACATGAAGTAAAGAGAGGACGGACAGGACAGACTGTGATAATGGAGGCTGCATACAAGTGCTGCTGCTCATCAGCCACATCCCCACCTCCTCTCTGTACTTCATGTCTCCTCATGAACTCCATTCCTATGGAGATTCATCTGAACATCATGTTAAATTGTTTTTCAGGATCATAATCCTGAGGAGGCTAAGGCAGCTCTTTAGTTCAGTGTCCTGCTGTGTGATTACTCCAGTTGTGAGATATTCTGTTTAGTTAGTTAAAATGGCCCCACCTCCATGTTTTACAGTAAGAGAACTGCAGCAAAAAGGCCACACCACCTGTGCTGTGATGGGGCAAGAGCTGCAGTAGAAAGGACATACCCCCTGAGCTGCCAGGGGAATGCAGAGCAACTGGAGCAATGAATCTGTGGATCCATGTGAGGCTGGTTTTAGCTTTGTTAGAAAGACACTGGTCATGTAGTCTATGATTTCTGATTTTCATTTTTTACGTCAATCATGCCAATGTAAGCCTTGCCTCGGTCAGTTTTTTAAAATATATTAAAAACCCAACACAAAAGTATTAAAAATTCAAAGCACCGCCTTATCCAACTTTACATACAATACAAACAATAAAAATATAACTGGATAACTGGCATCCCAGCATCTTAAAATCTGAACTTTTAAAATATAAAAGTATTTATCCTGAACTGTAAATGTATTAAAAGAAACAAAAATCTAAATGGCATAAATGACGACATTTTTTATTCAACTCATCCGTCACAAAAAAACAATAAAAAGTGATCAAAAAGTATTATGTACCCTAAAATAGTACCAATAAAAACTAAAGCTTGCCCTGAAGAAAAACAAGAAAGTTATGGGTGTCAGAATATGGGGTGCAAAGAATTTTTTTGTAAAGTTTATTTTTTTTGAGTTGTAAAATATAGAAAAACCTATATAAATATAGTCAATTTTAGTGCACAGAGAATGCCGTAAATAAAAAACTTATGGAATTTCACCCTACAAATAATTGTTTCTCATGTTCCAAAGCATGATATGGTAAATGAAACGGTGCCATTAAAATGTACAACTTGTCAACCAACAAATAAAGCTCTCATATGGCCGTGTGAAATCAATAGTAAAAAGTTATGGATCTTGGAAAGCGCTGAGATGAAAATTAAAATGTAAAAAATGTAAGTTATTTATGGAGCCAAGGGGTTAAACAGGCATTCCAGGAGACCGAATAGGTCCTCTTTAACTTGGTTTCATTCTCCCCATCTAGACCACTTAGAGTTCGAATGATCAACGACCAACTAATGCTGCTGGAGCGGGCTTTCATCAATCATTTTGCCTTCCCGGATAAACTTTATTACAGGTATGTGCAGTTACTTATGGATCTGAGTATTTGTAAGCCACAACCAGGATTTAAACTATGGAAGGGGTTACAGAACTTAATAAAATCTAGGAGCACTACTTTTCTATGTTCTTATCTTTTCACTAACATTGACATTATCAATTACTGCTCTTACATCTTTTTACCTATTTCCCATGGGTTCTTCACTGTTAAAGGAGTTTGATTCCCAGCACGCCCACCGATTTAGCTGTTTAAAGAGGAGGCGGCACTCGTAGGACCGCTACTTCCTCTTTAAGATTACACTGCCTGTAGTCTCACTTGCAACAGCAGAACAGTGAAATTACAAAGGCTTGTTCCATTCAAGTGAATGGAACAAGCACTCGTAATTAGGGCTCATGCACATAAACGTTTTTTTTGCGTTCTGTATACAGGCCATTTTTTGCGTTCCATATACGGAACCATTCATTTCAGTGCGTACTCCGTATGCATTCCGTATTCCGCTCCGTAAGAAAATAGAACACGTCCTATTATTGTCCACATTACGGACAAGGATAGTACTGTTCTATTAGGGGCCAGCTGTTCCGTTCCGCAAAATATGGAATGCAGACAGACGTCATCCATATTTTTGCGGATCAGTTTTTTCGGACCACAAAATACATACGGTCGTGTGCATGAACTCTTAAACTGCTCCTCCGAGATGGCACGCAGTGTAATCTTGAAGAGGAGGTAGCAATCCTAAAAGTGCCGCCTCCTCTTCAAATAACTGATTGGCAAGGCTGCCAGGAGTCGGACCCACTGATCAGATATTGATGACCTATCCTGAGGATAAATCATTAATATTACTAGCTGCACAACCCCTTTAAGCCTTTAATGGGAAACGTGTGTCGGCATCTCCCAGACTGATGGCAGCCCATTTGACCCGAATTTAAATAGTGATTTATGATGAAATGAGTTCCTATCTAACTGGGGGTGTATTGTACTGTACTAACATGATAATTTTTTAATTGCCCAGACACAGCCAACAGCATTGATTCTTGCGGAGGTCATGCGTGTGCAGCTGACTCTTGTTATCTCTGAACTTACAGCACAGTCAGCTTGGCCACAATATGGTCACCAGACACAATATGCTAAGACAGCTCTGGGCATGCACATTATCCTATGGGTAGAGATGTCGCGAACACAAAATTTTCCATTCTCGAACGCGAATTTATGCAAGTGTTTCCGAACATGCGAACAGGGCGAACCGCCATAGACTTCAATAGACAGGCGAATTTTAAAACCCACAGGGACTCTTTCTGGCCACAATAGTGATGGAAAAGTTGTTTCAAGGGGTCTAACACCTGGACTGTGGCATGCCGAAGGGGGATCCATGGCAAAACTCCCATGGAAAATTACGTAGTTGACGCAGCGTGTGGTAAGTTGAATTCGCAATGCGATTAATATAACCTGCATTAATCGCACTGGGAATTCAACTTCGAGCTGGGTTCCTAATGATTGTATTGCTAGAATATAACGAAGATTGAGAATATAGCGCTATATTCTCAATCTTCGTTATATTTTAGCAATACAACCATTAGGAACTCAGCTCTAAGTTGTAATCACAATGCGAATAATACTTACAATTATTAATCGCTTTGCGAATCCATTTGATGCCTCTGTTTGATTGTATATGACGGTTGACTATGACTACCACCAACGTTCTGCTGCCTCCAAAGCAAGATATCTGAAGCCCCCAGGGGCCATTTGGGCGTTTTTCGAAAACGCATCAAAAATGCATATGCGTTTTTATCAAATTTTATTTTTTATTTTTTTGTGTATTTTGCCACATTTGGTTGCATATTTACATTTGGTATAGGCAAATATGTGTCTATACCAAAACCTAGGATCATTGTTTGACAGCATATTTTCTAAGCCATGTAGCTGAATATAGATTTGGGCAGAGTAATGATCTAGACCTGTGTTTCCCAAACAGTGTGCCTCCAGCTTTTGCAAAACTACAACTCCCAGCATGCCCGGACAGCCTTTGGCTGTGCAGGCATGCTGGGAGCTGTAGTTTCGCAACAGCTGGAGGCACATTGGTTGGGAAACACAGGTCTAGATCATTACTCTGCCCAAATCTATATTCAGCTACATGGCTTAGAAAATATGCTGTCAAACAATGATCCTAGGTTTTGGTATAGACACATGATCTAGACTACCAGATTTGCCTATGCCAAATGTAAATATGCAACCAAATGTGGCAAAATACACAAAAAAATAAAATAAAAAATGAAAAAATTATAAAAACGCAGATGCGTTTTCTATCAAAAACGCCCAAATGGCCCCTGGGGGGGTTCAGATATCTTGCTTTGGAGGCAGCAGAACGTTGGTGGGAGTCATAGTCAACCGTCATATACAATCAAACAGAGGCATCAAATGGATTTGCAAAGCGATTAATAATTGTAAGTATTATTCGCATTGCGATTACAACTTAGAGCTGAGTTCCTAATGGTTGTATTGCTAGAATATAACGTATATTCTAGTAATACAGCAACCATTAGGAACTCAGCTCTAAGTTGAATTCGCAATGCGATTAATGCAGGTTATATTAATCGCATTGAGAATTCAACTTAGATCTGAGTTCCTAATGGTTGTTGTATTGGTAGAATAAAACGAAGATTGAGAATATAGTGCTATATTCGTTATCTTTGTTATATTCTAGCAATACAACCATTAGGAACTCAGATCTAAGTTGTAATCGCAATGCGAATAATACAGGTTATATTAATCGCATTGCGATTTACAATTACTAACACTGCAGCTTCAGAATAAATCTAAGATGGATGCCGTCCTTGCTTTTAGATAGGAGGGAGGTGGGAGGGTATGCTGATTGGCTGGAATGTGTCTGCTGACTGTGAGGTACAGGGTCAAAGTTTACTCAATGATAAAGTATACGGGCGAACGCGAACATCGCATATGGTTGCCCTCCGCGGCGGACGCGAACAAGCTATGTTCGCCGGCGAATAGTTCGGGACATCTCTACCTATGGGTATGGAAAGGCTACGGAGAGGGAACAAACATCAGATCACCATAACTGCATGACCCAATCTTGAACGATGCAATGGAGCCCCCTTCCTTTTATGTACAGAAGTGGGTGTTTTCTCCTAGGGATTTTCATGAGCCTCGGTTAGTACTAAGGTCTCATTCAGTTTGAATATGGGAACATTTAAATTTTCCGATTCCAGATGCAAATTCCAGCTGGACCTCAGGTCTGATCACCCAACCTAACAGCAGCATAAGTATCTTTGATGCTTTAAGTTCAGATCATTAGACCTGTGGTTAGTCTGGAACCCAGCTGTCTAAATGAGGCCCAATTCCAATCTTACACTTCCTCGTAGAGATCAGGGGACGGAGGGTAGGACGAATATGCGCCATTAGGGGCAGGAATTTCAGTATATGGTTGTTGTCATCAATGTCACCTCTGGCCTAAGCTACCAGGTCGATCTAAAGTAGTAGGATTTAAAAGGTAGCCTAATTAAGCAATTTTCTTGGAGGAAATAGAAGATCATAAGCAATTTTGTAAAGAGTTTTTAGAAACCCATTTGGACTTGCAAAAAATTGCTATTTTCCATTATTTGCAAACAGTGAGAATATTCTGCAGTGCTTTCCAGACATTATTATCATTGCCTGCTGTCTACAATGGGGCTCACAATCTAAGTTCCCTATCAGTACAGTATGTCTTTGGGGCATGGGAGGAAGCCAGAGTACCCGGAAGAAACCCATACAAGCACAGCCACCATTGCTGCCCATATAGCTTGCTAGTGATTTAGTAGCATGTCTGAATTACTAATTCCCTGTGTAGCTTAGGCCTTCCTGTCAAGAACCTATACCCCTGAGAACAGAGGAGAAAGAGGTATCCTCACGTTTTCTAGAAGGTGCAGTGGTTTTTGTTAATGAATTATCTGACAGCATAGCCTGTAGTGCTCACATCAACATGGTGAGATGAAGCTCTGCATTTGATTAACACTGGCTATATGGTCAGCAAACAGAATGAAGCAGAAAACTGGAGGCAAAGGGGGAGCAAATTATGTATAATTTTGTGATATGTTTGTTTTGCAATGCAATCTTAAGCAAGGCCTCCCACCACAGAGCCCTGGTGCATGTCTAACATGCTGCACCCTTTGCAATGCGTAGGTAGAAATCAGTGGCAAATATCCACATGCAGATTTCTTCTGAAGTCACCATTGGGTTCCAGTCAGATCTGCTATTGTCAGAACAGATTAGAAATTGATTTAATCAAATAATCTAAAATTCCATCCACATTTTGCAGTTCAAAGGTCTTAAACCCCACAACATTTATATGGTGTCTATCTCCCCAATGATTTTAGGGAGGTAAAAATTGAGCACAGGTAAATCTGCTCTGCACATAAAATCCCACACACTTTCACGTCACGTTTGGGAGATCCACTTTCCCATAAGTCTTTTTTCTTTCAGAAGGAGAATCAGATCTCCACACAAGGGAGTAGGGAAAGTTCCTATGAGGAAATTTTAGGGAATGTTTCACTGTTCCCACATCCTCCTTGACGTGTTTTTTTTTTTTTTTGGCTATAGTAGTAGTGGGTCTTTAGACCGGCCTTTATAATAATATTTCCCCAACTTACATCTCTCTCCTTCCTCCCTGCAGTCATGTGATCTGGGCATCCCGGAGTTCCAGCATTGTCACCTTCCCAGGAATAGCAGATGCTTATGCCATGGCAATTTCCACAGGACTGCAAAAGGACTGGGACCAGGTTCACCACCATATTACTGTGGCTGCTACAGCGGTGGATAATGCGGCATCAACTCTGGAAACTGCTGCATCCGTTTAAGAATAAGACTGAGACCTCCGTCACACATGGGGGCAGATTTACTAATCCTGTACTCAGTGTAAACTTAACCTGTTTAGATCTGCAACAAATTTACAACAGTGGCTCAGGCTGGATGATAAATCTAGTGCATAGCTAGATACTTTTGTCTATGTTTATACCACCTATTGGTTGGTTTACTTTATTTTACTTTTTGACTGTGTTTTTGGCTTGTAATAAAACTCCCATGAATTTCATGTATTTTTACAGTCCCTTTTGGCATAAAAACTGTAAAAAATGTATGTAATCATTGATTTCTAATGTTAATCTGTTCTCCCTTAGTCCTAACAGCACAACAATAATGGGCTATTTTTGCCCCTGTGTACTAGTAGAACATATGGAATTTTAATTTAATCAAATTAGTAACTAATTAATTAGAGACCCCGAGTCTATATAAAGATACCTATCCCTCCTGCCCAGTGTTCATTACAAAGAAGCAACGTACTTAGGGAGAAAAGTTGGTCCTGTGTTAGGACTAAGGGAAGACAGATTAACGTTAGAAAACAACAATTCCCTTACGTCCTATGAGCAGCACAATAATGTGGAATTAACAAGAAATATCCCCATAGAGAGGGCCTTCTTTTGAGGTAGATACAATTATAGGTAGAGGACCCCTCAGGAGGTTGCAACGCTTGTCTATGCACAATTTTTCATTTATAGGTCCAAAGGACCAATGCGTTGTTTTGCAGCCTCTCTGACTAATTTCTACTAAAACAATTTCCTTTATTAAGGCCCCTTTCACACGGGCGAGTTTCCCGTGCGGGTGCAATGTGTGAGGTGAACGCATTGCACCCGCACCGAATCCGGATCCATTCATTTCTATGGGGCTATGCACATGAGCGGTGATTTTCACGCATCACTTCTGCGTTGCGTGAAAATCACAGCATGCTCTCTATTGTGCGTTTTTCACGCAACGCAGGCCCCATAGAAGTGAATGGGGCTGCGTGAAAATCGCAAGCATCCGCAATCAAGTGCTTATGCGGTCCGATTTTCCCACAAGGTTGCTAAGAGACGATCGGGATGGGGACCCGATCTTTATTATTTTCCCTTATAACATGGTTAAATAATAGCATTCTCAATACAGAATGCTTTGTAAAATGTGGATTAAGAGGTTAAAAAAAATAATAATATTAACTCACCTTATCCACTTGATCGCATATTTGCCAATCTCTTCTCTCTTCTTCAATCATTAGCTGCCGGCTAAAGGACCTGTGGTGACGTCACATCACATGGTCCAATCACATGGTCCATCACCATGGTGATGGACCATGTGATTGGACCATGTGATGAGCGCAGTGAAAATAATAAAGATCGAGTCCCCATCCTGATCGTCTCTTAGCAACCTTGCGGTAAAAATTTATGGTTCCAAAAAAGAAATTTGTAAATCCCTAAAACGGAAAAACTTACAAGATAAGGGAATACATTAATTGTAAAAGTTCTGGTGTAATTTTTGCCATACAATGTAAGTGCAATAAATTATATATTGTCAAAACCATCCAAGAATTAAGGAGAAGAATCTCCAAACACTTTAGTACCCTGAACACAAATGAGGAGACACTTTTGTCGAGACATCTATAGAGATACCATGGCGGGAAAGTTTCAGGCTTGAAGATTTGGGGGATACAGAAAATTCAGAATGGTCCCAGACTAGGGAATATTGATCATAGATTACAACAGGAAGAAACTAAATGGATCTTCCGACTGGATTCCCTTTCCCCCAAAGGCATAAATGAGGGTTTTACCTTTGCCTCATTTTTAGAAAAATCGAAATATTATAATATACGGCAACTGTCTGATATTCAATTAATCATGATAAATTCAAAAAGTAAGGAACATGTTAAATGAGGGAGCCCGGTCGAGTTTATATATGAGACCATAAAATTCTTCATACTTACCTGGCAAGGTATGGGGTGGTGAACCCTTTTATTTTCAAAGGGTTTTCAGTCTATTGATGGGCATCCTTCCCTAATGGGTTTTTGAAAAAAGAAAATTCATAAATGAGCAACCAATAGAGACATCGATACTAATATATAATTCCATCACTTCTAGATATAGAACATATACCTAGTGTGAGGTGTCTTTGGCGTTTGAGCCCTTCCATTCCTTTAGGGGATGTGGTCACCCCAATAACATCCTAGAGGTATAAAAAAAATGAATAGAAGAACATAATATCTTGAAGGGAATGACTAAAAATGGAGCAGGAAAGGACTAAAATAGTATTATTAATTCACTTAGAACACATATACTCTCTGAAAATCCTCATTGGGGGATTAAGATTGTCATCACAATATTTTGAAATATTGTAATAATGTCATTAATATGACAATAGATAAGTTATCAGGGATGCTCCTATCTACTCCTCATCATTGAAATGGTTGTCTGAGTGTGACACTGAAAATACATCATTATAAAAGTGCCATTTTAATTGGTAACCTCTCATGTATACCTAGCCAAAAGGGAGATCTTAGCGAGTAAAAAAAGTATAAACGCATGCTCAGTTCGATAATTTATTTGTCTTACTGAGTTTAAGTGCCGACGCAAGCGCACTTCACTGGTATGACACGAGCTGTGACTAAGTACGGACCCGTTTGCTGCCTGAAGGCACGCATGTGCGGTTGGATCCTCAGCAGCGTCGTGACCAAATTCCAAGTGCCGGCGCAAGCGCGGAAGTGATGTAACATAGAAGCGCGACCACTGACCTCACGCATACGCGACATGAGGTAAGCGATGCAGAACAGCCCTATTGGGTCACGAACATGCCAGAATTAGATAGACCTCTGTTATTGGAGGAATAATTAATCCCACCAATACCGAGGGTTTAAAAACCGCCCCCCGCCCCCACATGCTTTACCTGCAATACCATCCCCTGAAGACGCCGATCACCGCGAAACATGTCGGGATGCAGGACTTAATGTGAATTTAGCTCAGGGACAGTTAGGGAGGGACCCCTAATGGGAAATTATAGCTAGATAGCTCGATATGCTAGCGATCTCCTGTATTTTTTCTATTATACATAGGGGTTACATATTGTTACCCCTATATATAAAATAAGGGTTGCTCATCCTGTAGCACTTACTATAAAACACAGTGGTTTTCTCCCAACCTAACTGACCTAAGGAATGTTAACCTTTTCTGTTCCTAAAAATACAGTCATCATAGAGTTAATAAAGGAAATTGTTTTAGTAGAAATTAGGCAGAGAGGCTGCAAAACAACGCATTGGTCCTTTGGACCTATAAATGAAAAATTGTTATTTTGTGGTAGATCTCAAATAGACTGCTACAGAGCAGTCTCTTCTGAGAACCATACATTTAACATAGAGTGCAAGCTCTATGCTACATGCAAAAATCTGCTCTAGCAGGATCAGACTACATCAGCCAAAGAGGTGGACACTGTTTTAAAAGTAGTCTAACAGAATTAAGTGAATCTGAGTTCTGAACAAAGTAAGCCAGTCTAATGGAAGCCATAAACTATCCATCCAGGGTATGTATGGTGGCTCTTAAGCTCATTGTTCCTTCTGGAAATTAAGTAATACATTCTCAACCTTCCTGATCTCTTTACTCCAGGTTAAATCTCAGAACATCTGGAAAGATCTAGGGAATGGAGATTATATTCCTTATTAGAGGAAAGCTCATAACAGACACTGGAAGAGAAGACCTGATTATAGTTACCAAAGAACAATCCCTTGGGAATAAAGTCAGATAATGCCATTAGCCAAAACCTTGTTAGGTTAGGGAGGTCCACTGATGACAAGACTAGGATTCCCTTTTCTCATGGCAGATGTCAAGGCCAGATGGAATTAACTTTTTTAGGCTAGGTCTTTATGTAGGACCTCATCCAGCCCATGGAAATGAGTTTAAAAAGGTTTAAGACTAAAGCCTGTATTACACCTGCCAATTTTTTGCAGATGATCGATAATGAGTGTTCATATAAACGCTTGTTAGCGATCATCTTGCAGTGTAATACCGTGGTGTCCAATAATGATCTGCTGCCAGCAAACCGCTATACAGCATGGGGACAAGTGATGGCATAGCGATTGCTCCTCCCCATGCTGCTGAGGAGATTGCTGCATGTAACAGCAGTGGTCTCCTCTGCTAGCGAGCAGTTGATTGCTGGGATGGAATGCTTCCTTCCCGACAATCGTCTGCCACATTGGGCTGTGTAATACACTCTAAATTCCAATTTTGACACAGATCTGAGTATGAAAGGCCACAACTTAGCAAATCTTTCAGGAACCTTTTTCCTCAAGGACTCTTATGACAAAGATAAACATCAAGAACAGGCTTGTACAGTCAATACACTCAGGCCTTTTCCAAATCCTTCCTGCAGGAAGCCTGAGAGGCTGAGAATGTGGTTTGGTACTATCCACTCCTTGAGTAGAATTCAAGATAAATAGATTCACTTGAGCCTTGTGTAAGCCCTTTAAGTGGATTGAGACCTGGCTATGACAAGGTTTTCATGACCATGTCCAAGAGGCCTATAAGCTGTTATCCAGGCTGTCTGGTTGAGTCTCCCCAGGTCTTAGTAGAGTTGAGTGCTCTAGACATACCTGATTCACACTGGGGGAACTTATGAGTTGGGAACAAAATGATCTCTTCATGAATTGAAAACCAATGTGACGAGGTCTTCATGACTGAATAAGAGAGACCTCTCTATAGTAACCGAGGCTGGTCAACCTTCAAGTCAGACTGAACCTCTTTAGGTCTTAGCAGAGTTCAGTGCCCTAGACACACAAAATCTGCAGAGGGGGAAGTCTCCAATTACACCCTTGACTCATCCGAATGAGTTGGAAACAATGACCTCTTCGGACCAAAGGGAATGATGACTGCACTGGTCTAGCCTTCTTTTCAATAATACACTAGGTATCAAGGAAATCGGAGGGAAAATGTAAGCCAGCCTGAACCTCCAAGGAATGGACATGATATCCGCTGCCAAGGAATTATCCTCCTGATAAAGGGAAAGAAATGTTTCTAACTTGGCATTGAACCCGATTGCCCTGATATAAATCTCTAGTACTTCCCACATCTTGGAAATCTGCTTGAAGATCTCTGGGTTCAAAGATCATTCTCCTTGAACTGCTAGACCCTGACTCGGTCAGTCAGCAACAGTGCTGGGGGAGCCTCAAATAAGTACAGCAGACAGATGGGTCAGGTTCAATTCTGTCTATGCCATGATCCTTCCCAATTCCTTAAGAAGGGGTTCTGAACTGGTGTCACCCTACTTGTACAGACACAGGGTAGGTGAGGTTAGGAATCCTTATATAGGTCCAGGGGTCTAATCAAATAGTGATTAATTTGATTAAATTAAACATTCCACCTGTCCTACTAGTACACAAGAGCAGAAATGCTCCATTATTGTGGTGCAGGTTAGGATGTAAGGTAAAACATATGTTTGAGATTTCTTATATGTGAGAATCCATGGTGGTTTAATGACTACCCGAAAGGATGATGTCATTATCTTTTTAGTTTGCCATTAACAGGTATCAACCATGCAAAAATAATTATTTATCCTAAAAATGCTGTGTTTGACACCAACCTAAAATGAAAACCACACATTAGACCAGCCGTGTGCTCCCCGCAATGTACGGAACGGCCGCACAACAGCCATGTGCAAGAGGCTTTCTCCTTACAGCACTCCTGTACTTTCCCAAGACTGTAGTCATCAGTTAAGCTCATCACTGATTTGCAGTTATATGAGCTGAAATACAGCATTTGTGTGATTTCATGTCTGCTATTGATACCCATACATTAAAATACATTTTTGGATATTTTTAACATATACAGTTGTACTGAAAGGTGTAATAGACTGCACAAGTAAATGCAGTTGCAAAAAAGGTATAGTGATGTATACCTGCCAAATGTATACTAAACTGCATATTTTATAGTCTATGAACACAGATGCTGGGAGAATTTCCTGGTATATATACCTAAAGCAGTGCTGGAACAGAATGTGAACCTAGCCTGATGGGAATGTTTATGACAAAGGGATCATGTCCACTCTGTTACAGTAGACATTAAAGGGGGTTTGCCATCACATACAATGGGGGCATATCTCTAGGATGTGCCCCCATTGTCTGATAAGTGCAGGTCCCACCTCTGCGAGAGCAAAGCGGGGAAATTAATGGACGGCGCACTGGGCAGCCGCCCTCTATTCATTTCAATGGGGCCGCTGAAAACAGTCGAGCGCTAGCTCGGCTATTTCCATCTGCCCCTTAGAAATGAATGGGAGCAGGGGCCACGCGTGCGCGGTGCGCTCCCATTCACTTGTATGGGAGCAGCGAGGAGCCACAGCTCCCCACTCCGTTCTCCCCAGAGGTGGGAACCCGCCCTTATCAGACAATGGGGACATATCCTAGCGATACGCCCCCATTATATGTGATGGGAATACCCCTTTAACTCAATTGGATATGAAAACATTTCATTTTTTGGCAAATTATCAGCAACTCTACCTTCAACAATGATAAGTGTTTGTTTTGTAGAATGAGTCACTTTTTAAACTATTCTCTTTGTGCTGCAATAGCAGTAATAATCAAGCCCCTGTCTGTTATTCAGTCCGACAGTCTGGGAAAACCTGTTAGGCTTCATTCACACTTGCGTATTTTGTAAGCCAAAATCAGGAGTGGAGCCAAAAAAAAAGAATTGTAAAATCTACAGGACTACACTTTTTCTCTTTATGTTCCACTCCTGGTTTTGGATTACAAATACTGATGCAAAGTCCACAAGTGTGAATGAGGCCTTAATCCTAGATCTTTGCTGTTCTTTGAAGCGCTGTGTCATGTATCGCTCCCCAAGGCTCTGCTCCTGGAAGAAGGTCTCATTCTTTGCTGCATCACTTCAGGAGAAATGAAATGTAACTGGGTAAATCAGCTTATTGTCAGGTCCACAATGGCAGAGATGTCCAATAATATTTTTTACTCTACAAAACCAGCTAAGGCCCCTTTCACACCTGCGTTCTTCTTTTCCGGCATAGAGATCCGTCGTCGGGTCTCTATGCCGGAAAAATCCTGATCAGGATCATCCCCATGCATTCTGAATGGAGAGAAATCCGTTCAGGATGCATCAGGATGTCTTCAGTTCAGGACCGGAACGCTTTTGGACGCAGCAAATACCGCAGCATGCTGCGCTTTTGTTCCGTCCAAAAATCCGAACACTTGCCGCAGGTCGGATCCGAATTAATGCCCATTGAAAGGCATTAATCCGGATCCGACCTTAAGCTAAACGTCGCTTCGGCACATTGCCGGATCCGACATTTAGCTTTTTCTGACTGGTTACCATGGCAGCCAGGACGCTAAAGTCCTGGTTACCATGGTAAAATGTAGCAGGGAGCGGGGAGCGGCATACTTACATTCCGTGCGGCTCCCGGACGCTCCAGGATGACGCCAGGGCGCCCCAGTGCATGGATCACGTGATCGCATGGATCACGTGATCCATGCGCATGGGGCGCCTGACGTCATTCAGGAGCGCCCCGGGAGCCGCACGGAATGTAAGTATGCCGCTCCCCCGCTCCCCACTACTACTATGGCAACCAGGACTTTAATAGAGTCCTGGCTGCCATAGTAACCTGAAAGCAATTCGAAGACTGATCAGGATCCTGATCAGTCTTCTAATGCTTCAGGCGACTTGCGTTCTGACGGATCCGGCGGGACGGAAGTGCCTGCCGGATCCTCAGAACGCAAGTGTGAAAGGACCCTAAATCAAAAAACACTTCCACCAGATAAGTAAAGGAAAGCCAATGTGTGCTCTCTTATATTCCTTCCTATATCCGCTTCTGATAAGACCTCGTATATGGCCGTATTAGGTCCAGGCTGCATCGCGCCATAACATCATGCTTTGAAGTCTATGGGGGCCACACTGTACGACAGTGTCACTCCAATTTCTAGAATCATGGTGTGTTTCATTAGTTGCTGTATTATGTAGGTATTTGCATCTAGAAGTATCACTCAAAGGAAAAAATGTCACCCCTTTGCGAGCTTTGCTGTATGTGCAACCTGCCATACATATATGGCGCAGTCTCTACTCATCACCAGTGGAGTGCGACTGTGGCATCTTAGGGACCTCTGTTGGTCTGCCATTTTTAGAGTCAATACATTTTTATTGAAGTTTTCAGAATATATAAGTCACAAACAATTAGACAGTGGACGCAGCCACTATTAAACAATATGATATGTTAGATGAGTCATATATGGACAAGACCAAAAAAGCAGATTTAAGTCTCAGAGTGTCGGGGTATCCGCTCGGATACTGCCAACCCAACACCATTGCGTGTAACATATCAAACTGATGATGAGTTCCCCACATACTGAGGATTCGGGGGATACAACACCGTACATCATAGTACAGAATTTAGTACAAAACAATCAAACAAATAAGTAAACAAAACAAAATCAGATCTACTATGCTTTTAAGATGGTTAGGGGAGATAAACCAGCGAGTAGTGTGGGTGGTTATGGAAGATAAGAGGAATGGCGGAGCCAAGGAGCCCAAAGAGCATCACGTTTTTTAGGTGTGACAATGGAAAATGGGAGGCGATGCTCATATCTACAAGTGGTATTAAGAGAATGAACTACTTCTTGCATTGAAGGGGGTGTCACAGAGTTCCAGTGACGTGTGATGACAATTTTGGCACTCAAAAGAATATGACCTACAAGGCCTCTGCATGACTGGTCAATGCCATCTATTCCTAGGAACAAAAGAGCAAGCTCAGGGGCGGGAGGGATGGTGTATTGAACAATTTGTGAAATCAAATCAAACACTCGGGACCAAAATGTATTTAATTTAGTGCAACTCCATAATACATGGTATAGGGACCCGGTGCCGCCACCACATTCCCTCCAGCAACAGGCCGAGGCATTAGGGTACATGCGACTTAACCTTTCAGGAGTAAAATACCAGCATAGAGGTGTTTTCACTCCCGCCTCGTAATGCGTAACGCATCTGAAAGTGGATGTCAAAAAGGTGAGTGCCTGTGACCACTTTCCCTCTGGGTAGGAGTGTTTCAGAGCTGTCTCCCAGTACGTAATCGGGGCTGATTTGATAAAACTGGCCTTATCACGAATGAAATCATATATCATTCTGGTGAGGCGTTTTTTATATCTCAATGGGTTGTCAAGAATTGTGATAAGATTATTATGGATTAGAACTGGGGCACGCAATCTCATCTCATAGCAATGTCTGACCCTTAGGTATTTGTAAAAATCGCTATTAGGTATGGGGTACCTTCCCCTCAGTTGGTCAAATGAGAGTAATGTACCCGCCATGAAAAGTTGACCTAAATTTGAGATTCCAGCCTCCCGCCAGGAAGAAAGGTTGAGCCCTTCCGTATATTTTTCCAACAGATGGGTGGATACATGAGTGAGTGGGATTGAGTTTTCACTCCCATTTTCCATATGAAACTTACGCCATAGGGTACATACAGATTTGATTGTGAGTAATGTGTCAGGTGGGGCATCAGGGCTCCAAAGCGATTTGAGAAGGAGCTCCTTCAATGAGTGTGCCCCAGCAAACACCGCTTCAATTTTAGACCAAGATTTTGAAGGTATGTCTAACCACCATTCGGTCATGAATGACAGACATATCGCTGTATGGTAATCTTTAATAGAGGGGAGTCCCAAGCCTCCTGCTTTCTTCCTACGTACCATTAGTGATTGGGCTATGCGAGGTTTGCCCGCCCCCAAACGTATCTATTGAGAATGGATTGTGCTCTCAGGAAAAAATTATTAGGTACCGCAATGGGAATGGCTCTAAAAACATATATTAATTTCGGGAGGGTCATCATCTGGAAAGATGCAATTCTGCCTACCCACGAGGGCGCACGGGAAGCAAAGCTGGTTAAGTCAGTCTGCAGTGTGGAGAGAAGGGGTTCATAATTGTTTTTGTATAGAAGGGAGCAAGGAGTAGTCAGCTTAATGCCCAAATAGGTTAGATCCGATTCCTGCCAGTCTAGAGGAAAAAGGGATTTTAGGTGCCTTACTTCCTCCAATGGGATATTAACTGGTAAAACTTGCGTTTTAAGTACGTTTATCTTATAGTATAATAATAATCCAAAATGAGAAATACATTGCAGGGCAGCTTCCAGGGATGAGGAGGGCTCAGTCAGGGTGAGAATAATATCATCTGCATATAATGATATCGTACGTGTAGAGGAACCTAATTGTATGCCCTTGATCTCTGTATGCTGCCTTATGTGTTGTGCAAGCGGTTCCAAGGCGATAATGAAAAGAAGGGGCGAAAGGGGGCATCCCTGTCTGGATCCGTTGCTAATAGGGAAGCTATCTGAAAGTAGGCCGTTAGCGAAAACCTTCGCTGTTGGATTTGAGTACAGACTTTCACTTGCGTGTAGTATGGGGCCCCTGAAACCCAGAAATCTCAGGACTGAGAAGGCGTATGACCAATGTAGGCGGTCAAACGCCTTCTCGGCGTCCAGCGCTACCACCAGTAGGGGAGTTTTTTGTATCTCAGGACCATTTATAATGTTCAACACTCTACGTGTATTATCTGAGGCTAGTCTACCCTGGACGAATCCTGATTGGTCTTCATTGATTAAGGAAGGGAGGATAGGGGATAGTCTGTGGGCAATAATTTTCGCAAATAGCTTAATGTCCGAATTTAAAAGCGAGATCGGTCTAAAATTTTGTGGTACATCATTAGGCTTACCTGGTTTGGGTAGGGTGACTATTAATGCCTGCAACATATCTCGTGGGAAGGGAGCACCGTTTAGGCAAGAATTAAAAATTTTCAGGAGATGGGGGGCCAGGATGTGATGGAATTTCCCGTAGTATTCATTGGACAAACCGTCCGGGCCTGGAGATTTTCCCTGCGGTGAAGCTAAGATCAATTTTTGAATCTCAGTTTCCGATAGGTCTGCGTTTAGGGCATCTAATTGGGCTGGCGTGAGACGAGGTAGGTTAGCTGATTGGAGAAAAGCTGACACTAGGGAGTCATAATCAGGAGGTTGAGGTATGGTAAGTTTAAGATTATAAAGATCAGCATAGAATAGCCTAAATTGTTCCGCTATTTCTCTAGGGTCAATAAGTTTGGCCTTGGTAATAGAGTGGAGAATGTGGGGAATCTTTGATTTGGTTCGTTGGGCTTTGAGCTGGTTAGCCAATAGGCGACCAGCCTTATTGCCTTGAGCGTAGAATTTAGATCTACACCTGAGCAGCCCCATCTCGTATTCATGGAGCAGAGTTAAACGGAGTTTATCCCGTTCAGATCTAATCTGTTGTGATAATTCTGTGGAGGGGTGTTGTTTGCTTAACGATTCCAGTTTAGCTATGCTATCCAACAGCATTCGTACAGCGTGTTCCTTTTTCTTTCTTTCCTTGTAATTTAGTTTAATAAGCAGGCCGCGTATAAAAGCTTTGTGCGCTTGCCACAATATAAAAGGATCCGACACTGAGTCTACATTAAAGGAAAAAAATTCTTGCAATGCTTGAGTAATTTCTGTGTTATATGTAGGAATATGATATAGAAACGGGTTGTTTCTCCAGATTGGGTTAATGTGAGACTGAAATTGATCATCTACCTCAATAGACACAGGCGCATGGTCAGATACGCTAATCAACCCTATGTCTGAGCGGGTGGTGCTAAGGAGAGTGTTATGGTCGACTAAAAATAAGTCGATTCTGGAATATGTGCCATGGACAGGCGAGAAGAAGGTGAAGTCCTTCTCCATGCTATGTTGAGCCCTCCACACATCAATGAGGTCTGTTGACTGAATAAAAGGAGATAGACCTCCAAGTGCACGTCTAGTTAGGTTTGTAGTGTCCATGGCAGGGTCAATGATTGAATTAAAGTCTCCACAGACCAATAATTTACCTTGTTTCATAACTTGTACCTGTCTCATCACCTTATGTAAGAACGCTGACTGACGACGGTTAGGAGCATAAACATTGACTATAGTGTATATAACATGATTAATGGAACACACCAATATAATGAAACGCCCGCCCGTATCAACCATGTGCGCAATGTGTGAGTATGTTACAGAGTTTCTGAGTGCTATACACACTCCTCTAGCTTTCTTATGGTAGTGTGAGTGGATAATATTGGGAAAGAGTCGGTGTTTTAAACGATAAGCATCAGCGTTCAGAAGGTGTGATTCTTGTAAGCACAACAGATCAGCCTTCAGTGATAACGCTTCTTTCCATATAAAAGATCGCTTCTGTGGGCAATTAAGCCCCTTGGCATTGAGTGAAACTATCTTGATACCCATTGGGAAGAACCCAGGTTTGCGTTAATGGTAGGATCTCCCCTATAGGAACCAAGGTGGTGTGACAGCATGTAGATCAGAACATACAATAACCAGAAGATGTAGAAGTATAACATACCAGAAATAAGAAGAAACAAAAACCATAACCTTTGTAACCAGATTATGCAACTCGGGGTGGAGATGTCCATCTCTAAAGCCAGTGGTGTGGATACTGGACTGTATAAGGTGTCTTAAGCAGTCACGTGGGAGCTGCACCTATTCTGTGAGAGAGAATCAAACATATAACCGCCACATTTAGACAGTCAATAATATGGTGAACGCAGGATGCAGGATGAGGCCCAGTGGCAACTGACAAGAGCCCTCCAGGGCCAGCAAACTCCAACGAGAATCCCCATAGGTGATGTCAAGAGTTTCTTTGTCTCCTGCCGGTTACCCTTTTTCACTCTTGTGATGGTGCGTGGGGTACTGAATGGGACCCTTTGTCAGGGTTAGCTAGCGGGATGTTCCATTCCTGCAGCAGGGATTTTCCTTCTTCAATTGAGTAAATGACATGCATGTGGCCTTCTTTGGGGATCAGCAGCTTTTGTGGGAACCCCCATCTATACTGTATGTTCGCTTGACGCAAGGCAATAGTGACAGGCAGAAGTTCTCTCCGTTGCTGTAAAGTCACCGCTGAGAGGTCAGTGAACAATTTTATCTCGTGGAACGGGGAAGGAAGGGATCCAGCTTTTCTGGCCGCCGTCATGATAGCTTCCTTAACGTGAAAGAAGTGGACTCTGGCAAGTGTGTCCCTAGGGACATCTGGGCCTAGGTGTTTGGGTTTCGGAACCCGATGAGCCCTATCAATAAGCAGGTCTTGTTCAGACAATTTGGGCAGAAGCTTGCTAAAAAGGCGTTTTAAGTAGGCTGATAGCTCAGTGGAAGGGATATTCTCTGGGATTATTTTAATATTATTTCTGCGGGATCGGTCCTCAAAGTCTGCCATCTTTCTCTTCATAACCTCCATCTCCTCAGCCAGACCATTATGTGCGTCTATTACAGTATTCTGAGAGGTAGCAAACTCCCCCATTTTCTTTTCTATATGTAGAACCCTGTCCTCCGTTTCTTTCACCCTGTTGGAAATAGGTTGAATCACCTCCATCATGCCATGCTGTATGGACGCTTGCAGGGCCAACAACATTTGCTTTAGTGTAGCCTCTGTAGGGAGGTTGTCAGACGAGGGCAGGTTAGAGAGTGAGGCAAGGGAGGTATTAACAAGCTGATCGGGCCCCAGAAGCAGACTGACCTGTGTGTCTGACGTGTCGATCCTCTGCCTGTGCTTCTGAGGGCTGCAGGAGGAAGATGCACTGCTCAATGGCGTCCGGGCCTCTGGAGGGGAGTTGTCTTCCCGCGATTTCACCTCTTCAGGAGTCGGAGGCATGGAGGGCTCCCGCGACAGAGGTGGGAACTGATCGGGGTGTAGTAGGGGGGAGCAGGGACTTTGCGCCTGTGGGTCCATGTATTCTGAGTCGGGTACCAGCGCGTCTTCGTGGCGGGAAGCGCCATCTTTGCTCCGGCCTTTACCGAAATAAATGTCCAGGTTTGTAGCTGGGAGTCTAGGTACTGCAGATTTGTTTTTCCCCATGTTGTCAGGAATGCTTGGGGGTATGATAGCCACCAGGTTTCGCAGCTGCAGCGGCAGTAAGCAGAGTAATCGTCGCTGAGGTGCAGGAGCTTCAGCTTCAGGTGTCCATCACCAGCGGCAGCCAAGCCACCGGTCTGCCATTTTTGTACACCTACTAGGTCCTGCAAAAGTCAGCTCTGTGCCCATACAGAAATTTTGTATTATATCAGTGATCAGAAGGATTGCAAGTTCAAATCCCCTAAAGCAGGGGTAGGCAACCTTCGGCACTCCAGCTGTTGTCAGACTACAACTCCCAGCATGCATACTTCCTCTACCCTTCTCAGTGCTCTCATGGAAATGAATGGAGCATGCTGGGCTATTGTAGTTTCTGTAGTAACAGCTAGCGTGCTGGAGGTTGCTGACCCCTGCCCTAAAGGAACTAATAAAAAAAAAAAAATATGTCAATAAACAAAATGTTTAGAAATATAAAAAATAGAAATAAAAATATGCATTATTGGTATTACACAATCAAAAACAACAAACAAAAAAACATTATTTATCCTGCATGGCGATTGCTGTAAAGAGAAAATAAATAAATCAATGCCACAATGGCTTTTATTATCGCCTCACCTCCACAACAAATGGAATAAAAAGCAATCAAACAGTGATTTGTACTCCACAGTAATTTCAATGATAGTTCATCCTGCAAAAATAAAACTGCTGCATTCTTAAGGTCAAAATAGGCCATGATGCTGTAGACCGAAACCATACAGCAGCACATGAAACACATAAGGTTACACACATGGACCCCGAAGAGTTTATCCCGCAAAGAACACTTATCCAGGGATCAGAGTCCTCTTGTGAGCGGTAGCACACACGAAGTGACAAAACCCCTTTAACATTGAGTGCCGAAAATCAGAATGAAGAGGCCAATGCATTCCGTGTGAGGTCGGTTACATCTGATACCACAGTGAACAGGCAGCAGCGCAGATACTTTGTTCAGCTGATTGTGGGAGTCCTGGACCCCATGGTCCAATATTTTGATAGAACGTCCTAAGGACTGTCATTTCCTAGAAAACTCTCGGCATTGCACTGCATAACATAAGACTGATCTGAGTGAACATCGGTACAGCTCCCAGAGGGGGTGTGGTGTTTGAAGATTTCTTTTTTGTGTACCTGTTCACGTAAACACGTATTTGTTCATGAGTAAATGTACTCTACATGTCCTGAACCTCTACTTTACCTGATTTTGAATAAGTAAATTTTTCAGAGGGTGAAATTTTGTAAAACTTTTCCAGGAACACATAAAGTTGTATAAAGGTGCTTGTAAAACAAACGAAAACAAATACAAAAGTTGTACTTTTACAATTCTTAGGCAGTGACTGTGTTCAAAAAAAGATGTGTTTAGGGGTCACAACCAGGTTGTGTTAGCACTTTATTTGGTGCTAAAAAACTTATGGAGGGGTCATTTATTAAGTCTGGTGTTTTAGACACTGGTCTTAACCCTTGTGCTGGAGGTGGATCCTCCAAAGTTATGTAGACTTAGAACATTTTCTACACCTAAAAAAGGTGTCGAAAATGATAAATAAGATGGGCCTGATGGCCCGTCCCCTTCCCCATCCAGGCCTCTATTTTTGGACTGGGCGTGAGCGGGAAAAGTCACCAACTGAGACACAAATAACCTTTATTACTTGAAGAGATCGTAGAAAAAAGAGCGGCACTCACCCAGTCCGTAAATAAGACTACTTTATTGATCCGTGACACAAATTCAGGATTGGAGTTACTTCGGCATCAGGGGGGAGACACGTAAAGTATTGCGGTAGAACAGCGGCGATAACCTTTATGCCGCAATCTGCGACAGATATATGCTAGAAAACTGGCGTATATCAATTAGTAAATGACCCCTATGTTGCTTACCTTTAGAACCTGTGTGTGTGATAATATTGTACTCTATACTCTGAATTTGCATTTCAAACATCATTTTTGCAAGGCTTAGTAGGTAAGATGTTCTTCAGAGCTTCTGATATTTGTTTAACTTAAAAAAAAAAAGCTCACCTTCTCCCTGGCTGTGATGCTCTCCGCTGTGACTGGATCACGGCACAGCCAGGGAGAAGGAGACGCTCCAAGATTGGCTTTTATGACGGTCACTCATGACTAGGCCTCAACCATTCTAAAGGGGTTGTGCGGGGTCAGAGCTGAACCCGGACATACCCAGAATTTCACCCAGGCAGCCACCCCTGACTTAAGCATCAGAGCAGTTCATGCTCCGATGCTCTCCCTTGCCCTGTGCAGGATTGCGCAGGGCAAGGGCTCTTTTACTTACTATAACACACTGCCGGGCGGAGACAGTGAGCCCGGTGACGTCGCCGGCTCTGATGGGCGAGCTTTAGCGCTGCCTTAGCAGTTTTACAGGCTAGGGCAGCACTAAAGCCCGCCCATCAGAGCCCGGTACGTCACAAAATGCCTTTGCCCTGTGCGATTCAGCGCTCCGATGCTCCTGTCAGGGGGGGTGCCTGGGTGAAATTCTGGGTATGTCCGGGTTCAGCTCTGAACCCGGACAACCCCTTTAAGGCAGGCTTAGTCTAAGTGTGAACTGGCTGAAGCGCAGCCGGATAGTGCCTGTCAATATCGTGCTGACAGTATAATACACTGTACTGCATTAGCGATCAAAAAGAGTTGTGTATCCCAAAATGGTACTACAGGTCTGGCAAAAATAAGCCCTCACACAGCTCCATAAGAAAAAAAATTAAAATAAAAAAAGTTATGGATCTTGGGATGCGGCGATGCAAGAACAATTTAAGGGTTTTTATTGTTCAAAAGATGTAAAATAAAAAAATAAAAACCTTTGGGGGACATTTAATAATCTATTTACGCCATTTTTGTGGTGTAAATACGTTGCATATTTTGTCGCACACCATTTGGCCTGTGCCTCTACATAACTTTGGCGCTTCTTCTGGAAGCACAGAGAGAATCAAGACCACTGTAAAAAACGCTTGTCCTAATAAATGTCCCTCCATATGTATTTGGCATTGCTGTAATCGTACTGAGAATAAAGTTATCATGTAATTTAAGCCAATAAATAAACGTCACACAATTTATAATGTAAAAACTCAGTGGCAGTATTGCTGTTTTTTCCCATCCCTCCTCGAAAAAGTAAACAAAAGTTAGGTAGTAAAGGCGCATGTACAGGCGTCAAGCAGCAGCAGATTGGAAGGAAGTGTCCCTTCCCGACAGTCAGCTGCTCGTTCAGTGAAGGAGACCACTACATTTACATGCAGCGATCGCCTCGACAGTATAAGAACGAGCGGTTTCTGTGCAGGATAATAAATTGTTCATCATATAAATTCCCTCAAGTGTCTCAGCCACCAGGAATGTAAAGTCAGCAGACTCCTCCGGCAACCAAACATATCACAAGAACCTGAGAATCTATGTGAATTGTACCCCCCCCCCCCCCCCAATCTACGGTAAAGCCTGATACACTGTTATACCACCCATTGCAATGTAGATCCGTGCAATATATTTCATAAAAAGAAAAAATAATTTCAGATTATAAGACATTTCCTCCTGGGTTACCATAAGAAACGCACCTTGTGCTTTTATCACTCGGTTTTAGCCAGGATCTTCCAGTTATGATACAAATAACGATTATCAGGAAAACAGAAATTTCAAATTAAATAAACTTCAAGAGCAAATTTGTGAGAAAAACGTTCCAGTATTAGCAGTGTGAACAATTGAGAAAATAAAAAGCATTGGAAGCACTCAGTTCTAGATTCCATTGTAGAGAAACAAATCCTTTGTTCGAGGCCATATAGAAAGTGTGCAATTTTCATCTGTCATTGCAAACTCTGAAATAAAATATTATTTTTAAAAAAAAGTCACTTTGTACCAGATCTGGGGTCCTTCTGTACTAGCATGAGAGTCACTCAGTACTCCCACTCATGTGATCCTGAAAAATTTGTTCTGCGTGATGAAGATATTCTGCCGTTCTGCGTCGCACAACATCTCGTCTGTCTGGACAGCGGTCATCTGGTCGAAAAATAATAATGAAATCATAAAATGAGGTCAATACAGTATATTGGCATAAAATATATATATATATATTACACACACACAGTCGAAGAGAGAGAGACAGAGAGAGAGAGACAGACAGAGAGAGACAGGCAGACAGAGAGAGAGAGAGAGACAGACAGACACAGACAGAGAGACACAGACAGACAGAGACACAGACAGACAGAGAGAGAGACACAGACAGAGAGAGAGACAGAGACACAGACAGAGAGAGAGAGAGACACAGACAGAGAGAGAGAGAGACACACAGACAGAGAGAGAGAGAGACACACAGACAGAGAGAGAGAGAGAGACACAGACAGAGAGAGAGAGAGAGAGACACAGACAGAGAGACAGAGAGAGAGACACAGACAGAGAGACAGAGAGAGAGACACAGACAGAGAGACAGAGAGAGAGACACAGACAGAGAGACAGAGAGAGAGAGAGACACCTGTACTTATAATTGAAAGTCACCTTTCACTCCTTTTAACAAGATATCCACAGCATTTCTGAAGAGCCTGAATGCTTCTGGGTAGTCTCCGGCTGACTCTCTCTCCATTGCTTTCTGGACTTCAGCTGTAGCTAGCGAAAGATACAATGCTCCATCTTCTTCACTGAGAGGAAGGGCAGGCGTCTGCTCCTCTACCTCACACCGCAAAGATAGCAGGTTCAAAGAGGACTCGGTCTCCAGTGATGCACCGTCTACATTTACAGCAATAATACAAAGAGCTTGGATTATGCTCAGCAGAGATAGGCAAATCCATTTGTCTCATCAACAACATTTCTGCATCTGCGAGGGGCTGTCCCTGCTGCTGAAGACGCCCCCTGCCATTTGATTAACAGAGGTTCAGTTTCCACCTCTGGAGCAGTGGCCTTCAGGATAGCAGCACATGAACAGTCGCTGCTCCAGTAGCAGAAGCAGAACCTCTGCAATTACTCGGTGCAGTGGCGCAGGTTTGGAATGCTCGGGGCTGGGCGAGATGTCCAGCCCTATCAATCAACAGGCACCAGGACAGCCTCTCACAGATGAAGAACTGGATAAGATGAATTGATTCATTCATCTAATACACAATATAAAATCTTATATAACTGTGTAGACATACATAGCAGACTGTGCGCTCCCATGTAGGTCTGTACAGTTACAGACACTTTACTATTCATGGCCTATTGTCAGAATCAGCGCTGGAACTACACAGATCCATCCATTGTGTAGTGGACATATAGCTTAATGGCAGCGCTGCAGTAACCACCTCTGTCCACCACAAACTGCTAATCAGCAGGGCTGTAGGGTATCAGGCCCTTGCCAATCAGATACGGATGGCCTACACTGAATCCTATCCATAAGGCCTCGTGCACACGACAGTATTTTTTTTGCGGTCCGCAAAACGGGGTTCCATTGTTCCGTGATCCGTGTCAGTTTTTGCTTCCGTTGTGTTTCCATGTGTCTTCCGTTTTTTATTTTGCGGACATGACCCAAAAGATTTTACCAAAAGACAGGCTGACAATTTTTGCCAAGTGCCTGCCAAGGGATCCGCAAAGAAAACGGATGCAGAACGCGGATGACACACGGATGGCCATCCGCATTTTTTCACGGTCCCATTTAAAACCAATGGGTCCGCAGAAAATCACGAGAAACGGCACAATGGACACGGAATCAAACAACGGTCGCGTGCATGAGGCCTAAATAGTAAACCTCTTTAACATTGTACATATTTGGGGGCTTCATGATTATATAATAATTCACTTTTCAACTTTTAACTAATTATATATATATATATATTCAAAAGAGTCTGTAAAACGTATAATTCATTTGAATCTCTGCTCTTTCTGTGCTTAGGAGTCATGTAGGCGGTCATACTCATTGACTGACGACCTTCCATGTATGCATAATACATGCTGGATATGATTTATGTCAATCCAGAATGCTGCTGCCTTCACCAGCTCTCATGTACTAGCACTACTTTATCTCTGTACTGCACTACTCCTAGTACAGCCCCTGCATAATCTCCTTTCCACAATGCTCCCCCCAACCCTGAACTCTGCTTTACTGCTGCTTTACTCCTGTCGCCTGTGTGATTTCCTTCCGCAGTGTCGAGTCCCGGCCTCTGGGTCTCCACAAATATCAAATCATCATGTATCAACCGCAGCACTCCAAGCTTGAAAAAGACCAGACAGGTCGAAACGTTGCTGTATTCGGGGTTAATAAATTTGAGAGATAACGAATCATTGGAGTGTCATGGTTGATACGTGATGATTTGCTACCTCTAAAGGCCACTTTACATCAGAAACAGTTTGCACCAGATACCGTAATTGCCTGCTCATAGGAGAAGGTGAAAGATACATTTACATGCACCTCTGCTCTATGATCGCTCGTCCCCATAAAGATGTTCCTGGGCAGCAGACCGCTGTTTACTCAGAATAGTCTGCTGCCCAGAAACGATGAGTTAGGTGTCCGCATCAGCAATGCTTTCACCCAATTCAATTGCAGGAGGGGTAGACGGAGAGATCAGACTGCATCAGACCTGAGCCCAAGGCTGGCCATACACATAAGATAGCTGTTAGCTAAACACTTGTTGAGACAGCCATCTCTCCCAATCCCCAGTCCGATCAACCAAGCATGCATGTGTCCTCAATCGGAAGCAAAGCCGCTGCTAGACACTTCACACCCAAGAACAAAAGGATTGTGCATGTTGAAATCCAACTGCCTTTTGCCACTGGAGAGAAATGAGAGGTCTTCATACACATTCTATGGTAGACTTGTCTTGTTGGATGACATTTACTCAATGTGTATTGTCCTGCCCATCACCCCCCCATCATCGGCCGAGCATGTATGTGTTCTCATTAGGGAGTCCTGATCATAGGACAGCCTGTGTCTTCTGCGGCAGTGCAAGAGACCTGCAGGGAATTTGACTTCTTTTCCACTGTCCTGCTGTGGAGCAGCTTAAGATGAAGTGATCCCGATAATACAGAAAAGAACTGCTATGAATAAAATTATAATAAAAGAGAGGCCTTACCATGCTTACATGATGTTTTAAACATACAACGGTACAAGCTATATGAACAGGACATGTATACCTTCTGCATAGCAAGGGTCAAAGAGTGCCAGATCATTGGGAGCCAAAGTTTTAGGAGCTGCAGTTGGACTTGCTGTCTCTTCCTCTCCCGTCTGGCCTATGTCTTCATTCAGATCAAACAGTAAATCAAATTGACTTGGTTCTGCAAGAAATAACTTACATTATATAGATTGTCTGGTGTAAGAAAACCATGTTCACATACCCCATTAAAGCACTGTGAGTTAAAGGTAATCAGTCACCAGTGACCTCCCTAGCAAACTGTTTGCATAGAAACATACAAGTACCTCACATAATTGTAAATATTTTATTATATCTTTTCATGGGATACATTTCTTTTGATACAATGTAAAGTAGTCAGTGTACAGTTTGTATAACAGTGTAAAGTTGGAGTGCCCTCAAAATAACTCAACACCCAGCTATTAAAGTCTAAACCGCTGGCAACAAAAGGGAGTACACCCCTAGGTGAAAATGGCTAAATTGTGCCCAAAGTGTCAATATTTTGTGTGGCCACTAGGGATGAGCGAATCGACTTCGGATGAGCTCCGTACAGTATTAGAATGTATTGGCTCAGATGAGCCGACGTTATTACTTCGCAAAGTCTTGCGAGACTTTGGGTAATAACTTCATAAATTAATTTGTACTGTAAAAAAACATTTCCCGAACTCTGGTTTGGTTCCAAGTGGTACCTTGGAACCGAACCAGAGTTCGGGAAATGTTTTTTTTACAGTAAAAATTAATCTATGAAGTTATAACGCGAAGTCACGCGAGACTTGCGAAGTAATAACTTCGGCTCAGTCTGAGCCAATACATTCTAATAAGCTCCTTACAGTATTGGAACAAAGTTTTATGCGAATCGACTTCGGATGTTTTATCCAAAGTCGATTCGCTCATCCCTAGCCCCTATGTTACTTATTGTAAATTATACAATTTTTTTATATATTTTATCGGTTCTTTTTGCATGGCTTCTGAGGAGACACAGCGCTGATAAGTGTACAGGACGGGGTCACGCACCACTGTCCATCAAGGACGGATCTGTATTCACTAAAAGACATGAATGAAGGTTCCTACTGAATGACAGCAAGCAGAGATCTTGAAAACCATGGACACTGAAAGAATATTGGAAAATTGTATAATGTTTCATGAGGCACAGAAATCATAATGCCCCTTTAATGTGCAGCAGATCCTGGAATTCTCCCTCACTCCTCGAGCAGAACATTTTCTAGCAGATCATAAATTTTGCATGCCGCCACATACTACCTGTGCCATCAGTATAGTCTTCAGAGAAGAGCTCTAGATACCTAAAGAAAGCGGTTTTGCTATGAGAAGCGCTACTCTAAGAGCCTCCAAGTATCTACTAGTACCCAACGAATGCGGGAGAAAGGGCCAACCCAGCTCTAGCCCAGCGGCACAAGGATTAATAGCTACTGGGTCTCCAGTCTGTTCTTCTGAGGACACCAAATGGTGAACTTTTGAGATCTGGGGCAGTGTTGCACAGAGGATGTTGTGGTGGTGGTCGCCTTGTAGCGCTGCGCCAAGTTAGAGTCTGTGAGACTGTGTAAGGGTAAAAGCTGGTCTAAGTCTGGTTTCTGAAACTACATGTAAATCTTGAGATCTGTTCACATGAGGCAATGCTGCATGGTTGCTGTGGCGTTATAAGTTGGTAGGGCCCAGTGTCAAGGGTACTTAGCCTGACAGCAGAGGTATTGTTGGGGTGCTCGGTGTCGTTGTCTGCAGGTGCTGCGTTGCAGCTGCAGTGGTCGACATGTGGTGCAACGCCAAATTAGAGTAGGGATCCACTTGTAAGAGGACACCTTGACGCATTTTGATCAAGATGTATACAAAGTGTCTAGTGGTTGCAGGGGCATAGTGAGGGAGGGCAGACGGGGCATGTGCAGAGGCTGGGGGGAGCGGACGAGAAGCCTGACAGGCAGTTCTGTCGGCGCTCTCCCCTGAAGCTGCACATCGCGCTGCTGGCTGTGGGAGGAGCGCTGAAAGCCCGAGAATCGGCCTCCTACAAAGCCAGCAATGCGATACCTGTGTGGGAGCGTGTCCTGCTGCTGATAGTGCCGATCATCAGGGAAGCAGGGTATTTGTGGGTTGCTTTTATGTAGCTGGAGAGGGCACTAGGGTCCACAAAGAGGACATAACTCTGTGAGGGGGCACAAAAGTGGGCATAACTGCACTGAGGGGGCACATATCTGGCCATAACTACAGTAAGGGGCACATGACTGCATGGAAGGGGGGTGAAAATTTAAATCCTTGCACCGGGTGCAGGAAAGCCTAGCTAGACCTCTGTGTGGACGGGTTTATAAATTATGCTGAGGAGCAGTAGCATGTGGATGCGAGTCGAAGACTGGCATATTCGCAGTTCTCACAGAGCCAATATATTGAGGTATTTTGCTCACAGGAAGCCTAGAAGTGTATGTACAGGTTTTCCACCCAAAGCATCCGGGTAGACAATGGAGAAGTCTACACCTTCTAAGGGATCGGCCACATGGGGTGGAAATTCCTCTGCTGTGAATTCCTCCCTATGCATTACAAAGGGTAAATCCGTGGTGGATATTTGCAGCATGTATTACATACTGCGGATGTAAGATCTGCATCACAGGTCAATTTAAAGGATAACTGTCACATTTAGACCCTAATTTCAGTTTTCATATATGTAGTTACTAATATGATAATATTCCTGAATCAATAACTATTAGACTTACTTACCCCTTATTTAATAAGATTCAGCCCTTAGCAACCAGTCTGCATAAAACTGCAACTTCACTATTCTGTTAAAATGGCTGCCCTCAGCCCTGAGGCTAATCCATAGGACGCCTGCAGTGAAGTTAGTGAAGACCAGCTCTGTATAGGGGGGTCTTGCAGTTAAATTCCCAGGTCTGGCTGAAGCCTGTAGTCCTCCTACAAGCTCTCCTCTTATCAGATAAGGCTGTCATTTATACACTGAGCAGAGGGCAGATCTCCCTGAGCTCTACATTCTCCAGCACTGCTAAGGGAGTGTCTGCCAAGCACAGGCATGTGGAGAAGTTCACACACACAGCCCAGCACTGTTATCTCCTATCAGGAAGAACCTGGCTTTTTATACATTCCCTTACAATGTTGACTCACTATCAGTTCCCAGTGCACGCAGCGTGCTCCGTCCTCATCTGGTAGACGGAAGGAGCATAGCAACCTGATTTTATCTCAGGTAACAATAGCCAATACTGGGGACTTTTAGGTGGCTTTTAGGGGTTATTTATTAAACAATCAGAAATTAAAACAGGGCCAACAAGGTGATATTAATCACCAAAATCCAATAGTAAAAAAAATATAAAATTGACAGTTATACTTTAAGCTACAGATTTTTTTTCTGCAGCATGTGCATATCCATCCTGTGCGGATGTACCTTATAGTGTGTGCTGTTACACTTACCACTACTACTGATGGTGTCCGTGACTTCAGACAACACTTCTGTCTCTATCTCAAAGTCATCCAACTCTTCCTTTAGTTCTGTAGAAGAGCTTCTTACCGGTTCGGGGATTAGAGGAGGAGGCAACACTGCTGCATCTCCTGAGTCTGGACCATCTGACCGCATTGTAACCTCTCCTGTCTGGAGATAGGACACACGCAAGGCCATCAGAAAAGGAAATCACCAGTCCTGAGTTATTAACCTATTGCTAGAGATCTTACCCTGAAAAACTCCTTTAGTTGTGGACTATTATTAAGGGCTGGGATGCCCACTGTGAACCTCAGCATATCTTCTGCCGCTTGTCTTCGTTCTTCTATAACAGGAGCTTCAAAGCGTCCTGGAAAATGCAAACCGCAAATACTGTATAAAAGTATGTAACATGTCACCAAATCCAAAATGTAAGATTATATATAAAGAGAAAAACTATATATAAAGAGAAGAATCGCACACGAGCAAAAAAGGACAGAACAGCAACACCTGAATTTTTTGTATGCTACAAGGAAGTATATTTGCTCATCCCCGGTCATCTGAAGGGTGGATGTGCCGTAATAGTAACTAGTCCACCTGCATTACTGCCCAGCACCTGAAGGGGTCAGTATTTGCCATAGCCAACGCCCACAGACCACAAAGCTCAGCCTTTTCAAGGAGCTGTTCAAATCTAATGATATAATGGTTATTGTGTTGCAGTGGCATTAGTCTACGCCACTTGGTGCAAACTCCAGGAGCAAAAGATAGCAACCGCTGGACCCCAAGAAAGTGCATGCGCCCCCATGTATTCTATGCCCAGCCACTTTATTAATGGGCATCTGTCAGCAGATTTGTATCTATAGAACTGGCTGACCTGTTGCATGTGCGCTTGGCAGCTGAAGGCATCTGTGTTGGTCCGTGCTAATATGTGCTCGCACTGCTGAGAAAAATGACGCTTTAATATATGCAAATGAGCCTCTAGGAGCAACAGGGGCGTTGTTATTACTCCTAGAGGCTCTGCTCTCTCTGCAACTGCCGCACCCTCTGCACTTTAATGGGCTTTAGGAGAAGTCAGGGCCAAGCGGGATCATATTTACACTGCCTGGCCGTATCAAATTGCAGAGAGAGCAGAGCCTCTAGATGCAATAGTAACGCCCTCGTTGCTCCTAGAGGCTAATTTACATATAATAAAACTTCATTTTTCTCAGCAATGTGGGCACATATGAACATGGGAGCAACACAGATGCCTTCAGCTGCCAACAGGTCAGCCAGTTTCATACATTCAAATCTGCTCACAGATGCCCTTTAAATACATGGCGGCACTAGTTATTTTCTACACTAGCGTCACTCCTGCCCTCTTTTACAAGTTGCCAGCCTGTCCGATGGTGAGCAGCAGAATTCAGTCTCCTACAAAGTGATTTAGGAGCCTGGCTGCACAGTGAAGGTCTCGGCACATCAGTATAATTAGGGCGTCAAGAGTGAATGAATGGCAGTGCAGGTCTTCATAATGAAAAGGTCCACTACTGAAATGGATATGGAGACGCTTACAGCTTAGTACAAACCCTCCATAGCAGAGATCCCCAACCTGCGGCACTCCAGCAGTTACAAAACTACAACTCCCAGCATGCAAAGACAGCCTACAGCTATCATGGCATGTTGAGAGTTGTAGTTTTGCAACAGCTGTAAAGCCGCAGGTTGGGGAATCCCTGCTCTATAGGGTCCTGATCATGAGGGCAAACACCCAGTACTACTGCAGCAGGTAATGCTATGTGTTCCTGGGTCCTGTGAATCCAATTACTGTAGATCCTCCAGGTTTCGTCCCACCCGGTACAGGTGGGGAGGGGCGCACACAGGGTTTTTTTTTTTTCTTTTGTTTTTAAAATAAGTGATTTCATGAGGTTTTCACGTGACTTCAGCTAGTCACATGCAACGCTCATGAAGGGCGTTATTGAAGTGCTAGTGGAGCTCTCCTACTTCTAAAATACTTTGTGTGGGCCCAGGAAAACCACGGGTGTAAACTGCCGGCTCTCGGGAATATTGGTTGGAGACGTCCAATCAGCTCAACTACAAGCAGCAGTTCAATATTGTTTTCCGTTTTCAGGATAGGTCAATATCTCATCAGTGGAGGTCTGACTCCCAGCACTCTGCCTATCAGCTGCAAGCGATGCGGCCTCCTCCTAGGCCAGTAATGTCATGTTGATGGTTAAAAGACCTACGTGCGGCTCAGTCCCATTCATGTGGATGGGCCTGGGATGTAATATTAAGCACAGCTACTATGCTACATGTGGCTCTACCCGGTATGCTGTGCAGAGGCTGCAGCGCTCACCGGAGCTCCGCAGCCTCTTCATATAGCTGATTGTCGGGGCGCTGGGAGTCGCCCCCCCACCAAGCAGATGTTGATGACCTAACCTAAGGATAGGCTATCCATATTAAAATCCCAGACAAACCCTTTAGGGTGGATTTTACAACTCTGATCTGTATCTAACATGTTGGCCACGTAGACTGTGATTGGTTAAAAGGGTTTTCCTGGCTTTTATTATTGATGACCTATCCTCAGATCGACACCCGGCACCCCTGCCGATCAGCTGTATGAGGAGAAGGCACGCGCTGTCTACATAGCAGCGGCGAGCAGGGAGAGACAGGAGATGGCACTTGCGCACAGCGCGCGCCTTCCCTTCACGCAGCTGATCGGCGGGGGTGCCAGGTGTCGGATCCCCGCCGATCTGATACTGATGACCTATCCTGAGGGTAGGTCATCAATATTAAAAGCCTGGAAAACCCCTTTACCTTTGAAATAGAAGAGATAGACCCTACAAATCCCTGTTTCCTAGTTCCTGTTTAGACCATCAATACTGAACTCCCCAAAAAACCCTTTAAAGGAGACGTCTACCTTCACCACCTCATGTTTTTTGCTCCAGTGCATCTAAAATGGAAAATGAAACATCTTTGAAAAAAATCTTATCAGATGGCCGGTGGTCGTACGGTCATTCAGCGGACAGCTATTTCTCCTGACACCTCTATACACTTGCATGCTCTGCTCGGTTGAGCATGTAAGTGTCCTGAATGGGGACAAAGATGCTGCTGGACATCCCTGGCAGCAATGTATCTCCCCAAGATACCGCTCCTTATCGTCTCGGTCATCTTACATTGGGGAAGAGCTGGGAGGCTCCCCTACACATTAGATTGGTGGCTGATCCCACCGATGTGGATGGGCAGCAAGAAGTAAGGGACAGGTAGATGACAACAGCACTGCAGGATGAGGTTTTACAGGGTTCGTTTGTGGCGTGTTACCATGGAGACACAGGAAAGTACAGATTTTTGTTTTTAACACTTTTTGCACAGATGCTTCATTTTCAAACAAATTTCCAATACACATCTACACATCCAGGTCCAAAAAAAATTAAATAAAATAAGGGTACTTTTACACTTGCGGCAGGACGGATCCGGCAGGCTATTCAGCCTTATTATAGTCAATGGGGACGGAGCGGCAGCACAGCAGTGCACGGCCACTTGCGGCAGGGACGGATCCGGCAAGCTGAATAGCCTGCCGGATCCGTCCCGCCGCAAGTGTGAAAGTACCCTAAAGGGAGGGAATTGAATGATTTGTCATCTCCTCAGTCTATCATTGGCTTCATAGTAATTGGGGGAGATTTATCAAAACTGATGCACAGGAAAACTGGTTTAGTTGCCCATAGCAACCAATCAGATTCCACCTTTCAATTTGCAAAGAAGCTCTGGAAAATGAAAGGTGGCATCTGATTGGTTGCTATGGGTAACTAAGCCAGTTTTCCTTTATCTCCCCCACTACGTTGGGATTTTAGGAACCGCAAATTCTCAGTGACTCACCAAAAACCTGAGCACGGGGAAATGGAGGGAATTCCTGAGTCCGCTGGAAGAGGTTTCTATGAGTATACGAGAGTTCTCCATGAAGTTTCTTAAAGTCGCTGTAGCGTTTCCAAATGACAATCTAAAAGATGACATTTCAGTAAATAACCAGGATTTCTGCGGTTAAGCCAGGAGGTGTGCAGTGCTTTATTTATAGGTTAGAGTGCCCCCCTCAATATATTGTGAGACCACTCTGGCATGGCCCATTGCAGCAAGTCACGGGCATAGTCCGCCCTGAATCCCTTTATAGAGCCAGTACAAACACAGGGGGAGATTTATTCTATCTCTTTGGCAGAAAAAATTTGCAAACTGTTCAACGCCAAGTTCTGAAAAGGGTCGGGGCCCTCTGGCCCAGGACATTTACCTTCATTTATAGCAGTTTTCTAGGGTAAATGAGAACACAAATGTAAGGCATCTCCGAGCTGCCATAGATATCTGACTGGGCACACAGACTGCTGGAGGAGGCCCCTAATATATGATGAGGCCTGCGCAGAGGATAAGACCAGTGTAAGACCGTCAGTCTTGATAGATCTTCCCACAGAATCCAAACCAAGAATGACAAAGAACCTAGCAGAATACTAAACCCTAACAAAGAAGATAGAAAGGCAGCGGACAGTCAGGAGGCTGAGAGCGCCAATGTGCAGGGAAGACGTAGAAGGGGAGACAGCCCTAAATCAGCTCTGCGGCACCTTCATTCTTGTGACCACTGGGGTTCCCAGAGGTCAGACCCCTCCTACCAATTATATGGTGGGCATATACTACCAATATGCCAACACTTGACAAGACGGGAATAACCCTTTTACTAACCATCTGTTATACGGTGTAGATACCATAACACATTGGATTTCTTCTACAGGGAACAGACATTATAAGACATACTGTGGTCTCCATAACTGAAAAATACCTCTTTAGCATCCTGAGGGTTCTTCTTTGATATAAACTGTAGAAAAATGAAAAAAAAAAAACTGTTACATGGTCAGACATAGGAACACAGAAGCAACTTAGGCGCCTGATGATCAGATAAAAAAAAACATTAAAGGGGTCATTCAGGATTCTTATACTGACGGTTTATCCTCAATATCTGATCGGTGGGGGTCCGACTCCTGGTACCTCTGCCCATCAGCTGTTTTGAAGTTGCTTCTGTGCTGGAAGCAGGATCAGGAACTGCGCAGCTCAGCTCAACGCGTAGAGGATAGTGCAGGGATCAGCAACTGTGAAACTACAACTCCCAGCAAGCACATTTACTCGGCTGTTCTTGTAACTCGCATAGAAGTGAAAGGAGGATTCAAGTGCCGGAGGCTGCTGATCCCTGGGCTAGTGAATAGGAGTAGCTCTGTGCATTACAATTTCGCCAACTGTATCCGGCACTGAAAAAAAACAGCTAATTGGTGGGGTCGGGCCAAAAACGAATGAACTGCAGCGCCTTTTTTTTTTTTTTTTTGGGGGGGGGGGGGGGGGACAGCACCGCTCCCCACTATCAGAATTGTAGAGAAGGAGCCTTTATTCTAAGGACTAGTGCCACCGAACATACACAGCTCCATACGTCGCTCACTGACTTCGTGTTTCTAGAAAAAAATAAATCTGATTCAGGAACTCCTTGTACTGATAAATGTATTTGACTAAAATGTATGCCAGTGTAAGAGTGTGTTCACACTCAGCAGCTGTATTATAGAAACCAGACAATGCCAAGGGGCTGACTCCTAATCTGCATAGTATAGGAGCACGGCGGTGCCGGTGTCTGCATGCAACCAACAAAGTCCACCAACAGCAGCCAGTGGCTGCATGATTTGGGGGAAATTGTGCGGCCACTGTGGGTAGGCATGGCCTGGCTGCACATGACCAGCCTCACTCTAGAGCAGGCATCCTCAAACTGCGGCCCTCCAGATGTTGTAAAACTACAACTCCCAGAATGCCCTGCTGTAGACTGATACCTGTAGGCTGTTCAGGCATGCTGGGAGTCGTAGTTTTGCAACAGCTGGAGGGCCGCAGTTTGAGGATGCCTGCTCTAGAGCCATACCATCAAGGGTGCTGCCACACTGGCCGTTACCGGATCACCTTACCTCTTGACAAATGGTCACATGATCCGCAAGGGGATCCGGCCACCGCAGTGGCCCATGATTGGCTGCAGGCAATGTAGAACCAGATATCTACAGCGAGGGTGCTCAGTGGAGCATTGCAGGCCTGGAGGAGAAGCAGAGGGGAGCCAGCGCCGGAAAACATCTCCCTTCCCAGGTCTGGCCAAGTGGTGTGCAACCCCCCCATTCTTGCACAAACCCTTGACGGACAGATATGACTTGGTTTTGGCTTCCAGAACTGAATCAAAAAGCCTGACCGTGTGACCGCACCCTGAGGGTATGATCACATCGGCACCCTGAGGGTATGATCACATCAGCACCCTGAGGGTATGATCACATCCGCACCCTGAGGGTATGATCACATCCGCACCGAGGGTATGATCACATCCGCACCCTGAGGGTATGATCACATGGCAGATTTCAGTGCAGATTCCCCACCACAAACCTCGTGGCATCTGTGCCCACACCACTGTACATGTGGCTGAGGAATTTTATGGGTGCCCATGGTTACTGCACGGACACCACGGGAAACTGTGGCAGGAGCTAAACCGAAAAAGGAAACCATAGCAGAGACCTCACGGGATATGTGGCAGATTTGACGAGTGAACATACCCCAAATATATTGGGGCACTAAGGTAATACTTTACAGCCAGCAGCGGTGAGCTGTCACACTGTAACGCTAGTCTGCAGTGATACACACACACACTGTATATGACCATATCAGTAACAGGTCACACTGGAAGGTCAGACAGGTCCATCAGCCAGGAGAACCAGGGAGTGGTGCAGGGGGGCACTGCCCAGTGGATTCACCTTTAAAACTTTCTGTATGTGCACCCTCCGCCAGTGTCAGTGTCCCGGGAAAGCACAAGATCCTCTGATCGCTGACTGATCACCAGTGACAATGACTGGAGCTGATCGCTCTCCACCAGACACAGACCGGGCACACATAACACAGCCGTTGTCACTTACTTCAGCTATCACCTTGTACTCGGTAAACCCCTTAGGATTAGTTCGGCTATCAGTCACGTGATACCTCCGGTCATACTGATCCCGGACAGCCCGGGACATTATAGATCGATGTCGCTGTCACTTCTGTTCTGCCCCTTTAAGAAAGTAAAAGCGTCACGTGATATTATTGAGCATGCGCAGTGCGTACGCTCACGGTGCCAACCAGCGCTTACGTAGCAGGGAATAGAGTTCGCAAAGCGGAAGACGGCGGCTGCCATCCAGCGGGATGTGCGCATGCGTACATTTTATTACAATGCAAAGGACGTTAAAATAATTGCAAATGTGTTTTCTGGGTGTCCTGTTGTTGTACACAACCGGCAGTGTGCAGGGGCAACACATCATTTACCGTAACGAATTACTACGCAGGAAGTCTCACTTTCAATCTATCTTAGTTACCTTTGGCGCGTGGGTGTGTCTTCCATAAGGCTGGGGGCAGGGCTTGGATGTTAATAGATAAGTCCCCCTGTATAGAATAAGCCTATAACGCTGTGTAATGACGTCATCCCTCCTTACTGCACTGCTGAGAGTCCTCCAGATATCAGAGTGGGAGCAGTGGTGCCTTTCTCTTTCTAAGGGCTCATGCACACCACCGTAAATGGCCAGTCCGCAATATACGGGCACTGGTCATGTGCGATCCATGGTACGGAGGCGGACCCGTTGACTTGAATGGGTCCACATCCGCCAGATACGCCCGAAGATAGGACTTCACCTATCTTTTTGTGGTATGGAGGCACCGATCAGAAGCCCAAGGAAGCACTTTCGTGTGATTTCAGAAGTCAGGGGTGCAGAGGTAGCAGTCGCTACCGGACCCAGGAGCCTGAGAGGGGGGCCCAAAGAAGACACTGGTATTATAGAAGGTGCAGGCTGGTCAAGTTACACCTCTGGCTGGAGGGAAGGGGTTAGGTCAAGAATTTGGCATGGGGCTGTAACGTTTCAATTTTTGCTCCAGGCAGCGGGAAAGCTATGTGCTTCCCAGACCCTGCCCACAAAGAACTGAGGGAAGGGGGCCCAAGCTGAATTCTTGCACCAGGGCCCATGAGCTTTTAGCTACACCCCTGTCATAAGGTATACCGCATTGTGGTACAAAATACCGACCAGCAGGATCAAATACTACAGAACTGCATCACATATTCTAGTTTTTTGCAGTGCTGACCATATATTGCAGATCGAGGACCCATTCAAGTCTATGGGTCCACATGCGCAAACAGCTTACAGCACGGCCATGGGGCAGACACAGATGCCCAAGGGGCCGCCAGCCAGATAACTAATGATCAGACGCTCTCAGATTTAATTAATGTGAGAACATCAAGTACTTATGTATCACGTCAGCGGCTGCAGGTGCCATCCTGAGGCAACTGGAGCGGGAGGACATAATGGGTTACCACGGGGGCTTTGAGCTTCTAGGGAGGTATTCTGCGCTGTGGGGCATTATTTTGTGATGCACTGTGGTATTTGATCCTGCTGGGGTGGCATTTTGTGCCACAATACGGTATTCCTACTCCTGCCTCCTGTCAATGGGGACCCATCTAAAATAGGACAGCTTTTAGTTTTCTCCCAGGGCAGCTTAAATCTCCAGTCGGCCCCTACATGACACATTCCTTATGGCAGAAAACCACAAGGTATAGAAGTGGCCAAATAGCAATCGTGACATCCCCCACCATGCGCCGCTCTATGATGCCAAGTACAGCACCATTTTACTTCTAGAGGGGCACGCGGCGCAGCCCTCCTAATAAATTTGGCGCCTCTTCTGGCAATCAGTGCGCCACAAACCAAAACCTATGCTGGTTATGAGCTGGTGCAGATTTCACTCCTATTCATGCCAGTTTAGACATATTTTTTTTAGCACTGCTAATTTTCTGGTGTATGTTCTTGATAAATGTCCCCCAGTGGCCCACCATTACAATTGTGACTGCCCCTGAAATCTGGCGTCACTTATATAAGAAGTTTGGTACATCATTGGCACCTCTCATTTTGGATCATTATAAAGAATGTAAGCCCAAAAGAACTAGGCACTGCACCTCGCCCGCCACGGGGGTTTGGTATCTGTCTCAAGAATGGAAATGTCAATTCTTTTTTCCACAGTGCGTTTTTTAAAACTGTAAGCTGAAAAAAAGTGCTCTGAAGGAACAAGCAGTTTCTCTGCAATCGCCATTGAATTAAAGAAGCCTTTTCCACACCAAAAAGATTACGTGTGAACATGCCCTTGTGGTCGACCGCTGCTTCAATTAGCAGAAAAATAGTTTGAACACATATGCAAATGAGTAGTCTGGAGCACCGGGGCGGGCCGTCCCCTGGGTGCACCGCTGTTCCTTTGCTCTGCTCATTAAGCCCCTTGGGACAGGCTTCTGAGAACTGTTCCCACCGGACCCTGACCTCTGATCTCACTCCATGCACAGTACATCACCCCCTGCCTTGGAAAGTATTGTGCCATGCATGTTCCAATAACCTGGCACACATACGATATTACAGAGTGTGAATGATGTGTAAAGTTCCTCCTCCATTTCTTCCTGGCCTCTTCTGACAGTTGCATCCGGCTCCGAGCACTTGCTTGTGGTCACCTCAGGTCTGTCTCCTCTTATGTCTTATATAACTTCAAGCAAACATCTCTGGTTTAAAGGGGTTTTCCATTTATTATTAATTTTTTTTTTCCACCCCACCCTGCAGTACCTTTGGAAACATCTATACTCACCTGCGCCCTCCTACTCCATTCTGGCTCTCTTCCCTGGTCTTCCAGTCCCAATCTGTAAACTTCCGGATGGTCATGGCCACGCGCACCTCTGCAGCCAATGACCGGCCTCAGGGTGACGTGTCTCCAAGCAGCATGTGACCCAGCAGTGAGGTGCCACTTGAAGACAAATCACCACTGGGGCTAGTCATTGGCTGCAGCGGTCCACATTATCGCCTCCCACCTAGACCCGGAAGACCAGTGAAGAGAGCCAGAAGAGACTAGCGAGTATGGATTTCTCCACCAGTACGCAGGCTGGGGTGGGAAAAAAAAAGAAAATCATAATGATAATAATATAAAGAATAAAACGCAGGTTACAGTGCAATCACTGGAGTTTATTCACAGAAGCACATATGAAATGTACCAGATGTTTTACCAAATCTGTATGACGACATTAAATTGTAAAATATGCATTAGTAAAGTTTTTTTTTCTGCCTGACACGGTGTTATGGTCATTAAATGTTACTTCCCATGCAGGCAGAAGACAGTAATAAGTGGATTAATTCTTCTTGTGGCAGTCAGTTTTTGACAGGCTTTTCCCAGGAATACCTCCAGATGAAAGAAACTATAATGTTAACTTCAGGGTACTTTTACACTAGCGTTAAAGTTTTCCGGTATTGAGTTCCGTCATAGGGACTCAATACCGGAAAAAAAAATAAATGCATCAGTTTGTCCCAATGCATTCTGAATGGAAAGCAATCCGTTCAGTATGCATCAGGATTTCTTCAGTTCAGTCACTTTATGGCATTTGGGCCGAAAAAATACTGCAGCATGTTACGGTTTTTCTCCGGCCAAAATTTCCAGAACACTAGCCAGATTTCTGGATCCGGTGCAGCGCGAGATGATCCTACCGCTGAACTGAGCATGCTCAGTACAAGTGAAGCCCCGTCCACAGCCTATTCTCCCTTTTCTTTACTATCCAGTTCATTGGCGGCATATCAATGGCGGCATGGAGTTAGTTTTTATAAGAGCCGAGCGCAGCGAGGCCGAGCCCGATGCGTGGCGAGCAAAGTGAGCCCGCGAGGGTACAACTTAATGTCGATTTTGGGTTTTTACTAAAGGGAGAATTAGGCTGTGGGCGAGGACTTTACTTGTACTGAGCATGCTCAGTTGGTGCGGTAGGAAAAACTCATAAGGTAGGATCATCTCACGCTGCACCGGTATTATTTTCATTTTCTATTGAAATGTATTAATGCCGGATCTGGTAACAAGTGTGACGGAAAAATGGATCTGGTTTTCTGGTCTGCGCATGCCTTTAAAACTGTGGGAAAAATAATAATACCGGATCCGTTTTTCCGGATGATACCTTCTTCTAACGCTAGTGTGAAAATACCCTTACTGGCATCAGCTAACAGGTTTTGAGGAAAAAGTTGAATATCAAGGCCTCTTTCACACGAGCGTGACGGATTGGCTCCGGATGCGTTCAGTGAAACTCGCACCATTTTGCAAGCAAGTTCAGTCAGTTCTTTGTTGCGTTCAGTTTTTTCCAGGCGGGTGCAATGCGTTTTGATGCGTTTTTCACGCCCGTGATAAGAAAAACTGAATGTTTACAAACAACATCTCTTAGCAACTATCAGTGAAAAACGCAGAATATAGAACATGCTGCGTTTCTCACGCAACGTAGAACTGCTGTGTGAAAAAAATTAACAAAAAACCGCTCATCTACACAGACCCATTGAAATTAATGGGTCAGGTTTCAGTGCGAGTGCTATGCGTTCACGTCACACATTGCACCCGCGCGGAAAACTCTCTTGTGTGAAAGAGGCCTAAGAGCTTTGTTTTCTCAAAATCCAGTCATCTAAATGACAACTTCTGCCTGAAGGCGCGCTGGTCATTACATGACGTCTGCTGTGGACGCGTTAGACATTATCAGTTCAATAAAAAGGTAATAAATAATAAGGCCATATCTTCCCCTTTCTCCATCGTGTCCTCTATCCAGTATTGATCAGTCTGCTGTAAAAATACGAGAGGAGATATCGTCCAGTAACCAGTCTATCCCTAGGAGGAGGTTTTCTCCAGTCACTGCACTGCATCCTTGTAAGCACCAGTGATGTGTCTTGATGTTATCCAACTCCAACGCCTATGGAAAAATAGAGACGGTAAGAATTGTGCCCAGAGCCACACCGTACATCAAAAAGTGCCAGTAATGCCTGTGTCTTTAGATGTCATACATACACATATGGTACGAAATTACAAAGGAATGTCTGGGAAAGGGAGGGGGGAAATCAAAGCAGGGAAGAAGAAAGAAAAAAAAAGGAAAGGAAAGAAAGGATACTGTCACAATCACCATTTGTCATGTTCGGACACTTACCGGCTCGCTGCCCCTCTCGGCTTCCTGATCTGCTCTCACACAGTAAATATCTGCTCTGGCAATCAGTCCCTGGCCGAGGCGGGTCACCAGTGTGGGCAGTGACTGAACCAGGTATCCACAGGGTATTCTCGCTTTTATTATTTACCCCATAAACGCCTTTAGGCCAGGTTCAAACACCACTGAAAATCCAGTGTAAAAATAAATTGCGGTTTTTGGTGCGTTTCCACTGCAAAAGCCAATGCATTGGGAAGATCTCTCCTACATATGCGTACATTGCTCATACAGCACATTATTTAAAAAAAAAAAAAACATTTGTATATAGGAAAGCACAGACTGATGTGCTTTCCCAGACAGCTGTAAAAAAACTTTGATTAAAATGTTATTTTAAATTGCAAATCGAGTGTTTTCATTTTTGTTTCCATTGCAGCGTACACTGTGCAGGAAAAATATTTTATATTAACATATGTTTATTTTTTATTGCTTATTTCTTTTTATATGTAAAATTGAGAAAAGGGGGTAGCTTGAACTTTTAATATTTTTATGGTTTTTTTTTTTACATAATTTTTATCCCCCTTAGGGGGCAAGAACCTGGGATATTTTGATCCCTTGTCCCAAACACCCTGATGGAGAACTATCATGGTGAATGGGATTTTGCTGCTCTGCCTGCTGAGCTGTGCCTCGTGCACACCTTTGCAGGCAGAATACCATGACAGGCCTGAGAACCTGCGGAGCCACCTCTCTACCCAACTCCACAGATTCCACAATCGCCATTGAACGGGGCATCTGAGGGATTAAATGACCGGGTTCAGCATCATCACCAATTCAGGTCATTGCAGCCGGGCGCCTGCTGTATTGTATAGTCGGCACCCACCTTCTATGGAGCAGGCTGCTGCGCTGAGCATTCCCTCAGCCACTATGACATACAGGTACGTTACAACAGTGGTTATAACATAATTTTTCTCAGCAATGCGGGCGCATATGAACATGGGGCCAACACAGATGCCTTCAGCTGCCAAGTGCACATGTAACAGGTCAGCCAGTGTCATAGGTGCAAATCTGCTGACAGAGGTGAATAATTCGGACTGATTACATGACATTTGTCAAGGATATGAATCAATTGTACATTGGGGTGATGCTCTGCGTCAGAACTCCACAAGCCACATGACAGAAGGGTGAAGAACCCACCTCTCGGATCGCATCTTTGGACAGTGCACCAGGTAAATCTTGTTTATTGGCAAACACCAATAACGTTGCTCCAGACAACCTCTGAACAAAAAAAGAAAAGACACAATGATAAGGAGTCTCCTGTCAGAACATGGCCAATATGATCACTGCAGCCTGTTTAGTACAGAGAAGCCATATGTAATCTGAATTCCTTCCGTCTCTCTCTCCCCCCCCCCCCCCCCCTTATTCATTGGACAACGGCAAAAATCTTGCTTTGGAACGTCTACCTCTAATATATAGGGGTAAACTTCCCACAGCTCTTATATGATCAGGAGTAAGAAGTAACAGACACGGGTTCTTACCTCTTCCAACAAGAGCCCGGATAGTTCTTGAGCACAGTCTTGTAAGCGAGCGCGGTCTGCGCTGTCTACGACCCAAATGAGACCATCTGTGCTCTCAAAGTAATTCCTCCAATATGATCGCAAGGACTTCTGGCCTCCAACATCCCACATGTTCAGTTTAAACCTACAAGAATCATATACATAAAGCACATGAATAAGCAATGGATGAAGTAAGATCAAAGAGGCCAGGCTGGAAAATGTACGTATGGCCAGCATGTGACGTAACACTATTGATCCGGCAAGATCATTTCATAATGTTCCCCTTAGTTCACATGCTGCAGATTTCATGCCACAACATTATAGTATAATACATGTAGAAGGGATTTTCTAAATCCCACCCACATTTATCAGCAAAACTCCCAGGGAAAAAACGTGCGTGCTGCAGAATTTCAATTCCATTAAATTCATTAAGCTGCCATGAATTTCACAGCTTCAATCCATAGGGGTGAGATCTGCGGTGAATCCACAGCACAATCCGTTTGTAACACATGCAGGTTCTGCTGTGGTGCTGCCACGGATCTGTGGCTAAATCTATATGGGTTTCTACCGCTATGTCTGGACGCAGCCTTAGTTTGATACTGCCTAGAATTTATGCTGCACAAAGCTCACACAGTGAAAAACAGGAGAGAGAGCGCAATGGAGGAGAGAGTACAGCCCACCACTCCAAGAGAAGCTTCTCCTCCCTGCAGCAAATTTATGTACAATATTATACTCAATGCCAAAATAACATGTATATGGCAGAACTGTTCATTGCTGTGCGTAAACCCAACATACATCCCAACTGTCCCGGATCTGGCGGCTGTCCCGTGGTGTGCCCTGATTACAGGTGACTGCAATGGTGAAGCAAGGAACCATCAGCTCCCTGCTCCACTGTTCACCGGCCTGTGCTCTCCATAGCAGCAGCTGCAATGTGATGACAGGAAGAGCGTAGAGGCTGAGGATCATTCCACAAGCTCAGCGGGCGCAATAATGTCACTGCATCGCACCTGCTGCTGGGGAGAGCAAGATGTGCTGTGACCCTGGAGGGAACGGGGCTAGGTGAGTATTACTTTTTTATTTTATTAACACAAAGGGGCAACACTGCAGTAAGGGGGCATTGAGGGGACAGCACTATGGTAAGGGGGGGGCATCACTATTGTGATAGGGGCACTATGGGGACATTCTACTGTGTGTGGAGCACTAAGTGGGCATCAGTACAGTCAAGGGGGCAATAAGGGAGTATTTAGCAGTGTGGGACACTAAGTGGCATAACTACTGTGTGGGGGCACTACGAGGACATTCTACTGTGTGAGGCACTAAGTGGGCATAACTGCTGTCAAGGGGGCACTAAGGAGGCATATCTACTGTGTGAAACACCAAGGGGGCATAACTACTGTGAAGGGGACACTAAGTATTCTTCAGTTTGAGCGCACTCAGTTTGGGAGCATTCTGCAGTGTGGGGGCACAAAGGGTCATAACTATTATGTGGCGGCATAATTACTGTGTGAGGGCACAAATGGGGAATAACTACTGTGTGGAGGCACTAAGGGGACTGGGCGGGATTGGGCTTGTATGGATAAGCATTGGGAAGCGGTAGAGGCAATTGTGCTGCTGCTATAGTTCCTCTTTGGGGTTTTCTAACGCTGGGGGTATGCCACCATAGTAAATCTCTCCCTTCAACTTTCTTTATTGCATCATTCTCCAAGGTACAGCCTTGTATAGCCCTTATTCTCTGTATAGCCCTTATTCTCTGTATAGCCCTTATTCTCTGTATAGCCCTTATTCTCTGTATAGCCCTTATTCTCTGTATAGCCCTTATTCTCTGTATAGCCCTTATTCTCTGTATAGCCCTTATTCTCTGTATAGCCCTTATTCTCTGTATAGCCCTTATTCTCTGTATAGCCCTTATTCTCTGTATAGCCCTTATTCTCCTTATGTATTTCCTACTTTGATACTAAGAAATTTCTCAGGGGAGATGGATAAGGATCTGCATGACCACCAGGTAACATGAGAGATCCCCGATTGCCATTATCATCCAGGTAGGAGAAATAAGATGGGCTATTTCACTTACATGGATTGGTAGTCTTAACGATAACTGATAATTATGTTGCATGATTAAAACCAGCTTAGGCTACTTGCACATTTGCGTTGCTGTTTTCCGGTATTGAGATCTGGCAGAGGATCTCAACAACAGAGAAAAACGCTTCAGCTTTGACCCTGTTCATTGTCATTGGGGACAAAACTGAACTGAGCAGAATGGAGTGCTCCAAAATGCATTCAGTTCCGTTTGGTTGCGTTCCCATACCGGAGAGCAAACCGCAGCAAGCAACGTTTTTTTTGTCTGGCATGGGATGCGGAGCAAAATGGATGCTGCATGACACACAATGTAAGTCAATGGTGCCGGTTCCACGAGAGAAAACTGATCCGTTCTCAATTGACTTTCAATGGAGTTCATGACGGATCGGTCTTGGCTATGTTAAAGATAATACAACCGGATCCGTTCATAACGGATGCAGCCAGTTGTGTTATCAGAAATGGAAGCATTTTTGCTGATCCCTGCCAGATCCAGCAAAACCTCAAGTGTGAAAATAGCCTTAGTGCCAAGCAGTGGTAGCTGCCACGTGGCACAAGTCATGTTAAACCGTGTCGGTTTTTGCCAGACAGTTCTTGGCCGTGTGACAATCACCACAGAATCATGTAAGATCCGAATCCATGCTAGCCGGTTTACAGCGAACGTCCCAGTACTCCTCCGATACCTAGAGCCACGCTGGAAACTGCTCATACAAGCAGCCGAGTCCTGAGCAGGGGAGGCCACAAGAATGGGGACAGGGAACACATTGATTTCAAGGGGAAAAATACTAAAATCAGAGAATATAGAAAAAAGGGAAATACGTTGCTGAATCGTCTATGAATATATCGCGGTACGTTACCCTCTGTGTTCCAAAGTTTTGATGTTGAATCCCAGAGTTGGAGAGATTGTGTTTATATCTTCACCATTAAATTTCTTCAGGATCGTGGTTTTGCCAGCGTTATCTAAGCCACTAACAAAAAGTTAAGGAAAAAAAAAAAAAGAAATGCCGACTAATACTACAGAAGCCAGGAAAGTTATGACATCCAACCTCCCAATATTTTTTCATCACCAGAACATTCAATATTTGGCCCATTCAAATGCTGCCGCACCAGGCAGTGGCTCACGTGTGGACGTGTCCGTGTGCCTGAGCCCCCCGGGCTGTTCTGCTGATCAGTGGGTGATAGACCCTCACCAGCACACAATAATGGCCTCTTCCTGGAAAACTCCTTTAGGCCTCACAAACACGACTGTATCCGTTTTGCAATCTTCAAATCGCAGATCTACAAAACACAGATCCCATTCTTATCCGCAAAAATGGACAAAAATAGGACATGTTTTTTGGGGGGGGGTTTTTGCGCATGGCAGCGGAACGGACATACTGAAAGAAAAAGTCCACATCCGATCCACATAATCGATAAATGCAGACTGGATGCGCGTAGTGTTGAGCGAACTTGTGGTTTGAAGTTCGGCGTACAAGATTCGGATTATCTAAGAATTCCGTTGTAAATTCCCCGATCGCAGAATCCATAACGTAATTGTTAGATAACCCGAACCTTGTGCGCAGAACTTGAAACGACAAGTTCGCTCAACACTAGATGTGGGACAAAAATACGGTCGTGCGCGTGAGGCCTTAATAGTACAGACAGATGTCAGGCAGGGGAGCAAAGGAGTCTAAGGAGTAAGTATGCTTCCCATCCCAAAGTCAGGCCACGTGGGGGTTCTGCCTGAGAGTGAACAATACTCCAGTTCCCGCATGTCAACAGCCGGTTCGATAGCTGCTGCAGCCAGTCATTGCCCACAGTGGTGACATGTCCCTTTTCCAACATGTGACCCACTGATTGGCGGCCGCAGCCTTCAAACTAGATGTCGACAAGCGGGGCATAAGGGATGAGAAGGAGCCGGACCACAGCGGCAGGGAGCAGGTAAGCATGCCTTACAGTTCGAGCCATGTGGAGGAGGTCTGCCCGAAAGACCCTCAAGGATGGAAAATCCCTTTAAAAGCGCCAGGACACCTGTACTCTGAATAAGCCCTTAGGCTGTGTTCACAGTTATTTCCTGTCTGAGCCGGACACAACTGCTGACATTTTTGTGCACTGCTCCGGCGTCCATATAGCCAGACAGAAAACCGCTACAAGCTACGGTTTTCTGTCCGGCAGAAAGAAGACATCTGGCGTTACATCTGAGGCTCCACATGGCAGAACCGATCCCAAATAAAACCATGGCATCCGTTCCGGCATCAGTCTCCCTCTGGTGTTTAGTGCCATGCCGAAGGGGAAACTACAACAGATGGCCAGGTCATAACTCGTGGGGCCCCCATAGCAGATCTTGCAGTGGGGCCCCACGCAATCATGACCAGCTTCATTAGCAAGTTCAGATCATGAGCAGTCTATAATTGTGGTGTTCCTGAAGTACAGGGTTAACTTAAGGCACACAGTGATGTCACAGCAATAAGGCCCACAGTGATGTCACAGCAATAAGGCACACAGTGATGTCACAGCAATAAGGCACACAGTGATGTCACAGCAATAAGGCACACAGTGATGTCACAGCAATAAGGCACACAGTGATGTCACAGCAATAAGGCACACAGTGATGTCACAGCAATAAGGCTCACAGTGATGTCACAGCAATAAGGCTCACAGTGATGTCACAGCAATAAGGCACACAGTGATGTCACAGCAATAAGGCTCACAGTGATGTCACAGCAATAAGGCTCACAGTGATGTCACAGCAATAAGGCACACAGTGATGTCACAGCAATAAGGCACACAGTGATGTCACAGCAATAAGGCACACAGTGATGTCACAGCAATAAGGCACACAGTGATGTCACAGCAATAAGGCACACAGTGATGTCACAGCAATAAGGCTCACAGTGATGTCACAGCAATAAGGCACACAGTGATGTCACAGCAATAAGGCACACAGTGATGTCACAGCAATAAGGCACACAGTGATGTCACAGCAATAAGGCACACAGTGATGTCACAGCAATAAGGCACACAGTGATGTCACAGCAATAAGGCACACAGTGATGTCACAGCAATAAGGCACACAGTGATGTCACAGCAATAAGGCACACAGTGATGTCACAGCAATAAGGCACACAGTGATGTCACAGCAATAAGGCACACAGTGATGTCACAGCAATAAGGCTCACAGTGATGTCACAGCAATAAGGCTCACAGTGATGTCACAGCAATAAGGCACACAGTGATGTCACAGCAATAAGGCACACAGTGATGTCACAGCAATAAGGCACACAGTGATGTCACAGCAATAAGGCACACAGTGATGTCACAGCAATAAGGCACACAGTGATGTCACAGCAATAAGGCTCACAGTGATGTCACAGCAATAAGGCACACAGTGATGTCACAGCAATAAGGCACACAGTGATGTCACAGCAATAAGGCACACAGTGATGTCACAGCAATAAGGCTCACAGTGATGTCACAGCAATAAGGCTCACAGTGATGTAACAGGATGATACACAAGGTGATGTACAGACATAAATCAGGGATGTCACTGCAAAAAGGAATGTGCTCTTCCATTGCCCCAATAGATCATTAACTGCACGTGTGTCTGACTGGAGATGGGCCCCTTGGGCCCCACAGCAGCTGCTATGCCTGTATCCCTGGCAGTCACGCCCATGGAGCCAGCCTGACTACACAGGGCCACATAATCCTGTATGTATGTGCTTATCAGAGGGCCACCATAAGATAGGTCTGTGTGGCTGGCCATACCCCGGATGTCACATCGATCCCCGTTCATTCCTGGCCCAGGAGAAAACGCAGCCTCACACCTGGAAAGAAACGCAGCTTCCTATAAAACCACTCATAAACGCCCTCACAGCGCACGTACAGGATACAGCATGAGCAGCCGCACCTCCCGCTCCTTCTGTTTCATCTTCTTCAGGATGGTTAGCAGCCCCATGTTGCCGAAAGTTCACTTCCCCTGACGGATGATTGCGGAGAAATACCTAGCCAATCAGCTACAGCGTAGAGATCACATGACCAACCGATCTTCAGCTTCCTGGACTGAGGGGACCAATTGGACGCGCTGTTATCATGGAGACGGTGCGGGTTTTTTTTCAACAACTTTATGTGTATTCTGACATTTTGCTCCTGACGTGTAAAAGCAATAGAGAACGTAAAGATGAATATATATAATTTGGTTCTGAACCAAATTAATAAATTAATCTTTACTAATTCATCAGTATCATTAACTCTTAGAGGATCGGGGATTTTCCATTTTTGCATTTTCTTTTTTCACTCTGTTAGCCTTATGGCTGATCGCATATGTGTGCGAATGATGATATATGATCGTAGGAACTGCTGAAAGTTAAAACGTGAAAACAAACAAAAGGAAAATAATATCATAAAGAACATGTGCCGTACTGCTGCAGCCGGACACTTCGTCTGCCAGTCAGGGGAATGTCGGCTCCAGTAAGCACGGGACCAGGAGAGCAGGGCAGGCCAGACAGGTGCTGGTAGTGGGAGACTCCATTATTAGGGGAACAGATAAGGCGATCTGTCACAAAGACCGGGATCATCGAACAGTGTGATGTCTTTCTGGCGCTAGAGTTTGACACATCGCGGATCGGGTTGACAGATTTCTGGGAGAGGCTGGAGAAAGATCCAGCGGTCATGGTCCATATCGGAACCAATGATAAAGTTAGAGGAAGGTGGAGAGTCCTTAAAAATGATTTTTGGGATTTAGGTCACAAGCTTAGGGCAAGGACCTCAAAGGTAGTGTTTTCCAAAATATTACCTGTACCACGAGCCACACAAGAAAGGCAGTGGGAGATTAGGGAGGTTAACAAGTGGCTGAAGAACTAGTGTAGGAAGCAGGGGTTCGGGTTCCTGGAGAACTGGGATGACTTCTCTGTCGGCTACAGGCTCTATCGTAGGGACGGGCTGCACCTCAATGGGGAAGGGGCAGCTGTGTTGGGGGAGAAGATGGCTAGAAGGTTGGAGGAGTTTTTAAACTAGGGACTGGGGGTGGGAAATTACATTATAGGAGGGGAAGATGCAGATAGAGACCAGGGGCAAGGTAGTGGGACTGGGGGAGGAATGGAAGGAGGGACTAGAAAAGTTCAGAAGGAAAGGTGTAGGGTAACAAATATACATAAACCTCTTAATTGTGTGTATACTAATGCAAGAAACCTGACTAACAAAACTGGGGAACTGGAATTAGTGATGTGTGAGGAGGACTATGACATAGTGGGAATAACTGAGACATGCCCGCCTTGTTCACAGGAGCCCAGAACTGTACACAGTACTCCATGTTTGGTCTGACTAGAGATTTGTAAAGTGGTAAGACTATGTTCTCATCACGGGCATCTAAGCCCCCTTTGATACAAACCGTCCTTCATAGATAGCTGGGAGCGAGACCTAAAGGTTACGTTTTCCTCGACAGAGGTCAGGACCTTACTGTCACAGCCTAATAAAATCTTGAGATGCATTCGCCTCCAAGAAAACTACTATAAGTTGCTTACTAAATGGTACTACACCCCAGTGTGATTGCACAAAATGTTCCCCTCAGCCTTGCCGTTGTGCTGGAGATGCTCCGGAGCCGAAGGCTCCTTCTTGCATATCTGGTGGACGTGCCCTTTGGTCTGAAACTTCTGGGTGGATGTATGTGAGGCCCTGCCCGCAATGCAGGGCAGTGAGGTACCACTTCAGCCACAAACCTGTCTACTGGGATTGCAGTCCCAGCGGAGTATCCCTCATCACGCATTTCGCCTACAACAGCAATTGCTGGCAGTAGCAAGGATCCTGATCGCTACCCACTGGAAATCACCTACAGCTCCAACTATGCCTCATTCGTTAGCACGTTGCGACCAGGTGTATAGACTGGAACAGATTGCACACTGGGAACTCAATAACTCCCCTTTGTTTGAGAAAACGTGGGGGGCCTGGAAATCTTACAGGAAACTCTCCTGAGTGCACACATGACCACAGACGCTTGGAGGTTCAGTCAGCACATACGTCCATTAAAAATCACTATTGGTGGTGATGCTCATATTGGTTTTCCATGTACAAACATATGTCACTTCCTATGTTTAACGCTTTGTATTTCACTGTTAATCAAAACTACTATTGTTGCAAGTTTATGTATATGTCGGAGCACCTGCACTTATGTTCAAGTGCCCGTATTTGTAATTGGCTCCCTTCTGTTCTGACATTTGTTTATCCTTTTAATAACATTTTTTATAAACTAAACTAAGTTTAATGCAACCTATTATCTTTTTGGCCTTGGCAGCAGCTGCCTGACACTGGTTTCTACAGCTTAGTTTGCTGTTCACAAAAATTCCTAGGTCCTTTTCCATGTCAGTGTTAGCCAGTGTTTGCCAGTGTTTTACCATTTAGTATGTACGGGTGACTTGCATTATTCCTTCCCATGTGCATAACTTTACATTTGTCAGTGTTAAACCTCATCTGCCACTTCTCTGCCCAAGCTTCCAATCTATCCAGATCCCTCTGTAGCAGAAAACTGTCCTCTTCCGTGTTAAAGTTCACACAGTTTAGTGTCACCTGTAAAAATTGATATTTTACTGTGCAAGCCTTCTATAAGATCATTAATAAACATATTTAATAGGAGTTTGTCAGGTATTCTATGTTGATGACCTATTCTTAGAACAGCAACAACAAACGTGTAGAAGCAGCACCACCAGGCTCCGGGGATGGTATCCACGATGCAACAGCCAGACACGGCCTCGGATCCACTCAGCCACAATTAAGGAATAAAAATCAAGTTGTCGGCAGCATCTTCCATCAAACAATCTTTATTCCAGACTCCAAGACATCAACGTAAAAACACAGGATAGCAGCAACGTTTCGGCTGATATACAGCCTTTGTCAAGCACATTTTACACATAGCAATGCATATATTTATATTAAAAACACACCCAGTAAGTGCATCCCCCAATTCACAATGGACCAATCCCCTGAACCAAAGTTCAATGCTCCATTTGCATAATCAGGTGCACCTGTATGCAAATACACTCAGCAGGTACCAACCTCATTATACGATCCACGCTAGGCTCCCGTCTCACCACGTTGTCCGTCCCATACCAAAGACGTCACATGTCCGCATCTGTCTCGTCCGGGCATCACAACATGCCTCAGTTACTGCGCTCCCCTGTGACGTCAGTGGCATGCGACTCGCGTCGCCCAGCAGCGGCGTGTGTCAGAGTGGCGGTCACGTGACAAATCACATGACCGTGACCCCGCTCGATCAAAACAATACAAAATATTAAATATTCAAGAGAGGGGGACGGCAGCCAGCGACAACAATGGTAATCATACACATATGGTTCCCACTATAAATATGCAGGCAATCAAGTTATTACCTGTTAATCCATAAATAGGAGCGTGGGCTATATGTCCAATCTGGGCACACAATGATCTAATCATATCAATTAAAATCAGCAAATACATGAATTGCTTGAGGACATACATGACTATTTTAGTCGATAGAGGAAACATTGAATTCTAGATTCAAACCATAAGGTTGTAACGATCTTAATGTGTGAATCCATTTGAGCTCTTTTCTGCGAAGAATTTTACATCTGTCCCCACCCCTTCTCGGCATTTTGACATCATCGATTGCACGAAATCGCAATTGGTTCACCGAATGTTTAAATTCGACAAAATGTTTAGCCACTGGTTTATCCAGAGCCCCTGTACGGATAGTACTTTTATGTTTATTAATACGCTCATGTAATTCCATGGTGGTCTCACCCACGTAGAGCAAGCTACATGGGCACTGTATTATATATATCACGTATGATGACCTACATGTGAAATAATCCCTGATTTTGTAAACTTTACCACTATAGGGATGTGTGAAGCTATCTCCCTTGACTATATTGCTGCAATTGCAGCAAGACAGGCATGGGAAATTGCCACAATTTTTAGGGGCCAATAGTCGTTGTTGTTTCAATAACCCCCCTCCTACATCTGCCTTCACGATCCTGTCTCTAAGGTTAGGACTCCTTTTGTATGCCATCATTAATGGTACCGTAAACTCCTTAACCGAGGGCATCCCTCGATGGAGGATTTGCCACTCATCCCTAAGGATTCTGGCAATTCTGCCACTATCATCACCATAAATGGATACAAAAGGAATCCTAACATTCTCCTTATTCCGGGACATTCCCACCATAGTGGAGTCCCGGTCCATACCAAGGATCCTCTGCTTTTTACGTCGTAATAGGTTTTTCGGGTATCCCCTCGTCAAAAATTTGTCACACATCTCCTCTACTCTATCAACCAGTATTTCCTCATCAGAGACAATGCGTCGTACACGGAGAAGCTGGCTCCAAGGTAAAGAATCTATCATTTTACGTGGATGGTTACTGTCATACATGAGTAAGGTATTTTTATCCGTGGGTTTTTGGAATAAGTCACTTTTAATAATACCATCTTCAATATATACGCGTACGTCTAGGAACTGCAGTTCATTCACAGAATATGTGACAGTGAACTGCAGGTCCCGGACACCCGCGTTAAGGTGCTCATGGAATTCCTCTAACTCGAGTGAGGTCCCATTCCAGATCAAGAAAATGTCGTCGATGTAGCGCCACCAACAAAGAACTCTCTCAAAAAAGCGGGATTGATACACCAGTCGATCCTCGACCTCTGCCATGAAGATGTTTGCGTAGGTCGGGGCCACATTCGACCCCATGGCGACACCACGCTTCTGCTGGTAGAAGGTGTCCCTGAAGAGAAAATAATTTCTCCTCAGGACCACCTCCAAGAGGTCGAGGATCAACCGGCGCGTCCCAGGAGAGAGATCCGTGCCGGCCAGCGCCACATCGACGACATTCAGACCATATGAGTGATCAATTGAGGTATACAATGAGACCACATCAAAGCTCACCAGGAGGAAGCACTCTGGCAAGATCACTCCTCTTAATTTTTCCAGAAAGTGTCCCGTGTCCCTGACATAGGAAGGAGCCGAGGTCGCATGGACTCGCAGTACCTTATCCAGAAAGATGGAGACAGTGTTAAATATCGAGCCACGGCCCGACACAATGGGGCGGCCCGGCGGGTCGACCAGACTCTTGTGTATCTTTGGTAATACATATATCACTGGGGTGATAGGATGGCTGACTAATAGATATTTTCTCAATTCATCATCTATGATACCATCATGTTCCGCCTTATCACATATCTTCCCCAGGATATCTGCAATTTCCCATTTGGGATCTATAGTCAACATTTCATATATCTCACTGTCTGCCAACTGTCTGGATATCTCATTCAGGTACCTATCAGTGTCCATGACGACCACGGCTCCCCCCTTGTCCGCTGGTTTGATCGTGATCTCCTTATTGGTGCTCAGCTCACAAATGGCCTGTTGTTCTTGTGCCGTCACATTGTATCTCAATGATCTATGAACTTCCACTCTCAATTGGTCAATACGTCTTTTGACTGTCTCAATGTAGGCCTCAACTGCATGTACATTCTGTGGTGGGGAAAAAGAACTTTTATTATATAATCCTAGTTTTTTACACGACAGCATCTCATTATCAATATCACCCTCCTGTCGGTTTGTATCATTCTTAGTAGAGAAAAATGCTTTAAGGCGCAATCGTCTAAAAAACTTTTGAAGGTCTAATTCTAGCTCGAACCAATCACGAGATGGGGTCGGGCAAAAGGTTAAACCACGGCTCAACACACTTGTTTGTACATCACTCAATTGTATGGAGGAGATGTTTACTACCAAATCTATTGTCTGCGCGCACCCGTCTGGTGGTTCTCCCTGTTGGAATTTGGGGGACCTAATTGTGTCGGAGGAAGACCTTTTGCGGGTTCTATGGTGTTTACGCCCGCCCCTTCGATGTCCACCTCTCCTCCCCCGATTTCCTCCTAAAAATTAGATGCCACGGATTCATCTGTGGAATCTGATTCACCCGTAGTGAAACCAAACTTGTGTTGTTCAAACCGCCGTCCCTTTTTTCGTCTATGCTGTTTTTGTGTTGGATTAGATTGCCAATTATATATTTTCCCTGTTACATAGTCATCTGCATCTCTATGCCATTTATCCCTTTTCACCCGCTCCACCTCATTCCTATGTCTAGAAACATGCTGGATTAGTTTCTCTTTGTAAGACTCATAATCATCGACAGACATTAATGCTTGTATCTGAATGTCCAAATCACTCAGGGTTTTTTTTAAGGAATCCACTTCTCTCTGGAGAAAATCAATGTTCAATAACATGAGTTCAAAGGAATATTTGTTATTCACCGCTTCAAGGGCTTTACAAAATTCCACATTGTTAGGGAATAGATTAGGACGTAAATGGGAACGAAGTCCTCTTGGTATTCTCTGTTGTCTAAAATATTCCCTTAAAGTGATTAAGTGCAATTCCATAGTATTAAGTCTCTTAGTCTCCTGTTCAGCTTTCCGTTTTAATACATCAATCGATGGGGACTTCAGAAAAGTTACATCACCTCCATCAACGTCTATTAATCGACGTATATCCTCATCTGTGTATGAATACGTTTGTCTTACCGAGTCTCCATATTCTTGCCCGGCCCACCGGAACTTCCATGATGAGCACTCACCAAGGATATTCAGTCCCTGTGCACGCTCCCGAATCCAAACAGCAACAACAAACGTGTAGAAGCAGCACCACCAGGCTCCGGGGATGGTATCCACGATGCAACAGCCAGACACGGCCTCGGATCCACTCAGCCACAATTAAGGAATAAAAATCAAGTTGTCGGCAGCATCTTCCATCAAACAATCTTTATTCCAGACTCCAAGACATCAACGTAAAAACACAGGATAGCAGCAACGTTTCGGCTGATATACAGCCTTTGTCAAGCACATTTTACACATAGCAATGCATATATTTATATTAAAAACACACCCAGTAAGTGCATCCCCCAATTCACAATGGACCAATCCCCTGAACCAGAGTTCAATGCTCCATTTGCATAATCAGGTGCACCTGTATGCAAATACACTCAGCAGGTACCAACCTCATTATACGATCCACGCTAGGCTCCCGTCTCACCACGTTGTCCGTCCCATACCAAAGACGTCACATGTCCGCATCTGTCTCGTCCGGGCATCACAACATGCCTCAGTTACTGCGCTCCCCTGTGACGTCAGTGGCATGCGACTCGCGTCGCCCAGCAGCGGCGTGTGTCAGAGTGGCGGTCACGTGACAAATCACATGACCGTGACCCCGCTCGATCAAAACAATACAAAATATTAAATATTCAAGAGAGGGGGACGGCAGCCAGCGACAACAATGGTAATCATACACATATGGTTCCCACTATAAATATGCAGGCAATCAAGTTATTACCTGTTAATCCATAAATAGGAGCGTGGGCTATATGTCCAATCTGGGCACACAATGATCTAATCATATCAATTAAAATCAGCAAATACATGAATTGCTTGAGGACATACATGACTATTTTAGTCGATAGAGGAAACATTGAATTCTAGATTCAAACCATAAGGTTGTAACGATCTTAATGTGTGAATCCATTTGAGCTCTTTTCTGCGAAGAATTTTACATCTGTCCCCACCCCTTCTCGGCATTTTGACATCATCGATTGCACGAAATCGCAATTGGTTCACCGAATGTTTAAATTCGACAAAATGTTTAGCCACTGGTTTATCCAGAGCCCCTGTACGGATAGTACTTTTATGTTTATTAATACGCTCACGTAATTCCATGGTGGTCTCACCCACGTAGAGCAAGCTACATGGGCACTGTATTATATATATCACGTATGATGACCTACATGTGAAATAATCCCTGATTTTGTAAACTTTACCACTATAGGGATGTGTGAAGCTATCTCCCTTGACTATATTGCTGCAATTGCAGCAAGACAGGCATGGGAAATTGCCACATTTTTTAGGGGCCAATAGTCGTTGTTGTTTCAATAACCCCCTCCTACATCTGCCTTCACGATCCTGTCTCTAAGGTTAGGACTCCTTTTGTATGCCATCATTAATGGTACCGTAAACTCCTTAACCGAGGGCATCCCTCGATGGAGGATTTGCCACTCATCCCTAAGGATTCTGGCAATTCTGCCACTATCATCACCATAAATGGATACAAAAGGAATCCTAACATTCTCCTTATTCCGGGACATTCCCACCATAGTGGAGTCCCGGTCCATACTAAGGATCCTCTGCTTTTACGTCGTAATAGGTTTTTCGGTATCCCTCGTCAAAAATTTGTCACACATCTCCTCTACTCTATCAACCAGTATTTCCTCATCAGAGACAATGCGTCGTACACGGAGAAGCTGGCTCCAAGGTAAAGAATCTATCATTTTACGTGGATGGTTACTGTCATACATGAGTAAGGTATTTTTATCCGTGGGTTTTTGGAATAAGTCACTTTTAATAATACCATCTTCAATATATACGCGTACGTCTAGGAACTGCAGTTCATTCACAGAATATGTGACAGTGAACTGCAGGTCCCGGACACCAGCGTTAAGGTGCTCATGGAATTCCTCTAACTCGAGTGAGGTCCCATTCCAGATCAAGAAAATGTCGTCGATGTAGCGCCACCAACAAAGAACTCTCTCAAAAAGCGGGATTGATACACCAGTCGATCCTCGACCTCTGCCATGAAGATGTTTGCGTAGGTCGGGGCCACATTCGACCCCATGGCGACACCACGCTTCTGCTGGTAGAAGGTGTCCCTGAAGAGAAAATAATTTCTCCTCAGGACCACCTCCAAGAGGTCGAGGATCAACCGGCGCGTCCCAGGAGAGAGATCCGTGCCGGCCAGCGCCACATCGACGACATTCAGACCATATGAGTGATCAATTGAGGTATACAATGAGACCACATCAAAGCTCACCAGGAGGAAGCACTCTGGCAAGATCACTCCTCTTAATTTTTCCAGAAAGTGTCCCGTGTCCCTGACATAGGAAGGAGCCGAGGTCGCATGGACTCGCAGTACCTTATCCAGAAAGATGGAGACAGTGTTAAATATCGAGCCACGGCCCGACACAATGGGGCGGCCCGGCGGATCGTATAATGAGGTTGGTACCTGCTGAGTGTATTTGCATACAGGTGCACCTGATTATGCAAATGGAGCATTGAACTTTGGTTCAGGGGATTGGTCCATTGTGAATTGGGGGATGCACTTACTGGGTGTGTTTTTAATATAAATATATGCATTGCTATGTGTAAAATGTGCTTGACAAAGGCTGTATATCAGCCGAAACGTTGCTGCTATCCTGTGTTTTTACGTTGATGTCTTGGAGTCTGGAATAAAGATTGTTTGATGGAAGATGCTGCCGACAACTTGATTTTTATTCCTTAATTGTGGCTGAGTGGATCCGAGGCCGTGTCTGGCTGTTGCATCGTGGATACCATCCCCGGAGCCTGGTGGTGCTGCTTCTACACGTTTGTTGTTGCTGTTTGGATTCGGGAAGCGTGCACAGGGACTGAATATCCTTGGTGAGTGCTCATCATGGAAGTTCCGGTGGGCCCGGGCAAGAATATGGAGACTCCGGTAAGACAAACGTATTCATACACAGATGAGGATATACGTCGATTAATAGACGTTGATGGAGGTGATGTAACTTTTCTGAAGTCCCCATCGATTGATGTATTAAAACGGAAAGCTGAACAGGAGACTAAGAGACTTAATACTATGGAATTGCACTTAATCACTTTAAGGGAATATTTTAGACAACAGAGAATACCAAGAGGACTTCGTTCCCATTTACGTCCTAATCTATTCCCTAACAATGTGGAATTTTGTAAAGCCCTTGAAGCGGTGAATAACAAATATTCCTTTGAACTCATGTTATTGAACATTGATTTTCTCAGAGAGAAGTGGATTCCTTAAAAAAACCCTGAGTGATTTGGACATTCAGATACAAGCATTAATGTCTGTCGATGATTATGAGTCTTACAAAGAGAAACTAATCCAGCATGTTTCTAGACATAGGAATGAGGTGGAGCGGGTGAAAAGGGATAAATGGCATAGAGATGCAGATGACTATGTAACAGGGAAAATATATAATTGGCAATCTAATCCAACACAAAAACAGCATAGACGAAAAAGGGACGGCGGTTTGAACAACACAAGTTTGGTTTCACTACGGGTGAATCAGATTCCACAGATGAATCCGTGGCATCTAATTTTTAGGAGGAAATCGGGGGAGGAGAGGTGGACATCGAAGGGGCGGGCGTAAACACCATAGAACCCGCAAAAGGTCTTCCTCCGACACAATTAGGTCCCCCAAATTCCAACAGGGGAGAACCACCAGACGGGTGCGCGCAGACAATAGATTTGGTAGTAAACATCTCCTCCATACAATTGAGTGATGTACAAACAAGTGTGTTGAGCCGTGGTTTAACCTTTTGCCCGACCCCATCTCGTGATTGGTTCGAGCTAGAATTAGACCTTCAAAAGTTTTTTAGACGATTGCGCCTTAAAGCATTTTTCTCTACTAAGAATGATACAAACCGACAGGAGGGTGATATTGATAATGAGATGCTGTCGTGTAAAAACTAGGATTATATAATAAAAGTTCTTTTCCCCACCACAGAATGTACATGCAGTTGAGGCCTACATTGAGACAGTCAAAAGACGTATTGACCGATTGAGAGTGGAAGTTCATAGATCATTGAGATACAATGTGACGGCACAAGAACAACAGGCCATTTGTGAGCTGAGCACCAATAAGGAGATCACGATCAAACCAGCGGACAAGGGGGAGCCGTGGTCGTCATGGACACTGATAGGTACCTGAGTGAGATATCCAGACAGTTGGCAGACAGTGAGATATATGAAATGTTGACTATAGATCCCAAATGGGAAATTGCAGATATCCTGGGGAAGATATGTGATAAGGCGGAACATGATGGTATCATAGATGATGAATTGAGAAAATATCTATTAGTCAGCCATCCTATCACCCCAGTGATATATGTATTACCAAAGATACACAAGAGTCTGGTCGACCCGCCGGGCCGCCCCATTGTGTCGGGCCGTGGCTCGATATTTAACACTGTCTCCATCTTTCTGGATAAGGTACTGCGAGTCCATGCGACCTCGGCTCCTTCCTATGTCAGGGACACGGGACACTTTCTGGAAAAATTAAGAGGAGTGATCTTGCCAGAGTGCTTCCTCCTGGTGAGCTTTGATGTGGTCTCATTGTATACCTCAATTGATCACTCATATGGTCTGAATGTCGTCGATGTGGCGCTGGCCGGCACGGATCTCTCTCCTGGGACGCGCCGGTTGATCCTCGACCTCTTGGAGGTGGTCCTGAGGAGAAATTATTTTCTCTTCAGGGACACCTTCTACCAGCAGAAGCGTGGTGTCGCCATGGGGTCGAATGTGGCCCCGACCTACGCAAACATCTTCATGGCAGAGGTCGAGGATCGACTGGTGTATCAATCCCGCTTTTTGAGAGAGTTCTTTGTTGGTGGCGCTACATCGACGACATTTTCTTGATCTGGAATGGGACCTCACTCGAGTTAGAGGAATTCCATGAGCACCTTAACGCTGGTGTCCGGGACCTGCAGTTCACTGTCACATATTCTGTGAATGAACTGCAGTTCCTAGACGTACGCGTATATATTGAAGATGGTATTATTAAAAGTGACTTATTCCAAAAACCCACGGATAAAAATACCTTACTCATGTATGACAGTAACCATCCACGTAAAATGATAGATTCTTTACCTTGGAGCCAGCTTCTCCGTGTACGACGCATTGTCTCTGATGAGGAAATACTGGTTGATAGAGTAGAGGAGATGTGTGACAAATTTTTGACGAGGGATACCCGAAAAACCTATTACGACGTAAAAGCAGAGGATCCTTGGTATGGACCGGGACTCCACTATGGTGGGAATGTCCCGGAATAAGGAGAATGTTAGGATTCCTTTGTATCCATTTATGGTGATGATAGTGGCAGAATTGCCAGAATCCTTAGGGATGAGTGGCAAATCCTCCATCGAGGGATGCCCTCGGTTAAGGAGTTTACGGTACCATTAATGATGGCATACAAAAGGAGTCCTAACCTTAGAGACAGGATCGTGAAGGCAGATGTAGGAGGGGGTTATTGAAACAACAACGACTATTGGCCCCTAAAAATGTGGCAATTTCCCATGCCTGTCTTGCTGCAATTGCAGCAATATAGTCAAGGGAGATAGCTTCACACATCCCTATAGTGGTAAAGTTTACAAAATCAGGGATTATTTCACATGTAGGTCATCATACGTGATATATATAATACAGTGCCCATGTAGCTTGCTCTACGTGGGTGAGACCACCATGGAATTACGTGAGCGTATTAATAAACATAAAAGTACTATCCGTACAGGGGCTCTGGATAAACCAGTGGCTAAACATTTTGTCGAATTTAAACATTCGGTGAACCAATTGCGATTTCGTGCAATCGATGATGTCAAAATGCCGAGAAGGGGTGGGGACAGATGTAAAATTCTTCGCAGAAAAGAGCTCAAATGGATTCACACATTAAGATCGTTACAACCTTATGGTTTGAATCTAGAATTCAATGTTTCCTCTATCGACTAAAATAGTCATGTATGTCCTCAAGCAATTCATGTATTTGCTGATTTTAATTGATATGATTAGATCATTGTGTGCCCAGATTGGACATATAGCCCACGCTCCTATTTATGGATTAACAGGTAATAACTTGATTGCCTGCATATTTATAGTGGGAACCATATGTGTATGATTACCATTGTTGTCGCTGGCTGCCGTCCCCCTCTCTTGAATATTTAATATTTTGTATTGTTTTGATCGAGCGGGGTCACGGTCATGTGATTTGTCACGTGACCGCCACTCTGACACACGCCGCTGCTGGGCGACGCGAGTCGCATGCCACTGACGTCACAGGGGAGCGCAGTAACTGAGGCATGTTGTGATGCCCGGACGAGACAGATGCGGACATGTGACGTCTTTGGTATGGGACGGACAACGTGGTGAGACGGGAGCCTAGCGTGGATCGTATAATGAGGTTGGTACCTGCTGAGTGTATTTGCATACAGGTGCACCTGATTATGCAAATGGAGCATTGAACTTTGGTTCAGGGGATTGGTCCATTGTGAATTGGGGGATGCACTTACTGGGTGTGTTTTTAATATAAATATATGCATTACTATGTGTAAAATGTGCTTGACAAAGGCTGTATATCAGCCGAAACGTTGCTGCTATCCTGTGTTTTTACGTTGATGTCTTGGAGTCTGGAATAAAGATTGTTTGATGGAAGATGCTGCCGACAACTTGATTTTTATTCCTATTCTTAGAACAGGTCATCAATATTTGATATGTGGGGGTCAAATTCCCAGCACTCCTGCTGATCAGCTATTGAAGAGACCGCGGTGCTCCAGTGAGTGCTGAGTCCTCCTCGCAGCATACGAAGCACAGTGCCCTACATTGTATAGTAGCTGTGTTTGGTATTGCAGCTTGGGTCATTCACTTGAATGGGACTGAGCTGTGCCTAGTCCATGACATCACTGGCTTAGGAGAAGGCCGCGGAGCGCCACATGCTCTTTAAACAGCTGATTGGCAGGGGGAACCCAAGTCGGACCTTCACCAATCAGATACTGGTGACCTATCCTGAGGATAGACCATTAATATAATACATTGAATGTTCTCTGGAATAAGGGATAACTATTAGATTGGTAGGGTTCCGACTGCTTGGACTGCCACCAATCATGAGAACAGGGACCCCATACTCTGGCGTCTTTGGCCATCCAGGATAACAGAGCAATGGCAGGCATGGGCCGCTAGTATAACAAGTCTACACATTTGGTTATACTGGGTTCATTCTAATGGTAATAGGGCCAGTTATCTCGTCATTTGGTCCCACCATGTATGTGATCCCCTGCCTGCACCATACTGTACAGCGGACGCAATAGCTATTTGTTTCTGCTGTTTCATACTGCAGACACCCAGGGCTTATGTCTGCGATCTGCGACAATGGTGATCGCAGACATTTAACCACTTAGATGCCGTGGTCCTTGTGACCACTGCATCTGAGGCAACTTTCCCCAGGAGCGCTGCGCATTACAATGTTAATTCATTGCATTGTAATAAAGATCATTTGCACCACAGCATCTGAAAATGTCATTACTATTAAAATATAAACTTATTCATCCCGTACGGTAAAAGCCGTAACTAGAAAAAATTGCCAATTTGCCATTTTTGTCACTTTACCTCCACCAAAAATTTTTAATAAAAAGTGATCAAAAAGTCAAAAGCACTCCAAAATAGTAGCATTAAAAACTACAGATTGCCTCACAAAAGTATGAGCCCTCACACAGCTGCCTATGGGGTCATAATATGGCAATGCAAACAAAAAAATAATTTTTCCTAACTTTTTTTAAGTATTAAAACACAAGGAAAACTATATAAATGTGGTATTGCTGTCGTCAATGGTAACAGGTCAGTTTTACCACATTGGGAACTTCATAAAAAGAAAACAAATTGCATTTTTTTCCAATTGTATCCCGTTACCATCCCACTACATTGTATGCAATAATAAATGGTGCCATTAGAAAGTGCAACTTGTTCCCCCAAAAAACAAGCCTTCATATGGAAGTCCATGGAACTATATAGTCTGCTGATAACGTATCTAGGCCCTGGCTTTTTCTCTGCATAAATGGTGTATATCCATAGATATAGAGGCAAATATATTCTGGAGACAAGGCTTCCAGTGTAGGAAATATTTGTTGATGCAGCTCTCATCATGCCAACGTTCCTCAAAATTATTTGCCTTGTTTGCTAAAATGGCATGGTCAACATGATTATCTGTCGCAGGGATGGATTGGCCATAGACCTTTCACAGAAATTTGCTGGTGGGCTGATGCCCAGGGGGCTGCTCAAGCCCTCCTCATGGCCGCCAGCCAGGTACATAAAGATCTGATGCTCTCAGTATTAATGTAGAAGCATCAGGCACTTATGTGCTTCACCAGCACCCGCAGGTGCCCTCCTGAATTCGACTGTATTACTGTGCTCAGGAGGATGACACAGTTTCATACTGTAGCACGGGCAGCAGAATTTTGTGCTGCACTGTGGTATCTGGTTCTGCTGGGGTGTTATTTTGTTCTGCACTGTGGTACTGCTGACCCTGCCTACTTCTGTTATCCCTGACTACATGTGTTGACACCTCCTTCTTGTGTTGTGCCTTCTGTCCATTTTCCCCACCTATAACATGGGGCCACCTTTGTTTCCGTTTTTTTTCAGGGCCAGTTTAAGTTCCCAGTCCAGCCCTGTATGATTTCTGTGGAACTATATGTCCCAGCTAGGGTTGCCACCTATCTCAACACATAGTCATCAAAGGGAGGAATTATTTAGTGTGTGTGGATTAACAGGGGGTGTAACTTAATGGGAATTCAAAAGATTTGAGAATGAATACGCTTATGCAGGCTAAGTGAATAAATATATCTACTAAGTGTGATTAAATATACGATAACACAAACAAATCACATACTGAATAATAAAAAGTAAATACATCACTAGCCTAAATATGCAACGTGCAATATGGGGTGAAACTATGGGTTAAGACTTCGTCGGTCGTCGGAGCACATTCACACTTGAGGTGCCACTCCTTCAAGACAAATTAAACAAATCATGGAAAAAAGATACAGAACATCCTGCACGATATGATACTGATTATGCGGATGTGCATGGCTACATTTATAAAGTCACAGAAAATAATGCATAATAAAGATAAAATCTGAGACTCTTAGCCAATACATTTTGATCAAAACACATCTGTGCCCACCTACCCAGCGCCAAGGGGATCTCAGTTCAGGCAGGTCCTATGCTAAGCCTACCTATGCCGTTATGCATTTATGTTTAGGAGCGCAGCCCTGCTCATATGGTTTGCTGCACCCAGTTACCTCTATTTGCATCAGCAGCCAATGAGAGGGGAAGCACACGCACCTACAGTATATGTACCACCTTAATCAAGGTCGCCTCTTAGATAGGTGGGGCAAAAGTGCACATGAAAGCTTCTCCCAGTGTAGGAGCGCATTCACACCCTCTCATTGGCTGCTGATGCACATAGAGGTAACTGGGTGCAGCACACCATATGTGCAGGGCCACGCTCCTAAACATAAATGCATAACGGCATAGGTAGGTTTAGCGTAGGACCTGCCTGAACTGAGACCACCTTGGCGCTGGGTAGGTGGGCACAGATGTGTTTTGATCAAAATGTATTGGCTAAGGCTGCATTCACACGGGCGTGATTTCCGAGCGGGTGCAATGCGTGAGGTGAACGCATTGCACCTGCACTGAATCTGGACCCATTCATTTCTATGGGGCTGTGTACATGAGCAGCATGTTCTATATTCTGCGTTTTTCCCGCAATGCAGGCCCCATAGAAGTGAATAGGGCTGCGGGAAAATCGCAAGCATCCACAAGCAAGTGCGGATGTGGTGCGATTTTCCCGCATGGTTGCTAGGAGACGATCTGGATGGGGACCCGATCTTTATTATTTTCCCTGATAACATGGTTATAAGGGAAAATAATAGCATTCTAATTACAGAATGTTATGTAAAAAGGGGAAGAGAGGGTTAAAAATAAAAAAAACTTTAACTCACCTCATCCTCTTGATCGCGTAGGTTCCGGGATCATTCTTCTTTCTTCATTCTACTGGGTAAAGGACCTTCGGTCCGTCACTGGGTCACATGGTCCAATCAAAAGCTTCCACGATTGGACCATGTGACCCAGTGACGTCACCGAAGGTCCTTCAACCAACAGATATGAAGATAGAAGATGTTCCTTGCACCTACGCGATAAATGGGAGGAGGTGAGTTGATTTTTTTTTTATTTTTAACCCTCTATTGCCCTGTTAACATAGCATTCTGTATTTAGAATGCTATTATTTTGCTATATAACCATGTTATAAGGGAAAATAATAAAATATAAAGAATACTCAACCCGAAACCGGACTTCAGTGATGAAGTCCGGCTTCGGGTCTGGGTACCAAACATGCCGATTTTTCGCACGCGCGTGCAAAACACATTAAAACGCTTTGCACTCCCGAGGAAAAATCGCGGATTTTCCCGCAACGCACCCGCCTCTTATCCGGGCGTCAAACATGACACCCGTGTGAACCCAGCCTAAGAGTCTCAGATTTTATCAATAGAGTGAGGGCTTAGTCTATATGTTATGCTTGCACCTATTACTATAGTGCATTATTTTCTGTAACTTGTGTAAGAAGGCACGGGGAATAATTGTGGACGATAGATACGTGTCACCGAGGTTCCTGGCCTCGGTGGAGTAAGAGCCGTTTTTTTCATGTCAGCAGCAGTAGCTGTTTGACACTTTTGATAGGTAGCATGGCTACTATAGCTGATCCGGGACGGCTTTTACTGGGAGTAGTCAAAGTGCTGGGTGGGTGACTACCCCCCATGTTCCAGGCCGGGTTTTGGCTGGGCTATAAAGCTCAGGCAGCACTGTCAGGTGTGTGGATTATCTTCCATCCTGACAGTGAAGCTGTGGAGTCCTCTGGGCTGAACACTAAAGACTGCAAACAGGCGTGCAGGCCGCCTGGAAGCCTGCCATTGAACTTTGGGGTTGCTGAGCTCTCAGGCAGGTGTGAAGCAACACCTAGGACTTCAGGTGAACTCTGTTTTGTTTGGCCGTGTGAACAAGCACAAGGACTGTTATGTTTTTTTTCTGAGTGTAAATAAAACACTGAAGTTTGAGTTACTACCTGGGTCCTTGCCTCTATACTGCGTCCGCTAACCTGACTACCTGAGCAAATCCCCACATTTGGTGTCGGATGCGGGCAGAAAGCAGTGAGGCTGGCGTGAAGGCCGAAATATTTTTGTTTTTCTAAACATATGTCCTTTATTAAGCCGGCAAAGTTGCAGCCTGTGTTCCCTGACAAAATGGAGGCGGTTGTAAAAGCCCTTGTGGAGGCTAACTTGCAGCAGCTGGAGGCCAACAAGCAGCAGCAGGAGACCAACCAGCTACTACTTCAGCAGGTGATGGCCTTACAGGCGACAGGAGCATCCCAGTACGCCCACGATGCCCGGAAAGCTGTCCGTGCAGCGATCCCTAAGATGACCCCTCGGATGATGTTGAGACCTATCTGGCAGTGTTCGAGAAGGTGGCCGTGAGGGAGAAATTACCCCGAGAACAGTGGGCTGAGGTCGTCGCTCCGTTCCTGGCGTCTGGACCCCAGCAAGTGTTTTTGACCTCCCAGATGATCAAGCAGCTGACTACCCGACCGTGAAAGGTGAGATCCTGGCAAGACTTGGGGTGAATGTTTTGGTCCGGGCCCAGCGGGTGCATCAGTGGGAGTTTAACCCGGCTGAACCCGCCAGACCACAATACTATGAATTGCTACATCGGTTGCAAAAATGGCTGCAGCCAGACATACTGACTCCTACTGCTATGTTAGACCGTCTGTTAGCAGATGTATTCTGGAGGGCTTTGCCATACCCTCTCCAGCACTGGATCGGCCAGGTGTCACCTGGGAATGCCTTAGAGATGGTCGACCTGGTGGAGCGATATGAGGCCACCAGAAACCTGCAGGGGGTTCTTTTGGGAGGGGGCCAGTCAAACCCCGAAATCTCCACCCCAGACCCGGCGGCCGGCCAAACCCGCCCAGGATGTACCCCTTGCAGACCCAGCCCCAGTGGTCTGCTGGCAGTGTCGGGAGCCTGGACACATAAGGGCCAACTGTCCCCATCGGGGTGAACCCATGGATACGAACTATGGTTACCGCCATTCATTGTATGCCCGGAAGCTGTGTGCCACAGGTGTCTCTGAGACTATAGACAATAGCCACCTGTGTCAGGTGGAAGTGGGGGACACTCTGGCGGTGGCACTGCTGGATTCAGGGAGTCTGGTGTCTCTGGTAAGAGCTGCCCTCGTGCGACCCACGGAGTATACTGGCCGAAAGGTCGGGGTGGTGTGTATTCATGGAGACTTAAAGGACTATCCCACTGCCCTGGTCTCTCTATCAACTGTGGCTGGCAGGTGGGTTCATGAGGTGGCCGTCGCTACAAAATTACAGTATGAACTTATACTTGGGAGAGACTTCCCTGGTTTCCCAGCACTCTGGCCGGATACGAAAGTCACCACTGCCCGGGAGGCAGATGGAACCCTAGCAGAGTGGCCTGGCTCAGGGGGGAGACCAGAACCCTGGGAACCCGAGACCGAAGGGCCAGCGGTAGGGGTGACCACCACTTCGGTGGAAGAGGGGGAGATAACCCCACTGAATGTAATGGTGGGAGACGTGGAGGATTTGCCACCGGGACCTGTTGGCAGACCTCAACGTCTCTGGCGAAAATTTTGGTACCGCACAACACCGGGATCCCACCCTATCCCGGGCTTGGGAGAATGTGATAATAATTGATGGTGAACCCCAAAAACCTGGGGCTGAGTCGGTGTTTCCCCGGTTTGTTGTTCACCAGGGAATGCTGTATCGGGTAAACCAGCTGCGGGGTGAGCATATTGAACAGCTGGTGGTGCCCAAAGCGTACCGCAAACCCAGCATGTTCTTGGGGGACACCTGGGATGGCAGAAGACGCAGGACCGGATATTACAGAGGTTTTACTGGCCCAGTGTGTTCAAAGAAGTAGAACTATTTTGTAAGTCTTGCCCAACCTGTCAGATAACTAGCCCCCAGCCACATTTCCGTAGTCCCCTTGTGCCGATTATCGAGGTTCCGTTCGAGAGAATAGCTATGGATCTTATAGGCCCCGTACCGAAGTCCGCTAGAGGGCACCAACATATCTTGGTCGTCCTAGACTATGCCACTCGGTACCCTGAGGCGGTGCCCTTGCGACATACATCGGCCAAACTGATAGCGAAGGAGTTGATGGAGATGTTTTCCGCGTGGGCCTACCTAAAGAGGTTCTGACTGACCAGGGGACTCCTTTTATGTCCAAGGTCATGAGGGAACTCTGTAAGTTGCTGCACATTAAACAGCTACGGACGTCCGTTTATCATCCGCAAACTGACGGCCTGGTTGAAAGGTTTAATAAAACATTAAAAATATGTTAAAACGAGTGGTGGCTAAGGATGGGAAGGACTGGGACCTCCTTCTCCCTATCTGATGTTTGCAGTGCGAGAAGTGCCCCAGGCCTCTACTGGGTTCTCGCCCTTCGAACTGCTATATGGCAGGCATCCTCGCGGGCTGTTGGACATAGCCAAAGAGGCATGGGAGCAGCAACCCACACCCTATAAAAGTGTTGTGGAATATGTCACCCAGATGCAGGAACGCATGGAAGCGGTGTTACCGCTGGTAAAAGAACATATGGAGGCAGCGCAGCAAGCTCAGAGTCGGGTCTATAATAGGCAGGCTCGGGTCCGGAACTTTAACCCGGGAGATCGGGTTCTGGTTCTGGTTCTGACAGTGGACAATAAGTTCCTGGCTAGGTGGCAGGGACCCTACGAAGTACTCGAAAAGTTGGGGAAGTAAACTACAAGGTACACCAGCCAGGGCGGCGAAAGCCGGAGCAGGTGTACCATGTGAATTTACTTAAACCTTGGAAAGCTAGGGAGACCAGTTCAGGTGATAGCTCACGGCCGAGTTTTCTAGGAGAAGAAGTTCCAGCCCCTATATATGATAAAAAGAAGCGGTGGTCACAGTAAAATTGCTGACACCCTCTCCCCTAAACAGGCTCAGGAAGCTAGGGAATTTATTAGTCGGAACACTGATGTGTTCTCGGACCTCCCTGGACGCACTTCCCTAATCCGGCATGACATTGTCACTGAGCCTCAGGCAAGAGTCCGGTTAAAAACCATACCGGGTACCCGAGGCTCGGCGACAAGCCATCTCGGAGGAAGTGCAGCTAATGCTGAAACTCAATATCATTGAGGAGTCTAAAAGTGAATGGGCTAGTCCAATAGTCTTAATTCCCAAGCCCGATGGGACGTTACGGTTCTGTAACGATTTCCGCAAACTAAACGAAGTTTCCAAATTTGATGCGTATCCCATGCCGCGGGTGGATGAGCCAAGCCAAAGAGAGGAATGCCCGAGTCACCCGGTGGTTCCTGGCCTTACAGAATTTTAAATTCTCCATAGAACACAGGGCAGGCCGCTTGCAGGGAAACGCGGATGCCTTGTTCCGAGTGCACTGTTTGACGTGTGTTCAACCCCGCAGGGGCAGTGTGTCTTATAGTCTGAATGCTAATGACCGCTTCCATTATGCGGGAGTCGCAGGGAGTGTGTCCAGATGGCGTGAAGCATCAGGACTTACTGCATGTAAACACGCACTATGACCTGATGCTGTGCGACATCAGATCACAGTGCAGCACGGGCCAGAAAAAGACCATGGATCGGTGAGTGAGTGGCAGCGCCATCTGGAGCAAGTGAGTTAAGTTTATTCTTTCATTTTTTTAACATCTAATCTGAGGTCTGATGGGAGTCCGATAGGGTTGTTCTAAAGCTGATGAGGTCTGATCTGAGGCTGATGGGGGTCTGATCTGAGGCTGATGGGGGGTCTGATCTGAGGCTGATGGAGGGTCTGATCTGAGGCTGAGGGAGGCTGGGGGGGTCTGATAGTGGTCTGATCTAGGCTGATGGAGCTTGGGGGTCTCATCTGAGGCGATGGCACTTGGGGGGTCTGATGAGAGACTGATCTTAGGTCTAATGAAGAATGGAGGTCTGCTCTTCTCTTATTTTCCTCCTCCACATCCTTGGTGCGTCTTGTAGTCCGGTGTGTCTTATAGTTCAAAAAATACGGAATAGTTGTGTTATGTTTTACTACTTAAATAATATAAAAACCTTGGCAAAACATCATTTCTTTTTGCATTGCCATATTGTGACACCCCTACCTCCCATCTAGAGAATTATTTAAGAGTTTTTTTTTGTGAAGCTGTCTGTTTTGGGGGGAGTTCATATGACTTTTTGGTGATTTTTTATTCTGGTTTGTTCTGGGATCAAAGTGACCAAAAACAGAGATTCAGGCGTTTTAATTTTTTCCTGTTACCTAATAGTTCGGACATTTTTGGATGCAGCAATGTCAGTTATGTTTATTTTTTTATTATTTATTTTTATATGTAAATTTGGGAAAGGGAGGTTTTTTTGTTTATAAAAACATTTTTCTTTACTTCAAGTTTTTCTAAGAGACTTGAGTGTTCAATAACTTATAGATTATTTCTTTAGTATAAGGCTTTGAGAACACAACCATGTCCTTATTTCAGTCCACAAACAGATCTGCAAAATATGGATTCCTTCCGTGCACATTCCACATTTTTCCCACTCCCATCATTAGAAATTACTATTCTCGTCTTCAATACAGACAAGAGCAGGACATGTTCTATAATTTGCGGAACAGCTACAAGGATCTGCAAAAATATGGACGTGTGCATGGCTTCATGGAAATTAATGGGTCAGTGTGCTGTCTGCAAACAAGTTAAATAGCACACAAATATAAAATATGGCCATGTGGATGAGACCTCACAGGCAAGGCTTAATAGGAAGATTACCATAACAGGCCTGGGAGCCTTAAAGGATAACTGTCATATTTTTTTTTTGCTAAAGTGTAGGGAACGTGATAGGTAACATTTTTGCAATAGACTTTATTTAGCCAAAACGTTTATTTTTGGTAGAAAACCGGGGCTGAAATGGACCCTAGCAGCACTCTCTCAAATGAGCGTTGCTAAGGGCCATCCGTCTCCTATTAGAAAAGGGGAGACACGCTGTGCATGCGCTGTGCTTCTGCCTCCCGTGCTTCCCTGGTGGGCACAGGAGTCTTAGGAGTTAAAATTACATTTATATTCCGCCTTTCTATGCAATCTAATGGTCTGGTAAATTCACTGACCTGCGATCCCTGTGATAATAACTCATGAAGCAGCAGCCGGAAGTAGAAGCACTGTGCGCAGTAAGCCGGCGGCTGCTTCATGAGTTATTATTATTACCCAAATAACGGTATGCCCCTTAATTCGGCTGTTTATTAGGAGAAGTTCTGATTTAGCAGGGTTAACCTTATATCCCGATACTTTACCAAAATCTTCCAAGAGCTGAAAGACATGTTTCAGGTCTCTCCCTGGGTTCTCTATGAACAGTAATAAATTATCCGCGAAAAGCGCATGTTTGGTGGTTATACTACCTATTTTGATACCTTCTATATTTTCGGCAAGAGCTATTTTGCGGGAAAGGGGTTCTATGGTAAGTTTAAACAACAGGGGAGAAAGTGGGCATCCCTGCCTAGTGCCTTTGTATAGGGCGAAAGATAACCAGGAGTGTGAATCCTAGCTTGTGGGTTAGTATAAAGGGCTGACAGGTATTGCCTTAAGGGGCCTCCAATTCCCACATAGTCCAATACGCTTCCCATCCATCCCCAGTCCACATTGTCAAATGCCTTTTCCGCGTCTATGGCTACTATTGCTGGGGACGGATGGGCCGCCGGATGCATCTTCACCTCATCCAGGACCGTCAACACCTTACGAATGTTAGTGACTGCCGCCCTACCCTGGACAAACCCCACCTGACTGGGGGAGCCAACCAATCTTCATCAGACCTCAGATCAGAGCCCCCAATCTTCATCAGACCTCAGATCAGAGCCCCCAATCTTCATCAGACCTCAGATCAGAGCCCCCAATCTTCATCAGACCTCAGATCAGAGCCCCCAATCTTCATCAGACCTCAGATCAGAGCCCCAAATCTTCATCAGACCTCAGATCAGAGCCCTGAATCTTCATCAGACCTCAGATCAGAGCCCCCAATCTTCATCAGACCTCAGATCAGAGCCCCCAAATCTTCATCAGACCTCAGATCAGAGCCCTGAATCTTCATCAGACCTCAGATCAGAGCCCCCAATCTTCATCAGACCTCAGATCAGATCCCCAATCTTCATCAGACCTCAGATCAGAGCCCCGAATCTTCATCAGACCTCAGATCAGAGCCCCAAATCTTCATCAGACCTCAGATCAGAGCCCTGAATCTTCATCAGACCTCAGATCAGAGCCCCCAATCTTCATCAGACCTCAGATCAGAGCCCCCAATCTTCATCAGACCTCAGATCAGATCCCCAATCTTCATCAGAGCTCAGATCAGGGCCTCCAATCTTCATCTGACCTCTGATCAGACCCAAAAAAATAATCAAAACGAAGAATACAGTAATTGTTTTCAATTACCGTAGTTACAAAAAAACAATAGGGCAAACTGGACTCCAGCATAGGGCTTAACGGTACAAGGGCCGCACCGACATAGGTTTAGGGAATGTATATTTCCTGGCTGTGTGATTATTTGCTTCTTTATACGCTCACTTGTTCACACATTTACATCATTTTTGGCTGTTCTTTTTTTTAAATAATGACAGGAATTTTTGGGATTTTTTTTATTTATTAAAATATCACAAAACTCAAAGCACAAATAAAGCATTGGTATCAAATAACAAGTCTCTCCCCAACCCACACCCTGTTTTTACCCATGTAAATTTGGCTGGTATTTTTTGTCAGGAAATGTGGCGACCCTAGGAAAGTATCAAAAATACAGTAGTAGGCGGCTCACCTGTGGTGGCAAGAATGGATAAGGTGCTCACACCCTATAAGCTCCCCAAAGCTTATAAACGAAAAGGATGCAAATTGTATATAGTAAATGGGAGGGCACTCACTATCATATGAGCAAACGGCAAGTCAGATGCAATCAGTGAAAGATAATATTTAATATAAAAAAATATACACATCAATTGATAAAAACACAAAATCGCTCATTTAAAAATGATTAGATCATGGGTGGCCAGCCCAGTAATCTCTATACAATATATAATGTGTTCCACTCAGGGGTGATGCGATAATGCTGATCTGATGCTCACGATCCACCTGTGCTTCTAATTGCCAAATGATAGATATAGCAACTAAGGTAAAAATCCTTATATATTCATCTGCATTAAACATCAATCAGGCTAAGTATAGAAAAGTGATTTTTCAATCCCAAATGCGGTGCTTTATGACAAACAGCAACCTGGGTATGTGAATACTCCTCCGTCCCAGGTACAGCGCTTTGATATTGCTATCAGCTTGTTACTCCATTTTAGTCAACAGCCATATGATCGAAACGCCATCCAATGTGCTATAGAGATATATGTTGGCACCTTAGTTTCGCCAATTGAGCAGCATAGGATGGCAGTCAAAGTTAGTATATTTAGTGCAGCACTTAGATAAGTGATTGCAGGTTACATTACCACCCTTCAATAAAATAAGCACCTACGGTTAAATTAGACAAATTTGCTACATTCATAGGGATAGAAAAATTTGTTAGAAAGATTTGCTTAAAAAAATATTATTTGAAAAATCCGATATTAAAAAATGACACGGAACCTATAAAAGAATATGTCCATACAGAATTAACAAGTAAATCTAAAAAATATCCGAAACAGGAGATAAGTCCACAAATAGCAACATTTGCGCAGAATGTGGAAAGTGATCTGAGAAGAATGAGAAATAATAAGGTCAAACATAACTCAACGAGAAAAGAAAGAGAGGCTATACAACAACTACAGAACAACAAAGACATCACTATACACCCTGCAGATAAGGGTGGGGCTATTGTAGTCCTTTTTTTTTTTTTTTTATTGTCAATTTTTATTGAGTTTTTACTAATAAACAATAATGGTTACAAGCCACAGTAGTCAAGTGTGATTATTATACATAGGCTACAGAAAAGGTGGGCGTAGGTCCACCAACGCTATTAAGTAGTACACAACAGTATAGTATAACAAAACTGATATATGCAACAGGTTGAGATATGAGCATGGCAGACATGCGTGAAGCTTACACAATATATGATGATAACTAAGAAAATAGAACAAAAGCAAGATAAACAAGCGAGGTGCACAAATAAGACTGTAGGTGGAGACACAAGACACGGAACATCAGGAGGGGAGGGTTATTTGTCACTAGTCAGTCTAGGCATGGATCCAAGTAGTCGTCCCAAGATTGCCAGATTTTGTTGAACCGCTCCATTCGATTGGTAAGGCTAGCGGTCAAATATTCCATCTTCCTAACCTCCAGGACATTAGCAATGAGATCCGTCTGGGTAGGCGTGACAGCTCGAATCCAAAATCTGGCAATCAAGCGCCTGGCTGCGGTCAGAAAAAGCAAAGATAAGAGCAAGAAGTGTCGTTTCAACGGCATAGGCGGTACGTTCAACAAATAGCAGAAGGGGTTTGATGGGAACCTGATATGGAGGACCTGGTATAAAATGTCCTGGACCATTTCCCAAAAGTGCTGGATTAAAGGGCAACTCCAAAGAATGTGAATGTGGGATCCCTCACCAGTGGTACATCGCCAACATCTATCAGAGAGGGAGGGAAATAAACGCTGCAGCATTTGTGGGGTATGGTACCAGAACATCGGTACTTTATATGAATTCTCCCTGTGGGAAATAAAAGAGGAAGACTTCGCAGTCTTGTCCCATACCAGTTTCCATTCCGCAGTTGAAATGGATCGATTGAGGATCCTTTCCCATTTAGACATATAATAATGATTAACAGGGGAGGAAGACAGGAGGAGGTATATTTCTGATATAAGGCCTTTAGTTGAAGTAGACAGTTTGCAAAGTTTCTCAAAAGAGGTGGGGGTGGAGACAGTGTTAGACTTAAATATGGAGGTAAACAAGTGCCTCAATTGCGTGTATTGGAACCTAGCAGAGTTAGGGAGTTGGCGGGAGGATTGCAACCTTTCAAACGGTAATATCTGTAGTGGATTACAATCCACAATATCCGCAAAGTGAAACAGTTTGTTCGGATACCTAATTCCTAAGGAAGGAGGACTGCATTCCTGCCGGAAACACAGGGTTAAATAGGAAAGAAGTCATGGAAGACCTGTCAGGAATCAGGGAAAATAGCTGGCCACATTTTCGCCATATTTGACATGTCAAAGACATTGGCCCTAGTAAATCGGTCGGCAGAGGGGACCATATGAGAGAGTTAGGGTGTACAGGAGCTATCCACAGTTTCTCCACTTCTGACCACCTGGAGTAGACATGTAGATTAGACCACGCCGATATCCTCCGCAAGTGAGTTGCCCAGTAATATTTAGTGACGTCAGGAGCTGCCAGTCCCCCTAGCTGTTTAGGTGCCGTGAGGGTCGCACAAGCAATCCGATGCCGTTTCCCATTCCATATAAATCGCAGTATACAAGATTGCAAAGTCCACAACTCCCGATTCGGTATCGGGACCGGCAAAGTCTCAAACAGGTATAGTAGTTTTGGTAGTAGAGTCATCTTGACCGTAGCTATACGACCCAACAATGAGATGGGAAGGGGCATCCACTTGGTCATAAGGGCCTTCAGGGTCCGGAACGTATCCGGAAAGTTGTGTGTGTACAAGGAGGAGTAGGTTGGGGTAAGATTTATCCCCAAATAACGCAACATGTCGTCCCTCCATCGGAAGCGAAAATTAGTTTTCAAGGCAACCGTCCTTTCAGCACTACAGTGGAGAGGAAGAGCCTCTGTTTTAGTAGTGTTCACTTTATAACCAGACAACCTACCGTACACACTCAACAAGTGGAAAAGATTTGGGAGCGTAACATGTAAGTCCGTCAATGTAAGCAATATATCATCCGCGAACAATGATAGCTTGAATTCAACTCTATTGACCACGACCCTGTGTATGTCCGGATGCGCTCGGATGGCCGCCGCCAGGGGTTCAATGCATAAGGCAAAAAATAAGGGGGATAACGGGCACCCTTGCCGCATGCCATTACATATAGGGAAGGCTGAGGAGAGGGCATGGGGCATTTTTACAGCCGCCGTTGGCTGAGAGTAAAGAGCACGTAATGCTGTTAAAAAGGGGCCTGTGATGCCAAAGGTTTGCAAGGTGGAGAACATAAATGACCAGTTCAGACGGTCAAACGCTTTTTCAGCGTCAAGACTAAGTAAGAGAGTTTCCTCATTGTGTCTGTTGACAATCTCTATAAGATCGATAGTACATCTGGTATTGTCTCCACCCTGCCGATCTCTGACAAACCCTACTTAATCTTTATGTATTAACTGTGGCACGCATATCGATAAACGGTCAACTAAAGTTTTTGCAAAAATTTTTAGGTCCGAATTTAAGAGGGCGATAGGCCTATAGTTGGCACAGTCTAGGGGATCTTTTCCTGGTTTAGGGATCAATGTTATGTAGGAATGTGATAGGGAGGTGGGTATCGGGGACCCCTGCAAAAAAGAGTTATACAGCGACACCACGTGAGGCAACAGAATGTCCGAAAAAGTCTTATAGTATATATAAGGCAACCCATCTGGGCCTGGCGACTTCTAATTAGGGAGTTGTTTAAGAACCTCCTGCAACTCTTCCTCTGTAAAGGGGGCGTTCAAAGCCAGCAATGCTTCCTCTGGGAGTTTAGGGAGATTACAATTGCTCCTCCAAAGAATCTGGGCAATTTAAGTGCCGTATGACCGCCCTATATACCTATGCCACCCCAACAAGATTAGGCCATACGCAAAAATGTAATAAAATAAATCTTTATTAGTATGTCATTAAAAATTAATAAGAAACATCAAATACATAGAATAGGACGAAGACTATCTAAACAGTGAAGGGGCGTGTCCCCCTACTGGTGAGGATCTCTCCCACATAAAACCAAAAATTGGTTACAAAAAGGCACCATCCAACATCAATTATGCTGGTATCATGATCCCCCAATCCTAAAAATATCCCTAGAGGGTCGTGTTCATCAGTGAATATTTTGACCAAAAAAAAATAAAATAACCGGGTACAAGGTGGAGGGTCAGAAACCAGCATATAAGTCTAAGCTCCCCACGAATGGAAAGCTGTATAGTATATAACAGATGGAAAACCAAGCCGACAGAATCATACTGGAAATACTACATAAAAGGCAAAAAGTGCACATAAGGAGAGATACAAACCAAATAGGGGTGAACGCCGTCCTTACAACCCCAACGCGCGTTTCGCTTCCTGCTTTTTCACAGGGGCATGTGACACATTAAACATCGCGGGTATATAAAGGGCGTGGCCACGCCTCCCATCGTCTCCGATTGGTGCGCGTCAATATGTCGCGGCCATCGCGAGATTTCGGCATAAGCTCCTTACATTATCCATATATAATATAATAGTAATCTAACATCATAAGAATCCACAAGTCATGCATCTCATATACCATAAAAAACATTAAGAAACAGTACATATTTATGTTACTGATTTGTTACCCCTCGTTTGACCTGTATGTTCCGGGAGGCCAGGAACCGGAAGTGCAATGGTCGCCATTTTGGAACAGGGCAACTCCAGCAAACCTAATCATTTTTCGGTATACATATAAGAATATAGAAAATATATAAAAAATATATAAAAACCAGCATTGTGTGCTTCTTTATGAATAGTCCGCACCAAAACCAATGGCCTCCATTAGACATTTGGTGTCTCATATCTCTCGGATATGTCCGGATCCGAGTTACCGAAACCGGAAATACCCCCATCGCCATTTTGGATACTGGAGGGCAATGCACACCGCTCAATTTAAAAGATGTCATATGTTATCAAAAACCCATATCACCACGGTAGTAGTACATTAGACACCATATCGTATATCCTGGCGTATATTTCGCCAAATTCCTCCCGGGTCGGAAATACCGGAACAGGAAGTACACAGAACGCCATTTTGGATGATGGAACCACACTGCCCTCAGTGCCCCACTAATTTCACAACATAATATACAAATCCCTTTATGTGGAAAGTTTAACAACACGTAAATTGCCCCCAAGAAAGGGAAAAACCCTATACATAATTTTACTCCAGTGCATATCGAAACAGTGCAATAGACTAGATATATCATAAACGTGTTACATATATGATAAAAATATGACTTGTCAAAGTATATTATTATTATTATAATTATAATTAATAATTATAATAATAATAATATACTTTGACAAGTCATATTTTTATCATATATGTAACACGTTTATGATATAACTAGTCTATTGCACTGTTTCGATATGCACTGGAGTAAAAATTATGTATAGGGTTTTTTCCCCCCTTTTCTTGGGGGCAATTTTGTAAGGATACGGTGGTTTGCGCTCCAGCCTGGATCATGCCCTGTGTAACCATGACAACGATCGCTGTTTGCCTCCCAGGCTGGAAGCAGTGGCCGCTGGGCCGTCTAAGGTGGCTCCGCCCACCCACACTTGGTCAATAAATAGGAGCCAGGTGCTGCACAGGGAGTTCCACTAATGGAGTGCGCACCCTGCCTGCTCCATTCACCACGAGGACTCAAGATCCTAACTACCTGCAACTCTGAACCTCCAGGAGAAACCCTCACCTACCTTACCCGGCTCCACCACTGCAGGATCCCTGCATGACTTCCAGCAGCAAGTATCAAGCCTGTCATTTTGTTTCACTGACATTGCTCACTGAAAGGAAGGGACTCGGCTGGTGGTTATTAGTACTGCAGGCCTGGGATTCCTGAACGTTGCCAAGAGCTGTTATTCACATGAACTTTAATCTGAACTCTCATTCCTAAAACGAACTTTCCTCACTATTAGTTTTACACTCTATCTTTAGTACGCGGTACATGATTTTGTTAACCCCATACTCTCCGCTTAAGACTGAGAGAGCCGCCTGGGGTACACACTGAGCAGCCGCAAAGACACCACCAACACTCAATCAGTGTGACAAAAGTGGATGTCAAAGGACACCGCAGTTGAGATCCTAACTGATCAATTTGGTGCGTTACATATTAGTGGAACCCCCATGGATCCAGCGGAGCTCGCGCGGCATATGGTCGCCCTCACTGAGAGGGTGGAAACCCTTAACGTGACCGTACAGAATCTCCAATTGGAAAATCAGACGTTGCGAGATCTCGTCACGTCGCGCACAGGACACCCCCACGATGGACCGGAACCCAAGGTCAGTCCACCTGAACTTTTCTCAGGAGACCGGAAGCAGTTCCGCAATTCCTGAATGCGTGCAAACTGATGTTTCAGTTACGCCCGGACCTATCCTACCGATAGAACCAAAGTACTCACCATGATCTCGTACCTCAGGGGGAGCCCAGAGCATGGGCTAACACCTATTTAGAAAAGGAAGACCCGGTCTTGAATTCCTTTCCGCAATTTCTTGAAACAATGGCCCTCCTTTACGAGGACCACAACAAGCAGCTGACTGCGGAGACCGCCATTCGCACCCTAAAGCAAGGGAGACGACCCGTAGAGGACTTTATTGCGGAATACACTCGTTGGGCCCGTGAGACGGAATGGAATGATCTCACTCTTAGAAATCAGTTCCGTCTCGGTCTATCTGAGGCCCTGAAAGATGAGTTAGCCCGCGGAGAGCTGCCACATACACTCGACGCCTTGATGCAGAAGGTCACCACCATTGACAGACGCTTAGGGAACGCAGGGCTGAGAGAGTCTCAGGGTTTACACCCACCCCGAGACAGACCAGCCCAGATCCTGTAGCAGAGATGATGGAGATTGGGGCAATTCGTGGTCCTCTGACTGAGAGAGAGAAGACCCGGAGACGGAACCTCAACCTCTGCTTATACTGTGCGCCGGCTGACCATTCGGTTGATGGATGTCCTGCCATAAGAAAGAAACATGAAGGTAAAATGATGACGTTCTGTAACTTAGGCAGAAAAATAACAACACAAGTGGTTACATTTATACGTCTCTTACCTTACAGTGGGACCAAAACCGAACTATCGTTGATGCAATGGTGGACACGGGAGCTTCGGGAATTTTATCGATAAGCATCTAGTAGAGAGAAATAAAATTCCCCATACAAGGAAAAATGTATCGATATCCGTGAGTTTTATTGATGGTACAACCTCTAGACCTATCCATAGCCAGACTCAACCCCTTTTGGTGACAAGCGAAAATAGCCACACAGAATTTTTATCCTTTGATGTCATACACTCCCTTCGTTCCCCATCATTTTAGGCTTGCCATGGCTCCGGTTACATCAACCAGTTCTCCTATGGGAACAGGGGAGAATTGGGTTTACCTCACGTTATTGCAGGGAGACCTGCTTCCCTATTAAAACGCTCATGCATGTAGGGGTGAACCAGGTCCCTACCCAATACTCAGAGTTCTCGGAGGTATTTAGTGCAAAGATGGCGGAATCCCTACCGCCCCATAGACCCTACGATTGCCCCATAGACCTGCTGCCGGGCAGTGAAATACCCACAGGAAGAATCTACCCATTGGCACAACCAGAACTTGACCACCTCAAACAGTATCTCGAAGAGAACTTAAGGAAGGGATTCATTCGGCCTTCAACCTCCCCTGCAGCCGCGGGTATGTTCTTCGTAAGGAACAAAGACTTGAGCCTCAGACCCATCATTGATTACAGAGCATTAAATAAAATAACAATCAAAAACCGGTACCCCTGCCGCTAATATCCGAGCTTATTGAAAGACTTCAAACATCAACTATCTACACTAAACTGGACTTGAGAGGCGCATACAACTTGATTAGGATTAGAACCGGGATGAATGGAAAACTGCTTTCCGCACCCGGCACGGACTCTTTGAGTACATGGTAATGCCTTCGGCTTGTGCAATGCCCCTGCCACTTTCCAAAACTTTATCAACGACATATTTAGGGATCTACTAGATGTATGTGTTGTCATCTATCTAGATGACATATTGGTCTACTCCGATAACCTACAAGATCACAGGAAACACGTCCGTTGGGTACTTGCGCGATTAAGCGTCCATCACTTATATGTCAAACCAGAAAAGTGTATATTCGAGACTACTACCCTTCCGTTCCTTGGTTATATAATCTCACCCAAGGGAATTCAGATGGATCAGTCAAAGATCACTTGCATCCAAAACTGGCCGATTCCGACTCCAGGAAAGCCCTCCAGCGTTTCATAGGGTTCTCGAACTTCTACAGGAAATTCATCAAAGACTTCTCCGCTACCATCAAACCCCTAACCAGATTAACTAGTGTCAACACGAAATTTGTTTGGTCCATGGAGGCCCAATCAGCTTTTGAGTTACTTAAAGACAAATTCACTTCAGCACCAATTCTGACCATTCCGAATCCAAACTATCACTTTGTGCTGGAAGTAGATGCATCACAGGCAGCCATAGGAGCTGTTCTGTCCCAGCGGAGCTCCTTCTCATCCCCATTACATCCTGTCGGGTTCTACTCCCAGACTCTAAACACCGCTGAAATCAACTACCCCATAGGGGAAAAGGAACTTCTTGCCATAAAATGTTCCCTAGAGAACTGGAGGCACCTACTTGAAGGTTCAACACACCCCATCACAATATACACGGATCACCATAATTTACAATACCTGAAAACCAGTAAAACACTGTCAGCACGTCAGGTACGGTGGAGTTTTTTTTTGACAGATTCGACTTTCAAATTACTTACCGACCAGGCTCAAAAATGGGAAGGCTGATGCCTTATCACGTCTGGCTGAATGCCGCGCCGCAGTCACAGCCCCCACATGCATTATACCACCTAACAAAATTATCTTCGCCACCATCGAATTGGAAACCCAGCTTAAGGATGCTCTGAAAATTGACTGTGCTAACATCCCCGGGACTTCTGAAAGACCAACGGGGTTTCCTCTACAAAAACAACCTACTGTACATACCAACTCCTCTCACCACCCAGGTAATCAAACTCTGCCATGACTCACCCTCGCGGGACACCCTGGCATTGCCAAAACCATAAACCTGATACGCAGGAACTTCTGGTGGCCAAAAATGACCAAAGAAATTAAGCAATATGTTTCCACGTGCGAGACATGTGCCTCATGCAAAAGTGATAGAAATCGACCATATGGCCTTCTTATGAGTCTTCCTATCCCTAACAGACCCTGGGAATGGGTTTCAATGGACTTCATTGTAGAACTCCCCGCTCCAGAGGAAACAACACCATCATGGTTGTAGTAGACCTACTAACTAAGATGGCACACTTCATCGCCCTCAAAAATTACCTTCCTCCAGTGAAACTGCCGAGGCCTTTCTGTCCAATGTCATAAAACTACATGGAATCCCTAGCCAAGTTATATCAGACAGGGGTTCACAATTTGTATCCAAATTTTGGAGAGCACTCTGTCTTAGACTCCAAATCGACCATAGAATGTCTACCGCCTACCACCCCCAAACTAACGGGCAGACGGAAAGGGTAAACCAATGTCTGGAACAATTTCTCAGATGTCACTGCTCATTCCTTCAAGATGACTGGGAAAGCCTACTCCCTCTTGCCGAATTCGCTTACAACAATTCTGTGAATTCCTCCACTTTACATAGTCCATTCTTTGCTAATTATGGATTCCACCCTAGGTCTCTCCCTGAAATCAACCTTCCTACAAACGTTCCTGCCACAGATGATTTTGTAACTACCTTGCAAACAACCCTCAGGATGCTGAAAGACAACCTCCAACGGGCAAAGGAAAGGCAGAAGATCTACGACCGTCACAGAAGAGAAAATCCTCCTTATCAGGTTGGAGACTCGGTATGGCTGTCAACGAGAAACCTTCGGTTGGGGGTACCTGCTAAGAAACTGGGTAGGCAATTTTTGGGTCCTTTTCTGATAGAAAGAATTATCAACCCCAACACGGTGTGGTAAGGTGCAGGGTGCCGTCCTAGATGGCAGGTACGTGTCACCGAGGTTGCTGGCCTCGGTGAGGTGAGAGCCGGGTTTTTGTCTGCAGCAGCTAGTGCTGTTTGACTTTGTTAAATAGCATGGCTGCAAAGCCGATCCGGGCCGGCTCTTACTGGGAGCAGCTAAAGAGTAGGGTGGGTGGCTGCTCCCCACGGTCCAGTCCGAGTTTTGGGCTGGGTTTATAAACTCAGCCAGCACCACCAGCTGTGAGTGTGATTATCCTGGAGCTGCTAACAGGGCTGGGAGTTCTCTGTCCTGGAGGAAAGCGCTCAGCAAGGAGGTGTTGTGTTCCTGGCTACCTGAAGCTGGATTCTCCTGCGGCTGGGCCGACAGCGTGGTGCGAACCTGCACCTACACCTCCCAGGTGACTGAACCTGTGTTGGACTGTTTTTGTTTGGCTACGTTATTTCCGTTGTGTGTGAACTGTCACCAAGAGACTGTTTTTCATTTTGTGTGCAAGTGTGAATAAAACACTGTTTGTTGCACAATCTGGACTCCTGGTTTTGCCTCTAAACTGCACCCGCACCGCTGACTACCAGAGCGACTCCCCACATTTGGTGTCGGATGCGGGCATGCGCAGTGAGGCTGGCGTGAACGCCGAAGTTTTGTTTTTCTAAAGTGTATGGAATATATTAAGCCAGCAAAGCTGCAAGCAGGAGTTTCTGACAACATGGAGGCTGCTGTGAAGGCTCTCATAGAGGCTAACGTGCAGCAGCGGGAGACCAACCAACTATTGCTACAACATGTGATGGCGTTACAGGCGGCAGGAGCGTCCCACCACGTCCATGATGCCCGGAAAGCGGTCCGTGCGGCGATCCCAAAATGACCCCGCAGACGACGTTGAGACGTACCTGGCGGTTTTTGAGAAGGTCGCCGTGAGGGAAAAGTTACCCCGTGACCAGTGGGCTGAGGTGGTCGCTCCGTTCCTGGCTTCCGGACCCCAGCAGGTGTTTTTTGACTTGTCGGACGACCAAGCCGGCAGATTATGACACTGTGAAAGGAGAGGTCCTAGCCAGACTGGGCGTGAACGTGCTGGTCCGCGCTCAAAGAGTCCACCAGTGGGACTTTAAAACGACTGAACCCGCTAGGCCGCAGTTCTACGATCTGCTGCACAGGCTGCAAAAGTGGCTGCAGCCCGATCTACTAAGTCCCACTGCCATGCTGGATCGACTGTTGGCGGACATCTTTTGGAGGGCCCTGCCTTATCCCCTCCAGCACTGGATCGGCCAGGTATCGCCCACCAATGCCCTGGAGATGGTCGACCTGGTAGAGCGCCACGAGGCCACCAGAAACCTGCAGGGGACTCTTGCGGGAAGGGGTCAGTCAAACCCCGGAGGCCTCTGCCCCAGTTCCGACGTCCGCGACAGAGCGGCCTGCCCGGAATATACCCCCTGCGAGTCCGCCTCCCGTGGTATGCTGGAGGTGTCAGGAGCCAGGCCACATCAGGGCCGACTGTCCGCATCGGGATGAGCCGATGGATATGACCCACGGGGGTCGCCACTCCCTGTATGCACGGAAGCTGTGCGCAACTGGCACCCGTGAGGTGCAGGACCATAACCACCTGTGTCAGGTAGAGGTGGGAGACTCTCTGGCGGTGGCTCTGCTGGACTCCGGGAGTTTAGTCTCCTGGTAAGGGCTGCACTTGTACGTCCTGATGGAGTATACTGGCCGTAAAGTCGGGGTCCTGTGCATCCACGGAGACCTGAAAGACTACCCCACTGCACTAGTGACTTTGTCCACCGCGGCTGGTAGGTGGACCCACGAGGTGGCTGTCGCTACTAAACTCCCACACGAACTGATACTTGGGAGGGACTTCCTCGGTTTTCCGGCGCTGTGGCCGGTAATAAAGGTATCTGAGGGACCCGAGACAGGGGTGACCCTAGTGGAGTGGCCTGATACCACTGGAAGGCCAGAACCCTGGGAGCCCGAGTCTGACGGGCCAGCGGTAGGGGTGACCACTGCTCCAGCGGTAGAGGGGGAGACAACCCCACTGAGTGTAATGGTGGGAGACACGGAGGACTTGCCACCGGGACCTGAGTTGGCAGACCTCAATGTCTCCGGGAAAATTTTGGGACCGCACAACACCGGGACCAAACCCTAACCAGGGCCTGGGAGAATGTGCTGAAATTGATGGTAAACCCCAGAAACCAGGGGCTGAATTAATGTTCCCACGATTTATTGTTCTGCAGGATATGTTGTATCGGGTGAACCAAATCCGAGGCGAACCTGTTGAACAGTTGGTGGTGCCCACAGCGTATCGCAAGCTTGTCATGGAGCTTGCCCACCAACATGTTCTTGGGGGACACCTGGGGTGGCAGAAAACCCAGGACCGCATACTGCAGCGATTTTATTGGCCCAGTGTGTTCAAGGAGGTAGAGAATTATTGTAAGTCCTGTCCGACTTGTCAGATAACTAGCCCCCAGCCACATTTCCGTAGTCCTCTGGTACCTCTGCCAATTATTGAAGTACCGCTTGAGCGAATCGCGATGGATTTAATTGGGCCTGTACCAAAGTTCTGCCAGGGGCCACCAACACATTCTGGTAGTTCTCGACTATGCCACTCGGTATCCGGAGGCGGTGCCTCTGCGACATACCTCAGCTAAGCTCATTGCCAAAGAGTTAATGGAGATGTTTTCCGTGTGGGCCTGCCAAAAGAGGTTCTGACAGACCAAGGGACCCCTTTTATGTCTAAAGTAATGAGGGAACTGTGTAAATTGTTGCGTATAAAGCAGTTACGGACGTCCGTTTACCATCCGCAAACAGACGGTCTTGTGGAGAGGTTTAACCAAACTCTAAAAATATGTTAAAGAGGGTGGTGTCTAGAGATGGGAAGGACTGGGATCTGCTTCTGCCCTATCTCATGTTCGCAGTGCGAGAGGTGCCCCAGGCCTCTACTGGGCTCTCGCCTTCGAACTGCTTTATGGCAGACACCCTCGGGGCCTGTTGGATATCGCCAAGGAAGCATGGGAACAACAGCCTGTCCCCCACAAAAGTGTCATTGAGTATGTCGCCCAAATGCAGGAACGGATGGAAAGGGTGTTGCCCTTGGTCCGGGAGCATATGGAGGCAGCGCAACAAGCCCAGAGTAGGGTGTACAATCGTCAGGCTCGGGTACGGGACTTCAATCCGGGAGATCGGGTTTTGGTTCTGGTACCCACCCTTGACAGCAAATTCCTAGCTAGGTGGCAGGGCCCCTATGAGGTGATCGAGAAGGTAGGGAAGTAAATTACAAAGTACACCAGCCAGGCGGCGCAAGCCGGAGCAGGTGTACCACGTGAATTTACTTAAGCCGTGGAAAGATAGGGACGCGGCCGACGACCACAGCCCCCGGCCAGGGCTTCTAGGTGAAAAGGGTCCAGCCCCACAGTTCGAGGCCTGTGAAGCCGTAACCACGGTAAAATTGCAGACAGCCTATCTTCCAAACAAGTTCAGGAAGTCAGGGAGTTCCTCAGTCGGAACACGGATGTGTTCTCGGACCTCCCTGGCCGCACGTCTCTCATCCGACATGACATCGTCACTGAGCCTCAGGCCAAGGTCCGGTTAAAACCATACCGGGTACCCGAGGCTCGGCGACGGGCCATCGCGGAGGAAGTGCAATTAATGTTGAAGCTCGATGTCATTGAGGAGTCGAAAAGTGAGTGGGCCAGTCCCATAGTCCTAATACCCAAGCCGGATGGGACGCTGCGGTTCTGCAACGACTTTCGCAAGTTAAATGAAGTATCCAAGTTTGACGCGTATCCCATGCCCCCGAGTAGACGAGCTTGTTGAAAGTTTAGGACAAGCCCGTTATTTTTCTGTGCTGGACCTCACTAAAGGGTACTGGCAGGTACCCTTAACGGAGTCGGCTAAGGAAAAACCGCATTTGTTACCCGCAGGGCCTGTATCACTACAAGGTGTTACCCTTTGGCCTGCATGGCGCCCGCCACTTTCCAAAGGTTAATGGACATAGTGCTGCGACCACATCGTCGGTACGCCTCGGCCTACTTAGATGATGTAGTCATCCACAGCACCGACTGGGAAAGCCATTTACCCAAGGTGCAGGCGGTAGTGGATGCCCTGAGGAAAGCCGGTCTGACCGCTAACCCAAAGAAGTGCTCCATAGGGTTAGAGGAGACAAAATATCTGGGATATGTAATTGGGCGGGGAGTCATCAAGCCTCAGGTAAATAAGGTAGAGGCAATACGGAGTTGGCCCCGACCGGTCACCACCAGGCAGGTAAAGTCGTTCCTGGGGATTGTGGGGTATTACATGAGGTTTGTGCCCCACTTTGCTACTATTGCTTCGCCATTGACAGAGTTGTTAAAGGGGCGTAAGACAGGGATGGTCCGCTGGAATGAGCAGGCGGAAAAGGCTTTCTCCGCCTTGAAATCGGCCCTGTGTGGGTCCCCGGTTTTGGTGACACCCGATTTCAGGAAGGATTTCGTAGTCCAGACCGACGCCTCTGAAGTTGGCCTTGGTGCGGTACTGTCGCAGGAAGTCAACGGGGAGGAGCATCCCGTTGTCTTCCTCAGCCGCAAGCTCACCCCAGCAGAGACTAGGTACAGTATAGTCGAGAGAGAGTGCCTGGCCATCAAGTGGGCACTCGAGGCCCTCCGTTATTACCTGTTGGGCAGAAGCTGCCTGGTGACCGACCACTCCCCACTCAAGTGGATGTCCTAAGCCAAAGAGAGGAATGCCCGGTCACCAGGTGGTTTCTGTCTCTACAGAATTTTAAATTCACGGTGGAGCACAGAGCGGGCCGGTTATTAAAAAATGCAGACGCGCTCTCCCGGGTACACTGTTTGTCCTGTGTCCACCCCTCAGGGTTGAACAAAGGGGGGTATGTGGTAAGGTGCAGGGTGCCGCCCTAGATGGCAGGTACGTGTCACCGAGGTTGCTGGCCTCGGTGAGGTGAGAGCCGGGTTTTTGTCTGCAGCAGCTAGTGCTGTTTGACTTTGTTAAATAGCATGGCTGCAAAGCCGATCCGGGCCGGCTCTTACTGGGAGCAGCTAAAGAGTAGGGTGGGTGGCTGCTCCCCACGGTCCAGTCCGAGTTTTGGGCTGGGTTTATAAACTCAGCCAGCACCACCAGCTGTGAGTGTGATTATCCTGGAGCTGCTAACAGGGCTGGGAGTTCTCTGTCCTGGAGGAAAGCGCTCAGCAAGGAGGTGTTGTGTTCCTGGCTACCTGAAGCTGGATTCTCCTGCGGCTGGGTCGACAGCGTGGTGCGAACCTGCACCTACACCTCCCAGGTGACTGAACCTGTGTTGGACTGTTTTTGTTTGGCTACGTTATTTCCGTTGTGTGTGAACTGTCACCAAGAGACTGTTTTTTCATTTTGTGTGCAAGTGTGAATAAAACACTGTTTGTTGCACAATCTGGACTCCTGGTTTTGCCTCTAAACTGCACCCGCACCGCTGACTACCAGAGCGACTCCCCACAACGGTGAGACTTACCCTTCCTCCTCGACTACAGGTACATCCCACATTCCATGTATCGTTGCTAAAACCGTTTAGACCTAGCCCGTTCCCCTCACGGGTTCCTCAACCCTCCTCCCGATAGATGTCCGAGGTGAGGAGGAATTTGAGGTTGAGCAGCTTCTCGACTCCAGAAGAAGACGGGGGAGGATCCAGTACCTCGTTAGATGGAAGGGTTACGGGTCTCAGGATGACCCTTGGGAAGATGTGCGAGACGTCCATGCACCCAGACTCCAAAGGTTGTTTCACAGGAGATTTCCCGACCGACCCTCCCCTACTGGGGTACCCCGGAGAGGGTCCCCTTAAGGGGGTACTGTAAGGATACGGTGGTTTGCGCTCTAGCCTGGATCATGCCCTGTGTAACCATGACAACGATCGCTGTTTGCCTCCCAGGCTGGAAGCAGTGGCCGCTGGGCAGTCTAAGGTGGCTCCACCCACCCACACTTGGTCAATAAATAGGAGCCAGGTGCTGCACAGGGGGTTCCACTAATGGAGTGCGCACCCTGCCTGCTCCATTCACCACGAGGACTCAAGATCCTAACTACTTGCAACTCTGAACCTCCAGGAGAAACCCTCACCTACCTTACCCGGCTCCACCACTGCAGGATCCCTGCATGACTTCCAACAGCAAGTATCAAGCCTGTCATTTTGTTTCACTGACATTGCTCACTGAAAGGAAGGGACTCACGCTGGTGGCTATTAGTACTGCAGGCCTGGGATTCCTGAACGTTGCCAAGAGCTGTTATTCATGAACTTTAATCTGAACTCTCATTCCTAAAACAAACTTCCCTCACTATTAGTTTTACACTCTATCTTTAGTACGCGGTACATGATTTTGTTAACCCCATACTCTCCGCTTAAGACTGAGAGAGCCGCCTGGGGTACACACTGAGCAGCCGCAAAGACACCACCAACACTCAATCAGTGTGACAAAAGTGGATGTCAAAGGACACCGCAGTTGAGATCCTAACTGATCAATTTGGTGCGTTACAAATTTACGTGTTGTTAAACTTTCCACATAAAGGGATTTGTATATTATGTTGTGAAATTAGTGGGGCACTGAGGGCAGTGTGGTTCCATCATCCAAAATGGCGTTCTGTGTACTTCCGGTTCCGGTATTTCCGACCCGGGAGGAATTTGGCGAAATATACGCCAGGATATACGATATGGTGTCTAATGTACTACTACCGTGGTGATATGGGTTTTTGATAACATATGACATCTTTTAAATTGAGCGGTGTGCATTGCCCTCCAGTATCCAAAATGGCGATGGGGGTATTTCCGGTTTCGGTAACTCGGATCCGGACATATCCGAGAGATATGAGACACCAAATGTCTAATGGAGGCCATTGGTTTTGGTGCGGACTATTCATAAAGAAGCACACAATGCTGGTTTTTATATATTTTTATATATTTTCTATATTCTTATATGTATACCGAAAAATGATTAGGTTTGCTGGAGTTGCCCTGTTCCAAAATGGCGACCATTGCACTTCCGGTTCCTGGCCTCCCGGAACATACAGGTCAAACGAGGGGTAACAAATCAGTAACATAAATATGTACTGTTTCTTAATGTTTTTTATGGTATATGAGATGCATGACTTGTGGATTCTTATGATGTTAGATTACTATTATATTATATATGGATAATGTAAGGAGCTTATGCCGAAATCTCGCGATGGCCGCGACATATTGACGCGCACCAATCGGAGACGATGGGAGGCGTGGCCACGCCCTTTATATACCCGCGATGTTTAATGTGTCACATGCCCCTGTGAAAAAGCAGGAAGCGAAACGCGCGTTGGGGTTGTAAGGACGGCGTTCACCCCTATTTGGTTTGTATCTCTCCTTATGTGCACTTTTTGCCTTTTATGTAGTATTTCCATTCTGTCGGCTTGGTTTTCCATCTGTTATATACTATACAGCTTTCCATTCGTGGGGAGCTTAGACTTATATGCTGGTTTCTGACCCTCCACCTTGTACCCGGTTATTTTTTTTTTTTTGGTCAAAATATTCACTGATGAACACGACCCTCTAGGGATATTTTTAGGATTGGGGGATCATGATACCAGCATAATTGATGTTGGATGGTGCCTTTTTGTAACCAATTTTTGGTTTTATGTGGGAGAGATCCTCACCAGTAGGGGGGACACGCCCCTTCACTGTTTAGATAGTCTTCGTCCTATTCTATGTATTTGATGTTTCTTATCAATTTTTAATGACATACTAATAAAGATTTATTTTATTACATTTTTGCGTATGGACTAATCTTGTTGGGGAGATTACAATTGGACAAAAAGGTATCAAAAAGACGTGAGAGATCTGATTGATCTGAAGGGAGCTGTTGGGGGAGGGAATAGAGGTGCGCATAGAATTCCTGGAAGAGTTTCGAGACCTCCTCCGGTTTATGTAGGAGCGTACTGTCAACCCGTCTCATAACAGTAGGACTACCCGTCAGGTTAGTGTCAGGTAGCTGGTTTGCCAAGAGAGTGTGGGGTTTGTTACCCCAAGTATAAAATCTTTGTCTAGAGTATAACAATAACTTCTCCACTTTGTTGGCCAGCAGGTCTCGCAGTCAGGCCCTAAGTATTACTATACGGCGCAACAGGTGGCGGAACCTCCTATGGCCCAACTGCTCCTCCAAGTCCTTAAGTTGAGCAGTAAGGGAGGCTTGTTGGGCTTGACTGTCTTTTTTCAAATGAGACCCTAGCGCAATACATCGGCCTCTAAAGACTGCCTTGTGGGCTTCCCATAGGGTCGCGGCAGAAGAGACAGAAGATTGATTAAGTGTAAAATATTCTGTGACAGCATCTCTAAGTTCCTGGCGAAGTGGCAGACTATTGAGGAAAGATTCATTAAAGCGCCAGTGGCAGACTCTAGTATTCGCTCCCGTACAGCTAAGATTAACGGAAATTGGGGCATGGTCGGACCAGGTAATGTGACCCATATCAGCGTCCTTCAACATTCTCAGAACAGGAATGTTACCAAAGAAATAATCAATGCGAGTATAAGTACTGTGGGGGTGGGAGAAAAAAGTGTAGGATTTTGCATTGGGATAATTCACCCTCCACAGATCATATAGGGCGTGGCGTCGAATAGCGCGCCTAAAAAGTCGCGCTAAACTACACTGTGCTCGCGTGGGAGGCGTATTGGTCATGGATAATCTATCCATCTGCTCCGATAAAGGAGCATTGAAATTTTCCCCTACCAAGAGTGCAGAAGGAAGAAACTGGGACAGCTTAGAAAGGACTCCATTTATGAAGGGAATTTGACCTGAATTCGGGGCATACAGGTTGCACAGTATAGGTGGGCTACCTTGCAACTTAGTTTTGAGTATGAGAAACCTCCCTCCCTCATCTGCTGTACAAGAGTCAACCTGAATCGGACAGTGAGCTGAGAGGAGAATGGCCACCCCCGCTGTCTTCCTCCCCGAGATCGCAGAGTATACTCTAGGAAAAGTTTTCTGCGCAAATTTAACCACTTCAGCCCCCCTAGCTTAAACACCCTTAATGACCAGGCCACTTTTTACAAATCCGCACTACACTACTTTCACCGTTTATTGCTCCGTCATGCAACTTACCACCCAAATGAATTTTACCTCCTTTTCTTCTCACTAATAGAGCTTTCATTTGGTGGTATTTCATTGTTGCTGACATTTTTACTTTTTTTGCTATTAATAAAAATTTAACGACATTTTTGCAAAAAAATGACATTTTTCACTTTCTGTTGTAAAATTTTTCAAAAAAACTACATTTCTATATACATTTTCTCTAAATTTATTGTTCTACATGTCTTTGATAAAAAAAAGTCCAATAAGTGTATATTTATTGGTTTGGGTAAAAGTTATAGCGTTTACAAACTATGGTGCAAAAAGTGAATTTCGGCATTTTGAAGCAGCTCTGACTTTCTGAGCACCTGTCATGTTTCTTCAGGTGCTAGAATGCCAGGATAGTATAAATAACCCCCAAATCACACCATTTTAGAAAGAAGACACCCCAAAGTATTCGCGGAGGGGCATGGTGAGTTCATGTATCATTTCATTTTTTTCACAAGTTAGCGGAAAATGACACTTTCTGAGGAAAAAAATAAAAATAATAAAGTTTCCATTTCTGCTAACTTCTGGCAAAAAAAAAAAAAATCTCAGACGGACTCACTATGCCCCTCAGTGAATACCTTGGGGTGTCTACTATTCGAAATGGGGTCATTTGTGGCGTGTTTACTGTTCTGGCATTTTGGGCGGGGCTAAATTGTGAGCAGCCCTGTAAAACCTAAAGGTACTCGTTGGAATTTGGGCCCCTTTGCGCACCCAGGCTGCAAAAGTGTCACTCATGTGGTATCGCCGTACTCAGAAGAAGTAGGGCAATGTGTTTTAGGGTGTATTTTTACATATACCCATGTTGGAGTGAGAGAAATATCTCTGTAAACTGACAACTTTGTATAAATTTTTTTAAAAGTTGTCGTTTACAGCGATATTTCTCACACAAAGTATGGGTATATATAAAAATACACTCCAAAACACATTGCCCTACTTCTCCTGAGTACGGCGATACCACATGAGTGACACTTTTGCAGCCAAGATGCGCAAAGGGGCCCTAAAACCAATGAGTACCTTTAGGATTTCACAGGGCATTTTTACGCATTTGGATTCCAGACCTCTTCTCACGCTTTAGGGGCCCCTAAAATGCCAGGACAGTATAAATACCCCACATGTGACCCCATTTTAGAAAGAAGACACCCCAAGGTATTCTGTGAGGGGTATGGTGAGTTCATGTAAAATTTTATTTTTGTCACAAGTTAGTGAAATAAGAGACTTTGTAAAAAAAAACAAAAAAAAAAATATATAAATTTCCGCTAACTTGTGCCCAAAAAATAAAAATTCTGTAAACTCGCCATGCCCCTCACGGAATACCTTGGGGTGTCTTATTTCCAAAATGGGGTCACTTGTGGGGTATTTATACTGACCTGGCATTTTAGGGGCCCTAAAGCGTGAGAATTCAAATGCGTAAAAATGCCCTGTGAAATCCTAAAGGTACTCATTGGTTTTAGGGCCCCTTTGCGCACCCAGGCTGCAAAAGTTGCACACATGTGGTATCGCCGTACTCAGGAGAAGTAGGGCAATGTGTTTTGGGGTATATTTTTACATATACCCATGCTGGAGTGTGAGAAATATCGCTGTAAACGACAACTTTTTACATTTTTTATTCAAAGTTGTCAATTTACAGAGATATTTCTCTCACCCAGCATGGGTATATGTAAAATACACCCCAAAACACATTGCCCTACTTCTTCAGAGTACGGCGATACCACATGTGTGCCACTTTGCAGCCAAGATGCGCAAAGGGGCCCTAAAACCAATGAGTACCTTTTAGGATGGCATTTTTACGCATTTTTCTTCTCACGCTTTAGGGCCCCTAAAATGCCAGGGCAGTATAAATACCCCACATGTGACCCCATTTTGGAAGAAGACACCCCAAGGTATTCCATGAGGGGCATGGCGAGTTCATAGAAGATTTTTTTGGCACGAGTTAGCGGAAATTGATTTTTATAGTTTTTCTCATAAAGTCTCCCTTTCTGCTAACTTTTTGACAAAAAGTTAAATTTTCACGGACTCACTATGCCCCTCAGTGAATACCTTAGGGTGTCTTCTTTCCAAAATGGGGTCACTTGTGGGGTGTTTGTACTGTTCTGGCATTTTGGGCGGGGCTAAACTGTGAGCAGTCATGTAAAAGCTAAAGGTACTCGTTGGAATTTGGGCCCCTTTGCACCCAGGCTGCAAAAAGTGTCACTCATGTGGTATCGCCGTACTCAGGAGAAGTAGGGCAATGTGTTTTGGGGTGTATTTTTACATATACCCATACTTTGTGTGAAAAATATCGCTGTAAATTGACAACCTTGTATAAAAAAAAATTAAAAAGTTGTCATTTACAGAGATATTTCTCTCACCCAGTATGGGTATATGTAAAAATACACCCCAAACACATTGCCCTACTTCTCCTGAGTACTGGCGATACCACATGAGTGACACTTTTTCAGGCAAGATGCGCAAAGGGCCCAAATCCCATGTGTACCTTTAGGATTTCACAGGACATTTTTACGCATTTGGATTCTCACGCTTTAGGGGCCCTAAAATGCCAGGGCAGTATAAATACCCCACATGTGACCCCATTGTGGAAAGAAGACACCCCAAGGTATTCTGTGAGGGGCATGGCGAGTTCACAGAAAAAATAAAAAATTTGGCACAAGTTAGCGGAAATTGATTTTTTTTTTTTTTTTTTACAAAGTCTCATATTCCACTAACTTGTGACAAAAAATAAAATTTTGCATGAACTCACTATACCCCTCACAGAATACCTTGGGGTGTCTTCTTTCTAAAATGGGGTCACATGTGAGGTTTTTGTACTGCCCTGGCATTTGAGGGCCTCCACAATCATTACACGTATGGCCAGCATTAGGAGTTTCTGCGATTCTCCGTATATTGAGCATACGGGTAATGAGATTTTTCCGTTCAGCCTCTGCGCTGAAAAAAAAAAAAATGAACTGCACAGATTTTTCATTCGCATCAATCAATGTGGATGAAAAATCTCGGCCAAATCAGTGACTGCGGTGGGCTGGGCGCTAGCTACCTAACAAGTAGCTAGCTAACTGGTGGTGATAAGGGACCCTTATGCTCCATTCACACGTCCGAAATTCTGTTTGCGGAGCGGAATTGCGGACCCATTCATTTCTATGGGGACAGACTTTGTCCCGCTCGGATCGAATTGCGAATCCGCGCTTACGGGTCTGCACTTCCGTTCCGCAAAAATATAGAACATGTCCTTTTCTTGTCCGCAGTTGCGTACAAGAAAAAGCATTTTCTATATAGTTCTGGCAATGTGCGGATCTGCAAAATGCGTAAAGCACATTGCCGGTGTCCTTGTTTTGCGGATCCGCGTCGCGGATCCGCAAAACACATATGAACATGTGAATAGAGCCTTACAGGGGGTGATCAGTGACAGGGGGTGATCAGGAAGTCTATATGGGGTGATCAGGGGTTAACAAAGGGTTAATAGTAGTTATAAAGTGAGGGGGGTGGGGGGGTTAGTGTAGTGTTTGGTGCAACTTTACATTGTTACCTGGTCCTCTGGTGGTCGATCCCAGTAAATGGGACCACCAGAGGACCAGGTATTAAGTATATCAGACGCTGTTAGCAACACAGCGTCTGATATACCACTTGATCTCATTTATTTTACATTTACAGCCTGCCAGCGATTGATCATTGCTGGCAGGCTGTAGCTAACTGCAGAGCCGCGCTCTGCTGTGAGCAGCAGCGTGCGCGCGCGTTCACAGCAGATCTCGGCTCTCGCGAGATGACGCACGGATGCGTCCAGGAGGAATAAACCTGCCGCCGCCTGGACGCATCCGTGCGTTCGGCGGTCGGGAAGAAGTTAAAGGAGCCTAGCTGGTCAAAATGAGGCTCTTGGAGGAACACTACATCTGCCTTCTGGGACTTATATTCATTAAGCGCTAACCGCCTTTTGGCATTGGAATTGAGGCCTTTAACATTTAGGGAAATACACTTGACCATCATAAAAAATGAAGAAAAAAATACTTGCTAATTGTGGATCTCTCAAGCCAGCACATAAGGACCACGGAAGAGTTGGGCTATTGTCGAGCCATAATTCAGATGGGACGACGCCAGATCGCCTAAAAAAGAGAGACACAAGAGGAAAACACAGAAGGGAAGAAAGGGGAGACACAAAAGACAGCAACAACCACGTAACTGCAATATCATTGGGTGCACGCACCCAGAAAGGGATCAGTAACAATCTGGAAGAAAATATTTCAACATAGGGATACCAGCTCTCATTCCCCAAAAAAAGAAGGGAAGGAGGGAAGGTATACGTACTCATCCCTAGGATAGGAGAGTGACTGAATATCCTCAAAAACGGCAGAGAAAGAGGACTCCAGAACAGCAATAAGAGCAACGTTAGAAAGAAAAGAAACCACCGCCTAAAAAGGGGTAAACTAAAGCGTTTAGGAGACGTTCAATATCAGTTGAAAGGGAACCGCATGTTCATGGGGAAGTAACATTAGATTCCACGTTGCGTTGGTTGTCCCAAGGAGGAGGGCGTTGTCTCTTCTGTCCAGGTATCTGCCACACCGGCTCTGGAGCAGGGCGGGGATCCGTGAGTTCCCAGTCTGCTGTAGAGGGTGGGTCCAGATTTAGGGCAGAACAGAAAGGCAGGAGGCCTGAATGTTGGCGGAGGGTAGAAGTTTTGCCATCCTTCGTGACCATAGCAAAGGGGAAGCCCCATCTATATGGGATCCGGCACTCCCTCAAAAGAGCCAGTAGCGGTTGCAGCACCCTTCTTTTTTGGCGGGTCCACCAGGAAAGATCTTGGTATAATTGAACAGGTGCACCATGGAACTCAGTGGACCTACGCACCCTGGCTTTAGACATTATTTTTTCTTTCAATTCAAAATCATGCACGTAACAGATCACATCGCGAGGTTGATCAGTAGAGGACTTAGGGCGCAGGGCTCTGTGTGCACGGTCCAGCTTAATGGGCTGAGTGAAAGGGGTCCCCAGGATGGAGTTAAAGAGTTCAGTCAAAGTTTCCCTCAGGTCTTCTTCTTTATCTAGCTCAGGGAGGCCGCGAATACGTATATTGTTTCTGCGGCCCCGATTATCCAGGTCCTCCAGATGGCGGGTGTTGTCCCTAATAAATTGCGATTGTAAGGCTATAATGGTGCATGTGGGCCACAGTTCTACGGGTATCATCATGGTCAGTCTCTATGGAATCCACGCGGCCTGCTAACTGCTGGATGTCCTTCCTAAGGGTTGAAATTTCAGATTTAAAGGCATTGCCCTGATCTCGTGGGGGCGGCGATCCCGCCGTTGATATAATTTTCCGGTCCCTGAGTAGATCCCCTAAACTCTGGGGGACAAATACCCCTGTCGTGGGCGACAAGTGCATGGGCGCCAGGTCCTGGAAATGCGGCAGTAGCAGGGGTGCAGGAGAGGAGAGAGCGCGAGGTTCCGGCAGGGAGCAGGCACTGGAGACCGCAGTGTGAAGAAGGCTGCGTGTGCCGGGATATTATCAAAACAATAGAACCATTAACATATGCAGAAAATTGGATATCAGGCACATTAGATGTCAATTCATTATATACCATCATTGACCATTCACAAGGTCTAGAAGCGCTATATCTACAATGTAAAAAATATACAACTTGGAAAGATGAATAAGTGTCCTTTGTGATGGAGGGCGTCCAATATTTACTGACACATAATTATTTCTCATTTAATGGCGATTATTATTTACAATTAAAGGGCACCGCCATGGGCACCAGATTCGCCCCCAGCTATGCCAATTTATTTATGGTACAGTGGGAAGAGGAACATATATCACTATTGCTGGGGGCGAGTCTGGTGCTATGGCGGCGTTATATAGATGATGTTATCTTTATATGGCAGGATACTCGGACAGCTCTTGATGACTTCCTAAATAGAATCAATGAAAATAATAAAAACATAAAATTTAGCTTGAATGTAAGTTATAATGAGATACAATTCCTGGATTTAAACATCAGGGTAGATGACGAGAAATTAATATGTAATAACTACCGAAAACCTGTGGCGAGAAATGGTTTTATATTACATTCGAGCTGTCATTTGCCGAGATGGCTAAATAATACCCCAGGTAGCCAGTTCAGAAGACTAAAAAGAAATTGCAGTAGACAGACTGATTTTGAAAAGGAAGCAATAATTCTAAAACAAGACTTCATAGACAAACAATACCCTGTTCAATTAATAGACAAATCATATAAGGAAGGGAAGGAAATGGACAGACAAGAATTTTTTTAATAATGATAAACAAAAAAAAAATGGATGAAACACTTAGACTGGTATTACCATTCAATATACAATATAAAAAAGTTGAAAACATCATCAAAAAACATTGGTACCATTTATTAGAGGATAAAATAATTGGCTCATTACTGATGAATTATCCTGAAATAGCATATACAAAAGCATCTAATCTGGGCCTGAAAGTTGCTTCATCTAATAGACAAAATAAAACAGAAAGTAAACAGAACTGGCTAAACACGGATGGTTTCTTTAGATGTGGACGCTGTATAAATTGTAAAAAAACATCATTTGAAAAAAGAATTACTAAAGTCCAATCTACACAAAACTCTTTTTATATGAATATAAAAGGAACACTTTTTTACAGAATTACAGAATTACCTGTAATTCCACCAATGTAATATACATAATTAAATGCACATGTCACAAACAATACGTTGGGAGGACGAAAAGAGCTTTAAAAAAGTGTATTTCTGAGCATATCAACAACATCAAAGAAAAATATGAATTGCACACTTTATCTAAACATTTTAGTGAGCAACATAATGGAGATCCATCAGGTTTGAGATACGCAGCAATAGAGAGAGTTCAAGGGCCCTGGAGAGGGGGCAATTTTATTGCCCAAATGTCAAGAGCTGAGTCTCACGGATTTATGAATTTGATACGATAGTGCCTAAGGGGTTAAATGCAGAATTAGAATTATTTGGATTTTTGTGAGAATGGTGTTCGCCGCGTGCGGGGACAGGAGATATGCGTCAGGCTGTTGTCCCAGCACGCAGATCTCTTCTTCCTACACGTGACGACACCCTATTTCGCCCATCAATACGAATAAAGATATTGGTTTACATATAAAAGATAAACACAATTTCCATGCAATAAGATTTATCCAGGGATGCGCGTTTTGTGTATATGGGATATGGATGTTATGTTTTTCAAAATGACGCATATAAAACGCATGAAAAACGCAAGTGCGTTTTTTTGTTTTTCTTCTTTCAAGTTTTTAATTTATCATATATTAAGAATGGTCAATACAAAAGCGATGTGATCATCAAATAACAAGACCACAATTGTGAGCAAATGACCTCTGAATGTATATAAAGATCCACTCCGCAGTTTTCATGTATATAAAGATCCACTCCGCAGTTTTCATGTATATAAAGACCCACTCCGCAGTTTTCATGTATATAAAGATCCACTCCGCAGTTTTCATGTATATAAAGGCCCACTCCGCAGTTTTCATGTATATAAAGACCCACTCCGCAGTTTTCATGTATATAAAGATCCACTCCGCAGTTTTCATGTATATAAAGATCCACTCCGCAGTTTTCATGTCCCTCACTTACCCACAAGGGGTGACGTCACCTTCATGTGATCAGTGCAGGGGGCGTGGCTCAGCACTGGATTTGATCCCGTGCTGAGCCACGCCCCCTGCACTGATCACATGACGATGACGTCACCCCAGGTCCTTCGGCTGTTCAACAGTTCGGGTTCGTGGAAGCCGCCCCTTATGGATTCCATATGCCGCTATAGTGGAATCCATAACGGGATGCGGCAATTACCACCACCCGAACGCCGAACTTTTTTTTAAAGTTCGCTCATCTCTAGTGCCAACATATATCTCTCTAGCACATTGGATGGCGTTTCGATCATATGGCTGTTGACTAGAATGGAGTAACAAGCTGATAGCAATATCAAAGCGCTGTACCTGGGACGGAGGAGTATTCACATACCCAGGTTGCTGTTTGTCATAAAGCACCGCATTTGGGATTGAAAATCACTTTTCTATACTTACCCTGATTGATGTTTAATGCAGATGAATATATAAGGATTTTTACCTTAGTTTCTATATCTATCATTTGGCAATTAGAAGCACAGGTGGATCGTGAGCATCAGATCAGCATTATCGCATCACCCCTGAGTGGAACACATTATATATTGTATAGAGATTACTGGGCTGGCCACCCATGATCTAATCATTTTTAAATGAGTGATTTTGTGTTTTTATCAATTGATGTGTATATTTTTTATATTTTTTGTATTAAATATTATCTTTCACTGATTGCATCTGACTTGCCGTTTGCTCATATGATAGTGAGTGCCCTCCCATTTACTATATACAATTTGGACCCTAGGAAAGTGCCCTTTGACGGAGGGGCAATTAACCGCTTTTCTTGAGCCTAGGTGTTTAGATACAGAACCGAACCTTGCCCCAGGTGAAGGAGAGCCTAGCCAGGGCTCTGGGGGTCCCCGCACCTGTCACACATGTATAGTACATATGGTAGGTGTGCCATAACTGCATGAGTTAGTAATGCCTTCAAGGGGTTTTCCACCTTCAACCCCAATTTTAGCTGTGGCAGAACAGCATTGTACCTAGGGTGGAGCCAGCCCAGGAATATCCGTTGTATAACTGCTCAGAGTGAATTCTGTATAAGCAGAGAACTCCTTTATATTCAGATGAAGGCGATTGCAGCAGATAACTTTACAATGTGTGACGTCATTCAGCAGAAGCGTTTTCCCGCCGGCGGCCCCCGTCACGTGACCTCGGCAGAAGAGTGCGGTTTGGCCCGACGCCTCGCGCTGCTGGTAAGGTAAATAGAGGAATCAATGAGGTCGCGCAGCGTCCATCAGCCGGGTACCGGCAGGCCCTGATTGGCTGAGCGTTGCCATGGCGATGCAGCGTTGCCGGCGTGTGACCGGGCTGCCCGGCCATCTTTTGTGTGTCGGATTGTGTGGAAAGCATTGAGTGGAAGAGAACGGAGGAGCGGGTGAGTGATCCTGCGGGGGGGAGACGCGTCCCCGTGACGGAGCAGCGGTTATAGCTGGGACATAGCAGGTGTGAACCGGGGGCCGACGGGGATCGTGTACTGACGAAACGCACGAGACACAAAGAAGGCGCGGACCGGAGGGGCTGAGGGGATCCGGGCAGCAGGAGAAAACTTAGCATCCAGCGCTGATAGAACAAAGGAGGGCGGGGAGATGGCAGCTACCTGAATGGCCGGGGAGGTGGGCACGGCGGGAGGACCACACTGACATGGAGGGGGAGCGGTTATAGTGCAGGAGATGGTGGGGGTAGTAGTGGGGGCGCTCACCATGCAAAGGCATGAAGAGGTTATAGTGAGGGACATGATGGGGGCAGTAGTGGGGGCGCTCACCATGCAGAGTCATGAAGAGGTTATAGTGAGGGAGATGGTGGGGGTAGTAGTGGGGGCACTTACCATGCAGCGGCATGAAGAGGATATAGTGAGGGAGATGATGGGGGCAGTAGTGGGGGAGCTCACCATGGAGAGGCATGAAGAGGTTATAGTGAGGGAGATGATGGGGGTAGTAGTGGGGGCGCTCACCATGGAGAGGCATGAAGAGGTTATAGTGGGGGCGCTCACCATGCAGAGGCATGAAGAGGTTATACAGATGGAGATGATGGGGGTAGTAGTGGGGGCGCTCACCATGCAGAGGCATTAAGAGGTTATAGTGCAGGAGATAGTGGGGTAGTAGTGGAGGTGCTGACCATAGAGGGACATGAAAAGGTTATAGTGCAGGAGATGGTGGGGGCAGTAGTGGGGGAGCTCACTATGGGAATGAAGGGGAAGAGGTTACAGTGCAGGTGATGATGATAGTGGTAGTAGTGGGGGCGCTCACTATGGGGAAGAGGTTATAGTGCAGGAGATGATGGAGGTAGTAGTAGGGACGTTCACCGCGACTTGGTATTGTCCATTGTTTCAGTATGAAGAGGTGGTCCCAGAAGGCACCGCTCCTCCGACCACCTGTGTGTGAATCTATTACTGTTTGCTCTATGTAGGAACAGTGGGTTGAAACCAGCGGATGTCCGTCCGGGATTCCTCCGGTGCAGCCTGGGAATCTGGATGGGAAATAAGCGTGCACTCTCTAGGAACACGTCTCCTGTATCCTCCCCGGAGGGTCGGGACCACCCTGCCCGGGAGGACTCTTCTTTACTGGATGCCTCTGCTTAGAAAGATGTAGTCAGCTGTGGTTTTCCATGGGGGCGTGCCAGCACCCTCTTCTCAGGGGTCTACGGGTGCATTCAGCATCTGCGGTGGGAGCTTTCATAGTTCTCATACCAAATGTGTTTTAGAAAATGCAGTGTGTGGACATAGCCCTGAGGCCTAGTCCCAGCTGATCACTGGGTGGATGCGTGTGCATTACAGGCCCCGAGATTTCCAAATCTAGTCACCTGGAAGAAAGCTGTCGTCCTTCCATTCTAGAGATCGCTAGGGGTTAGAGGTCAGGCAGCTGGTTAAAGGGGTCCTGCCTCTGGAAAGCGGACCTGTCCCTAGAATTCCTACCCAAACCAGTAAAGGCGGGCGGGAAACGGCTGAGGAGGCCGGGAAATAGCTGAGGAGTCGTGCTAACCCACTTCCCTACCTTGGGTGTAGGGTTGGCGATTTTGGCAAAAAATAAATAAAAAAATAATAATAATCTCAATTTTCAGTTTAAGGCCTCATGCACACGACCGTTGTTTGATTCCGTGTCCGTTGCTCCGTTTTTCGTGATTTTCTGCGGACCCATTGGTTTTCAAAGGGTCCGTGGAAAACTCGGCAAATGCACCGTTTGTCCTCCGCGTCCGTGGTCCGTGATTCCAGTCCTTCAAAAAAATATATCCCGTCCTATTCTTGTCCGTGAAAAACGGTTCTCGGACCCATTCAAGTCAATGGGACCGTGAAAAAATTCGGATGGCCATCCGTGTGTCATCCGCGTTCCGCGTCCGTTTTTTTTGCGGATCCCTTGGCAGGCACTTGGGAAAAATTGTCAGCCTGTCTTTTGGTAAAATCTTTTGGGTCATGTCCGCTAAAAAAAACGGAAGAAACACAATGGAAGGCAAAAACGGACATGGATCACTGAACAACGGAACCCCTTTTTGCGGACATCATAAAAAAACGGTCGTGTGCATGAGGCCTAAGGATGATTATTGACTTTAATCTTTTTTCTTTGTGATGTTTTTTGGCACATTAAATGTACAGCAGTCACTGTGAGGTCTCATGAGTGTGTTCTTTATAGTCTATAGGTCAGTATGGTTACCGCGATACCGTATATTTATATGTGTTGTTTTTTACTACTTCTCATGCAAAAAGTCGACATATTCCAAGAGTCATAATTTGTTCATTTTTCCGTATGTGGCTTCTTTTTTCAGCGATGAGATGTAGTTTTCATTGGTACCATTTTGGGGTACGAGACCTTGATTAACATTTATAAATTCTTTTGGGGGGATAGGAAGACGCAATTCCATAGTTTTTTGCTATTTTTAAGAAGTTCATGGGGTGGTTTAATCTTTAATGCTATATGTATGTCAGAAGCGTTAAGGGGAAGTATAAGGCAGGCTCACGCGCTGAGCTGGCGCCATGGGCCTCTTGCACACGACTGTATGTCCTCTGAGACCTATGGTCCGTGAGCAGGCCATATGTCCCGGAGCGGCATACATCGTGCGCCCGGAACGCACAGCACCATAGGTTACTGCTGTTAGTAGCGACCATAACATCTGTGGGATTAGACAGAGGTACGGGGCTCCCACGCCCTCTGAATGGAGCCCCAGTAGCACAATCACTGGGCTCTGATTGGTTGCTATGATAGCCTGGGGCCTTGTGAAGTCTCCGAGGCCTGTCATAGCAAGCCGCCTGCAAAGCCATACCCAATGCATGGCCTTACAGACATGGATTACAGTCTATGGTGCAAATGATGAGCAGAATGCAAGTACAAGTTCCCTAAGGGGACTAAAAAAATACTGTGGGGAAAAAAAGGGAAAAATTCCAATCGCCCCCTTTTCCAATTTTACATATAACATCATTATTATCGCCCAAAATGTCCAAACTATTGAAATATATCTATCATGTGCGGCGAATGCTCTAACGGAAAAAAATAAATAGAAGATATGCAATCTTTTTATGTGAATAAAACATAATTAAAAAATTGTATGTACCTCAAAACTTCACCCTTAATAAAACTCGCTTTGCAAAAATTTAACCCTCACAACTCTGTAGGCGGGGAAAAAAAGTCATGGGTGTCAGAATATGGCGACACAAAGAAAAAAACGTGGTATTGCTGTAAACGGACTGACCGGCAGAATAAGGTTAATCGGTTAGGGGTTCCAGGAGTCGGACTCCCAACCAATCAGGTCACGATGGATCCAGAGGATAGGTCATCAGTTTAAAAGTCTCAGAAAACACTTTTAAGCTCATCACATTTTCTGGTGCAGTTTTATGCTGTATGCCAAATCTCATTCCCTTAGGCCCCTTTCACGCGGGCGCCACGGGTGAGGGCCGGATGCGTTCAGGGTGCATTGCGGGAAACCTGCGTGAGTAGGGATGCAATTTCAGTCAGTTTTGTCTGCAATTGCGTTCCGTTGTTCAGCTTTTTTTCCTGCGCGAGTGCAATGCGTTTTGCACGCGCGTGAGAAAAAACGGAATGCAGTACCCAGACCTGAACCCGGACTTCTTCACTGAACTTCAGGTTTGGGTTCGGTGCTGTGCAGATTTTATTATTTTCCCTTATAACCTGGTTATAAAGGAAAGTGATAGCATTTTTAATACAGAATGCTTACTAAAATGTGGATTGAGGGGTTAAAAAATAAATAATTCGCCTCATCCACTTGATCGCGCAGTCGGGCAGTCGTCTTCTTTCTTCTTTCAGGACCTGCCAAAGGACCTTTATTGATGTAATCGCGTTCACCACGTGGTGAGCGCGGTGACGTCAGATCGCGATTCTTCTACCTTCATTCAGCAGGACCTGCGCTGACATCATCGCACACAACACGTGGTGAGCGTGATGACGTCATCAAAGGTCCTTTTGCAGGTCCTGAAAGAAGAAGAAAGAAGACGATGCCGGCTGCGTGATCAAGTGGATGAGGTGAGTTAATTATTTTTTTTATTTTCTAACCCCTCGAACCACATTTTAGTAAGCATCCTGTATTAAAAATGCTATTACTTTCCTTTATAACCAGGTTATAAGGGAAAATAATACAGTAAATTGACTTTAATCGGTTTACTTACATCATCTCCTTATCAACCAATCGGGACATTGCATCCACACTTGCTTGCGATTTTCACGGAGCCCCTTTCATTTCTATGGGGCCAGCGTTGCGTGAACAACGCAGAATAAAGGACATGCTGCAATTTTCACGCAACGCACAAGTGATGCGTGAAAATCACCGCTCATGTAAAAGACCCAATAAAGCGAATGGGTCCGGATTTAGTGCGGGTGCAATGCGTTCACATCACGCATTGCACCCACACGGAAAACTCGTCCGTGTAAAAGGGGCCTTAGTGTCGATCCTGGAGACCGTACATGCATGTGTCAGGTAGAGATGGATGTTTGGGTCTTGTTCAGACAGGCTCCTTGACTCCGTTAGATGGCTATCACCCATGGAGCCTAGCAGCTTGGGATCCTTTGGTTTTGGATGTCCTGGTACCTTCAGCAATCATTTCTATGTAGGGTTTGGATATATCATCTATAGGAGCTATTGTGAAGAAGTTCAGCTTAATAGTGGAGCATTGGTCATTGCTGGGAAATTGGTGAGGAATAATGAAACTGGGTTAAAAGAGCAACTGCTACCAACCTGTTATCCTGGACGGCGGCAGCTCCTCGATGATGCTCTTCTTCTTAGCGTAAGAAAAAGCACTTTGGTTGCTGTATTGTAATCCATTCAGGAGTCATTGGAGAAGAGCCGCTACCTGAAGAGTCACGCCTGCCGGTCCCTGTTCTGGCTCAAATGATGCTCCTCAGATGGGGTATGTCATCACAAGTCGCCTTCAGCAGCCCCTGGCACAAGCATAGTGAAGTCAGGTGCACTATCCCGGCTCCGTATGTGCACTGTGCATGTGCCGGATGCCACCGGAGGTCGATGTGATGACCTATCTGGTCTTCCTGGTCAAACAAGTCAGGAGGGTGACCAAATCACTAAGACGATAAAAGATCTTCATTATGAAGCTGCCGCCAGCCTTGATAGCAGGTAGGTGGCCGTTTTAGGAGCCTAAACCCTGAGGAATAGAAAATTGGCCAGTGTAAATACAAATTGTCTATTTTGTTCTATTAATATCTGTTTTCTTTGTTTCTGCCTAAAAGGGGAGCAAAAGTATTGGTATAAACCTGACCAGAACCGCCAGCCATGGTGAAGATTTTTGTAGGTGGTGTATCGCCATCTACTTCTCCTGAAGAACTAAAGAAGCTCTTTGAGAGGTACGGCCAGGTAAATGAGTGTGATATCCTCAAAAATTATGCCTTTGTTCATATGGAACGCGAGCAAGATGCCCATCGTGCCATTGGTGAGCTGCACAAACAAGAATTTTACGGTTCTCATCTCACTGTGGAATATGCGACTTCAAAGATACGGAACGCTACCAAAATCTATGTGGGCAATGTATCAAGCAGAGCGACTACGTCACAAGTGAAAGAGTTGTTTGAAAAATTTGGCAAAGTTGTAGAATGTGACATTGTCAAAAATTATGCTTTTGTGCACATGGCCAAGGAGCGGGAAGCCATGGACGCCATTTTGCACCTTAACGACACTCCGCTGGAAGACCAGAAGATTTTCGTCACGCTGTCTAAGAGCAATAATGCCCCCAAGAACTCTAAGCTATCTTCTGCCACGGTGGTGGCGGCCTCAACTGCACCTCCCCCACCACCTCCCCCGCCGCCACATGCTTACTATTTCCACCGTGGACGCATACCACCGCCCCCAGCTCCTTTTTCCCCATTTTCACCTCGCTCATGGTACGAGAGGGAATACTACGAGAGGTACACGTATGACTTCTACGACAGAAGTGGGCTTGGTGCTCGAGCTACATATGACAGAGCCCTCACTCCGGCGGCCGTGGTGGCTGCGGCGGCTGCAACCCTGCCCGCTGCCCCCGTGGCCGCTGCGCCCCCAGCACCACAATCAATCAATGCAGCCTTGGCTCCTGCGGCATACAGGGACAGAAGTCCTGTGGGGAGAAGAACGGCAGCAGCGGCAGCAGTGATGGCACAATATGCAGACCCCTATGGTGCATCACAAGCCTACAGCCAGAGTTACAGCCAAGCCTACGCGTCTGCATTCTCCCAGTATAGCTTAGGAGCAGCAGGTTACAGCCCCGCCGAGTACTACGAGAAATATGCTAACGGGTATGCAGGCCAATACAGCCAAACTTATTAAGCCGCACAAAACCACCCTCACCTCTATTCCCAGTCTGCTTCCTTCTTTACCCAGCAGCTGACCGACTGGTGCGATATAATCCTCTGCACATGAGAAAGGGTTCATATACTGTTTAATGCTAAATCTAGTCCGTGACGTAGTTCCTGTACTCTACAGGCTAGAGAAGCGAAATAATAGCATGCTTCTCCAGAACAAGGACTTGCCTTCAGTTATATATATCTATAATGTCTTTGTATTTCAAGTATATGAAGGATTAGTAGGAACCATGGCACATGGGAAACGCTAATTAGTATTAATTACATATGATTTAATAAGCCTGCTACTAGCACGTGCTGAGGAACACATGTTAAAGGGGTTATCCCACGAGAAGTATTTATCAGATTGCAGGGACCCCCAGAGAGATCTTGAGAATCGGGTGGTCCCGAAACCCTTCCGCTAAGCCATTCACTTCTACGAGGACGGCGATCTGTCAGTCCCGTGGATGGACTAACATGCGCAATACTGCTCCTTTCAGAGCGGAGTCTTGGCACCCCCCCCTTTCTCAGGATCGTGGGGTGTCTCCCACAGGTTAGACACATCAGGTTCTGAATTGAATCCGCCATCCTGGTGCATAGGTGATAAATACGGTTCTTGGGTTAACCCCGTGAGGGCACAGCCACATGGGGAGATAGTTTTGCAGTGAAATTTCCGCTGCAAATTTGCAGTGTTTCTATGTCAAAATCTGCAAGGAATGCACAGCAAAATGCAGATTTGATGTGGATTTTGCGGATGTGGCTCTAAAATCTGCACCACAGGTCAGTTTACGCTGCAAAAATTTCTGTGTCTAGATGAAATTTCTTAAAGGGGTTGTCTAATCTCAGACAATGGGGGTATATTGCTAGGCTATGCCCCTATTATCCGATAGGTGTGGGTCCCACCGCTGTGACCCGCACCTATATCGTGAACGGAGCCCCGAAAGGTGGTGGCTGGAGGACTCCGGTCCGGCCACCACCAAGCGCTGTCTCCATAGAAATCAATGGGAGCGCCCCGCACACGACGGCCATCGCTCCCATTCACTTCAATGGGCCCAACGGAAATAGGCTCGGCTATTTTCGGCGGCCCCATAGAAATTTAATGGAGGACGGCTGCGCATGTGCAGAGTGCCCTCCATCACTTTCTAGGCTCCGTTCTCGATATATGTGCGGGTCCCAGCAGCCTGACCCGCATCTATAGGACAATGGAGGCATATCCTAGCGATATGCCCCCATCATCTGTGATGTGACCACCCCTTTATCGGTAACGTAAAGCGCGTCAGGTTTGCTGCAGTGTAGCCACCCCCTATGGGCCCAGTATACTACATCTAGGCTGGACCACCTGAGATCCATATAGAGAGCACGCGGCTCATCCATGACGAGCTGGCATATAGTACGTCAGATTGTATAAAGCGAAAACTAGCACCTAATCAACTTCAGGCTTATTTTTATATAAGGCGTAAGGAATGTAAGAAAACATTTCTGAACAAAGACTATCCATCGTGGATACTGGAGAGTGAAGACAGATTCGCTTGCTAGATCCAATGGCAGGACTGGGGTTGTATAATGCAAATTCTCCCCGACTTTTCCAATGACGTGTACTGAGAGTATAGAATGATTACAGCCATCGTCAGTATGTCCCAGACCTGGCGTTACAATGCTCATACATGGTATATATGTGATATATCCTATGACGTCCTGACGGAGTAAACTGTATATAGTGTATGGGGATTGTCGTGATGAACCCTCCAGGAATGAGTGTAGCTGGGAAAGCCCTCCTCACCAGTGCTAGAAATAAATAGACTGTTACTTATTTTTCAGAAATGCAAAATATATGAAAATAGCATTATAATCTAAATGCACTGACGCTCTCCACAGGGTAGACCGGTGAATAGCGGAGGGCTCCACACGTACACGTTACAGTTCTAATGTTCGCCGATCTCCCTGCAGGATAATAATGGATCTTAAGAATCTAATTAAGAAAACTGTATAAAACGGGCTTTCTTCGTGGAGCACGCTGATCCAGCAGATGCTGCCGCCGTCTTAGTTTTTAATTTTTTTTTTGCATGAGCTGCTCACGGAGCTTGGCCGTAGAGTCTAGATGGACGTCAGTAGGAGACATCGCGCATACGTCAGCCGTTCTGCTGCAGATTTACAGGCTTGATTAGAATTAGTTTTATTTAGAGTCCCCCCCCCCCAGGAGGAGACCCTGTGCCCCAATCCTGCTGTGTAATTATGTTAGCAGTACTCATTTTTTTTAACCTACGTACAATCTATGAATTAGAGAGGATCTGTCAGCTAGTAAATAAAGGCATTCTCCATGAAATTACTTTTCATGAGAACTATGCATGGTACCCACTCCTCTGTTATTCCTCCTGGAATGTAAAATTGTGTCAGTGCACACTGCGATACTGTACAGTTATTCCGAACAGGGTTAGTGTACACATCCTATTGAGGGGTAAAGAGGTTGTCCGGTTGGTAATTTGCTCAAAAAGTGTCAGAATGGCTTAGGATTCTTTCACACTTGCGTTTTGTGCGGATCCGTTCAGATAATACAACTGCCTGAATCCGTTCAGAACAGATCAGTTTGTATTATCTTTAACATAGCCAAGACGGATTCATCTTGAACACCATTGAAAGTCAATGGAGGACGGATCCGTTTGCTATTGTGCCAGATTGTGTGAGTGAAAACGGATCCGTCCCCATTGACTTACATTGTGTGCCAGGACGGATCCGTTTGGCTCAGTTTCATCAGACGGACACCAGCTGCAAGCGGCGTTTTGGTGTCCGTCTCCAAAGCGGAATGGAGACTGAACTGATGCAAACGGATCCTTTTCCATTTAGAATGCATTAGAATGCAAACTGATCCGCTTTGGACGGCTTGTGAGAGCCCTGAACGGATCTCGCAAACGGAAAGCCTAAACGCGAGTGTGAAAAGAAAAGTAATATTCATCTATTAACCCATTGCTCCGTTTTAATACTTCCCAGGTTCCCAAATGGTCTTCACGTCTTTCCCATGCCTCTTGATACGGAAATACGCCACAATGGCGGCCAGTGATTGGCTGAGCAGTCACTTTTGTGTCAAGAGGGCCTAGGAAGTAGAGACCAGTGGGGAACATGGGAAGCATTCGCATGGAAGTAGCAAAGAATCTCAAAGTATTACTTTTTTGTTTATTTTTAAGCCTTTCTGATTTTTTTTTATTCTTTTTTTTTTTTTTTAAACAATTTTTGCTAGGTGTACAGCTTTTTTAATGCCCAGTTGTCCATTCATTCATATATTTCTAGAAGGAGTAACAGAGGAATGAGAAAAAGATGGAGAAAAAATGTCCAGCAAAAGGCAGACTTCTGAAACGTCCATTTACTGATCTCCATTAAGGGTCCATTCGGACATTTGCAAGTTGGGTCTGCAGACCCATTCATTTTCAATGGGGCTGGAATGGATTAGGACAGCTTACTATGTGCTATCCGGATCCGCACTTCCGTTTCTGCAAACAAATAGAACATGTCCTATTCTTGTCCGCAATAGCCGCCAAGAATAGGCATTTTCTATTATAGTGCAGGCCATGTGCACATGGCCGGTGTCCGTGTTTTGCGGATCCGCAATTTGCGGATTACACTTCCATGATTACGAACCTGTGGGTTTGAGACAGAGTAGACCGCTTTGCCGGTGTTATTAATGGAATTGTAGTTTTAATGGAGATCAGTAAATAGATGTTTTAGGCGTCTGCCTTTTCAAGTTCTCCCTACTCCGCGTCCGTGCAAGGCTTTCTATCAGCGGGGTGTGAGCGTGCATTTGGGTTTGCCGATTTTCAATGAGAAAAAGACGCTCCTGCTTTTTACCAAAGTAGACGTGTCAGGAGAGGTGACAGGTCCTCAGTAAATGGAAAGGGAACCATACTTGGATTGCAGCTGGCCACATTTTGTTGTAGGTGCTAAGTTGTACATCCAATAGTGTACCCAGTGGTGTGTGTGTGTATATATATATATATATATATATATATATATATATACACACAGACATAAAAATCCAAGACTCGGGGCCAGGGATAACCAAATGGTTCCAACCATCTAAGTATTAGGGCACCTTCATTCAGGACATAAGGAGAGGGGTTCCTACAAATGTAAACTTCTGATGTCTAAAGCCTCATTCACATGTCCGCGCTCAAATCCGTGAAATGGTGGTTAGTGATGCCCTCGTGAAGATGTCCGTGAAGGATCCACGTGGGGTCCTTGTGTCCATTTTCTGCTGTCTGTGTGTCATCCGTGTTTGGCTACTTTCACACTTGCGTTTACATTTTCCGGTATTGAGATCCGTCATACGATCTCAATACCGGAGAAAAACCCTTCCATTTTGTCCCCAAAGCGTAACTAAGCAGAACAGAGTGCGCCAAATTGCATTCCGTTGCGTCGCCGTAACGGAGAGCAAGCTGCAGTTTTCTTTCCGTCATGGGATGCTGAGAAAAACAGACCCAATAGAAAACGGATCCGTCCCCCGTTGACTTTCAGTGGTGTTCATGACGGATTCGTCATTGATGTGTTAAAGATAATACAACCAACATAACGGATGCAGACGGTTGTATTATCAGTAACGGGAGCGTTTTCGCATCTCTTCCTACTGATGGCATCCATGTTGTAGCTGTGGTTTTCACGGACCCATAGACTATAATGAGAATGACAAAATAAAGCATGCTTCCGTGCTAAAATCACGGACCGCGGTAAAACACGGATGTGTGAATACACACATTAGAAGGAATGGTTACGTGTGCTGTCAGTGGAGAACGTGTATAGCGCACGTGCGTGGACCACTGATGTGTGAATGAGGCTTAAAGGAGAGAAGTGAAACGATTCCACCCTTGTGGGAACAGAGAAGCTCCTCGACAAAACCTTCCGAAGAATCTGATCTTTTTCGCTTCTATGTTTCTGGCAGAAGCACAAAACGTTTCCTATTCTGAATGTACAATAGAAATAAGGACATTTCTTCCTCTAGTAGTCTATTAGAGCATGCCATTGAGCGCACTAGTGCTCACACTACAGTGTAAACCATAGTGAATATCTGAATATATTCCATTCTCCAAGGATCTTTCCTAGTTTGAGGCATCAGCACGACTTACCATTACATAGTTTGTGATCTGTTCCAATCTACTGGTTGTTATAATGTATAGCTATCTAGTGTTGCATAAAAATCTGTACAAAGTTAAGATGTGTAAGTAACCTTAGCTTACTCATCAAAGAATGACGACTTTACGTGTAGGAGACAGAATGCACATATATATTAAAGAATAACTATATAAAAATAGGTAAAATGTATTTATTAATGTCACTGTTTTGATGTATACTTTTTCCAGTTTTTCAAGAGTTGTTACAGAAGTGGATAGATGTCTTCAGGGTAAATGTCAGTCCAGATACAGGAGTGCATCGTTATTAGGTACTTTATACGGTCCACGTGCCGATTCCGACCTAAAATACAAACCGCCGCCTAGAATTTTATTGCAAGACGCTGTTTGATATGATACAATACCCAACCTCTTTAGCCAGGGCCGGTCATGGCCAAAGGACAGTAGGACTTGCCGGAAGGCTCGGTTCTGTTCCTATCGATCCCCCTTATAATTGGACTGGTACTCCTCTTCTACACTGTTAGGACAGCTTGGCTATTTCAGCGTATAGTTCAATGGTCAATAGAGAGTTAAACATCAAATGTAATAGCAAAAAAAAGCTAAGTCTGATGGGGCCTCACCAGTGGTTCTGGGTAACCACCTGCATTGGCACAACGGCCTAGCTTTTGGCTAACCAAAGCAGAGGTATCTAGCCAGAAGGGCAATGGTATATACAGCAGATATCCCAAAGAGAAAGAAGTAGTACTCTACAGCTAATAAAAAAGGTGTCCTTCTACTCGCCAGTGTTTCATCTCCAACGTTTCAGGACCCTTTTTCCATTGCTTGTGGAGGGCTGCCGCTTTCTGCTTTGGATAGTTACAGATGGGACTACGTGGTTGAGGTCCTTTTGACTTTCTTCCCTTTTGTATGGTATAAACAGCAGAGTTTGTAAGGGGTTGTGCAGCCAGTACATATGGATGGCTTATCCTCAGGATAGGTCATCAGTATCTGATCGGCGAAGGTCCGACACCAGGGACCCCCGCCGATCAGCTGTCTGAAGAGAAGTCACGCTCCATGTGCCATGTCTATGGCAAGCAGGAAGAGAGACAGGAGACGGCACACGCGCCTTCCCTTCATACAGCTGATGGCCCTCGTACGAGCTCTGCTTCCTCTTCAAGATTACACTGCGTGTTGTCTCCATTGCAGCGCAGTGTAATTACAGGTGCCCGTCCCATTCATGTGAATGGAACAAATACTCGTAACTACAGCGCACCTCCAAGACGATGCAGAGTAATCTTGGAGAGGAAGTAGCGCTCACACCGCCTACAGCGGATTGGCGGGGTTCCTGGAGTTGGACCCCTACCGATCAGATATTGATTACCTATCCTGAGGATAGGACATCAGTATGCACTGGCTGCACAACCCCTTTAATGCATTGCTGTCTGTAGGGCATTGCTAGGTTAGAAGATTCAAACCACAATAGTATGGAGGACTGTCCACCCAGTTCGTTAAGAGGTTGTCCCGTTTCAGCCTTTCATGATCGAGATGGGAATAACCCCCGGCCAAGGGTGGATGGACTTATGGAAACATCCAAGCGGCCAGTGCTCCACTGTTTCTGCTATATTGTTTGCATAGTTTACATTTACTGCTATGGGAAACAGTATTGCACAGCAAGCTACACTGGTCCGTAAATTGGGAGTTGCAGAAGCAGTGGAGCACTGGCCGCTTGGATGTTTCCATAAGTCCATCCACCCCTGGCCGGTGGTTATTCCCATCTTGATCATGAAAGGCTGAAATGGGACAAGCCCTTTAAAGGAGTTGTCCCATCTCGGGAAGGGGAAGTTAGAGTTACGGAAATGGAAGAGCGGCCAGCTGGTCGATGTTTCCATTACTTCCATAGCAGTGAATGTAAGCTATACAGTTATGGAAACATCGACCCGCCGGCCGCTTGTCCATTTCCGTAACTCTGCCTTCCCCTCTCCGAGATGGGACAATTTATTTAAAGTAGTTGTCCAGGATTAGAAAAACGTGGCTGCATTCTTCTGAAAACAGTACTACGCCTGTATACAAGTTTTATCTGATATTTCAGCTCAGCCCCATTCACTTCAGTAGAGCTGAGCTGCTATACCTCACCTTTTTTTTTTTTTTCTAAAAAGCAACTGTATTTTTCTAATCCTTAACAGCTCCTTTCAGAGGTGGGGGGGTCAAAAGGGGCACATCTATGTGAATTTACATGTGATTTACAAAATTCGGTTAAACGTGTTCCTGAAAGTACAGCACTGGTGAAAGGTGTCTAGGGAGGCGATCAGGCGACTGTACTGCTTGTCTCGAAGCTTCATGTGTACCCTGCATGCTCTATTTCTCTAACCTCTTTTTATGACGTTTTATTCTCATTTGCAAAAAAATCCGAACGGACGGTCCTCTCCATCGTTATTTGCCGAAAAAAAATAATTGTTTGCAACCCTTCCGCCTACGATCCGGGCTCTTTCCCTTTCCTCACCTTTATTTCTCCCTTACCTTTCAACAACAGTTTTCCATATTTCACAAGACTCTGATGACAAAGATGCAATAAACCTAATCCTGAAGGACACCACGCAATGCTTTTCCCGTGACGCTGCATTGTTTCAGTATGACGTTGCATCCGGTCTCTGTCGAACTTTCTGCACCGTTTCCCATAGCTGGTTTTCCTCCCCTCCTTTTGCCTGTCAATGTGGAAAGCAAAAGTCCATTCATTCTTACTCAAGACATAAAATTTTTAGCCTTCCTTACACAAGGATTGCCATTTATAGTTAATCTACCCCCAAAAATACTAGTACTACATGTAACATAAAGTACAAAAAAATACCCCTAGCCACCAATCGGAATCCGTCTTTCATTTTTTCTAGTGCAGGTTGGAAAATGAAAGAAGTGATCAGATTGGTTGCCAGTGGTTTGACTAATTTTTCCACGTGAAATCCAATGTCTTTCCTAAAATGAATTTAGTATTCACAAGGCCAGATATGATCCTCGATGAACTGATAGGCCTCAGGAATATTGGGATGACCACAAAATGGCTGCCTCCACCGTGTATGGAAAGGCTCATCATAAATTCATCTTACAAACTACATACTAAAATGGCTCTTCGGAGATTTTTATGTCAAGATAGTTTGATATTCTGCCCCGACATCTGTGGCCTCTTTTTGGTTATAGATGTCCCATACTCGCGACATAAAGTCAGTAATAAAGTCGATTTTTTTTGGTATATCCATAAATGAAACGGACTGGATTAAGAATGAATGGACCTTGACTATAAAACTTGGTCGTTAAATATCCTATGTTGAAGTGAAATGTGACAAATTGCTTTGTAATTAAATAGTTGAGTCGTGTACTGAACTGTGTTTGAGGATTCCGATTCCGTGACGCTCCTCACCCGCACCCTTCCGCTGTTATTCCGCCTCGTCCACGCTTTCTCCGCTTGAAAAGATGGATGCAACAACCTACACCTTTGTCTTCTTTTGCAGACAAATCTCGAACTATTAACCCCTTTGCCCCCCCAAAAAAATCATGGTTGAATGCGTGAAATAGCAGATAAAGTTGGGTTCTAACAAGAGGGGGAAAGAGAGTTTGTGGGAATCCCTGAAAGGTGAGTAAACAGGTCACTACACTGTTAATACATTATCTGTATAATTGTGTCATCACAGGCGTAATGAACTGTTAAGTGTCCGCACAGCGTAGATAGCCATCAGCTGAATGCGTGTCCTTCCCGACACCCATCATAGTCAGGACACCTCCATACACCTTACATGGATGACCGGCCCTGCCAAAATCTACAGGTTCTGCTGTCAGCCTTCAGGTTTTCAAATGTGCTTCAAGAAGCGCCATCTCACAAGCTGATTTTGCCAAAATACACTCCAAATACATATCAATAGTAATAAGTTAAAGCAACCTGGGCCTCTAGTATTTATTTTCTTGAAGACATAATCATCTGACTGGCCTTCTCAATGAGAAAAACCTATACAAGGAATCTCCAGCATTAAATACTGGTGACTCATGCTTCAGTCAACATAATCTGTATAGCATGATTAACACAAAGGTCAAGAATCTAATGGAGGTAAGATTTTGATAGCATTTGCATGACTGAAGTTGGAGGGGTGATATCTATGGTTTGCAACTGACAATGCTGTTCTCTCCATTTCAACATAAATGGCTTCTTTAAACCCCCCATTTGAACTAAGCTTGAATAGATGTGGAGGGGTGCGGCATCTGTTATCTGCCACTTACAGTGCTGTTCTAACACCCCTCCCAAGGCACTTTAATCACATCTCATAGCTTCAGTCATGCAAATACAATCAAATCAAAATCTTACCTCCATTAGCTCCTTGACCTTGTTTTGAATATGATAAACAAGATATGTTGACTGAAACATGAGTCACCAGTATTTAATGCCAGAGGTTCTTTGTACAGGTTATTCTACTTGAATATTGCCAGTCAGGTGACCAGAGATACATCTTCAGGAAAAGATGCAACAAACCCAGTTGCTTTGACTTATTACTGATATACGATGACCTGGATGAATGAGAACCGTCACAGACACATCTCCAAATACGCTTGTTTGCTATTGGATGTGTATTTTGCAGGCATTTACACTTTTGAAATGAGCTCCACAGTAGTTCTGTATTTTTCAGATTCAAAATTGCCATGTTAACGTAGCCTAATAACTATCTGCTCAGCTTCAATTTCCACTTGGCACATGTCGTACCATGTTGTACTTTAAGTTCTCATATGGAGCCCATCCTGGATCTTAACACATGCCAACCTTTGGGTCAGTTTTTTTTTTTTTTTTCTCATTACTGCATTCTACTCCTTTTGAGCAAAAATTGTAGTATGATAATTTCTCAGATCCGACTTCTATGGGAAGAACACCTTTTCTGTCTGCTCATATTTACATGTAGATGCTAGTCGGGGTCTGTTTCCATCAATCCCATAGACTATAATGGAGAGGGCAGGCTCTCCAGACTGTAAGGCTACATGCACACGACAGTGAAAAAAAATGTCGTTAAAAACGGACATTTTTAACGGACGTTTTTTTCACTGATGCCTCTCTGAGAGACGGACGTTAAAAATTGACCCATTCAATTGTATGGGGGCAGTCTGTCAGTGAAAAACGGACAAGATAGAGCATGTTCTATTTTTTGACGTCCGTTTTTCACTGACAGTCAAAAAAACTGCCATGTGAATAACCACAAAGACTGCTATTAGTCTTAAAATATACATTTCATGGCCGTTAAAAAAATGTACATCACATGTCACACGTCGTGTGCATGTAGCCTAAGCCTCTGTGGTCACAGCTGGCTGGATTCTGCAGTCAGTTACTTGATCTCTCTCCAATATACTCTTAAAGGCTAAGGGGCACATTTATTAATAAAGGTCCATAGCTGGCAGTAGTTCCGCCAAAGTTATGAACAGGTGCAGACCTCTGCGTAACTTCGGCGCATCCAACGCCAGTCTGAGTGTAAGACCGCTCCTTTGCTGTTTTTACATTTAGACCATTTTCTACACCTAAAACAGGTGTTTGCACCGCAATCTCTTTCTGAGCTACGCTTAATTTAGGCATATTTCAGATTGATAAATGACCCCTTAAGTTCACACTATTTTTGTGTGTTTTTGTTAAAAAAAAAATAAATAAATCATCAAACTGATTTAAAAGTTCAGTCTTTGTAAGTTTTTTTAAAGGGGTCATTTATACAGTTGTTGTTTTTTTTTGTTTTTTTTTATTAGAATTGTTTTTTCATTTGGGTGATAGACTGATGGAAAATGATGCAATCTGTCAGTGTAAACAGATTTTTAACTTAAAAAAGAATAAAACATACTGCCGAGATATTAGTGAAGCTACTGTTAGTAACAGTGTACTGCACCAATCACTCATTTCTATAGCCCAGGCCGTGTATTTCATAACCAGTCCATTCAGCACCACTAATAAAGAATATTGGCAGTTTTGCCATTCTACATGAATATACAGTTATTAAGAATCACTGCTGCCTCTCCAAGATGAGGAGATCCTAAAGTAGAGCAGGACTCTAGGGGAATGTAACATTTCCCAGTGTTTGCCCTGAAATTCAAGCAGGAGACCACAGGCTGTCAAAACAGCTTGTTGTCTGCTGATTATTATTATTATTATTTTTTTACATTAAAGGGGTTATTCCATAATTGATTTAAAAATTGAAAATTAGATACCTGTATAGTACATGAAAAAAAAAAAAACTAGAACCAGCCCTGTATCTCACGTGGATCTCGAGATCTAATTCATTGCTACAGTGCTACTAGATTTATTTCAGGGAGCGTGTCCTTCCTCTGCAGCTCTTTCTTTGTAACTGTCACAGCTTGTCCTAGAAGATATGGCTGGTGGCAGCTGAAGGTTTAAACTGAGCGTGTGCGACCACCTCAGTGAGGTGGACGGAGAAATAAGGAAAAGATGAAACAGCAGGTGGCGCTATACAGATACAGTTTATTGAATAGCTGAGTGGCTATAGTAAATTTTTAATTACATGCATCTACAAAAGTTTTCAGGTCCAGGTCCTAGTTTGAAAAAATAGAATATATTTTGTGGTAAAACCCCTTTAATGATGCATTAGAAAAGTAATAACGCTGCACTCTTGAAACACATTGCGTAAAATGAGGAATATGTTCACAATCGTGGAACCATGTGCCCTTCTCAAATGGCAGACTGACATACAGTAATTAAAATTAAAAAATGTGTTGTGTATCCCTTTAAGTACATTTTAAGCATATAACTTAAAGGAGTTATCCCCCACTTAGGGGGCCTCTCGGCTAGACCTTCAGAGGGAATCATACTTGCCTGATCCCCGCCACTGGATTCCACCTCCTTCGATTTCCCCCAGGGCCGCTTCAGCTCTCTGGTCTCCCCACCTCAACATCCAGTTTGATGGTGGCAGCCGCAGCTCATGACCCGGTGACATGACGCATGGGAGGCATTTCACCGCTGCAGCAGCCATGTGATCCGAATGTTTACACCGGTAGACATGAACACTGTAGCGGCATGGGGGCATCAAAAGAGCTGTAACCCAGCAGCTGGGATCAGATAGGTATGCTTCCCTCCACAGGTCAGGCCATGCTGGGGGGTGTGCCCGAGAGGCACCCAGGCACGAGCAACCACGTTTAAGCCCTTTTACATGGGCTGATAAACAATATTTGACTTCCTATATGGGGAATTTATCTCCTCCTTTCCAGCCTTTCTTGTTCCTGCATTTTTTGTTGGCTGTCCTGCTTGCTCTATATACCGTAGCAGCATGTACGGTCTGCTCATGCTTCCCTTTTCCTGAGGGGCTTAGACATAAACAGAAACGAGGGTAGGCAGGCTAGTATACAGCTGATTACCTGGGACAACCTCCGGGTATGTACCTACATGCACTCGGATCATACATTCAATGGTAAAGCTGGCCTTAGACATTGTCCGTATTAAGGTTGTGTTACGCCTCCATACAAGTTCTGAACTGTGGGATCGTATTCTATGGCAGCCATAGAAATGTGGTCCCATATTCCATGTATTCCACTTAATACAGCGGTACTCGAGGTACTCTCCCATACAACTACTCTGGAGGCACACAGAGCCTACCGTTTCTGACCGGGGCGGACTGGGAACAATGGCCCTGTAAAAAAGGAAAAAGCTAAAAGTGGACCCATATTGCATGAGGGGACTGAATGACCAACGGTGGGGACAACATAAGTAAGCAGGGGTCAGAAATTAAAATAGCACAGCCTCCAGTGTTAATAATGTTCCTTATAGTGCCTCCAGCAATAATAATGCCCCAATAGTTCCCACAGTATTACAAATGCCCCCTATAGTGCCCCCAGTAGTATGACTTCTTTCATCTAAGTCTCGTCTCTGCAGAGTTTCTAGGTGTCATCCTGCTGCCAATCCCTATATTGTCCCTGCTGTACTTCTCAACACCCCAATTACTTTACTGCAGAAATAGTGCCCCCAGTAGCCATAATGCTCCTCTATAGTGGCCCCAATAGTAATATGCTAGAGTGGCCCTAGAGTGGCGGATATAATTCCCCCATAGTGCCTCCAATAGTTATTAGTCCCCCTATAGAGCTCCCAGTAGTAACAAAGCTCCCTATAGCGTACCCAGTAGTAATAATGCCCATCTATTGTTATGCCATTAATTCTAATGCCTCCTATCATGCCTCCAGTGTTAATAATGTTCCCTATAGTGCCTCCAGCAATGATGCCCCAATAGTCTCCACAGTACTAAAAATGCCCCCTATAGTGCCCCCAGTAGTATGTTCCCCAAGGGGGCAAATAAAATATATTTTTCAGTAGCGTCCTGGCTGCTATGGTAACCGATCGGAGCCCCAGCTTACACTGGGGCCCCGATTGGAACTGCTGCTGCGCATGCACAGAGCTAAACGTCGGATCCGGCGATGCGCCAAAACGACGTTTAGCTTAGTTCCGGATACGGATTAATGCACTTCAATGGGCATTAATTTCAGATCCGGCGTAAGGCTGGGTTCACACATGAGCGTATTTGATACGCGCGTTTTTGGAAATAGGAAACGCGCGTCGTACGTGCGTTCGTGTGATTGACCACTGTGGCGTCAATCACAATACGCTCGACAATACGCCCCAAAGAAGCTCCTTTACTTCTTTGTGCGTAGGGGGTTTTACAGCGCGTTCGTACGCGCTGTAAAACGCTCATGTGAGAACAATGCCCATAAGGAAACATGGGTTTTCAACTGTTGAGCGTTTTACAGCGCGTAGGAACGCGCTGTAAAACGCTCAGGTGTGAACCCAGCCTTACGGCATGTCTTCCGGATTTTTGGACAGAGACAAATGCACAGCATGCTGCAGGTTTTGTCAACGTCGAAAAAAACGTTCACATACTGAACAGAAGACATCCTGATGCATCCTGAACGGATTTCTCTCCATTCAGAGTGCATGGGGATGATCCTGATCAGGATTTTTCCGGCATAGAGACCCAACGACGGATCTCTATGCCGGAAAACAAAAACGCAAATGTGAAAGGGCCCTAAGTCAGGCAGTCAGAAAAACTCCCTGGATCAACAAATACAATTCAAGTAACTGTATAACCTGTAATATTATTATTATTATTATTATTATTATTATTATTATTAAACTCGCTTAGTGCTCTTACAGTAAAGAACCCGCTTCTATGTTGGTGAAGAAAACTGCTTTCCTCTTGATGTAGAGGATGTCCCCTTGTCATAGTGCTTGGTGCAAATAGAAGATGGGTAGGATCTCTGTATTGACCCTTAAAGGGAACCTGTCACATTGAACATGGTGTTTGAGCAGAAGGAAGCATGTTATAGAGCAAGAGGAGCTGAGCAGATTGATATATAGTTTTGTGGAAAAAGATTTAGTATCACTTTTATTTTATTTAACATATTTTATACTTTTATATTCCTGCTCATTCTGGGCTTTGAAGTCCAGGACTCGGTCCTATTAGTGACTGACAGCCTTCCCTCTATGACTGTGTATACACAGATAGCTGTCAATCACTGATGGGACCGACTCCATGACTTCAAAGCCCAGAATGAGCAGAAATATAAATGAATACATTATAAGTTATATTTACCGTATTTTTCGCCCTATAAGACGCACCGGCCCATAAGACGCACCTAGGTTTTTGGGGAGGAAAATAAGAAAAAAATATTTTTAACCAAAAGGTGTGCTTTTGGAACTAATGGTGGTCTGTGGATGGCACTATTACTGGGGATCTGTGGATGTCACTGTTATGGGGGGGATCTGTGAAGGACACTGTTATGGGGGATCTGGGGCTGACGCACTGTTATGGGCGGATCTGGGGATGGCGCACTGTTATGGGGGGGATCTGGGGATGACGCACTCTTATGGGGGGGATCTGGGGATGACGCACTGTTATGGGGGATCTGGGGATGACGCACTGTTATAGGGGGATCTGGGGATGGCGCACTGTTATGGGGGGATCTGGGGATGATGCACTGTTATGGGGGGATCTATGACTGACACTTTTATGGGTGGGATCTGTGAAGGATACTGTTACAGCCCCCCTGTAACAGTATCCTTCACAGATCCCCCCCATAACAGGGCTGGCACTGTTATGGGGAATCTGTGGATGGCACTGTTATGGGGGATCTGTGGATGGCACTGTATGGGGCATCTGTGGATGGCACTGTTATATATGCGTGTCATCCACAGACCCTCCCCACCCCATAACAGTGCCATCCACAGACCCCCTCTCCCCATAAAACTGAGCGAGCTGGGAGGAGGAGCTGGGGGCTGGCAATTGCGGAGGGTCCGGGTGCAGTCACTGTACTCCGGCCAGCCCCCCGCTGCACTATAGAAATACAAAATATTTAATTCAATTAAAAGTTCCTGCCCATGCCCCCCAGCCCTAATATTACCGACACACGGCAGCTTGTGGATAGCAGGCAGTAAGGCCAGGCGGCCGGCGCGTCACTCACTGACGTCACGTGCCTGCGCCGCCTACTTTATGAATGAAGCAGGCGGCGCTGACACGTTAAGTCAGTGAGTGACGCGCCGGCCGCCCGGACTGCCTCCTTTCAACAAGCTGTGTGTCTGTACTATTAGGGGTGGGGGGCATGGACAGGAACTTGTAATTGTATTACATATTTCATATTTCAATAGTGCAGCACTGGAGGGGGCTGGGCGGAGTACAGTCACTGCACCGGCCCCTCCGCAATTGCCGACCCCCAGCTCCTCCTCCCAGTCCCTACCCGCTCGCGCGTACATCGCAGAGCTGGCGATGTAAAAATGTCAGCATTCGCCCCATAAGACGCAGGGGCACTTTCCCCCCATTTTTGGGGGAACAAAAGTGACTCTTATGGGGCGAAAAATACGGTAATAATTTTCCATAAAACCATTTATCAATCTGCTCAGCTCCTCCTGTTCTATAACATGCTGCCTGGAGCTTACATTTCCATGGTGACAGGTTCCCTTTAATATATTTTACATAGTTAGTAGATCTCCTCTCAGCTATCTTTATTATAAATTACTGTAGCCCTCCCATTCCAGTTGCCCTCCTCTGAACCCTCTCCAGCTCTGCTATGTCTACCTTGTTCACAGGAGCCCAGAACTGTACACAGTACTCTATGTGTGGTCTGACTAGTGATTTGTAAAGTGGTAGGACTATGTTCTCATCACTGGCGTCTATGCCCCTTTTGATGCAACCCATTATCTTATTGGCCTTGGCAGTAGCTGCCTGACACTTGTTTTTACAGCTTAGTTTGCTGTTCACTAAAATTCCTAGGTCCTTTTCCATGTCAGTGTTACCCAGTGTTTTACCATTTAGTATGTACGGGTGACTTGCATTATTCCTTCCCATGTGCATACCATTACATTTGTCAGTGTTAAACCTCATCTGCCATTTTTCTGCCCAAGCCTCCAATCTATTCAGATCCCTCTGTAGCAGTATACTGTCCTCTTCAGTGTTAATTATTTTACACAGTTTAGTGTCATCAACAAAAATAAATCTTTTACTGTGCAAGCCTTCTACAGATTATTAACCCCCTATTAAATGCCAGTACACCTTTCTACATCAATCATTAAGGGGGCCTTGGGCTAGGGCTCTGCGTTTTTAAGGTGGGACTAAAGCCCAAGCTAGTGTTAAAACAAAGCACTAAAGCTCAGTGACCTCCGGGGCTTTCCCTCCTTAACGCAAAACACCGTGCATGTACGGCGGCGGAAACTGTGCCAGAACGCATTCCGCCACACATGCACGGCGTTCATTTAAATGCTCCCTGACCAAGATTGCGCGCCTAAAGCGCAACTTACCCCCTTACAGAAATAGCTTTCTGTGCATAATTGATTGTGTTTGGTCCGTTCCTGACAGTGGACCAATCACAATGAGTTATGTACAGAACGTGAAGAAAAACACAAAACACACTCCTAAATGTGCCCCTCATTTGTCCCCTGTGCCCCTCATCCCCCCTCATTTGTCCCCTGTACCTGTCAGTGTTCTGTCTGCCAATAGTGACAGTACATCAGCACACACAATTCCCCGTCATCCATACTGTCCATAACCTGTCAAAGCTTTTTGGGAATTCATTAGGGTAATTAGGGAGTTATCAGGGTTAGAACTCTAGTTTTAGGGAAAGTTAGACTACCGTTTATTGTACAAAAAAAAAAATATTTTTTTAAAAAATATTGGGGAAGTCAGTACTTGTCTCTGATTATAAATACTCCGTTTTAACCCCCCCATACCTCCGAACCTCTGACAGTGGAGAAGAACCTTTTCTTATGTATACCTCTTCTTCTGATTCATCAGTTGACAAACCCTCTCACAGACTCAGTAGAGTCAGCAGCGCATCAGCTTCTACAAATGACCCCAGCTGGACTTCTGCCACTAACTTTGTACCTCAGGTGCCGGACTTTACGGCCACTACAGGCATCCATGTGAACACTGCAGGGTTCACGGAAGCTGATTTTTTTCCCACCTTTTTTTTTCTGATGAATTGATAGACATGATGGTGGAGCAAACCAATCTTTATGCCACCCCAACTCATACTATGCAAGACCCCGTCAGTGGACTCCCACGACTCCTTTGGAAATGAAATAATTTTGGGGTCTAATACTTAATATGGGGATAATTAAAAAACCGTCACTACGGTCCTATTGGAGTAATGACCTTTTACATCACACGCCAATATACCGCACCATTATGTCTAGGGCCCGATTCGAAGTTCTCATGAAATTTCTACATCATAAGGGTGCTTTGACACTTGCGTTCTAAGGACTTGGCAGGCACCTCCAGCCCGCCTGATCCGTCAGAACGCAAGTCGCCTGAAAGCATGATCAGTCTTCGAAAATGCTTTTAGGTTACCATGGCAGCCAGGACGCTACTGAAGTCCTGGCTGCCATGGTAAGTACTTCGCAGCAGTGTACTTACCTGTGTTGCGGCCACTGGGCTTTCCTTCATGATGTCAAAGGTCCACGCGGCGCATTGATCAATGCGCCGCACGGACTTTTGATGTCATCAAGGAGCGCCCAGGGGCCGCTGCGCAGGAAAGTACACTGCTGCGAAGTACTTACCATAGCAGCCAGGACTTCAGTAGCGTCCTGGCTGCTATGGTAACCGATCGGAGCCCCAACTTACACTGGGGCCCCGATCGTAACTGCTGCTGCTGCGCATGCACAGAGCTAAACGTCTGATCCAGCAATGCGCCGAAACGACGTTTAGCTTAATTCCGGATTAATGCACTGTATTGGGCATTAATTCCGGATCCGGCATTACGGCATGTCTTCCGGATTTTTTGACTGAGACAAATCCGCAGCATGCTGTCAACGTCCAAAAACGTTATAATACAAGGGAAAAGATTCAAAAATCGAACCCTCAGAGTTCCCCCCTGTCCTTGGAATAGCAGGCAAAATAGTGTGGGTCTTGATTTACTCCCTGCTAGGTCAAGGGTACAACTTGTACCTTGACAACTTCTACACAAGTGTCCCGCTACTGAAATGCCTGTTTTCCAGAGACACTGTTGCATGCGGATCTATCAGACGAAAACCAAAAACATCGGCCTAAAAAATTTATAGACCAAAGAATAAGAGTGAGGGAAAGCAGGGCAGTTTGCAGTGATAACATGATGCTTGTTAAGTACAAGGACAAGCGTGATGTCTTTGTACTTACTACCATACATGCTGACAGATCCACCCCTGTTCCAGTTCGTGGATCCACAGAATCAGTCCCCAAACCTGTGTGCATCCAGGACTATAATAAGTTTATGGGAGGGGTGGATCTGTCAGACCAGGTACTGCAACCATACACTGTTCTTTTGGGCATGGTATAACAAATTGGCATTGCACCTGACGCAAATTGCCCTCTATAATGCTTTTGTAATGTACAGAAGTGCAGGAAAATTCCTGCACTTTCAAGAAAAAGTAATAAAGACCTTTTTCTTTGGGGAACAGAAAGGGGAAGGGAGCAGGGCCATGGGAAGTGAGAGCAGAATAATACGAGGACAGCATTTCCCTGGGGTATTCCCCCCCCCCCCCCCAGAGACACAGAGAAGGCCACAAAAAAGTGTCTGGTATGCCCCAGAAATGAAATCCGGAAAGACACAATTTATCATTGTGAGACGTGCCCCTCAAAGCAATTTTCATTTTCACAGCCAAATATTTCTAAATTCTATTAATCGCTTGTCGGTTTCAAATTTCTCGCTACACGCCTTGAAAAATTTCTTGGGGGGGGGGGGGGGTGTTTTCAAAATGGGGTCACTCCTTGGGGTTTTCCACTGTAGAGGTACCTCAGGGTGTCTTCAAATGTGACACAGAACCTGAAAATTATTCCAGCGAAATCTGCTCTCCATAAGCCGTATGGCGGTCCTTGCCTTTTGAACCCTGCAGTGTGCCCATACAGCAGTTTATGACCACATGTGGGGTGTTTCTGTAAACTGCAGAGTAGGGCAATAAATATTGAGTTTTGTTTGGCTGTTAACCCTTGCTTTGTTAGCGGAAAAAAAATGATTAAAATGTAAAATCTGCCAAAAAAAAGTGAAATTCTGAAATTTAATCTCCATTTTCCATTAATTTTTGTGGAACACCTCAAGGGTTAACAAAGTTTGTAAAATCGGGTTTGAATAACTTGAGGCATGTAGTTTCTAAAATTGAGTCATTTTTGGGTGATTTCTATTATGTAAGCCTCACAAAGTGACTTCAGACCTGAACTGGTGCTTAAAAAGTGGGTTTTGAAAATTTTCTGAAGAATTTCAAGATTTGCTTCTAAACTTCTAAGCCAGGGATGCTCAACCTGCGGCCCTCCAGCTGTTGTAAAACTACAACTCCCAGCATGCCCTTCTGCAGGCTGATAGCTGTAGGCTGCCCAGGAATGATGGGAGTTGTAGTTTTGTAACAGCTGGAGGGCCGCAGGTTGAGCATGCCTGTTCTAAGCCTTCTAACGTCCCCAAAAAATTAAATGGCATTCCCAAAATGATCCAAACATGAAGTAGACATATGGGAAATGTAAAGTAATAACTATTATATGAGGTATCACTATATTTTGAAAGCTGTGAAATTGAAATTTGGAAAGTTGCACATTTTTCAAAATTTTGGGTAAATTTGGTATTTTTTTTTATAAATAAAAATAAAATATTTTGTTTCAATTTTACCACTGTCATGAAGTACAATATGTGACGAGAAAACAATCTCAGAATGGCCTGCATAAGAAAAAGCGTTTTGAAGTTATCACCCCATAAAGTGACACTGGTCAGATTTGCAATAAAATGGCCTGATCCTTAAGGGGTTAAGGATTAATTCTAAATTTATAAATCCCTGATAAAAATCTGTTTGTCGTCGAGTTTTTTAGTTTTAAAGGCTACCTTCACTTCCGAATTTTTATTTTTTTCTCCAAACATGCCAGATATGGGGTAAAATTATATAGGGTGTGTGAGCACACCACAGGCTATGCTGCAGTTTTCCGAGGGCAGAGACTCCCAACTGAACCCCCTAGACTGCCCCAAAATTATTGGCACCTCTCCTGCATAAAAGGGTTCCCTGTGTACAATGGTCATTTTTATATGTGTACCCCTTTTTAAACCCCTCCATGCTGCAAGCACATGGACTTCAGAGAGAGTACGCAAAAACAGAGTGGGATTCCCACAACCACTGGTGTCCAAGCATTTGTAGAAAGGAACATCCTTCTTCCTTGAAAGTGACCTACTGTTATCGGTGGAAGTGGAATGACAGGAAGGATGTATATACGCTGACCACCGTGCACACAGTTGGGGGTCCATTCACACGTCCGCAAAATGGCTCCGCATCCATTCTGCAATTTTGCAGAACGGGTGTGGACCCATTCATTTTCAACGGGGCCGCAAAAGATGGGGACAGCAAATTGTGTACTTCCATTCCCCACTTCGGCAAAAAAATAGAACTTGTCCTATTCTTGTCTGCAATTGCGGACAAGAATAGGCATTTTCTATGAGAGTGCAGACCATGTGCGTTCTGTGTTTTGCGGATCCGCAAAACACTTACGCACTTGTGAATGGACCCTTAAGGAGCGTGGGCTATTACTGCCGAGCACAAATTGGTCTGTGTAACAGACTAGAACACATTTATGAGAGGATGTAGACCTCTCGGACCAGGCGCTTCAACCCTGTCTGGTGAAGAAAATAACATGGCCTGGTACAAAAAGTAAGCAATCTCGCTTTCAGATTGCTACCAATAATTTTTTTTTAAAAAAGCCCAAGGAACGCTCACCTTCTTTGAGTTTCAGAAGAATGTAGTCCCCCACACCTGCCCAATCCTTTGAATGTGAAGGTGCTCGAAGAATATAATTTCCTTCACCCTGTCACTGCCAGAAATCTCCTCCGATAAGATGCCGGGTGAGTAGCAAGCACGGAAGGAGGATGGATACCCGTTTTTACTGCCCAGTTGACCATCACAACCAGGCCTTTGTATTTCCCGTTTTGAAATGTACCATACAGTTTCCAATTATTCATTTTATTTAATCCCAAAAAGGGTGGGTGGAGAGGTGGATTGTCAATTTTTTTTATTATTTTCTATTTCATTTGTGGGCTTTCCAGGGAGGGATCCTTTTGTAACGGACTGTGGAGCATATTTTTTTTTTCAGACAGTGAAACTCATTTTTACCACTTTATGATTTTTTTTTTTACCACTATATTTCTTGTTAATTCCAGGACTTGATCTCTCACAAACAAATTTTATTAAGGCAGATTTCTGTACAGAAGCGCACATCTGTCCGTTCCAGAATGTCAACCCCACAATGTCTTTGGTCACAAAAAACATCAACCCAGTCGTGCTGAGGAAACAGTACTGTCTATGCCACCCCTATATATTAGAAGTCATGTGGTTCTTGCAGGCTAATGACAATTTTTAGGTCCTACCCAACAAAAAAAATCAGGTTACGATTGCCTGAATTAATTGAGTCCGTTGATTATCCTCCTAATGGAATAATTCCTAAATCCCTACATCCCATATAAATATATTATTTCATGTCCTGCCACATAAAGGAATTCAATCCAATCACAATACTGTATCGTAATATGGGAATTTATATTTTTTATTTGGAGGATCTCTGATAATTAAAGGGAATGTGTCATCAGAAAATGACCTGTTGCTTAATCTCTTAAGGACACAGGACACCGGGTGTGATGGCAACATGGTTCCTGCTGATATGGTTCTAATGCCGAGGGGGATCCTGCGGTTTGCAGCAATTTCTGACATCCCCCCCCCCCCCCCCAGCCCTCTTACTGATTGGCCGGCGGGCTGTGCAGGGGGGGGTTCGGGCGGCGCTGATGGGAGACGGGCGGGATCGTGATCCCCCGCCTCCTCTGTAACATCATTGGTGGCTAGTGGTTCTATCAGAGTGCGAGCTCACCAAGAAAAAACAGGTGTGGCACTGCTCGACCCTAAAATGCTGTGATACAAGGTCCAGAAAAAGAGGCGGCGCTGACACTCTGATAGAAACGGCTGGCATCTGTGCTTGTTCAGATGCCAGCCGTTTCACCCCTTCCATACCGCGGTCCGTACGGACCGCAGTATGGAAGGGGTTAACAGGGAAGGAGCTCCCTCCCTCTCCCATCGGGGGGCTGCTGTGCCTTTGCAGCCCCCGGACAGGATGGGATCGCAGAGGGAGGGAGCTCCCCTCCCTCCCCATTACCCGCTGCTCAGTTCTGGCAGTGGGTGATGGTTGCTATGGCAGCAGAACGCTTTCAGAGGCGTCCTGCTTGCCATGGTAATGTAACTCTGATCAGACTTCTGCTAAAGGCAGAAGTCTGACCAGACTAGTGAAAAGGTAAAAATACAGCACAGTGCACTATATAGGGTACTGTACTGTATTATATAGACACCAGATCCACTGGATCTTCAAGAACCAAGTGGGTCTGGGTCCAAAAAAATGTAAAAATACACAAATCACTGAATAAAAATTAAAAATATAAAATGCATTACACATATTTATATCGCCGCGTCCGTGGAAACCTGCTCTATAAAAATATCACATGAACTAACCCCTTAGGTGAACACCATAAAAAAAAAAAAAATGGTGTAAAGAAAGCCATTTTTGTCACCTTACATCACAAAAAGTGTAATACCAAGCGATCAAAAAGGCGTATGCCTCCCAAAATAGTATCAATCAAACCGCCATCTCATTCCGCAAGAAATGAGCCCCTACGTAGGACAATCGCCCAAAGAAATTAAAAAATATGGCTCTCAGACTATCAGACATTAAAACATGATTTTTTTCTAAAATGCTCTTATTGTGTTCTCTATAAAAAATAACACATGAACTAACCCCTCAGGTGAACACGGCAAAAAAATATATATAAATACGGTGTCAAAAGCCATTTTGTCGCCCAAAAAATAAATAAAAAATATGGCTTTCAGAATAGGGAGACACTAACAAAATAATTTTTTTCACAAATGCTTTATTATGAAAAACTGAAACAAAAATTCCCCAAAAGTAGTCATATTTGGTATTGTCGCGTCCGTAACAACCTGCTCTATAGAAATATCACACGATCTAACCTGTCAGACAAACTATGTAAATAACAAAAAATAAAAACTACATTCCTCAAGGTATTCAAAACTGTTTTTTTTTTGTTACCTTGCCTCAAAAAAAGTGTAATATAGAGCAACCAAAAATCATATTTACCCTAAAATAGTACCAACAAAACTGCCACCTTATCCTGTAGTTTCCAAAATAGGGTTATTTTTCTGGAGTTTCTACTGTAGGGGTGCATCAGGGGGGCTTCAAATGGGACATAGTATCTAAAAACCAGTCCAGCAAAATCTGCCTTCCAAAAACCATATGGCGTTCCTTCCCTGCCGTTTGGCCATACAGCAGTTTACGACCACATATGGGGTGTTTCTGCAAACTACAGAATCAGGGCAATAAATATTGAGTTTTGTTTGGCTGTTAACTCTTGCTTTGTTACTAGAAAAAATGGAAAATTTGCTAAAAAAATCGAAAATCTGAAAATTTTATCTCCATTTGCCATCAACTCTTGTGGAACACCTAAAGGGTTAACAAAGTTTGTAAAATCAGTTTTGAATACCTTGAATGGTGTAGTTTCTTCGATGGATTCAGTTTTTTGGAGTTTCTACTCTGGCGGCGCATTATGGGGGCTTCAAATGTGACAGTGTCTAAAAACCAGTCCGGCAAAATCTGCCTTACAAAAACCACATGGCGCTCCTTTCCCTCTACGCCCTGCCGTGTGCCCGTACAGTAGTTTACGACCACATATGGGGTGTTTATATAGACTACAGAATCAGGGCAATAAATATTGAGTTTTGTTTGGCTGCTAACCCTTGCCTAGTGAATTGAAAAAATTGATTAAAATGGATATTTTTCCTCCAATTTTCAAAAAAAAATAAAAATAAAAAATTCTGAAATTTTGTTTCCATTATCTCTTGTGGAACACCTAAAGGGTTAACAAGGTTTGTAAAAATCAGTTTTGAATACCTTGAGGAGTGTAGTTTCTAGAATGGGTCATTTTTGGGTGGTTTCTATTATGTAAGCCTCACAAACTGATTTCAAACCTGAACTGGTCCCTAAAAAGAGGGTTTTTGAAAATTTCTGAAAATTTTCAAGATTTGCTTTTAAACTTCAAAGCCTTGTAACGTCCCCAAAAAATGAAATGGCGTTCCCAATATGATCCATACGTGAAGTAGACATATGGGGAATGTAAATTATGGTTCAATAATATTTTTATTGAAACAAGTTTGAAATGAAATACATACATCCAGATGCAGGGGAATGTAAATTAATAACTTTTTTTGGCAGTATTTCTATGTATATAGAATAAAAATTTCTAATTTTTCAAAAATTTTGGTAAATTTGGTATTTTTTTTTATAAATAAAGATACAAATTTTTTGACTCCATTTTACCAGTGTCATGAAGTACAATATGTGATGAAAAAAACAATCTCAGAATGGCCAGGATAAGTAAAAGCGTTTTAAAGTTATCACCACATAAAGTGACACTGGTCAGATTTTCAAAAAATTGCCTGGTCCTTAAGGTGAAATATGTCTGTGTCCTTAAGGGGTTATATCACGTTTTTATGTTTTTAAAGAATTTTGGCAGTTATTTTCAATTTTCCGTGTCAAAATTTATATGTGAACAAAAACCATAAAATCCTGCAGTTTTCACACTGGCCACTCGGCCTAAGAGTACTTTCACACTTGCGGCAGGATGGATCTGGTAGGCTATTCAGCCTGCCGGATCCGTCCTGCCGCTCCGTCCCTATTGATTATAATGGGGCGGGGGGCGGAGCTATGGCAAAGATCGCCGGACTGAAAAGTCGGACATGCAGGACTTTGTTAGGCGATCTCCGGCCGCGCACTGCCGTGCTGCGCCGTAGCTCCGCCCCCCGCCCCATTATAGTCAATGGGGACGGAGCGGCAGCACGGGCACTTGCGGCAGGACGGATCTGGCAGGCTGAATAGCCTGCCGGATCTGTCCTGCCGCAAGTGTGAAAGTACCCTAATAATAAGTGCCACTTCTTGGTCTTTATTGATCACTTTACTGTAGTTATCTTCTTATCATTACAGGCAGGATTAGAATGACAAAAGACAGGATCCACCATTCACAATAGGTGATCAAAGCTTATCTATTCTTTCCTTTTACAATGATCTCTGCACAGGTCACAGAGCATGCCTAGAAAACTCTCCCATAGAAGTCGAACAAAACTCAATATTTATTGCCCTGATTCTGTAGTTTACAGAAACACCCCATATGTTATCGTAAACTGCTGTACGGGCACAAGGCAGGGCGCAGAAGAAAATGAACGCCATACGGTTTTTGAAAGGCAGATTTTGCTGGACTGGTTTATTGACACAATGTCCCATTTTAAGACCCCCTGATGCACCCCTAGAGTAGAAACTCCAAAAAAGTGAGCCCATTTTAGAAAGTACACCCTTCAAGGTATTCAAAACTGATATTACAAACTTTGTTAACCCTTTAGGTGTTCCACAAGAATTAATGGAAAATAGAGATAAAATTTCACTTTTTTGGCAGATTTTCCATTTTAATCATTTCCAGTTACAAAGCAAGGGTTAACAGCCAAACAAAACTCAATATTTATTGCCCTGATTCTGTAGTTTACAGAAACACCCCACATGTTATCGTAAACTGCTGTACAGGCAAACGGCAGGGCGCAGAAGGAAAGGGAATGCCATATGGTTTTTGGAAGGCAGATTTTGCTGGACTAGTTTTTTGAGACCATGTCCCATTTGAAGCCCCCCTGATGCACCCCTAGAGTAGAAACTCCAAAAAAGTGACCCCATTTTAGAAACTACGGGATAAGGTGGCAGTTTTGTTGGTACTATTTTAGGGTACATATGATTTTTGTTTGCTCTGTATTAGGGGTGGGCGATATAGGCGATATGCGATATAAATTTGTGCCACGATATGGATTTTCGCCATATCGCCTATATCGCCGGACTGCGATATGACCACTAAATGATGGGGCAGAAGCTTCTGGCTCACCGCTCCTTGGCCTCCCGACTCCGCACCGCGCCAGGGCTGGCGTGCACACAGCGTCTGCACGCTTTGCTGACGCTGTATGTGACGTCAGTCAGGTCCCGCCCAGAGCTGGAATAAGACGCGACACCTGCGGACTCCATTAGCCAGCCGCTGTCGAGCACCCTGCAGGAAAGGTAAGTTTAATAACAGCGAGTCTTGTAGGGGGACTGGGACTCTTGCTGGAGGATCGGGGTTGGAGAGGGGGATGCTGGAGGATCGAGGGGGGTTGGGGAGTGAATAAGGAAAGGATGGCCGTGGGGCTGACCATCTGAGACCAGGCTCTCTGTCTGAATGTATAGCAGGGGAGCCACATGGAGTCTGATGATGGCAAATGCCACATGGGGCTGCCGCTGATCTGATGGGCACACTGGCTCACTGCTGGGGACACATGTCTGATGATGGTAAATGCCACATGGGCGTGATCTGATGGCACTGGCTCACTGCTGGGGACACATGTCTGATGATAGCAATGCCACATGGGGCTGATCTGATGGCACTGGCTCACTGCTGGGGACATGTCTGATGATGGCAAATGCCACATGGGCTGATCTGATGGCACTGGCTCACTGTGTGCCCCAGCAGTGAGCCAGTGCCATCAGATCAGCGCCATGTGGCATTTACCATCATCAGACATGTGTCCCCAGCAGTGAGCCAGTGCCATCAGATCAGTCTCCATGTGGCATTTGCTATCATCAGACATGTGTCCTCAGCAGTGAGCCAGTCCCATCAGATTAGTCTCATGTGGCATTTGCCATCATCACACAGTCTGATAGATGATGGCAAATACCATGGGGCTGATGGCACTGACTCTGGGGACATGTCTGATGATGGCAAATGCCATGGGTCTGACGCTGACTGATGGCAAATGGCATGGGGGCTGATGATTTTCTATACCACATAAAAATATTGTTTTAAAAAAGCAATTAGCAATACGTAATAGTTTAAGAGAATTAGAGAAGGTTTGTCTTATTAGAGAAGAGTACTGATTGCTAAAATAATCGCTTTCTGCAGGCGCCCTATATGTCATCAAGATCAAGCTGTGCCTGTTTTGGTCAACTTCATGGAGGAGCTTACATGTGGGGAGGAAGAGGAGGTGGTGCTCATAAAGAAGACCGGTGCGACGTCGGTCATATGGACCTGGTTTGGGTTTAAGGAGTCTGATGTGGAGCAGAAAATATAATCTGCAAACTATGCCGGGCGACAATAATAGCGAAGAGAGGGAATACAACCAATTTGTTTCATCACCTCAAAATGAAGCACGTTTTGGAATACGAAGATAGCCAAAACTGCGCCTCCTCCACAAATGGCCAGTCAGTCAAGTGGAAAGAAAAAGGTGCCCCTGCCCCTACACACCAGCAGACTGATATTGTGAAAGCATTTTCTAAAGGCACTCCGTATGACAAAAAGAATCGGCGGTGGATTGATATTACAAATGCCATTACCCTGTACCTGTGTAAGGACATGGTGCCGCTTTACAGTGGAGAAAAGCGGCTTTCAGAACATGATTAAGACGCTCGATCCACGTTATGAGGTACCTAGCCGCAAACACTTTAGCCAAACTGAAGTGCCCAAACTGTATGACAAAGTCCGCGAGCAAGTAAAGAACGAACTCCGGAGCATAAAATACTATGCAACTACTACGGACTTGTGGTCAAGTCGCACAATGGAGCCTTACATTAGTCTCACAGTTCACTTCATCAACGATGAGTGGAAGTTGTGCAGCAGATGCCTACAGACATCTTATTTTCCCGAGGATCATACGGGTGAACTGATATCTCAGGGATTGAAAGAAGCGCCGAGTCATGGGGACTTAAAGAAGAGTTACAAGTCTGCATAACCACCGACAATGGCGCAAATATTGTAAAAGCAGTGGAAATTAACGGCTGGACAAGACTGCAGTGCTTTGGTCACAGGCTCCACCTCGCCATAGGTAGGTAGACGTTTCTTTAAGTCCGAGACTAGTTACATTATGCAGGGGTTGATGTGCTAATGATATCTTCCAATTTTGTCCTTAGAGAGAAGTGTGAAAGACGCCCGTGTGGAACATGCAATTGGCAAATGCAAGAAAATAGTGAGTGCCTTTTTCTTACACTTGGAAAAGGAAGAGAGAAATGGCTAATGCCCAGGCTGAGCTAAACCTGCCTCCTCACCGCCTCGTCACTGAAACACCAACAAGATGGGGGTCTCGACAACAGATGATTCAGAGGCTGCTTGAACAAGAGAAGGCCATATCACAGGTCCTGAAAGCAGACAGGAAAACCAGGCACCTGGTACCAACTTGGCAGGACATTGATGTGTTAGAATCTATGAACAAGACCCTCAGTCCCCTGTTGGAGTTCACAGATGCTCTGTCTGGAGAAGAGTATGTGAGTGTGTCGACTGTCAAACCTGTGCTCCACCTTCTAAATAACACAGTTCTTCCTCTAGCTGATGATGACATTGACACAGAACTGACGAAGGACATGAAGACAGCCATCCTCAAGTATTTAAATGAGAAGTACTCAGACGTTGCAACTGATGACCTCCTGGATATGGCCTCCTTGGTCGACTCCACGCTCAGATCATCATATATAGCAGATGACCGAAGAGAGTTCATCTTCACAAAGGCAGCAGCAGAAATTCAGGCACTGCTAGAGACGCAAGCTGTGTCTGCCACAGAGTCACCACCATCACACACACACACAGGAGCTGCTGGAGAAGCCCAGAGAGAACCCAAGAGGAGTAAACGAAGTCTGGGCAGCTTTTTAAAAATGCATCTGCTCAGCCTGGCCCAGCTGCCCTCACTGACAGAGAAGCGATTAAAATTGAGCTTAAGAGTTACCTGCAGGCACTGGATGTAGAAGGAGAAGCTGACCCACTGGAGTGGTGGGAGGCTGCACCAGGCTAATTTCCCCAGGGTGGCAAGTCTAGCCAAGAAATATCTTTGCATTCCTGCCACAAGTGCCCCTTCAGAAAGGGCATTCAGCACCAGTGGCAATATAGTAACATGCCACCGATCTGCACTGAAGCCCGAGACTGTGGACAAACTTGTGTTCCTGGCGAAAAACCTTGGCTGATGTGGATTAAATGTAATGACAGGACCCCTCAGGAGGCGTGCAACGCTATACTCCTGTATTTATGATCTCCTTATTGGTGACTCCAGAGGACCTGAGCGTTACTTCGCACCCTCACTGAATAGTTTTATTAAAATTCTACTTTATTGATATTGATATATCCTTTAAAATCATTTAGTGTTAGACAAGGAACTCAAAAATTTGATTAAAATTACTCAGGAGTTCAGGTTATAGGGAAGGGACGTGACCTCCTGAGTAATTTTACTTACATTTTTGAGTTCCTTGTCTAACACTAAGTGATTTTAAAGGATATATCGATAAAGTAGAATTTTAATAAAACTATTCAGTGAGGGTGCGAAGTAACGCTCAGGTCCTCTGGACCAATAAGGAGATATTAAATGTAATGACGGCACGCAAGGAGCATAAACACTGATGTTCAGTCGCACTACATATTGACTTGCAAGTTTGCAATTTGTTATATATTTAAAGGGAACCTGTCATCACCTTTATGCTGACCTCACTGACGGCAGCATAAAATAGTGACAAAAATTCTGATATCAGCGGTGTGTTACGGCACGCATTAACTCAAAGCAGTGGTTACTGAGAACCAGCATCATAATCATTGCAGCCCAGACCCTGAAAAGAGTCCATCTACCGGAGAAAGTCATGGTTATTCATAATCTCCTGCTCTCCTCCCCCATCTGCTGATGATTGGCAGTTCTCTCCCAGAGAGAAAGGGCGAAAACTAGGTAGAAGACTGCTAATCATCAGCAGGTGGGCAGGAGAGCAGGAATTCATGAATAACCAGGACTCTTCTCAGGTGGACTCTTTTCCAGGCCCAGTCTGCAATAATTGTGAAGTTGGTTCTCGGCAACCACTTACTTTTAAACTACACAGACTGATGAAATCAACTTACCTGTCTCTACTTTATGCTGCCGTTAGTATGGGCAGCATAAAGTTGATGACAGGTGTCAGGTTCCCGCTTACAGTTAAGAAACCTGTTGAACTTGAAGGCTTTTTCGCTCAAATATGTGCAGTTTTTTATTTTTGTGCAATATAAGTAAGGGCTCATTCACACATCACCGCTTTCTCCTTTCTCCGTTCTCCGGCTCCGCTAAGGAGCAGAACAGAAAGGATGGATTCTGCAGATAACTGAGTACTAACTGAGCTGCAACAGAGTCTAAAGACCCCATAGACTATAATGAGGTCCGCTCCGTGTCCGCTCAGAACATGATTTTTTAGCGGAGACGAAAGTCCTGCATGCACTACTTTAGTCTCCGCTCAAAAATCATGTTCTGAGCGGACACGGAACAGACCCCATTATAGTCTATGGGGTCTTTAGGCTCCGTTACGCTCAGTTAGTACTCAGTTATCTGCAGAATCTGTCCTTTCCGTTCTCCTGCTCCTCAACCGAGCCAGAAAGGAGAAACGGGGATGTGAATGGAGGGGAGCCTAAGTAATCAGGACAGGAGGAAGAAATGTAATGTTTATTATTTTACATTTTGCACTTTATATTCAAGAAATTTGTGTTTTACTAACACTTCATCTTTACATTGTTTGGAAAAAGATGTGTTACACAATACACATATTAAAAATTTCTTGCAAAGTTTATTAATTTGCATTTTTTGTATACATACAGAAGAAAATAATATATCGCAATATATATCGCATATCGCACATGCTTCAAATTATATCGCAATATAGATTTTAGGCCATATCGCCCACCCCTACTCTGTATTACACTTTTTGTGAGGCAAGGTAACAAGAAATAGTTGTTTTGGCACCGTTTTTATTTTTTGTTATTTACAACATTCCTCAGGTTAGATCATGTGGTATTTTTATAGAGCAGGTTATTGACGCGGCGATACTTAATATGTATACTTTTTTTTATTTATGTAAGTTTTACACAATAATTTCATTCTTGAAACAAAAAAAATCATGTTTTAGTGTCTCCATAGTCTGAGAGACATATTTTTTTCAGTTTTTGGACCATTATCTTGGGTAGGGTATGATTTTTGTGGGATGAGATGACTGTTTGATTGGCACTATTTTGGGGTGCGTATGACTTTTTGATCGCTTGGTATGTAAGGTGACAAAAAATTGCTTTTTTTACATGGTTTTTATTTTTTTATGGTGTTCATCTGAGGGGTTAGGTCATGTGATATTTTTATAGAGCAGGTTTTTACGGACGCGGCAATACATAATATGTGTAGTAGGGATGTCCCGATACCGGCATTTTCACGAGTACTTGTACTCGTAAAAATGCCGCCGATACACTGCCGATACCGGAAGTTCCGGTTCGGCAGCGGCTATATTCTGTTTCATTAACCCTAACTTACTGTGCCCGTGATTACTAACTATCAGCGCAGTCCTCATGCTCCTGCCTCGCGCCTTCTGTAATCATAGTGGGCGGAGCGGGCAGGCAGGACATGAAGCGCATGGAGGAATCGGGCAGCTTGAGCCTCAGTTCCTCCATGCGCCTCATGTCCCGCCCTGCCCGCTCCGCCCACTTTATGATTACAGAAGGCGCGGGCAGGAGCATGGAGGGACTGCGCATTAATAGTTAGTAATCACGGGCACAGTAAGTTAGGTTAATGAAACACAATATAGCAGCTGCGGGCCGGTGTATGAGTCAAGCTGCACCGGCCCCGACACTAATGGGGATCTGTGGATGACATGTATATAGCATAAGATGCTATATATGTGTCATCCACATAGCCCCCTAACAGTGTCATCCACAGATCCCCCCATTACAGCCTCATCCACAGATCCCCCCATTACAGCCTCATCCACAGATCCCCCCCATTACAGCCATCATCCACAGATCCCCCCCATAACAGTGATGTCCACAGGTTCCCCCATAACAGTAATGTCCACAGGTTCCCCCCATAACAGTAATGTCCACAGGTTCCCCCATAACAGTAATGTCCACAGGCTCCCCCATAACAGTGATGTCCACAGGCTCCCCCCATAACAGTGATGTCCACAGGTGCCCTCCCCCATAACGGTGACGTCCACAGGTCCCCCCATAACGGTGACGCCCACAGGTCCCCCCATAACGGTGACGCCCACAGGTCCCCCCATAACGGTGACGCCCACAGGTCCCCCCATAACGGTGACGTCCACAGGTCCCCCCATAACGGTGACGCCCACAGGTCCCCCCATAACGGTGACGCCCACAGGTCCCCCATAACGGTGACGCCCACAGGTCCCCCCATAACGGTGACGCCCACAGGTCCCCCCATAACGGTGACGCCCACAGGTCCCCCCATAACGGTGACGCCCACAGGTCCCCCATAACGGTGACGTCCACAGGTCCCCTCATAACGGTGACGTCCACAGGTCCCCCATAACGGTGACGTCCACAGGTCCCCCCATAACGGTGACGTCCACAGGTCCCCCATAACGGTGACGTCCACAGGTCCCCCATAACGGTGGCGTCCACAGGTCCCCCATAACGGTGACGTCCACAGGTCCCCCATAACAGTGCGTCATCCACAGATCCCCCCATAACACTGTGTTATCCACAGATCCCCCATAACAGTGCGTCATCCACAGATCCCCCATAACAGTGCGTCATCCACAGATCCCCCCCCATAACAGTGCGTCATCCACAGATCCTCCACAACAGTGTGTCCTCCACAGATCCCCCAAAAACAGATCCCCCTGGAGGCACATTGGTTTGAAAACGCTATTATATTACCATTAATTAATTATTGTACACTTGTACAAAGGAAAAGAAAAGCAGTTATTCATAGCAACCAAATTCCAGCTTTAATTTTTTTCATTGCTATCAGTAACTGCGCCGCTGTTTATACGAGGTATCGGTAATTGGTATCGGCGAGTACTTAAATAAAAGTATCGGTACTCGTACTCGGTCTTAAAAAAATGGTATCGGGACATCCCTAATGTGTAGTGTATTTTATTTTTTTTAATTTTTATTCAATGATGTGTACTTTTTTTTTTTTTTACCCAGACCCACTTGGATCTTGTGGATCTAGTGGAACTGGTGTCTATCTAATACAGTACAGTACACTATATAGTGTACTGTATTTTTTTTACTTTACATAGTCTAATCAGACTTTTGCCTTTAGCAGAAGTCTAATTAGACTTACAGTACCATGTCAAGCAGGACGCCTCTGAAAGCGTCCTGCTGCCATGTTAACCATCACCCACTGCCAGCAGCGGATGATGGGGAGGGAGGGGGGCTCCCTCCCTCTGTGATCCCATCCTTTCGGGGGGCTGCAAAGGCACAGCAGCCCGCCGATGGGAGAGGGAGGGAACTCCCTCCCTGTTAACCCCTTCCATACAGTGGTCCGTATGGACCGCGGCATGGAAGGGGTTAAAACTGCTGACATCTGCAGCACAGATGTCAGCAGTTTTTAGCAGAGTGTCAGCAATGTGCTGACACTCTGCTAAAACTACTAGCCCCCAGGGAAACATTACAGAGGAGGTGCCTGCTGCACCACCTGCAACCACCCTCCCTGCCACAACATGATTGGGGGCTGCAGGGGGTTAAAATATAACACTTGGGGAACATTTCGTCTCTGATCCCTGCGGTCACAGCCGCGGGGATCAGAGATTGCAGAAAGCGCTGCAAACCGCAGGTCTGCGATCGCCGATACGGGGGGGGGGGGGGGGTCACATAGGGCGTTGTGACAGGATGCCCGCTGAATGATTTCAGCGGACATCCTGTACCTATTAACCCCCGCCGCGCCCCACTCTTGTTTTAAAGATATGACATACCGGTACGTCATGGGTCCTTAAGGACTCGGGAACCATGATGTACCGGTACGTCATGCGTCCTTAAGGGGCTTAATAACCAGAGACATCAAGCCATTGGCAGGGGAAGCATTTGGCTGTGCACGCATGCCCTTCAAGAGACGGATAGCAAGCTTGTGCTCCCTATAGCACAAGTCAGGAGGGCTAATAAGCTTGCAGGCTGCATCCTACTAAACGCCGTCAGCAAGGAGTGCCGAGGGAACAAGGTGAGGAATGTGGCATCTATGCCCATAGGGAATACCGGAGCAGCCTCGGGCATGGACCACCAACATAATAGTGTGCACTCACCTCTACAAGACAGGACTACTTCAGTACTCATAAATTCCAAACAATTAAAGGGGTTTTCCTTGAGTTTTATACTGATGACCTATCCTCTGCATAGGTCATTAGTAGGGATGAGCGAATCGACTTCAGATGCTTCATGCGAAGTCGATTTGCATAAAACTTTGTTTTAATACTGTACGGAGCGAGCACTCCATGCAGTATTAGAATGTATTGGCTCCGATGAGCCACAGTTATTACTTTGCAAAGTCTCTCGAAACTTTGTGTAATAACTTCAGAAATTAATTTCTACTGTAAAAAACAAAAACTTTGTATCGAATTTGGGTTCGGTTCCAAGTGGTACAGTGCACTGCAGTATCTCTTTCTATGGGGTCTCCCATCTAACAACCTTCTGCCCTCCAATTCATCCTAAACTCTGCTGCCTGCTTACTCCACCTCTTGCCTCTTCCCTCTTTCAATCCCTTTACTGGCTACCCATTGCTCAGCGAATTCTGTTTAAATTTTTACAACTACCTACAAGAAGCCATCCCTCAATCCATCCTATATCCAGTTCCTCCCCCCCATCTCATTACCCTGTTTACATCAAAACTCCTAGAACAACATGTCCATCTTGAACTGCCATCCTACTTCATAAGCTAGAACCTGTCTCCATAGTCCACCACTGTACTGAAACTTCTCGAAGTCACTCATGATCTCCTGACTCCTCACAAACTCCACACATCTCCGACCTGATGACCCGATACGTGGCCTGACCCGATCTCTCTTACTGCTAAGACCTCCTTGTCTGCTCTCCTCTCACTATCTACTCCTCACACAGTCTTCTCAAAGTTTTTTTATGTGCCTCCTCCATACTCTGGAAGTTGCTACCCATGCCCATTAGACTCTCCCCCACCAACCAAACTTTTAAAAGCAACCTGAAACCCTACCGCTTTAGGAAAGCCTACAACCTACAAAAACCTACTGCCACTACAGTACCATCTGAGCAGCTTCTACCCGTACCTGCTGTCTCCTTTCCCTGGTAGATTGTTAGCCCTTATGGGCAGGGCCCTCTGTCGTCTGTACCAGTCTGTTACTCAGTTCATGTTTATTCTGCTTCTTTTTGTATATGTGTAACTTATGTAAACCCTTTCGATATGTGCAGCCATTTTACCTAATGATCTTCAGTGGATATAGGCATTGTCCTATCTATTAGATTTTTCTACCGACTTCACCCGTTGCACTGCATCCATGACACAATGAAAACCCATTTTTATAATGACCTTTATTACACCAGTCAATCCTTTCGTCATATGAACCATCTTCAACTGAATAGGACGAGCTGGATTACCAGTGAGGGCCACGGCCTCTAAATTGTGTTATAAGAAGGAGCTACCAGATTTTGAACCTCCACTGATCAAAAGTTAATTTATTGGATTCAGTCACGGAAATTTCTTTAATTCACTGCGCACACTTGGGAGTTGAATGGTATTGAAAAATAGAAGCGGGTATATGAAAAGGCAACGGCTGAAAATGTAATAGTAAATAACATCCTAGGAACAGCATTCATATTAAATATTGAGCGGTGTGTAGAGGTGCCCATACACCATCAATGGTTGTCGGCTCAACTCGCGTTTGGCCGACGTTTATCTCTCCAGACTCTCTTCAATAGAGAAAGCGATTGCCAGGAACCTGACTTCTCTCCTGGGAGAACAAACAGATGGTTCATTGAAACTCAACATGCCCGATCCTTATCTCCCCCAACATCATCTGTCGGAGGAGAGCTTGGTGCTTCCATGCCCATTAGTTGGCCAGCCCCTCTGAAAGCAGCAGGTTTGAGCAAAAAATACAAATGCACAGTGTGGCCTTAAAGGGCATCTGTAGGATGCGTTCAGCTGCCAAGCGCACGTGCAGCAGGTCAGTCTTTTATAGGTACACGTCTGCCGACAGATGCCCTTTAAACCTTAAAAGGGTTTTCTGGGAAACAGTGGTTATTGTGGCTTTAAATAACAAGTCTGGACTACTCAATTAAAGATGTGCCCTGCTTCAGTCAGGTCCACTGCTGATTTTACTGCTGGTCTTTGCAGTTCTTTGGTAGTCAGTGGTAGTGACTACCTCTCCTGTACGTCATGTGGCCTAAACACAGGCCTACTGGTTGGCATGTGATCCAAATACATGCCCCTTCTGGCATGTCCTCATTGACATCTCCCAGTGTCAGGCGCTGTGAAGTTAAGATGCATACAGTGTATGCACCTGTGCTTCTCATTGGGGTTCGGGCTGGGCTGCATGGATGAAAGGAAGGAGGGTGATGGGTGAGGGCTGTGTGAATGAACAAGACACCCTTACTTCATCGGGCCAAAGCTGTGGAACAGTGTTCGATAGTCAAGTAACTAATGGTGAAAACAGCAGGACAGCACATCTGACCAACGCAGTACCAGAGGTCCAGAGTGGATATTTAAAGCCACATAGACCATAACCTTTCAGATTTTTTGCAGGTAAAATAGTTTGTCTGCCTCCATCTTTTCAGATATGGTAATTGGATGATAACTTGCAAAATGTGTGCATATCTCGCAGGGTGTTCAAGGTGGATTTAGACGGGGCGATATACAGGCTGATTATCGGGAACGAATGTTACTGCGAGCACTTGTTCCCAACAATCTCCCTGCCTAAAGGTGCAGCCGATCACCCACTGTATGTTTATCAGGGGAAACTGTGTTTGCAAGTAAATTATTGTTTCTGGGCAGCAGAAACAAGGCAAATGTATGAGGACAAGCGATTGCAATAGTGATCGCTGCATGTAAGTGTAGCACTTCACCTCCACTTAACAAGCAGCCGACTGTCGAGAAGGAATCGTTCCTTCCCAACAGTCAGCTTCTATTGATTCCGTGTAAATCCTTTATTGTCATTATCAGTTTCAGACAAGCCCTTTAAAGCAAGACAATGCTGTTCCGTTTACTTCCAGCTGGCTTATGTGTGAGCTAATGAGAAATCCCGGATCAAGAGGACACCGCTATCAAGTGGAAGACATCTAGTAAGTAAAAGTTTAGGCGAGTTTAAAGGGGTTGTCATCAAATTCTGGCATCTCTTGTCCTGTGTAGGAAAGACCGTATTGTCAGTACTTACCAGTCACTCGTGCTGCCCAAGACGCCGTCTCCACACACTCCGAATGGCTGCAGGCTTCTTCGTTCAGGTCCCAACTGGGCGTGTACCCAAGTTTTCCTGTTCAGCTGCATAGCTGAACAGGAAGAAGATTTGGGAATACATCCGGTCGAAACCCGAATGGAGGACCCTGCAGCCAGTCTGAGTGCGTTAGAGACAGCATCCGTTCCACGGTGGGTGGATAAGTACTGACAAAACTATCTTTCCTACACAGGATAGAAGAAGCCAGAAATGTATGGAAAGCCTGAGAACCCCTTTAAGTGAGTTTGTGCTGTTATTTACCATAACCATAAAGCACAACTAAGCGGCCTGTATACCTAACAGCCCTTAGTCCTGTATGTACCGTATCCTGTATGTATGAATGGATCATTCAGTGCTATAGGCCACTTTTTTCCCTCCGCACTACACAAAGAACATTTTCTGAAATGTACACTACTGACGATATAAAACCCCAGCTACAGGCACATTCTGCTAACCTCCCACAGTACACAGCCCACCGGTTTTTAACAATCCACTTTTCTCCGCTAAGATACTTCTTCAGCAATTTACCATTCTCAATGTCTCCACTTGAACATTTATGGCTCTCCATAGTAAAAATGTATACGCTACAGCGCTCACTGCTCTCAACAATGCCTTCTTGTTCTGCTTTGACTCAGAATAGTCACTTCATATAAAACTATGCTCAGCGCTATTGTTTCTTATCTGAATATATTAAACTTCCACCTTTGAGTTTGCTTTAAAGGGAATTTGTCATCTACAAAATAACCCCCCAAACTACAGTAAGAGCAGGTTCACATCTGTGTTATAAATTCCGTTACAACGGAAAATAACGGAATGGTTTGCGTTATACAGGATGGAAACCAGACGGATCCGTTGTGCTTGCCCATAGTCGTCTATTATGATGGATCAAAACGGAATGCCTCTAAAGGTTTTTGTTTTGAACTCTGTCTTACAAATTCTGTTGTTTTCCGTTATAACGGAATTCGTAACGCTGATGTGAACCCGCCCTAAGCGGAGTACAGTATAAATAACGCTGAATCCTGTGATGTCATTTGTATCGTCATACTCGCAATCCAAAGCTGTGAAATAAATGCATTGAGAGGACTGCTCCTGGAGTCCTCTCCATTATGTCTGTGAGCTCAGGAGTCCTCTCATTGCTTTTTGAGGTGGTTTGAGAAAGCACAGGGTCAGAATGTCAGTGTGAAGGCAACATTATCAAACGGCCTCTCGAGTCCTGGGGAGTTTTTTGGAACTGACAGATTCCATTTAAAATGTCGCCTGACAAAAGGGGTGTGAATATATCAGCAGAATATGGACTGCTATAAATGGCCATCAATGGAGAAGCAGGCACAGACAGACAGTTTCCTCATATCATCTGAAGGCTTCTTATATGGGGACATCATGAAGATTCAAAAAATATGAACAGATCACAGAAAAACTTAAAGGGAACCTGTCACCAGGATTTTGTGTATAGAGCCGGGGACATGGGCCGCTAGCACATCCGCAGTACCCAGTCCCCATAGCTCTATGTGCTTTCATTGCGTCAAAAAAAGGATTTTAGTGATATGCAAATGAACCTGATATGACTCCTGTGTCCGGAGAGGAGTCACATTTTCTGAGCGCAGCACCGCCCCGCCTCCTCCGAATCTCCTCCTTGCTGGCCGACGTCACAGAGCTGGAGCGCCGAAATCTCGCGATGTGCGAGCTAGCACATGCGCAGTGTCGGCATTTTGAACTACGCATGCGCTAGCTTGCGCGTCGCGAGATTTTGGCGCTCCAGCTCTGTGACGTCGGCCAGCAAGGAGGAGATTGGGAGGGGGCGGGGCGGTGCGGCGCTCAGAAAATGTGACTCCTCTGCGGACACAGGAGTCATATCAGGTTCATTTGCATATCGCTAAAATCCTTTTTTTTTTTATGCAATAAAAGCACACAGAGCTATGGGGACTGGGTACTGCGGATGTGCTAGCGGCCCATGTCCCCGGCTCTATACACAAAATCCTGGTGACAGGTTCCCTTTAAATGATTTTTCTTTATCTCAGTGGTATCCAAACTTGTTTTTTGGGGAAAAAAAACATATAAATTGGGTGGGGAGCGGTGGCTGCGTTCAGAAAGGCTTCAGACCTTTTCACTTTTTCCACATTTTTGTGATGTTGCAACCCCCCACCCCCCCCAAAAAAAAAAAACCCCAAAAAAACACTACAAGGCCCCATGCACACGACCTTATTTTCGTTCCACATTTTTTGCGGATCGGATGCGGACCTATTCATTTCAATGGGGCCAAAAAACCATGTGCTGTTTGTCCGTTCTGTGGCTCCGCAAAAAGGATAGAACATGTTCTATTCTTGTCCGTTTTGCAGACAAGGATAGGACATTTCTACAGGAGTTTAAAAAAAAAATGTCGGCATGCACACAGCTGGGATCCGTGTTTTTTCTTGACATTTCCATTGTGTCAAGCCAGGATAGGAGGTGCAGCGCAGCTTTGGAAGGACAGAGGAGGGGGACTGGTGAAGATGAGTAAAGTTTTTTTTATTTTTTATAATTCTCAGGTTAACATTATACAGGGGTTATGATAGGAAGGGTAGATGGACTGTGCCTTTTACTTGTAACGTAGCTGCCGCTTTGAAGATATCATGTTCTTCTAAACTCTACACATTCTCTCTCTCACATTCCTGGGACAGCTTGTAGATGTAGTCAAGCAAACAAGAAATCTCCTTACAATACCGAGCGCGGTCATTTGCATACCATGTAAGAAAAGGCTTGAAGACGGTATGAGCTTCCAAGTCATATTTCGGCTGTGACAGGGCCTCATTATATGGGGCTAAAGCAAACATTGCTGTGGGTAAAATTCTGAAAAGGTAAAATGAAATGGAAATCCTAAAGCTGCAGAGTAAGCTTGTATGTGGACTGAATTCAGCAATCTTTTGGACCATGAATCCAGTGTTTTACGCTTCAGACAACCCATTCAGCTTGGTGTGTATGTGTAGCTTAATCAATGTCTGCGTTGGCTTATTCTGTTTCACTGAATGGATGTGTAGTCTCTTTTGTCTCGCCCACAGTGACACATGGAACATGAATCGGGGGGGGGGAGTCTCTTTTTATCTTGTTTGCCAAGTTTCGATGTTTTATTTTGTAGCATTTTCTTATTATAAACATAATAAATGTGAAAACACAACTTGTGTAATTGTCTTTTTTATAGTTTCTTTTTGTATAGCCTTTTTTGTATTGAAATTGGCTGCGTTGTTACCGATGGGTGAATTGGTTACTAAGAGGGTACAATATGAAAGGCAAATCCATCAAATGCCCTAATACAGAGTTATTCTAATGTGCATGGCACTGAAGCTAATGAGGTTTACTTAAAGGGGCCTGTGCTCTATCTCCAGCGGTCCCATAGAGAATGAATGGAATGACAGTGTGCCTGCTTATACTGCCAATCCATTCACATGGAAGCACAGGACCCTCTTTCTCTTGATCGGTGGGGGTCACAGCTTTCAGTCACCTACTAATCTAATACATATCCCTCTGCGACTCAAAGTGAGTGCTACAGATGCCCCATACAGTGTCAGAGATGCCTCCTTTTTAGGAACATTTGTCTTCCAGAGCCTAGCCTGGACTTCATTACACTAAATGGGCAAAGATTCAATTAAAAGGGAGTTTGTCACCAGGAAATTCACTGTTAAACCAGGCACTATGCTGTGTATTGCTAGTACTTCACTCTGGGGGAAAAAGTACTTTTAATTCATATACATTTTAGCATTTAAGTGCAATGAGACTGCCTGGCCATCAGACAGGGCACTGACCACACTTGGAAGAGAAGACAGTGTGGACCCAACAACTAGGCATCACCATAATGCTTCAGAGGAACAGGCCCTGCCCACCAGCTTGGACCTTCTGTACCAGGGACTGCCTACTTTTGAATACAGCAAGGGCCTTGTAGTCAGAACTGAAAGCATGAGCAGTGAGTCTGAAGAGTGACACTGCAGACAATACAGGAGAACGGTACAAGGCTCTTGTTCTCTGCCCACCTCTCCTCTAGCTGCTCTTCAGTCTCCTGCTCCTCGCTCTACCTGCTCTCCTGTCTGCTGCCTCCCACTCCTCTAGCTGCCTTCTCTCTCCTGTCATCTACTCCCCAATCTGCTGTCTCCTGCCCTCTACTCCCTCCCCCTTCTAGCTGCTGATTTACTGAATGGCCACATTCACTGCTGTCTTGGAATAGTGCAGGGGGTAATGCCCCCTCCTTCTTCATGCCATCTTTGTGTCAGAGATCCAAACATCAGCTATCTGCAGAAAAGGGAAGTGTCGGTGTAAGGGTGGCTTCACACCTCCGGCACAAACTCCAGTAGTCTGTTCAGGCGTCACCGGATTCCCATTGACTATAATGAGATCCGACAGGAATCGGGAGACTTTCTGGCATAGCTGCCAGCTTTCAGCCAGACAAATAGTGCTGCAAGTAGAGATGTGAACCTACCCTAATATATGTATAAATATGTATATGTGCATGTAGTGTGTATGTATATCTTGTGTATATGTTTATATATGCACCCTGCATGGCACTTATTTTTCTTTGCTGCAATGTGTCGCCTTTTTAGTTTTTCTTTATGTCCATTTCACTTTCATCTCAGATTTACACCTATCAGTGTAACTGAAATTGAGCATGAATTCATAGCAGTATCTGAATGTTAGCCACAGAAATGTTCATGCTTTGGGGGGCAGGGTGGGCCAGGGCCCATTCAAAAGTTTGCTCTCAGGCTCAGACTTTTCCGAATACTCCCTTGGTTCCAGGCACTTGCAGCAACTGGGCCGCAGGGGCAATTTGTGTGAGTTATGGTGGGCCGATGGGGGTAGTAGTATTACTCAATGTTCTGTAGCTCCCTGGGCCGGGATGCAGTGAAGGAAAGGATGGCATGAAATGGTAGTTGAGGTGCCCTTGGTGGTGTGGGTGCTTAGGGTGCCTTGGTGGCAGGGTCCATGGTGTTTGTGACGCCAGCACCATAAGGTGCGTTGACAGTTGGTATAGAATAAGGAGAGAGTCAGGAGTTGAACCAGCGAGAACTTTACTTGAAGATATTTGCCTTGAGGTAGATGGCATCCATGCAAATAATGCCTTGGTACATAAAATGAAGGCAAACTGCAACTCCAGACAACAGGCACGGTAAGACAGTGGTATGCAGGTTCCAACACAATTTGAGAGAGAGGGTGATACTTTCCTTAAGTTGCTCAACTTGTTCTGGCAACCCAGCCTTTCGGTCCTTTGGATCTGATGAAACTAGAATTTGGCAACCAACAGGGCGGTCTCCCTAGCGGCAGGCATTACTCATCTGCTCCATTATTTAAACAGGTTGCTTCAATACAATAAGTCCACTTCGTCTCTGACTCCAGGACAGTGGCACTATCAAAAAGAAGGGATCCAGTAGTCATTGGGCTTGGTTTCCTGTCTGTCTTGCCCTACCTGTGGAATGCCCAGGGGCACCCAACATAAGTTACATGATCTCTCCTAACCTCTTCCCAACTAACTTTCTGTCTCTGCCTTCCACTATATATATGATATTACAGCTACACCTAGTGGTCACTATACATAAATGCAGTTACCAGCCTGTTGTGAGGAGTTTGCAGCTATTTCAGAGAAAATAGACAATGGCATAAGATGACATACACAAAGGTTTGAAGTATCCCCTTTTCACACGTAGTGGGACACTGCACACTGACATCTTGCACAGTGTTAAATTCAGATGAAGTCAGGAGCAGATAAACCAGTGTTGATGCAAGGGAGAAGGATTGCAGTGATTGTTAGGGCCGTTGAAGGCCCCATGCGCAGGCACCACTGACAGCCACTTTATATCTCCACTGAGGATAGGTTGGAGCTTGAAAAGATCCACCTAAGGAGAAATTATTAGTTTGGCCCAGGATTTTGGGTTGTTGCAGAACTTCACATAGAACCTGGAGAGGCAAGGTTTCTGTGTGGCAAGTAAACCTGACTGTTCCTTCATGGATGCCATAACAGCAGACAGAGCCAGAGTGGTAATATCTGAGAGCCTTTGTTTTAAGGTAAAGTCAAGTGCAAATAGAGAAGCTATTACAAGAATCATCTACCCGTACACTCAGGTGGCCACCCCGAATTTATCATTGGTTTATAATCATCCAAAATTCCAGAAGCGTAATTACAAAGATAACATTGTTCTGGTTCATACACGTCATATCCTATGCAAGAAGTTGACAGCGCGTCAGGCCAAAGATTAATTTACTAAGGGTACATTCACATGACTGTGAAAAAGAAAATATCTGTTACAAATACATAAACTGTCAGTTTTTCATGGCCATTTTGCATCACCGTGTGCGTCCATTTTCTGATCATCTGTTTTTAATGTCCGTTCTCCTTCATTTTGCACCTGGTGTTAATGTCCGTTAAAAACTGATGAATTTCATTGCCTTTTTTTTTTTTTTTAAAGCTTCACCCCTGCAATGCCTCAGTATATATTATGCCCCCAGGACTTGTGTTGAGCGAACTTGTTTTTTAAGTTCGGCATCCAAGGTTCTGGTTTATTGAAGAATCCCGTTATGGATTCCAAATTCCGTTATGGTCCGTGGTAGCGGAATGCATAATGGGATTGTTTGATAACCCGAACCCAAACATCTGACGCAGAACTTAAAACATAAGTTCGCTCAACCCTACCTAGGACATATATTGGCCCCCAGTCTATATAGTGGTGGCGACACTCCCCCCAACCCCCGTTACTGCCAACAAAAATGAATAAATATTCACCAATGGAACACTTTGAGGGGGCAGCCCCCAATGTCGTAATGTCACATGATCACGTCAGGAGTGTCAGGTCCTGCTGCCTCCATTGCGGAATAAGTGTTCCTGGTGTGCCTTTTTCATAGTGTACCTGTTTTAATCGGCGGGTGTACTTCAGTCTCAACAGCCGTTAAAAACAAGCCCATTAATTTCAGAGGGGTCCTGTCCATCTGGCCATCAAAATAGCCAAAAATAGGACATGTCGTTGGCCAGGTGAATAGCCCCATAGACTGCAGTAGTTCTGAAAACAGCCTTGTGACCGCCGTTTTCAGCTCATGTGAATGTACCCAACTCAATGGAGACTACAGGAGATAAACGGTTATCTGACACCTCTGACTTAGCTGAGAATGCATTAGGATCAGTTTTTCCTCCATTGCGGAAGCGTCTGGAATCTCCCATACAGATTCAGTATAGTCCTGGTGGCATATTTTCTTAAAGGGAATGTCATCAGAAAGTGACCCATTATTTAAATCAGGTTTTTATGTTGCACATATTTTTAATAGATTTTTGGTGATGTTATTTTTAATTTTCCTGTAACTTAAAAAAATCTTAAAATCCTGCAGTTTTTACGCTGGCCACTGAGCCTAATAATACAGTAGGTACTACTTGGACTATATAGATAACCTATCATCATTATTACAGACAGGATTACAATGACAGGTATCACCTTTGTATAGATAACACAGGATCCACCATACACTATAGGTGATATCACAGCTTATCTTCTCCTTCCTGACCTCTGCACAGGTCACAGAACATGCCTAGAAAACTCTCCCATAGAAGTCAGTGAGTCCCCTCCTGTCCATTGTGTCTATGGCCCATGGGGCTGCAGTAACGTGTCTGTCTAAATGCTGTTACAACTTAGGCAAGATGGCATCCCCCGCAATCATGTTCAGGGAACACAATTTTAAAAAAATTACAATCAGAAAAAAGGATATGTGTCACTAGCAAAAAAATATATGTAACACTTTCCCTTTAACCCCTTAAGGACTTATGTCTTAACGGTACTTCATGGTTGCCGAGTCCTTAAGGACCCATGACGTATCGGTACGTCATATCTTTAAAACAACAGTGCGGCGCGGCGGAGGTTAATAGTTACAGGATGTCCGCTGAAATCATTCAGCGGACATCCTGTCACAATGCCGGGGGGGTCATGTGACCCCCCCATATCGGCGATCGCAGCAAACCGCAGGTCAATTCAGACCTGCGGTTTGCTGCGTTTCCGGTCCATTCGGATCTCCGGTTACCCGATGAACCAGAAAAGGACGGTGATCGGTGGTTTGATGACACACCACCAATCACCGTCCTTGCATTGGAGACGGTGGTGGCGGCGCTAGCTTGTGATTGGTGCGGGGAGACAGGCGGGAGATTCACACTCCCGGCGCTCTTCTCTCCCCTCCTCTTCCTGCTGCTGCTGTGCTGTGAACATCGTGCAGCTCCAGCAACCCCCATCACCCTCCTGCACCCATCAGGTAGGTTAGGGTCAGTGAGGGAGAGGTACCATTAGGAAGGGATAGAGTTAGAAGGAGAGTTAGTTAGATTTAGGGGGAAACACACTAACAGATTCAGCACTGTCTGTGGTGGTTGGGGTCCACAGCACTTAGCTGTGAGACCCTAGACCCACCCAGGGGTGCTGCGACTTGACGCTTTTGTACTATCTCGAAGCACAGGGACATTCCTCCAATTCTATGAGGCAGTCCTCAATGACCTGATCTTTTCAGACTGGGAAAGAGCAGGTCGGAGTACCTTGGGAATTGGAGGCGCCTGGATCGTCCCTGGCCAACACTTTCCAGGTGTAGTCCCCCATACTGGAAAGAAAGGACGAACCCAAAAAAGATGCAGAGTGTGTCACAAGAGGGAGATACGGAAGTACACCACCACTCAATGTGACACTTGACCCGATCATCTGGGCCTCTGCGGTTATCGGTTGCTTCAGGGAGTATCACACTTCCATGGAGTACTAAATTTTTATAATCCCCAACAGTCCCCTAGAGCAGTGTTTCCCAACCAGCGTGCCTCCAGCTGTTGCAAAACTACAACTCCCAGCATGCCCGGACAGCCTTTGGCTGTGCAGGCATGCTGGGAGTGTAGTTTTGCAACATCTGGAGGCACACTGGTTGGGAAACACTGCCCTAGAGAACATAAAGAAATATAGCTTTCAGACTTTGGAGACACGGAAACAATTTTTTTCCCCAAAAAATATTAGTTTTAGTGCAGGCATCCTCAAACTGCGGCCCTCCAGATGTAGTAAAACTACAACTCCCAGCATGCCCAGACAACCTACAGCTATCAGCAGGGCATGGTGGGATTTGTAGTTTTACAACATCTGGAGGGCCGCAGTTTGAGGATGCCTGTTTAGTGTCTCCAAAGTCTGAGAGCCATACATATTGGGCATCGTCGCATACGTAAAAATCTTCTCTATACCCCATAAACTGGCCCCTCGATAAACGCCGTCAAAAATTCAAAGCCATTTTTATTGTCACCTTGGATCACAAGGTGTGAAATAAAAAGCCAATAAAAAGTCATATGCACCCCCAAATAGTGCCAATCAAACCGCCATCTCATCCCGCAAAAAATGAGCCCCTACATTAGACAGTCACCCAACAAAAAAAAAAACTGTAGCTCCCAGGCTATGGAGATACTAAAATTATTTAATTATTGTTTTTAAAATGATAATATAGTGTATAATATAAAGTATACATATTAGGTATTGCCGCGTCCATAAGAATCTGCCCTATAAAAATAACATTTAACTCAACCCCCCCGGATGAACAGCGTTAAAATATTTTTTTTTTTAAAAAAGCATTTTTTGTCACCTAACATCAAAAAAAGTGTAATAGCGAGTGATCAAAAAGTCTTATGCACCGCAAATAGTGCCAATAAAACCGTCATATCATCCCGCAAAAAATGAGCCCCTACATTAGACAGTCACCCAACCAAAAAAAAAACTGTAGCTCCCAGGCTATGGAGATACTAAAATTATTTAATTTTTGTTCCTCAAATGATAATATAGTCTAAAATCAAACAGCCAAACAAAACTCAATATTTATTGCCCCGATTCTGTAGTTTGCAGAAACACCCCATATGTGGTCGTAAATGGCTATATAGCCACATAGCAGGGCATAGAATGAAGGGAACGCCATATGGTTTCTGGAAGGCAGATTTTGATGGACTGGTTTATTTACACCATGTCCCATTAGAAGCCCCCCTGATGTAGCCTAGACTACAAACTCCCAAAAAGTGACCCCATCTAAGAAACTACACCCCTCAAGGTATTCAAAAATTACTTTACAAACTTCCTTTCAATAATTTTTATTAGTATTTTGTCAAAATACAGACATCTCCATTAATATAACAATGACATCAGATAGGTTGAGAGGTGGTGCCAAATGAATCCGGAGACAATGACAGAAATGGTGGATACATCATATGAAGATCAGTTTATACAATACAATATACATGGGTATCAATATCTGTCGCGATACATACATTGTAATGAAGGTACAGGTGGATCCAAAAAGCAGGTTGCTAAGAAGAAAAGGTGATGTGTAATCTGTGTCTATCCACAGTTGTCACACTGCGACTTATTATCGATATAAACAATAAGCAGGAGATAAACAGCTAACGTATTGTATCATATTACCTGAGCCCAGTATGTAATACAGATATAAAGAAAAGGTTGCATGGGCTAATACTTGAATAGAATACATACATAAAATCACTGGCGAAACAATGCCTGTATTAATAAAACATAATACGTAAAGAACAAAAATGATTGCTGTGAATAATTATTACATTTGTGACCAGCTAGTATAATTAAGGTAGATTGACCTAAACCGCCCATCTCGACTCCTCCTCTCTTTTCAAACAGTTCATTTAGGTAGATGAACAAAATAAAATAAAATAAAATTATTTCCCACTCATTCCCCATCTACAAGGCAGCTTGTGGTATGGTTGACGAGTACGAGGAAGCTTTCCACATTGACCATCTCTCCTCGATCTTTGATCTGTTTTTACAGTGGCAGCATAAATGCATTCATGTTGCATATAGGCATTGGCGAGAGCAACTAGTTCTGAGAGGTTCGGGGTAGTGGGTAGTTTCCAACTGGTTGCAATTAACTTGCGTGCTGCTGTTAAAATCCCCATCACTACCCATCTGTATCCATATGGGATCTCATCAATGCCTATCGCAAGGATGGCCAGCGGTGCCGTTAGGGAAATAGGGAGGCCCGAGATCTTGTTCAGAAGACCCCTACTTCTTTCCAAAGGGAGCAACCGAAGGACAGCCCCACCACATGTGAGATGGTGTACCTCTTTCTCCACATCCCCTCCAACAACTGGGACTATATGACGGATCTGTGTGAGCAATACGGTCTGGAGTCAAGTACCATCTCAGTTGAATCTTGCGGTTCTGTTCCGCATGATTGATACAATTAGAGCCTGCCACTGCCCAATGAAATGCCACCCTCCAATCTTTAATGGACCACTCACATCCTAGCTCCAATTCCCATTTCTTCATATTAGCAGTTTTGACATCTAAACTTGGGCTTAGAGCTCTATACGCTGTAGATAAACCTTTTCCCATAGGTCGCTGGGTGTTGAACATTTTGCTCATAATGTGACATGATGAGGAGTCTGAATTCCGTGTCAGGGGCAATTTAATGGTGTTCAATAGATGTCTGATCTGGATATATCGATAAAAGCATATATTAGGCAATTGATGGGAGCGGTGAAGAGTTTCAAACATTTTGATCCTAGAATCATCCAGAATCTGATCTAAGGTTGTCAGCCCCTTATATTACTTTACAAACTTTGTTAACCCTTTAGGTGTTCCACAAAACTTAATGGCGAATCTAGAATTTTAGAATTTAAATTTTTTGTTAGCAAGCCTCAAAAAAGTGTAATATAGAGCAATCAAAAATCATATTTACCCTAAAATAGTCCCAAAACAATAACCACCTTATCCCGTAGTTTCCTAGATGGGGTCACTTTTATGGAGTTTCTACTCAAGGGGTGCAGCAGGGGGCTTGAAAGGGTACATGGTGTAAATAAACAAGTCCAGCAAAATCTGCCTTCCAAAAACCATATGGCGTTCCTTTCCTTCTATGTCCTGCCGTTTAGCCAAATAGTAGTTTACAACCACATATGGGGTGTTTCTGCAAACTACAGAATCAGGGCAACCCATATTGAGTTTTGTTTGGCTGTTAACCCTTACTTTATTACTGGAAAAATTAGATTAAAATGAAAAATATTCCAAAAAAAAAAACAAAATTCTAAAATTGTATCTCTATCTGCCATTAACTATTTTAGAACACCTAAAGGGTTAACAAAGTTTGTAAACCCAGTTTTGAATACCTTGAGGGGTGTACTTTCTTAGATGGAGTCACTTTTTTGGAATTTTTATTCTAGGGGTGCAACGGGGGGCTTGAAATGGGACATGGGGTAAAAAAAACAGTCCCGCAAAATCTGCCTTCCAAAACCCATATGGTGTTCCCCTCCTTCTGCGCCCTGCCGTTTGGCCAAACAGTAGTTTAGGACCACATATGGAGTGTTTCTGAAAACTACAGAATCAGTGCAACCCGTATTAAGTTTTGTTTGGCAGTTAACCCTTACTTTATTACTGCAAAAAATAGATTAAAATGGAAAATATTCCAAAAAAAAAATCAAAATTCTAAAATTGTTTCTCTATCTGCCATTAACTATTTTGGAACACCTAAAGGGTAAACAAAGTTTGTAAACCCAGTTTTGAATACCTTGAGGGGTGTACTTTCTTAGATGGAGTCACTTTTTTGGAATTTTTATTCTAGGGGTGCAACGGAGGGCTTGAAATGGGACATGGGGTAAAAAAAACAGTCCCGCAAAATCTGCCTTCCAAAACCCATATGGAGTGTTTTTGAAAACTACAGAATCAGTGCAACCCATATTGAGTTTTGTTTGGCAATTAACCCTTTCTTTGTTCCTGGAAAAAATGGATTATATTGGAAAATTTTCCCAAAACCCAAAATTCTTAAATTTTTTGTCCATTTGCCATGAACTCTTGTGGAACACCTAAAGGGTTAACGACGTTTGTAAAATCAGTTTTGAATACCTTGAGGGGTGTAGTTTCTATTACGTAAGCCTCACAAAGGACTTCAGACCTGGACTGGTCCATAAAAAGTGGGATTTGTAAAATTTCTGAAAAATTTCAAAATTTGCTTCTAAACTTCTAAGCTATGTAACATCCCCAAAAAATAAAATGGCATTCCCAAAATGATACAAACATGAAGTAGACATATGGAGAATGTAAAGTCATCACAATTTTTGGGAGTATTACTATGTATTACAGAAGTAGAGAAACTGAAACTTTGAAATTTGCTAATTTTTCAAAATTTTTGGTAAATTTGGTATTTTTTATGCGAAAAATTAAACTTTTTGACCCAATTTTAGCAGTGTCATGAAGTACAATCATGTGACGAAAAAACAATCTCAGAATGGCCTGGGTAAGTAAAGGCGTTTTAAAGTTATTCACACATAAAGTGACACTGGTCAGATTTTCAAAAGATAGCCGGGTCCTTAAGGTGAAATAAGGCCGAGTCCTTAAGGGGTTAAAATAAATCGGCTTTCCTGTAACAATGAACAAATGGTATTATTGTGAGAAATCTGTGGATAGAGTGTAACCTGCCACTCCTCACATAGCAGAGTCCAGGGTGAAGCAATCTTCCTGTTCTACACTTTCACTTTTATTTTTCTATATATGATATGGATACAACTGAATATCAGCTTCACTCAGATTGTGACATTTCCCCTATATGTATTCTTCCAAGCCTTTAACCCTTAGGGCAGTGATGGTAAACCTTTTAGACACCGAGTGCCCAAACTGCAACCCAAAATCCACTTATTTATCGAAAAGTGCCAACACGGTAATTTAACCTGAATACTCAAAAATAATGTCCCAGTTCAGTTTGGGGGTGTGGCTTAACAAAGGCCCCAGTATAATGATTGCCCTTGTTGGCTCCTCCTAGTACTAAAAATGTCCCATTAGTGGCTCCTAGTAATAATATTGCCCCAGTAGTTGCGCCCAGTATTAATAAGGCTCCTATTAATGGCCCCCAGTATTAATAAGGTCCCCATTAGTGGCCCTCAGTATTGATAATGCCCCATTAGTGGCCCCCAGTATTCATAAGGACCCCATTGGTGGCTCCCAGTATTAATAAGGCCCCTATTAGTGGCCCCACCATTAATAATGCCCCATTAGTGGCCCCCAGTAATAAGGCCCCCACCATTAATAATGCCCAATTAGTGGGCCCCAGTATTAATAAGGCTCTCATTAATGGCCCCAACTATTAATAATTCCCTGTTAGTGGCCCCCAGTATTAATAATGTCCCATTAGTAGCGCCCAGTATTAATAAGGCTCCAATAATGGGACCTGGTAAAATGAATGCCCCCATTAGTGCCCCCCTAGTATTACTTTTCCTCCATTAGTGGCTCCCAGCATTGATAATGCCCCCCCCATTAGAGGCCACAGTATTATTAATGCCCCCTTCCCAAATCTTCTTGTGAAAAAAATAAAACCTCATCCATTTGATCGCACAGTGGTGAACACTCGCTGCTCACTGGAAGCTCGGGACAAGACCTGCGCTACCATCATGATGTCGTGTCGCAGGTCCAGCTTCTTCCATTCAATGCTGCGAAAAATCATCACGCTGGAGCACAGGTCCTGTCCTGCGCATCCAGCGAGCAGTGAGTGTTCCCTGCGGTGCGATGTATTCATGCGATTTTAGAAATTGCAGCTGAAGCCACGATACAACCTCAATGTTTGGATAAAAACTGGATTCAAAACTAAAGGTCATTAGTCTGGTAAAATAAGAACTGGGAAATCGAAATCCTCACCGTTGCCTCTATGAGCCATACACACAGCTGTATTATGGTGACTAGGGATGAGCGAATCGACTTCGGATGAAACATCCGAAGTCGATTCGCATAAAACTTTGTAAGAATACTGCACGGAGCGAGCGCTCCGTACAGTATTAGAATGTATTGGCTCCGATGAGCCGAAGTTATTACTTCGCAAAGTCTTGCGAGACTTCAGGTAATAACTTCAGAAATTACGGGTAGCTTTAAAATTACGCCTCTAAAATAAAGCTCATAATCACTGTAAAGTAAAAATCAACTTTATAGTGAAATTTGCCTCACTATTCCTCACTCATTTTCATGGCACAACCATGTATTTTCTGAGGTAACTCTTTCATTATGATAATTTTTAAAGGGGGTTTCCAGGCCTCTTATATTGATGACCTATCCTCAGCACTCCCACCTATCAGCTGTTTGAAGCGGCTGTGGTGCTCCGGTGAGTGCTGCAGCCTTCTCACAGCAGGCACAGCGCCATACAATGAACAGTGGCCGTGCTCGGCATGGCAGCTTAGGCCCATTCACTTGAATAGTACTGAGCTGCAACCAAGTCACGTGACCAATGAACATGATGTCACTGGCCTAGAGCTCACTGGATGCCTCTTCAAGAGATGATCCTCAGGGTTGCTGGGAGTCCCATCGATCAGATATTGATGACCTATGGGGAGGATAGGTCATCAATATATGAACCCCCCAAAGAAAACTTAAAGAGGACCTTTCACCAGTCCAAAGTTTGTTAGTCAATGGTATGTACGCGCAGAGCGGCACCCAGGGATGTCCCTGCACTTACTTGTATCCCTGGGTGCCGCTCCGTTCGCCTGCTGTAGCCCCCAGTACCGGCGCACATGCTGCTAATAATTTTGCCTTGGGCGGGGACATCCTCTTTTGCCCAGGGCGTCTCCTTCTCCCAGGCTGGAGTGCTGGACAATAGCAGCGCTCAGCTCATATCCTGCGAACCTCCCAGGATATGAGCTGAGCATGGTGACTGGCCAGCACTCCAGCCTGGGAGAAGGAGACGCCCTGGGCAAAAGAGGATGTCTCCGCCCAAGGCAAAATTATTAGCAGCACGTGCGCCGGTACTGGGGGCTACAGCGGACGAACGGAGTGGCACCCAGGGATACAAGTAAGTGCAGGGACATCCCTGGGTGCCGCTCTGCGCGTACATACCACTGACTAACAAACTTTGGACTGGTGAAAGGTCCTCTTTAAATAAACAGAAAACAAGTATAATGCATTGTGTTACAGTGTGCCATTCATTGTTAATCTTCAGCTAATTTCTCATAAAGCTTTTCCCTCCCAGAACAATCAGCAGAGACGTTTCCAGTAAAAGACTATAGAGATAAATGTGCTGCTCAGGGTATCACACCCACGATCAACCATTATAACTGGTATTATTGCCTTCTTTATACTGTCCTAACGGGATCTGTCCCATCTGAGGCACGCTGAATCACTGCCAGTCTTATTGAATGGTTCCCACTGAGGAGAGAGAAAACCAATAATGGGATTCTTAGGCCTTATTCACATGTCCGCATGTATTCCGCAATTCTGAGGAATACATGCGGACCCATTGACTGTGAATGGGGCACAGAACAATGCGGAGAGCACACACTGTGCTCTCTGCATCAGTTTTTGCGGAGCGCGCCGGCAATCTTACAGCCGCAGCTCCGCAGAAAAGTAGAGCATGTCCTATTGTTGCCCGCAATTGCGGACAAGAATAGACATTTCTATGTCGCTGCCGGCCGGGTGTGTTTATGGATCCACAATTTGCGGATCCATAAACACTACGGACGTGTGAATAAGGCCTCATAGAAACACTTTTGGGTAAGGGTTCATGCACAAGGTTCTCTTGTAGAGACTTCCATAGAGGTGAATGAGCCCTCTATTGTACTTCCATAGGTCTCAGATTTAATTTGGAGGCATACAGAGGTTTTTTCAACTTTCAAAAATGTATCATGCTCCATTGGATTCTATAAGTCATTCTCCCCTAGAAGGTATCTCCATATACACGAAGTCCGACAGGGCCAGTAGAACAGTGCACTTTGGTGGTGCTGTTCTGCCTTAAAGGGAACTTTTCGGGTTGAACATGGTGTCGGAGCTGCATGTAACATGTTAGAGAGCAGGAGGAGCAGAGCAGATTGATATACATACCATTGACTAGAAAGAGGGAGGTGCTCGTGCCGCTCTACAGAGCACTAGTGAGACCGCATTTGGAGTATTGTCTGCAGTACTGGAGACCATATCTGCAGAAGGATATTGAAACTTTGGAGAGAGTTCAGAGAAGAGCTACTAAACTAGTACATGGATTGCAGGACAAAACTTACCAGGAAAGGTTAAAGGACCTTAACATGTATAGCCTGGGAGAAAGAGACAGAGGGGATATGATAGAAACTTTTAAATACATAAAGGGAATCATCACGGTAAAAGAGGAGAGAATATTTAAAAGAAGACAAACTGCTACAAGAGGACATAGTTTTAAATTAGAGGGGCAAAGGTTTAAAAGTAATATCAGGAAGAATTACTTTACTGAGAGAGTAGTGGACGCATGGAATAGCCTTCCTGCAGAAGTGGTAGCTGCAAATACAGTGAAGGAGTTTAAGCATGCATGGGATAGGCATAAGGCCATCCTTCATATAAGATAGGGCCTGGGGCTATCCATAGTATTCAGCATATTGGGCAGACTAGATGGGCCAAATGGTTCTTATCTGCCGACACATTCTATGTTTCTATGATATATAGCTTTACGGGAAAAGATTCAGTAAAACAAGTAATTTATCCATTTATGTCTGTGCTCATTCTGGGCTTTGAAGTCCAGGAGACGGTCCTATTAGTGACTGACAGCCTTCCCTCTATGACTGTGTATACACAAATAGCTGTCAATCACTGATAGGACCGCCTCCATGACTTCAGAGACGAGCATGAGCAGAAATATAAATGTTTTCAAAACAGCCAACGGTAGTGTGAATGAGCCCTAATGCAGCCAGAAACATTTCTGCAGACTGAAGACTTCTTACATCAGTATTTTGTTTCTTTGATGCGGAAATGCACATTAATCAGCCAAATTTAAAGCTTCGTCGGACACAAAGCAAGAAAAAATGCAGACCTGTTACATGAAATGTCTTCGGTGCCTAAACCTACTGCTTACCTACTGCCTTGTCCTATGTAAAGACATGCTATATTCCTTTACTTCATTTATGAGAGTCATGGAGGTCAGGTTTCAGTAATTATTCCAATATTGCTTAACGTGCATTTTCTACTAGAACACAGAAAATGGCAATAAATGTAAATCACCAGGGAAGCTTCGTGATATGGCCACTAGGGATGAGCGAATCGACTTCGGAGGAAAAATCTAAAGTCAATTCGCATAAAACTTAATTAGAATACTATTAGAATGTATTGGCTCCGATGAGCCGAAGTTATTACTTTGCGATGTCTCGCGACTTCAAAAATGTATTTCTACTGTAAAGAACCTTTAACCGAACTCGGGTTCGATTCCAAGGTACCAAGTATAGGTAGGGAGTTGTATAGCTAGGGACAGTTAGGTCAAATTTGATAGCTGTAATGTAAGCTATGGTTGTTGTCACCCAGCTACCAAGGACCCCCCCTAATAATGCTCCTCCTTGTATGTTACATGCATATGGGTCACGGAAGCTCATGTACACGAACATGTGCTGGCCTTGCCGGTGCTATGGACTGCAAATTGTGGTCCGCAATGCACAGGCACTGACCGTGTGGCCGCCAACTGCAGTGTGTCCATGGCCTTCCGATCCATGCCTCTGTTCCATACTGCATCTCCCGGATTGCAGACCCATTCAGCCGATGCCTGCATATTGCGGACTCACTGTTTGCGGGCCGCAGTACGGGCATGGCCAGGCAACGGCCGTGTGCATGAGCCCCTAGTAGACCTACTGGACACTCATCCATAACATGGTCCCAAAACACACCTGTGATGTGCCACAGATAACAAATGAAAGTTAATGAGTCTATATATATGTTCTGTGCCTTAGAGAGCCACTATTTATTAGAGTAGGAGGATCACCAGTGATCACATTTTACCTTTCATGTGACAAACTCATCAAGACCTATATTTGCAGTGTCCTAGGATCCTATCATTTCATTATACTTCTGCTAACTGGACTTCCAGCACATCTGACTTGTCAGATTTTAAAGGGAGACTGTCAGCCTCCTAGGAGCAGTACTACATGACTAGTAGACCTCATCCTGATAACTCGTTTTTGTGTGTATGCTCTGTATTTGATCCGTGTGTCAGTTTCTTGCCCTTTGTGTCTCATCCGTATTCCACGGACACTGCTCAGCTAAATATTAGTTTCAAAAGCATCTCCTATCAGTAGTCAGTGAAATCCCGACCAAACATGGATGCCATCCATCATGTGTCCGTGATTTTCATAGACCCATAAACTTTAATGGTCGTATTCTGTCTGCATCACGGACCAAAGTAGTGTGTGTCTCTGTGATTTTACTCACTGACCCATAGACCGTAAGGCCCTTTGCAGACGAACATTTGTCACCCTGCGAGTCCTCAGCGAAGCTCCCGGCCTGACCTCCCAGCACTGATGGGGTCACATAGCATTATATTGATTTATGATGCTATGTAACCCTTACAGTTCTGGAATGTATTAGATGACACTGACATAATGCTGCCAGTGTTATCCAATACATTCCAGAACTGTAAGGGTTACATAGCATTATGTCAGTGTCATCTAATACATTCCAGAACTGTAAGGGTTACATAGCATCATAAATCAATATAATGTTACGTGACCCCGTCAGTGCTGGGAGGTCAGGACAGGATCTGCTCAGACCAGCGTGACACACGCTCGTCTGCAAGGGGCCTGAAGAAAATACCGATGTGTGAACAAGCACATTAAAATCATGTGCTGTCCGTGGAAAATGCAGGCAAGACTTTAAGGGACAAATGTTTGTGTTCCAACACTGCACTGATAGTCACACTTTAGTGACTGCCATAATCAATAGGGCGCATCTACACAGGATGTGAAAAGACGAAAAATCCATCAGGAGGTCACTTATGGAAATAAGGGAGGGCTCACATCACTGTTATTTTTCTGTTCTTCCGTGCAGATTCCGCAGACGGATCCAGACCCATTCGACTTGAATGGCTCCGTGATCCGTCCGCACCGCAGAAAAATAGAACAGGTTCTATTTTTTTGTGGTGCGGAGGCACGGAGAGAAACCCCACAGAAGCACTCCATAGTTCTTCCATGGGGTGCCGTGCCTCCGTTACGCATCAGACCTTCCAGATTGCGGATTCATTAAAGTGAAGCTGTTTGCGGGCCGCAATACGGGCATGGCCGGGCAACTGCCGAGTGCATGAGCCCTAAGTCAGCAAGCACATGGATTTCTGCAGGCCCCATTCAGATGAATGAAACCGATTTTCAGTTGCAGAAAACTTCTGCAACAAGACGCGCTGTGTGTGAAGGCAATCTCATGAACCCGCAGCAGAGTCCTCATGAGTCACATACACATTTCGTTTTGGATTTTGCTGCAGATTTGTCACACAGTTCACCCTATGCACTGCGATGGGTGAGATCCAGAGTGGAAACCCGCAGGATAAATTGACACGCTGCAGATTTAAAGTCCTCACCACATGCCAGTGTTCACACTGATTTTGTTACGCCCCTTGTGGAGGTTTTGGAATCAAGCAGATTTCCTGCAAGTATTGGATCCCTAGCACGTGGGTGACACTTCTAGTGAACTGATTTTTTGCAGCTTTCACTTTCTCTTAAGTGTTCATTGATAAAGAATATCCTGCATCCAGATAGGAAAAATTCTCCAGGGGAACAAATCAGGAGTCAGGGGTGTGAGAATACATTGGTACCATGTGATTTCTTCAGTCAATGATTGCTTAGGGTAAAGTGAAACCACATGGAAAGAATCTATCCAATGTTACACATGGGCTTTGCTGGGAATTCAGTAGAACAGTTCACAGCACATTCAGCTAGGTATACACCTTGATTAGCAGCATTCTCCCTAAGAAAGGATTCCCTGTAGTAGATATGGGAAATCACAGCCCCTTTGTATACAGATGATTTTTTACAGTATAAGATACATTTTATGTTACATTTTGATTGTCACGTGATTCTATGTGATCTGCAGTAAATACCCTTTCAAATAGAAGATTGTGCAGATATATTGATTGAATTAGTTTTACCACAATTTTTAATGGAAATATGAAAATTAACCAAAAAGACGTCTGTGGAAAGACTGAAACAGCGGCAACGTGCGGCACATTGGATAGTGTAAGTGTGAGATTATTCTTTTCTACTTGTTTCAGATTTTAAAAGCAAAGTGTAACTGTGCTTTGATAAAACATTTAAAGGGGTTGTCGGGCTTTTAATATTGATGACCTATCCCCAGGATAGTTTATTAATATCAGATCGGCAGGGGTCCGACACCCCTGCCGATGAGCTGTATGAAGGGAAGGCATGCGCAGTGTGCACGTGCCGTCTCCCTTCTCTCTTCCTGTTCGCTGCTGCTATGTCTATGGCAAGCAGAAAGGGAGACGGCACACGTGCACAGTGCGCACCTTCCCTTCATACAGTTGATTGCCGGGATGCCGGTTGTCGGCCCCTCTGCCGATCTGATATTGATGGCCTATCCTGAGAATAGGTCATCAATAATAAAAGCCCGGAGAACCCCTTTAATAGGTCATAGTTAAGTATCAAAAGTAATGAGTCGTGGGTGTTGGAATGTGTTGACCTCAGGTGATCACAATAATGAGGAGTTAGAATCGCTCACATAGAGCGCTGTGTCTTCTCGTTGCTCAAGATATGCTCAATAGAAAATGTATTAGTCTGTCTTCGATCTTTCTTCAGCAGCGGGCAGAGATAGCACTCAGCTCATACACAACTGTATGTATTTTGCGGTCTGCAAAAAATAAGGATGACCCCCTGTGCATTCCGTATTTTGCAGATCGGAACAGCTGGCCCCTAATAGAACAGTCTTATCCTTGTCAGTAATGCGGACAATAATAGGACATGTTCTATGTTTTTGCGGAACGGAAATACGGAAACGGAATGCACACGTAGTAACTTCCGTTTTTTCGGACCCATTGAAATGAATGGTTCCGCATACGGTCTGCAAAAAATCCAGAACGGACACCGAAAGAAAATAAGTTTGCGAGGCAGGAGATGTGCGGCTGTGTAGGTATAGCAGTAGCAGCAGCACCACATTATGGAATATGATGGACAAGCCAAGAGATGTGCAGTATTGTAAGGCTATTAGTAGCAGGAGCAGTAGGACAGTATGATACATGATGAGGAAGGCAGGAGATGTGTGACTGTTTAGGGGCAGCAGGGTTAGAGTCTCTGCAGCAGCTGAACAGTATGGAACATGATGAACTGAAATGCAGTGGCAGTGGCATCATTGAGCTCATGATAAATAGCTAGTCCCCACTGTTAGCTGTTGTTATTGTCGCTAAGTTGCCCAGTTGTAGTTGGTGAGGAGATATTCAGTTGGAAATTTGCTGCTTGGTGCCCAATAGCGACTGATCTGCTGTGTGACTTCTCTCACCCTGGCTGATCAGTTTTAAGACAGTAAGGTAGAGCTTCAGCTAACATATATGAAAAGAGGGAGGAGGAGTGGAAGCAAGACTCTGCTGTTTCTTTTCAGAAGGGGAAGCTGTCCATTGATAAGTATGTGGAAGAAGTGGAAAAGTCTCTGGACCTGCCAGACCTGCCCAGCCATGGAAGTGTCAATAGTACCTGGTTTTGATGCAGTGCAGTGAACGACTTATACTCATGGGTGGGGTTCAAATTTTTAACAGCAGGTTCGCTACTGAACTGCGGACACATGATGTCACAACACATGTTTACATATATACACCATATATATCCAACACACATACACATAAATACACCATATACATGGTACACTTACATAAATACACCATATATACACTACACAGACATACCACCCAACTAAGGAGCTAAATTATCAGTGGCACACGAAGCAATGGAAGCGAACATCTCCAGCTGCCCTGCCACCGCCAGAGCACTGGATCGGGACTCAGCCGGTAACACGGTTCTCCGATCCAGTTGTAATTTTAACAATCGGATTTGGAGAACTGGAGGAAACTAGCTGAATCCCATGCCTGTATATACTGCTTCTGGCCATAATTTGCTGCTCCACTTGTTGATGGTGGTGTGCACCTTGCCACACAGCAACAATTCCATGGAGTGGCCCATTTGAGAGTATAAGGCAGGGATTTCCTTTTTGAGAAATAATGGGTATTTTCCATCAAGGCTCAGTGAATGCTAAAAGTTTACTAAAGGCAGTGTAATCCACTAGGTGGTATGGCAGTGACTGCACTGCTACCAGCTTGGCCAGGTCTTGCTTCCTGTGCACACATTTTGTTCTGGATGACTGATTATGGAACAGAGGAGTCAGCAGGAGAGTCAGCAGCTGATGATGTTGATGACGAGGACAGTGTGGCTTGGCCACTACAATGATGACTGGACAGAGCAGGACAGTTCAGTTTTGACTGCATTAGATTGCATAGGACCCTAATTACAAAACCTGAGAATGGCGTTTGTGAAAGAGACCCAGGAGACCTCTTGCAGCACCCACTGAAAATAAACAATCCCATGCAGACTTCTATTGGCCATTAACAGCCTTTATAGGCCTTAAGTTTCTTTCCGCTAAGCAGCTGCAAAGAATCTTCCCAGAGCTGATCTCAAGAGTAAAGCAGCCTTCAAATGTATATGTACCCCAGCCCCTTTTCCTGCTCCCCTCAGGTGGGAGAAACTAGGTTGAAGACGAGAGCTCTGTATTGAAATTGAAAATTCAGAGCACGGAAAACCCTGGCCCGTCAGAGCATAGACTCTGCTCCCGAAATTGATTTGGAGAGACAGTTGCCTATGCATTATTTCAGCACAACACAAGAGCTTTTTACCTCAGAGCCAGAGCTGTGTCTCCTCAGCAAAGCCGCAGTCAGTTTCTGTGGCATCTCAGAAGAAGAAGAAGCGACAGATGGGAACATACCAAAAAAGTGACCTAGGCAGCATCTGGGCTGTTCTGGATTTTCTCTCTTTTCAGTCAGTTGGGGAGCAGACGGACTCCTTATCTCTGCTCTCTAACATTATAAACACTCATTATAGCTCAGTTTATATCTTACTAATAAGAAGGTGGCTTAAATAAGTGTTAATAACCTCTCAGTAGTTTAGAGATAAGGTTTATTAGATGACCGGCGGAAAGTACTAGTCACACAGTTAAAAAAAAACAGTTAACCCCCTTGTGACAGAAAGGCTCAATATTTTTAATAAACGCCAATTGCAAATATGCGATCATAAACAAATTGCCTACGAAGGGGTACATAGCCTTTAAGATAAAGTTACCTTGTTCAACTATATTATCTTCAGATTTATCATTAGCGGCTGCACCCACCACTCCTGCTGCCACCACTCCTATCCTCCTCAGCTCGCTCCCCCATTGCGGGCTTCTGCTCATCACACATGCAGCAAGAAAACCAGCCTAAGCACACAAGTCATTCTACCAAAGAATGATTAAAGAAGAATAAAGTTTTGGAATGGCCAAGTCAAATTCCTGACCTTAACCCCTTCCTGACCAGCGCCATAATAGTACGGTCTTTAAAGATGGCGCCCGCTTCTGAGCGCTGCGGGCGCCATAGCCACGGGTGGCCATCTGCTTCTTATAGCAGACTCCCACAGCTCATGTCCGCAACCGGCAGTAATGCCGATCGTGGACATTAAGCCCTTAGATTCCGTGGTCAATCCTGACCACGGCATCTGAGCGCGCTGAAAACCGAAAGCGTGCGCTTTCGGTGGAGCTCTGGCTCCCTCGTGTGCCGATTAGAGGAGCCGAAGCTTGTGTGCAGCAGCCCCTGTCTTTGTGAATTGTGTAATAGGGCTCCAAAGGAAAGTAGTAAAATCATCATAGACTCCAATGCAAGTGCATTGGAGTCTATGTTAATAGCAATCAGATGATTGATTGTTATAGTTCCCTATGGGAACTATAAAAAAGTGTAAAAAAAATATAACTTTAAAAAAATAAAAATTCTAATCACCCCCTTTTCCCAAAATAAAAATAAATGAATTGAAAAAATACACATCATGGGTGTTGCGGTGTGCGAAAACGCCCATAGTATAAAAATATAAAAATATATTCCCCATACGGCAAACAGCAAAACGGAAAAAAGCGTCCAAATGGCCAATTCGCCGTTTTTGGTCGCTTCATTGTCTACAAAAAACTAAATAAAAAGTGATCAAAAGTTATACACACCCCAAAATGGTATCAATGAAAAGATCAGATCGCCCTGCAAAACAGATTTCTTTTTCCCACTTTTAATTTTTTATCACTATCAAAACGCAAGGAAAACTATATATATAAGGTATCGCCGGATTTGTACTGACCTGTAGAATAAAAGTAACTGGTCAGTTTTATCGCACATCAAAAGTCATAAATAAAAAACCCGTAAAACTGTGATGGAATCATTTTTTTTTTTTTGCAATTTCACCCCATTTGGAATTTTTTTTTTCCCGCATCCCACTACATCATAGGCAATATTAAAATGGTGGCGTTGGAAAGTACAACTTGTCCCGCGAAAAAACAAGCCATCATATGGGTATGTGAACAGACAAATAAAAAAGTTATGGCTCTGGGAAGGCAGGGAGCGCAAAACGAAAACGGCCAAAAAAACTTGGGGGAGTGAAAGGGTTAATCCAACAGAAATGTTGTGGAAGGACATGAAGTGAGCAGTCTCATGGGAGGAAACCTACCAACATAACAGAGGTGAAGCTGTTTTGTATAGAGGAATGGGTTAAAATTCCTCCAAGCCGATTTGCAGGACTAATCAACAGTTACCGGAAACCTCTAGTTGCAGTTATTGCTGCACAAGGCAGTCACACCGGATACTGAAAGCAAAGGTTCCCATTACTGATGTTAGATTCTGATTCATCCTGTTTGGACGAATCCAAATATTTTTTGTGTTTAGGAATGAAGTTCATGAGGAGACATGAAGTACAGAGAGGAGGTGGGGATGTGGCTGATGAGCAGCAGCACTTGTATGCAGTCTCCATGTCCACATCCACAGTCTGCCCTGTCCATCCTCTCTGTACAAAATTCCCCAGAGATTCAGCTAAACTTCTTATCTGCTGTATTGAGGATCATAATCCCTGACCAGTAGGGCAGAGAGGAAGCTGAGGCAGCTCTTTGGCTCAGTGTGGTGAAGTAATTTGTCCTTCTGTGTGATTAGGACAGGTTCTGTATGTACTAATAGGATGGTGGCCATTTCGTTTCCCCTGATTAATGTTCCCCAGACAAAATGAGCCATTTTAAATAATGAAAGGTATTTGGGAATATATTTATTATAAAGTAATTTTTAATTGACTAAGGGCTGTAATAGGCAGATTGTCTGCCAGATGAATGTTAATGAGCGTTCATAGTAACAATTTTCTGGCAGTATAATACTGCCACACTCGTTCATGGGGCAATCCAAATCCTTCATCAGGTTTAAAGATCATCATTTGCAGGTAGCAGATCATGCTGTGTAATCTCGATCTGCTGCTGCCAAATAATGATTCAGTATGGGGAGGAGTGATGGCATAACAATCGCTCCTCACTACACTGAGGAGGAGATCGCTGCGTGTGATAGCCTCCTTCTCAACAATCGCTTGCCAGATTTGGCTGTCTAATACAGCCTTTAAGGGGTTGTCTGGGTTCAAAGGCGAACCTGGATATTACCCCTTCTTTACTCATTTACTATGTATGAGTGGAGCATCGGAGCATTTACTTGCTCCGCTGCTCCTCTTTGCATTGCGCAATACAGGGTTGATTTGCTTACTGCCTTTGATGTACTGGGCTTCTCCTCACTATAGCAATGCCCTAGACTGTTCTAAAGGTGAGTACTAATGGTACCCACCTCTAAAACATTCTAGGGAAGCGTTATAGACCGCCCATCTGTGCCGGAAACGTCGGGCTCACTGCTAGGCGGAAATCACCATCTAGCATAGTGAGGAGAAGCCCGATACATCACCGGCAGTAAACAAATAGACCTTGCCCTGTGCAATACAGCGCAAGGCAAGGAGGAGCATTGGAGCAAGGAAATGCTCTGATGCTCCATTCATACATAGTAAATGAGTAAAGAGGTTATATCCGGGTTCAGGTCTGAACCTGGGCAACCCCTTCAAGTCTAATATTTTTTACTCATTTGTTTGATTTGGTTATCTTTTTTACTTTTAGGACTTGTGTGAAAAACTTGTGTAGTTTTAGGTCAAATTTAGGCAGAAATATTGAAAATTTTGAACACCACAAACTTTCAATCTCCACTGTATACCCTGCTGCAGAACCCCAAATAAAGGGTGTACCACCTTGGCTGTGTGATCATTGACCAAGCGCCACTCGTAGTTTATGTATTGACAGTCTCAGCTCAATCGCACTATGTTTCCTAGATGTTCTTTTTTCGTTTTTCCGGTAGTGTATATCCCTTCTGTCCAGTCCAAGTATCAGATTTATATGTAAGTGATCAGACCTCCTATTCTACAATACTCCTATAATAGGTTTATATACATTCACCGTATACATGGAATAATCCCGTCTGTTTTTCGTTTTCAAAGAAGGTAACCGCAGTATATTCTGCATTTAATATTTTGTGATGTACTGTGTCATTTCTATGAGGAAAATCAATAAAGCTGATTCTGAAATATGCATTCAAATGCAATGATGTTTGATTTGGCCTTGTCTTCATATACACAGAGGGAGCACAGGGCATTGGATGCAAAGTGAGACCCATCAAAGGACTTAAAGTGGTTGGCCGCTATATAATGGCTAGTAATAAACATTATTAAACTGATGTTAATATGAATAATTCATGGAGGGTCCTGTCCATCAGTGGCCTTCGTTCACTTACATCGGGGATGGATTATTATCGACCGTCACTTGTCTAAACTAGTTAAAAGCATAAGCCACTAGGTGGCGCTATAGCATCATGCTGTTACTGGCATATTTCATTTTCTCTACCATACATTCTATAAAGTGTGTACAATGATTAAAACACAACAGGTAAACAAAAATAATACCGTGTATAAAAAAATTTACGTTTTTATTCATCTTTATTTCATTTAGATATTGTTTTATTCCTCTGTGGGCATTAAGAGAGCTTGTACTGTAATTTGGCAAGTTTGTATGAAATCCATTCAGGATCATTGCTGCCTCATGCTTGTGCATGTGCATATTTCAGAAATATATAGACCCTTGAAGCTCTGTCAAATGTTTCTGACCATGGTCATGCTATATATTAATGTACAATGTGGTAAGCAAGCAAACCCAGTTGTTATCATGGGTGTGCCAGGACTGCAGGTTCAAGGAAATGCTCCTAAAAGCAACATTTAAGCAGCATATGGCTCTATACTACGAAACAGCAGGACTTTTCTGTGCCTCCAGATGTTGTGTACTTGGTAAATCAGTCTTTATTCAAGATTTATTCAAACAGATAAGGTCAGCAAGACTTCACAATGACTGGCGCACGCAGCCTGGATCAAAACAGACCGACCAGGGGTGTTACAAGTAATGTACCAGCAAGAGAAGCAGCCATCCAAATCAATAAGCCATCATAGCTACACATTGACTCAACGAGCCTGAAAATACTAGGCTGGAGACACAACAGAAAGTGTAAATAAGGTGAACAAAATAAAACGGACTGAGAGCGGCCACAGAAAGATGCAGAAGTAGATCAGGAAGAAAAAATTAAGAAAACCGTATAATGGTTGAGGAACTGGAAATGGGGATCAGCCCAAGGCATGCCAAGGGCCAATAGACCATCTTATCAAGTCTTGTATCTTGGCTGAACTCCTGAAGGGCATCCAAGGCATTTAGGGTATCCTTTATCTTCATAACTGCATCAATCCTCAATACTAACTTTGCTGGCCCAGATTGCACCATTAAAGGGGTATTTCCATTGCTAGGATATGCCCCCATTGTCTGATATGGGACCCGCACCTATCTCGTAAATGCAGCTGAAAATGAAGCTTGTGGCCACCACCAAACGTTCCTTTTGGCCCATCAAAAATAGCCTGGATTTCGGAATCCCCGTAGAAATAAATGGGAGCGCACCACGCTTGTGCAGCCTTCGCTTCCATTCACTTCTATAAGTCTGACGGAAATAGCCGAGCCAGTGCCTGGTACGCCCTCCTTTACTTTGCTGGCTATGTTTACAGAGGTGGAACCTGCGCCTATCAGACAATGGGGGCATATCGTAGCAATGTACCCCCATTGTCTGAGATGGGAAAAACCCTTGAACTTCCAATTTAGCAGAACCAATTACCTACAGGAAATGTTGCAGTAAACCATGTTTCAACTGGCAAAGTGGTCATGAAGTTAAAGAGGTGGTAAAAGAATAAAAGAAGTTATACTTGTAAGGGGGCGGCAGCACACATGTTACAGTCTGCTATGTGTTTAGATGGTTAAGATTTTAAGTAATGTTTTATGTATTTTCCCCATGCAGGATGGACTGTCGGGGTCGGGATGGTAAATTGTTTGCAATATGTTGGTTATAAAGTAGGATGGTGGTTATTCACTAAGCACTTGTCAGGATAGGAGACACAAAAGAGGGAAAACAACTAGGCCAAAAAGTGGTAGTGATGTCACTAGGAGGCAAAATAGCAGGAAACCCCTAAAAAAGTAAAATTGTGCCCTGATAGTAGAACGCTGTAGTGAATTTAAAGCATACCTGAGTTTTCAAAAATAAGTTTGCACAATGGCTGTCCTTCTTAGTACTATCATAACTGTGAAAGAATAGGTCTTTTTTGTCCCTCCCTAATTTCTTTTTCAGCCTAATTAATTCCCCTCTTCAGCTGCACAGCTAGATGCATTTCTCTCAAAAGCAAGAAGGTGGCTCCCGTCTGTGGAATCTGCCAGCACTGTTCTGCTGTGACATCATTTTCATTACTTCCCCTATGTTTGTTTTCATCTCCGGAGCTCACAGAACAGATAAGGAAGGAGAGATCACACTTATAGAAAAGCAGGACTCTCCTGTTATCTTCAGATGCAGTCTAGAAGCAGTTATTTTATCAGGCTCAGGATCTGAGCTAGCTCTGACATGCTCCTATTCCGCTCTGCTGTCTTCTGTGCCTCTGTTACCAGTTTAGGGATCTTGTCTGACAACAGGCAGTGAACTGCAAATTAGGTGGAAGTGAGACCCCTAGTGGCTATGACTTTACAGCTTTTTTCAGTTGGACGCAGGCATATTTTTTAAATTAAATGATTTAGAAATGTGCTATTTACACCACTCTCTATTAAATGAAATGAAAGTGTGTGAAAGTACAGTGACTCTTTATTGCCACTGCCCCTAAGGTTAGGTTCAAGAAAAAGGGAGGAACAGAGTGGCTCAGAGAAAGGCACGAGTGATCGGAACTAGTCCCAGCACACTATAGGCATGGTGGGTTCGGAGCACGAGTGGGATCTAGTGCAACCAGTCATGGTAGAGCCCCGTAGCTACATCAGGCCTCATACACACTGGCCAGTAGCGGCCATCCTGTTGAATATAAGGTGCTGAGAGACAGACAACTGCCAAGCTTTAAAGGGTTTCTCCTCATACTGCTGATTAGTAGGGGTCCAACACCCGGATAGGTCATAAATACAGGAGAGCTTGGAGAAACCCTTTAAGCCTCATTTAATAAAGTATTAAAGCGTTTGTCTCCCTATTTCCACCCATACAGCCCATCCTATATGAGCCTCTGAGCATTTCATGCTTTGATGCTCTGCCTTTCCCTGCGCTATATCACCTGTAACACATAGCAGTGTTCCTGATGACATCACCGGCACTGATGGGCGGGCTTTATCGATGCTCTACCCGTTTTAAAGGCTAGGGTAGCGCTAAAGCCCGCCCAATAGAGCCGGCGATGTCATCGGGATTATTGCTAGGCGGAAGCCTCCGCCTATCTTACCCATGGAGAGCCCGGTACATCACCAGATCTCCAGAAAAAGCCCTTGCCCTGCACAATTCAGCGAAGGGCAAGGGAGAGCATCTGAGCATAACATCTTATATGTGTTCTATGATCTATTGTGAATATAATATGGGTCTATGAGATTTGCAAATCATTGCATTCTGCTTTTATTTATATTTATGTACATTTTACACAGCGCCCCAACTCTTTTGGAATAGGTGTTGCATTTACTATGAGGGTTCGGTCATACGTTCAGGTCTCCTGATGTAGTTTTGGGAGCAAAAACCAGGAGTGAGTTCAAAGAGAGGAAATGTTGTGTCTTTCCTTTATACTTTCTCTTGTTGTATGATCAGCTTCCAAAACTGCATCAGAAAACCCTGACGTGGCCGTACCTTTAAGTGGGTTGTCTGGTTTCCGATATTGATCTATCCGCAGCGGTATGGAGAGACCACAGCGCTCGTATGAACACTGCATTCTCTTCACTGTTTACATGCTTGCTGTTGACATTGCGGTGTAGAGCAGTGCTTACAGCGTCTCCATCTCATTCACTTGAATGAGACAGAGTGTAACTACAACTGCTCCTTCTCTTCAAGTAAATGGGATGGAGGAGCTGTTATTACACTGCTTGCCGCTGCAATGCTGATGGCGAGCAGATGAACAGTGAAGAGCGCTGCGGTCTTTTCAAACAACTCATTGGTGAAAGGGCAGTTAGTCCGACCCCCACTGATCAAATATTGATGACCTATCCTGAAACCAGACAACCCCTTTAAGAATACAAACAGTGTAAATGTGGCTGTAATAATTTATTTTATTCTCTATTTTCCAGCAGGGAGGGAAAACAGAACTTTCTAAGCTGAAAAAAAGGGAGAGAAATCGAGCAGTGGCCTATAAGAGCCGGCAGAAGCAGACACAGCGAGCTGACACTCTACACCAGGTACAACATTTGTAGCGTGTAGGTTACAATTTCCTGAGACCATTATCCTGAATGTGTATGTGAACATGGCCACCATATGCTCTGCAGTGGATAACATGCTCCATATGCGTACTCTCCTACATGTTAAAATCCAAAATAGGTAAATCTCTCCTTTCCACATAGAAAGTAATGCAGAGTGCCCGCCACACATGTCCCCATAACAGTGTGTGTTCCATCCTGATTGTCATGCCATAACTATGATCTTTCTGATCGAAACACGTTGGTATAAATTATCTATGAAACGTGGAGATAAAATTTTAATTATTTCTACAATAAAGCATCAAGATTTTATTTCCTGTGCTGGAAATATTTTTCTTGGACCCCATAACAGTGTGCCTGCCACAGATCTCCATAACAGTGTGCCTGCCACAGATGTATCCATAACAGTGTGCCTGCCACAGATGTCTCCATAACAGTGTGCCTGCCACAGATGTCTCCATAACAGTGTGCCTGCCACAGATGTCTCCATAACAGTGTGCCTGCCACAGATCCATATAACAGTGTGGCTGCCACAGATCCACATAAGAGTGTGCCTGCCACAGATGTCTCCATAACAGTGTGCCTTCCACAGATCTCCATAATAGTGTGCCTTCCACAGATCCCCATAACAGTGTGCCTGCCACAGATATCTCCATAACAGTGTGCCTGCCACAGATGTCTCCATAACAGTGTGCCTGCCACAGATCTCCATAACAGTGTGCCTGCCACAGATGTCTCCATAACAGTGTGCCTGCTACAGATGTCTCCATAATAGTGTGCCTTCCACAGATCCCCATAACAGTGTGCCTGCCACAGATATCTCCATAACAGTGTGCCTGCCACAGATGTCTCCATAACAGTGTGCCGGCTACAGATGTCTCCATAATAGTGTGCCTTCCACAGATCCCCATAACAGTGTGCCTGCCACAGATATCTCCATAACAGTGTGCCTGCCACAGATGTCTCCATAACAGTGTGCCTGCCACAGATCTCCATAACAGTGTGCCTGCCACAGATGTCTCCATAACAGGGTGCCGGGCACAGATGTCTCCATAACAGTGTGCCTGCCACAGATGTCTCCATAACAGTGTGCCTGCCACAGATGTCTCCATAACAGTGTGCCTGCCACAGATGTCTCCATAACAGTGTGCCTGCTACAGATGTCTCCCTAACAGTGTGCCTGCTACAGATGTCTCCATAACAGTGTGCCTGCCACAGATGTCTCCATAACAGTGTGCCTGCCACAGATCTCCATAACAGTGTGCCTTCCACAGATCCCCATAACAGTGTGCCTGCCACAGATGTCTCCATAACAGTGTGCCTGCCACAGATCTCCATAACAGTGTGCCTTCCACAGATCCCCATAACAGTGTGCCTTCCACAGATCCCCATAACAGTGTGCCTGCCACAGATGTCTCCATAACAGTGTGCCTGCCACAGATGTCTCCATAATAGTGTGCCTGCCACAGATGTCTCCATAACAGTGTGCCTGCCACAGATGTCTCCATAACAGTGTGCCTGCCACAGATCTCCATAACAGTGTGCCTTCCACAGATCCCCATAACAGTGTGCCTGCCACAGATGTCTCCATAACAGTGTGCCTGCCACAGATGTCTCCATAACAGTGTGCCTGCTACAGATTTCTCCATAACAGTGTGTCTGCCACAGATTTCTCCATAACAGTGTGCCTGCCACAGATCCCCATAACAGTGTGCCTGCCACAGATGTCTCCATAATAGTGTGCCTTCCACAGATCGCCATAACAGTGTGCCTGCCACAGATGTCTCCATAATAGTGTGCCTTCCACAGATCCCCATAACAGTGTGCCTGCCACAGATGTCTCCATAACAGTGTGCCTGCCACAGATGTCTCCATAACAGTGTGCCTGCTACAGATGTCTCCATAACAGTGTGCCTGCCACAGATGTCTCCATAACAGTGTGTCTGCCACAGATTTCTCCATAATAGTGTGCCTTCCATAGACCCCCATAACAGTGTGCCTGCCACAGATGTCTCCATAACAGTGTGCCTGCCACAGATGTCTCCATAACAGTGTGCCTGCCACAGATGTCTCCATAACAGTGTGCCTGCCACAGATGTCTTCATAACAGAGTGCCTGCCACGATATTTCCATAAGGGCTCATTCACACGACCTTATGAATGAGTTGCAACCGTTCCGCAATTTTGCGGAACGGGTGTAGACTCATTCATTTCAATGGGGCCGCATGCACACGACCGCTGTTTGTTTCCGCGTCCGTTCCGTTTTTTTTTCACAAATAGGATGCTTCCCCATTCATTTCAATAGGTCCGTCAAAAAATGCGGATGGTCAACCGTTTTTGTTCCGCATCCGTGGTCCGTGTTTTCATTCCGTCAAAAAAATAGTGCATGTCCTATTTTTTTCACGTTTGCGGACAAGGATAGGCATTTTTACAATGGATCTGCCATAAAAATTTGCAGGAGGAGCGGACGCGGAGGCAGGCAACGGTCGTGTGCATGTAGCCTAAAGGTGACTTCACACACGGCAGATTTTGTTTGCAGAACATTTCTGTGACTGCAAATCAGTTCCGTGCATCTGAATGGATCTTGCCAAAATCCATGTACTTGCCGCTAAAACAACCCCATTCAATTGAATGGAACTGACTTCTGTCAGTAGTTTTTCGTGGATCCTATAGACTTCAGTGGGCATGTTTGGTCTGCACCATTGACCAAAGTATTGCATGCTTCTGTGGTTTCACCACTGACACATGTGAGTAAACACATTACAATCAATGCGTCTATGATTCTCTGAATTTGGGGTACTGTATCTACTTATCGGCGTGAGGAGTCTTTTAGACCAGGCAATTCTCCTCTGGAATTTTGGGAAGAAGGGATGCAAATGAGCTCTTAACAAGCTCTGCCTCTGATGCCACCAGATGTATGGTAGCTAGCCTAGAAGTCAATGTTCGAAGAAGAGATAGTACCCCCCAAATCCTGACCTAGGCCTCTCACTCAGTTAAGCCAGTACTCTCTGCTCTGCACTGATGAGGGGCAATCACCCCGAAACAGCTGTCTGCAGATGAGATGCTGGCTTAATTATTATTATCTAAGTTATGTTTCAGGGCCTCTTAAAAGGTTGAATATTGACTTATAGGATAGCTACCTTACATCTGGTGGTATTAGAGGCAGAGCTTATTAAGAGCTCATTTCCATACCTTCTTCTTTGTTTGTCTGATATATGAATGAAGCCTAAATAGGTTTTCGCTACAGGTGATAATTGATCTTACACGTCATTCATTGATAATAACATTTCTTCTCAGCCATATGGCACATAGCAGGCTATTGTTCCATAGATTTTGCCATGCCTGTACAATGCAATGTATTTGGCATTCAATGGCATTTGGTTTGAACTAGAATATGCCACAGCAAGGCCTGCAGTGTCCTGTGATTTACAAGTAACATGGATTAGTGGTACTTTATTGAAATATCCTATCACTAAGCAACACGGAGAAACATGTGGGTGGATATTGCTTGAGCAATGTTCGCTGTCTCATCTTGTTCTGATGCTTTGCAACTATCCAACCATCCACCCCATGGAAAAACCACGAATACTGATGTCATGGAAAGGCTCTCAGGCATAGTATCTGACAGCTCCGACCATCATAGTGTCAGCCATGGGTAAAGTCACTGTTATATATTCAATGGCTCACCCCTCAGAATGCACGGTATGGGTGCTCACTGCCATTGGGCCACACCCTTGCCCAAAAATATAGACTGATAGTGGTTATTTGATTGTGGAGGGAGGGCACTCCTATATCTGGATCAGATAACAGCAGTTCTAGTTAAAAAATATATTTATTTTTGCTTAAAAAATAAATCACAATACATAAAGAATGTATACATGTAAGAATCTTTATGTATAGTGATTTATTTTTTAAGCAAAAATAAATATATTTTTTTAACTAGTACTGCTGTTATCTGATCCAGATATAGGAGTGCCCTCCCTCCACATGGATAAAGTCACGTCATGTCCAATAGGAACATATACCCTATAAGAACTTTAGAACTTATCTTTGTATGTTTGAGATCCCTGGAGGATATAAAGTGCAGCAAAATATACAGTATTGGACTGGGGTGCCTAGGGTCCACTAGTAGAAGGTCATTCTGGGGGCCCACTGTACAGCTACATACAAATATTACTTGCTCACGTGGCGGCAGGCAGCAGCAAGAAGCTACAAGATGATTCATTATGGGGGTCCCTGCAGCGACTTCAAGAAGGCAGGTCTCTGATGAACGAGGATGCTACCTCTGTACCTGCAAGTCACCTCAGCCACCTGATGCATCTGTAATAATAGACTGGGTAGATTGTTAAATAATCTACCCAGGTTTTATATGAAGATAGACTGGTTGAAATGCTGTCTGCTGCCTATCTATATGAAGTGCAGTCACTCTACTGTGTCATGTGCCAGGTGTGCAGGTGTGGGGGTTCAGGGACCCACCTTACTCAGGGGCCCAACAAGGGTTTCATCTGTTCCTCTGTGAGCGGGTCCGAGCCTGAAAATATATGAAGTCCATATAGATTGTTTTATTTCTACTGACAATTTACTGTTTAGAGGTTTTTAAAGGGACATTTCCCCTCTGGACATTTATAGCATATCCATACCTCCCAACTTTTTGGACGGTCAAAGAGGGACACTTATAGTTTATTGCGTGAAAGATCCATTCTTCCTGCATATCGATACACGTCAATGTTTTCCTCTTACGAAATTTTGCAAAAATGATCTGAATATTGAAAGTTCTAAAATCTCAACTGCATTAAGTAATGAGATAATATACAAGGTGGGCTCGAATTTACAGAGAGGAACCAAACAAACACTTTCTGGGTCAATATTGTGAATGTAATAATGCAAATCTGTCCCTCAGATCAAAAAGAGGGACATTAAGGAGCAAAGAGCGACAGAAGGACTTAGGTCAAAAAAAGAGGGACTGTCCCTCAAAGAGAGGGACACTTTGGAGGTCTGCATATCAACACCAAACTCAAATACGCGGCCCCACCTCATGGTCATACTAAATAGAGATTTGGCTGCGCATGCATGACTCTTTCTGTTCACTTCTGTGGGAATTCTGGAAAGTAGCCAAGTAAGTGCACATGGCTATTATCACAACTCCCATAGAAGTGAATGGAGAGAGCCACCCATGCTCAGCCAACTCTACCTTTGCTGAGACCAAGAGAAGAGGGCCCATACTCGAGCTAAGCTTGATCTGCACCTATCAGACATTTATGGCATATCCTGTGGATATGGCTATACATTTCCAGATGAGAACCACCTGTTAAGCTAATTAGCTGATTACCGTATTTTGCATCTTTCCTTTAAAGGAGTTTGAGAAATTAGAGAAAGACAACGCTGCCCTCTGCAAAGAGATTCAGAAGCTGCAACAAGAACAAATCTACTGGACAAAAGTCTTACAGCGACATGAGGAAACCTGTATTTTTCTGTCACCTGACATTATCGTGGAGTTACTCAAGCCAGAGCCGGCATTTTCTTCCAATATGGAGCAATTTACTGACTTTTAAATATCATGGAAGGAGACACATTGTTTCAACACCAAACACCTCTGTGCCGTGTTTATTGCCTTCCTAATGTCAATTTGCTTACCCAACCATGTTTTAAATCTAATATCCATGTCCTTTTTCTAATCGGTCTACTGAATAGTTCAAAACGGACAAATTCAAACTGGTTTTCTAGAACATATCCCCTTAAAGGAAACCCATCATATTGAACAAGGTGTCTGAGCAGCAGATGGCATGTTAGTTTAAATGACTGAAATATTAGTTATACTAAATCTTTTCCCATAAACTATCATATTTTTCACTGTAAGATACACCTGCCCATAAGACGCACCTAGTAAAATAAGATTTTTTTTTCCCATCAGATCTCAGATTAGACCCCCAGTGTTAATCAGACCTCAGCTCAGACTCCCAATGTTACTCAAACCTCAGCTCAGACTCCCAATGTTACTCAAACCTCAGCTCAGACTCCCAATGTTACTCAGACCTCAGCTCAGGGCCCCAATGTTACTCAGACCTCAGAGCCTCAGTCAGACCCCCAATGTCAATCAGCCCCCAATGTTAATAGAACCCAAAATCAGTCCTCAGCTCAGACTCCCAATGTTAATAAGACCCCAATCAGATCTCTAATTAGACCCCCAATGTTAATAAGACCCCCAATTCAGACCTCAAATTAGACCTCCAATGTTAATAGAACCTGAAATCAGTCCTCAGCTTAGATCCCCAGTGTTAATCAGACCTCAGCTAAGACTCCCAATGTTACTCAGACCTCAGCTCAGACTTCCAATGTTACTCAGACCTCAGAGCCCCAGTCAGACTTCCAATGTTAATAAGACCCCCAATTCAGACCTCAAATCAGACCCCTAATGTTAATAAGACCCCCATTCAGACCTCTGATCAGACCCCCAATCAGACCTCAGATCAGATCCCCAATGTTAATAAGACCCCCAATCGGACCTCAGATCAGACCCCCAATATTAATATGACCCTCAAGTTAATGAGAGCTCAGATCAGACAAATAATAAATCAACTCACCTCTCCTGTTCTGGATGCCACGGCTTCTGAGATCCAGCACTCTTCCTGCCCTGCTGTGCGGTAACCTTACCCTGTCACACAGTGTGGGGTCACAGAACACGCCTACGTCCTCATGCTGTGTGAAGGTTGCGGCACTGACAGAAAAAGACCAGAAAGCGGTGACTACGGAGCCCGCACAGGGAGCGCTATATTCACCGATCCCCTTTACCATTGTACTAATAAGCGCTTCAATAATGGAAGCAGTCATTAGTATTCACCCTATAAGATGCACTGATATTTTCCCCCCATTTTGGGGGGGGGGGGGGAATTGAGTGAACCATATCCTACTCTATACCATGCTGATGCACCATATGCATTGCCTGGTGGGGTAAAATGTTTTAGACAAGGGGCATAATGTGTTAAATAAATAAAAGAAACATTACTCACCTTGCTGATCTCCCACTGCTGCTGTTCCAGTGCTTACAGGGTTCTTGCAGGCGTCTACTTCCTGGTCTCAGCAGGACACAGGACATGGCTGGAGCGCTCAGGGGAGCAGTAAGGTGAATAATGTTTCTTTTATCTTTTTAACCCATTCAACCCATTCTCCATTTTTTTTTTTATCCAGCTGGACGATATCTTTTAAGCATAACTAATCTTTATGCTATTTTTCAGAAATAGGAGTGAGATTTATCAAATCTGCTACGCCAGTTTGGTGACATAAAAATGTTGTAAGTTATAACTGCGAGCGACATTTGGTGAGCCTTGCCACTTTCAGACGTGGAGTGAAAAGTAGGCAACAATTACAGATTACAACACTTTTATATCTCATTTATGATGTGGGTCATTTTAAAAAGTCACAAAAAAGTTGCATCTCCACATCAGGTATAACTGTACACTACCTTGCACTTGCTCCAAATACATTATTACTGTGTGCCATTTCATAAATTTGATTCAACCTCACAAAGCAAAGACAAACCTAAATCTGACACTGAAAATTATGCATCCCCCCCCCCAAAAAAAAAAAAATCTTTATACTGTATGGAGTGAATATCCATTTACCCAGTAAGACAGTCCAAATCCCCTGTGTCCCTTCATGCAACCACAGCTAAATGATATAATTCTGGCTGCCTGTAGCCACCACTAGGGGGAGTTTATCACTATAATTAAGCCATCTTCAAGAAACTCACCCATAGTAATGGCAAAAGGTTGTTATAAATTTGCCATTTACGGCCTGTTTCACACTGGCAGCACAGCCTTCCGGCAGGCTGTTTCGGCATAGAATGCAGGGAAGTGGACGGGCAATCAGTGGTATTTGTCTGGCAGTTTCTCGTCATATTTGCTGGATTGAGGATGGATCAGTAAACGCTAGTGTGCAACTAGCCTAACTCCAGCTGTGTGAATGGACATTTGGAGAGAAACTGAGCCCTATCCTTGTGAACCAAATGAATTAGCACAAAATCTTGAACTGATTTAGAAAAAAAAAACACGATTCTATTATTCACAAAATGTTGGACCCATTTAGATAAGGACGATTTAAACCAGTGTCTCTCAACCAAAGTTCATTACATTAGCGTCAGCTTTCTCTGGCAATTGTTTTTACGCAGAATACTGCACCAGCCATGCGCAGTGTCTGAATCTGACCATCAGAACGTATTCTGGATTTATAACACTAAATGTATGAATATCAATATTAAAAATGTAAGCTAAAAAATATGCTAAATTACAGTGTGGTCTCTTTTGCTCTGCACATGTTAAAGAGCATTTGTCAGCATGATCAACCCTTTTAACCCCTTCAGGACCCTGCCATTTTTTGCAAATCTGACATGTGTCACTATGTGGTGATAGCTTTAAAACGCTTTTACTTATCCAAGCCATTCTGAGACTGTTTTCTCGTCACATATTGTACTTCATGACAGTGGTAAATTTTTATCAAAATATTTCATTTTTATCTATTAAAAAAATACCAAATTTACCAAAAATTGGGAAAAATTAGCAATTTTCTAAATTTCTATTTCTCTGCTTTTAAAAACAGATAGTGTTACCTCCTAAAATAGTTATTACTTTACATTTCCCATATGTCTACTTCATGTTTGGATCATTTTGTAAATTACATTTTCTTTTTTGAGGACGTTAGAAGGCTTAGACGTTTAGAAGCACATCTTGAAATTTTTCAGAAGATTTCCAAAACCCACTTTTTTAAGGAGCCGTTCAGGTCGGAAGTCACTTTGTGGCTTACATAATAGAAACCACCCATAAATGGCCCTATTTTAGAAACTACACCCTCAAGGTATTCAAAACTGATTTTACAAACGTTCTTAACCCTTTAGGTGTTCCACAAGAATTGAAGGAAAATGTAGATGTAATTTCAGAATTGTATTTTTTTGACAGATTCCATTTTAATCAATTTTTTTCAGTAACAAAGCAAGGGTTAACAGTCAAACAAAACTCAATATTTATTGCCCTGATTCGTAGTTTACAGAAACACCCCATATGTGGTCGTAAACTGCTGTACGGGCACACAGCAGGGCGCAGAAGGAAAGAAACGCCATATGGTTTTTGGAGGACAGATTTCACTGGGATAATTTTAAGTTGCCATGTCACATTTGAAGACCCCCCTGATGCACCCCTAGAGTAGAAACTCCAAAAAAAGACCCCATTTTGGAAACTATGGGATAAGGTGGCAATTTTTTTTGTACTATTTTAGGGTACATATGATTTTTGGTTGCTGTATATTACACTTTTTGTGAGGCAAGGTAGCGAAAAATAGCTGTTTTGGCACCGTTTTTGCTTTTAGCTATTTACAATGTTCATCTGACAGGTTAGATCATGTGGTATTTTAATAGAGCAGATTGTTACGGACGCGACAATACCAAATATGACTAGTTTTTTGGTTGTTTGTTTCAGTTTTACACAGGGCTTTTTTTCTCAGAGAAAAGGTGGTGGAACTCACATCCCCTCCCCTGGCCACGCCCCTACCCACCCCTAGGACTGCCCCCTAAAACTGCCCCTTTAGAGAACAGGGATGCAAGTAAAAATTGGGGAGGCTTTAAAAGTAAATGTATGGAATTAAATAAAAAGCAATACAGTAAAATGTGCAAAAAAATTGGAGAGACTGCCCAGCAAAGAGTGCCCAGGAAAGAGACTGCCCAGGAAAGAGAGTGCCCAGCAAACAGTGCCCAGCAAACAGTGCCCAGGAAAGAGAGTGCCCAACCCAGTCAGGAGACCACCCAGCACAACCTCATTGAGCATTTTATTTTTTTAACACACAGACCTGGCCTGGGGCTAGTGAGGAGTAGGAAGACAGCCTGACAGGCTACTTACCGCCACCATTCACATCAGACTCACCGCGATCTACCACACAGCACTGAGGGGCGGGGCAGAGCCGCGGAGTACAGATTACTCCGCCCACCGCCCTCGCAAGCTCTATTCGTTCCCTCATGGCAGACAGACTGACAGAGGAGCAGAAGTAGGAGCCGCCCAGGACTACAAGAGGGGTGATAAAGGGCAGCCCTGCCTCGTCCCACTGTGACGGCGAAAAGGCGATGACAGAAAACCAGGTAGAGATATTTGTGCCTTCGGGCAGTGATATATACAGTCCAGGAACGTATTAAACCGTCCAGTGAGCCCAAAAGCTTCTAGTGCTCTCCGTAGCCATCTCCAGTTGACATTGTCAAAAGCCTTTTCCGCGTCCACAGAGAGAAGGGCAGGGCACGTCGTCCCCTCCTTGCCATGGAACAGGTAATCCTGCACCGCCAGTACCGTTCTGATATTCTTAACGGCTGCCCTACCTTTAGTGAAGCCTACCTGATGTGGACCGATTAAGAAAGGCATACACTCTGCTAATCTATTGGTCATGATTTTGGTCAAGATTTTTAAATCTTGATTGATCAGGGAGATGGGACGATAAGATCCCATCTGTGAAACATCTTTACCGGGTTTTGGAATAAGTTTAATATGTGCTAGTTCCCCGACGCCATAATAGAACTTCCATTCAAACAGGCGTTAAATAGCTCGGAGAGAAGTTGGGAAACCTCCCCATGCATGGCTTTATAAAATTCAGCTGTATAGCCGTCAGGCAGGGCCCGCGTGTCCTATAAGCGGACTAGGCCGCCGCGTAGAGCGCCCCTTGGCAAGGGGCGCTGCTAGGAGCGCCGGCCCTGCCTCATGCTGCAGCCGCCCGAGCGCTCTGACGGCTGCAGACGGCTGCAGCACTGCCCGGGCTGGCGCGTCCATGAGGACGCACCGCCCGGGCTCAGCAAGAGGAGAGGAGCTGACAGGAGGGAAGCGCTCAGCGCTCCCTCCTGTCAGTCCATTGTAGCGCGGCCGAGCTCTTTATGGCCCCGGGTACAGGGAGCATCTGTCTCCTGTACCCGGCCGGACTGACATGAAGTGCGCACACAGTGTGCACTTCCTGTCAGTCCGTCAGGGTACAGGAAACTAAAGCTCCTGTACCCCTGGACCATAAAGAGCTCGGCCACGCTACACTGGAGGAGGGGGAGAATGACAAGAGTGGGGGAAGAAGAATGACAAAGGGGGGAGAGAATGACAAGAGGGGGGGAGAATGATAGGGGGGGGGGAAGAATGACAAGGGGGGGGGAGGAAGAATGACAAAGGAGGGGGGGTGAAGAATGACAAGGGGGGGAGGAAGAATGACAAAGAGGGGGGGTGAAGAATGACAAAGGGGGGGAAGAATGACAAAGGAGGGGGGGGTGAAGAATGATAAGGGGGGGGGGGGCGGCAAACTTTTCTTTTGCCTAGGGCGGCAAAAATCCTTGCACCGGCCCTGCCGTCAGGGCCTAGCACTTTACCATTACTGAGGGCCTTAATAGTACCCTGAACCTCCTCCACAGATAAAGGACCATTAAGCTTGACCAGCATATCTTCTGTAACCTGCGGGAGGGAGACCTTGCTTATCAGCATCCTCTGCTCTGGATGAGTCATACTCATCTTGTGAGTACAATGATGCAAAGTATTGGCCAAAAGAGGTCACTATATCCTTAGGATCAGTGAGTGTTCTGTCGTTACCATCTGTGATTGCTCTAATGGCCTGGCTAAATTTCGGTGACTTGATCAGGTTGGCCAGTAGCTTCCCCGCCTTGTTTCCAAACCGAAACAGCTTTGCTGAGTGATAATTCAAATGGATTTTCATCTGCATCTCCAAATTATGATCATACGTATGTTTTGCTGTGACCCATCTAACCTTGTTCCCCTCAGTGGGTGATGCCAGGAATGAAGTATAAGTGGTACGGACCTCAGCGGAAGCGTTGTGGAGTCACTGCCATATCTTTTTCTTTTTTGCTGCCATATAACTGATTATGCGTCCCCGGAGTACCGCCTTTGCCGTATCCCAGAGGAGACTAGGGTTATCTTTATGTTCCGCATTATCCCCTAGAAACTCCCACCACCAGCCTTTCATCAGATCAATAAATTCACTATCCTGGGACAAGTAATTGGCATACGCCACACATAGTCTGTGCCTTTACGAACCTGCTCTGCCAACGTAATATATACCGGTGCGTGGTCCGATATCACCATGTCTGCAATCTCCACTTGTTTCGGGTTTTTTAGGAGACGCTGTGAAGTCAGTGAATAGTCGATATGGGACCACGAACCGTGCACATGGGAAAAGTGGGTAAATTCCCTGTCTACCGGGTGCATAAATCTCCAGGCATCCGTCAGTCCTGTGGAGTTTAGAAAGGGTGCAATAGAATATCTCTCTCTAGTAGATTGTTGTCTACACTGATGTGGGACTTGAGGACATTTGCGGTCTTCTATTATGTCATGAACAGAGTTAAGATCTCCCATTACCAGGACCTGATCACCTCCACAGTTAACAAGTTCCTTTTCCAAGTCTCTGAAAAAGGAGGCTTGGTCCGTATTGGGCCCATATACGTTTATGATATTCAAGTGACCCACATCAGTGTGAAGTTGGACATGTGAGATCCTTCCCTCATTATCACTGACTGATTTAATAACCTCATGACGCACCCTTTTGTGAATGAGTGTGATTACCCCTGCTGTCTTACTCACCAAAGGAGAGCCCAGGACCCGACCCACCCACATACGCTGCATACGCCACATATCTACGTCTTCCAAATGCGTCTCCTGCAGCAATGCAATGTCAACATTTAATTTCTTAAGATGTTTTAGAACCATCATTCTCTTTTGAGGGGCTCTGAGTCCCTTAACATTCCACGATATGATTTTCATGTAATGTCACATGGCAGTGTTATGCTGCAGAGATTCACATCAGTAGGCCAAGAGGCGGAGCCAAGTAACATAAGAGAGGCATGACCCAAAAGTTCCACACGACCGATATCAAATTCCCCAACAACTTTCCCCCTCCCAAACAAAAACTAGAACAAAACAATAAGCTGAAAGCATAATTGTCAATCCGTAAATCCTCGCTCTAGACTTCACTTCTTTCGCATTGAACTGGCGGTGACATTCGGACATTGTCACGCCAGATTCCATCTCTTCTCTATCTTGAGAGGCTCCTATCACCCGTATAGTGAACAGGACTGATCTCCCTCTCCCATCCATATTATCAAACTACCAGACATATCAAGAACCATACATTTCAAGATATAAACATGCCAACCTATTCGTTGCAGTTAGAACAGATAAACATACAACCTGAGGCCCTTAGGGTATAGTATCGAATCGTCCTAGGAGACCGAGGACATTGTCGGTCAGTCCCAGTCCATGGCAGGAGATTGACTAGAGTTAAGTCCACGTTTGCGGGGAGATGAATCCGACACTTTACCCCCACCTATCTTCCCTCCGCGTCCTCTCCTTGGTGATGGGTGCCCTCTAGAGGCCAGGTCTCCTCCTGAGTCCCCTGCTCGGTCTTCCTCGTACAAGGCTTCTTGCGCTTCATTAGGTGACATATAGGTGTCAAACTGTCCCTGCGACTTGAAGATGCGTAAAATAGCAGGGTACATGAGGGACTTTGCACTAACTGTTTTTTTTTTGGCCACTTCCATGGAAAAGTCTCAAAAAGCAAGATTCTATAGCCACGAATCCTAAGTGGTTAGTTCAGGCGTCTGTATGCTCCAACTCGCATATTCGCGAGGATTGCAGCGCAACATTCTGCTGTAGTTGTCTCATAGTGGCCGCGACGGTGGTTTCCAGCGTGGCTTTGATGTCAGGGGCAAGAAGCTGTGCTACCGCCATCGCTATCTCTTTGCAGGAGAGCTCGGTCCCCACCATCTGCCGTAGTTGCAGGTCCTGAGAGGTCTGTGAGTCCGACAAGGGTGCCACCGGGGATTGCCATCACTAGGTTGTGGGGGCTGAGAGGAAGAGCGAGTCGCTCTGTGCTTGCCCTCCGCCATCTTGACCGCCGGCTGCCGCTGCACCTCACGTGGCGGGAGAGGTAACTCAGTATTTGGGGAGCCAAATAGAGTATTCTGGAGAATTTATTATTTTCCCTTATAACATGGTTATAAGGGAAAATATTAGCATTCTTAATAAAGAATGCTTAGTTAAATGAAGATGAAGGGGTTAAAAATAAAAAACTTAACTTACCTTTGCCACTTGATCGCATAGTTGCGATCTGTCATCTCTCTTCATGCTTTAACTAACAGCTAAAGGACCTGTGATGACGTCACATCACATGGTCCAATCACATGGTCCATCACCATGGTAAGATGGACCATGTGATTGGACCATGTGATGTGACGTCATCACAGGTCCTTAAGCTGGACCCCGCACCCGGCATGATCCCGCACGTGCCTCGGTCAGCGCTGACTTTGGCAGTGTGAGGGTTAATGAGCAGGGGTTCGGCTATCAGTGACTGCTGAACCCCTGCCACTGATCGGGCGGGTGCAGCTGCTGCACGATCAGCCCGCCATACATGTACGACGCTGGTCCTTAACCTCTTAAGGACACAGGACGTACCCGCACGTCCTGTGTCCGGTCTTTAAAAATGGCGCCCGCTCCTGCTCCATGCGGGCGCCTTAGCCGGGTGTGTCCGCATGGTTCTTGTAGCAGACACCCGCGGCAAATGTCCGCGACCGGCAGCGATGCCGATCATGGACATTTAACCCCTCAGATGCCGTGGTCAATCCTGACCACGGCATCTGAGTGCGCACAAACCGAAAGTTTTACTTTCGGTTTACGCTCCGTCTCCCCCGTGTGGCGATCGGAGGAGCCGGAGCGCGCCTGTAGTAGCCTGGGTTTCTATGAATGAAACCCATGCAGCTCTGTAGTATTTCCTATTGAGCCTTGCCTGTAATAGGCTTCATAGGAAATATGCGATTTTTTCATACATTCCAATGCTATTGCATTGGAATGTATGATAATCGCAATCAAGTGATTGTAAGTTATAGTTCCCTATGGGAACTATATAAATGTGTACAAAAAAAAAAAAGTTTAAAAAAAATAATAAAAAAAACATAAAAGTTCAAATCACCCCCCTTTTGCTAAAAAAAAAAAAAAATACACATCATGGGTGTCGCAATGTGCGAAAACGCCCATACTATAAAAATATAAAACAAATTCCCCAAACGTCAAACAGCAAAACTGAAAAAAGCGTCGAAATGGCGGATTCGCCATTTTTGGTCGCTTAATTTTCCACAAAAAATTACATAAAAGGTGATCAAAAGGTCATACACACCCCAAAATGGTATCAATAAAAAGATAAGATTATGATGCAAAAAATCAGTCCCCATACAGCTCTGTACATATAATTCCAGAAAAATTTTTGGGGTCAAAACATGGTGACAAAAAAGTTTTTTGAATTTTGACTTTTGAATTTTTTTTTCACTATCAAAACGCAAGAAAACCTATACATATAGGGTATCGCCGGATTCGTACTGACCTGTAGAGTAAAAGTAATCGGTGGTCAGCTTTATCGCACATCGAACGTCGGAATTTTAAAACCCGCAAAACTGTGGTGGAATTGCTTTTTTTTTGCAATTTCACCCCATTTGGAATTTGTTTCCCGCTTACCACTACATCATATGCAATATTAAATGGTGTCGTTGGAAAGTACAACTTGTCATGCAAAAAACAAGCCCTCATATGGCTATGTGAACTGAAAAATAAAAAAGTTATGGCTCTGGGAAGGCAGGGAGCGCAAAACGAAAACACAAAAAAAAAAAAAAACTCCAGTCCTTAAGGGGTTAAGTGACGTCCACCAGCGCCGTACATGTACGGCGCGGGTCCCTATGAGGTTAAACCAGATATACTGCCTGGTAGGGTTGATCATGCCGATTAAAACGATACATTTCTTTTGTCTGTATGATGAAGGGCCGCAGAGAGTTGCATATGCAAAGTATCACGTTTTAGCACCAAGGGGCTGTCCAGAGTCCTTGGAGGACTGCTTTTGCAACGTCCCTGTACTCTAAAAGAAAAAAAACTTGCAGCATCCAGGCCGTAGTAAAATTCTTCCACGTTTATTAATTGCTTTAAAAATCCATATGGCAGATAAGAATCACAAAGCGGTCAATGCGTTTTGACGTGTTGTCTTAATCATGACCTTATCACTGTACTCCGTACACTCATCCCTCCACTTGTGTGCAGACAACATTACAAAAGCAGTGCTCCAAGGACTCTGGCTGGCTCCTTGGTGCTTTAACTTGCTAATTTGCATATAAATAAAAACACATATCTCTGCAGCTGTTTAACAAAGAGACAAAATAAAGTATGCCTTGTTTAATAGGGTCAATCATGCTGATAGATTCTCTTTAGCCTCTTAAGGACACAGGACGTACATGTACGTCCTGTGTCTGGTCTTTAAAGATAGCGCCCGCTCCTGCTCCATGCGGGCGCCTTAGCCGCGGGTGTCCGCATGGTTCCTGTAGTAGACACCCGCGGCTAATGTCCGCGACCGGCAGCGATAGGAAGTTAGGGAAGTTCTGAAAATACCCGAGCACAGTGCCATAGCGGTGAATGGAGAGCGCACTGTGCAATCACGGTCACCTTTCTATTCATCGCTATGGGACTGTGGGAAATAGCCAAGGCAGTGTCCGCATTGACAGCTATTTTCAGAATTCACATAGCAGTGAATGGAGGGTGGCCACACTTGCGCGGTGTTCTTTGGGGGAGCCTGTTCTGGGACCCGCATCTATCTGACATTGGTGGCATATCCTAGCGATGTGTTCTTTCATTCGGATGTCTCATGCCCAATTAGAACATATGAACATCATAGAGGGGTCCCACACTCAGTGGAAATAAGTGGCCAAGCACACTTCCCCCTGCTATAACAGGTGATCGCTGCAGCAACAAGCCAGCTCTGTTTTATTCGTGTTTGTTTTTATATTTCTTTTTATTGAGTTTTATAAATATACAAAAACAAAATATGGAGGACTAGCTAGTCGCCATCTCCTACAGACATCAAATGCAGGATTTCAATCATGGTTAACATAAACAATGGTAACCAACACAGATAAAGAAAAGGCCCCCACAGAAACTCCCTCCCTCACTGCCATATCATGTTGGTTCAAACACTGTCCACCGTGCCATCCTCCTATCTCAAGATCCCCCTTTACTGCTACCCTTGATGGGATCACAATAGATCTTACCTACCAAAAAAACAGACATCCTCGTCCCCTATCATAGAACCTTCAAGGCCCCCACTCTGCCACGAATGTCTCATTTTAGGCTAAAAATATATTTTTTCAATTGATCTTTATTAAAAATATTGAGCTGTTCTGTCACAAAGGGTTAACTGTTTGTTTAGCTGTGTGCATCCTAATAACTCTTATCTCTAATTTACTAAGGGCTCTTTCACACTTGCGTTCTGAGGATCCGGCGGGCACTTCCATCCCGCCGGATCCGTCAGAACGCAAGTGGACTGACAGCATTTGAAGACTGATCAGTTTCCTGATCAGTCTTCAACATGCTTTCACTGTTACCATGGCAGCCAGGACGCTACTGGAGTCCTGGCTGCCATGGTACTCAGCAGCAGTGTACTTACCTGCGCTGCGGCCGCCGGCGCTCCTAATGACGTCACAGGTCCGGGCGGCGCATAGATCAATGCGCCGCCTGGACCTGTGATGTCATAATGGAGCGCCCGGCATGCCGCAGCGCAGGTAAGTACACTGCTGCGTTGTACTTACCATGGCAGCCAGGACTCCAGTAGCGTCCTGGCTGCCATGGTAACCGATCAGAGCCCCAGCTTACACTGGGGCGCCGATCGGAACGGCTGCTGCGCATGTGCAGCACTAAACGTCGGATCCGGCGATGCGCCGAATCGACGTTTAGCTTAATGCCGGATCCGGATTACTGCACTTCAATGGGCATTAATTCTGGATCCGGCATTGCGGCATGTCTTCCGGCTTTTTGGACGGAGACAAATCCACAGCATGCTGGGCTTTTGTCAACGTCCAAAAAACGTTCACATACTGAACTGATGCATCCTGAACGGATTTCTCTCCATTCAGGATGCATTGGGATTATCCTGATCAGTTTCTTTCCGTCCTAGAGCCCCGAGGACGGAACTCTAGGACGGAAAGAAACAACGCTAGTGTGAAAGAAGCCTAAGATGTCATAAACACTTATTTAATGGCTGTATTACACCAACAGATTATCTGACAGATAGGGCAGCGGGCTCGAATGTTTCGTCCGATCGTCTGTGCGATGCGATAATATTCCTGCAGCCGCAGATTAATCGTAACTCCGGAGTCTTCTTGTAGTTAAATTTCGCAAGCTGGGGGTCTTACTACGCCAGACGCGTTTCGGGACCTTCACGTCCCTTCCTCAGTGGCTAAGCCCCCATGGCGTCCCCATGGTTTTTTATAGTCTCTGGATTTTATTACAGCACATTAAAAACTTGAACTGGATCATCCTGGATCCGGATCTCTCTGATGGGTTCCATAAATAACAGTGTGTTGGTGAAGAATAAAATAGAAATATGAGTAAACAAGTTTTTTTATAAAAACCGCACAGCCAATATAAATAAAAATAAGAATCCATAAAAGATATTATAAAATCACATTTTTATTTAAAAAGAATAAAATAAAAAATATTAAAAAAAATTTGTTTACATTGTCATAAACACTTATTTAATGGCTGTATTATACCAACAGATTATCTGACAGATTTTATGACTAATCATTGTTCAGATTGTAAAAAATACAGGTTTTGGAAATAATATATGCATTATGTTGCATTATATTTTATAGATTATGAGGCATTTATTTGTGTGAATCAGAGACGGGTAGGTGACTGTATGCATTAGTAATGAGTATATATGGAAAAGGACAGGCACTCCAGCTCTGGATCAAACTGGAAAAAATTTATTTACACTCTTTGAATTCGTACAGTGTACACAATTTTTTTTTTTAAACTCAGAATAACAGGTGAAAGGTGCAGAAGCAAATGAGACGACCGTAGGTTATAGTCCGTCCATTTGCCTGTCCATCAATCCCCTGTATCGAGATGTACACATATATAAAATATCCTTATAGTATAACTCCAACACTAAGCACCTAAGAATTAATGTTATAATATATATGACCTGTTAATTACTAATAGACATCCAATATATAAATATATAGATATATCAGCAATTAATATCTAATATTTCATTCCCAAAAAAAAAAAAATTAGCAGCGGTATTGTTGACTAAATGATTCAGTCCATCTAAAATAGCCAAAGCACAGAAAAATTAATTAATTAATAACTGTATCAGTCCATCCAGAGAGTAAATATTAATCATGGTTAATATATTTCATTGTCCCATCCAGGAGGATTAATAGTTAACTGTAAAATGTCATGACATCAATATTTCATCCAAAAATCCAGCATTCCATCCAGGAAAAATGTTAATAGTAGCTGTAGAATCCACTTATAAATATGTGCCGCTTCTATAGTGCATCTGTCTTTATATAATCAGCAGAGTTGGTGTTTTATTCAACAGCAAAAAAAAATAAAATATCAGTCTACGATATTTTATCTAAACACCGAGAGATGAAAACAAGCGTTCGTACCGATTCATATATCCTGCATAGAATAGCACACTGCGATAAAGAATTGCGATGAAAAATTCTTAAGCGCACCTCATTAATAAGATACAGTCCTACCCGCTCAGAAGAGTGTCCCTTTGTTGCGGCAGTGTGGGATTCAGTTCACTGTCGCTGCGCCGCTCCCTGCTACAGTTACCCTCAGTGGCGTCCCACGTGGGTTTACACGAAGCGTCTTACCTAGGGAGCGCGCGGTCTGCAGCGGGCTCGAATGTTTCGTCCGATCGTCTGTGCGATGCGATAATATTCCTGCGGCCGCAGATTAATCGTAACTCCGGAGTCTTCTTGTAGTTAAATTTCACAAGCTGGGGGTCTTACTACGCCAGACGCGTTTCGGGACCTTCACGTCCCTTCCTCAGTGGCTAACCCCCATGGCGTCCCCATGGTTTTTTATAGTCTCTGGATTTTATTACAGCACATTAAAAAACTTGAACTGGATCATCCTGGATCCGGATCTCTCTGATGGGTTCCATAAAAAACAGTGTGTTGGTGAAGAATAAAATAGAAATATGAGTAAACAAGTTTTTTTCTAAAACCGCACAGCCAATATAAATATAAGAATCCATAAAAGATATTATAAAATCACATTTTTATTTAAAAAGAATAAAATTAAAAATATTTAAAAAAAATGTTTACATTGTCATAAACACTTATTTAATGGCTGTATTACACCAACAGATTATCTGACAGATTTTATGACTAATCATTGTTCAGATTGTAAAAAATACAGGTTTTGGAAATAATATATGCATTATGTTGCATTATATTTTATAGATTATGAGGCATTTATTTGTGTGAATCAGAGACGGGTATGTGACTGTATGCATTAGTATGTATCTAGCTCCTTTTGACTTACTCTGATTCTCCTGGATAAAGGCCTTGTAGGATCCTGTATCTCTTACATATGCTGATTGGCAGAGAACGAAAGGCACCCAAAATGTGTCAATAGGGGATAAGTGTAATAAAATGCTAAAATAGCTAGTTGATCAAGATTTAGTTTCTGGGCAGGCCCACAGACTCTCAGATAACTGATATGGGGCGTTGAGATGGATAGGGGTTGAGTGCCTTCAAGAAATAAAAGATCCATGCTTTGGGGTATATGGGGGAAGCTGGAGGAGGCTGGGAGAAACTTGGAAGGGGACAGGAGAGGAGACTGGTGGACAGATCTAAAAAGGCCACGTGTGGTAAATATGTATTGTAAGGTTTAAAGAGTTGTCTGTATAAGTTTTGTCATCTTGGACTGGTGAAGTAGTTAGAATTATTGTTATGTGTGTATGCTTTCTTGAACCTGTGCAGCTCCCTACCTATGTGCCAAGGGACGACTAAGTCGGAGAAGGGGATCCTTCCGCGAGAAAAAATACAAATACAGTGGCAGAATATGGATTGATAATTTATCATTATAATCTACTAAGTTTTTATAGGTAGATATAACAAACAGACATGTACTGTCTCCATCCCGGCCAAAATGCCGTCCTATTTGTGGGTAGGTGACATTCATTGTAATGTTCCGACCCACCTATCATCGTAGTGTAAGATCCATTGAACCCAAAGAGGATCCTATATAAAAGCCTAGGATCCTTTGGATATGAAACTAGCATTGGCAACATGAGTATAAATATGTTGCCATTAAGATACCGCGTAATGGAGGGGAAGGTCCCTTTATTTGGATCCTCCCTCGCAACATTCCAATTACAGGTGAAAGCCCCGATCGAAAGTGCGTCCTGCAAGGACCTGCGGTCATGTGATGCGTCACATGACCGCCGGGAGTGACGTCACGGCCCATGTGATCGGGGCAAATGCTAGTTCCGCCCGCCACAGGTGCCTTTAAAACCGGCATCACATGCGGACGCAAGGGACCGCTGCCATACGCTGCCGGGCTTTGTGTCATATGGACCTTATGACCCCACTCACCAGACGACAGGCTTGATCGGAGCCTCAACATAAGTTAAGTCACCTGGTTCTTGCTAATACGCACCGTTGAGCGTTTTATCTCTTCATCGTATTTGATGTTTATCTCCCCTGATGAACTGGCCGGCTGGCCAGGGAAACGCGTCGGGTGTTAGGTCTGAGATGACAAAAGGGAGGACAACTGTGCAGTTGCCTCTCTGGTCTGTGGTTGAAGACTGAGTGATTCTAACTCAGTGTATTTTATTGGGATCACTGAAGCCGCCTAGGAGAGGGCCTCCTCACCCCCTTCTTCCTATTTCAAGACGAAACTGGGCAGTCCTGTTAGAGGTGTTATAGGTGGAGGAATTTAACCTATAGGGAAAGATTTGAGGGCTATAGTCTCAGTCTTCCTCCCTTGTTCCTCCCCGCCCTATCCATAGCTGCTCCTCCAGGCTAATTCAATTCCCACATTGTGATTGCACATCTCACCTGAAATATATTTTTTAGGCTTTTACGAAACGACATTAAAAGTTATGTTTTAGGCACCTTGTTTAGTTTGAAATTGGTCTCCGCACGAAGGTGTCATTAGTAGAATTACATTCATAGGCCCCTAGGGGTTAATAGATTATGTGTGTATAAGTCTCTCTCTCTGTATTATTTATTTCTTTTTGTTTCACTGTAACTCCATTTTTACTCATCAATAATAACTATGGTATAAATTTTACACATAATACAATATATCTTTATGTATCCGTTCACTTTTGTGTCTCATTTATTGCATCCAACCCCGAATCAGACCCAGTAAGAGGGTGTATTGTATATAGTATATCTATATATAATAATTTCTTACAAGATGGCCAATTACACACACAGATCTTTTGTTATACACACCAACTTTTGTTCTGATTAGACAAAAATTGGTCAGATAATCTGTTGGTGGAAAGCCACATTCTTATCAGTAAGATTACGACTGAGCTTTGATGAGTGTTTATAATGTTAGCGATCAGATGAGCTGGCTGATAAAGCAGAAAGAAAATTCAGTTCCTGCTACTAGAGCATCTCAGCCTTGTACAGAAAAAAGGCTCCATATTTTTAATAAAGGCCAATTAAAAAAAAAATGATTTTTAGCTCAAAATGAGTGCATTGAAGTAATAATAAAATTTTGCCCCCAAAGGTGTACATAGCCTTTAAAGCTCCATGTATATATCACCTCACTTTTGAAAACATCACAAAGCCCCAGCTCTGAAATGTGGCACCATATATATGTATTATATTTAACGTCTAGCCTAATTAATTCTACCTCTTTTAGAATGGAAGTCAATTCAATACTTTAGGATTTTAGCTTTTGATGTTCTCTACTATCCAATACTCCACCTTAGTGCTGATGCTTTTAATAAACCTTTCTCCTTTCCCCTTTTTATTGTATATTTTTGGAACATTCTTAATCTTTTTGGAAGTTCTGTAATCTATATAATCCCCTCTCTCAGTTTTCCATGAGTGCATACTTTCCAACGACTAAGACACAAAGCCTCCTCCAAACCCACAGCATACCTCAAACGTCATCAACCAACCACTTACACACCCTGCACCATGATAAGAACTTTCCAACTTATTAGACAATCATTGAAAATCGTTAGGCCAAAAAATATCTTGTACAATGTTATTTTTGCCTGTAGTCTGGATCAAATATTAAGACTTATTATATAAGTTGCCAGAATGAGCTCATCCATATACAGACAAGCAAGCCCAGTGCCATGATGAAAGGGATGAACTAATACATTCTAAAATATTTTTAAAACTATGGCTGTACAAAAATTTCAAATGCCCTCTTGGATTCCATGGTTCTCCTGTTCCCGGCAGCTCTCTGCATCCTGGTCCAGGAATGACTTGTTGACACAGGGGCATGTGACCTGCTACATCCAGTCTGTGTATAAAGGGGCTTCCCTGACTCTGACTCGTCAAATGACATTTGGAGAGAAAAAAAGGATTGAGCATGATGAATCTTATCCACCAAGTAATAAGAGGTGCCTGGAAGTGGCTTTCTCCCTTCTCTCCAAAAAAAATCTACACAGCTAATTAATGAAACAAAATGACTTTCTGGAGGGACATATTAATTACTGGAATTATTTCCCCGAAAAATATATCCCACTTTACCAGCGTCAGTTCTCCTGAACCTCTAATTTGAAGTAGTACATTGGAGGTTTAGATGGGGGATTAGAATTGGTCTCTAATTAGAAAATTTACGTATATAGTCTCCAAGGATCTACATTTACATGGAAAACATGGATGGGATAAAATAGGGTCAACCAAATCATATCATTTGGGTAACAAATAGGCTTGCTGGCTGGAGGACCCAGTATTAGACATGTTATCTTTTTTCCTACTTCTCCTTTACTTTTTTCTGCCTTCTTTTTTTCTCTTTTCTATTTCCATGATACAGGATAGTCCCAAGTATTCTGCATATTTATGTTGATATATTTGGTATAGTGTGTATTTTCTTTTTATTTCTTTGCTGTTTTTTCTATTGTACAGCATGTATGTTATAAGTGTTACCCAGGTCTGTCTCCCACCGAATGTGCCTGGTGGATCAACAAAAGTTTTTATTATTGAGTAAAAGTTAAATCTCATTGGGGTGATTTATGAGAATTGGTATAAAGAAAAACGGTCTTACTTGCCCATGGGAACCAATCAGATTTCACCTATAATTTTTACAGTTTTTTTTAAATCACTATTCATAAATTACCAGACTAAGGCCCCTTTCACACGGGCGAGTTTTCCGCGCGGGTGAAATGCGTGAGGTGGACGCATTGCACCCGCACTGAATCCGGACCCATTCATTTCTATGGGGCTGTGCACATGAGCGGTGATTTTCACGCATCACTTCTGCGTTGCGTGAAAATCGCAGCATGCTCCAGTTTCTGCGTTTTTCACGCAACGCAGGCCCCATAGGCTGCGGGAAAATCGCAAGCATCCGCAAGCAAGTGCGGATGCAGTGCGATTTTCCTGCATGGTTGCTAAGAGACGGGACCCGATCTCTATTATTTTCCCTTATAACATGGTTATAAGGGAAAATAATAGCATTCTAAATAAAGAATGCTTTGTGAAATGTGGATTAAGTGGTTAAAAATAAAAAACTTAACTTACCTTAGCCACTTGATCGCGTAGTTGGCGATCTGTCTTCTCTCTTCAAGCTTTAGCTACCAGCTAAAGGACCTGTGGTGACGTCACATCACATGGTCCAATCACATGGTCCATCACAGGTCCTTTAGACTACAGCTAATGCTTCAAAAAGAGAGGAGAGATCACCGAATAACGCGATCGAGTGGCTAAGGTAAGTTAAGTTTTTTTATTTTTAACCCCTTAATCCGCATTCTACAAAGCATTCTTTAGTGAGAATACTTCTATTTTCCCTTATAACCATGTTATAAGGGAAAATAATAAATTCTCCAGAATACTCAACCCGAAACCGGACTTCAAACGTGACACCCGTGTGAAAGAGGCCTAAGGCCTCATGCCCACGACTGTTGTGTGTTTTGAGGTCCGCAAATTGCGGATCCGCAAAACACGGATGGCATACGTGTGCGTTCCGCAATTTTCAGAACGGACCGGGCGGCCCATTATACAGATCCCTATTCTTGTCCGCAAAGCTGGGGGTCCTACCAAAGAGGACAACGTAATTACATTAAAAAAACATTTTTATTGACATGTATATTGCAAAAATACTTAATTTGACATGTCCTACTTATTATCTAGTTATACTTTTCATGTGATAACCACTTGAAGAGGTTATACCGTGTTTGTAATTTTTCTTATTCGTAATATTGAGAAATTAGCATGAAAGAGCATATATACACCACAACTTGAATGGATCAGAAAACCCATTTGCTATTGTACGATTTTTACCTTGTATCTCCCTTTTTGTTGTAAAAATTTGAAACACTTTTAATAATAATAATAATAAAATACAACCTATCATAGAGAGCACGGACGGAGAGGTCACAACCTTAGTGAAAAAAAATGACCAGCCTATTATAATGGCCTATTACCACTATATATATTTCATTACAATATGTATGATATATTGCTGTGAAGTCTGGTCATGTGTACAGAAACAGTGCCACCCTATTCCATAGGTTGTTGGTGGTATTACAATTCAGTTTCACTTAAATTAATTGAGCTGCAATACCACACACAACCTGTGGGCTGGTGTGGTGCTGTATTTGGCAGAAAGTAGTTTTTCTAATCCTTGACAATCCCTTGCCCCTAAAAAACAAACAAAAAAAACCCTCATTAACCTGATGTGATACCTGAGGCCTTTGACCACAGTGGTCACAGGACCAATCCACTTCCTGCTCCTGTGGGGGCTGGTAGCAGCCAGAAACAGGGCAGCAACGTGGGCATGGTGGGACTGAGAATAGGCGAATGTGTTTTTTTTTTTTTTTTTTTTTTTATAGGGCACATATAATACCTATAGGGGCTGTTGGGCGGAAGACAATGGGGAAAATTTAAAAAGTCCTGCACTCCAGAATTCTGACTTCAAAAAAGTTGCAAAATAGGGTATTTGCAAATTTTCAGGCTGACTTGCAAAAAATATATTCAACTTTTTGCAATTTTACACCGCTCCCATTTTGAACAGTGGGTGGGGAGTGGGCACGGTTAGCTATGTTAATTAGTTCCACTCCAGATTCATCTCTGCAACTTTTTAAAGTTATAATCTAGCCGGATGCTGCCATTCACCGCTAGACCCCATTGACTATAATGGCATCCAATTTGGCCCATTCCTGGCAAGATCGCCAGGTTTTGACCAGGTTTTGTGAGGCTGAATCGCACCACTCAGGCTGAAAACTGGCCAAATCTCCGCTGGATGCCATTATAGTCAATGGGATCTGGCGGTGAACAGCAGCATTCGGCTAGGCTGGATATTGTGGTAGGCTGTTCCTCTACCCCAACAACCTGTCGCATAGCTTTACCACAGGCGTGGGACTAGCCTAAAGCCTTATTCACACGTCAGTGTCCAGTCAGTGATTTCCATCAGTGATTGTGAGACAAAACCAAGATTGGAGCCTCCACAGACATAAGATATAAGGGCTTGTTCACACGGCCGTTGCGTCCCGCATACGGCTGGTCCGCAATACATGGGCACCGGCCCGTGTTCACTCCCCATCATGGACGCGGACCCATTCACCTGAATGGGTCGGCAATCACGGAGATGCGGAACCGAAGCACGATCGGAACCCCACGGAAGCACTATGGAGTGTTCTATTTTTTTGAGGTGCAGACGGATCACGGACCCATTCAAGTTGAATGGGTCTCGATCCATCCCAGCCACCGCACGGACGTTGCCCTTGCATTGGAGACTGCAAATTGTGGTCCCCAATGCATGGAATGGCCGCAGAACGGCCGTGTGAAAGAGCCCTAAGGGAAAGATCTGCACCTGTTCTGTGTTTGAGCTGCACCTGGTTTTGGCTCAAAATCACTGATGGAAATCACTGACCGAACACTGACAGTGTGAATAAGGGCTCATTCACTCGACGGTATGAAAGAGTCCGCATCTGCCCTGCAATTTTGTTTAACAGGTGCGAACCCATTCATTTCAATGGGGCTGCTAAAGATTCGGCCCCGCAAAAAATATAGAGCTTGTTCTATTCTTGTCCACAGCCATGGACAAGAATAGGCATCTCTATAATGGGCTGCCTGCACACGGCATGCAAAACACGGCGCGGTTGCGTGAATGCGCCCTAAGGCAAGGGGGATGTGATGTACAATGTAAGGTTTAAAGAGGAACCGAATTTAACCAAGTGCAACATTTGATAAAAAATAAAGTTCTTCACATAATTCCCCTCCTGATAATTTACTCCAAATATTCATCTCGTGATAATTTATATTTTTCTCTGAAGGAGTTGCCTTCACCCTTTTTTCTCAATGGCTCTCCAACTGTAAAACTACAACTCTCTGCATGCCCTGGCAGCTGCAGACTGTAGTGACATGCTGGGAGTTGTAGTTGTACAGTAACTGCTGAGGAGCCCCATGTTGGAGATCACTGTAGTAGAGCAGGCTCGTGCTTGCCTGTAGCAACCAATAACATAATGACTTTCATTTTTAATCTACAAGCTGATTGGTTGCTACGGGAAATGCACCTACAGTATACTTCATGTCTGTGTTAGTTTTCCTAGATGAAGCCCACTGCATAGTAACAGTGTGGTCACATGACTGAGTTGAACCAATAGTAAGAAAGGTCTTCTCTCCCTCACTGAATCCCTCCATTTTTCTGCCTTCTATATGACTGGCACCACTGACTGTACTTTGTGTCACCTGAAAATCCCTCCACATCCCTGGCTCTTCACTAAACTCCATAACCAGCACCACAGTGTACAATCCAGGGTGTCACCTCCCCTCATAACAACCTTTCATCCCTGAGGTGACATGTGAACCATTTTTTTGTAAAAACTGCTAGTTAAGCCTCATTCACACGTCAGTGTTTCACATACGTGTGATGTACGTGTTCTCCACAGACAGCACACGTCCCCATTCATTCAGTGTTTTAGCACGGTCTGTGGGTCCGTGTTTTCAGCACGGAAGCATGTCATATCTTGGTCCGTGTTCCCGGATCCTTCACGCCCATTATAGTCTATGGGTCTGTGAAAACCACGAATGCAACACGGATGCCATCCGTGTTGCATCCCTGTTTGACGGATCATTCCGAAGAGATGCTTTGAAAATTATTTTTTAGCTGTTCAGAGTCAGTGAAACACGGATGCAACACGGACAGCAAAAAACAGACACATGGACCCAACACAGATCCGTCACGGACAGCTTCACGGATTTGAGCACGGACACGGACGTGTGAATGAGGCTTTAGAGGACGACCACATGGTGCGGCCCGGCAGGCTCCAATTAACTAATTAGGACAGCATGGTTTAGTCAGTTTTCATTAATATTCACACCGACTAAACAATGTGGCCCTATTTAATTAATTGGAGCCCGCTGCAGCTTGTCACGTGGTTCTCAGCCACAACATGGGCACGTCATGGTTGTAAAGGGGATTTCCACCCTCTAACAATAACTTTTAGGCCCCATTCACACAACCGTATGGGCACCGTGCCCGTGTGCAGATTGCAAACCTATTGACTTGAATGGTTCTGCGGTTCACAAAATACGGCAAAAGATAAGAGGATTTTCTCTGACTAAAAACCTCAACAGTATTCAGCCCATGTACAATGTATTCCCGTGTACAATGTATTGCAGAAGTATAATTTTGTAAATGCAAAAAATTGAATGGCAGAAAATAAGTGAAAATCACAAAACTGTCCCTTATGGAGGGAGAACAGTTGAAATAATGTAAGTGCCGTTTCCATCACATAACAGAATTGACTTCCATCTGACGGACCCCACAGACCATTAGAAAACCCGCCATTTTACCGGACAAGAAAACGCAGCATGCTGTTCTATTCTGTTCTGTATTTGAGATGGAATCTGATGGGGCTGCCAATACAGATGTGGCCGAAACATAGCCCCACCAGTCACAGCATACGTGCTCTCTGATCGTCGGAAACGGGGGTCTTTTTCTCCAGATAAGTAGTGAGAAGATGATTACTCGCCCATATAATCCCTCCTCTGCGCTGAATTACCCAGATATTTACCAGCGGCTATGACTAGAGAGTCGGATCTAATAGACTTCTGGCAGATGGAGAAAGTTCTGTCAGAACAGACATTTTCTCTTACTGACTGTCGCCATAAACCATCATCTTTTATGAGTTTTGCAGAGCACACCAGTATGACAAACCAGAGCAAACTGGGTTCCTGCATAGGGCTGTACGTTTCAGGGGCAGCAGTGAAACAGATGAAGGGGAGGGTTTTTTTCACAGCTTTTCATTATACCTGTTCACACGAGGCCGTAACAGCATTTTATATCATGGACAACTTCATACTCGTGTATTCAGTATGGAAAACACGTCCCATATGGAAGCAGTATTTCCCGGACTGAACACTGCTCCTGCGACATGAACTCACAGCATTACAATGATTTATAATTCTGTGTGTTCCTGCCTGACCTCGGCTGTACTGAACAGTGCTCACAAAATGCTATCAGTACAATTCAGTACAGCCTTAGTGCTCCACAATTAGAGATGAGCGAACTTCTATTTTTAGTTCGGCGTCCAAAGTTCGGGTTCGGGTTATCGTAGCATCCGTTATGGATTCCGCTACCACGGACCATAACGGCATTTGGAATCCATAAGGGGCTGCTTCATTTAACCCGAACCTTGGACAACCCTAAGGACCTGGGGTGACGTCACCGTCATGTGATCAGTGCAGGTGGCGTGGCTCAGCACTGGATTGGATAAGAGGTGATCCAGTGCTGAGCCACGCCCCCTGCACTGATCACATGACGGTGACGTCACCCCAGGTCCTTAGGGTTGTCCAAGGTTCGGGTTCAATGAAGCAGCCCCTTATGGATTCCAAATGCCGTTATGGAATCCATAACGGGATGCTACGATAACCCGAAACTGAACTTTGGACGCCGAACTAAAAATAGAAGTTCGCTCAACTCTATCCACAACGTGCTATCTCCTGCAGAATCCATAGTAAAGTAAAGGCATGATTACTAAAGGGTCTTCAGCCTACACAAAATCCTGATACACCCATAAGGGGTCCTTTGAGGCTATTGTGGTTCTAAAGGTGCAGAACTTACTATAGGCATATAATGCTGTCTGCAGGGGCGGATTGGCCATAGACCTTACAGGGAAATTTCCCGGTGGTCTGATGCCCAGGGGGCTGCCTGGGCCCTCCTCACGGCCGACCAGTGGAAGTTTTTGGGGATGTATTTTGTCATGCACTGTGGTATTTGGCTCTGCTGGGGTGGTATAATGTTCCACAATATGGTATTGCCGGCCCTGACTTCCATCAATTTGGACCCAACTACAAAACATGGCCACTTTTAGTATTTTTTCCAGGGCCACTTTAAGTTCCCAGTCCGCATGGTTGGCCTCTTCACCAGCAACCCTCGTAGGGTATGTCTAGATATGAAATGCTGCAGATTTGCCTTCACAGATTTTGCATAGCATTTCTGCAGGATTACACAGTACCAGCAAAGTGAATGGGTCTCCCAGATTGCAGACCCATTCAACTGAATGGGTCCGTGATCCTTGATGCGGCTGCACATGGCTGATGCCCCGTGTATTGCGGACCCGCCGTATGCGGTTGTATGCTTGAGCCCTAAGAAGGCCCCAGCTCTCCTGTGAGTGCTGCAGCCTTCTTGCTGCTTACCTTAGGTCACTGATATCATGACCATCGGTAACATAGTCTAGGCGCAGCTCAGCCCCATTCAAGTGCCTAGGCCATTTGACCCAATGTTGTCACTGGCCTAGGAAAAGCAGTGAGAAGACCTTGGCATTCACAGGGTTTTCTCAAAAAGCTGAAAGGCGGGGTCCCAGGCGTCAACCCCCATCGATCAAGAGCCTGGTTTAAAGGGGCAATAATTGAAAAGTTTTGCCTCCAACTGCAGCTATTTTTACATGTTGTCCTGGTTTTCAATACAGTCTTTTTGTAAACACAGACAGATGTACACTGACATTTTTCTTTTATCCACAGGATCACTTCTGGCAGAATGCCCATAAAGCCATTCTCCTTTCCTCTCCCAGAAACACGATTTTTCCATACCACGAAACATGTGTACAAGTTTAAAATCCGATATGGTGCCCATTTTTGGTAAGTTTTAAGAAGATATCAGTTTTATTTCCCATAGTTAGGCCCCTTTTACCCGAGCGTGTCCGGATTAGGTCCGGATGCGTTGCGGATGCGTTCAATGAAAACTGTGCGATTTCACAGGCAGAGCCATTCAGTTTTGCCTGAGATTGCGTTCAGTTTTTTCCGTGCGGGTGCAATGCGTTTTGATGCATTTTTCACGCGCGTGATAAAAAACTGAAGGTTTACAAACAACATCTCCTAGCAACCATCAGTGAAAAACGCATCGCACCCGCACTAGCTTGCTGATGCAATGCGTTTTTCACGCAGCCCGATTCACTTTTATGGGGCTATGGCTGCGTGAAAAATGCAGAACATAGAACATGCTGCGATTTTCACGCAACGCACAAGTGATGCGTGAAAAAAACACTCATGTACACAGACCCATTGAAATGAATGGGTCAGGATTCAGTGCAGGTGCTATGCGTTCACATCACGCACTGCACCCACGCGGAAAATTCGCCCGTGTGAAAGGGGCCTTAGTCTGCAAGTCATCCTCTGGTTATAACAATCTTCTGACACTGAGACATTAGATCAAAGCATCACCATCACAGGTTACCCCAAATAAAGGCCTCATGCACACCACTGTTGTTTGTTTCCGCGTCCGTTCCGTTTTTTTTCACGGATAGGATGCTTCCCCATTCATTTCAAGGGGTCCGTCAAAAAATGCGGATGGTCAACCGTTTTTGTTCCGCGTCCGTGGTCCGTGTTTACATTCCGTCAAAAAAATAGAGCATGTCCTATTTTTTTCACATTTGCAGACAAAGATAGGCATTATTACAATGGATCTTCAAAAAAAAACGGATCCGTCAAAAAAAACGTTATGTCATCCGTTTTTTTTGACTGACGCAAAATTTGCAGACGGAGCGGACAGGGAGCCAGGCAACGGTCGTGTGCATGTAGCCTAAAGGGCATCTGTCAGCAAATTTGTGCCTATAAAACTGGCTGATCTGTTGCGCTTGGCAGCTGAAGACATCTGTGTTGGTCCCATGTTCATATGTGCCCGCATTACTGAGAAACATGTTTTAATATATGCAGGGTGTTGCCATTACAACTAGAGTATCTGCTCTTTGATTGATACAGCCAGGTGTGTGTTACGGGGAGCCGGCGACGCGCTCTCCCTTCGCAGCGCCGCCGGCATCCCGCGCAGGTAGAGGACGGTATCCTCGTCTCCATAATAACCAGGGGGCAGGGAGGACCCGGACACGCACGCTTCCTCAGCATGGCCGGCGTCCTCCATTCCCTAGACAACAAGTGGCTGAAGAGCTGAGCGCCGATAAGGCTGAATTGGCGCTCAGCCGTGTTGAGATGTGTGATGCGAGTCACATGACGCTGACCACTTTACATGACTCATCAGTCGGGGCTATTTAAACAGGCAGCCTGCTGGCCACAGGTTGCCTGTGATTGGTCTTGCTACCCTCACCAGCATTTTCGCATATTGTGTCTTTCGTGTGTTTGGATCTCGGCTTTGCTAGCCCCCCTTATGTAATACCAAATATTCATAATATCTCTGTAATTATATGAGATCTAACGTTGAAACCACTTGATCTTACCAGATCTAACGAAGATCTATTAGCCTGAATGAAATTTTACCAGAAAATTGCATGTGGGGGCCTAGCCCCCCTATTTAATACTACCTAATATCTGTGTTTTCATGTGAAATATCTCTGGAATTATATGAGATCTAACCAGGGGCGTAGCTAACGGCTCATGGGCCCTGGTGCAGTAGTTCAGCTTGGGCCCCCCTTCCCTCAGTGCTTTGTGTGTCTTCTTATGCAGCACAAGGTTTTTTGGGCCCCCTCAGGCTCCTGGGCCCGGTAGCGACTACTACCTCTGCACCCCCTATAGCTACGCCCATGGATCTAACGTTGAAACCACTTGATCTTACCGGATCTAACAAAGGCCTATTAGCCTGAATGAAATTTTACAAGAAAATTGAAAATCATCTATTCCCTTTAAGGGAAAATTGTGGCTTTGTGTTGGAAAATAGTAGCGACTATTTTTTATTTTTTTAATGTTTTAGCGCATTAGCCTTATATCTATTTTTGTATCTGTAGCTCAGAAGACACAGAAAATAAGTATGTTATGAGTGAATTATTGGTAAGTTAAAAAAATACATAATCCTAAAATATGAATAACTGAATTGAATTGTTCATACTCAAGAAATTTAATAAACTGCCCTTCCTGCTATTTATAGTAAGTTCACATGAAGTACCCCAGGATAGGGTCCTTGAAAAATAGTTTTTGTTCTTTAATGTTCTGATGTATTGCAGCCTGCATAGTTTTGTATTGTTAGGTTAGTGTGAGGCCTCATGCACACGGCCGTTGTTGTGGTCCGCGGCCGAGCCGCATATTTTGCGGCTCGGCCACGGACCCATTCACTTCAATGGGGCCGCAAAAGATGCGGACAGCACTCCGTGTGCTGTCCGCATCCGTTGCTCCGTTCCGTGCCCCCGCAAAAAAAATAGAGCATGTCCTATTCTTTTCCGTTTCGCGGACAAGAATAGGCATTTCTATAATGGGCCGCGTTCCGTTCCACAAATTGTGGAACGGAACGCGGAGCAGCTTCCGTGTTTTGCGGATCCGCGGATTACGGACCGCAAAACATCTACGGTCGTGTGCATGTAGCTTTAATAATCATTACCCTGCCCATGTAGGAGGCAAGGAGTTGTACCTTGGTCCGCCAACAGTTCTCTTTCTAGTGTAAGTTGAGTAAGAGAGTGTAGCTACATGTACTCATTCCTTGGGGATGTTAGGTGGTCTGAGTCCCAGAGAATCACTATCTCTGAGACACTTGCATCAAGAAAGCAATGTCTGCTTTACAGTAGTAGAGAAAAGAAAGAACTAGAAGGTCTAGAAACAAGGCTGAGCATTGGACTCAGTCAATAAGGTATTCGCTGTTTAAAGCTGATAAAGACTTTAGTGCAGTTAGAGGAACATTGCTAATACTACTTTCAACCCCTACCACACTCATACCACCAAGGCATGCCGACTATCATCAGGCAGGAGCCCCAACTCAACAGTTTTCGACCGGCCAATTCTCTGCATATTTGCCTGGTTGCAGCTGGATCTCCGCCGGTTCCCTTTAGGCCCCTTTCACGCGGGCGAGTTTTCCGCGCGGGTGCAATGCGTGATGTGAACGCATAGCACCCACACTGAATCCTGACCCATTCATTTCAATGGGTCTGTGTACATGAGCGTTTTTTTCACGCATCACTTGTGGGTTGCATGAAAATCTCAGCATGTTCTATATTCTGCGTTTTTCATGCAGCCCTGGCCCCATAGAAGTAAATAGGGCTGCGTGAAAAACGCATTGCATCCGCAAACTAGTGCGGGTGCGATGCGTTTTTCACTGAAGGTTGCTAGGAGATGTTGTTTGTAAACCTTCAGTTTTTTATCACGCGTGTGAAAAACGCATCAAAACGCATTGCACCCGCGCGGAAAAAACTGAACAACTGAACGCAATCGCAGGCAAAACTGAATGGCTTTGCCTGTGAAATCGCACCGTTTTCACTGAACGCATCCGCAACGCATCTGGACCTAATCCGGACACGCTTGTGTGAAAGGGGCCTCATAGTTAATTGGGCAACTCTGTGGCTTCCGGCAATTCAGAGTGACCTGGCAGGCTGTTCCCTGCCAGATGCCACAACACTAGTGTGAAACTAGCCTAAGGCCTCATGTACACGGCCGTTGCCGGTCGTGGCCCGTATTGCAGCCTGCAAACAGCAGGTCCACAATATGCGGGCACTGGCTGTGTCCTCCCCGCATCACGGATGCAGACCCATTCACTTGGGACATGTGGTGTGGAATGGAGGCATGGAACCCCACGGAAGCACTACAGAGTGCTTCTGTGGAATTTCTGTCCGTGCCTCCGCACTGGAAACAAATAAAACTTGTTCTATTTTTTTGCAGTGCGGACAGATCACGGACCTATTTATGTTGAATGGGTCTGGATCCGTCGTGTCAGCCGCGCGGATGGTGCCCGTGCATTGGTGACCGCATATTGCAGTTTCCAATGCATGTAATGGCCGAACAACGGCTGTGTGCAAAAGGCTTTATGTGAATAAGCTGGTGTCGCCAGAGCCACTACCACTCCCATCCTCTTCTCCTCCTGGGCCATTGCACACACTATTTCTGGGGCTGAAAAATCCATCCCATTTCTGAATGGGGTTATTTCTGCAGCATTTACATGGATTTCTGCAAGCTCCATTTAGATAATGGGCCATTTGCTGAAAATTGCAGCAACAAACCTGCCATGTGTGAACACTAAAAGTGGAATTTTATTTTGTCAAGTTTTTCTATGTTGACCTACTTTCTTGTGTAACTTTTCTTGATAGGATTCTATACGGGCCATACTTGCCAACCATGATAATTTACAACCTTTCTCAACAAAACATTTAATTGTTTTTCCCTGTATCCTTTGAATGATAACGCAAATGTAATACAATAACAGTCACTTTATTACAGGGATCATGAATATCTAGGAAGAGACTCTTAGGTATTGATTACCTACGTCATCAATATCTTACTCCCGGAAAATCCCTTTAAAAGCAATATCTTATAGGAAAAGGACTTTCCCAGTATAAACAGCCACGTCTGTTCAAGTCTATGCTATTGAAAAAAGGGTTACTAATGTTTATTCATAGTGGTTAGCAGAATCGTGTTTTTTTTATACTCCTGATAAATGAACTTTTTCTCCCTGACAAAAATTCTCTTTGACTGGTATCCTCCAGATAAGAGTAAATGGGACAGTGCTTCTCGTCTAAAGTTTAAACACGGTCAGTCATTTCTCCAGCCATTTCCATATGTCTTCACAGTATATGTGGAGCCTTATGCTTTAGTTTTTGGTAAGTGTTCTTTGTTATAGCATATATAGTACTGTAAAATACAGTATATAGTAAATAAGTCTATTATACAGTATACACAACTGAACATTTATATCCTTTTATATGCCTTTATGGGCAGAAGCATCACTAGGCCAAAACATCCAGGGCCGAGCCCCGAATATTGTGTCATCGTCCTCAGGATGCAGATACAGTTGAATATTGCAGTAGGGCATATGAGCCAATTGCAAACTGCCCTGCCATAAATCACTCATATAGGCCTGCATCCTGGCTGAGCAATGATGTCATAGTGGTTGCCTGTGCAGGGAGAAGGCAATGCAGGCAAGAAGAGGCCTGCGGGCGGTGGCGGGGAGTGGAAGGGAGGTGAGTATTTGATTTTTTTTTTTATATACACCACTTAACTGCTGTGGCACTACATGGGGCAGGGGTATTAGTGCAGGGGCATTACAACTACTGGGGAACTACAAGGGGCAGACTGGGGCACTACAGTGGGCTTCATAACTACTAGGGGCACTAGAGGGGCATTACAACTACTGGGGACATTTTAACTAATGGGGCAATACAGGGGGCATTTTAACTACTGCGGGCACTATAAGCAGGATTATAACTACTTGGGACACTACCGGGAGCGTTATAAGTACTTAGGCACTACAGGAGGGCATTTTAACTCCTTGGGCACTACCGGGGTCTTATGACTACTGGGGCACTATAGGATACATTTTAACTACTGGGGCACTATATGGAGACATTTTTTTTTATCACGTATATTTTTATTGAGGTTTCAAGGTAAGAAACAAATATAATCCAATAACATTGGTACAATCTGACATCAAGAAAAAGCAAGGTAGACATGCCATGTACAAATGTATATGGAGACATTTTAACTACTGGGGAATTCTAACTAGGGTTGAGCAAATCAAAGTATCCAAAGTGGACTTCAATCCAAATTTCAGGTAAAATTTGATTCGCCGCGAAGCTGAATTTCTTTGTGCTGTAACTAATCAATCTTCCCTGAAATGGGGGTAAAATAAAAAATCATACTCATATATCGATTGATCAGACAGGCACTCTACATCTAGTGTCACACAAAGAGAGTTCTGCAAGTTAAAGGGGTTGTCTGAGTTATAAAAAAAATATATAGCACTGTAAATATGATGGGCAACAATATATGACTAAGCTAAGCAAGTTTTAGGCAAAAAATATATATATATTTCCTTATTTTCCTGGTTCTTTTCTGGCCCTCGTTTACATGGAATAACAACAATCTCTGCCCCTCTCCCTGCACTGCTAAGGGAGTGGATACAAGTGCTGCCCTGAGTGACATGTCTGCCTGCTGTGAGAATCAGCAGCATGTTGTATGTGTAGGACTACAAGTCCCAGCTGTATAATGACACTGCTAAGGGAGTGGATTCAAGAGCTGCCCTGAGTGCTGTGAGACTCAGCAGTATGTTGTATGTGTAGGACTACAAGTCCCAGCTGTATAATGACACTGCTGAGGGAGTGAATATAAGAGCTGCCCTGAGTGCTGGGAGACTCAGCAGTATGTTGTATGTGTAGGACTAAAAGTCCCAGCTGTATAATGACACTGCTAATGCACACAAGATTCTCCCCTTTACCTATTCTTGTGCAATGCTCTCTCTAGTCTGTCAGCTCCTGTGCCAAGCATTTGTCTCCTCACTGCCTGCAGCTACACAGTCTGTGCAGCTGAAGGGGTTAAGAATCCTAGAAGAGAGCAGACAGCCCAGCAGTGAAGGAGGAGAAGGAGGGCGTGGCCAGCACAGTGACATGTGCTGTACAGATCTCTCAGGCTTGTGCAGGAACATTATCAGAGCAGGTAGAGAAACTGACATCACTGGTCATGTGACCCTCAGTGAAATCTGAGAAGCCAGGCACTGCAGATAAAGTGAGTTAATTGGAAAGTTGTTGCAGTTGCCTAGTAAGGAACATAGAAAGAACAAAAAAATAACTCGGGCAACCCATTTAATGTCTATTTATTCAATAAAAATAGAAATAAATATAAAATATAATAATAGTAAAATTACATTAATATCTAAAATAACCCCCAAAGGACGCAGATGGACATGCAGAAATACTTCCTAAAGGTACGTGGTTGTACATAGAACAATCTGTCACCTAAGCATATTCGCTGCTATAATACATGTAGATTAGATAGGTCACACATGCAGATAGTCTTATAGTAGTGAGTGTTTATAATATGCAATGTATTGTTAAAGAGGACCTTTCACCTAAAAAATCATAGTTCAATTATCACATTACCTTATAGTGTTGCTGCCTGTGATGCCCGGACACCTTTTATTTCTTCAAATGGACCCCCCGTTCGCCCGCTGCGCTCCCCGTTAGTTTCGGCACCTTATATGCAAATGAGGCGTCTAGGTTATAGTAGGCGTCGATCTTTTAGTTCTGCTGGGCGGTCTTCACTTCTCCCTGCATCCAAACGCACCGCTCGGCTCTTAGCCAGGGAGAAGGAGCTCAAGTTCTTGGCCGGATCCGTCAGAACGCAAGTCGCCTGAAAGCATTAGAAGACTGATCAGGATCCTGATCAGTCTTCGAAATGCTTTGAGGTTACTATGGCAGCCAGGACGCTATTAAAGTCCTGGTTGCCATAGTAGTAGTGGGGAGCGGGGGAGCAGTATACTTACAGTCCGTGCGGCTCCCGGGGTGCTCCAGAATGACGTCAGAGCGCCCCATGCACATGGATCACGTGATCCATGCGTGTTAGGCGCCCTGACGTCACTCTGGAGCACCCCGGAGCCGCACGGACGGTAAGTATACTGCTCCCCGCTCCCACTACACTTTACCATGGCAACCAGGACTTTAGCGTCCTGGCTGCCATGGTAAGTTATTGAGAAAGCTAAACGTCGGATCCGGCGATGCGCCGAAACGACGTTTAGCTAAGGTCGATCCGGATTAATGCCTTTCAATGGGCATTAATTCCGGATCCGGCCTTGCGGCAAGTGTTCAGGATTTTTGGCCGGAGCAAAAAGCGCAGCATGCTGCGGTATTTTCTCTGGCCAAAAAACGTTCCGGTCCTGAACTGAAGACATCCTGATGCATCCTGAACGGATTTCTCTCCATTCAGAATGCATTGGGATAATCCTGATCAGGATTTTTCTGGCATAGAGCCCCGACGACGGATCTCTATGCCGGAAAACAAAAACGCTAGTGTGAAAGAGCCCTTAATGTTTGAAATAAGTGTCCCATTCATAAAAACTGTACCACATTGGCGGCTTAATAGTGATTACGTTAGTGGTCAGGTACTAGTACGTGCCTATTGTGGCGTCCCACATGGCACATGTGCACTGACCACTATTACCTCTCTCGGCGTGTTCGTCGTATGTTACCGCTTGTGTGTGGCCGGTTCTCTCGCTCAGCTACACCGTCCGCATCCCACGTGGTTCTACAGCCAAAAATCATAAAAAATCATACTCACCTGATCCATTTGAGCGTGAAGAGGCCGCCACAGCCATCTTGATTGAAGATGCTGTGCAAAATCTCGTGCATGGTGACTTATGACGTATAGACTTCGCACGGAATCTTCAACTGAGATGGCCATGGCAGCCTCTTCGCACTCAAATGGATAAGGTGAGTATTTTTTTAAACTGATTAACCCCTGAAAGCCTTCATTTTTACTTTCAGATGTTGCGATCAGCAATGAATGCAGCATCTGAGGGGTTCAATGACAGGGAGGGGGCGTAATCCCTGTCATTGCGCCCGCTACTTACAAAGAAATGCGCTTTGTGACAAAGTAATTACATAGTAACTATTGGGGGTACTATATGAGCCATTATAACTAACAGAGGCACAATAGAGAAGTCTTAATACTATTGGAGGCACTACGGGGGACCTTATTAATACCAGGGGCACTAAAGAGAGGCCTTATTACTACTTAGTGGTGTATGGTGGGCATTTTCCCTGACTGTCTCCAAACTGACACCAGCACTGGTATTTGCATCATCATGTCTGTATACATCTCAAAGAGGTCCCTAACCCTAACTCTAAATCATACCTCCCAACCGTCCCGCATCCAGCAGGACAGTCCTCGATTTCAGTGGCTGTTCCGCAGTCCCAGAATGGAGGAGGTATGTCCTGCTATTAGGCAGCTGTCTCTGCTTCCATAGAACGCAGAGACAGTTGCCTGTAATAATAAAGCAGAGAGACCTCCGCTCCCTGCTTCATCATTCCTCCCTCTGTTGGCGCTCCACACTGCTGGTCTTTGCAGGGGGCGGGGCCGGCAGTTGTCTGTGTTCCTCCTACACAGACCTGCATCCCCGTGTGTATGCTGCTGCTGCTAGGGAGATCATCGGAAGAAGCAGGTGTGTATGTAAAGTTTTTTTTTTTTTTTACTTCCTGTGAAGGGGTCACATATCAGGGCAAAACTACTGTGAGGGGGCACATAACCTGGCATATTACGATCGGGGCATATATCTTTGCATAACTACTGTGAGGGGGCACATATTAGGGCATAATTACTGTGAGGGGACACATATTAGGGCATAACTACTGTGAGAGGGCACATATTAGGGCATAATTACTGTGAGGGGACACATATTAGGGCATAACTACTGTGAGAGGGCACATATCTGGGCAAAACTACTGTGAGGGGCACATCTGGGCAAAACTACTGTGAGGGGCACATATGTGCTTACAGAGAGCTGTGTATGCGTCAGTTCTGGCACATGCGCAGTAGTGTGCATGTGTCGGGTCCACGGAAGGCTGGCAGGAGGTGGTGATATCAGCAATGACGCACCAGAGAAGGAATAGAAGAAGATGGCGCTGGAGCAGAAGTCCTGAAAGTCAACAGGAGCGGTCACGTGACCGTGGAGGGGATCGTGGAAACGCTGCTGCTGCTGGGGGTAAGTTACTAATCTTCTCTCCACAGGTTAGATTCGGGCCTCATTTTTAGGTAGGGCCAGAGAACCCCTTTAAGATCAATAGCATGTGTAGCAGGTAGTTATAGTAATGAAACTTAAACCCTCTACAAAATATTTTTTCTCAGGATATTTTAATATAAATCATTTTAATATTATCCATTTATGAACACTGTACCCTAGTCTTTACTTTTCTATCAAACTTAAAGGTGTATTCCCCCAACACTTACCTCCAGAACAGTGACCCTCTAACCCCCACTCCACCAGGTGAGGTGGCCTCTTGCCACTATTGCAAATAAGGGTTATCAGGCAAATTTATAAGCTTTCAGCTGTTCGCAATTTTGGACTGGGGTTCATTTGGGCCCACTAAAGAAAACCATTCTTAGGACCCAACCCCCATATCATCAATAAAATCTAATAGGTTTTGAGTCAAATAAATAGGCCCTAGTGGCAAGTTATTGTCTCCAAAGGCAGCTCCAAATGTTTTTTTCTCCTGGACCTTTGGGGCACACTACGCTATCAGAACCTGGGCCCACCAGAGGATCCTCTGGCACTCTGGTGGGCTAGTTCAATGCTGTTTTGTGAACTATAAAACACACACTATTTAATAAGACAAAATCTTGCTCAATCATGCCTGTACTCTGCCATGAGGGTATTCCATCAGTGCCAGACCCTCTGACTGCTTCAGTAATGACTCGTACTCCCTCTGCCTTCTCCTGTCTCACTTACATACACCGAAACTGAAGCCGGCATCAATGTGTCTGTCAACCTGGCTGGGACTTCTAGCCCAGGGGGTGGCGATGCTGGATGGTCTCTGGCATCCTGAATTCTGTATATTTGGAAAAAAAGAGAAAAAGTGGGCCAGCCAAGAATGAATAAGAATAAGTAAGAGAATATAGTAAGAATCCAAATACATAGTGGGTATCAGATAACACCTTAAAACATTTGAAATGTTTTTCTCTCTTTTTCCAAATATACGTTATTTCCACTAGCAGTGGCCTTCCACTGCAGTTCCAGCCACTCGCAGGCAGCCTCCCACCACCCTAGTCCCCATTCTATCCTAATACATTTCCCTTTGTTGGCGCCTGGTAGTTTTTTAAAGAGTCTTCTTTTGAAAGTCTGTGATTAACACTCTTTTTTTGGAGCGGGGTCTCCTCCTTTTGTCGCCCCCCCCCCCCCCCTTTTTTTCCCTCTCCTGCATCCTGACTTCTGGGAAGGCTTAGGGCACAGTCCTCAGAAGAGGCTTAGATCATGATCACAAATCTTCCCTTGCTAATGGCAAGCTCCGGAAGTAAAGCTGATTCAGTGTTGACTGAAGTCACCACCAATCCAATGCACCTCAGCTTACCTTCCACCGGAGCAACTCTGAGGACTGTGCCTCCAAGCCTGCCCGGACTTCAGGATGCCCGAGACCATCCAGCATCGTCACTCACTGGGCTAGAACTCTCAGCCAGGTAGTCAGGCACATTCATGCAGGCTGCAGGCTTCAGTTCAGGTGTATGTGACAGGGCAGTAGGAAGCCTAGTGTGTGTGAGAGAGATATATATGTTGCAGTGCTGTGTGTGTAAATACATATATATATATATATACAACTGTGCTGTATGTGTATGTGAGCTGTGTAGCAGGGCTGTGTTTGTTAGATGGGTATGCAGCAGGTCTGTGTGTGTAAGTTACTCATGTTGGCCAATCCACTTCATTAAACGACTAGGGAAGCTTTAATAAGTAGAATTTTTTTTTTTTTTCTGTTGTCTAAGGGTACAGTCAGGTTTCCGTTTCCTGATGCGGTTTTGGAAGCCAAAATCATCAGTTAATTCAAAAAAGAGTAGTAAGCGTATCTGTCCTTCATACTTTCTCTCCTTTTATGATCCACTCCTGATTTTGGTTTCCAAAACTGCATGCAGAAACCTGACCGTGTGGCCGTACCCTAAACCTGGATATTTATTGCAGTTCATTTTGAAAAACCCTTTAAAGGCGATTTCAAGGACTTACCTATGGATGATCTATCTTTAGGATAAGTCATCAATATCAGATTAATGGCAGTACAACTCCCAACACCTCTGCCAGTCAGCTATTTTCATTAGCTGCAGAGCTGGAATAACGAGTCGAGGCCACTACATAGATCAGTTCCAGAGCAACAGCTAGGAGTCAGATAAGGACAGGATAGGTGATCAATAGGTACTGTAAGTCCTGGAAACCGCTTTAACATCATATATGACAATATTGTGTTAGAAAAAGACTATTTATATGATATTACCGTATTTATAACATTTTCTTATACTTATGTTTACTAATGCAGACTCTAGTGAAAGCAGCAGTGAGAGAAATAGTCAGGTATTTTCCCTATTTAAATCTTTATCCATCAAGTAGAGAAGTTGTATCAATGGGGGTGTTATCAGTAGTGGATGCCTAGATATAAAAATTGGTGGTCCACATGGCATACATAGTCGTGCTTTTTTTTTTTTTTAGACCACCTTATGACCTCTCTACTGTATGTATATGGCGCAGTCATTTGCAGAAAGAAAGGATGGACATCTTTAATACATTTTTTGTTGTTTATGACTCCTATTAGCCAGATAATGAATTTGGTACAAGCCATTTTCTCTATCATTGTAGTATACCGTAATTTGCACTCATATTTTGGCTGACTTTGCTAGGTGAAATTCTAATAGATAATCCCAGCAGGCGTTCTTGCTTTTAATATATTCTATCCTTTTATTTCATCTTCAAAAAATTACAAAGTTACAGGACGCCTTTCGGCCCGTCCAGCCTTTCTCAACTGCATGATATCAAATGGCACTTGACAACTTAGTATAGGTATGAAGCCAAATCACCTGGTCATGACATCATCAGTTTATTAAACGAACAGTGTTTCACCTTACTTTAATCCTCGATTATCACAAAGGAAGTAAAAAGTCCTTCAAACATCAACGTAGTACTGCGGTCTGCAAAAGAATACACTCCATATCAAAAATCGTTGTTTAAAATCACATAACTTCATAATCCCTAGTTAAACCCCTAGGTTGTAAAGTATCCAACGTATGGATCCAAAATGCCTCTCTTCTGAGTAACAGTTTTCTTATATCTCCACCCCTTCTTACCTGTTCTATGATCTGATATTTCAATTGTGCAATAGAATGTTTATAATTATGAAAATGAAACGGTATAGGTAGTAAAAGATTTTTCTTGCGCATAGTGGATTTGTGTTTGCTGATACGGTCCTTAACTGTCTGCATAGTCTCCCCTATGTATAACAGACCACAGGGGCATTTTATCAGGTAAATCACATTTGCAATGTCACAGGTATAATAACCCTTGATTTTATATGTTTATATCTGCACCAACTGATCCTGTAAATTCGGGCTACGTTTGTTGCAGATAAGGGGTGGATTTTGAAATTCTTCCACTGTATGATTTCCCCAAGATGTGCCAGTGTTTGCGTATAATATTATCAAAATGATAATTACAAAGATGGAATTTATGTACAAACGCTATCCGGTTATTCTTGTTTTTATTTTTATTTCTGGACTCCAATGTCTCCCCTATATGACTTCTGGTCTCCAGAAAAAACTGTTACTCAGAAGAGAGGCATTTTGGATCCATACGTTGGATACTTTACAACCTAGGGGTTTAACTAGGGATTATGAAGTTATGTGTTTTTAAACAACAATTTTTGATATGGAGTGTATTCTATTGCAGACCGCAGTACTACGTTGATGTTTGAAGGACTTTTTATTTCCTTTGCGATGATTGGGGATTAAAGTAAGGTGAAACACTCTGATGATTTAGCCATGCCATTACCTGTTCGTTTAATGAACTGATGATGTCATGACCAGGTGATTTGGATTTATACCTATATAAAGTTGTGAAGTGCCATTTGATATCATGCAGTTGAGAAAGGCTGGACGGGGCGAAACGCGTCCTGTAATTTTGTAATTTTTTGAAGATAGAATAAAAGGACACAATATATTAAAAGCAAGAACGTCTGCTGGGATTATCTATTGGAGTTTGGCTTGGGGATAGCACCTTCCCGTGCAACATGTATAAGGATTGTGAGCTGTTGATTTTTAGTTTTTATTTGCTAGGGAAATGTGAGGGCAACTTTAGGCTAGACATGTACACAAATGGGGACATTTGTGAAGACCGGACAATTTAGACGCTGGTCTTCATCTCTCCTGCGTTGGCGGTTCATGTGCCTGAGTTATATAGTGGCGCTGGACTTAACACTCCCTTGCTGGCCTAAATTTAGACCATTATTATGGTCCTCTTTACCCCGCCTGCAGCGGAAAAAGAAAAGTGGTGTATATCTGTTCTTAAATGACCCCCAAATTTCTTCATTTTTCATGGCAATTTCATTGGTGTTTTACATCGCTTTTTTAAGTTAAAAAACACTGTGATCAGATTTTAAAGTGTAACCGTCATGTTTTCATAAAAAAATCTATTTTAGCATATGTTACTAATGCAGCAGCATTATGCATAAAGCGATCTTTAGTTTCTTCACATACCACTGTTTTCTTTGAGTTTTTCCCTTAGTTACGGCTGTGATAACCTCTACAATATGAGGACCCTTTCAAGAGCCAGTTCTCTGAGGCCAAAACTGCTTTCCCTCACTTCCCATACACACTTGCTGTAGCCAGCAGCTCCCTGCCAGCCAATCAGATTGGATTACTGAGAGACACGCCTCCTCACTCAGAAGCCTAATGCAGTGTGAAGGACTGTCCCTCCGTCTTCCTATCTTCTTAGCCAGAGACAGACAAGCCATGGCAACTGTCTTTTAAGGGAGCAGTGAAAAGGGACTGAGGACACTATTGAAAGCTGTTATTATAAGGTAATTACAGATATATGACAATCATCGACAGACTAACTCAGGTATACATGCCTAGCTCTAAATAAAAAAAATATGACAGTTACCCTTTAAAATCTAGTGAAGTCTACACACAAGCTACTGTGCAGCGTGCCGTGCCACAGGGGCAACATGTAAAGCGACGGTGGGCCGATGGGGGTAGTAGTTCATTTACTCATGGTTAGCAGAGCCTCCCTTGGCTAGCAGTCCAGTGGATGGGAAGACAGCACTAAATCCTCCGGGGCACTCTCTATTGCAGGGAACACCAGCCAGATGGAAGTTGAGGTGCCCTTGATGGTAGTGGGTATGCTTAGGGTAAATGAATAAGTTTCACGTCTGCACTATTCACCACACCATATACATGTGGACATGAAAGTATAACATCCAATTTTGGCATATTCTCAGCAGCCTCGTCACAGATTCCAACTGGTTATCTCCAGTCACCAAGGCACCCTTATATAAAGACAGAACATATTGTGCAGTACCCCAAGTGTATAGCAAATAATTACTTTTATTGTACTCACAAAAGCAGGCTTGTATTCAGCATATCAAACACAGATAAAACGCCTGACCCGGGTTTCGCCTCTTGCTAAATCAGGGACTCTTCATAAACAAAGCACCTGAGGCAATTTAATACCTTTGTGCCTAATCAGATAATGTGAGTCTGTTTACTACTTCCCTCGGTCAAAGGTCACATTATAATCCATCCTATTATAAAATCTTATAAATATACTAAATATGTTAAAACAAGCTGTAATAGAGCAAGTCATATGACAAAATATAATAAATAATCGTTCCATTGCATTTATCAAAAAATGGCCATATATGCATAAATATATATTCCATCGCTAAAAACCACTAAAACATAAGCCAACATTTATTTATTACCTACTCACAGTTAAATAAAATCAACATAAATCGAGGTTCCATTCTGTATCGTGTTGACCACATATTTTCTGTTATCTCCAAAATTAATGGAGATCGGACACGGTATTACCGCACACCTTCTAAACTACTAGTCTACCGTAATCATCTGAGATGCTACACATACTCTGACTCCTTCTGCACAAAATCATATAGGGGGACGGAAAAAAGACTGGCTACTTATTCCATTTTAAGGATCGGGGAAAAAATTACTAAGTGAATATCGTGTGAATCCTAATTCTATTTATTCTATCTTGTTCCACAACATTAGTTCGGATATCTGGAAAATTAATAGCGCAGTCAATAGGGCGGACCTGAAACTTATTCATTTACTTATTGGAACTTGGAAGAAAATAGGACCTACTCCTTAATTCAGGTCTGCAGCAAGAAAGGAGAAAAAAAATCAGTGACTACACACGCCAGTTTTACTTTTGACTTTATGCTTAGGGTGCTTTGGTGGCTGTGTTTGTGACGCTAGCACTGTTATATGTTAAAATGTTGAGAGTAGTAGAAAGGATGAGGCGTCAGTTGTAAACAGTTGAACATTTACTTGCTCAATCATCATCAGAGCAGTTGTTACAGTTCATCAATACAGCAAAAGCAATAATCCAGATGTTGGTTTAACTGGAATTCCTTATTACAGGTCTGGCAATTGTCAGTTGAGGCGTTCTCTCAAGACTTTAGTTTTAACAGGCAGAATGACAATTCTTGCTTTAATAGTTTTGCACAAAATCCAATCTCCAGCACTCAGGTACTGAATATAATGGTTTCCTGACTTTATGTTGAGCAATCCAATAAGGGCATTCTCCCTCGTGGCAGGCAAACTCTCTGCTACATTATTTGATGTAGGATCATCTCCTGAAGTATTCAGGTTCACTATGTCCCAGAAGGCGTTTAGTGAGAAAGGATAATTCTTTGCACTAATCATCCAGTTGTGTCCAGGTACCTTTAAGTTCCTCCTGGTCACTGGTGCTTGTGAAGTCCCTTGGCTAGATTTAGCTCTAATCTTGACTAGACTTTGCTTTATATTCAGACATAGACTTACCTGTCTGTGCTTTGCTGCTGTAAACACTTTGTTGGTCCTGTCTAGGCTTGATCAGAGCCCAGAGGAAAGAAAGGCAGCTACATTTTGGACTGAGCCTGTTTTGCTCCTCCATACACTTCCTTCTCCTCTCTCACAATATATTAATTACAAGTACAAAAGTTTAAGGGGATCACTTACACACACATAAGTAGGACGCTGCAACTGTATTTAGCTTCCCGCTCCTTTTGTTGCATTTTTGGAGTTATTGACCTTTTATTTCAAATAAGTTATGTTCTGGGACTTTAACCACATCATCCTCCCTAGCTTAAACACCCTTAATGACCAGGCCACTTTTTACAATTCTGCACTACACTACTTTCACCGTTTATTGCTCGGTCATGCAACTTACCACCCAAATAAATTTTACCTCCTTCTTCTCACTAATACAGCTTTTATTTGGTGGTATTTCATTGCTGCTGACATTTTAACTTTTTTTTAAATTAATCAAAAATGACCGAAATTTTTGCAAAAAAATGACATTTTTCACTTTCTGTTGTAAAATTAAAAAAAACACATTTTTATAAAAAATTTCTCTCTAAATTTATTGTTCTAGCCTAAATAAAAGAAATGTGGGAGCCGCGCTAGTTAACGGTGGTATATGGATGTCATTTAGCAACACTTATATACATTAGGGCAACCAGTTCATATCCAACTTTTGGAAGTAGCAGTCACAGATGGATCGTTCACAAAGAAAAACTGCATACACTCCCAGCTGGATGTCAGGTCCTGCCTTGAGCCACCGACCGCTGATAACAACTTCAGGTGCAGTACCCTCCAAAACTATTAAACAGTAGGGGTTTATTGTACTCACAAATTCCAAATTGGTAACATGCACGTAGAAAATGCCCGACCCGGGTTTCGCAGTTAGCTTCTTCAGGGGCTGCGGTACACAAACCGCCATAGTCCTTGAGTATATAAAAAGACATTTGCCCCGGAACCAATACGGACTTCCGTTGTCCGACGGCATGTCAATCACAACATAATTTAAAACCCTTAAAAATATCTATCAAAAACAGTGAATCTGGTTAAAATCTCCAATGGCATAGAAATACACCTAATGATATTGGTATGGAGGCAGTTAAATTTTATATGGATAGAGATGAGCAAATGTGTGATGAACGTGAAACCTTTACATTGGATTGTATACATTACTGTTTACAACATAATTATTTCTGGTATGATGGTTGTTACTTTCTCCAAACCTCTGGTGTGGCGATGGGTGCGAAATTCGCACGCAGTTTCGCCAATCTCTTTATGGCGTATTGGGAGCACTTTAACATCGATCCCTTGCTTGAGAGAGACCTAGAGGGTGGTAATTTACGACTTTGGAAAAGATATATCGATGATTGTATTGGAGTATGGTATGGTACTGAGACAGGGTTAATGGAATTCATTAACCATATCAACTCCAATACATGGAACATCCACTTCACTGAGGATGTCAGTAAAAGTACTGTCCATTTTTTAGATCTTGAAATTAGTGTGGAACAAGATCAAATTAAAACCGTTACCTATTTCAAGCCGACTGAACGTAATGGTTATATTGAAAGAAGCAGCTGTCATTATGAACCTTGGATTTGTAATGTACCAAAGGGACAGCTACAGCGCATCAAAAGAAACTGTACCAATATAGAGGATTATGAGGAGCAGAGCAATATTATTGTGGATCGTTTTATCGAAAAAGGTTATAAAAAGGAAGTGTTATATAATTTAAAAGAAGATGTAAAGTGTGAAAATTTAAATCTAAACACAAAAAAGAAGGATTCCAGTGAACACCTGAAACAAAATAGGGATAAATATCAATTTGCCTTTTCTACCACCTATTCCATTTTTTGCCACCAAATTAAGCATATTATTAATCATAACTGGAATGTTCTAAAGAATGATGTAGTTATAGGTGACCTTATTCCCAAGAAACCCCCCTTCATATTTAAAAGAGCCCCCACTGTAAGGAATCGCATTGTTCGGAGCTATGTGAAAGAGGACATAAATACCTCTAAACTCCGCAATGTTTTTACCTGGTGCGGTTTTTGTTCATGCTGTAAAAACCGTTCCAGGGAGGATAAAAAAAGAAATAAAGTGGAAGAAGTTATGTCTACCTCCAAATCTATAACAAAAAAAATAAAAGGCAACATCTCCTGTGAGTCTATAGGAGTAATTTATATACTGGAGTGCCCATGCGGACTCCAGTATATTGGCAGAACTTTAAGGAAACTAAAAGTTTGTGTGGCAGAACACATTAGAAATATTAAAAAGGGGCTGGAGACCCACAGTGTCTCGGCACATTTTAAAAGATTCCATCAGAAGGATCCGACTGGTCTAAAATTTTGTGGTGTGGAACTAGTGAAGCGTCACTGGCGAGGGGTAATCCCGCTACCCAGATTAATAAAAGAGAGGCGCAATGGATCTTCGAAATGAACACGCTGGAGCCGCAAGGACATAACATTGAATGGGATATAAAAGCGGTCTGTATGATGTAATTCGTTTAATACAGCATGGTTCTAGATTTTTATTTTAAGATATTTTTAGATATTTTTAAGTGTTTTAAATTATGTTGTGATTGACATGCCGTCGGACAACGGAAGTCCGTATTGGTTCCGGGACAAATGTCTTTTTATATACTCAAGGACTATGGCGGTTTGTGTACCGCAGCCCCTGAAGAAGCTAACTGCGAAACCCGGGTCGGGCATTTTCTACGTGCATGTTACCAATTTGGAATTTGTGAGTACAATAAACCCCTACTGTTTAATAGTTTTGGAGGGTACTGCACTATTTTTTCCATTTCCCCTCTTTAAAGGCAGTTCTGACCTGAAGTTGTTATCAGCGGTCGGTGGCTCAAGGCAGGACCTGACATCCAGCTGGGAGTGTATGCAGTTTTTCTTTGTGAACGATCCATCTGTGACTGCTACTTCCAAAAGTTGGATATGAACTGGTTGCCCTAATGTATATAAGTGTTGCTCAATGACATCCATATACCACCGTTAACTAGCGCGGCTCCCACATTTCTTTTATTTCTGTTATTTAGGAGCGTGAACCTACTCCATTTAGGGCGCCGCTGCTTGTTCCAGTTTTTTGCACCTATTTTTCTTTTTGCTATTGTTCTAGCCTAGCTATCTTCTGTTTGGTGGGCTGAGGCATATGAATATATTAGTGTCTACAACAAACCAGCACACCTTCCTCAGTTCCCACTAGGCACCATTCTATTGGAATGACTAACAAAGCGTGCCTTAGTCATGCTTTCAGGATGGAAATAGACGATATCATATTGTTTGTTTCCTGCCCATTTTTGTATTACTCTGTTATCTGATATCCATTACAATAGCCCTGTGGGTGATCGTACTGTCTACACCCAGGACTAGACAACGAGGATATATGTTTCAGAGCTATATAGGGTAATTCCCCATTATATTTTAAATCGACAAACCAATAAAGTTTATCATTTTATTTTAGCGTTCTTTCTTTTGATATTTGATTCTAGATGTCTTTGATAAAAAAAAATCCAATAAGTGTATATTTATTGGTTTGGGTAAAAGTTATAGCGTTTACAAACTATAGTGCAAAAAAGTGAATTTCCGCATTTTAAAGCAGCTCTGACTTTCTGAGCACCTGTCATGTTTCTTCAGGTGCTAGAATGCCAGGATAGTATAAATACCCCCCAAATGACACCATTTTAGAAAGAAGACACCCCAAAGTATTCGTGGAGGGGCATGGTGAGTTCATGTATGTTTTCATTTTTTTTCACAAGTTAGCAGAAAATGACACTTTCTGAGGAAAAAAAAAATAATAAAGTTTCAATTTCTGCTAACTTCTGGCACTCACTATGCCCCTCAGTGAATACCTTGGGGTGTCTACTTTCCGAAATAGGGTCATTTGTGGGGTGTGTTTACTGTTCTGGCATTTTGGGCGGGGCTAAATTGTGAGCAACCCTGTAAAACCTAAAGGTACTCGTTGGACTTTACGCCCCTTTACGCACCTAGGCTGCAAAAAAGTGTCACACATGTGGTATCGCCGTACTCAGAAGAAGTAGGGCAATGTGTTTTGGGGTGTATTTTTACATATACCCATTCTGGGTGAGAGAAATATGTCTGTAAATTGTCAACTTTGTATAAAAAAATTTAAAAAGTTGTCATTTACAGAGATATTTCTCTCACGCAGCATGGGTATATGAAAAATACACCCCAAAACACATTGCCCTACTTCTCCTGAGTACGGCGATGCCACATGAGTGACACTTTTTTGGAGCCTAGGTGCGCAAAGAGGCCCAAATTCTAATGAGTACCTATTAGGAGGGCATTTTTACGCATTTCGATTCCAGACTTCTTCTCACGCTTTAGGACCCCTAAAATGCCAGGGCAGTATAAATACCCCACATGTGACCTCATTTTGGAAAGAAGATACCCCAAGGTATTCCGTGAGGGGCATGGCGAGTTCATAGAAGATTTTTTTTTTGGCACAAGATAGTGGTAATTGACTTTTTATTTTTTTTTCTAACAAAGTCTCATATTCCACTAACTTGTGACAAAAAATAAAATTTTACATGAACTCACCATACCCCTCACGGAATACCTTGGGGTGTCTTCTTTCTAAAATGGGGTCACATGTGAGGTTTTTGTACTGCTCTGGCATTTGAGGGTCTCCGCAATCATTACCTTTATGGCCAGCATTAGAAGTTTCTGCGATTCTCCTTATATTGAGCATACGGGTAATGAGATTTTTTTTTTCCGTGCATCCTCTGGGCTGGAAAAAAAAAAATGAACGGCACAGATTTCTTCATTCCTATCAATAAATGTGGATGAAAAAATCTCTGCCAAAAATGTGCAAAAAAAATTTAGTAAGGCCCCATTCACACGTCCGCAAAAATGTCCGCATCTATTCCGCAATTCTGCGGAATAGATGCGGACCCATTCAGTGTGAATTGGGCCGGCGGTGATGCAGAGAGTACACTAAGAGCTCGCCGCATCAGCATTTGCGGAGCTGTGGCCGCGAACTTCCGGGTTTCGGCCCCAAAACATCCGGCCGCAGCTCCGCAAAAGATAGAGCATGTCCTATTCTTGTCAGCAATTGCGGACAAGAAAAGGCATTTTCTATATAGTTCTGGCAATGTGCGGATCCGCAAAATGCGGAAAGCACATTGCCGGTGCCCGTGTCTTGCGGATCCGTGGATCCGCAAAACACATACGGACGTCTGAATGAGCCTTACAGGGGGGTGATTAGCGACAGGGGGGTGACAGGGGGTGATCAGGGGGGTGACATGGGGTGATCAGGGGTTAATCTGGGGTTGATCAGGGGTTAATCAGTGACATGGAAGGGGGGGTCTGTGTGGTGATTGGTGCACTTACATATGTTTCCTCTGGTGGTCCCAAGCAAAAGGGACCACCAGAGGAGCAGGCAGCAGGCATATCAGACGCTGTTAACAAAACATTTTTTTTTAACTACTACAGCCTGCCAGCACATGATCAGCGCTGGCAGGCTGTAGTTTAACTTCCTCCTGATGCACGCGTTCACAGGAAATCTCGCCTCTCGCAAGATGACGTGCCGATGCGTCAATGAGGAATAACCCGGTCGCCCGCAGGACGCATCCCTGCGTTAGGCGGTCGGGTAGTGGTTAAAAACACCAGAAAAAATGTCCGTACAAAATGTTACAAATTAGAAAAACACAGATAAGGAAAGCCCCTCCTCCATGGAGGGGCTTTCCTTATCTGTGAAGACTTTAGTTAGTCATTTTTGTCTTACGACGTCTAGATTAATTGCATCAACATGGAAATCGGATAAACTTCCATCTCTTCAGGAGATTATTGTAGGAGTAAGAGATAACTGCTGGTATGAAGGCATGTCTGCTTCTGCCTTCTATAAAAAAGATAAATTCTATAAGTCCTGGGAAGCTTGGCTTCATTCCCCCTACCACCAATCATCTTCATTTCCGTCCTTCTTATGTCTATGATATGACTGATATTAAAACCTCTATAGGCATCCTCCAAATTATTTCTTTTTCATTATTCCTTTTTCCTTTTTACTTTTCTCTTTCAGTTATACAACCTGGTACCTAAGCCACCTGCCCACACTTAACTAGCTACTGCAACAATTGTGACTTTAATATTGCTTGGATGATTCCTATATATGACGCATATATGTTGTTTATTTTTCTTCTACTCATCCTAAAATTCGCCTTGCAGTCTATCCATATGTATAATTGTACCATATATGCTCACTTTTACAATACGATGAATATTTAACCGCTTGTACCAATAATGGAAACTTAACAATGTTCCACCTACCATCTTTTGTTTTTCCTCATGTTATCAACATAACTTGTGTTATAAAACTTTTAAAAATATAATAAAAATTCATGTTTCAAAAAAAAAGAAAAACACTTGTTAAAATGAAAAATATGCATTTTACAAAAGCTGAAAAAAAGCATAAAGGCCCGTTCACTCAGGCTGTTTACATGCAGCAATCACTTCTGCTGCATTGGGATAAGGGATTGTTGCTGCGACCACTCATCCCTATACAGATTCACTGTTTCTAGGTGTCCATATCACTGATGTTTTCAGCTGATGAACAAGCGTTTGCTTATTTATGAGGTGATTGGCTACATCGGCTGAATATCGTGAATAAGCGTTCGTACCAATGTTCATGCCTTATTTCTGCCCTTAGTTTTACTCTTACTTGAAAGTAGTGGAAAACTTTGAGAAACACTCCATCCCCACATACTGTAAACATGTGATGCATAGTAATGATTTCCCCATCAATGGCTTTCATAATTTTTTTCCATTTAGATTGATGAGGATCAGTGGCGTAACAAGAGTTCAATGGGCCCCAGGGCAAACTTTGAATTGGGGCCCCCCCCAAAGCCGCCACCCATCCAACAAGCCGCCACCCACCCACAAGCCGCCACCCACCCACGGCATTAAAGTGTTGTAGTCGAATTTTAAATAAGGAAGTAGGGTTTTTTTGTTTTTTTAATGTTTCCAAATAAAATACACAAATAAAATAAAAAATTTCAAGTAGTCCAAACGATTCCCCACATAAGGCATAAACCTACTTGACCCATATCTTGGTAAATTACCTACAATCAAAAAAGATAATCACCACATAATATTGGCTGTCAGTTTGGTGCCTAATTATTTCACAATATCATCATCCATCCATCCATCCGCCCCACCCCGGCCCTGATTTCTATTATGTAAGAATACAGGGGTGGGGTGGATAGATGATCTCGGTAATGAAAAGTCTGAAATCAGGGTCAGGGGTGGGGCGGAGATGGATTGGATCATAAAGATTCAGTGGACAGGTTACACGCACGCGCACCAATAATTTATAGTTGTTATTCGTCCATCCCTGGCCACAACATGTCCTGCCAAATAATTATTCAGACAACCACCCGGGCCCCACCCTACCCTATTAGTATTATTACACATTTGTGCCCCAAAATACATAATTACTAAAAACTACCTGTAGTCCAGACTCCAGAAAGTTCACTGCTCCTGGCTCCTGCTCTGGGTCAGCGGCTGTCACAGTGATGGCGAATGGCGGCGATGATGTGGGTGTCCTGTCCACTGCTAAGTCTGACTGCAGGCGGGGGGTGCTCTTTAAATTGCCTGGTGGTGGTGCTGGCGGGCGGGCTCTTGCTGCGCCTGGGCCAGGCTGGCAGTGGGAGGGGGTCACAAATCACTCAGCAGCTGCCTGCACACTCCCTCCCCTCCCTGAGTCCCTTTGAGTCATGTTCACTGTTCGCTCAGCCTGTTTGTTCAGGCCTGGCCTGAACATGATAAGCAAATATCTATGGGTGGCTCACTGTCACTCACAGCCACAGACAGGCCGCAGGCGCCTCTGGCCTGAACAAACAAGCTGAACTTGGTGAACGTCACGTGACTTTTCACTTATCTCACAGTGACAGTCACAGGACTCAGACAGGGAGGAGGAGGGAGGGAGTATTCAGGCAGCTGCTGGCTCAGGCTGGGGCCCGGGCCGCCGGGCAGCTCTGTAATTTAAATGGTGGCCGCACTGGCCGGGCCCGGGTGGCTGACTGGGAGGGGGAGCGAGGGGGCTGGCGGTCGGCGTCGGCGAACCCCGGGCGGGCAGCTCACGGCGGGCGGGTCAGAGCCAGATGAGGACTCTCTCCGGCCGGCCCGGGCTCGCTCTGCGGCTGCCACGCCCACATGTGAGTCACGTGAGCGTGACTGAGTCGGAGTCCTCTGCAGCAGTCTCTCCGGCGGCAGATGGTGCGAGGCGCGCGCCGGACCAACCGCGCGCCCGCACTTCCGCTCCGCCTCTGCCTCCTTAGTACTCGCGGCTGCGGCTCCTGCCGCCGAGTCCTGCCCCGGCCCAGCAGCACGCCGTCACCGTGGATTTTTTAAAGATGAGGAGGAGTCTGGAGAGGTGGGGGAGGGCCCGCTCACCGCCGCCTGCAGCGGGCCCCCTCCACCGCCGGGCCCGGTCGCGGTCGCACACTCTGCGACCGCGATCGTTACGCCCCTGATGAGGATCTAGCACAGGTGACCCTTGGAGAGTACACTACTTTTATATTTTTTAAAGAGGAGCTGTCCCCTCTCCTGACATGTCTGCTTTAGTAACTACATGCATCCCCTATGTAATAACCATGCAATTATCGAACTTCTATTCTTATTACTATATTACTATATGTTGTGCTGTTCCTTTATTATTTCTATTATTATACTACTAAGGCCAAGTTCACACATCAGTTATTTGGTCAGTTATATTGTCAGTTTTTTTGTGAGCCAAAACCAGTAGTGTTCGGAGATCAGGTGTAATGGAAATATTTGTTCCTGTTCTGTGTTTTATTACCTGCACCTGGTTTTGGCTCACAATAACTGATGAAAATAACTGACCAAAAAACTGAAGTGTGAACTTAACCTAAGTTATGAATTACTAGCAGTTTGCAGTGAAGGTCAAAATGAATGTTACCAGTTGGGGGTGTGTCCCTGCACAGTCTGACACTATCCAATCAGTGCTGCCAGTGTCAGACTGCAGAGACACTCCCCAAATGGTAACAACCTTCTAGACCTTCAGCACAAACTGTTAGGGTACAACCAAACAGCACTGTCATATCGCGGCTGTGACGTGGCCACACTGCAGTTGAGTGTCGCTACGGCTGTATGGGCCATAGTTGGCTCTAACTAATGAGCCTGCACTGTTCTGGGTCTGTATTGGCCGTGCGGCGACTCCAGTACTGAAAGGGCTTTTTAACCTTGCTATTAGATGTATATTAGATATATATTATATTTCTATCAGGCACTGCCCCTTGTATGGATTATATACGGTTTAGAGACAATACAGTTCATTTCCTCTAAAGACAAATGCTCCAGAGGGCTCTTAATTAAAGCATGCGAGCCCATCCCACCAGACACTACAGAGATGGCAGACAGTTATCACTTGGAAATACAATGGATAACAGGAACCTCACGTACATGACAGCAAGCTGTAACAAGTTTAACTTGTTAGCATCTTAATTAACACAGCTGATATGTAAAGAACCCTTAACACCTTTAGGACACATAACGTACCGGTACGGCATGTTTCCCGAGTCCTTAAGGACACATGATGTACCGGTACCTCATGAGTAGTTCCGATCACTGCTGCTCAGTCGGCAGTGATCGGAACAAGGCACCTGCTGAAATCATTCAGCAGGTACCTTGTTACAATGCCCAGGGGGGTTCTGTGACCCCCCCCGTATCGGCGATCGCTGCAAACCGCAGGTCAATTCAGACCTGCGGTTTGCAGCTCTTTTTGCTATCTCTGATCCTCGCGGTCTGTGACCGCGGGGATCAAAGAGTTAATGCCCCCAAAGTTATACATTTTAACCCCCCCTGCAGCCCCCAAAGGTTGCGGGCGGCGGGAGGCGGTGCGGGATCCCCCGCCCGTCTCCTCTGTCTATTCCCTGGTGTCTAGTGGCACATTGCTGACACTCTGATAGAAACAGCTGGCATCTGTGCTCGATCAGATGCCAGCCGTTTAACCCCTTCTATACTGCGGTCCGTATGGACCGCGGTATGGAAAGTTAACAGGGAGGGAGCTCCCTCCCTCTCCCATCGGGGGGCTGCTGTGCCTTTGCAGCCCCCCAACAGGATGGGATCGCAGAGGGAGGGGGCTCCACTCCCTCCCCATCCATCACCCGCTGCTCTCTTATGGCAGCGGGTGATGGTTGCCATGGAGACAGGATGCTTTCAGAAGCGTCCTGCTCTCCATGGTGCTGAAAGTCTGAATAGACCTGCTAAAGGTAAAAAAGTTAAAAATACAGCACAGTGCACTATATAGTGTACTGTACTGTATTATACAGACACCACATCCACTGGATCTTTCAGAACCAAGTGGGTCTGGGTAAAAAAAATGAAATGAAAAATGAAATAAAAAAACACATCACTGAATAAAAAATAAATTAAAAAAAATACACTACACATATTAGGTATCCGCGTCCGTAAAAACCTTCTCTATAAAAATATTACATGACTGAACTCCTCAGGTGAACGCCATAAAAAAAAATGGTGTAAATAAGCCATTTTTTGGAATCTTACATCACTAAAAGTGTAATACAAAGCGATTAAAAAGGCGTATGCCTCCCAAAATAGTACCAATAAAACCGCCATCTCATCCCGCAAAAAATGAGCCCCTACCTAAAACAATTGGCCAAAAAATAAAAAAAAACATGCCTTTCTGACTAAAACATGATTTTTTTTGTTTCAAAAATGCTTTTTAGTGTTAAATGTAAAATGTCCCATTTGAAGCCCCCCTGATGCACCCCTACAGTAGAAACTCCAAAAAAGTGACCCCATTTTGGAAACTACGGGATAAGGTGTCTGTTTTGTTGGTACTATTTTAGGGTAAATATGATTTTTGGTTGCTCTATATTACACTTTTTTTGAGACAAGGTAACAAAAAATAGAAATTCTGAAATTTCATCTCCATTTACCAATAACTCTTGTGGAACACCTAAAGGGTTAACAAAGTTTGTAAAATCAGTTTTGAATACCTTGAGGGGTGTAGTTTCTTAGATGGAGTCACTTTTATGGAGTTTCTACTCTAGGGGTGCATCGGGGGGCTTCAAATGGGACATAGTGTCAAAAAAACAACCACTTATGGGGTGTTCGTGCAAACTGCAGAATCGGGGGAATAAATTGTAAAGGGGGAATATTAATTACCAATATTAAGCGAATATCAGTAATTAATATTCATAAATAGGCGTAACCATCTACAGATAACTCCACCTATTTATACCTTAACAACACACTTCTATTGCCTAGCACGTAACCAAGTCGCTTACACTTACTATCTGCATGCGCCTAACTCACTACGCTAAACGCTAATAAATACACGCTACACAATTCTACTAGTAAAACGGTATTTATTAAAACTAACGCACACAGATATGTACTAAATAACACAACCCTACAAATACAATACTAACTACACTACACAATCCCAATTTCCACCCACAACACTAGCTAATACAAGTTACACATACACACTTAATAGGGCAGCCCACCCAGCCTGGTTCTGGTCTATCCCTAGGGGGACGGGAGGAGCAGTAAGGGGGTACTTCACGGATCCTGACCAGCAGAGGTAACCAGCAAGGGGTTCCTAAGGGATGCTGGGTCAGGGATGTTGAGGACCAAGGGGTTAAGCTACTGTACTGGAGTACAGGGAAGCATGGGTGGGATAGAGGTGTTAAAGGGGTTGTTACAGGGGAGGAACGTTGGTGGGGTAGTGGGTATATCAATAGGGGTAATGCAGGGGTTAATATCAGGGTATTAGGGTAATGCAGGGGTTAATCGTTGGTGGGATAGTAGGGGGTAAATAAGGGGTAAAACGGTGGTGGTATGCTGCTCGTTGCCTAGGGGATGATACTTAGCCCTTCCAGGGTTAATGCTCGTCTTTCCAGGGGTGCTCGTCCTCTAGGGGATGATTCTTGTGTGGGCGGCTGGCTTCTTCGACCCCCTGTGCAGGGTCTGCCGGACTTATATGTCCGGCAGCCCGCACTGCCGCCCCGCCCACACAGAGGCGCGCGAGCGCGCACCCCTGTGAGGGACACGTGGGCCGGCGCGGTGAGATGACATCATCGCGCCTGCCCGCGCGTCGCAAGGACGCGCGCGCGGGCCGACAGGCGGGGAGATCCTTTGATCTCCCGCCTGTCTCTCCCTGCATTCCGGACAGCGCGATGGTAATCGCGCTGCCGGAATGCGCATAATAGAGGAGGGAGGTATCTCCCCTTCTCTCTATTATGTATAATTATCTGCAGCTGGGCTGTAGATAATTATAACAAAAGGGTTTGAATTCTTTTAGAATTCAAACCTTTTGTTCGCACCAGGATGGTCGGACCTTGTCCGGTCATCCTGGTGCCTCTTAACCAGATTACATCAATGTGAATGCTTGGGGCACATTCACATTGATGTAACTGGTTTCAGGTCACATAAGGGACATCTAAAAGGGGGCCTATGGATATATATAATGGGGAATATATATATAATTATATACATATATAAAGGGGGCATATTATATGAATTTAAGGGGGCATTTAAAGGGACACATGCCCATATTCCCACAGGGGCAGTAGTGAGCCCCTGGGGAATAACAAAGGCAGATGTGCGCAGATATTGGGCACATCTGCGCACATTGCTTGTTAGTGGCCAAATATATATGCATGCCTGCCGGGGCGTGCATATATATATATATGTTCACGCCACCCTTCCTCAACATAAATATTAAGTTTTGTTTGGCTATTAACCCTTGCTTTGTTACTGGAAAAAATGGATTAAAATTGAAAATTTTGCAAAAAATTGAAATTCTGAAATTTTAACTCCATTTGCCATTAACTCTTGTGGAAAACCTAAAGGGTTAATTACGTTTGTAAAATAAGTTTTGAATACCTTGAGGGGTGTAGTTTCTAGAATGGGGTCATTTTTGGGTGGTTTTATTATGTAAGCCTCACAAAGTGACTTCAGACCTGAACTGGTCCCTAAAAAGTGGGTTTTTGAAAATTTCTGAAAATTTCAAGATTTGCTTCTAAACTTCTAAGTCTTGTAACGTTCCCAAAATGATTGATACATAAAGTAGACATTTGGGGAATGTAAATCAATAACTTTTTTTGGCGGTATTACTATGTATTATAGAAGTAGAGAAATTGGAACTTGAAAAATTGCTAATTTTTCAAAATTTTTGGTAAATTTGGTATTTTTTTATAAATAAAAATGACATTTTTACGACTTCATTTTACCAGTGTCATGAAGTACAATATGTGACGAAAAAACTATCTCAGAATGGCCTGGATAAGAAAAAGCGTTTTAAAGTTATCACCACATAAAGAGACACTGGTCAGATTTTGAAAAAATTGCCTGGTCCTTAAGGTGAAATAGGGCCGTGTCCTTAAGGGGTTGAATGAATTGTAACTGGCAAACACCAGTATTGTAAGGAAACTGTAACACATGACTCATTCCAGTTTCCTCTAGTTTTCATTACCAAAATGTCCTATAAATACACGTACTATTGAATAAAGACTATCTTAACTATTCCTCTGAATGCTGAATGGTTAATTTCTCCCAGCTGGAGGAGAGAGTATTCACTGAAAGGGATAATTCACCGGTGGAGGTCTGATGCCTGATTGTATAACCATCTCATAACCACCTCGCATTGGAAAGAGCTATCAAGTACTGTGCAGCCATTGACAATACAGACCCACTAAAGAGTGCAGTCTCATTATTTTAACTAGAGCTGCCCCACGACCACGCCATGTGGTCCTACATGTCAGAAGAGGTTACAGGTTCTCTTATGCCAAAGACTGATGATGCCCCGCTCCGCCAGATTTGGCAAGTCTAAATGACTTGCTATAAAATCAATAGCGTGAAAAGCCCTTTCTTTGTATTTACAGATAAATTATAATTTAAAACTGATCCCAATCATGGAACAATCACTGACTCATTGACTTATTAGCAAATTAGATTATTACACTTCACTAAATAACAGACGTCTATAGCATTCTCCCTACAAGGGGTTACACACATTAACTGCAGCACGTACACAGTTTAAGAGGTAACAATTGTGATTTGTTTTATCAAAAAGACAAGGCACAAGCAGTTTACTTTGTGTGGATCCATTCTGCCGTGCATTATCAAAGTGGACGTTACTTAAGGGCTTATTCACACAAATGTATGTGTTCCGTTCCGTGCACTGGGGCCGCAATTTGCGGTCCCCAATGCACAGAGAACGTTTGTGAGGTCTCCAGAACGGATCCAGACCCATTCAACTTGAATGGGTCCGCATCCCTCCTTTCCGCAAAAAGATAGGACATGTTCTATCTTTTTGCAGAATGAAACCCCACAGAAGCACTCAGTAGTGCTTCCGTAGGGGTCCGTGCTTCTGCTCCGCATCTCTGGATTTGCGGACTTATTTAGGTGAATGGGTCCGCACCTGTGATGTGGAATGCACACGGAACGGTGTCCGTTTATTGCCAATCTACATATGCGGTCTGCAATATGGAAACGGAACACATACGTTCGTGTGAATAAGCCCTAACAGTCAAAGGGTATTTTTTGTTAGTGCTGATTCTGGGTAAGTGTGGGTAAAATCCATAGCAGCAGAATGGATGAGATGTTAAAAAAAAAATCCACACACTGTGAAAAAATGTCCGCCATCAATCTGCACATAACTTAAAGGGGTTAGCCAACCCCTATAATGCCCCCCAAAATGCCATGGCCCCTCACACACGTTATACTTACTTTGTTCCTTGGCACACGCGTCGCTTCAGATGCCTGCACGGCCGGTGCTGCATCTCCCCGTCACAGGTAAGTATAACCTTTGTGAAGGGCCCAAGCATTTTGGGGGGCATTATAGAGGTTGGATGACCCCTTTAACATGCGCATGCGGTGCAAATTTTAATAAAATTGACCAGCTTCAGAATTCCACCATGGATTTTACCCTTTGCATTAGAGAAGGTAGAATCTACTGCAAGAAATTCGATACAACTCATGTGGGTTCTACAGCAGATTTGCAGCAAAAAAATAAAAATTCCTCTTCCGCTACAAGATATGTCCAGTGTGGCTGTACCACAGTAAAATAAAATTGCAACATGTGCTAAGACTGCTACATATTTGTGGCAGTAGAAAGTGGAATTTCACAACTAAAGGATCTTCTGTTAAAGAAAAAAAATTCAAATATCCTGAGTTCATGTTCATTACCTTATGCACTGTACACCAATATGATCTGTATGGTTGGCAATAGGGATGGGGCTACCCACCCCATTCCTCCCTTCTTGGTAGGAGTGATCCGGTCCTGTTTTCTGTTAAGAGAGGGCAGAGCTAGTATACAGTGTCGGACTGGGGTGTCTAGGGCTTACCAGTAAAATTTATTGTGGGGGACCACCATACAGATACATTCAAATGTTGAGGTGCTGTAAGATGCCTATCTCTAAGTTTATTGTGGTATATGCCACTTGGGCAGGGGGTGGAAGACTAGGGGCCCACCTTGCTTCACCTGTACCCCTGTGGCCAGTCCAAGCCTGCTAGTATAGCAAGTGAAGGAGCACGACTATGTGCTCCTGCTCCACACGGTCTCAAGAACCAGAGATCTAGCTCCATCTGTGAGGGGAAACATGTTAAGACACCCATCACCTTAGTTCAGTTTAGGCAAACCTCAAAAGCCTGCATTTCACAGTGGACACCTACAGCCACAATTGCCAGCTTAAAGTGGTTAGCCAGAAGTTCAGGAGAGACATCAGCAAAATAGCACACCAGAGGTGCCGTTATCGGCTACTTTGCCAGCCACTGTACCTCAACTTCTATTTTGCACTAAGTAAAGAGAGAATTGTATTCTTTTACTTCTGGCCTGATTTCCAGGGAGCAACAGTCTGAGGGAGTTCACCGTGATACATGGGACCTCTCCTCAGGGGCTCACTGCAACAGCAGCGTAGTGCCTTCCCTCTTGTCCATCGCCTCATGTGGGCCAACTTTCACGAGTTGGGAGTCACTCATTTGTAACCTCTATTAATTTCCCACAGTGGAGAGCCCCCAAAAAAGAGTCTCTCTGGAGGGCCCAGCCATGTGTAATGCTTTGTTTCACTGTTGTGGGGTAGCAGGAAAATTGACCATTTGCTGCCATTTGTTCATGTAAATGAAAGTTAATTTTGGGGTCCTCCAGTTGTGCCCCCTGTGATTAATCTTTTTCCAGGACTCTTCTACCAGAATAAATTGTCCAAAGTGCAAAAACTTCACACTTTGATGGATTTAACAGCATCCATAGGATAGGTGATAAATGTATGATTGCTGGGCATCCAAATACTAGTAAGAAAAGGAGATTCCAGTGTCCATTTCAATAAAAGCAGTATTTTATTTGACCAAATTAAAATTCCTGTCCATACATACTGCTTGCGTATTTCAACCCACAAGAAAGGGTCTTAGGCTAGTTTCACATATGCAGCACAGCTCCCTGGCAGGAAGTTTCGGCAGAGAACAGCCCGACAGAGTTCTCAGGATCCGGCATTGCCAGATAGTGCCGCCTGCCCACCGGACCGCATTGACCATAATGGGATCCGGCGGAGATCTGACCCTCCCTGACAAATAGGGCGGGATTCTGCTGGACAAAAAAAACGATACGCTACGGTTTTTGCCCAGCCAATTCGCGGTATCCTCTGCCGGAATAGCCTGTAGGAGGACTGTGCCACACATATGAAAGTAGCCTTAGTCAAAATTAGAGATGAGTGAATTTCCACTTATGAAATTCGTTTACACTTCGTTTGTTGGTAAAAGGTGAATTGCGTTACGGATTCAGTTGGCACGGACGATAACGCAATTCTATGATGGAATGCATAACAGAATGCCTTTAGAGGCATTCCGTTATTCAATCCGTCATAATAGAAGTCTATGGGCTGCAAAACAGATTTGTCACGTTTCCTTATACAGGGGAGTCCCCCCCTATATTGCATCCTAGGTCACATCCTCCTGTGAAGCCACCCCCCTTTCCGATAAGTTACACACTCTTTTTGGGCTAGGTGCAGATAATATTTTGAACCTAGATGCGCCACATTGTGCCACACTTTAGCACAATGTACACCAATATCTAGGTGCTCTCACATTAGTAAATGTGCGCCAGTGTTTGCAGGGAGTTTTATCATTTCATGTTGGCCAGCAGGAAACATCTGGCCATGGCGGGTTTTTGCTCACAAAAAAAACTACTTTATTTTTTTTCAAACAGGTAGTGTGAAACAACGATTATAAGATGTGAACAAATGGCTAAAGTTTAAATTTTAATGAATTTTTGGGGGGAGAATGGAGATCCCTTTGAGGTTCCACTAGTTCACCATTATGCAGTGAGGTTTTATACAAATCTTACTATGTCAGTAAAAATACATAATTATTTTTGATGTGAACTCTTCTGTTTCTTGTGATTTTAAAGAGGAAGGATGAAGATACAGGGGACAAAGAAAACTACATGTGCACGGGTGAGAAGTTACTGACTTTGCATTTCTTTGTTGAAAAGTACATGGTAAAGTTTTCTCCCACACTGTAGTATTTATCTGCAGATTTGCATTTATTACAGATAATGATGAATGTGATACAAGTAGCCATTCAGATCATCTATGCAGGATTCCATCCCCGACTCAGGATCATGAGACTCAAAAAGCTGGAGGATTTGTGGCATTCCTAATGAGGTAAGTGGGGATAGTCTGTGTGTGAGGGAGAGTCTTTTTACTCTTTGCTTCTCAGCTATCCAGACATGTCCATTTTAGTGAGTACTGTACTTGTATTCCCCAGTGTCGGACTGGTGTTCCTTGGACCCACCAGAGGGCTCAACCCCTATATCAACAATAAAATGTAATAGGTTTTGATTCAAAGAAATAGACCCTCTTGGTTCTAAAGGCAGCTTGAAATGGGATTTTTTTCCCCCTGGACCTTTCAAAGCCTGGGCCCTTCGGAGGATCCTCTGGTACTCCAGTGGGCCAGTCTGACGCTGGTATTCCTAATCAAATAGCAATTTTGAAACATCTGCTCTTAGATTTGCATGGGTTCTTTCCTCTCTTTTTTATTTTTTTTAAATCTGGAAATATATGAATTTTAGGCTGTGTTCATATGAGGACGTCAGCGTCGGTTTGACATATACCAGGATAAGTTTCCTAAATATACCTCCGACATAAGGATGTAATCAATCCGGCTGTATGATATATCGCACTTAGAGTCCTCTTGGAGGACTTTACAGGGAGGGGCTTATTTCAACAATTCTATCTTTGCTTTCCTCCATTCAGGTTCCTGTTTGGGAGAAGACAGTCTGAATAGTACCCAACCATCAGGCTGAAGTATGACCCCTTGAAGAACCTTTAATACTTTTCCCCTGTTCAATGAATATTTGTTTCTGATTAAATGAGCTTTGCATATGTAGAAGGTCAACAAATTAAATGTACATATTACAAGCTTTTGCCATTGTAGTCGATCTTTCAGAAAATATGGGGGCAGCATAAACAGCCCAGGACTTAAAGGGGTTGGCCTCTTTCTGGCTATTTGTAACCAATTTGTATGCAAAATGATTATATGGCACTTACTAATCTAGCCTTTGTTGATAGTATGTGCTGTTTGCTATATTTCATAAGCCATGTTTCTTAGGAAAATCTTCTGTTCTGTCCACATAGACGTCCTACCAAAAAAATGGCTGCTGACAGAGGGTCATGTGACCAGACACATCACTCTTCCTCCACTATTCAAACATAGTGCGCCTGCACTAAACTCCCAATGGAACAAGTACAGATGGCAGGTGCAATGTATTTGAATGGTGCTTTGCCTGGTCACGTGACCTTCCATCAGCATCCATTTTATGGACAAGATTTTTGTGGGGACAGCACAAATTTTTTTTCAATTTTGGAATCTTGCTCGTACCTTGCCCTGCAATCACCATAATTATGGTGCCGTGCAGTCCTGCTTCCGGTTCCTGGCCAGCGGAGAAGGAATTTACTTACTGTAACTGTGACACACTGCGCCGGAGCAGGTGAGAGAAGTTCAGTGTGAGAATCTATATGGTCTAATACAAAAAAACTAGAGACCCTATTAAGGGAGGGTTCCATAGCAACAAAAAAAAAACTTTGCTCAATTGAGCTCAATTCACCACTTTTACCCTTAATATTTAAATCAGTAAAACTTCACTTTTATTAGTAGTTCTCTAAAAATGTTTGTGAGTTTTGACACACTTGTTAAAACTACTGCTCGATTTGACACTGCTATCGCACAGGTTGCTAGTGGTAACGGAGGGTGCACTACCCTCCTAACCTTCCCACAAGTTTGCAATCAGTGTATAACTACCTGCCTGACTAATCCTGCAGGGTACTCGGTGCTGTGAACATACAGCCTAAAGTAAATAACTGTTTCCTACTGTTTCCTACTCAGTGTTTAGCAACTCGAGCAGAGCTAAAACCAACAGATTCTGTCCCCCAACATAGTTCCACCAGATAAGCTGAGTCTTCAGGGAAAGGACAGACTTGTCCTTTCCCCTGAAGACGCCAGTTTATCTGAGTAGGAAAAACACTGAGTAGGAAACAGTAGGAAACAGTTATTTACTTTAGGCTGTATGTTCACAGCACCGAGTACCCTGCAGGATTAGTCAGGCAGGTAGTTATACACTGATTGCAAACTTGTGGGAAGGTTAGGAGGGTAGTGCACACCCTCCGTTACCACTAGCAACCTGTGCGATAGCAGTGTGCAAATTCGAGCAGTAGTTTTAACAAGTGTGTCAAAACTCACAAACATTTTTAGAGAACTACTAATAAAAGTGAAGTTTTACTGATTTAAATATTAAGGGTAAAAGTGGTGAATTGAGCTCAATTGAGCAAAGTTTTTTTTTTAGAATCTATATGGTGGCACACATCACTATAAGTAAATTTTAAAAAAATTGTTGGAATTGCGAAACATTTAATAAACAGTCTCTAAATAAATTTGGGCTGTCCTAAATTCAGAAAATGCTTGCCATGAACAGACATAGATTTGTGCCAAAATGTTCACTATTTTATAGCTTATGTATTAATAATTTTTTCTAAATGTTTTAGGCCACACACCTCCTAGTGAGCCAGTTTTTTGAGTGCATTGCAAACAGCAGAATAATTTTTGTACAAATTTTGACTTTTTGGGGCTCGGTTTATGCCAATAATTGGTATTTTTCACATATACTATACAACCTTTTTCCACAGTTCTAGATGTTCTTCATTGTGCAAACATTTAAGGCCTCATGCACTTGACTGTAAGCATTTTGCGGTCCGCAAATAGAAGATGCGAAAAATATTGAAGAGGCCCATGTGCTGTCCACATTTTTTTACGGACCCATTGACAGACAAGTATAGGACATGTTCTATAGTTTGCAGAATGGACATATGGATGCATAAAGCACACGGATGACTACAAATGGCACACTGTCTGCGTCCATATTTTGAAGATCCGAGATTTGCGGGCCGCCATATGCTTACATTTCTGTGCAGTGAGGCCTAAACGAAAGCTGCTTATTACAGTTTCAGTTGTATGGGCTGCTTCCCTTGAGACTACCTTCCAAGTTTTATCACCCCAGGAAAGGGCTCCATCCAGTGTAGAGATCACTTCGATATGGTAAATGCTAGGACTTCTGTTTTTAAAAGAGTTGTCTCCTTTTTTAATATTAGGATAGGTCATCAATATCAAATCGGCGGGGGTCCAGCTTCCGGGACCCCTGCCTATCAGCTGTTAGAAGAGAACACAGCACTTGTAGGAGCACTGCTTTCTCTTCGCTGTTTACCTACTCGTCATCGCAACTGCAACAGGGAGCAGTGTAATTGCAGCTATGGCGTCCCCATACACTTGACTTGAACAGGCACAGACGTCCCATTGAAATGAATGGGGATGCCATAGTTAAAATTACACCTGCTGCCCACTGCAGTCTCGATGGCGAGCAGACAAACATTGAAGAGAAGGCTGCGCTCATATGAGCGCTGCTTTCTCTTTAAACAGCTGATCAGCGGGGGTGCCGGGAGTGGGAACCCCACCAATCAGATATTGGTGACCTATCCTGAGGATAAGTCACCAATAGAAAAATCAGACAACCCTTTTAAGCTCAATCACCTTACATTATGGGTGAAATAAGGTTTCCATCGCTATCAGGGCATCTAAGTTTAGTGCTAGTACATGTACGTTTGTCATGTAGACAAGTAACAGAGAGCTCTGTTTCTTTGAAAGTCATTTCTGAATTTGTGAAATATTTAATGTGTCATGTTAAACTGAGCAAAAGATTGTTCTTTCCAGCACAGAGATTACATTGTCAGAATGCTAGGCACCATATATAATTCCTAAGGTGTAACAAGGGAGCAGTGTTTGTTATTCAGCTTGCGCTTGCTGAAATTCAATAACTCTAGAAAGTTTTACTTACTTCCAAATCACTTGTCAGGCATTGCCCTACAGAACTTTCACTGCACAACATCTATGATTAAAAATAATTTAAAGGTTAGACACTGCACAGTCGTAATATTACTGTTCTGAAATCCAGGGAGGCCAACACAGAAAAGACCATTCAGCAATGACAATAAAAAACCACAGCTTATCACAGGCTGACATTTCTTATTCAAGCCACTTGACCTTCAGACCGGATCATAGAGCTTCATACATATGGCATTTCTAGCTTTTCAGAATAAAGAATGGAAGTATGTTCAATGTATTGTTCTGAACAAAACAAAAGTTGTATAGAAATGATAATTTATTGGCTGATTCTATCTATCTGTCTGTCTATCTATCTATATATCTGTCTGTCTGTCTGTCTATCTATCTATCTATCTATCTATCGATCCCAGCAAGATCCTCCGTTCTGTCATTAGGGGGAATTCCACCATTAGCTATATTTTAATATTTGCCTGCTTTTCTAAGAGTCCGGGAGAGCTCCGCTTTTTCTGGGAGTCTACTGGACATTGAGTGGAAACCTCTCGATAAAGCTTAGGGTGACCTCTACGTGCTCTGGTGTTTGCCAAGACTGACACCCCAAGCATACCCCGGAGATTGATAGTTTCGTGTAGTTCCTCCCATAAAAAGGGCCTTGGTCACAGGGGGTTACTGGTCTGAAAGGTCCCGGTGGACTGCCCCTTTTTATAGAAATTGGAGGGTGTCCTGGCTATATGGCTCTAAACATAGAGTTTAGAGTGTTCTTATTGTGCCTAAAGTCAGTCCTTCATTGTACTAATCTGCGACAACCTCCCATGCATTTTATGTTTTTACGAGAAAGTCATGTAATGGAGCAATATATCATAATGCAAGTGTCAATGTCACTGCATTTTGGAAAGAGTGTGTTTCCTAGTAACTGTTGCTAGGATGGGCTGGCACCACCTTTCCTTTCTAGGAGAAAGTAGTAGTAGTCTAGTGTGAGCTGTGGATATGCAAAGGGATTTTCGGAGATTTATAACTGATGAGCTATCCTCTGGCTTTCCCTAGGCCATGTGACTTCATGTTCATCGGTCGCATGGCCTAGGGTTAGCTCAGCCCCCTTGAAGTGAATGTGGTTGAGCTGTGATACCAATCACAGCCGCTATACAATGTACATTGAAGTGCTTGGTGAGCTGAGAGAAAGCTGCAGCACTACAGAGAGCGCCGGTGTCTTCTCAAACAGCTGATCAGCAGGGGTCCTGGGTTTCAGACCCCTACTGATCAGATACTGATGACCTATCCAGAGTATAGGTCGTTGTTTAAAAAAATCTTGGAAAACCCCTTTAACAGGGAAACCTTGTACCCTGTGGATTCCAGCAGCAAAGTGATAGCAGATGTGCCAGCCCTTGAGGGAGAGAGCTAGTGGATTCAGCAGAATGTATAGCGGGCACATAAGGGGGAGTGCAGAGCATTTACCAGGTAGCGGTAATACATCTACCTTATGGCTACAGACTATTCTGCATAATGGTGGGAGTAATGAGCTTCAGGTTGCCCATCATATCAAAAGGACAGACTGGCTGTATTTCACTGAGGATACTGCAGAGATACTGTACCATAGAGTGAGAGTGAAGGAGAGACAAGTTGCAGATTGTAAGAAAGGGACTTAAAGGGACCTTTTACTGTGCCCACTTCATCCCATATACAGCCTTTGTAAACTGCATATGCCAACTGTAAAGACTGGGCCTAATGTGTACAGTGCCTGTGTGAATCACCTATTGAACAGTGAACTTGTATTAAACTCAGCCTCGTCATTGCTTCACACTTCAGGAGACCATGCCTTTCTCCTCAAATCCTAACACCACCAAGGGCACCACCAACCGACACCAGGCAGGAGGAATCACAAAGTCAGAGAGCGCCCCCAAAGGAAGAGCAGGTGCTCCCCTTCCTATCACTGCAGGGGAGCGCCACTGTGAGAAACTACTACCACCATCATATTTGTCACCACTCCTCTCCTTTCCCGGGCTCGCTGCAATAAGTGTTTTGCACATGACGGAATAAAATGTAAGCTGCACCCATCATGTATGATCTAATGTTTGGTAACATAAACCTGTCACGTAACTTCCTTTCTACAGTGATCCATGTGGTCAGACATTGTCCCAGGACTCCTGGGCCAGGAATAGTACAGTCCTTTTCCTATTCCTGAGATCATTTATATTGGTGAAACAGAAGAGTTTTTCCGCTGTGATCTTATTTTTCCCTCAGGAAGTGGAAAATGTGACATTTCCGTACTGCATGAGGATTAACAGATTACTAACCTCAAGTTTTCTTTTCTGTAGCCCTATTCTCTAAGATGCGTTTTATCTTTTCAGAAACTCTATACATTAAGTTGCATGGGCTGAATCATCTATGCAGTGTGGAGGCGTTCATCATCGTATACATTACTGCACACATTTGGGTTAAACATATTAGTGCAAGATTAATTATTGTGTAAATAATACATATGGGCATGTAATGGAACGCAGTCATCAAACGCTTTACTGTAAGGAAAATTCTTTTAAAGCATATTCACAGTAATGTCAATATAGGGCACACTAGTCCAGCAATAGTGCATGTCATAATTAGTAAATAAGGGATTTTGTAAAAAAATAAAAATAAATAGAATTTATTACAGTATAGTATTCGATTACAGTATTCTAACAGGATTGAAAGTCTGTGTCCATTTTTATACATTTATTGTATATTAATAATTTTTTTTAAATATAGTTTGATTAGGCCCCTTTCACATCTGCGTTTTTCCTTTCCGTCCTCGAGTTCCGTCCTCGGGGCTCTAGGACAGAAAGATACTGATCAGTATTTCCCTAATGCATTCTGAATGGAGAGAAATCCGTTCAGGATGCATCAGGATGTCTTCCGTTCAGTATGTGAACGTTTTTTGGACGTTGACAAAACCGCAGCATGCTGCGGATTTGTCTCTGTCCAAAAATCCAGAAGACATGCCGTAATGCCGGATCCGGAATTAATGCCCATTGAAAAGCATTAATCCGGATCCGGCTTTAAGCTAAACGTCGTTTCGGCGCATCGCCAGATCAGCGTTGCTTTGTGAATGGTTACCATGGCAGCCAGGACGCTAAAGTCCCGGCTGCCATGGTAAAGTGTAGTGGGGAGGCAGGGAGAAGTATACTTACCGTCCGTGCGGCTCCTGAGTCCGGGCGCTCCACAATGACGTCAGAGCGCCCCATGAGCATGGATCACATGATCGCATGGATCACATGATCCATGCGCGCGGGGCGCTCTGACGTCATTGTGGAGTGCCCCGGGAGCCGCACGGACTGTAAGTATCTGCTCCCCTGGCTCCCCACTACTACTATGGCAACCAGGACTTTAGTAGCGTCCTGGCTGCCATAGTAACACTGAAAGCATTTTGAAGACTAATCAGTCTTCAAATGCTTTCAGTTGTCTTGCGCTGTGACGGATCCGGCGGGCATTTCCGGCGACAGAAGTGCATGCCGGATCCATACAATGCAAGTGTGAAAGAGGCCTAAAAAACCATCTAGTTAGGCCACAAAAACAAGGAATGGTTCAAAATAAAAACAGCACATGCACCATGGAAATGCGATAAAATCCGCAAAAATATAGAACATGTCCTATTCTTCTAGGACTGTTTTATTATGAATGGGACGTTCGAGTTCGCAAAATGCGGAACACACACGGCCAATATCCATGTTTTGTGGATCTGCAATTTGCGGATTGCAAAACAGGCAACGGTATTGTGCATGAGCCCTAACACATTTATGAAAGTTAAAAAATCCATAGATCTCCTATATTGTGTGACCCTAGATGAACTGATGTATTTCTTTTTCTTTTAACTTCCTTAGTACTATATCATACATGTTTTTCACTGTCATCTATATAGGATTTTATCGCATAATTATGGTGCATGTATCACGGTTTTCACCCTGAACACCCTTTTTATGGCTGATTGATTTAGGGTACTTTTACACTTGCGGCAGGACGGATCCGGCAGGCTATTCAGCCTGCCGCGTCCCTCCTGCCGCCAGTGGCCGTGCACTGTCGTGCTGCTGCTCCGTCCCCATTGACTATAATGGGGCGGGGGCGGAGCTACAGTGCAGCACGGCACTGCACGGCCGGAGATCTTTTAGTCCGGCGATCTCCGGCCGTGCAGTGCCGTGCTGCGCCGTAGCTCCGCCCCCCGCCCCATTATAGTCAATGGGGACGGAGCGGCAGCACAAGGCCACTTGCGGAAGGACGGATGCGGCAGGCTGAATAATAAAAGTACCCTAAATCATAGGATCAATACTTATTCTTGATAAACTTTGATGCTTTTTCTATATTATATTTATCTATATTTTCTATATTATATTTGGTGTGTGCATACTGTATGTGTGTTTAGAGGTTTGGTGCGTATATGACCGATTATTTACAGTTATATTAGTGTTTTTTAACATATTTTTAACATATTTCTCTAGCTCTTTAGTATAAAGGGTCAGTGTACTAAACTGTTATTCATATTAGGCCATTTACATGACTGTACACTTCCGTTGCAATCTCTTGTTTATTTCACATGAATAATACTGACGTGTCCCACACGTGGCTTATCTCTGTACTATATATTGTGCATTAGACAACACAAGTGATTTTCCAGTACAATGGTGATGAATGAAATACCTTTTAGTGATGGGCGCCTGAGGGAAGGATAGTTACGGCAGGAGAAGGATGGAGGTGGGAATCAGGTGTGGATGGGTGTGCCTTAGGATAATGCACACAGGTGTATATATACTCCTGGGATTGAGAGAATTTCCTTAACACTTGAGAACCATCTACTGCTCAGGTAAGACATTCTACATTTCTTTCTATGCATAATAATAGAATAATACTCATATTGTCGCCATCCATAGGTATAGAGACAGACATGGCGGTATTATATGGGGTTGTTGCTCAGCCAGTACGGTTATTTCTGCAATGAAAGTGGTATTCTGGTTTCAGCCAAATAAATCGATGTAGGTACGATGACAATTTATAACATTTTCAAGTATAATATCTTGATCAATTTCTCATGCTTTTCCCAATCCCTTGTCGTTGTTATTCGGCATACACTTTCATTGGTTACTTCCAGGTAATAATACTTTCCAGTTTAATTTCATCATCAATTCCTTACACGTTTCAAGATCTCTGCTTGCTGTCTTTCAGTATGAACTTTTATTGTTTAGGTGATATCTGTGCTGATCATGTGATGGATATGCAGGTATATGGGATCAGTCCTGCACCCGAGTATCCATCACATGAAGGTTCCTATTGAATGACGTAAGCTATTGAAAGTCATGAGAAGTAGATACAGAAAATATTTAAAAAAATTGTATAGCTTTTTATTATTCAAAGAATAACATTTATTTACTAAAACCAGAACACCCCCTTTAAATGATGATAAGTTTACAGCACAACAAGTAGAGTAGATAGGCGCACTCACCATCCCTTCAAAGTCTTCTTTATTGCAGAGAACAAATCGATATACAGGGGGACTCACATGGACAGCAAATTCACAGAAAACAGCGACGGCCGTTTCGCGGACTCACCGCTTCATCCGGCTGTTCAGTCATTGATAATGATGATAAGTTTACATTTGCGTTTAATGGATCTGGCAGAGATCACCGGATCCTGCCTAGCCAGATAATGCCTTCACCGCAGGACCCTATTGACTATAATGCTATCTGGCTGTTGTCCGACATGTGTCTGTTTTCAGCCAGAACAAAAATGTTGCATGCAATGGCTTTTGTCTGTCCGAAAGCCAGCATTTTGCAGCCGGATCTCCGCCAGATTACATTATAGTCAGGGGTGCACCTAGCCTTTCTGCTGCCGAAATGCCTGGGGCGAAAACTAAAGTGGTGACCCCCCCATGCCAATTTCTTAACCTAACTTCTTTTGCCACAATGAAAGCACTCATTGCCCATGGCTGCCCCCTCTTGTCCCTACCTGGTACTGCCTGAGGCAATCACCTCACCTGGCGTTATTGGTGGTGCACCTCTGATTATAGTCAATGGGGTCCAGCGGTGAACAGCAGTATCCTGCTGGTCTGGATCTGGTGAACTCCAGCATGCTGTACTCTGCCAGAACAACCTACCGGAACCGTTAAACACAACTGTGAAGCTACCCTAACCTCTAGTTCGTATCTCAGATTGTTTCAATGTGGATGTTTGGCCTCTATTTATGTTTGTAGACATGCATTGGGCTTTCTGCTGTTAAGTGGCATCTTTCTTTAATTTCTTCTCACTGACACTGATATCTATAGATACAGTAATATGAAGGATTAGCTAAAAATATGATATGTCCACATGTTCAAACTAAAATCTGCTGTGTATCATAAAAGTTGTTTGGGTTCAAAAACTGCATCATAAAGCCTGAAAGTGGCTGCTATGAAATATTTTTAGACATTTAACACTATATCCATTGGCTCCACAGATATCTTCACCATGTCCCTTACTTCAGCCTCAGTCTTTCTCATGTTGGCTGTCTTGAGCTTCGAGACGCAGAGCTTTGATGCCATCACTCCAGGATGTCACCTCCATCGTAAGTGATCGCTGCAGGAGAATAATAAATTACAATTGTCTAGAGATGGTTTTCAAAGTAACCTAATATTAAAAAGTAACGTAGTTGGGCAAGCTGAAAAAAGACATACATCCATCCAGTTCAGCCTTTATCCTGCAAGCTGATCCAGAGAAAGGTAAAACCCTGTAAGGTAGAAGCCAACTTTCCTCATTTTAGGGTTTAGGGGGTACTATCTCTCCTTCGGGAGGGACTTATAGGCCATAAATGCTCCTCTGGAATTCTGGGAAGAAAGGGATACAAATGAGCTCTTAACAAGCTCTGGCTCTAATGCCACCAGATGTAAGGCAGCTTTCCTATAAGTCAATGTTTGACCCGTTAAATAGACCTTGAGACATGACTCAGATATTAAATAAGCCAGCACCTCATCTGCAGACAGCTGTTTCAGGGTGATTGCCCCTCATCAGTGCAGAGCAGAGAGTACTGGCTTAACTGGATGAGGCCTAAGTCAAGATTTGGGGGTTCTATCTCTCCTTGGGGATAGAGCACCTTAATCGGCGTGAAGAGACTTGTAGGCCATACATGCTCCTCTGGAATTCTGGAAGGAAAGGGATGCAAATGAGCTTATAACAAATTCTGCCTCTAATACCACCAGATGAAAGGCAGCTATCCTATAAGTTTGTTAGACCCTTTAACTAGGCCTTGAAACATGACTTGGATATTAAGTAAGCCAGCATCCCATCTGCAGGCAGCTGTTTTAGGGTGATTGTCCCTCATCGTTTTAGGGGAAAAATTCCTTCCAGACTCCTGAAGCTACACTGAAAAGAGGACAGATCTGCATTCTTCTTTTGTATGTAAATAGAAACACCTGTGTAGTATGTGGTTATTATTTAATATAAAACTGATTATTATTTTTTTCTCTTTTTCTTTGATATTTTTTTTTTGTGCTGGCATACTGGAAAATAAATTATTGTATAGGGAAAAATATTGGGGAAGACTGCAAAGTAAATAAGTGTATTTATATATGTTAGATCTAGGGCACATTCACATCAGCGTCATGAATTCCCTTGCTCTGCTTCGTTATAGGAGCTGAACAACAAAAATAATAGAAGTGCTGGATTCAGCACATAACTGACAGGGACGAAGCTGAACAGATTCATTCAGGAAAACTTTTTTTTAGTGGGGGAAAAAAAGTCCTGCATGCAGGACTTTTTCCCCCTATTTTTGATGAACTCTGGGAATCTGCAACTTTTCCCCTCTAACGGCAGGTCTAAAAAAAAGGGGGTGTGGCATGGGCGGAAAGGGGGCAGGCCAGTAGCCCGCCTCATTTATCATTTTCTACGCCTGTTTTAGGTGTAGAAAATGTTCTAAATCTATGTCAGCAAGGGAGCTGGTATAGATTTAAACAGGCGGTGGGTACACTGAAGTTATGTAGAGGCCAACACGTCTACTTAAATTTGGTACATCCACCTCCAGCTAAAGGGGTATTCAAGACAACATTCACGACAAATCTGTGGCCAAATCTTTGTGTTACATAAGGATTTAATGCTGATTTCACATTATGCTTTACAACAGGTGAAATCTGCAGCATAAATCAACATATTGCACACCACAGATCCATTTACACTGGGAATTATTTTTCACAGCATGTGGAAACACTACAGATTTGCTAGATTAAAGAGTTTTTTTCCAGGTCTAACATTTGCCATCAATATAATATCAGTGGAGCTTCAACCCCTGCTAACCCTACCAATGATAATTGAAGGGGCCATGGGCACTCTGTTGAGCACCATAACCCCTTTATTGTTTAGAAGATTTGCCTGATATTGCAGAGAACTGCTGCTCAGTCTTATTTAAGTGGATGGGACTCAGCTGCAATACCAGGCACAACCACTACAAGATGTAAGGAGCTGTACCTAACAGTGAATGGGCACGGGCGCCATGGCCCCTTCAATCTGCTGATCAGTGGATGACCCCCACAGATCTTAGGATAGGTCATCAATATCAAAGTCCTGGAGGCCTCTTCATGAATATAATGAATATCAATATTTATTATATAATTATAGACTTTTAAGGAAAAATAAATATGATTAGTGTCCTTTTCAATAACCTACACTAAATGTTGAAAGTTTACAGTACTCCTGCATTTTACTGTTCTGCATTATCTCCAGCAGACTATAGTTGGTAAAAAAAAAATATTGAAAACCCCCCAAAGGTTATAATTCTCTTGTTTTTTTTCTATTATATTACAGCATTTAATGTCACTATAAGAAGTGACCGCAGAGGGACTTGCAGTGGGACCCAAGTCATCAATGCCTGTGTGGGATACTGTGAATCCAGTGCATTCCCATCCAAGTATTCAGTGCTGGCGGCCAGCGGGTACAAGCACAATATAACATCTGTATCACAGTGCTGCACCATAGGCAAACTGCAAAAGGTAAAAGCGGATAACCCCAAAAAGTGAAAGGGTACTGAAGGGGGGGGGGGGGGGAATGATACTTGGTTGAGCTAAAATGTCAGCTGTCATTCCCATCTGTCAAACACACAAGCATATTTTGGGATATATTTTAGATAGTGTTAACACATTTTAAAGGGGTTGTCCAGCCACTTGAAATGTTTACCCCTCCCTCCCCAGAATACTTTAGAATAATAAAAGAGGTAAAAATCACCTAACCAGTCCCTGCTGCTCCCCTTTCGATACTTCTCATGTCGCCATGAGTCTCTGTACTTCCTGGTTTCTGTGACCGCTCAGTAAACACAGTGATGGGCTGAGCGGTCACATTTCTATGTCATCATTACTTCTATCAAATAAAAAAAGAAGTGATGGGATTCCCCTTTAATGGGTTCATACATTCCACTATTTTAAAATACTGCTGCAGATTTTTCTGTTTTTCATGCGGGGTCTGGATACTGGATATCAGACAGAAATCTTCCCTGAAAGCGATGATTTCTCCACATTCATATTTTGGATCAGCAGGAAAATAAAAAAAAGAGGACACCTAGAGGCTGATTTATCATAGCCCTGCGGTGTACGCCTCTTCATAAATTAGATGTAGTCTGTGTGCCTGAACTGGAATCTATACCAGCACCGGGCTGGCGTAGATTTCAGTGTTCTTCTACACTAGAAAACTGGCATAGAAGATGAAAATTTTGTGGTGGCCATCATCCCCACTTTTGCCACTCCTCCTTTTCGGGATAGTGGAGTAATGGCGCTGGCACAAAAATTGCGACTTTTTTAAAGGCACTAGTGCAACAAACGTGCAGTAGCGGATTTTAATGATAAATTAGGCCTCTTATCTGTATTACTACTCACGAATTATTGCAGATAATAGTCCAAGATTGTGGTGACAGGTTCCCTTTAAACTGTAGTCCTACTTCCCCAATTAAAAAAGTTAAAGTTCCCATTTTGTTTTCCAGGTGAAGGTTCGCTTATTGTGTGGAACATCCCAATGGGAAGAAATAGAGATTGGATCGGCGGAGTCATGTCAGTGTGCCACGTGTCGCTCATCCCGTTACTAAGAGTTTACATGCACACTCTGCTAGTAGTGGCGGGCTTCAGTGCACCAATAATTTGTAAAGCTGGTGGCAGCGCTTGCACTACATTTACAGTGGAAACTACACACTGTATAGCAGATAATATACACTTTCTTTTCATACATTGTAGGTCTGCAACCCTCCATGTACTCCATGGATACTGTTATACAAGCTGATACTAAAGAAAAAAAAAGTGCTGTAACCCATGGCAACCAGATTATAGCAGCTTCACAATTAATCTTGTCTTTGTTTTAACTCTATTTATATTATGTAACTTTATTTATAAAAAATGATAGAATTTGTGAATGTGTCAGGTCTGAATCGAAATTCTGTTCTTTGATGTGTTATTTTATTTAAGTATTTATAATAATTATGGTTCAATCATTTTACAATAAAATTGTACATTATTGGTCTCCATATTTTTATTTTATTTTATTTTTTTCACATGAGCACTCACATATTGGTGCAGATTTATTAAGCCTGTGGGTGACAAACTTAGAGGTTAATGTACGAACTGAGTTGCAGCATAAAAATAGGGTTATTTTGTCTCTGGAGTAGGTATTTAAGCCAAATTTAGTGTGTATTTGCGCCATTTAAGGGGGGTTTGCACCATACCCACTAAATTGGATTTACTAAGGGTCGGAGAGATGTTTGAGAGGAGATACATTTTTGATTTATCATTGCGACTTATTGACCAAAAAGTCCCAAGTCAACCCAAAAAGTTGCAAGTGCACCGTTAGGCCATACCCCTTTTGCTCTCACATTAGCGCATGTGGGGCTTTTTTTTCTTAAATTTTTACCACAATGAGCAGAATAATTGATCATGACCATTCCCAACCTCGAATCCACATGGAGCCCTTGTTGACTAGTACCCAGCTTTCACATAGGTATATTTATTCTACATAAACATGTGTAGACAGTTTTGCCAAGACCACCAAATTGCCATTCAGATTGGTCTTGCATATAGAAACTCTATAGGACTCTATATGATTATTTGTGGAGTCTCTGCATGTCCAAGCTACAGAGCCATGGGCACTATGTGTGGCAATGCATGGTACCTCTGTGAGCAATGCTTCTTGGAGAAAATTCTGTCTTACAGTATGTTCACATGGACTGAATGACATCTGGCCCTCCGATATCTGCTGCAGATTTGTAGTTTGCCACATATCAGACTGTGTCATAGTCCCAATGAATGGGGCTAATCTCCATGTGGACACCTGTTGTTGATTCTGCACAGAAACCCCACCAACAGGGGACATGTTATCATTTTTCCACAAAATGCATGTCATTCAAACTACTACATGCATTTGCAACGTCCCACTATTATGGTATTGGTACATTGCAAAAGGGTTTAAAAAATGTGCTTTTATGTGAAATATGTATTAGAAGGAGTTAATAGACCATTAGCAACCATCACTAGTTGGAGCTGTTACAATCTCCCCATAGGGAGAAGTGCTAGGGAGACAATGTCTAGACAGAGAAGTGAGCAGATGCAAAAAACAGCCCTGGATAGTGAACTAGCCAGAGAGGCAAATATATGGAGAAAAAGTGGAGAAAGAAACAAATCAGAGCTGAACCCAGACATAAGCTCCCCTTCACTTATTTAGCCTGTATGAGTGAAACATCGGAGCATTTCTAGCTCCGATGCTACCCCTTGCCCTGTGCTGCATAGTGCAGGATAAGGGTTGTTTGTTTACTGTCGGTGACTCCTGGATTTTCACAGTATGGCAACGTTGTGGAGGTGAAAGGCTTCTGGAACCTGAACAGACTTAATAAAGGCAGAATCTGGATATACCCACTACACTACATCTATACCAGGGATGCCCAACCTGCGGCCCTCCAGATGTTGCAAAACTACAGCTCCCAGCATGCCTGGACAGCCTATAGCTATCAGTCTACAGCAGTGCATTGTGGGAGTTGTAGTTTTACAACAGCTGGAGGGACGCAGGTTGGGCATCCCTGATCTATAATATATGAAAATCTGTAGTAGTATTAACTCTGAGTACAGCACCTGTGAAAAAGATGCGCTGTTCCCATCATTGAACGGCCCAGGAGAGTGCAAGAGTAAGTAACATTTACAGCCACTATTCTTGCTACTATCTATCCTCTCCTCTCAGGTCACTTTCCCACTGACAACAAAGGGGAGTGGATTGTAAGTGAATACTGCATTAATTTCAATGAAAAAAACACTGTGTGAATATACCTGTCATGTTCAGGTGTGGGAGGGAAAGGGGTGAGGAATAGGGCCTGGAAACTAGGGAAAGGAGATGAACACCTCTTAGTAAAACCCTAATTAAAATCCTGACTAACTACCAGTATGAAAAGACCCCAGAGGTAGGGGAGTTCATACACAGGAATACCTAACTGTCCCTATAAGACCCTGGAACCAATGTCAGGACTGAGACAACCTGTTCCTCTAAAAGGAAGGACGAACAGAAGTCTCCCTCAGGGAAAAACGGGCAAAAGCAATACAAAGAACTTAAACCAAAATACAAAAAAAAGGGAAATGAAAGGCTTAACTTCAAAGGAGCAATGGAAGCACCAGCATAGTGGGAGAAGCAACTATAAATAAGGAAGGTTAAATGACCACATTAGAAACACCTGAGGCAAGGATGTGGCCATTACCAGAAACAACACAGACGCCTATTGATCCATCAGGAGACCTGTCAGATGAAACCACATGTTGCCAGTCTCACCGATCTCCTGCTACCTGTCACGGGAACGTCAGTGACAATACCCTAATTTGGCATATGTTGGAATCTATATAAAACACTACGCAGCAGCCTCTTGTCATTCTCTATGAAGAGGCTGCTGTATACAAGCTCTGACTCCTCCAATCTCCGCCGGAGGAAACGCGCGCCTCTGGGTTTGCATGTGCTCAGATGCAGTGGTCAGGCCAGCACCATACGCTGGTCAGGAAGGGGTTAATAAGAGGTGACAGCCTTTTGATAAATTTAGCGCATTTTCAGGTGGTCTGTGCACCAGAAAAGCAAATCTACCCCAATGCTATAATTTATGCTAGTTTCTGGCATAATTTGTAGTAAATCTGCCCGGTTGCGGGAGCACAGGTGCCCTCCCACTTACCCCTGTGCTTTCTTTTCAAAACCGGATGAGAGTGCTGTAAAAATGAGAATGTTAACTACACGGTAATCTGCAGAGGCAACCCCCAACAGTTTTTTTGTAATATGTACCTTTGTGTCTTGAATGGCTCTTTACTTGTTACCACCTTAATAGCTTATTGCATACTGCTATACATAGAATTCACAAATAAACCAGTATGCAGTAAGCTCCTTAGCTCCCCCTACTGGCAGATCCAAGGGGCCAGAACATTTTCTGGAAAATCTGGTTTCAAAGGGAATGTATCAGCTATATTTTTCACTAATTTAAACCAGATGCTGATAAATATTCTTTCTAATTTGTTATTATTTTCCGATTGTAGATTTATCGTATTTTCTCTACATTTTTATGGGGCTGCCATCTTTCCTGCGCTGTTGTTAACAGCATTGAGAAATATAGTCTGAAGATAACTCATTGACTTATTAGTGAATATTCTAGGCATGCTCTGTGAGCTGTCCAGAGGTCTTTGTACATGAAGGGGAGGAGATGAGCTGTGACATCACCTATTGTGATTCATAACCTGTGCATTATTTGTACAGAGGTTGTACCTCTGAATACCACCCAGTTATGAGTGGGGTACACCAAGGTTCAATGCTGGGTGTGCTACACATTATTGTGACCACCAGAGTAACTGCCAACCGCAGCATGGACAGCAGCTAGATAGGCTGGGAATGACTCTTTAAGGTCCTGGTAGGTTGTCACAGTTATCTGGAGCCATGCTGACTGCAGTGCATCCCACAGCTGTTGGAGAGTGTGGTACCACAGATGCTCAGTTGGGTTCAAGTCTGGGGAATTAGGGGGCCAGGGTAGGACTTGGAAGTTTTGTTCATGTTCTTTTGACAAATGTTGGACATTTCTAGCTGTATGACATGTTGCATTGTCTTGTTGGAAGATCCCATCCGCTCTTGGAAAGATAATCAGCATGTAAAGGTGTACATGATCTGCAAGGAGGGATTCATACCAAATTAGTCAAGAGTGCCTTCCACATGGATGAGTGGGCCCAGGGAATGCCACAAAGACATTTCCCAGACCATAACACTGCCACCATCATCTTGTTTTCTTGCAGCACTGGTTGCAGAGTGTTTGTTCTTTCATGTTCACGCCTAACAAGCCAACATCTATCCATTCAATGAAGCAGAACACGTGACTCATCTGAGAAGGCAACCCTTTACCAATCAGCGGAGGTCAAATTTCGATACTGCTACAAAAATTGAAGCCTTTTCTTCCAATACAACAAGGGTACCATCCGTCTGCTTCGGAGCCTCATACGCAGTAGGGTTCACTGAACTGTTGTTTTAGAAATATGTCTAGTAGCCTCTAGGTAATTTTGGTGGTGAGCTCCTACACTGTCCATCCTCGCACACCTTCGTAGCCAACATTCGCCTCTCACATCAATGGCATGTGGTGCTCTGCAGTTTTCACGTTGCTTATTTGCAAAGATGCCATTTGTCCACTCATGATATACTTTCACTACAGCAGCCAGTGAATAGTTCACAAGCTACACAGCATCAGAAATACTGCCACCTTTGGCCCAAAAGCCAGTAATCATCCATTTTCTAAATTGACTCTTTTAACCATGACAGCAACAAGGGATGTGTGTGAAGACAACCTATCGCACACCTTATATACCCACCAAGCCAGCTGATGACATTCACTTCATAATCTACACGCTGCCAACGTCAAAAGTAGAAAGTGGTCATAATAATATGATCATTTGGCTGCGTATTATTTAACTTATTTATTAATGATATTGAGGATGGGATTAATAGCACTGTTTCTATTTTTGCAGATGACACCAAGCTATGTAGTACTGTGCAGTCTATGGAAGATGTCCATAGACTACAGGCTGACTTGGACACAGTGTTTGGGCATCCACTTGCATCATGCAATAATCTACTTAATCTACTTGGGGGGTAACCCTGGGAGAGTTACTTGTAGAAAATGATTTGAGGGTACCTGTAGATCATTGACATTTTATGCTGTAATTCAGTCTATCAGCTGCTTGTAAGGCCAGCAGAATACTGTCATGTATCAAAAGAAGCATGGGCTCACAGGACAGGTAATATTGCCACTTTTCAGAGCTTTGATGCGGCCTCATCTGGAATATGCAGTTCAGTTCTGGGCACAAGACCATAAAATGGATGCCCTGGAGATGGAAAAAGTAAAAAGAAGAACAACTAAACTGATAAGGGGCCTGGAGGGTGTTAGTTATTAGGAAAGATTTAAAGAATTAAAGGGGTCATTTATTAAGACCAGTGTTTTAGACATCTCTTTAGCTGGCGGTGGATCCGCCAAAGTTATGTAGAGGCGCCGGCCTAAATGTAAGCCAGCTTCCTTGCTGGCTTAAATTTAGACCATTTTCTACGACTAAAAAGGCGTAGAAAATGACGGGATGAGACTGGATTGCCGGCCCATCCCTGCTTGTGCCACGCCCACTTTTTTACACCTGGCGTGAGAGGGGCAAAGTCGCAGAATGCGGCCCAAATAACCTTTGTGCCTCAATCTGCGCCTAATATAGGCGTATTTCTGATGGTAAATGACCCCCTAAATTTATTTAGAGGAAGTGTCAGCCAGTTATAAAGTTCAGTGATCAATGTGGAAAAGGCAAGATTTCAGGATTACTTGTCTTACCTGTATATAGTGAAAAGGTAGAGTGAAAAAAAAAGTATCAAAAATTCTTTTAAAAATTGCTCTATATAAAAACATGATTTAAACAATATCTTAATTTCTGATGATACATTCCCTTTAAAAATCTATGTAGGGCCTTTGGTGATCTATACCAGAAAACAGAAGGCTGAGTCGGTTGACCTGTGTAAAGATATATTAATCAGAACAGAACTTTGGACCTAAAAAAGAAATGATGATTCAAGGTGTTGCTGTTTGCATGTTTGTGTGCTTTTTTTCCTGTTGTGCTCTATGAGCCCAGACTTACCATAGCTATAATAAATAATCAACACAATTTTGGGGAATACTCAGTGTGTGTTTGACATTTGTAAAATGTCGTTTTGACAGCCAGCGGTGGTCACGTTGTTTGGTACATGCATTTTTATAGGAATCCCATTGATATATTCAGATTGTAAAACTTTACAAAGTCATTACTTTTAGACAAAACATCACTCAGACATGATTTTTACCCTTATTTTACTCAGCAGAAGAGTCATGCAAAACAAATCGTTTTCCAAAAAATAATACATCTTTCAGTATTATGATTCTTTAAAAAAAGAAATTCCCTAATACGCGCCTGACCTCACTAACTATATACTAAGCATCCTGTTTCTCAGTCATGGACAGTGGAATCATACAATCAATATATAAAGTCAATTCCTCTAGGACATTCTTTCTTTCTTTTTTCTTAAAGCTAATAACTATGTGTGCGAATGAATATACGTTATCGCAAGTGTAGACAGAAAAACAGGACATATTTCAGAGACCCAGCATTTAATTCAGCAGTGAACAGGATAAATATCATAGTCACCCCCACTCCTCCCCTTTCCCTCCGTGAACTAAACAGATCAAACATTGACCATATTAAATACGAAATAAATAATACAATAAATAATTATTTAAAAAAATAAAATTAAAAATTAAAACATAGCACGCAATATATTTATATTTCTATAGACTCTTTGCGAATAGGCTATTTTAGACCGTTAATCGAAGGAACAAGGCCCTCTCCCTCCCCCACGCTCACACAGTTCAATACAATGGCAGAAGTATTTAAGCATCTGCTCTTAGTTTAATGTGGCTAATGGATAATTCTTTACAGCAGAGACTTGGACTTAAAAGAGAAAATCAAGAATCTAAGATGCTGTTTGGGAGATGATTAAGAGAGGTCGGTCACATTTATCCTTATGTAAAGAAATATCGTGGTCTAACTCAATCTCACAGTAGAGGTCAGTCTTTTTTAGTGATGAGCGGCAGGTGCCATATTCGATTTCGACGAAATTCGCGAATATTCGAATGAATATTCGTTTCATATTCGTCGAAATCGAATATTCGTCATTTTTTCTAGTTATCGCGATTAACATGCGATTTAAATAATCGCATATTGCGATTTGTACTTAAGGCTACTTTCCTATTGGTTTCATATCTAGAATTAGCGAGGATGACGAATATGACGAATGTATTCGTCTATTCCTCAAAACGAAGATAACGAAGTATTCTACATCTTCGTTTTAGCTACCTATTCGTCAACCTCGCTAATTCTAGCAATCAAATAGGAAGGTTGACTATAGAGACAGCTGTGTTTAATTCGCTATGCGATTTTTTTTTTTTTAATAAATAGAATAATTATAATAATTATATCAAGTAATATAATTATTCTATTAAAAAAAAAAAATCGCATAGCGAATTTAACACAGCTGTCTCTATAGTCAACCTTCCTATTTGATTGCTAGAATTAGCGAGGTTGACGAATAGGTTGCTAAAACGAAGATGTAGAATACTCGTTATCTTCGTTTTGAGAATATGACGAATACATTCGTCATATTCGCTATTCGCTAATTCTACCAAGCCAACCATAACTTCTGTGCTCATGGAGCGTCCCCATCACCATGGGAACGTCTCCATATACTAAAATGTACTGTCGGATTTGAGGAATTACGTTGAAATCGCAATGCGATTAATTCAAGTTATATTAATCGCATTGCGATTTCAACTTAGAGCTGGGTTTATAATGGGTCAGCTTGCTAGAATGAACGAAGTTAACGAATATGGAATATAGCAGCACTGCTAAGTTGAATTCGCAATGCGATTAATTTAACTTGAAGTAATCGCATTGCGATTTCAACTTAGCACTGCTTTCTTACATAGGCTAGAATTAACGAATATGGAATATAGCACTAGCAGTGCCAAGTTGAAATCGCAATGCGATTACTTCAAGATTAAATTAATCGCATTGCTGAATTCAACTTAGCAGTGCTGCTATATTCCAAATTCGTTAACTCGTTCATTCTAGCAAGCTGACCCATTATAAACTCAGCTCTAAGTTAAAATCGCAATGCGATTAATATAACTTGAATTAATCGCATTGCGATTTCAGCGTAATTCCTCAAATCCGACAGTACATTTTAGTATATGTAGATTCTCCCATGGATGGGGACGCTCCATGAGCACGGAAGTCGGCAGAAGCGGCAATGGGCACTGACTAGAGCAGCCAGGAAGCCAGGAATCCTCAGGACAGGTAAGAACTACTGTTGGGAAGAGGGAAAGAAAAAAATATAACTAAAAAAAAAAAAAAAAAAAAAACGAATATTCGAAATAGCGAATTTATAGCGCTATATTCGAAATATTCGCGAATTAGCGAAGTGCCGATATTCGCTAAAAAAATTCGCTTTTCGAATATTCGCGCTCAACACTAGTCTTTTTTTTCCCCAAATCCTTATAAATAATAAAAGAAATAATAATAATAATAAAAAATGCTGTTCTAATATGGTGGGTGAGACATCTCTGTATATCATATTCATAATCTCAGCTAAAATATGCTACTACCTGTAGATTACACAAATAGATTCATGATAAGAGACAGACTTGGTACAATCATATCTTCTTCTGGCCATTTTGTAAACTAGAGGGATTCTGATTCTAGGTGCCCTTTTATCTAAACCACACTATGAAAAGTTTTACTTCACTTTTATCTGTAGGGACATTAAAGACACTGCCAAATACATGGAAATAAACTGCTAGATTACTGTCATGAAAGCTCAACTCTGGACGTTTTAGACACCAAGACATCTTATTGCAGTGATATCTAACAAAGTAGCTATTGGGTAGCTGGCTTGCCTTGACATCAGATTTTCCTTGGAATTGATTGAGGCCAAAGCTTGACCAGAAAACATTATTGTCTTTATATTCATTATCTTCTAGCAAACATAAGGTCCTCATAGTCAGTTCTGCCAGTCCAGCTGACCACAGCACTGTCCAGTTGTCTGCTGCGATACCCAGATCCCTTGCTCTTACAGATGACAATAGGAAGAAGACGCTTTGAGTTTTTAACGACCATCAAGCCCTTTGCTGCTGAAGATGAAGCTGCTTCTTTAATCCACCACGATTGTGTTTGTTCCAAACTGCTTGTTCATTGTGTTATCATTCAGCTATATCTGGGGGAACGATTGATTGATGACACATTAATTATCTGGATAGGGAAAGCTAGATAAACAGGAATAATTTGCTCTTGTTAAAAAATAGACTTCCCTCTGTATTATCCCATGAACAATGTGGCAGTATCATCAGAATGCACCTTCCCACAATCGGTTTATTTAGCAGCATGAGATCTTTCAGAAAAGTCTTAGGATTTAAAGAAAGAGTTTGAGCTGATGCCAATTGTTATGCAAAACTTTCCATCACAAGTTATTAAACTTCAACTCTCTGTCTTCCATGCATTCTCAGAATCCGTTATTTCTCCTTTCAGTTCTTTTTATGAATCGTCTACTCAACAGCATTGGTGACTGGTCATGATTATATCTAGGATACAAGCTGTCTACTAAGTGGTGGTGGGACAGTACAGGCTATCTTGAATACTTTGCGCCCATGAATCCATGAACCCAGCATGGTGTTAAGTCCAGAGAATTTTTTTCTCAAAAGCTTCCTTACAGTAACAGTGTGTGTGTGTGGGTGGGGGCAGAGGTTGGTCATGGTCATAATAGTGGTTCAGAAGTGGCTTCCCAGAAGCCCTGTCTCTTATTGAGGGAATAAAGATAATTCCTGGAGAGACTTTCCCAGAAGTCTCAGCTCTCACAAACAGAAAGTGACAGACAGGAGACACAGGCCTTTCCAGAAGCCTCTGTTTTTACAAACAGAAAGTGACAATGGTTGATTATTAAGAAGGCTTTCCCAGAAGCCTCAACTGTCATGGTCAGAATATGACGGAAGTTGATCTGTGACAGGCTTGCCCGGAAGCCTTAACTTTGACAAAGAGTGATAGGTCCAGGGAACTTCCCAGAAGCCCCTGCTTCCACTGGACAGAGAACGACAAATTGTTTCAGTGTTCTTCAAGAGCCTTTCATGTGGTAGAGACCAGTGCAGAGAACCTTCTTAAGACGTAACAGTGGATGGACAATGGCTTTTCCCGTAAGTCTTTCATCTTGCCAGAAGGGGTTTGGTGATTTGTATAGAAGCCTTCAAAGCATTTTACCCCCAAGAACAGGAAATGCACCAACTACATCATGAAAAGGAGACCTGTAATGTTCCAACCTTGTGCCATTTATGGTTCTGTGATAACAGGGTCAGCTGCTGATTTTCCCCTTTGTAAGGAAGAAGTGAGGAATTTCTGAAACAAAGAGAGGGTATAATATGGGGAGGAGGAGAGTGGATTGGCTGCAGTGGTCTTAGTGAAAAGTGGTATTGGGGTCTCCTAACTTTTACTCCCTCGGCTGTGCTGTAAATTAAGCTGGTTCATTTGCGCTTCTTCTAGGCCATTTAATTTTTTTAGACGAAGTTCATCCAGTTTTCTCCAAAGCTCCTGACGATCTTTTTCTCGCTTCAACTCCCTGTGGAATAAAATGGAGATATATGAAGTGGCTTAAATTACTTTGATACACATACACATTATATCAGTCCAGACACATCCATTGTGGTTGTCTGGTTTCGCCATATTGATGAGCTATCCTCAAGATGTCAGCTGTTTGAAGGGATCGCAGCGCTCATGTAAGTTCTGTGTCCTCCTCAATGTTTACCTGCATGCAGTCTACATTGTAATGCAAGTATAGAGTAATTATAAGGTTGTGTTCAAAATTATTCAACCCCCACTGAAATTGAGTGTTTTGGCCAGTTTGACATTGATTTTGACCATTTCAGTCATCTTGTTTACAATTAAATCAAAGAGGCACTTGTAAGTCAGACAAATAGAACATAACATTTATAATGAAATAACCACAAATGTCTTTTCTGTGCTCACATCATTATCAGTTTTATTCAACCCCCAAGTGACATTCAATCTTAGTACTTAGTACAACATCCTTTTCCAGTTATAACAGCTTTTAAACGTGAAGCATAGCTTGACACAAGTGTCTTGCAGGGAATCTACGGGTATCTTCGCCCATTCTTCATGGGCAAAAGCCTCCAGTTCAGTCACATTCTTAGGCTTGCGCGCTGCAACTGCTTTCTTTAAGTCCCACCAGAGGTTCTCAATCAGATTTAAGTCTGGTGACTGCGATGGCCACTTCAAAATGTTCCAGCCTTTAATCTGCAACCATGCTCTAGTGGACTTGGAGGTATGCTTGGGATCATTGTCCTGTTGAAAGGTCCAACGTCTCCCAAGCCTCAGGTTTGTGACGGACTGCATCACATTTTCATCCAATATCTCCTGGTACTGAAGAGAATTCATGGTACCTTGCACACGCTGAAGCTTCCCTGTACCTGTAGAAGCAAAACAGCCCCAAAGCATGATTGACCCCCGCCATGCTTCACAGTAGGCAAGGTGTTCTTTTCTTCATAGGCCTTGTTCTTCCTCCTCCAAACATAGCGTTGATCCATGGGCCCAAACAGTTCTAATTTTGTTTCATCAGTCCACAGAACACAAATGTGGTTTGTCCACATGACTTTTGGCATACTGCAGTCGACTCTTCTTATTCTTTGGAGACAGCAAGGGGTGCGCCTGGGAGTTCTGGCATGGAGGCCTTCATTACGCAGTGTGCGCCTTATTGTCTGAGCTGAAACTTCAGTACCCGCATCTGACAAATCTTTTTTCAGTTCCTCAGCAGTCACACGGGGACTTTTCTCCACTTTGCGCTTCAGGTAGTGCACAGCAGTCGAAGTCAGCATCTTCTTTCTGCCACGACCAGGTAGCGTTTCAACAGTGCCCGTTGCCTTGAATTTGCGAATGATGCTTCCTATGGTGTCTCTTGGTATGTTTAACATCTTTGCAATCTTCTTATAGCCATTGCCCTTCCTGTGAAGAGAAATCACCTCTTCTCTTGTCTTCCTGGACCTTTCTCTTGACTTCACTATGTCTGTAAACACACCAGTAAATGTCTAGAAGGAGCTGAGTATCACAGTCATTTTACATCTGCCTAATTGGTGCTTATTCTGCTTGATTGCTGCTCCTTGACATCCACAGGTGTTTTCAATACCTGATCGAAAACACTTGAATGAACCTCTGTTCTTAAGAGTGGTAGTCTTTAAGGGGTTGAATAATTGTGTCAATGAAGAAATCACAAAAATAACATTTAATACTGTATTACAAAAACAATTGACGTCATTTTAGTTGCATTTGGTTCTTTAAAAAGTCCTTGTAAGATTTTATTCTGAACACAATTACAAATGTACACTAAATTCCCTAAAACCCTTTACAGCATTGGGGGTTGAATAATTTTGAACACAACTGTAGCTGTTTAAACCATTAAAGTAAATGAAAGAGAAAAGTATAATTACCCTTCACCACCGCTCCAAGGCAGACAGCATGTAAATATTGAAGAAGATGCAGCGCTCGCATGAGCGTCGCCAGCCCCTATACATAGCTTTTTGGCTGAGGTCTGAGTCCTAACAGCCCTGCCAGTCAGCTATTCCATCTGATATTGATGACCTATTCTGTAGGTCATCAGTATGGTGATACCGGAATACCCTTTTAGACTACATTATTGTTCATAAAAAAAATGTATAAATCATGAAATACTGCAGTACTTGTCACAAAAATTAGTTATGGAGTATGGAAATTCTGTTTCAGTTTACCATTAATTTACCATTTACTACATTTAAGAACATCATCAGATGCACTACTGCCACCGTTCCAGATGCAAGTAAACAGGACACCCTCTGGGTAAAGGGAAGCCAGTACTCTCTACTGTCTAATAAATGACATGCAATAGACTGCAGTAACTAGGGTACAGCCATATACAGTATATATGCCACAATTCCACAGCAGTAGGATTCGTGCCAATTGGTCCAGATTTTGTTGTGAAAAGGGACTTACTGTTGTCTGTCCAGCTTATACGATGCTGTGAGTTCATCAAAGAGTTTTCCGTTCATCTCCATGAAAGTCTTCAGCACATTGTAAATCAATGAGACAATTGTCCTTAAAAAAAAAAATAGAGAGAAAGGGTAAGGGTACGGCCACACAGTCAGGTTTGCCTGATGCAGCTCTGGAAGCCAAAATCGGGTGTGGTCATAAAAGGAGAGAAAGTTTATAGGACAGATATGACTTCTCATCTTGTTTGAATTCACTTCTGGTTTTGGCTTCCATTGCTTAAATCATAGCTTTATGTTAAACTTATATATTTGTTTTTCATTTGTGGCTTTAATTCTCTATGTCACCATCTATATTTAAAAAAAAAAAAAAAAAAATCCAAAATTGGGCATCTTTTGCACTGGCCGCTAGGTCTAAAATTCGTCAAGACTTCCTGTTCTGTACAGATAAGTTTTTAGTAACCATTCATTATCATTGTAGGCAGGATTAACAGCTTATCTACTCCCTCCTGACCTCTGCAAAGCTCACAGAGCATGCCTAGAAACCTCTCCCATAGAAGGGGTCAGCTCCAGTCTATTGTGTCTATGGTCCATGTGTTTTTCCTTCAAAGAACATTAAGTCTTAAAGGGGTATTCCGGTTACCATAAATATAATTCATCATCAATAATTACCTAATATAATGTAAAATTCACATATTTACCGTTCAGTAGTTATAAAAGTAGTTTTCATCCTCTGCTACCCTCTGTGTTTTCTCATAAATTACCATGGCATCGACCTGTAGCTCTGAGCCTTTGTAAGGTCGAGCATGCTCAGTGTGCTGCTATCAATTCTTTAGCTAAATGTCTTGTGAAACAAAGGGCGTGTTAGTGTGCTGCTGATTAATGAGTAAAGGGGGGGCGTGACTGGACTGTATATCAGGCAGCCAATTAATAAACAGCAACACTCGGAGCAGGAAAGCTAGGGATTGTGGGGATTATAGTTTTGTGAGGGAAGATCAGGCGCCACAATACTCTCAGTATGTTGCAGGCTCACACAGGAGCTAGAAAAATGGATTGCAAGGTAAATTGGAGCTCTGGTTATATGTATAGATATGAGTTCTGGTTATATGTATAGATATGGGTTCTGGTTGGGTTGCAGCTTGCAGCCTTAATGCAGTTTTTCAAAAATTAAGTTACTTTACCGGAATACCCCTTTAACATAGTTTAGGCCTAATGGCCAGGGCAAAAATAATTTTCTTGTATATTGCTTGATACAAGACAGATACTGTAAAATGTCTCCCCTGTGAATAAAGTATTTTAACCTAGATATGCTCTTCTATATGCTACAGATAGGGAGGTAAATATCCACAAGTTTTGTTCAACATAAGCCCTCATAGATACAGCAGTGTTACCAGCTGCTATATACTAGGGTACTAGGCCTATTCCAGGACCCTGCACATTGAGACCAGGAAAGCCTTTACCATCTTGGCTCTACGTCGCTCATGCACAGCAATGTTATACACTCTTGTATATGAGCCCTAACCCAGGTCATCAGAAAACAGACAGCTTATTTTCTTTTATTGAATATATCCTTGTGTCCACTTTTGAGAATATTTTTTGCAGAAGCCCAATCAGTGATTCCCCCCCCCCCCCCCCACACACACACCCTTGGGTACTGCTCCTTTAATAACCCATGTATGAGTGTAATGTAGGACTGTGAGAGAAACGTCAGACTGCTCTACACGTGTGGTCCAACACTTACTGGTTCCAATGTTCTTTGGAGACCTGGTAAAGGGTGCCAAATATCAGGGGCAGGATCGTATGACAGTTCTCCTCTATCAGACTGAGGATATACTCATTGTTCCAGAAATAAAGTGCCCGCTCAGCAACCTGAGAGATAACATAATAATGGTAAAAAAAAACAGAAGGTAATGAAATAGACACTGTAATAGAGAGAAATTGACAGCTGGGTATAGCTACACACTGTATGCATATATATGTGTGTATGTAATCTATCTACTAAAACACCTTCACTTTTTATACATTTTCTGATGTTGTAGCCTTGTGCTAAAATAAAAAAAAATTCTAGTTTCCCCCATCAATCTGCACTCAGTACCCCGTAATGTGAAGAACTGAATTAGACTTACCGGTAATTCCACTTCCTTGAATCCACCATGACGGCCACAAGGAGATTGACCCTTGACCTCTGAAGGGGCAGGAACACACGGAGAGTTTAAATTCCCCACCCACCTTCAGCTCCTCAGTGTTTTACAGATCACCCGAAGTGCAAAAATTTTGAAAGGATATTCATCTTCATATCCATCGACCTGAGAGAATTGTTCTCTCTCTTTTTTTTTTTTTTTTTTTTTGGGAGGGAATAATACGGGCCGTCATGGTGGATTCAAGGAAATGGAATTACCGGTAAGTCTAATTCAGTTCTTCCATTTCATCCACCATGACGGCCACAAGGAGACTTAACAAATGATTAGGAGGGTAGGGAAAGCGCCTCGAGAACTCTTCGTCCGAACAGAGTCTCATTGGAGTCTAGAAGACTAAGGCGATAATGTTTTACAAAAGTATTTATACTAGACCATGTAGCGGCCCTGCAAATCTGCTCGAGCGACACACCTCCTCTTTCTGCCCAAGAGGAGGCTGTGGCTCTAGTCGAGTGGGCTTTAATGAAACCAGGACTAGATAAACCCTGTATCTTATAACAGCATTCGATAGTGGACCTGATCCATCTAGCTATGGAAGCTTTGGAAAGTTTTTTACCCCTGTTTTTTCCTGAAAACTGTACTAAAAGGTTATTGTCTACTCTAAACTTTTTAGTAGTGTCCAGATACTGGATAACCGTATCTTTTACATCTAGAAGATGGCCTGAGAGGCCCTGTTTCCTCAGAGTTTCCCCCTCAGGATCCAGACAGCCAGATTGAACTTCTCTGGTTCCGGATGATGAAGGGGACCCTGTACAAGCATGTCCCTTTGGTAGGGGATTTTCCATGGACCCTCTATGGAGAGATGTTGTAGTACTGGAAACCAACACCTTTTTGGCCATAGAGGGGTTATGAGTATTAGTGTTACAGGTTCCCTCTGTATTTTCTGTATAATCCTTGGTATGAGGGGTATTGGAGGAAATGCGTACGCAAGGTGCCATTCCCATTTTATGGAGAGGGCGTCTATGGCCCAAGGTTTGTCTCTTGGGTTCAGGGAGCAGAATACATCTACCTGGGCGTTCTTTTTTGAGGAAAAAAGATCGATAGCAGGGCATCCCCATCTTTTTATAATGTACTGGAAGATATTTCTGTTTAGTGACCATTCCGAGGGGTCTATGTTTTCCCTGCTGAGATAATCTGCAACGAGGTTGTCGCTGCCCTTCAGGTGTAACGCTGATAGAGACAGAACACTTCTTTCTGCCCAGGAGAATATTTTTCGTGCTATATCCCCCAGAGAGTCTGATCTTGTGCCTTCTTGGTGTCTTAAGTAGGCTACGGTGGTGGTGTTGTCTGACAGGATTTTTAAGTGACGACCTTTTAACAAGTCTTCCCCCTTGCGGATGGCTTCGAGGACTGCATATAGTTCTCGGAAGTTGGATGATCTTTTCGTTATGTCTTTTGGCCAGGAACCTTGGAAGTAATGATCCCCCAGACTGGCCCCCCAACCGGTTTGGCTTGCATCTGTTATGATTTGTATCTCTGGATACCTTTGCCAATCTAGTCCTAAAAGGAGATTCTTCTCTTTTTTCCACCAGTCTAGATCCCTTTTTATTTCTGATGGTATCTGTATTCTTCTTTCTAGATCCGTTTGTTTCTTGTTCCATTGTTTCAGGATCCAATTTTGGATTTTTCTTGTATGGCTCTGGCTCCAGGGCACCGCTGTGATGCATGCTGTCAGATTCCCCAGAAGACTCATGGCCTCTCTAAAAGAGTATTTCTTTGATTTTTGGAATCTTGTGATCTTTGATATCAGGTTTTCCACTTTGTCTTTTGGTAAAAAGGTTTTCTGAGCCGAAGAGTCTAGTTCTACTCCTAGGAATTTCTTCCTTACCGATGGTTCTAGGGAGGATTTCTTTGTATTGATGATCCAACCTAGAGATGAAAGGACTTGTTTGAATCTGTTGGTTGCGCTGCGATTTCTTTCTTCTGTTTCTCCCAGAATTAAAAATTCGTCTAGATATGGGATTATACAAATTCCTTCTTGGCAAAGGAAGGCAACCATTTCCACTACCAGCTTTGTAAACACTCGTGGAGCCGAGGAGATTCCGAATGGAAGTGCGACAAACTGGAAATGATGGGTAGTCCCCTTTAGGTCTTTTAGGGCAAACCTCAGATATTTCTGGTAGAGAGGGTGAATAGGGACGTGATAATAAGCGTCTTTTAAATCGACGGATGACATGAACGTTCCTTCTGCAATGAGTGGGATCGTTGTGGCTACTGTCTCCATCTTGAACTTTCTGTACAAGATGTACCTGTTTAGGAATTTGAGATTTATTATAGTTCTGAACGACTGGTCGGGTTTTTTTACAAGAAAGAGATTTGAGTAAAATCCCTTTCCTTCCTCTGATTTTAGCACCCTCTGAATTGCAGCAAGTTTTAAGAGGTCCTGTACACTTGACCAAATTTTTATTAAATCTCCTCTTTTGTGGGAAGAAATATGGAAGCTTTTTGGGGGGAGAGACGTAAACTCTATTTTGTAACCGTGGGAAACAAGATTTAGCGCCCACTGATTTGATGTTATCTGGGCCCATGCCGGAGAAAAATTTTTTAGTCTGCCCCCCACAATGGCGTCATTGCTTGGACTGCCTATTTTGGGGATTAAGGATTAAGCCTCTTCCTTTTCCCCCTTTAGGGTAACTCCACCTTCCTGTCTTCCCTTTCCCCCTATAGAATTTCTGTTGGGGCTGGTATTGACGAAAGGGCTTCTTTTTGATATCTTTTTCTTCCGGAAACCCTTTTTTCTTATCTGCAGCTTTCTCAAGGATCTTATCTAGAGTAGGTCCAAATACGTACTCGCCCGAAACGGGTATGGAGCATAATTTAGCCTTAGAGGCTTTATCTCCTGACCAAGCCTTCATCCATAAGGCTCTCCTGGCAGTGTTAGCAAAAGCCGCTTCTTTGGCCGAGAACCGAATGGATTCCGCCGAGGCATCAGCAAGAAAGGCCGTGGCGGAGCGAAGAAAAGGGATAGAATCCTTTATTTCCTCTCTAGGGGTTTTGTCTTTAAGTCTTTCATCTAGTTCGCCTAGCCAGATGTACATAGCCCTGGCGACTGAGGTAGCTGAGATGTTTGTTTTTACCCCAAACATAGCTGCTTCCCAGGATTTTTTTAGCATCCCATCCGCTTTGCGATCCATAGGATCCCCTAGCTGGGAGGAATCCTCAAAGGGTATAGCCGTCTTTTTTACGACTTTTGCTACCTGAATGTCAATTTTTGGTGTTTCATCAAAAATTTTAGATTCTGCTTGGTCAAAACAGAGTCAGTTTCTAAATTCTTTAGGGACTCCAATCCTTTTTTCTGGATCCAGCCATTCTCCCATGATCATTTCCCGAATATTTTCATTAATAGGAAAGACCATGGTTCTTTTTGATCTTAATCCCCCAAACATCACGTCCTGAACTGTGCGGGGTTTGGGAGTGTCCTCTATACCCATGGTGGATCTTACGGCCCTTAATAAATCCTCCATTTCATCGGAAGAGAAGAAATATTTTTTATCTTCTTCTATGATTTCTCCTTCAGACATGGGATCCTCCCCCTGCCTGGAGGAGACGGAGGCACCATCAGCGTCCTCTGCCTCAGAAGAGGAAATGACTGAAAGTTTCCGCTTTTTTGATGGACAGGAGTATTACTAGGGGTGGACATGGAGGCTATAGAGGACTTAATTTCTTCTTGTATAAAGGATTTAACCTCAGCCAGAAGATTTGGTTGTTCCTCCCTCAGAACTTCAGAAATGCAGGATTTGCATAATTTCTTTTTGTAGTCTTCCGGAAGCCGTTTAGCGCAGGCACTGCATTTTTGGAGTCTAATTTTTGGTTTAGACTCTTTAGTGGCCTAGGAGGAACAACCAAAAAAATGCTCCATTTTAATAGGAGCCCTCCAAAAAACATTTCACATAGCATAATTACAGTAGCCTTTTGACCCCAAAGGGGGACTCACGGTACTGGTGGCCGAAGGATCCGAACCCTCATGGCGGGTGGCAGTGGCGTCCATTGCGGTGCAGGGATCGATATGGCCTGGGACCGCGAGTTTTAAGCTTTGCCGGCGTCTGACGTCAGATCCGGCTGACGTCATCAATGTGCGCCCGCTTTCTCGGTAAATATGCACACGACGGCGCGGACCGCCCCTTAGTGCGTGACGCACTTCCCCCCCTCGCATACCGGCGATGATTTGGCCGGTATGCTGCCTACCTGGACTGCTTCCCAGGGGAAGGAGGTCCGGAGGATCGGGGGTGGGGGCTGCAGGACCCAGCATAAGCCGAGCCGAGGGACCCCGAAGCTCCTGGCTGCCCAGCATCCGCTCCTGCTTCCGGAGGACAGTCGGAGAAAGTTCCTAAGGGACCCGGTGGAAGATCTGGTATGGTCCCAAACTTTAGTCCAAAAAATCCCAGCGGGATTCTCTCCACATGTTGGCCCCTGAAGGGGCAGGAAAACACTGAGGAGCTGAAGGGGGGTGGGGAATTTAAACTCTCCGTGTGTTCCTGCCCCTTCAGAGGTCAAGGGTCAATCTCCTTGTGGCCGTCATGGTGGATGAAATGGAAAGCGAATTTTAGAAATGTTTGCTAACTTATTAAAAAGGAAACTTTCATGTGAACATACGTATTCAGACCCTTTGCTATGACATTTGGAATTTCTATCTGGGTGACTGCGTGCATGTGAGCGTGACGCTCAGCTTGGAAGTGATGTCATGCGGGGGTGCGTCCCTCATGTTGCTGCCTATACTCAAGGGGTACATTTTTACAATTAAGAGGATCCTCTTTGTGATTGGTGTTGGCGGTTTTATTAGGCATTATTCACAATCATGATGTTACCCCCAAACGAAGGTACGCCAAAACGTGTGTTGGGGTCGTGTCCACCATTGACCACAATTGCAAATGGGTGAGTTTGAATATTGGTATTAGCTTTTTATACTCTGGTCTGGACACAGTTATTACTATTTATTCCTGGCACTATTTGTAGCTATGTTGTTTACAGGCTATTATCCCAGTGCATGTAGCCCAGACCATACATTATAATATATACACCTTCCATATTCACCCCTGTTTGTAAATTATGTGATAAATTTTTTTTTTTTTTTTTATGTTATTTGTATACACAAAAAACTTCTTTTTTTGTAGGTTGTCTGTGGTAAATTCAGTTGATATGACATGATTTGGAAAGACACACACCTGTCTATAAAACGTCTCAAAGCTGACAATACATATCAGAGCAAAAATCAAGCCATGAAGAGGAAAAAACTGCCTGTAGAGCTCAGAGATAGGATTGTGTGGAGGCTCAATTCTGGAGAAGGGTACATTTCTGCTGCACTGAAAGTGCCCAAGAGCACAGTGGCCTCCAAGTTTGAAACAACCAGAACTCTTACCACTAAACTAAGTAATCAGGTGAGAAGGTCCTTGGTAACCAGAAGAGGTAACCACAAACCAATGGTCACTCTGGCTGAGCTTCAAAAAACCTGTGTGCCGATGGGAGAAACTTCAAGAAAGTCAACCCTCCTGCGGAATGCATAAGAGACCAAATTTCTGGGACTGGGGGACTGCGACTGCGGTAGGTTGGCTTGGTATAGTGGGAACGCTGGGCATCATGGCTGCGCACTAGTGTTTCGTAATGGACAGTGCTACAACACCGAAGAGATACTGCATTTGTAGGGCTCGTCGTCTCACAGGTTTGAAATGCTTGAGGGTGTTGGGAGGGGGGGTGGGGAGTTTGGTTTAATGATCGGGTTTTATTATGATGTATGTACGCCCTGGATACATTGTGATTAATGTGTACTCCTTGGAAATAATAAGCTGACACAACAACATTGTATTTATATATAAAAAAAAAAAAGAGGGCACAAATTTCTTTTATTATACATGCCATTGTATGTTGAATTATACAGTATGTGTATATGTCGTACACTGTGTTTTACTCTTTCAATAAAAACTATCTTGATTTTAAAAAAGAAAGTCAAGCCTCACTGCAGCACTCCACTAATCTGGGCTTTATGACAGAGCGGCCAGAAAGAAGCCTCTCCTCAGTAAAAGATACATAAAGCCCACCTGGAGTTTGCAAAAAAGCACCTAAAGGAACCTCGGACTGTGAGACAACTTAGAGACAACTATGTGAATGTCCTTGAGGGGTTCCGACTTCAACCTGCTCTGGGGAGACGTGAAAATGGCTGTCCATTGATGGTCTACATCTAAGTGGGACAGAGTTTGAGAGGATCTGCAGACGAGAATGGCAGAAAATCCCTAAATCCAGGTGTGCAAACCTTGTGGCATCAAACCGAAGAAGACTGGAGGCTGTAATCACTGCCAAAGGTGCTTCAACTAAGTTCTGAGTAAAGGGAGTGAATACTTATGTCAATTCAAGATTTTAATGTTTCCTTTTTAAAAACTTATCAAAGATTTCAAACATTCTGCTTTCACTTTGTCATTATGGGGTATTGAGTTAAGATTGATGGGGAAAACTATTAATATTTTTTTTTTTATTTCAGCACAACATAACAACATAAAAAGTGAAAGGCTCCGAAGACTTTCTGAATGCACTTTATGTGTGTGTGTGTGTATATATATATATATATATATATATATATATATATACACACACGTTATCTATCTATCTATCTATCTATCCGTCTATTCTATCCAAGAAAACAGATTTATACCTGGAAATGCGGGCTGGAGACACAGTGGGCAATTTGCTTAAAAAGTGGTTCCTGGATCTTAACAAACTGGGATGGTTCAATTACATCCAAAATCTCTTCCAGCTCTCCGAGGAACATCACCTGTCAGAAGAAACCATTAATTATATGGCTAGTGAAAAAGTCATAGGTATCGGTTAAGGAGATGGTTCACCTTATATGACAACATTCCTAGTGCCTCTAAGTGGTTGTCCCATGAAAACATATTATACATTTTTCAAACCAGCACTTGGATATGATTACTTCTGCAATTGCATGTAATAAAAAATGTAGTACAGCCACTGAGTTGTTGACTGAAATCCGTCTGTATAGCGCCACCTGCTGTTTGTTATTTTTCTAAATTCTTTGTCTACCTCACTAAGATGGATGCAGAAGCTCAGTACCATCCTTCAACTGCCACCAGATGCAGCAAAAGGACCATGCTTCCTGAGAAAGGACAGCCTCCCCTGAGCTGCTAGTGGAGCAATTGGAACAAAGAATGGGGACATCTCTGGATTCATGTGATGTACAAGACTGGTTTAAAGTTTGTTAGAAAGGGTTGCGTTGTCATGTGTTATATGATGTTTGATTTTCATTTCTTTACATTAACCCCTTAAGGACGAAGGGCGTACATGTACGCCCTTCGTCCGCACTTTAAAGATGGCGCCCGCTCCCGCACGGAGCGGGCGCCCGAGCTGCGGGTAAACGCTTGATTCATCAAGCTGACACCCGCAGCTCATGTCCGCGACCGGCAGCGATGCCGATCGCGGACATTTAACCCCTCAGATGCCGTGGTCAATCCTGACCACGGCATCTGATCGCGCAAAACCGAAAGTTTCACTTTCGGTTTGCTCCGGCTCCCTGATGGCCACAAGGGGGAGCCGGAGCATGCATTAGTACCCTAGGTTTCTGTGAATGAAACCTAGGTTACTACTAAGTATTCCTATGGAGCCTATGACTGTAATAGGCTCCATAGGAAATATCGTATTTTCTCATATATTCCAATGCTATTGCATTGGAATATATGAGAATAGCAATCTGATGATTGCATCTTATAGTTCCCTATGGGAACTATAAGAAAGTGGTAAAAAAATAAAAAAAGTTTAAAAAATAAAAATTAAATAAAAAAATATAAAAATTCAAATCACCCCCTTTCCCCAAAATGAAAATAAAATAAATAAAAAATAAAAAATTACACATAATGGGTGTCGCAATGTGCAAAACGCCCATACTATAATAATATTAAAAATATTCACCATACGGTAAACATAAAAACGGAAAGAAAGCGTCCAAATGGCTAATTCGCCATTTTTGGACGCTTCATTTCCTAAAAAAATGAATAAAAAGTGATCAAAACATCATACGCACCCCATAATGGTATCAATTAAAAGTTCAGATTGCCCTGCAAAAATGAGCCCCTACACTGCTCCGTACGCATAATTACAAAAAAGTTATAGGGTCAAAACATGGCGACAAAAAATAAAATAAAAAATTCCCACTTTTAATTTTTTTTCACTATCAAAACGCAAGAAAAACTATACATATTAGGTATTGCCGGATTCGTACTGACCTGAAGAATAAAATTAACCAGTCAGTTTTATCGCAAATCGAACGTTGTAATTTAAAAACCCGTAAAACTGTGGGGAAATTGCTTTTTTTTTGCAATTTCACCCCATTTGGAATTTTTTTCCCGTTTCCCACTACATCACATGCAAAAATAAATGGTAGCGTTAAAAAGTACAACTTGTCCCGCAAAAAATAAGCCGTCATATGGCTATGTGAGCGGAAATATAAAAATGTTATGGCTTTTGGAAGGCAGGGAGCGCAAAACAAAAACGCAAAAATCCCAAAACCCCCGGTCCTTAAGGGGTTAATCATGGGGTAAGACTTTTAAAGTAATAAAAGAACATGTACTCCCCACTACGCTGCCTCTGTTTCCAGTGCTTCAGCTCCGGTCCATACCACTGGTTTGTGTATACAGGCTGTAGGGCTGAGACTGCTGTACAGACCGCAGCAGCCTGGAAACATAAAATGCTGGTGAGGACCGGAGTGGCAGGGCCGAGGTTAAATCGTGATTATAAGTTCTTTTATTATTTTAAAACTCTTTCCAGTGAAATAAATGCCAGTTTGCTATCCTGCCCATCGCCATGCCATGGTTTAGAAAATGGGTATAGTTCTAAAGCAGTGGCGTAACGCCCGAACCCCACCCCCAGCAACCCCTTCCTCCTATGCAGACCAGGCAGCCGCTCCGCTTGTTTGCTAAACAAATATACTGTATGTCATGTCACTGTATATACGGCCACTGCATATAATGTCATTGTATAATATTGTTTAGGGGGCCCTGACAATAAAATCTTTTAGTCCTCCACTCGGGCGGGCCCCTTCTGAGGTTCCAGCCCTGTAGCAGCCACTATAGTTATGCCCCTGTTCTAAAGCCATTCTCAATTCTCATGGTTATAATATTTACCGTATTACAAAAAGGTCTTTGCTATTCACTTTCATAAATGCTGCGGTCGACTACTACTTTCCAATAAAATCAGTATGGTCTTTAATGCTGTCTTGGTTATTCCTGTGTACTAGTGTTTATCTACCTGCAGTCCTTACTGCCATTAATCAAGAGGAATATTATTTTATGGCAATTATGAGTTGATTAGGATCCATATTCCTACGACTGAATGTTACTTAGCCATCCAGGCTCCTCACCACGCTCCTTCCTCTCCTACCCAGAAGCTTCTCTTTGGCTTTCCTTCCTGGTGGCATCGGGATGGCAGGTTGTAGGTATTTCCCTTATCTGTTAGCGTTTTTTTTTCTGACTCTTGACTCCTATCGCTGGCTTTAGTTGGCATTCAGGCGATCGTATATTTGTGTCCACATTCGTTCTGCAATTTTGTGGAACGGATGCGGACCCATTCATTTCACATTTCGCAAATATACTTCCACTTCGCGGCTCCGCAAAAAAGATAGAACAGCGCTGTCTGCATCTTTTGAAGTGAATGGGTCCGCATTCGACCCGCAAAAAATGCAGATCAGATGCAGACAAAAAATATGTTGGTGTGCATGAGCCCTAAAGCTTAGGACACTAAACTTGAAGATGCTGATCTATTCTGATCACCATGGGAGGCACATTGTCCTTTGTCAGACTGCTGTAAGCTCTATGGGTCTCCTACCTTCCTCTGGATCAAGAGGGGAAGCAATATTGTAAAGTTTAGCCATATTAATAAACTGCCCCCCCCCCCCCATGTGCTGGGCCCCTCACAGGGAATATACTTATCTGGGTCCCCGCACCGCCGCTGCTGCTTCTCCCCGTGCGCCGATGAAAACATCCGGTGTTGGGAGGGGCAGGCAGCCAATGGCAGGCGGGACAGGGACGAGCCTCCCTAGCATCGCGGGTGATGCTAGGGAGGCTCATTCCCATCCCCGCCTGCCATTGGCTGCTCCCCCCGACACTGGATGTTTTCATCGGCGCACGGGGAGAAGCAGCAGCAGCGGTGCGGGGACCCAGATAAGTATATTCCCTGTGAGGGGCCCAGCACATGGGGGGGGGGCAAATTATGATATTGGACAACCCCTTTAAAATATTGTTATGAAAACATCTGAACAATCTTCTGTAGAATTAATATTTATTAAAAATGCTGATTGCTGGGGGTCTGATCACCACTGGACTATTTTTAGTCGATGCCACTGCTTTTTAAAGTGTCTAGAGTGACTCAAGACACCCTAGGGAGCTGGTAGGATATTTCCTTAAATCAGAAAATTCAAAACAATTAGGGCCTTTTATCAAACTGGTGTAAAGTAGAACTGACTTAGTTGCCCATAGCAACCAATCAGATTACACCTTTGACAGCTCCTTTGGAAAATGAAAGGAGGAATCTGATTTGACAGTTCTACTTTACACCAGTTTGATAAATGACCCCAAATGTTTGGAGTGGCCGAATCATACAATGAACTAAAGTGGCAGTAATCATCCCGAGACACTGACATGTTTTTATATCAGTAGATAAGAAGAAAAGAAGATGGGTATTCACGGCAGCATCTCGCAATAAGGATTTATTGATAACTCCAAGACATATAACAAAGCAACGTTTCAGCTAATAAATAGCCTTTATCAAGCTCATACAAATGGGGGTTGTAGTACTAAAAAAGTTGGTACAGAGGTTTGAACGCAGGATAGTATCCACCAGCCGCCAATCATCCTTGGAGAGTAAATCACGGAATGAAACTGGGATGAGGATTCCCTTTGTGTCCATATATGGGAGGGATAGTGGGAGAATTGCCGCTATAGTCAAGGATGAATGGCAGATACTCCAGAGGGGTTTGCCGGACATTAAAGAATTTATGGTCCCACCCATGATGGCCTATAAGAGGAGTCCTAGTCTCCGCGACAGACTAGTCAGGGCAGATGTGGGGGGAAGTGAGATGGATAGGCAACTGCGGTTAGCCCCCAAAAAATGTGGAACCTTCCCCTGTCTCTCCTGCTGCAACTGTGGTGGTGTGTTAAAAGGGGACAGCTTTTCGCACCCCTACAGTGGCCGCAAATATAAAATCAAGGAGTACTATACGTGCAGATCCACTAATGTGGTATATATGATTCAATGCCCCTGCAGCATGATTTATGTAGGGGAAACAACGATGGAGCTTAGGGAACGCATTAATAAACACAAGAGCACAATCAGGACTAGGGCCATGGACCACTCCATCAATCAGCTACGGTTTCGTGCGATTGATGGGGTGGGTTATCTGAGGAGGGGAGGAGATGTTAATGCAATTTTGAGACATAAAGAGTTAAAATGGATACATACTCTGAGATCTTTACAGCCGTGTGGGTTGAATCTCGAGTTTAATGTCACGTCCATCCACTAGATTGGTCGATTGATCCTACAGTGTGAGGCAGGGTTGTACCATTGTTTTTAACTGTTGTGATTATATGTTATGTCCTGTATTGCGATTTACATGATATTTGTAATGCGTCCTTTGAAGTACTTATACCTATATATATTGTACTTATATGGCAGCATCGCCAGGTGTAGCGATCATACATGGCTCTTGGCGCCGGGTGGTTGCCGTGGAGACGTTTACTCCCGTTGTTGGCATTTGATGACATCATGAGATCAGGCGCGGGCGGATGACGCGGTCCGGTGTCGCACTGGACGTGCGTCATCGGGAGCGCGACTACACACGTGCATGGCAGAGCGGCGTGGTCATATTGCACAGCATGCATATTCGGGTGAGTACCGCCCACCGGGTGTGACGTACGATGATGCCTTACAGGTATGGTCCCAACACAGGTGTTGCTGCCTTGATGTTTATGCAAATACGGATTTTGAAATGTATGTTCGCTGATAGGCCAGCCATGTTTTGGCACACTGTTTGATTGGTGAATACCAATTGCTGCACTTAGGTGCTTTTAATATATATATGTGTACTACAACCCCCATTTGTATGAGCTTGATAAAGGCTATTTATTAGCTGAAACGTTGCTTTGTTATATGTCTTGGAGTTATCAATAAATCCTTATTGCGAGATGCTGCCGTGAATACCCATCTTCTTTTGTATCTACTGATGGCCGCTGGGATCGGAGGCCAAGGGTGAGGCTGCTGCATCTGCTGGTCCGGAATCCGTTGGTGCTGCCTCTACACTGTTTGTTCATTCATGTTTTTATATCAGTCTTATTTTCTCATTTTAATTGTCTCATATGGAAACGTTTCAAACTATTGCTGCAGCGTAGAGTTCCTTACACCCACGATACACACTGGTGTATATAAAAAAAAAAAATGAACAACAGAAAAGATCACATTTTTTAGATTATATTGCTCAAAAAGGTGAAAATATAACATTAAATGGCTAGTTTTAGCAATCTCAGTAATAAAACAGAAAAACTATAGCTAGCAACATCAGTTGCCAGGGATACCATGGTTGCTATGGTATGTCAGATATTCACTAGGTATCTGCTCTATGGGTACAATAGCTGTGTAATCCTCAACTTCCACAGAAAATCAAGTCAACTCATACAGACACCTGCATAATTACACCTCCAGACACTTGACTATAATTATTTCCCATCAAATTTTGAAGAGATTTTTTTTCCCCCCTTAAATAACAGATTAAAAAAATCTAAAACACTAAGACTAGCGCTAAAAGCTTTTTGCGGGCTTTTCCGGTAGAGATAATACCTGCTGGAGTTTATCATATCCGGCATAGCCAGAGAGGGCCAGAGTACCTCCAGGCCCCATTGACTATAATGGGACCCAGCGGGGACCCGGCCTGTTTCCGGCATTAGTGCTGGTGCTTGCAGTGGTTTTTGTACAAGTTTTGTACCAGCACTAATGACGAAACCAGGCTGGATACCCGAAAGGTCCTATTATAGTCAATGGACTATGCCATGGACTATACATGTGTAAAATTAGGCTAAATATATAAAACACACAAACATAAAATCCCAGAAATTCCTGCCCTAATATAATAAACTGTAAGAAATAGAGGCAACGATTCTCTCAAATGTGTCCCATTTCCTCCTCCTCCTCGCCATCCTGGGTCTGGCTGCAGAAGGAGCCTTCCCCAGTACTCTGTCTGCAATGAGGCAAAGAAGACAAGCCCCCTCTCTTGGATAAGGCCCATCCTCCCAATCATCAATGTAAGTGGTCAGGATGAAGCTGAGGCCACTTTCATACATTCAGGGGGAATGTAAAAAAATATTTCCCAAACTCAGGTTCGGTTCCAAGTTGTACCTTGGAAACAAACCCGAGTTCAGGAAATGTTTTTTTACAGTACAAATTAATTTATGAAGTTATTGCAGAAAGTCTTGCGAGACTTCGTGAAGCAAGAACTTCGGCTCATCGGAGCCAATACATTTTAATACTGTACGGAGCTCCTGCTCCGTACAGTATTAGAACGAAGTTTTATGCGAATCGACTTTGGATGTTTCATCCCTAAGAATTATACGACACTTTTTGGTGTATTAATGTCGTAGATTTTTTGGCAATGTTTTTTTTGTAGCAAAATCTGCTACTTTCTGACGCTCACATCACTTTTCCAGAGTGCCGAGAAAAGGGGGCGTATGCTGAGAAGAGGGCAGGCTGTCTCATTTATCATTTTCCACGCCAGTTTTGGCATGGAAAATGACTTAAATCTACACCAGCAAGAGATTTGGTGTAGGTTTTAGTATGTGGCCTGGCCTGCTAGAGAAGGCGCCAAAATTATGTAGAGGCCTGCGTCTCCACTTAACTTTGGCACATCCACCGGTAGGAACTAAGACCGGTGTCTAAATCGCCAGTCTTCGTAAATGTCCCCCTCAGTGTTTATTCAGTGATTTTTATCAGTGATTGGGAGCCAAAACCAGGAATTAAGGCCACACAGAGATCAGATATAGGCCTCATGCACACGACCGTTTTTTGATTCCGTGTCCATTGTGCCGTTTTTCGTGATTTTCTGCGGACCCATTGGTTTTCAATGGGTCCGTGGAAAACTCGGCAAATGCACCGTTTGTCCTCCGCGTCCGTGGTCTGTGATTCCAGTCTGTCAAAAAAATATAACCTGTCCTATTCTTGTCTGCGAAAAACGGTTCGCGGACCCATTCAAGTCAATGGGACCATGAAAAAATGCGGATGGCCATCCGTGTGTCATCTGCATTCCGCGTCCGCATTTTTTTGCGGATCCCTTGGCAGGCATTTGGCAACTTGTCAGCCTGTCTTTTGGTAATATCTTTTGGGTCATGTCCGCTAAAAAAAAACGAAAGACACACGGAAACAAAAACAGACACGGATCACAGAACAACGGAACCCCGTTTTGCAGACCGCAAAAAAATACTGTCGTGTGCATGAGGCCATAAAGGAAGGATTTGCTCCTGTTCTGTATTTTTGACTGACACCTAATATTAACTCAGAATTAGGCCTCATGCACACGACTGTTGTTTGATTCCGTGTCCGTTGCTCCGTTTTTCGTGATTTTCTGCGGACCCATTGGTTTTCAATGGGTCAGTGGAAACCTCGGCAAATGCGCCGTTTGTCCTCCGTGTCCGTGGTCCGTGATTCCAGTCCGTCAAAAAAATATAACCTGTCCTATTCTTGACCGTGAAAAACGGTTCACGGACCCATTCAAGTCAATGGGTCCGTGAAAAAATGCGGATGGCCATCCGTGTGTCACCCGCGTTCCGTGTCCGTTTTTTTTGCGGATCCCTTGGCAGGCACTTGGGAAAAATTGTCAGCCTGTCTTTTGGTAAAATCTTTTGGGTCATGTCCGCTAAAAAAAACGGAAAACACACGGAAACACAACGGAAGGCAAAAACGGACACGGATCACTGAACAACAGAACCCCTTTTTGCGGACAGCATAAAAAAACGGTCGTGTGCATGAGGCCTTACTGATGAAACACTGACCAAACACTGACTGTGTGAAAGCAATGCCTGCGTTCTCTGGAATATGTCCGTTTTGGGGACAAGAATAGGCATTGTTACAATGCATCCACAAAAAAAAAAATGAAGCAACATAGACATCACACGGACTTAATCCATATATTTTGCGGATCCGGATTTTGCAGACTGCAAAATATATACGGTTGTCTGAATGCATCCAAAGGGCATCTGTCAGCAGATTTGTAGCTATAAAACTGTCTGACCTGTTGAATCTGCGTTTGGCAGCTGAAGGCATCTGTGTTGGTCCCATGTTCCTATGTGCTCGCATTGCTGAGAAAAATGATGTTTTAATATATGCAAATGAGCCTCTAGGAGCAACGGGGGTGTTGCCGTTACACCTGGAGGCTCTGCTCTCTCTAAAACTGCCGCACCCTCTGCACTTTAGGAGATGTCAGGGATCAGGGTCAGGCGTGATGATGTTTTCACTGCCTGGTACTGTCAATCAAAGTGCAGAGGGTGCGGCAGTTGCAGAGAGAGCAGAGCCTCTTGGTGTAACGGCAACGCCCCCGTTGCTCCTAAATGCTAATTTGCATATATATAAAAAAAAAAAATCCCCAGCAATGCGAGCAAATGTGAACATGGGACCAACACAGATGCCTTCAGCTGCCAAGCGCTCAGGTCAGCCATTTTCATAGGTACAAATCTACTGACAGATGCCCCTTAACCTCTTAAGGACAAAGGACGTACCGGTACGTCATGTGTATTAATTGTTATTGCGCCCGATCCGGTTGTGATAGCAACATGGTTCCTGCTGATATAGTTCAGCAGGAACCATGTTCTAATGCTAAGGGGGGGTCTTGCGACCCCCCCCCCCCGTATCGGCGATCGCTGCAAACCACAGGTCAATTCAGACTTTGCAATGTATCTGATCCCCGCGGTCAATGACTGCGGGGATCAGAAACGTTAAAATGCTGGCAAATGTTTTTTTTATATATTTCTAACCTCCCCCCGTTCCCTTATTGTGATGGGCGGTGTGGGAAGAAGGGAGGATTGCGGGCGGTGCTAAAGGCAAAAGTCTGATCAGACTTAAGTGTCAAGTAAAAAATACAGTACAGTACATTATATAATGTACTGTACTATATTATAGAGACACCAGATCCACTGGATCTTCAAGAACCAAGTGGGTCTGGGTAAAAAAAAAAAATGTAAAAAAAAGTGAAAAAAGGTAAAAATAAAAAAACATCACTAATAAAATTTTAAAAAATAAAATACACTACACATGTTATATATCACCGCGTCCGTAACGACCTGATCTATAAAATGGGTTTGTTACCTTCTCCGCACGGTAAGCGTCATAAAAAAAAAAACTATGATAACATTGAAATTTTGCCCACCTCACTTTCCAAAAAAGTTAATAAAAGTGATCAAAAAAGTTGTTTCTACACCCAAATGGTACTAATCAAACAGTCACCTCGTCCCGAAAAAAATGATACCTTACCTAAGAGAATCGCCTAAAAAATAAAAAAATTATGGCTCTCAGGCTATGCAGACACTAAAACATGATTTTTTTTTGTTTCAAAAAAATGATTGTGTAAAACCTAAATAAATAAATAAAAAGTAGACCTATTAGGTATCGCCGCGTCCGTAAGAACCTGAACTATAAAAATAATACATGACCTTACCCCTCGTTTGAACACCGCAAAAAAAAAAAAAAACTGTGTCAAAAGCCATTTTTTGTCACCTTACATAACAAAATGTCTAATAGCAAACAATCAAAAAGTCATATGCACTCCAAAATAGTTTATGGTAAATGGAGATGAAATTTCAGAATTTCTATTTTTTATTACCTTGTCTCACAAAAATGCATTATAGAGCAACCAAAAATCATATGCACCTTAAAAATAATACCACCAAAACTGACACCTTATCCAGTAGTTTCCAAAATGGGGTCACTTTTTTGGAGTTTCTACTCTAGGGGCTCATCGGGGGCATGAAATGGGCCATGGTGTAAATAAACCAGTCCATCAAAATTTGCCTTCCAAAAACCATATGGCGTTCCCTTCATTCTATGCCCTCTAGTTTGGCGATACAGCAGTTTACAACCACATATGGGGTGTTTCAAACTACAGAATCAGGGCAATAAATATTGGGTTATGTTTGGCTGTTAACCCTTGCTTTGTTCCTAGAAAAAAAATAGAAAAATGGAAAATTTGGCCAAAAATCGAAATTCTGAAATTTTATGTCCATTTGCCATGAACTCTTGTGGAACACCTAAAGGGTTAACAAGGTTTGTAAAATCAGTTTTGAATACCTTGAGGGGTGTAGTTTCTAGAATGGGGTCATTTTTGGGTGGTTTCTTTTATGTAAGCCTCACAAAGTGACTTCAGACCTGAACTGATCCTTAAAAAGTGGGTTTTTGAAATTTTCTTAAAATTTTTAAGATTTGCTTCTAAACTTCTAAGCCTTGTAACGTCCCCAAAAAATAAAATGGCGTTCCCAAAATGATCCAAACATGAAGTAGACATTTGGGGAATGTAAAGTAATAACTATTTTTGGAGGTATTACTAAGTATTTAGAAGTGGAGAAATTGAAACTTGAAAATTAGCAAATTTTTCAAAATTTGTCGTAAATTTAGTATTTTTTTCTACAAAAAAAATTAACTTTTTTGACAAAATGTTACCAGTGTCATGAAGTACAATATGTGACGAAAAAACAGTCTCAGAATGGCCTGGATAAGTAAAAGGGTTTTAAAGTTATCACCACATAAAGTGACACATGTCAGGTTTGCAAAAAATGGCCGAGTCCTTAAGGTGAAATAGGGCCGTGTCCTTAAGGGGTTAAATAATTTATTTTTACAGCCATATTCTGACACCCCTCATTTTTTCATATTTCCATCTACAGAGCTGTGTGAGGACTCATTTTTGTGGGTCAAGCTGTAGTTTGTATTGGTACAATTTTAGGGGAACATATGACTTTTTGTTCACCTTCTATAAATTTGTCTTTGTGGTGGGCAATGTGACCAAAGACAGAAAATCAGCCATTCTGTTTTTTTTTCCTGTTGTGGTGTTCACCACACGCAATAAATATGTTAATAGTCCAGACTAGGCTTGAGTGAATCAACCTTTGGATCATAAATCCGAAGTCGATTTGTTCAAAACCTTTGTTTTTAATGGTGTTTCCGTACAGCATTATATTGTATTGGTTCCGTGTAGATCAACTTCGAATCACCAGAAGTTGCGCGAGAATCAGTACGGTATTATTATCTGCGTATTTAAAAACATTTTAACATAGGAATCCGGGCTTTGGTACTGTGATTGGAACCGTGTTGCCAGTAATATGGCATGTGAATGCTGAGGCCACTGACTGCCTGTGGAGGTCACTTGTAAATAAATACTGGTATGGAACCAGTGAAGCTTTTGTGCTGGATCGGTGAGGGAGGGGTAGGTTCATTATTACTAACATTCGGTGCGGTTTTTATTTTTTCAACTCTTTAAGGGTTTGCTCAGATTTTTTTTAACTTGTTTCCTAAATGCAAAGCAACTTTCTAAATAATAAGTCGGAAAATGAATGAAGGAATGGAGATTGCAGCCTGAAATTTAGTAGTTACCTTAGGCCCCTTGCACACGACCGTATGGCTTTTTCAGTGTTTTGCGGTCCGTTTATAACGGATACATGGTTCCGTCTTTAGTTTCCGTTATGTTTCCGTTTCGGTTCCATTGTTCCGTTCCGTTTTTGCGTATAGCATATACAGTATACAGTAATTCCATAATAAAAATTGGGCTGGTCTTAAAATTTTCAATAGATTGTTCAGCAAAAATGGAACAGATACGGAAGACATACGGATGCCTTTCCATATGCTTTCTGGTTTTTTTGCGGACCCATTGACTTGAATGGAGCCACTGAACGTGATTTGCAGACCCATTGAAGTAAATGCTTCAGTATACTGTCAGTATACTGAACTGAAAAAACTGCCAGTATACGGTCCGCAAAATACTGTCGTGTGCAAGAGGCCTTAGGGTCCATTCACACGTCCGCAATTCTGTTCCGCATTTGCGGAACGGAATTGCGGACCCATTAATTTCAATGGGGATAGACGATGTCCCGGCCGGGTCCGCAATTGCGGATCCGCACTTCCGGGTCCGCAATTGCGTTCCCGAAAAAAATAGAACATGTCCTATTCTTGTCCGCAATTGCGGACAAGAAAAGGCATTTTCTATGAGAGTGCCGGCGATGTGCGGTCCGCAAATTGCGGAACGCACATCGCCGATGTCTGTGTTTTGCGGATCCGCGGATCCGCAAAACACACACGGACGTGTGAATGGACCCTAATAATGAGGTGTATTGTAAGGGTATTTTAAGTACTGATCCCCTTTAATTCTGTCCTCTTTTATATTATGTTTATTACTCAATTATAAGCACTAGTTGTTCATATCAGTTTGCTTGGATATAATAATTTATCAAGAGATTTATTTATCTTTTTTTGACATTTTTCTAATAACTTTTGAGGATACACACTAGGGTTGTTTTGGGTATCGAAGTTTCGATACCCAATCAATACTTTTCTCTGGTATCGAGCTCGATACCAGGATTAGTATTCTATCGATACTGGGCTGCGCTGCCGCACAGCCTAGTATCAGAGAACGTGGCTGCGCTGCCCTCAGCGCGGCCATGTTCTCCTCGGCAGCACGGGGAGAAGGAAGCAGTATCAGGCGTGTCCCTTGCTGCAGAGCTGGCCAATCACAGCGCACAGCTCATAGCCAGGCTATGAGCTGTGCGCTGTGATTGGCCAGCTCTGCAGCAAGGGACACGCCTGATACAAAGTCCCCGCCCCATACAACAGAGGGAGCTCGGACACCGGAGCCTATACCGGGCGAACGGAGCGGCGCCCAGACATACAAGTAAGTGCAGGGGGACCCCTGGGCGCCGCTCTGCCCACAGGTATAGTTAGTTTTTAGTTTTTAAATCGGTGAAAGGTCCTCTTTAACAAAGTACAACAAAATATTAAGTATTATTCACCCCCTTTCCCAATTTTACATATAAAATATATAAACAATAAATAAATAAAATATTACATATCGCCTCATCTCAAAAGTCCAAACTTTTAAAAAATCCACTTTTATGCGGTGAACGCCGTAAAAGAAAAAAAAAGAAAAGAGAAAATGCACGATTCGCCATTTTCTTTTAGTCGCCTTGCCCCCACAAAAAAGTAGGATAGGACTGTTGTATTATGAGCCGGCAGTTCTATAAAATGTGGAATGCACACAGATTTTTTTTTGGCGTTTTTTTTTTCCGCGTGGTATCGAATGGTATCGAGTATCGCAATACTTTTTTATGGTATCGATACCGAATCAAAATTTTGGTACCGAAACAACTCTACACGACTCATTTTTTGTCATCCTCTGCATCAACATAGCAGTAAAATACTGGGCTGTCTGGGGCGTTCCCAATGCATAAATGTGAATTTCACCTTCTTTCTACCATGTCTGTCTGGTGTGTCTAGGGGTCGAGTCACTATAGAAACATACGGTAGTTTTTTCAATGGACCAGAGGTTCATCTAGTGTCAGCTCCCACAATAATAATGGCACTGGCAGTAAACAATGCAACCTGGATGTTTCCAATTCTCGTGGTTGGTCATGCTTTTTGAAGAAGTGGGTTCTCTAGCTGTCGCTGCAAGAGGGCACCGTGGATAGGATATTGTGGTGGCCCAGGATATTACAGCACTGACTTACCTCTTTCTGGGTACAGGTCTTTGGCCAATACTTTAACAAACCTCGAATTACCTGTAAAGAAATGAAGGAACATTGTTAGTTTGTTCTGGATTGCTGACATAATTAGTGTATCATCCTATTGTCCAAGGAAAAGTTTAGTGGGAAGGAATGAGTCCAAAGTCCCTTTGACTTAGGCAGATTACAGGGAAACAAATGTTGGTATGAACGCTCCTTGCCGATAATTGGCCCATATTAATGTGTCACTGATCATCACAAACGTTCATTCATCGGGTGAAAGTATGAGCGATATGCAGTGCCCCAGAGGATCACAGCAAAGGGTTAATTTAATGTTGCGGAGTCAAATGTTGTGATTTGTTGTTAAAGCACTTAGAAGGTCATTTATTAAGACCAGAATTTAAGATGCCAGTCTTAGTAACCGTTATATGTGGGGGTGGTGGATGTAGGGGTGGTGGTGGATATGTAGGGGTGGTTATATGTAGGGTTGAACGAACTTGTATTTTCAGTTCAGCGTCCAAAGTTCGGGTTGGGGTTATCGAAGAATCGTATTATGAATTCCGCTACCACGGACCATAATGGAATTTTGAATCCATAAGAGGATTCTTCGATGAATCCGAACCTTGGACAACACTAAGGACCTGGGGTGACGTCACCGTCATGTGATCAGTGCAGGGGGCGTGGCTCAGTACTGGATTGGATAAGAGGTGGTAAAGGGCCTGCTATAATCATCATGTGACATGAGGGGCGGAGCTCCTGTGCTCTGTGTGGAGGAGAAGAAGGAAGTAGAGCAGTGAAAGACGGTTGCGCAAACTTGTTTTTTTAAGTTCAGTGTTCGGGTTCATTAAAGAATCACCTTATGGATTCCAAATTCCGTTATGGTCCGTGGTAGCGGAATCCATAACGGGATGCTTTAATAACCCGAACACCAATAAAGAGGCGTCGGCCTCTACATAACTTCGGCAAATCCAGCGCCAGTCTAAATGTAAGCTTGCTGGCTTACATTTAGACCATTTTCTATGTCTAAAACAGGTGTAGAAAATGATGAATGAGACATGTGTGATGTCCTGTCCCCTTCCCAGCCTACGCCATGCACACTTTTTAAGATCTGGAGTATGTGAGAAAAAGTATATCTGGATACACCTGCCGTGGCCAGTGATTGACTGCAGCTGTCACATGACCTCTGTCAACAGGTCTGTCCAGGGACCTGCGGAGGCAGCCGTGGAGCTATGGAGCCCAACAGTAGGGACCAGGTAAGTATGATCACCACCGCAGATCCGGACACTCTTTGAAGTCCGTTAAAAAAAGTTTCAAAGTTGCACAACATTAATGATTTCAGATATCCCTCTTCTGAATGGCTTGTCATGTATGGTTGGCATGTGAAGGCTGTTGTTTTGGATGGAATTGCCACATGTTAAAATTGCAGATTGATCTGTAGACTGGAAGTTGTAGCCTTGACTGTAAGGCTACGTCTACATATGCATTTGTAATTACAGCAATCTGTTCCAGCAAAGGAACAGAATAGCGGAATTGCAGTATCCGCCATATCTCCCAAAAAAATCTAAAAAACATGGATTGCACATCCCATGCTATGCATTGATGTATTATTACTTCCCAGCACAATACATATCGCTTCTCAGCATAAATAATAGTATACCAAGCCCTAATCTACATAACGTACATCAGGTGTTAGTATAATTTTAATCAAAATGCATAGACCCACTCAACATGCCAAGCTTGCCTCTACAAGTGGGTACCTACTCTAAATTGGTGCAGCACCACATGGCGACCACCGCTGCCGCAACGCCATGCCAGCAGGCAGAACGACCCAGTCGTACAACAGCATACCTGCTGTCAGACTAAGCCCCCTTGGCACTGGGCAGCATCAACCCACAGGCACAGCACTGCAGCAACAACAGCGCCATACAGCACTGCACCATGTAAACAGGTGTCATAAGCTTGTTTTGTCATGTAGTCCCAGGAACTACAAACTGAGGCCTAGCAGGAATTTATAAACTCTTCTGCAGTCTCTTGCTAAATAAAATTACTCGGGGAGAATAGGAGGAGTGCGGATACCATGGGAAAGAGACAGACACTGGAAAAACTAAAAAAAAATAGAGAAAAAAAAGCATGGATCTCACATCCCATGCTATGCATTGATCTATTATTGCTTCTCAGCACAATTCATATCGCTACTCAGCGTAATAATAGTATACCAAGACCTAATTTACATAACATACATGAGGCATTAGTATACCTTTTGATCAAAATGCATAGGCCCACTCACCACGTCGAGGATTACCTACTCAAAGATGTGTTGAGAAGCAATCATGGGGATGTGCGATCCATGCTTTTTTCTATTTTTTTTTATTATCCGGCATATGTTGGATGCTGCTGGTGCCAAATGGATCCCATTCACTGTAATGGGAACCGCCGGAAATTCTGCCATTCTACTGCCAGTGGATCCCACCGCACTCGTATGAAACTGGGCTAAATTTTATACATATAAAACCGTACAGAACCCTGTTAATAACTCATTTGATCATTGTGGTCTACTACATACAAATGCAAACCTTCTAAATAGATACATGTGAATCATGAAGCCTTCAGACTGAATAAAAGGGAGAAAACAATGGTACTTACATGTTCTGTTAATGAGGAATCTTTTTCCAGAAACTGAACAGCACAATAAGCAAGCTGAGGATAGAATACATGGGCTGGTGTTAGGTTAAAACTGGAACAAATCATGTATTATACATACACGAGCAACAAATGTATACTGTAGAGATAAAACACTACTACAGCATTATGAACTGCAGAACTCCAATAAGCCACAATTCACAGACCTCTAGAAACCTCCAATCATATAAGGGTTCATAAACATAGCACCGCCATATAGAATACAACAGGGGTCATTTACTAAACTATAATACAGCTAAATTAGGTGTATTTCAGGTGGCGATGGCAGCGCAACGGTTAGTTTTTTTAAAAAAAAGCCCCCTCTAGTAGAGAATCTATTCCTATGTCTGTGTTGGGCCATTCATTTATTATTGCTACTAGAAGTTATGAATGAATTGCTAGCAGTCTGCAGTAAGGGTACAGGGGGAGGTAACAAGTTGGTGGGGGGGGGGGGTGTATTTGCACAGTCTGAAAATGGCAGCACTGACTGAATAGAGTGAGTCTGTGCAGGTGCACACCCCCAACTGGTTACCACCCCTCTGTACCCTTACTGGAGACTGCTAGCAATTCATTCATAACTTCTAGTATAAATAATAAATGAATGGCCCAACATAGAGACATAGGAATAAATTCTCCAGAATTATTGTTACATGGGGAATGCATGAAGCTATTAAAACAGACATGTCAGGAGTGGTGAAAGTTCCTCTTTAATTCCAAAAAGCTGTATATGAGGAGAGGGGGATAATTGCTCAGCCCCAGTTGCTGGGTGTGGGTTGGTCCCAGCCCCTGTAGCTGGAAGCTGCTCAGTCAAGTGGAGTGCCTTGCACCCTAAAAAGCCACTGACAACAAGGGCACCCTAAAACATCAGCAGGCAGAAGAGCTGTCAAATTCAGGCTATTCCCCCAGGGGAGGAAAGGGTGTGCCCCTCCCTTCAATGCACAGCACATGGAGCGTCAGTGTTAGAACGGGAGATGGAAGAGAAGCTCCTAACCTTGATACAGTATACAGTAACTTTTCAGGTTCTTAAGTCTCTTACCTGTGCATGAAATATGGAAAGGGATTTTGCAGAGTGCAGAGGTATCAATACTCGGACAAGAAACTGCTTATGTTCAGATTTTAGAGGTAAAGCAAATCCATTGATTATACTATACATGAGGGAGAAAAAAAAAGACAGGTTACATTTCCGAAATGTGGATGTTAAAAGGGTTGTTTGAGATAATAGCACAATAAAAAAATACCACACATGACGCTGCAGCCAATCACTAGCCTCAGTTGTCTTACGTCATATACTGCTGAGGCCAGTGATCGGCTGCAGAGGCCATTTGTCGCATATGGGTACGTCAAGGCTGCAGCTAGGATTAGCGTATAACATATTTTTTAACATCTTCCCTGCGTTTGACCAGTTTAACTAACTTGGTCATTCCCTTTAATGTAAGGATCTCCAATAGAGACACTTTAACTACAGACGCCCATACACATTAGATAACCTTTTACCGAACACTGCTTTAGCCAACAGCTAATTCTCCTGAGCTCTCCATACAAATTCACACTTGGCTCGATTGACCATGCAGAAAGCTGCTGCCAGACATCTCTGACAACAACTTATCTCCTCAAGAACAGAAGTATTAAAATCCAACTGCGCGATCCTCATCTCCACCACCTGCTGTCAGGGGACAGTTGGGAAGCCCCCATACACATTGTCCTGCAGGTTCAGATGACATTTATCTAGTCTGTAGGGTCAGCTTATAGTCAGAGGTACTGCCGCTGCTTCTGGTTTTCATGGCTGCAGCGTTGACGTTCCATTCCTACAGGTCGCCGTTGTAGCCAATCACCGGCCTCAGTAGTGATGTCCCATGTACTGTTGAGGTCAGTGATTGGCTGTACAGTGACCTGTGTGTATGGAACGTCAACGCTGCAGCCAAGACATCAGCGGCCAGTGGACTGGAGCACAGTTCTAGCGGCACGAGAGAAAAGGGGTAAGTATCTCCTCTTTTATTTTTCCTGAACTTGGACAACCCCTTTAATAAGTATATATTATCTATAATGAAATGCATAATGTGGGAGATATTTGTTATCTTATACTCATTATATCTATCAACTTCTACTTTTAATGGATGTGCACTATAAATATTCATGATTCCCTGGACCAGCTCAGCCCAAAACATGTTCATTCTCTGCAGGTGGGAGAATTGTGAGCCACAACCAAACACCTTAGATAACTCTCACCATAAAATCTATGGAAATAAGGGAAAGAATTGAGCAAGCCGTGCATATGGTCACTAGATCTGTGTTCTTCTAAAATGTGACGATCCAAGGGGGGCACATACACACATCAGGAATTTAGGGAAATATCCTATGGATGACGAGAATACCCCTTTATTTGCAAGCAGGGGCATACATAGATCTCATACCACACCATAGAAAAACTTTGCATGAGCCCCCTGCTCCACCCAGTTCCCCATGCACGATTCCCTAGATTTTTGACAAATTAACAATTTTTTTATTAAGAGAAATACAATTTTAATTAGAAAGTCACACTCTGCCTCACTGAATTTATCTGACTTCTATATCGGAAAAAGTGGAACAGTTGACTCTTAAATAGAGCGCTGGTTCAGGACACCATACTTCTTAATGTATTTACACCAGACAACTGCTATAAATACAATGATAAATCTCTAGCTACCATTCACACAGAATGTTCTAAAACTGGCTGCCTGCAGCCACCATTAGGGGGAGCTCAATGCATTGGAATGTATACAGTTACTGTTGATAATAATGAAAGCTGTAGAATCTTGATGTACTGAGTTCCTACTAGTGGCAGCTGACAGAAAATGCCGTGAATCTGCAGTATGTTGGAATGGGAGAAGCAGCTCATTGTCATTCCCCGAGTCCCCAGAGCAGTAGCCTTGTTTGCCTCAATGGCAGTGTAACACCCCGGAGTGGCATTACCATTCCTGCATCATGCTACTGTCTCTCTTGGGCTAACATAAATACCATCTTATCTGTTTCTGTCCAGGTCCTTTACACTGTGCATTCCTAATCTTGTTATGCAACTGTTTATTACATGTAAGGTGCCCAGTTCACCAGCAGGTGGCAGTGCAAATGGCAGAGCTATAGTTAGAGAGAATGGAACTCACCATTCCACCCCCCCCCCCCCTATTTGGGAAGAAGTGGGCCAGTCCTGTGACAGGAGGAGTGTGAGCAGGGGCATGCTCAGACGTGCCTACACCAGCCAGAGCACCCTAAGCTCTGCTGGTCATGAAGAAAGATGTCTGGAAGCCATAGGGGCCAAAGGAATAGTTCTGAGGCCACCATAAGAGAAATCAGCAAGAGGAAGAGTTCTTCGACCGAAGATAAGTTTTACTGGGTGTCAGGAGGGGAATAACAATCAACGGTACCCCATCCAAGGATACCAGAGCAGATTAGGATTACAGAAACCAGACTAAAGCAGAGTTTAGTGCAGCATAAAGAAAGAAAGGGAAGTATTTAAGCAAGCCTGTCAGTATAGCAGAAAAAGAGAGAAAGCAGAGTTGAGTTTGCCTGCCAGTTTATGCTAAAGCATGCTGGAACCAAGACAAAGCCTGCAAATCGTTTGGATGACATTTATTCAAGTAAAGCTGCCATTGAATTTCACTACAAGGTCTGGACTCAAGTTCTTTTTCCTTCATCCCTCAATTATTCCCCCTTACTTTTGCTACAGAGCCAAAGCTTGGGGTCCAGCAGTATCCAAGTAGGAGCACCGTGACCATAAAGAGAAATTTAGGCCGCACTATACCACTCGGCATTCCTACTACACCTGGGACGCGATAGGGGCCCTGGGGGACGGCGCGTTGCAGCAGGTACACCACTGTTTGCAAGGAACATTATGAGATGGGCAGCACAGTGTTTGGCACAGTTGACTTGCAGCGCTGGGGTCCAGGGTTGTAATTAGGGGTCCAGGGTTGTAATTAGTCTATGAGCCCAGTTGAGACTGAGTGATGTCAATCCCTGTAAAGCGCTGTAAGATATACTGGCGCTATATAAATGACTGAAACAAATATATAAAGGTCTCTGAGGGGAGTCTGAACATATGTCATGGCTGCTTTGTTTGTGCATCACTCACCTGCCTAGGATTTCAAGGAGTTCGGCCACGCCATTAAACCGCTCTGTCTCGTAGATAAATCTGCAGTAGAAAAGTAAAGCGATCAGAAATAGAATAAGATTATCAACCCTTTTATCTGACAGGGGTGAACAACATAGATACATGCATGGTGTCTAAGGGCTGTATTACACTGGTCAAGGGTCTGCCAGATCATCGCTAACAAGCTAGTTGCAGAAACTCTCGTTGCTGATGATCTGCCTGTGTGAAGGTGCCGCCGATTACTTAGATTGCGCTGTCTAATCACGCTCTGCTGCCGGCAAATAATCATTCTGTATGGGAAGGTTATGTACAATCTCGCTCTATTACCGCTCTGCTGCCGGCAAATAATGATTCTGTATGGGGACGATTCTGTATGGTCTCCTCCGCTGACGGGCAGGTGATTGTCGGGAAGGAACGCTTCCCTCCCGACAATAGTCATTTAAACCTACCAGTCTAATACAGCCCTAAAGCCGGCTATACAAGTGAAAATGCTCTCAGCTTCAGTATCTTTCCTATTCCCCCCCCCCCCAAACACACCCATGCCAGGCTTGACCGTGCATGCCATGTGTTATGAATGAGAGAGGGCAGAAAGCTGCTGTTAGAAAACCCTTGCCAGGTGGCTTCTTTCTTCAAGAACAAAAGAAACAGGTATGCTGAAATATAATATGCCGTTGGGGAAAGTCTAGAGGCCAACATGCATCTAATGCATTTTCCAGGCTACAGATATTGATGACCTATCCTCAGGATAAATCATCAATATCAGATCAGTGTGGGGGCCACAAGGTCCACAAGAAGACAAATTCATTTGGATCTGACCCCATAACTTGTCATTAAGGTCCATTTCTTATGCGTTAATTTAAAAATACCATAATAAGGACTCATGCACATGACCGTTGCCTGTTTTGAGGTCCGCAAGGTGCAAATCCGCAAAACAAGTATACGGGGTGGATACAGAATGGAACGTCCTGGCCATAATAAAACGGTCCTATCCTTGTCGGTAATACGTATAGATAGTAGCTGGCTGGGCCCAATAAACCCATCTGACACCAGTATTATCATTGTTATGTAAGATCCGTATATAAACATCTTAAAAGGCAGAACATGTGCACCTGAGAAAGATATTGTTGCACTGTTTTCTGATGTAAGCTCTGAGTCCCAGGAATTTTCCATAAACACGGTGCAGAATGGTCTTCAAATATTCCCGCTCACGGGGGTCCTCACTGTCAAACAGTTCCAGTAGCTATGGAAGTACAAAAGGTTAGCAGGAAAGGATGAAACATCCCTGCAAACTAAATGTGCACATACACCGTTAGTAGCCTTCAGCTGACTTCCCCCTACACATACATGATCGGTGTGGCTGAGCACGTATGGGTTTTCAATGGCAAGAGAGGAGAAAGCTGCTACCAGACACCTTTTGTAGTGGCTTATCTTCTCCCAGAACAAAAGGATCAGGTATTAAAGGGCATCTGTTGGCAGATTTGTACCTATGAAATTGGCTGTCCTGTTACATGTGCGCTTGGCAGCTAAAGGCATCTGTGTTGGTCCCATGTACGGAGAAAAATTATGTTTTATTATATGCAAATGAGCCTCTAGGAGCAATGGGGGCGTTAGCGTTACACCTAGAGGCTCAGCTCTTTCTGCAACTGCCGAGCCCTCTGCACTTTGATTGATGTGGCCAGGCAGTGAAAACATCATGCCTGGCCCTGACTTCTACCAAAGTCAATTAAAGTTCAGAGAGCATGGCAGAGAGAGCAGAGCCTCTATGAGTAACGGCAGCACCCCCATTGCTCCTACAGGCTCATTGTCTATATCATTTTTCTCATCAATGCAGGCACATATGAACATGGGACCAACCAGTGGCCTGCTAAGGGGGGGGGGCCCGCACCGGGTGCCTGCTCTTATAGGGGTGCCAGAGCCCGGAAACAATGAGCGCTTCATCAATACAGGATAGGTCGTCAATATCAAATATCCGGACAATCTCTTTAAAAGATCTACAGTGCTATAAACTCAGTTTCACAGAACTGCAGGAGGTCTGGGCGTTACTTCCAGAATACAGTCCGTACCATATGCCTACATGAATTATGAATGAGGACTTGTATGGATTTTATTTTTTAAAACATTATAATACAAGTTCTCTGCTACGCTCAGAATCACCATAGCACTGAAGCACTAGCGTTCGCAATTTTATGTCAGCCCTTACAAATTGTAGCTATTAAGAGAGACAAATGGGTAGAAGAAGGTAGAAGGACGACAGTAATGCACATCAGAAAGCATAAGTAGGTAATATTATATCTGTCTGCACGAAGATGGTTACCTAGTAACATCAATATTAAATATGTTTACTATGATTATGGTAATTACAGGCAGGCCGCCGAGTGTTCTGAGCTCTGAGAACAATAGAGTGGTAGAAAAGCATGGTTGTTAGTAGCATACTCACCATAAGGACAAACTTCTGGTCCACATATCTCTTGGCCAGTGAAGGCTGGAAGTCCTGACTTTCCAGGAATCGGAGAAAAAATTCATATACCAACTAGAGATAGATAAAAACAGACAAAGGATAGTAAGGAACACGTAGAACAGGTACCAGCCATGGTTATATGACACAGGGGAGTAGCTACCATGGAAGGAGGGGAAGCGGCTGTTATGTGGCCCAAACTCAGGAAGGGGAACGGGAGGAGGACAAATGGATTTATTTTCAAGGCCCAGGGAGCAGTGAGTACAGTGCTTCTAGTCCTAGCACTGGTATTACTCACAACTCCCTGTTCTTCACCAGACATCTGCGCTACATTATGTTCTGGCAGAGAAGAGCTATACGACAGGACGCTGTGTGAGTAGAAGTGCACTATGACCTAATGCTGTACAAAATCAGGTCAAAGTGTAGTGCGTGTCTAGTTGCAGTGCTGCATGAAGAGCTGCAGGAGAAGAAAAGAGATTAATATTTATATTTATTTTTTGATCCAGTCTGAAATCTGCACTAAAGGCTATGGACACCTTCGGAGGCAATTTTTGTTTATGATTGCATTTTACTCCTCTATGGCTAAAAAGAAGAAGCCTTATTTTCAATTGGCCTTTATTAAAAATATTGAGCCATTCTGTCACAAAGGGTTAACAGTTTTTCTAGCTGTGTGACTGGTACTTTCACTTTGTGCCATCTAATAAACCTTTTCTCTAAACTACTAAAAGGTCATAAACACTTATTTCAATTGAAAAAAAATAAATAAATTCTCCTTAAAATAATTACAATGCAATATTTTAAAAAATTGCCCCCAAAGGTGTACATAGCCTCTAAGGAGGACAGGGAGGGGGGGAGGGGCACTTTAGTTCAAAAATTTGTTGTGGGGCACAGACAGTTCTAGTTACGCCACTGACATAACATCTTCTCCTGTTATGCTAGATGTGCTCTTTCTATGGGAGTTGTTGGGCTACAAGAACATGACTATAATATGATTTTGTGAAGGGTCATTTTCCTTTCCTTGAAGAGCAGAAAAATCAAACTGGTTTCAGGGAGCTGACCACTAAAATGGTAGTTTAATAAACAAAACACATAAGTGCCTCTTCATTATTGTCGTGTCTCTCTTTTTGGAGTCATGAGTGGTGGGAGCAGTGGCCACATGCATATGTTTACTCCAGAGTTGTGCACAACTGACTTTGGTAAGATCATGTTTACATGAATACCTATACAGTACATCACTGTATAGGAGCACTTAGATTAGGTCATCAATGATGGTGGAAGGAAACATAAAAGTGTCATCAGAATGAGGGGAAGTCCTCCGGGTTGTACCTACATTGAACATGGTGTCTGATCAGCATGTTATAGGACGAGAATGAGAGATTTGTTGTAAAAGGTTTAGTATAACATGTATTTTATTGATCTGAACCTTTGCTCATTTTATGCTTAGGAGTCCAGTGGGTGGTCCTACTCCGCTATCTCTGTATACAGACTCATTTCAATCAATCAATAGGACCGCCTACTGGGCTTCTAAGCACAGATGTTTAGATCAATAAATGACAAGTTATACTGAACCTTTTCCCACAAGTCTATACAAAGTATATCAATCTGCTCAGCTCCTCCTGATCTATAACATGCTACCTGCAGATCAGATACCATGTACATGTCACAAGTTACCTTTTAAGTTGGGTGACCTGATGCTGGTTCACATTGGAGAATGTGCCAGTGTACCACAATTTCTCTTCCACCCTGAAATAAGGACTAGAAAATCAGTAATTACAGTTAGGTCCATGAATATTTGTGACACAATCTTCATGATTTGGCCTCCACATTTCACCACATTGGATTAAAATGAAACTGAGGGCAGACTTGTAGGTTTTCAGGTTTAATTCAAGGGGTTGAAAAAACTAAAACAAACTTGTGGAATGTTTAGGAATTGCAACCATTTTTCTATAAGCTCAAAAGTAATTGGACAAATTAACATGACCATAACTTAAATGTTTTTGATACTTTGTAGAGATTCATTTGCAGGCAATGACTACCTGAAGTCTGGAGCCCATGGACATCACCAAAAGTTGGATTTTACTCCTTTGTGATGATTTCCCAGGCCTTTACTGCAGCTGTCTTCAGTTGTCGCTTGTTTGTGGGTCTTTCTGCCTTAAAGAGGACCTTTCACTGGTCCACAGTTTATTAGGCAAAGGTATGTACATGGAGAGCGGCACCCAGGGATGTCCCTGCCCTTACTTGTATCCCTGGGTGCTGCTCCGTTCGCCTGCTGTAGCCCCCGGTACGGGCGCTCGTGCTTCTCCAAATTTGCCTGGGGCGGAGACATCTTCTTTTGCCCTGGCGTCTCCTTCTCCCAGCGCAGCGCTCCAGCCCTGTGAGAAGGAGAAGCCCAGGGCAAAAGAAGATGTCTCCGCCCCAGGCAAAATTGGAGAAGCACGAGCGCCGGTACCGGGGGCTACAGAGGACAAACGGAGCGGCACCCAGGGATACAAGTAAGTGCAGGGACATCCCTGGGTGCCGCTCTCCATGTACATACCTTTGCTTGATAAACTGTGGACCAGTGAAAGGTCCTCTTTAAGTTTTGTCTTAAGCAAGTAAAACCCATGCTTGATCTGGTTGAGATCTGGTGATTGACTTGCAGAATATTCCACTTTTTTGCCTTAAAGAACTCCTGGGTTGCTTTTACTGTATGTTTTGGATCATTGTCCATCTGTACTGTCAAGCACCGTCCAATTAATCTTGCTGCATTTGGTTGAATCTCAGAAGAAATTACATCCCTGTACACTTCTGTCTTCAGTCACATTATCAATAAACACTAGTCACCCAGTGCCATTGGAAGCCATGCATGCCCATATCATCACACTGCCTCCACAATGTTTTACAGAGGATGTGGTATGCTTTGGATCATGAGCCTTTCCAAGCCTTCTCCATACTTTCTTCTTCCCATTATTCTGGTACAGGTTAATCTTCGTTTCATCTGTCCAAAGAATGCTGTCCCAGAACTAGGCTGGCTTCTTTAGATGTTTTTTGGCAAAGTCTAATCCGACCTTTTTATTTTTTAGGCCTATTAATGGTTTGTACCTTTTGTTGCTTTCATGAAGTCTTCTTATTATAGTAGACTTATTGATACACCTACTTCCTGGAGAGTGTTTTTCACTTGGGTGGAGGTTGTGAAGGCCTTTTTTCTTCACCATGGAAAGAATTATGCAATCATCCACCACTGTAGTCTTCTGTGGACTTCCAGGACTTTTTGAGTTCCCTTTTTTTAACAGAATGTTCCATACTGTTGATATGGCCACTCCTAACATTTCCACTATCTCTCTGATGGGTTTCTTCTTTTTTCAGCCTAATGATGGTCTGTTTTACTTCCATTGAGAGTTCCTTTGACCTCATGTTGTGGGTTCACAGAAAAAGCTTCCAAATACAAATGCAACTCCTGGAATAAACTCCAGACCTTTTACCTGCTTAATTGATGGATTAACAAGGGAATAGCCCATGCAGCCCATTAAAAGCTTTTGAGATAATTGTCCAATTACCCTTTGTCCCTTTAAGAAGAGGCAGCTACATATCAAAGAGCTGTGATTCCTAAACCCTTCCTCCAATTAAGAAGTGAAAGCCTTCAAATTAAAGCTGAGAGTCTGCACTTTAAGCCTATATTGATTATATAACTGTATCTTAAATATGTTTTTGCAACAGTTAAAATGCCAAAACTTGTGTCACTGTCCAAATATTTCCGGACCTAACTGTATATTTAGTTATTGATGTCCCTGGCAACACACTGTGTTCAAAGACTTGTGGTCAGTGATCCATACTTTAGATGCTCTACTGTTACAAGTCATTACAAGTCATTCAAAAGTTCAGTGCTGTGATGGTTATTCTTCTATGTATTCGTTGATGTAGAGCATAGCATTCATAGCACTGTCTCCATGAAAGATGTGTATAGTCTGACCTACACACATTCAAATGGTAAATCAGATTAAGTAGCAGTGAATATAAAATGATTCTGGGGGTTAATAAGGTGCATCAACCATACATCCTGGGAGATTGGTAAAACTGGGAGAAATGGGTATATTTGGAAATTGAAGATGAACTAACAAGATGATGTCTGCTGCTTGTAAGGTCAGCAGGATAGATCTTCGTACTAGTAGAAAAACCATAGATTGATACATCCGCATTCTCCTGATTCTTGACCTTCAGACTAAAATGAGGAACATGAGTTCAACTAAGCCCCCCCCCCCCTCCATTAAGGGTCCCCTACACACATGAATCTGATCACATTTAATCTGATGTTATTTTACCACTACAACTACAGAATAAGGCCTGTTTTTCGGGTCTTGGGGGCACTGGGGCAGATATACTATTGAAAATATGCCAGGTTTTTGGCACATTTTGTGCCAAAACACTAACTCATATGCTTTGCATCACATTTACTGTTTTACACTCTTTTCTAAGCATTTCATGACTCGTCTGATAAGGGGACGTGGCTTCACAAGAAAAGAGCATGGCCTAAATGCGCTTCCATGCACCAAAAATGTGCCAAAATGTTGGTGGATTTTTAGAGTGAAACTTTGGCAACTTATAGGTAGAAAGTTTTTTGGCTCATAGACACATTTTATTTTTGGCATCCGTTTACCATGTACGCTATGCTCATACATTAAACTTGGGACCAAATCATGAAGTGAATGTAGCCCTACAAGTGTGGCGAAAGTGAGTTTGACATTAGGCAGAGTGCACTACGATATCACATTGTGTTACCTGATGTTTTCTGGCCGCCAGTACAGGTACATAAAGATCTCATGCTCCCAGCATTAATTAATGTAGAAGCATTAAGCACTTATGCACCTGACCAGCGCCCGCAGGTGCCCTCCTGAACTCAACTGCATTGCCGTCCTCAGGACCATGATACAGTTTCACACTGTGGCACAGGTGGCAGTATTTTGTGCTGCCCTTTGGAATTTGTTTCTGCTGGGGTGGTGTTTTGTTCTGCATTATGTTATTACTGGTCCCATATACTTCTGTTGTCTTTTCTGTAAATTTGCACCCACCTACAACATGGGGCCACTTTTAGTTTTTTTTTTTCCAGAGGCACTTTAAGTTGCTAGTCCACCCTTGGATATGCCATAAATCTCCCACATGGGACCACCCCTTTAAATGACAAATTAAGCATTTTTACACCAGTTTCAACCCTATAGACCCCAGTTTATCTGCACACTTCCTTGCACCTCCAGTTGCTACTATAGAAACATAGGGGGTCATTTACTATTTTGAAATACGCCTAAATACGCCCCACTTACGCCTGGTCTAAAATGGTGGGCATGGCGGGGAAGAGAATGGGTCAGCAGGCCGATCTGATTCATCATTTTCTACACCTGTTTTAGGCTTAGAAAATGGTCTCAATGTAAGACAGTTTGGAAGCTGGCTTACATTTAGACTGGTGCTGAATATGCCAAAGTTATGTAGAGGCCAGCTCCTCTTCATAACGTTGGCGTAACCACCGCCAACGCAGGGGCTTTATTAAGACAGCCAAAGACTGAATATTTCTGCCTGTAGAGGGAGTCTGGAGAGGTGTACAGTGAAATGGCGTGTTTGTGGGCACGGTCAACACAGCATATAAAGGCAGCAGGTAGGATGACCAGTGGCATATATTGCATCAATTACGCAAAAAGCCTGTATACAAAACGTTAGATCATGGGGGAGATTTATCAAAACTGGTGTAAAGTAGAACTGGCTTAGTTGCCCACAGCAACCAATCAGATTCCACCTTTCATTTTTGACAGCTCCTCTGGAAACTCAAAGGTGGGATCTGATTGGTTGTTATGGGCGACTAAGCCAGTTTTCCTTTGCACCAGTTTTGAGAAATCTCCTCCTATGTGTTGAAGAAAGTATACAAATTCCAATATCAACAATGTCCCAAGTATCAAGACATCTGCCTGTGTCCAATGCACGCCCATCCACATTTACCTGAAGGTGTGGCCATGAAGGCTCAAAATTTGGCTCATCCTCTTCAGGGTCAAACTCTGGGTTGTCAGTCGGAGGCAGTGTTCGAAATATATTCACAGAGATCTGGAGGGAAAAAGAATGACATGTCAGGATGAAAGCGCTCAATTTTATTAAACTTCCATTACTGATGTTCTTTCAGGTAGCCTAAAACATGAAGGCAAAAAACACAAGTGTGATCCCACCATACTACTGGGACACACACAGCCCATGGACTTTTCACCTGTATTTACCTGCTCACTAATACACCACAACTGTATAGACAATCCCTAGAATATAAGGGATGGCGCTGTGTCTATGTAGGGGGAGGTATGGGAGATATGAGAGCAGGAAGACAGGACACAGCCATTACGGCCATCTGTCTGTCTTTATAACCTCTTCTGACCCCAGGATATTTTTTGTTAATGTTACCTCTCCCTTTATCAATTAGAAGGGATATGAACTCTCTGGATGTCACATTTATGGCTTATTATGTCATATATAGGTTTTTTTGTGTGTGTTTAAGGCATTTAGGGGTAGATTTATCAAAACTGGTATAAAAGAAAACTGGCTTAGTTTCTCCTAGCAACCAATCAGATTCCACCTTTCATTTTTCAGTGCTCCTTTGGAAAATGAAAGGTGGAATCTGATTGGTTGCTATGCGCAATTAAGCTAGTTTTTCTTTACTCCAGCTTAATAAATCTCCCCTGTTGTGTTTTTTTTTCAACTGGTGCCTTTTGCAGTGTTATTTTTTTTTAAGGCAAAAATGCCAGATGTTGCCTGGAAGTCTATGGCATTTTGCGTTTTCTTCTTAGTTGTGTTTTTTGCATTGTTGTTTTTTTTAGGTAAAAATGGAAGCTTCAGATGTTCAATGGAAGTCTATAGGAAATATTAAACACAGGACCATCAGGCTTTTATAGTTGCATTTTTGACACTTGGGTTGTGATTTTGGGTCAATGATGGTTTTTAAGGATATTTTGCATGCCATGTTTTGTACCATTGTAGGTTTTCTATGCTCTTCTGGAAGGTAGTAACATCAAGTATGGCCCACAAAAAAGTCATTGAAAAATGTTCATGCTAACACACACACTATTTGGCCAAAAACAACTAGAAAAATGCTACAAAATGCTACAGAAATCTGGTATTTATGGGTGAGTGTCATTGGGCAAAGTAAAAAACCACAACAGGACAAAAACATAGTGTGGCCACACCCCATGTAGTATTTTTTCCACAAATGGGGTGAAAAGATGAGTATTTGCATCTAATCACCTGCCACCCCTAATCAGGACACTTGTTGACTATGACTGGTTACTGCTGGATTTTTGCCATTTCTGATCATTTTATGAATATATATGTGCAGCTAGACATACACATACTGTGAGCTCATATCCTGCGTCCTTCAGCCTTTTCCAGTTTGTCAGACATGCATCACAGAGCTAGGGCGGGGAATTTCCTCGGACCCTTATTATTTCTCAAGGTACATTCAATAAATTACTTAGAGACATAGCCATTGCATCTCCCACACTGGAATTCTACATGCAAATGGCTAAGGCAGTGCTTAGAGGGCATATAATGGAATATACCTTATGGTATTAAAAAAAAATGAATCAAAATTACTGGAAGGCGAGCCATGAACAATAAATATAAAATGGATCCCTCGCTCATTAACAAACAGGAGATGTTGAGAACATGTGAAAAAAACAACACTTGGTACCAGAAGCTGCAAAATTACTATGACCATCAACAAGATGGATAGATTTTTTAAATATGGCAATAAATCGGAGAAAAATGCTTTCAAATTTGGCAAAATGTTTCTCAAAGGAGATGCTTCCCCAACATACAGTATAAAAACCATAAGAGATCCCAGGGTCAAACAATAACAGACTCCAAGGGGATATTGGACGTCTTTTAGGCTTTCTATGCTGAATTATAATAAAAAGAAAATGAAGATGAGGTTGAGGGGGAATTGAATTTCAGAAAAAATCTCGAATGTCCAAACTGTAAGATGAACAACTATCGGCTTTAAATGCCCCTATACCAAAAAGTGGGGGAGGTGACAAAAGTGGTGGAGGTGATCAGGTCACCCACGAACAATAAAGTGCCAGGTCCAGATGGATATATGAACGAGTTTTTCAAGAACCTACGAGACAAAGGTAGTAAAGAACTAAAGGGGGTATAAAGACAGGTGATGGAGGGGGTAGGCGCGATAAAGTCAAGCATTACCGCGTATATTAAAGTGTTCCAGACTCTGATCCGCTTCTGCCGGGGTCTTATAGATCCATATCTTTGATAAACCAAGATTTAAGATATATATGTAAGATACTAGATGACAGGCTAGCCAAATATCTCCCAGAATTAATATCTCCAAATCAGAATGAGTTTGTTAAAGGGAGGACAATTGTTAAAAGCATTATGAAAGTGTTGGATGCCATAGATTGGGTAAAAATGAAGAGACAAAAAGGAGTCAGAGGTGTGGGTCAGGGGACCCCGGCAATATTACTAGCAGATGCCAAAAAGGCATTTGATACAGTGAAGTGGAGGTGGTTATTTGAAGTCCTGTCCCATTTGTTATTTTACTTGTAAATTGAACCCCTTTCTCGTTACTTACAGGCAGTGTCAGACTGGAGTGCCTAGAGCCCACCAGTAAAATTTATTGTGGGGCTTACTACACAGACACCTGCAAATATTACCCGTTCAAGAAGCCAGGAGCCTAGTTAACGAGGATACTGGCTGGCCTACCTCGGTGTCTAGAAGTCATCTCAGCCACCCAATACATCTATAATAATAAACTGTTACCCCGTATTTATATGAACATAAAACCATATGAACATGGTTGAGTTGCTGTAGGCTGCCTATCATGTAGTGCAGTCACTCTACTGTGTCATGTACCAGGCGTGCAGGAGGTGGGAGACTAGGGACCCACCTTGTTTGGGGCCCACCAGGGGATTCATCTGTACCCATGTGGGCCAGTCTGAGCCTGGTTTTCTCCTCTCATACCTCTTCTCTGAATTTCCCTCTGATATCCTATAATAAAGACCTGGACATGCTGGGAGTTGTAGTCCTCTCCTCTTGTACCCCCTCCCTTCCTCTGATATCCCATAATGTCAGCCTGAACATGCTGGTAATTGTAGTCCTCTCCTTTTATACCTCCTTCTAATGTCTGCTTTCCATTCTGTGTGTTATATCGTCACCTTCTGTCATGGGTATTGTGTCCTACTTTTGGAGGTTATGAAAGCCTAACCTATTATATATTGGATGAACTACATACAGGGTTGTCACTTTTCACAGAAGATTACCAGTAATAACGGCTAGGCCAGTGGTTTAACAGGCAGGTGGCAACCCTAGTAAGTACCCGGCACCCCACTGATTAGCTGTTTTGGGCAGCCTGGAATCAAAACATGTCTGTCCTCTGTTACCTGTCTACTTCTGTCTGATATGTAAAGGAGCCCAGCACCAATTAGGGATGTGGCTGACGACCATCAAATGTCTAGGCTCAGTGAAGGAGAAAAGACAGCAAGAGGCAGTTGAGGGGAAGATGAAAGTTGGGAGGAGGGAAGAGACTGTCCAATGCCCTCCATAGTGTGGCTCTGACAAGACAGCCCTGATTCACGTACCCCTCCACATCTTGTTTGCGCGAGTTGTCAGAAACTGCAACCGAGTGCCCTCAGAGCGAGATTTGTAACTACAGGGCTGGGTTCCTCAATGAAAGACTGACACCATGAAGTGGTTTGCCTGATAGACTGTTCAGTTGCCTATAGCAATTGTCCTTTGTGCCCAGTGGTGACTGTAACCGCTAAGCACTGCGCCTCCTGCTTGAGTAAAGTCAAGATGCAAGTGTCTGTTTTCATCCACAAGGGGGTTCCAGGATAAGATCGAGGGTCATATATAAAACTGACTGGGACCATGCTGTTAGTCTGTTCATTTGCATGGTACAGTCTGGAAGGGATAAGAGTCACTGGTCAGGTTACTCGTTGTCAGCACCTGGACCAGTGGCTGTCAGTAACAGAAAAAAAACCTGCTCCCCAAAGCAGAGACCCTGCGTTCGTCGGGGAACCATAAATATATATGGTGGTTATCCAAACTGGAGTATATTGACCAAGTGCAGTCAGGAAGAGGTAAAAGGCCTCTGCAGTGAGGCACATTGACAGTCACTAAGGGGTTAACCTTCAGAACATTGCCAAGAACATTAGTCAGAGACCTGTGACATCACAAGCACGTGTGTCATAAGTGAAGAACCCTTGTAAAAAGCGGGTGAGCGGCCATATTTGGTGCCGTACTTAATGGCCTGAGGACCTTGAGCTTGAATATCCCCGTCCACCGCACCTTGACGAAATTTGGAGGTTCTAGCAGGAAGCCCCTCACTCAAAGGGAGGAAAGGGACATCCGCCTAGCCAACCAGATCAGCCCGGTTCCTGCACCCCCCCCCCTTACTATTTATGTGGCAGCCACATAGTGGCATTACTCTCTAGGCCCAAGGGAAGGGCAGCCCTCCAGCCATGGTTCCCTAGAGGTTTCCTCCACAGGGGGTTTTTCTCTCCTGAGTGCTGGAGGGTGACTCTCCGTGAGTCAGGGGTTTGCCATTTTTAACATTTTAAATAAACAATTTTGCCATTTATTCACCAATTAACATGTTCTGTGTCTTTCTCCTGTGTCTTTATTTTGCGTTCTTTGGTTTCAGGGGTGTATGCATGATTTTCTAAGGGAGGAAGTTAAAGGTATTCCCATCTGGGGCATATAAGGCATATATTGATACGATGTGCCATAAATGTCCGATAGGTGTGGGTCCCACCTCTGGGATCTGCTCATATGTCCAGAACAGGAGCCTGAAGTAAATGAAGAGCGTACTGTGCGTGCAGGGAGTCCTCTCCATTAATTGCTACGGGAGTTCCAAAAATTGCGAGTGCGCTTGGCGGTTTTCAGAAGTCCCATAGCAGCAAATGGAGAGCAAGCAACAGAAGCACGTCCACCTCGATTCACCACTATGGGACTCCTGAATATAGCCAAACCCAGCTATTTTCTAGCGCTAGTTTCATAGGGGTGAATGAAGGATGGCCATGCATGCGAGACTTGCTGTCCGTATACTTCAGGGGCCCCATCCTATGCCATAAATGTCCCAGATAGGAATACCCCTTAAAGGGAAATTCATTATGAAATAAACAAGTTAGCAGAGCATTGCTAGGACTCTTAGCAGTGTTAGGAGACACTGGTGATGGCGAGGGTCAATGACTGTTCAGGTGAACGATGTAGGGCGAATGGATCAATCTTCACCAGTTTTATGGTGTCACAAAGTTGCAAGTTTAGCTGTCATGTGCCTAAATTGGAACAATGCCTGGCCTAAATATATAAATGCGTATTATATATATAATATTAGGGGATTACATACCATAAATAATTACATAGGGCTACTTCCCCCTTGAGGAATGGGTTCTCATTTATCAAGGCTATCTACCAGTAAGAGTGTCTTCATTGCCCATAGCAACCAATCAGAGAGCATCTTTCATTTTTCCAGAGCAGTTAAAGAAATGAAAGCCGAGCTCTGATTGGTTTGCTAGGGGCAACATGGAAAGTCCTTGGTAAATGAGGCCTGAGATGTAGTAGGAGCATCGTATCATCAGAGGACATCAATAATAACACCACAAGTAGCAGTCCCAGTGCCCTCATTGCGCCCCTTTACCATAAGTGCCAGACTGGGCACTCATACATTTAGTCAAGTGTCTGGAAGTGTCTGCCCTAATAACTGGCAACCATAGTTAGTACCAGCCACACCACTCCTACAGATCTTACAGTTGTGGGCCCTTTGTGCTATCCACAGTGTTCCCATTAGAGATAGTAAGTGATGCAATATAAGTGCCAGTCAATGCCCTCATAAATTTCATCTGCTGTCTCCGTAACTGGCAGCCATAGTTTCCCAAGAAATCCCAGCAATATTGACCCCATAAGTGTTATTCACAGTGATGCCAGGGGTGATAGCCCCACTGCCCTAATAACTACCAGCCACTGAGCCCCCACAACAGCCAGCTACTTTACCCCCATAACTGAAGGCCCAGTGCCCCTAAACTGCCTGCCACTGAGTCTCCATAAGTGGAATCCACTCTGGACTTATAATTCCCAGCAATATTGGTAACATAGGAGCTATCCACACTCATGCCAAAGGTGACAACCATGGTGCCCCTACAAATACTATTCAAAGTGCCCCCATAAGTGCTAGCCACTAACAGAGCAACCATAGCACTACCATAGTGCAGGGCGAGCACTATACTCTGCTATAGAAACAAGTAAGAAATTGGTGTGGAGCGAACGAAGGTGTCTCAGAGTTTTTGAGGATTAAAGAATACCCAGGACTGATAAACTGAATTCCCTTAAAGGTAATGGAACAATGGGAACAGAGTGGACTGAAGATTTAGTAGATTTAGAGCAGAGATGCAAAATTTTGAGTACATGCAAAGAGAATATGGCTTAAGAACGACACAATATTTTGCATATCGACAGTTAAAGGGGTTGTCTGGGTTCAGAGCTTACCTGGACATACCCATATTTTCACCCAGGCAGCCCACTAAGATGCTCTCCTTTGCCCTGTAGTGAATCATTCAGGGCAAAGGCATTTTCAGGAGATCCGGTGACGTATCGGGCTCTCCATAGGGCTGCGAGGCGGAGGCTTTCTGCCCAGTAGTGAGCCCGGTGATGTCACCGGCACTGATGACGTAACTGACACTGTAAAACGGCTAGGGTAGCGCTAAAGCCTGCCCATCAGAGCGGTGACGTCACCGAACACACTACTGGGCGGAAGCCTCCACCCGGCGGTGTGTTAACATCAAGGGGGCTGCCTGGGTGAAATTCTGGGTATGTCCGGGTTCAGCTCTGAACTCTGACAACCCCATTAAGAGCATTCTTTAGACCCAAATTGATGAAAGGTGAATCCTGAAAAGACAATTAAGGGTTCGGAACTTAATCACCTCAGACAACTTGAAGTCACTGTCAGCCATTTATCGAATAATTAAAATGAGTGTGATCTGTAGTAGCGAATTCAAGGCGGCAAAGGGTTGGAGAAAGCACAAAACGGTAGAACTATCTGTAGAGGAAGTTGGTGAAAGGATGATGTATGGGCTCCAAAAGGTTAATGAAACAATCATATCAGAAAACTGCAGAGAACTACAATTCCGAATGGTGAATTGTATTTACTATGATTTTACCACTCCTCTGGAGAATTGCTTTCTAGGGTATAAGAGGGCCTTCCCTAAATGTGATAAACCTAAAGCAACTTTGTTCCACAGCCTTTGGGAGTGTGACGTGAATGATAAATTGTGGAAAGATATAACCAGTTTAGAAAGTAAGGTTGTCGGAATGAAAATGGAAGTGAATGTATGGTCAGGCTTATTTCATCATTCACAAAATAAGATGCCTAAAAGTAGATTGACACGGTAAGTACTGTATATTTGGCAGCACAGAAGGCCATTTTATGTAACTTGCTTAAAAAAGAAACATCACATATGTCTACAGTTGAGAACATTCTGCTACGTATAGTGAGATTGGAAATACAGTACATATAAGACTGACGGAGAAGTAAAACCATATAATAAAGTGAAATTGAAATGGGGGATCTTCTTAAAAGGAGTATATAGTTATGGGGGCCATAAAATCCAAAAGGTATCTAAAGAATATCTCTGTGATTCAGCAGTCTATTAGCAAGAGATCAAGGATCCCTCTACACAAGAGATGCCGGGGGAGGATGGGTGGGAGGTCGGTAGAGGGGGTAGATATGGATCATGTAGTAAAAAGTATAATGAATATGTAACAATCATGAATGTATTTTTACTTTTTGCAATATGAAATATGATATTTAAAAAAATCTAAAAATTCTCTTTTAGTAAATGCTTGTATTTATTCCCAATAATAAAACCAACATCATTGGCATGCTTTTGGCAAACTTCTGCACCGTTTTACTCTTTTGTTTTCCTCCTGGAAATGCATAAATATATTGACAGCTGGGCGTTATCTTTCCCCTTGTCATTGGGGTGTAAAATATCCTGTGCTAACTTATGTAACGTGACATATTCCTAATCTTTTTCTAACGTTTTACGCTGTCTGATACAATCTGCATACGCTGTAAGGTAAATCATGGGTTAAATCCTGTCTCCGAGATATTGTCTCCTGGGGAGGGTGGAGATTAAACCCTTGGGCTTGGTCTGCTTCCTGCTCACTAGAGAGTTGGTAGTTGAGACAAGGCTGCTGAGTGCAGCTTTCTATCTTGTCCGACAGCTTCAGTCAAGTTAGACCCCAGAAGACTCCAGGGAACCCCCGAGATAGTATGCCGATAATGAACCCTTGAGACGTAGACCAGCTGAAAGAGGGATTGTGGGATTTAGGCTCCATTCACACGTCCGTAAGTGTTTTGCGGATCCACAAAACACGGACACCAGCCATGTGCACATGGCCTGCACTAGAATAGAAAATGTCTAGGACATGTTCTATTTTTTTTGCAGAAACGGAAGTGTGGATGCGGAAGTGCGGATCCAGAAATGTGGATGCGGGCAACACAGTGTGCTGTCCGCATCCATTCCGGCTCCATTGAAAACGAATGGGTCCGCACCCGTTCCGCAAAATTGCGGAACGGATGCAGACCCATTTTGCGGACGTGTGAATGGACCCTTAGTCTGTGAGCGTAACACGAGCCTAGGGCTAATAGACTTTCAAAGTGTCCTAGACCAAGGGTACTTTGGACTATGGATGTTTGTGGACATTTGCCCCTATTGCTACTATGCAAAGCCATCAGCTTACTACTTTATAGCTCTTTAAAGGGTTAACTTGCACTGTGATTTATGCTATTATGTGCACTTATACTGTTTCATATTGTTGAACTGCATTTTCCATGTTTATTGTAATATATCCTGTTGTTTGCAGCGGCTGTTTTTGGGGTGGCCCCAATGCTACGCTCGGTCCTCCAGAAACCCTTAAGGTGTGGTGCACCCCAATAGGAAATTAATCCAGAGAGTCAGGATCTGCAAATAGGGACCAGTGAATAGTAGAAGAGACTGCATGAGTGAGTAGAAGAAGATGCTGAGATGGGGATACTGAGCCACAGACCCAGGGTTACCAGTCCATTGACCAGGGCTCCAGCCAAACAACTGAGCCACAGACCCTGGGCCACCAGCATTTGGCCAGTGAGCCAGCCTTCTGAGAGAGAGGGACAGCTAGCTCAAGCCTTTCCTCAGCATGAAACCTTTTTTTCCCGGTAGAAGACTGGGGAATCCAGCTCAGTGCCTCGTCTGTATGGTTTTGCACTTGAGTTCCTCCAGTAAAGAATCAGACTGGTTAATTGAAGACCATGACCCTCTGGACTTATTTCTCATTGGGGTGGCCCCAACGCTACGACAGCCCTTGCACTTCACAGTGTTGGTTAGAGTATTTCTAGCTTCCAGACACCCTTTTCTACAAGTTGTCAGCTAGTAGTACAGCTTTTGGAGTCTGCACCTGTGAGTTAGGAATTGCAGACATTGCTGCGTCTAGATTGGTATGTGAGGAATTGCATCTCAGAGGGAACTCTGGAGGTGACCCATGATTCAGCTTGAACAATACTAAGACTTGTGCCACCATCTTGTATGGAAGGGTTTGTAGCTTTGCACTTTAGTAAAGCCTCTTGATTATGTTCAACTGCACCTCCTCTCTGGTCTCCTCTCTTTTACTTGCACAGCAACACCAAAGGTGTTCTCCGGGGGAAACAGTTACCACTCTCAACACCTAAGTGCGTCCCCTCTGCACTGTGATGGCGCAGGGAGTGAAAGAGAAGGATCCAGCCACAGTGAGTAATGTGACCAATACCACATCCACATCACAACCACTCCCTCTGAGTTTTTGCAGACTGTGTAGGGACACGACCTCTTGGTAAAGAGAACTATAGCAGCCAATTGCCCAGTCATTAATACTTTTCAGGAGCAATTAAAGAGGAATAGTACAACACAAAGCAATAACACTACAGGATTGTTATGTAATGGGGAATACTAAAACACACATGTCAGGAGAGTTGACAGGTCTTCTTTAGATATGCAGCGCAACATAGAAAAACACGCATCTTCATTTCAGTGTTGCTTCGCTGCGCACCTAATGCTTTCTCCTTAATGTATTCAAACCCAGAAGCATGCACAGTTGATTAAAATACTTGACAGGACACCACTGTGGCCAGATGGGGGCATTAACCCCAATGCCTCTCTTTCTATGGGGGACTCTGTAAGTACACCATGTTCCAAAGAGATAACGAAAAAATTTGTATGCAACGTCTTCAGACCTTTTCCCTTTTTTTGCCATAATCAATATTGTATCTTATTGCTGACTTCATGTGATTGTATAGTCTAGAGCTGTGATGGCTAACCTCCGGCACTCCAGCTGTGGTAAAACTACAACTATCAAGATGCACAATTGCATGGCTGTTCTCAGCACTCCACAGAAATAAATGGAGCATGCTGGGAGTCGTAGTTTCACCACAGCTGGAGTGCCAGAGGTTACCCATCACTGGTCTAGAGAATATCCTAGTTTTCATCTTCTTTCTGTAATATTTTTACTGGTGGCAGAATAAATGGTGACATCACTGCTTCCTATATATTATAGGAAGTTCTGCCTTTCCTTGCTGTGATGTCAGCATCCATCCATACAGTGCATTCAGAAATCTTTTTCACATTTTGTTATGTTGCGGCCTTGTGCTAAAATAAAATTCCAATTTCCCCTATTCTCCATTCCATAATCCAAAATGAGGAAGTGAAAACACAAGGGTAGAAATCTTTGCTAATTTATTAAAAGGAAATAGTAAAATTTCACATGGATAAGTATTCAGACCCATTGCTATGACACTTAAAATTTTACTCTGGTGGCCTCCCATTTCTCTTGATCATCTTTAAGATGTTTCTACACCTTGACTGGTGTCCACCTGAGGTAAAATCCGTTTATTGGACATGATTTGAAAATACACAACCCTGTCTATATATGGTCTCACAACTGACAATACATATCAGAGCAAATAATTCTAAAATAGATGAACTGGAACAACCAGGACTCTTCCTAGAGCTGGCCACCACACCAAACTAAGTAATAGCGGGGAAAAGGACCTTGGTAAGAGAGGTCAACAATAACCCAATGGTCACTCTGGCTGAGCTCCAAGGATCCTGCGTGCAGATGGGAGAAATGTCCAGAAGGCCAACCATCACTGCAGAACTCCACCAATCTGGGCTTTATGGCAGAGACTCTCCTCAGTAAAAAAAAAAAAAAAAAAGACTGTAAGAAACAAGATTCTCTGGTCTAACAAAACCAAGATTGAATATTTTGGCCTCAAAGCGTCATGTTTAAATGAAAACCAGGCACTGCCCAATACCATCCCTCCTGTGAAGCAAAGTGGAGGCTGCATCATGCTGTGAGAGTGTTTTTTAGTGGTTGGAACAGGGATACTGGTCAGGGTTAAGGTAAAGCTGAATGGAGCAAAGAACAGAGATATTCTTAATAAAAACCTGATCTAGAGTGTTCTGGACCTCAGACTGGGCTGAAGGTTTACCGTCTAACAAGACAATGACCCTAAACACACAAGACAACACAGGAGATGCTGAGAGACAACTCAGTGAATGTCTTTGTGTGGCCCAGCCAGAGCCCTGACTCAATCAAACATCTCTAGAGAGACCGGAAAATGGCCATCCACCGACGGTTCATATCCAAACTAACAGAGCTTGAGAGGACCTGCAAAGAAGAATGGCAGAAAATCCCCAAATCCTGGTGTGCTACCCTTGTGGCATCATACCAAAGAAGACTGGAGGCTGTAATAGCTCCCAAACGTGCTTCAACTAAGTATTGAGTAAAGGGTCTGAATACTTACGGTATGTCAATACAAGATTTTAGTTTATGTCAATACAAGATTCCAATATTTTGTTTTCACTTTATCTTTATGGGATATTGAGTACAGAATGATGGGGAAAGATGTGAGCATTTATTTTATTTTAGCACAAGGCTGCAACATCTAAAGACTTTCATAAAGCACTGTATGTATGGATATTGACATTACAGCAAGGAAAGGCAGAACTTCCTATAGTCTATAGGAAAACAATGATGTCACCATGTATCCTACCACCAGCAAAAATATAACAGAGAAAATGAAAACTAGGACATTTTCTAGATTGTAAAATCACATGAAGTCAGCAATAAGATACAATATTGATTATTGGATTTAAAGTGTAACTATCATGCTTTCATAAAAAAAAAAAAATCTATTTTAGCATATGTTAGGGTTCCGTCCTAGGGGCTCAATACCAGGAAAGGAACTGATCAGTTTTATCCCCAAGCATTCTGGATGTAGAGAATCAGTTCAGTCTTTTTGACATTTCAGGACGGAGATAATACTGCAGCATGCTGCGGTATTATCTCCGTCCAAAATTCCGGATATCCAGGGAGTTATTCTGATTGCCTGATTGGAGTCGGGAAGGAATTTTTTTCCCCTTAAGTGGGGAAAATTGGCTTCTGCCTCACAGGGGTTTTTTGCCTTCCTCTGGATCAACTTGTAGGAAACAGGCCGAACTGGATGGACAAATGTCTTTTTTCAGTCTTATATACTATGTTACTTGCCGAAATGCCGGATCCGGCATTTTTTACCATTGGAATGTATTAGTGCCAACATTCAAAATACCGCAATGCCGGATCTGTCCTTCCGGTCTGCGCATGCGCAGACTGGTAAAAATGTGAAAAAATATATAACGGATACGTCTCTCCGCATGACGGAGAGACAAATCCATTCTTGCAATGCATTTGTAAGACGGATCCATAGCCGGATCCGTCTTCAAATGCTTTCCGTTTGCGTGCACATTGTCGGATCCGGCAAGCAGTTCCGGCGACGGAACTGCTTGCCGGATCACTCTGCCGCAAGTCTGAAAGTACCCTTTCTGCAGCATTATGCATAAAGCAATCTTTAGTTTCTTCACATACCACTGTTTTCCTTGAGTTTTTCCCCTTAGTTATGGCTTTTTTTAACCCCTACAATGTGAGGATCTTCTCAAAACAGCTTCTCTGCCAGTTCTCTGAGGCCAAAATTGCTTTCCCTCACTTCCCATACACACTTGCTGTAGCCAGCAGCTTCCTACCAGCCAATCAGATTGGATTACTGAGAGACACGCCTCCGCACTCTGAAGCCTAATGCAGGCATGCAGTGTGAAGGACCGCCCCTCTGTCTTCTGTTTACACTAAAGTAAGGGACATGGGACATTAAAAAAAGCTGTTATTAAAAGGAAATTACAGATTTTGTACCCCAAAAATGTGCCCAGATGGCTTGTTGTTTTTTCTGCCCACAGTTTAAAAAATTTGCGGTGTGGAAAAAAAAGATGTGATATGTTCATTCTTGGCACATATTGCGTTTCAAATTCACATCCAAACTTCCAATTAAGGGTCCTTTCACACTTGCGTTCTGAGGATCCGGCAGGCACTTCCGTCCCGCCGGATCCGGCAGAACGCAAGTCGCCTGAAGCATTAGAAGACTGATCAGGATCCTGATCAGTCTTCGAATTGCTTTCAGGTTACTATGGCAGCCAGGACGCTACTAGCGTCCTGGTTGTCATAGTAGGAGCAGGGAGCAGGGGAGCAGTATACTTACAGTCCGTGCGGCTCCCGGGGCGCTCCAGAATGACGTCAGAGCGCCCCATGCGCATGGATCACGTGATCCATGCGATCACGTGATCCATGTGTTTAGGGTGCCCTGAGGTCACTCTGGAGCGCCCCGGGAGCCGCACGGATGGTAAGTATACCGCTCCCCGGCTCCCCGCTACATTTTACCATGGCAACCAGGACTTTAGCGTCCTGGCTGCCATGGTAACAATTGAGAAAAAGCTAAACGTCGGATCCGGCGATGCGCCGAAACGACGTTTAGCTTAAGGCCGGATCCGGATTAATGCCTTTCAATGGGCATTAATTCCGGATCCGGCCTTGCGGCAAGTGTTCCGGATTTGTGGACGGAACAAAAAGCGCAGCATGCTGCGGTATTTGCTGCGTCCAAAAAACGTTCCGGTCCTGAACTGAAGACATCCTGATGCATCCTGAACAGATTTCTCTCCATTCAGAATGCATGGGGATGATCCTGATCAGGATTTTTCCGGCATAGAGCCCCGACGACGGATCTCTATGCCGGAAAACAAAAACGCCAGTGTGAAAGGGCCCTAAAATGAGGAGGACCAAAAACCACGTCAAAAATCTTGTCTGATCCTAAACCGCAGCCAAAAAAGAGCAGAAGCGGATTCTGCATCATTTTTTTCAGCACACAAAAAACTGAATATACCCTAATTGGGGCACTGAGGTTTTAGCTTACTTTTTAATGGCAGCACTGTTGGGACACTTCTAAAGGTGCATGTGAACAGTTTACATTTTTTTTGGCCGGTAATCATACTTATTTCCATTTTCCAAATGGGATGAAGAGAAGACATTATAACAGGGTGCTTTCCTTATTATTCTTCTCCATCTTCTGCTTCTGATGATATTGGTAATGGTATCAGACAAGAAAAATGTGCCATGTGCATTCTGCATTTTTCTCACTCTCGTCAATAGGAAGGATTATCCTTGTCTCCAATGCGGACAAGAATAGGACATGCTCTATAATTTGCAGAACGGCCACACAGATCTGGGAAAGAAAAAAATGAAACAAATATGCGCATGGCCCCAAATAAATGAATGGGTCAGTGTCCTATCCGCAAAAAATGCAGATGCTGTAGCACACGGATGAAAAACATGGTCGCGTGCGTGAGGCCTTAGGATACTAACCGGAATCCAGTACTTTATGGGAATGGCAGCTCTGAGTCAGTACTGCTTTGGCATCAATTATGTTGGCGTACACTAAAACAGGTTTTCTAGAAAATTCCTCATCACCAGCGGCATCACAGAGGCATGTGATGTACTTCGTGCCTACTGCCTCTGTATCGTCACCGGTACATTATGAATCAATAGACTAAATATAGTTATGCAGCATCACATAATCGCTGTCCTATTTCTGTCGTATTAAAAAACAACCCTTTTTTTCTGGATGGTTCCTTTGGTAAGAATTTGTCATGAAGGAGTAGGAGGGGCGCAATGATATCTCTGTTTTGGACGCCTCTCATTGCCTTTATGTAACAGAGACAAGAAGCAATCAGAGGCTAAAAGCTGCCAAGTTAAATGTACATCAGAGATGGATCTAAAAGAACCCACACAGCCGACACTTTCCCGGGTCTGACTTCTGGATGAGGGTACCAATGACCATGTTGGTCTGCAAAAAATAGCTAATGTTGCCCCCAGAGCGGAAGGATTGGGCAATGCTATGCTATACCTTTCCATTCCATCATGGATTGGAATCGTTTTCAGTGATAATTATATGATAAAGTTACCCGTGGTGTTTTGTATTTTACAAACCATACAGCTCCAGACAAGCTTACCCTGGCATGCCGTTGCCTACATAAGCCAAGGACCAATTACCGACCATGATGCTGATTAGCAAAGCGGCAATTTTACACACATCTTAGAATGGCCAGAACACTACTGTTCCAGCGGCGGAGAGTGGGATTTCTTATTTAAAGCTGCAATCAAGAAATACAAAATAAAAAATTTGCAATATTAACTTTTCTCTTTTCTGCACCATTTTCCACTTTCAGATATTCACCCAGCAATGTTCACAGTGGAAGTGTTCATATTAGCTGCCGTGGTTATGTTCATGGACCATTGTATCTATATAAATGTAACTTTTTTTGGCTACATTAGACTAGTTTCACATCTGTGGCAGTGATTTCTGGATCCGGCAATGCCGTATACTATCGCCTGACCGTCGGACCGCATTAACTATAAAGGGGTCAACAGCCTCTACACGGCAAATATGCTGGGAATCGGCCAGGCAAAAACAGCTGCACGCAACGGATTTTGTCTGACTGATTTCCAGCATTTTGTGCCGGAACAGCCTGCTGGAGAACACAGCCGCACGGAAGGGAACCTACCCTTAGATATACTAATTAGAGATGAGCGAAGTTTTGCAAAATTTGATTCAGCAACTTCGTCAAAGTTCACCAAGAAATTTGATGCGTTCTGAATTAATTCAGAACAAATCGCTATAAATCAAGTATACCCAGGCCACTGTGCTGCGGGCGGCTTGTGGTCATGCTGCATTGAAGAACTATGCGGCTAGTTAGCCCTCAGCTGCCTTTTATTTAATAATGAAGACTGCACTGTAAAGTCCTTCTTCATTGTTAATGGCTGCCTGGCACCTTTAATGCAGTTGCTGGTATGGGGTTTGACTGGTAAGGTGGGGGGCACAATATGCATATTATTACTGTTTTTGCCTGCAATGTTCTGCAGGTTATTTGACAATAAACACAGAATAATTAATCAGCTCTGGCATACCCACTTCTCCAACCCCAGCACTCTGCTGCCCTACAGGTGGTAGCCTTCTTCTGCCATCTGCTTTTCCTCCTTTTCCACATCATCTAATATCAATGAGAATCATGAGTCATCAGGAACATCCATCTACTCTGCTCTCTGCATCTTGCTGACTTTTCTAGACCATGGAGACTTTGAAGGATGATTTGGAAGAAATAAAGCCAGCAAAAGATGAGGATGGTTATCGTTAAAGGGCTTCTGTCACCCCCAACTGTGCAATTTTCATTAGCTGACATTAGCTATTTGCTAATGTCAGCTAAGTGCAATCATACTTGTCTTACCTTTGTCTGTGGCTTATTTATTGTAAAAATCATACTTTTATAATATGGAAATTTCTTCACTACCAGCAAGCTGGGCGTGTACTTGCTGCTTGCTGGTAGCCGCCGCAACCTCTGTTTCTAGACACGCCCCATCTCCTCTCCAGCGGGAGGAGGAGAGCGCTTGCTGGCTCTGTCTATCAAGAGGAAATGGGGCGTGTCTAGAAGCAGAGGACGCGGCGGCTACCAGCAAGTACAGGCCCAACTTGCTGGTAGTGAAGAAATTTGTATATATATGTATAATAAAAGTATGATTTTTACAAGAAATAAGCCACAGACAAAGGTAAGACAAGTATGATTGCACTCAGCTGACATTAGCAAATAGCTAATGTCGGCTAATGAAAATTGCACAGTTGGGGTTGACAGAAGCCCTTTAAGACCTGGCCCCCCTAAGAGGTGCAGACTGGATAGTATTTGTTGGCACGCTGGCAGTGGGATAATAAAATGACGGAGACAATGCGGGATGAGGGTTTTATAGGGCTGTGACATCACAGGGGATGGCTCTCTGCGGATTAGTTGGCTGCACGGTAATATGGGTGATCTTGCGTTAATGAGCTTGTCTCCTCTACACTTAGTTTCACTTTGTAACACATGCAGCTGCCATTTTAGGAAAAACTGATTTATTACCACGAATCACGATAATCTAAGCGCTTTAGAATAGAAGTTTTCCTAAACTTTGAACCGAATTCCATTTTGAATGCTTCGCTCAACACTAATACTAATATATACAGAACATACATTTATAAATAAAATACATTTTGTGGCGTTTACTAAGTAACAGGGGTGATGGAGGGCACTACAGAACATGCAGAGATGGCACAATCTGTGTATTCCCTGCATGTTTGTTCATACAGATCACTCGTAACAGGCAATAAAATGCATCTAAAAGACCTCTGGTGATAGACTACATTCACATGACACATTTTATATTAATATTGGTATATAAATATATTATGCCCCCCCCCCCCCGCACAGTGTTCTCCGTATATACAATAGTCCCATGTAGTGGTCCCAGTACGAATAAGGCTCCCAGTATCTATAATGGCCCCCTGTAGTGCCTCCTGTGTCTATAATGCCCACCTTAATGCCCTAGTGTATAAAATGCCCAAATAAATACAATGGCCAGAGACGTTACATCTCTCCCCCACGATAGTGCCAGCAAATTTTTAAGAATAAAATACTTACCTCGCAACAGGCAGTCCAGGAAACACTTGCTCTGTACAGAAGGAAGCAGGACCTGATGCTCCCAGTGAGATCATGTGACATCATCATGCAGGGAATGTCAGGTCCTGCTGCCTCCAGTGCAGAGCAAGTGTTCCCTCACATGCAAGTGATGAGATGAGTATTTTTTTTATTTTAACACCTGAAAGGCCCTTTTTTTAACACAGTGTACCTATTTTTACCGGCTATTAAATGGCTGTTAAAAATGGGCCTATTGATTTCTATAGGGTCCATCTGGCTGTTACAACAGACAAGCTGCTATTCACTGGATGTTAACAAAACGGCCATGTGACTAGCACTATAGACTCTAATTGGTTCTGACAACAACTGTGTGACGGCCGTTATAAAAACAGCCATTAAACGGCCGTTTTCACAGGAGTTCGAATGTACCTTAATTATGTCAGTTCTGCCTTGGTCCGTTAGCTCTATGGCCCTAACTAAAATATCTATCTGGATGATTACGGCCCATGTGCATACTTTACATAATGTGTATACGTTTGACATCGCTATGCAATACATGCTCCAATATGGAACAAGAGAAGGTGAAAAAGACTAAAATGTAAAATAAATAAAAAATAAATAAATTGTATTCAGAAAGTCCCTAGCAATGAAAGGGTTAATGTGATTCAAAGCTAGCTGATGATAACTCACAACTAACAGTATTTGCATGCAACAATTTCCCTTTTTTCCCTTAAACTGAAACACTGAGCTCTGACTCATAATGATTGGCACTGCTGATGCTAGGAAAAGATGCTACGGTGACATCCATCACAGCAGAAGAATGCATATGCAGAGTCTTCAGAATAGCAGGCACAGTGCGTGTATGCTAGAATACTGATCCAGGACTTCAGCCATCAATAACTGTCGTGGCAGTTACAAAGCAGCTCCAACCAGTCATTAGGATAAGTCCACATGCACCACAAGAAATCCACGGCAGATTTCACTACAAACTTGCAAAAGAATCCACATAGTTACATAGGTCAAAAAAAGTCAAGTTCAACCTATCAATTATATGACATTACTTTTAGATTAATATAACCATCAATTCCATTTGCTATTAGATAGGACACTAGTCCTTTTTAAGTGTTGACAAAGTATCTGCCGTTACTACCTCTTGGGGAAGGGCACTTTGACAACTCTAACTGTAAAAAAATCCTTTCCTAGATGTCTAAATCTCCATATCTACACACATGAAGAGTGTGCACTGGTCCTTTGTAAAGAATAAATCATATGCCTGTTTCTACTGACCACACATGTATTTATACATGTAAAGGAGATCACCTCAAAGGCGTCTTTTTTCCAAACTGAACAAGAACAGTTTTTAAGCCTCTCATTATATAGGACAGACCTTCATCTAGAGATAAGTGTACTTGAATTTGTTTTTCCATCAAATTGTTCAAAATAATTTGATTTGTGGCCGAATCTATTCATCACAAATAGGGATGAGGGAACTTCTGTTATCAAGTTTGGCGTACAAGGTTCGGGTTATCTAAGAATTGCGTTATGGATTCTGCTACCACGGACCATAAGTTATGGTACGTGGTAGCGAAATCCATAACGGACATTCTTAAATAACCCGAACCTTGCTCTCCGAACTTGAAAACAAGTTCGCTCAACGCTAGTCACAAATCAGAGTTGATGCATTTGGCGAAAACTGGAATACGGCACTCTGAGGTCTCCTAAGACTTTAAAAAAAATTTTTCATTATCTCTTTTTCATTATTTTTATTTTTTTTACAAAGTTTTGCTTTCTTCCCCCCACGCCCCTTTTAAGCTCTTGAATTCAATAGCAGCAATAGCAAGTAATGCCAGAGTGGCACTAACATATATAGCTATGGGTAAACACATGGGGCCAGATTTATCATTACACTTACATCTTACTCCACTTTTACATCTGCCCAAAGTCACTTTAGGATAGTCAGATTTATTAATGGTCCTTTAATACTGTGATAAATGTGCAAGTTGTGAAATTTGCATGTTCTAATAAAAAGTCACATAAGATAAGCATGGTCCCCTATTGAAGTGAAATTGCACATTTTTTTAGCGACTTTTTTGCGACTTCTTAAATTGTTGCAATAGTAAATATTTCTAGAGATTCATTTACATAAGACAACACGCCCACTTTCACAAAACTGGAGAGCTTAGTGCAGAGCTTTGCAATTTTACTGATTGCGCATTTTTTTGCGACTTTTTCACTCCATTAAAGTGACTTTAGCTAATGATAAATCTGGCCCATGGTGTGTATTGTAAGGGTATTTTTAAGTACTGATTGGTTCTTACTTTTAATTCTGTTTAATACTCTGTGTAATAGTTTATAAGTTTCCCTTGTAATGAAGTGGGTTAGAGATAGTACCCATCCCCCATTATGCTGATAAGACCCCTTTCCTGAGTGATCTCAGAGACATGCGTGCTGCACACTAGAGGAGGGGCTAACAGTGCTAAACTCTGTAACACATATTCCCTCAGGAGACTCCATTGAAGACTTTATCCTAGGTTAGAATTCACGTTACGTTACATGGTGTTAATAAACAGCTAATTTAAAAACACAGTGTGATTGCATTTGTTATACTTTTTCATATCAGAAAGCTTCCAAAATTGTCCCTTAGCGTCCATTCACATATCCGCAACTGGTTTGTGGTATGCAAATTGCGGATCCGCAAAACACGGACACCGGCGATGTGCATTCCGGATTCCATGTGCATTCCGGATTTAGCGGACCACACATGGCCGGCACTATAATAGAAATGCCTTTTCTTGTCCGTGGATGCAGACAAGAATAGGACATGTTCTATTTTTTTGCGGGGCCGCGGAATGGAATTAAAAATGAATGGGTCCATACCAGTTCTGCAAAATTGTGGAACGGATGCGGACCCATTTTGCGGACGTGTGAATGGACCCTTATCGGGGCAGGTGGTGTTTATATTCACATGGTGTTATGGGAAAGAAAAAGTTGGGACCAAGCATTCTATGCCTTAGTGGGGGCACATCCCTGCCCCAATTTATACACACACACACACGTTAATATAATAAGAAACGGTGGCTTCTTCTGCACCACATCCAAAAATTATGCATTAACGGGGGCAGAATGCCCGCCCGTATTTATACACGCAGAAGTGTTAATTTTCAGAAGAAACGGTGGCTTGTTCTGAATGATCCTTGAAAAATTATCCCTTTTAATTGGGAGCAGCAGGAGTGTGGATGTTGAAAGGGTAGGGTAATAGTGTCTGCAATAGTAGTGGCAGCAGTAGCAGCACAGCTTGAAACAGATAAGGAAGTAGAGGTGTGTGTGGCTGTTTAGTCGGTCTGTAATTTTAGTAGTGGCAACTGTGTATCGTAATGGTAGTGTCAGTATGGGGATTAGAAACAAGGAGTTGTGGCGGTGGTGGCAGCAGCAGCCGCCATATAAAAAGGAAACATGTTGGTAGGCAGGCAGACAGCGGCAGTGGCATAATAGCGGCAGTAGCAGCCACATGGTATATAGCATGTTGGTAGGCATGTGGCAAGATGGGGCACCATCGGCAACTATAAATCAATTCATCGGTCTCAGCCGGAGGAGTGTTAAAATCCTCCCTGATCCATGCCTCGTTCATTTTGACAAAAGTGATGATTTGTACACAGGTCAGAGGACAACTTTGGCTGTTTGGGTGTCACAATGCCCCTCTGCCAAGCTGAAAAAACTCTGAGATGACACTGGAGGCTGGACAAGACACAACAGGACAGTTCAGGCCACTGTTTCAATCTGGCTGCCCAGAAGTCCATGGGGTCAGCGAACATGTTATGCACCGGAGAAAGGCCAGAGTCCAGGTAGGACTGAACTTGGGTGTTGGGGCAGTACATTTCCATTTGCTGATTTACATCAGTCTGACAAGGTACATGAAAATTTCTCCATCATGTTGATGATACTGAACTGGCTGCTGCAGCGGCTTCTGCTGCTTGTGCTAGCGGAGAAAAAGGGAAGTGGGTGACTCGACCAGGGGCTAAGAGGGGCCTCAGACACATGGACAGTAAGGTGTGTACACAGTGTATCCTGGTAAAGCAATTTAGCCTCCCTTTCAGCAACATTTAGCTTTAATAGTGAGGTTCTAAATGCATGGCTATCCAGTAAACATCAGACTGCTTCATGTGAATAATAAGCCTGTCGTTATGTAAACAAGAAACCATACAGCTTGCCATTCTCGTCAGTGTGCCCGAGGACCCAGCTCATTCCAGCCACCCACTGAGATGATTGGTCATTGTTGCCTGTTTTGTCATCATCATCATCATCAATCTCACCATCCTACATAAGTGACTCCTGCTCCTCCTCCAGTGACAGCTCCTCATCTTCATCTTTCGCTTCCTCCTTCATGGAACTTTCTCTGCGTGAGTACCAAACAGCTACAGGGTGTCCGGCAAAATGCGTGAGCTGTTCTTCTTCTGATGTTCCCTGTTGCATTCGTGTGAGTGTCTGCTTTAAGGTAAATATTAGGGGGATAACAAGCAGTGTCCCTACTGACAAATATAGTGGCCTCTTCAAAGGGCATGAGGATGTGACAGGTGTCTTTGATGAGCTGCCACTGCCTGACGTCAAAACAACACATGCTGCCTGCTGAGGTACTTTGTTGCATGACAAAATCATTCACTACATTACACTACTCGATCAGCTGCTCCAGCATATGCAAGATGGAATTCTAGCGAGTTGGAATGTCATGGATGAAAGTGCAATGGCAGAACATTCTGTCTCTGCAAGTCCAGGAGGGCATTTCTTGCCTCATAACAATGGCTGAAATGCAAAGACAGTCTTCTGGACATGGTCAGCACCCTCTGCAAGCAACTGTATTTTTTTTTAAAAAAGGTGTTGCACTACTAAATTTATCATGTGTGCCATAAAGGGAGCATGTGTTATTTCGCCCAAATGCAGCGCAGCCACGATTTTCCCGCCCTTGTCATTTATCACCTTTCCTGGTTGGAATTGGCACGGAGATAGCCAGCAGGACGTTTCCTGCTTGATGGACTTTAGCAAGTGATCAACTGTGTAGCTACTCTCGCCAGGCCGATCAGCTTCAAATGGCTATGCTTAACTTTACACATACTGTATGATAGGAGTAAGGAGGAGTGGGAGCGATACTCTGCCCTGCTTCTTTTGGGGATGGGAGGATGTCCATGGAGGAAGATGTGGAGAAGACAGATAAGTGGGAACCAGACCGAAAAAAACGTAGAGGTGTCACTAGAACCTGGCCTTTCCACTTTAAAAATCAACTACCAAAGTTTTTCAACAAAGTCTCGTGCAACTTTGTAAATAACTGACTTTGGCTCATCGGAGCCCATACATTTTAAATACTGTACGGAGATATAACAGGTCAGACAGTGGTTTTATCCCTCCCCGACCAAACATAGGATCTCTATGGAACTGGCTACTTCTAACCGGGTTCCTTTCCCCTCCCAGCTCTGGCTTCTGATGTTGCAACAAAAGATTCCCCTGTCTGCCTATTTACCTGTTCAATCAGGACTGGCAATTTGGAAAAAAATGTGTGGTTTCAGAGGCATTATTACATTTTCACCTGCCTGATGTACCGATATCGTTTTTTTCCTCTGATTTCTGATATAGATGTCACTAACTGTATATTGTCCAATGTTCACCATGTCCCTGACATCTAGGATGGCAATTACTTTATGTCTTTTGCGGAGATTAGTGCTAAATTCAATCTCCCTCGCACTGATTTCTATAAGTTACTCCGGGTGCGCTACTGCACCTCTATACTTCAACTGCCCTCCTCTGCATCCAAGACCTCATTTGATTTGTTCATTCTCAACTCCAGTAGACTGACAAAAGGTACATCTCTTATTTACTCTGAACTAGGAGAGAAGCACTTTATCCCCAGTTGTCTATCGTTAAGGAGATGGTAACAAGATCTCAATCTTAATATTGATTACTCTCAGAGGCTTGCCACGTTTATCCTCCCTACAAAGCACTCTCACTGTACGGTGTATTACACATTTAGAAGCCTCTTGAAAGGTACTCTATCATTGGTATATGACCCCCTATCACCTCTCATTAATATATACACAATCCTCTAATAAGTGTTGGAGATGCCGTTTTTATACATTATTCTCTGCAAAGGTCTTAATTGTCAAAAATTGAAAAAGTATTACCATCCCAACATGTCAAGTTTTGATAAACAATGTGAATAAAATCTGCATTATGGAACACCTGGTCATCACTATGCAACATCAAAAATCTCAGTTTTCACATTTTACAGTGAAATGGAATAAATGGACTACTTCCCGACACTATTGGGATATCTTATCTTCATGATGAGGACTTATGCTTTCTTATTACTGCATTTTCTGGAGACTCTGGATTACTGCATAGACTTCGACACCATGCCAATACTCTTTACATTTTTATACTGGCCTGTTCTTTAGTTTATATGTGATTTATTGCATATTACTGATTAACCCCTTAAGGACACGGCCCTATTTCACCTTAAGGACCAGGCCATTTTTTCAAAATCTGACTAGTGTCACTTTATGTGGTGATAACTTTAAAACGCTTTTACTTATCCAAGCCATTCTGAGATTGTTTTTTCATCACATATTGTATTTAATGACAGTGGCAAAATAAAGTCGAAAAATTTCATTTTTATTTATAAAAAAATACCAAATTTACCAAAAATTTTGAAAAATTTGCAATTTTCCAAGTTTCAATTTCTCTACTTCTAGAATACATAGTAATACTGCCAAAAAAGTTATTGATTTACATTCCCCATATGTCTACTTCATGTATCGATCATTTTGGGAATGCCATTTCATTTTTGGGGACGTTACAAGGCTTAGAAGTTTAGAAGCAAATCTTGACATTTTTCAGAAATTTTCAAAAACCCACTTTTTAGGGACCAGTTCAGGTCTGAAGTCACTTTGTGAGGCTTACATAATAGAAACCACCCAAAAATGACCCCATTCTAGAAACTACACCCCTGAAGGTACTCAAAACTGATTTTACAAACGTCATTAACCCTTTAGGTTTTCCACAAGAGTTAATGGCAAATAAAGATAAAATTTCTGAATTTCGATTTTTGGAAAATTTTCCATTTTAATCCATTTTTCCAGTAACAAAGCAAGGGTTAACAGCCAAACAAAACTCAATATTTATTGCCCCGATTCTGTAGTTTGCAGAAACACCCCATATGTGGTCGTAAACTGCTGTATGGCCAAACGGCAGGGCACAGAAGGAAAGAAACGCCATATGGTTTTTGGAAGGCGGATTTTGCTGGACTGGATTTTTGACACCATGTCCCATTTGAAGCCCCCGATGCACCCCTAGAGTAGAAACTCCATAAAAGTGACTCTATCTAAGAAACTACACCCCTCAAGGTATTCAAAACCAGTTTTACAAACTTTGTTAACCCTTTAGGTGTTCCACAAGAGTTATTGGCAAATGGAGATGAAATTTCTGAATTTCAATTTTTGTTACCTTGCCTCAAAAAAAGTGTAATATAGAGCAACCAAAAATCATATTTACCCTAAAATAGTACCAACAAAACTGACACCTTATCCCGTAGTTTCCAAAATGGGGTCACTTTTTTGGAGTTTCTACTGTAGGGGTGCATCAGGGGGGCTTCAAATGGGACATAGTGTCAAAAAACCAGTCCAGCAAAATCTGCCTTCCAAAAACCATATGGCGTTCCCTTCTTTCTGTGCCCTGCCGTTTGGCCATACAGCAGTTTACAACCACATATGGGGTGTTTCTGCAAACTACAGAATCGGGGCAATAAATATTGAGTTTTGTTTGGCTGTTAACCCTTGCTTTGTTACTGGAAAAATGGATTAAAATGGATAATTTGCAAAAAATAGCTGTTTTGGGACAGTTTTGTATTTTTTGTTATTTACATCGTTGAACTGACAGGTTAGATTGTGTGCTATTTCTATAGAGCAGGTTGTTACTGACGCGACAATACCAAATATGACTACTTTTTGGGTTTTTGTTTCAGTTTTACATAATAAAGCATTTTTGAAAAAATGATTTTTAGTGTCTCCACATTCTGAAAGCCATAGTTTTTTTTTTTTTTTGCGATTGTCCTATGTAGGGGCTCATTTTTGCGGGATGAGATGGCGGTTTGAATGGTACTATCTTGGGGTGCATATGACTTTTTGATCACTTGCTATTACACTTTTTGTGATGTAAGGTGACAAAAAAATTACTTTTTACAACGTTTTTATTTTTATGTTTACAGCGTTCACCTGAGGGGTTAGATCATGTTATATTTTTATAGAGCAGGTCGTTACGAGCGTGACGATACCCAATATGTATACTTTTTTTTATTTATTTTGGTTTTACACAATAATATCCTTTTTGAAACAAAAAAAAACATGTTTTAGTGTCTCCATAGTCTGAGAGCCATATTTTTTTCAGTTTTTAGGCGATCGTCTCAGGTTGGGTATAATTTTTGCGGGATGAGGTGTCGGTTAGATTGGCACTATTTGGGGGTCATATGACTTTTTGATCGCTTGCTATTACACTTTTTGTGATGTAAGGTGACAAAAAAATGGCTTTTGACAAAGTTTTTTTTTTTTTACAGTGTTTACTTGAGGGGTTAGGTCATGTGATATTTTTATAGAGCAGATTCTTACGGACGTGGAGATACCCAATATGTCTACTTTTTTAAATTTTTTACATTTAACACTAAAAGCATTTTTGAAACAAAAAAATCATGTTTTAGTCTGAGAGGCATAGTTTTTTTATTTTTGGGCAATTGTTTTATGAAGGGGCTCATTTTTGCGGGATGAGATGGCGGTTAGATTGGTACTATTTTGGGAGGCATATGCCTTTTTGATCGCTTTGTATTACACTTTTAGTGATGTAAGGTGCCCAAAAATGGCTTATTTACACCATTTTTTTTTTTTTTTTATGGCGTTCACCTGAGGGGTTCAGTCATGTGATATTTTTATAGAGCTGTTTTTTACGGACGGCGATACCTAATATGTGTAGTGTATTTTATTTTTTACTTTTTATTCAGTGATTTGTGTTTTACTTTTTTTCACTTTTTTCACTTTTTACATTTTTTGGACCCAGACCCACTTGGTTCTTGTAGATCCAGTGGATCTGGTGTCTATATAATACAGTACAGTACACTATATAGTGTACTGCACTGTATTTTTACTTTTCACAGTCTGGTCAGACTTCTGCCTTTAGCAGAAGTCTGACCAGAAGTTACTACTACCATGGCAAGCAGGACGCTTCTGAAGCGTCCTGCTGCCATGGTAACTCATCACCCACTGCCATTAGAGAGCAGTGGGTGATGGATGGGGAGGAGGAGCTCCCTCCTCTGCGATCCCATCCTGGGGGCTGCATAGGCACAGCAGCCCCCGATGGGAGAGGGAGGAGCTCCCTCCCTGTTAACACCTTCCATACCGCGGTCCGTCCGGACCGCGGTAAGAAAGGAGTTAAGCGGCTGGCATCTGCAGCACAGATGCCAGCCGTTTTTCTATCAGAGTGCCAGCAATGTGCTGGCACTCTGATAGAACCACTAGACACCAGGGAATTATTACAAGGGAGGCGGGCGGGGATCGCTATTGCGATCCCGCCTGCCGCACCGCCCGCCTCCCGCACCGCCTACCGCCGCCGCAACCACCCCCTGCACCCCGCCGCCATAACAAGATCGGGGATGCAGGGGGTTAAAATAATTACCTTTGGGGCAATTAACTCTCTGATCCCGCGGTCACAGACCGCGGGGATCAGAGATAGCTAAACCGCTGCAAACCGCAGGTCTGAATTGACCTGCGGTTTGCAGCGATCGCCGATACGGGGGGGTCACATGACCCCCCTCGGCATTAGAACATGGTTCCTGCTGATCTACATCAGCAGGAACCATGTTGCTACCGCGCCCACATCGGGTGCAGTAGCAGTTTAAACACAGGGCGTACAGGTACGCCCTGTGTCCTTAAGGACTCGGACATTAGGGCGTACCTGTACGCCCTGTGTCCTTAAGAGGTTAAGCGTTTATATACTTTTACTTTGTATGTACATTACTGCTCTACCTTTTGGATTAATATTAATAAAAAGTTTGATACAGAAAAGTAGATTTGCCCCTGCCAATTTTTTGGTAGGTTTTGGCCATACATTGCCTCTGCTCTTTAATGTTGCTGCAGCCACTGTCCTTGCCCTCTATCTTCCCCTACTCCTCAGCCCACCTATCAGGCTCCCAGATTTAGTCCAACACACAATCATTGTCATAGTCCTCATCCTTCCTGACACTTTTATCAGACGGTGATAGGTCTTTGTGGGCTCCTTGTCCCCTTCCCAATTTGCCATGAATGCCACTGTTACTACCACTGCCCCTACTGCCACCACTGTGGCTACAACTGCCACTACTACTAATACTGACCAGGTCACTGGTGCTGTTACCACACTGATTCTGACTCTCGAATAATGAGGCCTGAGTCTTTCCTTTTGCTCTCTTCCATTTTAGCAATAGTAATCTTTATTTATATAGTGCCAACATATTCCACAGCACTTTAAAATCAGAGGGTTCATGTACTAACAAAATCATACCTTACAGAGCAGCAAACAAGTCAATAATAAAACAAGAGGAATAAAGGCCCTGCTTGCTACAGCTTATAATCTATGAGGAGATAGTGGTGACACAAAAGGTACAAAGTGGTTGTTTTGTGCAATGGTCCAGCCATCTTAACAAAATAGGGGAGTAGATATGAAGCTGCATAAACTAATCACCAGCTGATATCTGTAGTGCTTCTGATTACATGGGGTTTGGTGAATAATGTTCAGGGGCGGACTGGGAACAATAATTTCTTTATATTAGAATATATATTACTGCAGTCTTACCAGTCTTAGAAAGATAATATACATATTGCTGCTTTTTCACAGACAATATATGATTAGAATGAAAGTAGTAATATATACATTAGCTTTCTGAGTATAGAAAAATCATCCTTCTCTATATGGTAATGCTATAGCTTGGTGGCAAGTGGTTAGGCGTGTATGTAGAGATCCTAAGTTGAAGTCCTAGGAGAGACTTAGATACTGTATGTTTTTTCTGTTATTTTGCTCTCTCTAATTTAACCCATAACAAAAGGCTATAACTTTACGGTATTGAGAATAGTGTTTTTTTATACTTACAAGCCTAAAACATATTACTGTTTTATTCACAAGCATGCTATATGATTATAAAGAAACCAGCAATATGCATTAGCTTTCTAAGCATAAAAAAAATAATTTTCAATATGATCAGGCTATGGCCTTTCATTATGGGTTAAATGAGGGGGAAAAATATCTGAAGAAACAAATCCAAAAGTCTCTCACAAGATTCAAACCTGGGGTCTCTACATGCAAGGCTGACTATTTACTTCCATATCACATTGAGAACTGTGGTTTTTCTATATTTCGGAAGCTAATACATATTACTGGTTTCATTATAATCATATATTGTGCCTACAAATAAACAAGTAATATTGTATATTAGCTTTCTAATCATATAAAATCCACTCAATGTGGTAAGGCTACACTAAGTAATGTATATGATATGTATAACCTAGGACACAGCTCTGCCCTCAGCATGCTAATATTTAGCCCTGTCAAACAAGGGGAGGGGGGAGTGTGCAGAGCACGAAGGGGGGGTACTGTCATGCCCTGCTCTGGTAAGGTGCGGAGGTCTGTCAGGTTGGCAGCACATGTGTAGTTTTCTGTTTACTTGGAGTGAGCTGTACCTGCCTCCCTTCAGGTGCACTGGATGGGGTCGTTTGTGGGAGTTTAAATCAAGCACCTATCCAGTGTCCCTTGAGGGTTATAGCTTCTTTTTCACTCTGAGGAAAGTTGGATTGCTGTTTCTGCTCTGCTTCAAAGATAAGTGTGTTTTTGGTTTCCATTTCGAACTGTCTAGGCTGTTAGTTAGACACCTGCTTCCTCCAGGATTAGAGGAAGCAGGCTGCCTTTTTTTGCCCCTTGTCCACTATCTCAGGGACTATAGGGTTAATACAGTCTTAGGCACGGCGGCACGTTTATTCTCACCTTTGGGGTCTAAACGTGTGGCAGTCTAGGGTCAGCTGATAAGATCTTGTCAGCAGGTGACCATTATCCCCAGCTTTTGCATAGACGCTTGTTTATTGTTTCTTGTGTTTCTATTGTATTTTGTAACCTTCCCGGCATTACCGGCGGGGGGGGGGGGGCTGTTACAAAAGCAGTGCTTCAAGGAGTCAGACACACCCCATGGAGTATCATTTAATTCAGCATCATGAGCCCTACCAGGTAGTATGCCTGGTTTAATAGGGTTTCTTACACTCGCAGAGCCTCTTTAAAGTGGCCCTGGTAAAAAAAAAAATAGAAGTGGCCCCATGTTGTAGGGGGGTCCAAATTGGCAGAAGGCAGGGCCAACATAAATAGGCGGGGCTAGCAATACTGTAGTGCAGCATAAAATACTGCCCCAGCAGAACAAAATACACAGTGCAGACAGAAATGAGGAAGAAGATGGAAGGGGGTGCAGGACTGTTTAAAGCTTTTTTTTTAGCACTTTAAATTGAATCCTATGCTATATGGGCAACCAGTGCGATGACTGGCATAGGGTGGAGGCATCGGAGTAGCGGTTAGACAGGTAACTGAGCCTGACATCTGCGTTAAGGATAAGTTAGAGGGGCGAGTTCAGTAAGGGGAAGACCAATTAGTAATGCGTTGCAGTAATCAAGATGAGAATGGATCAGGTCAACAATGAGAGCTTTTGTGGTTTCCACAGTAAGAAACAGGCGAATTCTAGAGATGTTTTTGAGGTGCATAAACAGGCAACTAATTGAACATAGGGCGGTGAAGTAAAGATCAGTGTCAAACATAACACTGAGACATCGGGCATGCTGTTTTCCAGACATTTTATTATTAGGCCTATAAATGAAAAGTTTGTTGTAGTAATGTATTCACTAACACAGATATAACAATCCAATGTTTTCGGTAAAATGTCCTTGTACTAGCTTTCAATATCACATGTATAACAATGCATTTTTTTTTTAGGTGAAATGTCTTTAAACTACATGGTCTGATGCGGTAGTGCATCCAATAACACAGATATAACAATACAATGTTTGTTAAAGGCCGTTTTGAACTATGCAGTCAATAATGTTTATGGCACTGCAATTTTTTAAGGTGAAATGTCTTAAACTACAGTACATGATCTGATGCAGTAATGCTTTGCTAACATGGATATACCAATACAATATTTGCAGTGAAATATCTTTGAACTATGTGTTCAATAGCACAGTTATAACTGCAGTTTTTGTAGCAAAATGTCTTTGAACTACACAGTCTGATGCAGTAATGTGTCCACTAACATGGATATAACAATGCAATGTTTGCGGTAAAATGTCTTTGAAGTATGCATTCAATAACATGAATAGAAAAGGGGTTCTAGCAGTAAAATGATTTTGCTATAATTTAGCTAATTTAAAAACATAGATATAATGCACTGAAATGGTTTTTAGAAGAAAAAAATGTGCAATTGTCCAGCATTTGCAGCAGAATGCTGTTTGGGTGCTGTGCTGGCAATAAGCCTGGGAATTGTAGAAACGTGAAGTTTGGGAAAAAAAGACTGTCCCTGTCTGGTCATATACAGAAAAAAATATGTTTATTTTTCTAGCAGGGGGTTTTGTAATGAAGAACTAGCTGCCAGACTGAGCTGCCTGCAGCAGCTAAATTTAGCACAATGTGACCCTCATTCCCTCAAAGCTTTCCTTGAATAAATTCCCTAAACTCTACACAATTATATCTCTCTATTCACTCCATATAGTGTCCCTATCACACTACATTAGTGGCTTGTTCCTGCAATTGCTTTTTGTCAGACACTGCCAGACATATCCTTCCAAGTCAGAAGCTGAACACAGTGCAAGAAGGAGTATATCTTGCATCTTTTTCTATTTGCCATAAACACTACAGTATGTTGGATGCACCACAACCCCCCTAAAAGTCAGAATCAGATGACATTTGTCCGATGCTGAGGGAAATAAAACCTCCAATATTTCTAGGCAGGGGCGTATCTAAAAGCTCATGGGAGCTGGTGCAGGAGTTCAGCTTGTGCCCCCTTCCCTCAGTGCTTTTTGGCCAGGGAAGCATATAGCCTTCGTGCTGCCCGAGACAAAAATTTAAATGGCACCCCCCTTCCCCAAGGCAAAATTCTTGACCTAACCCTTTCCATCGTGCCAGAGCTGTAACTTCACCAGCATGCACTTTATATAATACTGGTGTCTTCTTAAGTGGCACAAGGGTCTTTGGGCCCCCTCAGGCTCCTAGGCCCGGTAGCGACTGCTACATCTGCACCCTCTATAGCTACGCCCTAGTTTCCAGCATATAGAGACATTTTAAAGAGGTACATGAGTGGGGGGACACTAGCATTTTCCATTTTAGAGGAACAGAGAGGATACTCAGACCAGCAAGAGGCGGAACTGCAGAAGAAAATTGTTGAATAGGAAAGTCTTTTGGATTTTTTGTTAAACGAGGTTACCTTGGGGTTTCAAGATTTGATATAAATAATCTATTCATTATTTATGCCATATACATTCATTACAACACTTGTACCATGTGATTGCTCCTTCATTAGTGTGGTGTATACGAGGTTAAATTGCCACATGTATTTAACCCACCAGTTTAGTGGTCGGTGTGTTTTAACCCTCCAAATGGTATTTTAGGAGGGAATATTTACTCAGTAATATGCTATGACTAAGAATTTGTACATCTAAAATGTGTAAGCTAAGTTATTCTACTATTGGATCAGTGTTCAGTCTGCTTTTAATTTTTCTGCAATTAAGAAGTAGAAGTTTTACTTGAAGTCACAGGAGGGCTGGATTTGGTTTTCTAACAGCGAAAGTAATATTAATAATAGTAAGATTACAGTATTGGGGAGAACTGCACAACCAGTACCCTGTTGGGCCGCATCTTGCCTGGATACAAGATGAGATACGGTTGGGCATGGAAGCATACAGGTTCTGTAGGGTAGCCTGCAGCACATTTTCCCACAGATGTTGTAGATGGGCCTGTAGATATTGCAACTGGTCCCATAAATGCGATAAATCTGGCAACCGGGCAGGCCAAGGAAGTGTTGCAATCTGGTGGAGACCTTTCTGGGAAACCCTTGCTGTGTGTGTGGGAGCATTATCCTGCTGAAAAATGCCAGCCTGCTTGAAGCCTTGCCATGAGAGGCAGCATATGTGGCCCCAGGATGTCTTGCACATATCGCTGAGCAGTTAGTGTCCCTCATATCACTACTAGAGGTGACCGACTGTGATAGGCAATGGTTCCCCAGATCATCACACCGGCAGTTGGGACAGTGTGTCACTCCATAGCAAAGGCAGGACTGTAGCGCTCACGACCAGGCCTGTATATTTTAACCCAAACAGAACCTGGATTCATTGCTAAAGACGATACAATTCCATTCTGTAGCAGTCCAGGTTTCTCGTTCACGACACCACTGCAAACGAAGGCGATGGTGGCTGGCTGTCAATGATAGGACACTTATTGGGTGCTGTGACATCAAGATTCCTTCTGCTAAGTGCCAGAAAATTGTCTCGGTAGAGATAGGGGTGTGTAATGAAGTTGCCACCTGGATGAATGGTAATAAAGTTGCCATCCAGTCTCAATGGTGAATAACAAAACTGTGGGAGCTGCTTGTGTTTGTTGGTGGATCAAATATTTCTCTCTACCGGTGGTCTGTCTGGAGCCTGTTTTGCCATGTGTGTATGTCTTCACCTAACCACTGCTCCCAACACCTCCTAACATCAGATTCATCAAAATGTCTTTGAGCGAGTCATAGAGGCAGGCTTGTGTAGCAGTAAATGATCTCTCACCAAGAGGTACACAACCCAAAAGTATTCTCTGAGAGACTTTTTTACTGGACAGTGCACTTTTATCCGCTGTTATGGCAAGACCCAGCTTCTAATCAGACCATACTTGTAATCAATAACATTTCTGCCTGAGACATAACTGAATGCAGAGGTTTGCAGACATGTCTGCAGTGGCGTAACTACAACTGACTGGGCCCCACAGAAAATTTTTGAACGCGCAACCCCCACTCCTGTGGCTAGTCAAGATTGAGCTCTCAGACAAAGCCTGTTAGCCGCTCGCTCTGTTTCCTACAGTGTCACTGTATATAATGTCATTGTATAATACTGTTGAAGGGGCCCTGACAATAAAATATTTTAGTCCTCCTCCTGAGGAGGCCCCTTGTAGGTCTGGGCCCCAAGGCATCTGCTTCCCTTATATTTACGCCCCTGCATGTCTGGGTGCGTTATTTTTTTTGTCAATGAGCATATATATAAATATATATAAATAAAAAGCTATACGTATAAAGCTGCCTGTACACTTTACATAATGATCAGCCAAATTTTCTCCTGCCTTACCTGTATTCATGCTTGGTGAGAGACGCCTGCCAGATTGGTCTGACAGTGCATTATTTTCCTATCCAACATGCCTGATCTTTATTTCCTGTGATGTCACAACTTAGGTCCCCATATGCATTAGACTGTTGGCCTATCATATTGAAATCAATGGGTTCAGTCAAATTTTGTCTAATGTGGTTGGGTAACTTTATTGTACCCTTATGCTATTGCACCAAAAATTCAGCAGTTTAGTGTTCTCCTTTACCATTTTTAGGTTAGGTTATAGTTTGGAACTCTTATCTCAATCTCTATATGTAATTTCTGAGCAGAGTTTGGGTGGGGGGGGGGGGGTCGGGCAGCAAACAGGGTATATGGAATTATTAGTACAATTATATTCGATCTTCTTCCCAATGCTTCCAAGTGAATTACTCACCATTTTAATGATCTCAGGATAGACCGGTTCTATAAGCACTCCTCTGTTAGTGGCAATGCACTCAACTAGCTCATTCAACGCAGCCCTCTTAATCTCCTTGCCTTTCAGGTCGGCCACACAGTCCATAAAATGGAAGATAACTGAGCATTGCTGCAGCTTCTTACAGAACAAGTCATGTAGCTCAGACACAGGAGCATCTGTAAAATGAAGGAGAAAACAGAAGTCAGTACAGCTTAGGACATTGAAGAGGTTCTGCACTCAAAAGACCAAAGCAAACCTGTGCCTCAGCAGACTGATAGAGTGAAATCTATTAGGACTCCCACTTTATACAGCAGTCTTCATAAATAACATGCAGGAGTAAGATGCAACAAATTTATGGCCAGTGGACAATTCTACTGCATATACAGTACACATGAACACCATAGAACCATTTCGGGGAATTCACACATAACAGCCTTGTTGCAGGAATTTCTGTGACTGAGAACCTGTTCCACACATCTGAATGGGGTTGTTTCTGCAGCACGTACATGAATATCTGCAAGCTCCAACCAGAAAACCTGATAATCCAGCATTTGTTTCGCCATTGGCTGGAAGCAGAAGAGAACCAGTCCTCGAATTAAAAAAACAAAGTGATATCAGAAGATTCTATTTTCACGTTTTAAAGGGGTTGTTCCATCTCAGACACTTTTTCTGCGTGCGAGCTGTGACCGCCAAGTGCTGTTCAGTGCATACCTGCCTGATCAGCACCTGGGGATTATTTGTGCAGATTTTTTGGCACATTTTTCTTTTTTTTTTTTGGTTAAAAAAGAAGAAAAAAGTAATTAGGGCTTTATATAAATATACATATAGAGTTCTATATATCTATATATATAGATATAGGTTAAAGTTTTAGCCAGTGTTCACTGTAGTGAATGTGTGTCCATTACTGATTGCGTATTCTCAGTTTTTTGTGCAGAAAATACTTTTTTTTGTGCAGCAAAGACTTTTCTGTGCAGAAGACTTTTTTTTGTGCAGAAAACACTTATTTTTAGTTTTTAAAAAAAATCTTTTCTTCTAAATTTATTTTCTAATTTGTTACAAGCCCCTTCACGTGTGAAAACATAAGATACACACCTCTCACACTAAATAAAGGTTCACACATTTCCCACGTCACACTCCAATAAAATAAAAATTGCCCGTCCATCCCAATGCGTATACTTAGCTGAAGAGGCATACGCCATGCTTGCCTCTCATACGGAGTCTGCCAGTGAGGGAGAAAAGGATGCCACTTTCCTCTATTCCTCTACCCCTCATCATCATCATCATCCGGTGATGAGAGACCCTCTAGAAGGCGCTTCAGGGTAGCAGAGGAGGCAGCCCCCCCAGAGTGAGCCCACATGAACCCCACCCCCTGGCGATTATCAGCCCCAAATTCCTGAGTTTGTGGGCAACTCAGGAATTCAGATAGATTGTGCGGGCTTCACTGAGCTAGATTTTTTCAAAATTTTCTTCTCTTACCCTGGGAACACACCTAAGCGTTTTTCAGCGCGTTCAAACGCGCTGAAAAACGCACAACAAGTGAAAACCCATGTATTCCAATGGACAAGGTTCACACTTGAGCGTTTTACAGCGCGTTTGAACGCGCTGAAAAACGCCAAACGCAAACGCTTGTGCATGAGCTTCTTTGGGGCGTTTGCCCAAGCGTTTGCACCCATTGAAAAGCATGGGAACGCGCATATAAGAAAATATGCGCGTTTTCCGCTTCAAAAACGCGCATATGATCGCGCGTTTTTGTAGTAAAACCCAGCAGAAAGGCAGAATCTCCACCCACCTTTTCTGCAAACTGTAAGCTGTCAATCAAAAAAACGCCCCAACTACGCGCGTTACAAAAATACAAAAACGCCGGAAAAAACGCTCAAAAAAACGCCTGATCCAAAAATGCCTAGGTGTGTTCCCAGCCTTAAGATTTAGTCAATTTAATGGTGGCCCAAACCAATTTATATGCCCAACTATTTATTAATCAGGACCCTACTTCGCCATACGCTAGAACCCTAGGTTGGACCCTAGTAAGTGCAGCAGAGATGATGACATTTTGGGGACTCGTGCTGCATACGGGCATTGTAAAAAAAAAAAAAAACATTAGGCAATATTGGAGTTCGGACATTTTCTACCAGACTCCAATTTACAGTCAGACCATGAGCCGGAATCGATTTGATTCAATTCGTAAGTTCCTACACTTCACAGTGCCAACCCCAAAATGACCCATATTGACCACTTCAGCACAAAGTTTGGTGAGGTGTAAAACCCAGATAAAAATGTCTGTGTAGATGAGTCCCTATTACTGTTCAAAGGGAGGATTAGATTCCGCCAGTACCTGCCTAACAAACGAGCAACCTATGGCATAAAGTTATACAAACTTTGCGAGAGTAGATCCGGGTAGACCCACAAGTTCTGCGTTTATGAAGGGAAAGATTCCCGGATAGAACCCCCAGAATGCCCCCCATCCTAGGATTTAGTGTGAAGATTGTGTGGGACTTACTGCACCCACTGCTGGATAAAGGTTACCACCTCTATGTGGATAACTATTATACCAGCATTCCCCTATTCAGGTCCCTAACTGCCAGAGGTACTGTGGCTTGCATCACAGTGCGCAAAAATCAAAGAGGCCTCCCGAGATCCCTGGTAGGGCAACCACGGAGAATGGGTTAAAGCGGGGTCCTCCGCAACGAGAACATGCTGGTGGTTAAGTAAAAGGACAAGAGGGACGTCCTTGTACTGACCACCATTCACACTAATGCCATCTCCCCTGCTCCTGTACGAGGTACCACAACCACTACTCCCAAACCAGTTTGTATCCTGGACTACAACTGGCACATGGGAGGGGTGGATCTTGCAGATCAACTTCTGACGCCCTACAGTGTCACACCAAAAACGAAAGTGTGGTAAAAAGCTGGCCGTACACATTGTACATATGGCAATGTGCTATGCGTACGTGCTATTTCAATCTGCAGGCCATACAGGAACTTTCCTTCAGTTCCAAGAGGTGGTAATCAAGGCCCTAATATTTCAAACCCAGGCAGAGGAGGGTCTCAGTACTTCTGGAAGTCATGGTGCCCGTGTTGTACCAGGGCAACATTTTTCAGGTCAAGTCCCCCAGACAGCAAGGAAGGTAAGGACCCAAAAAAGATGCAGGATGTGTCACAAAAGGGGGGATAAGGAAAGACACCATTTACCACTGTGAAACCTGCCCTGAAAACCTGGCCTGTGCATGCAGGAGTGTTTCAGAATATACCACTCATCCATGTAACATTAAGTTAATTTCATCCTTTATGCTCCCTGTAATATTTCCACTTTATATCTCTGATTTAGTCCACCTCGCTTGCATATCCACTTTCCAACAACCACTACATATTATTTTCTGTGAGACACCTGTTTGCTGAAAAGTACCCTTTCTACCACTTAAAATGTTCGTACGGGGGTGCTCTTCCTGAAATGGGGTCACTTCTTGTGGTTTTTTATTTCTGGGGACCTGGGGAATTTATTTAATGCGACATGTGAGCTAAAATCCATATCTGACAATTCAGGCCTACAAAAAACATATTTTGCACTTTGCCTCTTGAACGCTTCTGTGCGCCCATACAGAAGGCTACAAGCACATATGGGCTGTTTGCAAAAAGGGGAGAAAATGGGGAACATATACTGGGGTGCATTTTCTCCTCTAACCCCTTGTGAAAGTGAAAAATTGGGGTCTGCTAGTAATTTTTCATTTTTACAAATGTGTGCTTTGAAATGCTTTCAAAAAAGTGTTTCTGTCTTCTGTGAGACACGCTGAAAAGTACCCTTTCCACCACTTAAAATGTTCGTACGGCGGTGCTTTTTCCAAAATAGGGTCACTTCTTGGGGTTTTTAATTTCTGGGGACCTCAGGAATTTATTTAATGCGACATGGCACCTAAAATACACCTGCCAATAAAAAAGTGAAAAATGTGGGTGTAAAGCAACTTTTTCTGGAAAAATTTGTCATTTTTAATTTTCACAGCCAAGCGTTTCCTAATTCTGTGAAAAGTCTGATGGGTCAAAATGCTCACTACACACCTTGAAATATTCCTTGAGGGGTGTAGTTTCCGGAATGGGGTAACTTTTTGCGGGTTTCCACTGTAGGGCCACCTCAGGGTGTCTTCACATGCAACTTAGCTCCCAATTACCATTCCAGCTAAATCCTCTCTCCTAACACCATATGGTGCTCCTTCTACTCTGAAGCCTGCTGTGTGCCCATACAATACATCATTTTTTTTAGCACATATGGGGTGTTGGCGTATTCGGGGGGAAATAGGAAACAAAATGTGGGGTGCACTTTGTTCTGTTTCCCCTTGTGAAAGTGAAAAATGTGGGTGTAAACAACTTTTTTTGGGAAAAAATTGTCATTTTTTATATTCACAGCCAAGCGTTTCCTAATTCTGTGAAACGCCTGATGGGTTAAAGTGCTCACTAAACACATTGAAATACTCCTTGAGGGGTGTAGTTTTCGGAATGGGGTCACTTTTTGGGGGTTTCCACTCTAGGGCTACCGCAGGGTGTGTTCAATTGCAAAATGGCGCCTGTCAATTATTCTGGTGAAATCTGCCTTCCAGAAGCCATTTGGTGCTCCTTTCCTTCTGACCCCTGTGGTACGCCCATATAGAAGTATCCAATCACATATGGGGTATTGCTGTAATCAGGAGAAAATGGGCAATAAGGGGGGTGCATTTTTTCCAGTTCCCCCTTGTGAAAGTGAAAAATTTGGGCCTAAAGTCATTTTTCATTTTCATAGCCAATTCCACGAATCACCTTTGGGGACAAAGTTCTCATTACACATCTTGAAATATTCCTTGAGGGGGGGTGTAGTTTCCATAATGGGGTCACTTTTGGGGGGTTTCCACTCTAGGGGTACCTCAGGGTGTCTTCATATGTGACATAGCTCCCAAAAGCCAATCCTGCAAAGTCTGTCCTCCAAAAGCCCTATGGCGCTACTTCCCTTTTGGACCCTGGCATGAACCCATACATAATTTTTTGAGCACATATGGGGTGTTGGCGTATTCAGGGGGAAATGGGGAGCAAAATATGGGGTGCATTTTGTCCTGTTTCCCCTTGTTAAAGTGAAAAATGTGGGTGTAAAGCAACTTTTTTGGGGGAAAAATTGTAATTTTTCATTTTCACAGACAAGCATTTCCTAATTCTGTGAAATGCCTCATAGGTCAAAGTGCTCAATACACACCTTGAAATATTCCTTGAGGGGTGTAGTTTCCGGAATAGGGTCACTTTTTGGGGGTTTCCACTGTAGGGCCACCTCAGGGTGTCTTCACATGCGACATAGCTCCCAATTACCATTCCAGCTAAATCCGCTCTGCAAAAGCCATATGGTGCTCCTTCCAGTCTCAAGCCTGCTGTGCGCCCATACATCAGTTTTTCAAGTCTTTCTCTTCATATCCCAACTGCCATACACACGGTCACACACGGTCACATGTCCCTCATCAGCCAATAGAAGCTTGCAGGTCCCCTAGTCTCCACATACACACAGTTTTCCTCCAGGTTTCCATAACAACCCAGCCATTTTTCTTCATTGCTGTAGGTCAGCTGTAGGCTAGGGCTACACAACAACATTAAGTCGCATGACTTGGATGGATTTTTTGCAACTGTTGTGTCGCACACGCAGAATGTCACATGTCGCAGTGCACCATAACCTATCATTATAAAAAATGTTGAGACAAAATGTCACGCGACACATGTTGTCGTGTAGCCCTAGCATTAAAGGGACAGGTCACTGTGGAGGTCTGTTAAAGGGGTGGACACTGTGGAGGTCACTGTTAAAGGGGTGGACACTGTGGAGGTCACTGATAAGGGGGCAGGGGCCACTATTAATGGGGCAACTGCTGTGGAGGTCCCTGTTAAGGCAGCAGTATACTGTGAAGTCACTGTCAATGGAGTGGGGTGCTGTGAAGGTCAAAGTTAAGGGGATGGGCTGCTGTGGACGTCCCATTTTACAGTGGTGGGGTACTGTGGGGGGGGGGTCAGTGTTAAGGGGCGGGGGACAGTGGAGTTCACTGTTAAAGGGGCGGTGTGCTGTAGAGGTCACTGTTATGGGGGATACTGTTAAACATTAAATGAAATAGATGAAATATACCAGTGCGAAACCGGTCCTTCTGCTAGTGTATATATATATATATATTTTTTTTTTTGTGACAACTCTGGGTCATTTAGCTCTTCCAGATTGCTGTTTTATCACCTTAGACGGTTGGCACACATTAAGAAGCCACTCCACCACTGTAGATTTGGGTGCAAACTGGCCACGACCAGCTTTATTGTCATAACAACAGTACAAAGAAATCATAAAAATATACCTCAGCCGTCTGGCCACTGACGACACAGTATACATTCCCTCTCTAGTGGGATTTGGGTCTACCACCCAGCTCCCCAAAAACACCACAGTGCTTACCCCCACACAGGGTTAGAGGGTCCTGGCTCCCACAGGTCTTGACACAGCCTGCTCCTTTCCCAGACTGGAAGCCCTGATTGAGGAGCTCAGCCCAGATTAATCCAAGTTCCTCAGCTGGCTGCTAATTATCTCCATTACCAGTCTAGCTGCTGCAGACTATTTTCCCAACCTTTCTTGTTCTCACCCAGCTTGCTCTGGGTGAGATACACCACTTGAATAGCCTTCCTATGGCCCTCTGGCAGCTCCACTGCCACAATATATACTATGATTTTATTACCTATTATGCCCCATTTGCTTGCTTCACAAACTAGTCACATACCTGTCGGTCTTCATCAAGTTTGGCATACAAGTTTCGGGTTATCTAAGAATTCCGTTACGGATTGCGCTACCACGGAACATAACTTATGGTCCGTGGTAGCAGAATCCATAATGGAATTTTTAGATAACCTGAACCTTGTATGCTGAACTTAAAAACAGAAGTTCACTCATCCCTAGTGGAGTGCGTTCAGGAGGGAGAAGCTGCATCAGCTGCATGTGTCCATCCATTGGCTGAGAGCCATTCACAACAAGAGATTCATACATACTCCAAAGCAGTCTGATGTATGGGAGGTGATAAGGGCTGAAATTGCTCCTCTGAGCTCAAATGCTATTTGCTACTGTCAAGTGCCGGAGGCCAATGGCAGACCTCCGGGACGTCTTGCAAACAGGACACAGGCAAGATTCAGACCAGGGACCAACAGAATACTTTATTACACATGTAATAAATGAACATGACAGTACAGCAGGTTAAGCAATAGTGGTAGAACTACCACAGAACCAAGTGCATCGGCAGACCAGAGGCAAAACCCAAAGGGCGGAGAGCCAGTGAGCCCGTTCATCAAAGAGCCCCTGGTGGTGGCGATGAACTGGGCCGAGGGCTCACTGGTCGCACCTACAGGAAGGTCCCGGTAAAATTAGACCCTACCTGCAGAGAACTACGCTGGTGAAAACACCAGCGGAAACAGACAACAGAAACTTGAACCAAAGCAAACACAGGACATGGAACAAGAAGAACGGAAACCAGCACAGAAGCAGATGTCTGGACCCCAAGTGGAATGGAAGCATGGCGTTCTCAGTGTCATGGTCCCTCCCATGACAGAGGTAAGAAAATCTGAGAGACTAGCGGCATGTGAGGGTATCTGACAGTCTCTCTGTTTTCATCTTGAGGTGTTGTTGTTTGGTAATGACCACACCTCTTGTCAGGTGCAGCTTGTGGTCATTACTGAGGCTCTATTTAGTTCTGACTTACACTGCTTACCTTGCGGTTGATATTTTCTGCTGGAGTTGGTTGAGCTGGTGTGTTGTTCCTTTGGATCTTCTGCTCCTCCATTGTTCTTTAAGCTACGTGCATTTTGTTTTGCTTGTGTGTGTTGTTGTCTAGGGAGACGCTTGTGTGTGTTGTTGTCTAGGGAGACGCTGATTCCTTCATCTTGGGAGAAACCAGTAGTCTCATTCCCTGCCATCACTCCTAGGGCCTTATAGGGTCTCCAGGGCTAAGGTCCCGGTGTATAAGTATTTCCACCTTTAGGGTCTACTCATACTGGCAGGAGTAAGGGAGAGGTCTAGGGATTCCTAGGAAGTCACCATCCCTCTCCCTTAGCTTTGAGGCCTAGACTCAAAGGTCTATTCCTCTGTGTGTTATCTGGTGTTATCCTCTCCCAATTACCCGTGACACTCAGACAGAGCTGCACTCAGACTAGAGATCCTCCCTCCGGAGAACCCAGGGACCCTCTCTTATGAAGGCAGGACAAACACAGGAACAAAAGCAGCAAGGCACTGCAGGACAGACGAGGAACAGACTGGATAGGAAGCAGTTAACACTGCCAGGCTGGACATATAACAGGATCAGAAGCAGTTTAGCACTGCCAGGCTATCAGACACAGTTAAAGCACTGATAGGCAAGACATGGAACAGAGTGGATACAGACAAAGAACAGGTACAGGAGAACAGACAAGGCAATAACATCAACACATTACCAGGTGACACCACAAACAAGGGCAGATGGCAAAACCCCCTTGGTCAACAGCATACACTGGGTCCACCGCAGCCAGTACGCTAGAGCACAAACAACCCGTGACCCAAACAGAAATGCATCCATACTAAGGCCATGTTGACATACAAGGCCACAGCCAGCACGCATCACAGAACCAGCATACATGGGGAAACCCGCAGCCAGTACACAAAGGGCATGCAGCAGAGACAGGAGCCACAGAGATGCAAACATGGGGAGTGCAAACATAGGCCACAGGTCACACATACCACTGCAGCCAGCACGCAGCCCCAAGCAACCGGCACACAAGAGGGCATGCATTCAGCCTACACGACCACAATTGTCGCAGTGAACCTCACCTTGACAGCTACATATTATTAGTGATTACTCTATCAAGTAGAAACATTGCGGAGATTTGTTTGAAAATAAAGCAGTTGCTGGAACAGCTTGAAAATCAGTTCACCCAGCATTAACTGCCCTGAGCGTAGTGGACAGCGTTGGATTTAATCTTTTTCTCATACTGCATATTATGTGTTTTATGAATTGAGTCATAGATTGTTTTATCTTTATTATTATTTAATTATAGCAAGGGGCCCTGCTGATATTGTGCATTTTATAATTACAATATTTGTATTTTTAATACCCTGTATTATACCAGATTATTTCAGATGGGGGAGTGCCTGTTTATATTTTATACTTAATGTCAAGATTAGTACCAAATTTCCCCTCTCTATTGAGGTGGTATTATTAGGCAATCTCAGTAAAACTCGGGTAATGGGGGGCAGGAATATCTTGGCCTCTAATGTTTTATTGACCACAAGGATTATTATTCAATACTGGGCTATCAAAAAAGCTCAGTAAAAAGGGAATGGGAAAACCTTGTGTTTGTTACATCGACAGCCTTTGAACTACTACAATCCCATTTTGCCCTCACTACTACTCCCCTCCTCTCCTTGCTCTGTGTGCAGTTGAACATCTGCTTCTAATTGTTAATCTGCTTCTCGTATAAATGTTGGACTGCCCTCTCACACCTTGCCTTGTCTGAAGGTATACTATTCTGATTGTCCCCCATATATACCAAACTTCTGCCTGTTAACCGACTCTGATACTCCACTGCCTGCCCTGACCTTAGATTAGATTCACAAAAGTGCACATACCCTGTCTTTGCCTGTTTACCAAGTATGAGTATTTCCTGATCCCTTGGTGCTTCGCACCGGTATCTCCCACCCCCGTGGGTAAAGTGTCAACTACACCGGGACTATTCCAAGAGGTACCAGCCTGGTGGGTTCCCTGCAGCAAAGGCCAGATCCATCCCTGTATAGGGGTTAAATAGTAAAAACCAGTAGATTGCCAGGATATTGTCCTTATGTCCAAAGTCAAACTGGTTAGTTAGTACAATGAGTCCACACCCACTACTCGTAACAGTGCAAAAAGTAAAAATTTATGAGAGGATATATTACCAAAACAAGGATCAATTGTGTGAGTGGGAGAAAATATGGAGTAGATGGTTATAAGGCAGGGATGGGTAAACTCGGCCATCCTGCTGTTGCAAAACTACAACTCCCAGCATGCAAAGACTGCTTATAGCTATCGGCCTACAGCAGGGCATGGTGGGAATTGTAGTTTTACAACCGCTGGAGGGCCGAGTTTGCCCATCCCTGTTATAAAGAGTTATAAGAGTAGGCTTAGTTCCTTCTTTTTCCACTCTCTCTTAATTGGGATGATGGGTGGAGTTTTGTTAATGTTTTTTTTGGATATAGAATCATTGTATTATCTTGGTAATGCTTTATATGATTATTTTGGAGTGGTATTGTATTGAAAGCTGTAATAAAGTTTATTTAAAAAAATTCTAAGTCCTTTTCCATGTCAGTTTTACTCAGTGTTTACTATTTAATATATACTGGTGACTTGTATTTTCTCTTCCCATATGCATAACCTTACATTTGTCAGTGTTAAACCTAATTTTCCACATCTCTTCTACTGTCCTCTTTTGTGTTAATTACTTTACACAGTTGAGTATCTTCAGCAAATAGTGATATTTTATTGTGCAGCCTTTTTACAAGATCATTAATAATAATAATAATAATAATAATAATAATAATAATAATATATATTAAAGAGAATCTGGCCCAATACTGACCCCTGTGGTACCCCACTAGTAATGGTGACCCAATCTGAGTGTACCGTTAATAACCACCCTCTGTTTTCTATCACTGAGCCAGTCACCCACATACAGACATTTTCTCCAAGTCCATTTTCTCCAGTCCAAGCATTCTCAGTTTATGTACCAACCTTTTATGTGGCACAGTATCAAATGCTTTGGAGAAATCAAGATATAGACATGACTCATCCCAGTCAAGTCTAGAACTTGAGCTGATATGGTGTTATACACTTATTTTCATTGAGACAATCCAGAATAGCATCTTCTAGAAAACCTCCAAACAGTTTACCCACTACAGATGTTATACTTACTGGCCTATGGTTTCAGGGCTCAGTTTTTGACCCCTTTTTTAATATTGACACCAAGAGCCAAACCTGTGGACCATGCCCTGTCATTATAGAGTTCTTAAAGGGAGTCTGTCACCACATTTGGTCACTATAGACCGAGTACACAGGGTTCTGGCTTAATTTAAGATGATTTAAATGGTACCTTTGTTAGTCACTTGTATGGCTCTCCTGCAGCAAAAACGAACTTTTATATATATGCAAATGCGGCTCGCAAGTGCCCAGGGCGGAGTTTACATCTTCGGAGCCCAGGCTGCTCTGCTTGAGATCCCCGCCCTCTCCTTTCCCTTGCGTCCTCCTCCTCTCCCTGTGAAAACCTGCGCCTGCGTTCTGCTTGGCTGGGGCATGCGCACTACAATGCCCACTGTGGTTACGGCATTGATGTAGCTACTGCGCATGCTCCGGCCAACAGCGCGATCCGTTGGCCAGAGCATGCGCAGTAGCTACATCAATGCCATAACCACAGTGGGCATTGTAGTGCGCATGCCCCAGCCAAGCAGAACGCAGGCGCAGGTTTTCACAGGGAGATGTCTTATGGATTCTCTGTATTCTCTGTAACTCCTCCTGTGTGCACACAGGAGCGTGCACCCCCTCTCTCCCTCCTCTAACCCCCTCCCCCCCTTTAGGATGGCAGAGCGGTGCAGACTGTCAGATCGCTGTAACCCCCCTCCCCCCGTTCAAGATTGCTGTCCCCCCAATCCATCCCCCCAGGCCGTTTAACCCCTTCCATGCCGCGATTCTTAGGGACCGCTGTATGGAGGGGCTAAGCATCGGGCAGCTGCTCTGCTGTGGCAGCGGGCCGATAGTTGAATGGTTAGAAGACGGAGGGACGCCTTTACAGACATCTGGCTTGCCATGGTATAGCTGAGCCTGATCAGGCTCCTGCTAAAGGCAGGAGCCTGAACAGGCTGTGTACATGCAAATACACTGCAGTACACTATATAGTGTACTGCAGTGTATGATAGAGGCATCAGACCCACTGAATCTTCAAGAACCAAGTGGGTCTGAGTCGAAAAGTATTTTAAAAAAAAGTAAAAAAAAATGACAAAAGTAAAAAAAAGTAAAGAAAAATATTTATTTTTTCTTATATCTGCACATAAGTGGTTAGAAATAAAAAAAATAAAAAAAAACCCACTAAACATGCTTGTATCGCCGCGTCTGTAACAACTTGATCTATAAAAGGATCACGTTACTTTTACCGCACGGTAAACACCATAAAAAAAAAAAAACTATGATAGAATTGCAATTTTGCCCACCTCACTTCCCCCCAAAAAATGGTATAAAAAGTGATCGAAAGATTCATATGTACCCAAAATTAGTACCAATCAAACTGTCACCTCATCCGGCAAAAAATTAGATCCTACCTAAGACAATCGCATAAAAAATATAGCTTTCAGAAAATGGAGACACAAAAACATGATTTTGTTTTTCAAAAATGCTTTTATTGTGTAAAATAAAGGCACATATTAGGTATCACTGCTCCCGTAATGACCTGCTCTATAAAATTTTAGGTTGGATCACATGTCTGGTGAACGTCGTAAAACAACTCAAATAAAAAATGTGCCAAAAAAGCCATTTTTTATCACCTTACATCACAAAAATACGAAGTGATCGAAAAGTCATATGTGCCCCAAAATGGTACCAATCAAACCGTCATCTCATCTCGCAAAAAATGATACCCTATCTAAGACAATCGCCCAACAAATATAATAAATATACACTAGTTTTGATAAATCTCCCCCACTGTGTACTTCAATGTGTACATAGCATTATGTGTGGTCACACTATACTAATCTGTGTGGGAAAAGTGACCGCTCACTGTGCGGACTGCACACAATACTGTATTCAGAAGAGAGCGCATGTGGTGAGAGCTGTCAGTAATGAGAGCTATATCCTGCTCATAACGCCATGGCTCTTACTGTAGATCGCTGCACTAATGTTATCAGCAGAAATATCTATTGGGTCTACAAATAATGGACTTTCTACAGAATGACTGTGGGCACAAAGGCGTATGCCGGAGTCCCACCATGGTGACATTGAGCATATTGGGTGTAGTAGGTTTGTCACTTTTCCTCTTTTTTCTTCCCCTTTTTGTGCTTGTTTTCTGCCATTTATTTTTCAGCTCATACAAGGTGATTTGTGGAGGAGCTGTGATTGGTTCATCACTGCCTACCTGTTACTGGGTACCTGTCTTCTGTCCCTTTCTGATTGGCTGCTCTAACACCTGTGGCAGAAAATCTAACTATTTAAGGAGGTGACCGGCAGATCTGGAGCCTTGTCCGTCGCTGAACCTGGAAGAAAGAAGATGTCGCTGAAGAAAGAGTTTATCTGCTGCGCCGGCACTTCTGGGCGGAAGAAAGAGCGGCGACGGAGGCGCTGTGTCAGCGCTAATGTTTCCAGCGGTGACAGTAGCAAGGAAGTAGCAGAGGAGCATCGCAGAGGAATGGGACCAGTACAGGGCAGAAGAGCTGAAGTTCAAACCAGTGCACCTGGAAAGAGTAGTGGAGCGGCATCGGCGGAGCTGCGGAGAAGAACCACTCACCGGCCAGATGAAGGAGCTGTTGAAGAAGCTAATCCTGCGTGCGGAGTCAAGAGGAGGGGAGACGTGGCTCTGGCGCTGCTTAGCTGACAGCCTGTCAGCAGAAAAGGAAGAGGCGGGACCAAGTGGTGACGCTCAGCGCAGTGACGTAATCAGTGAAGCGACAGCTGCAGCATCAGGAAGCGCTTCTCATAGTGCTGAAGAACCCAGCCGGGTCTCCAGGAGAATGAAGAGGCCCAGAAGGTCCTACTCCCCATCAGAAGGGGCCAGCAGAAAAGGTGGCAGCAGGCGCTCCTCCCCTGGATGGACGGCATCACAGTCTTGAGTGGAGCGCCACAGCCGGCCTCCAACCCACCCATGGAGGATACAGCCCAGCAGGGCCGGGCCGACACAGAGGCTGGGGAGGCTCCAGCCTCAAGGCGCAGGCAGGGGCCGGCCAGAGGGAGAGGGACTCACAGGGGGAACCGCTCAGCGCTCCCTCCTGTCATTCCCTGATTGTAGCATGACTGAGCTCTGTCCAGTCCGCAGGTACAGAGAGCATCAGTCTCCTGTACCCGGCCGGACTGACAGGAAGTGCGCACACAGTTTGCACTTCAAGTCAGTCGGCTCGGTACAGGAGACAAAAGCTCCTCCTCCTGTACCCGCGGAGGCGCAGACCATGCAGAGCTCGGCCACGCTACAGCAGAGGTAGGAGGAGAGGAGGGGGAGAAGAAGGAGCATGACAACATGGTGGGGGGGCAGAAAGTATGACAACATGGGGGGGGGGAGAAGAAAGAGCATGACAACATGGGGGAGGGGGAGAAGAAAGAGCATGACAACATGGGGGGGCAGAAAGCATGACAACATGGAGGGGGGGAAGAAAGAGCATGACAACATGGGGGGGGAGAAGAAAGAGCATGACAACATGGGGGGGGGAAGAAAGAGCATGACAACATGGGGGGGGGCAGAAAGAGCACGACAACATGGGGGGGCAGAAAGAGCATGACAACATGGGGGGTATAAAGAGCATGAATAGATGGGGGAGAATGACAGGGGGCAGAAAGAGCATGACAAGAAGAGGGGATTATGACAAGAGGGGGGGGGAGAATGACAAGAGGGGGAGAGCATGACAAATTATTTTGTGGGGGCACTGCTGTGTGGTTGAGGGGGGTGTGGGGGACATTACTGTGTGGGGGGCAGTGTGGCGGCCATTACTGTGTGGGGAGCAGTGTGGGGGACATTACTGTGTGGGGGGCAGTGTGGTGGACATTACTGTGTGGGGGACACTACAGTGTGGGGTGGCATTATACAAAAGCTCTGCAGATGCAACTCCCATGTATTGGGTCACCAGAATTTGGGTGGTCATTCACTAAATGAACCCTGTTATGGGGAGAATCTGTGGATGACACATATTTGTCATCCACAGACACCCCCCCACCCCCCCAAAACAGGGTTAATTTACTGAATGACCACCAATAAAAGAGGTGGGGTCACATATGCTATTTCATAATGACAGCAGGGCCCGTGCAGTGTGACTGTATTCTACTACACCCCCCATCCCCCCGCTCACTGGATATAATCTTATTAACTATATAACTGTAGTAAATCACTACAGTTATATAGTTAAGATTATATACAGTGTGAGGGGGAAGGGGGGGGGGGTGTAGTAGAATTGCACTGCACGGGCCCCACTGGCGCTGTCATCAAAAAAGCAGATACAACCCCACAGCCTCACCCCTTGCATTGGGGGGTCATTCCTACACGGACCCTGTTATGGGGAGGGGGGATCTGTGGATGACACATATGTGTCATCCACAGATTCCCCAATAACAGTGTCACCCATCACAGATCCCCCATAGCAGTGTCATCCACAAGTTGGAGGGGGGGGGGGGGGTTCGCACTTGGGCAGCTCAGCCTCTGTTGGTGGTGGACCTTGTCCCAGCCCTGCAGCCCAGGATCTAGGTGAGAAGATATGTGGGCAGAGCATGTTTTTGCCCACCAACTTGGGGAATGCGCATAACAAACTTCTGCTTAGTTTAGCCAAGCTTTTTTCTGATTGGGCTACAGCTTCTGTGCCCATACAGGAGAATCAGCCTGCAGCTATATGGTGTGATCCGCCTGCTGCTGCAGTGGCTGATAAGGTACAGAATAGGTTATTAGATGACTGTAGAATTGGTGCATCTGAAACCTGCCTAAAAGGAAGCTATGACATGTGACGGTACTTCTTTGGGGTTTCATTTTTCCCAAACAGTGAAGGAAAAAATTTGGAGAAGGGAGTATGTTGATATTTTATCATTACTTCCTTCTGCCAAACAACCTCTTAAAAATGAAAAAAAAAGGGGATGAAAAAAAGAGGATAGGAAAAGGCTTGCACCACGGTCGTTCAATAATTGGTTGCAAGCTTTTTGCATATATTCTTCAGTATTATGTGCGAAACAGCCACAGCTTTGTTTTGGTTTGTTTCAGCATATGGATTCCATTTTAGAGGTATACCGTAAGTTTGGTGGCCTTGCATGGTATTCATATGATGAAACATTCTGTCAGAAGTTAACGGTACATAGCAACATGAAATGGGGTTCCAAAGATGTTGGCCTTTGGCTTAGTCTGATGTTGCCACAGCGAACGAGTTTTCAGGCTAAGCCAAATAGTTCACTAGCGTCTGGAGCTAATATAAAGAAAGGTGTCTGTTTTGCATGCAACGAATCAGCATGTAAATGGATGAGCAATTGTAAATACCGCCATGAGTGTTCCTTTTGTGCAGGACTGCATCCGGTGATTTGATGTTTTAAAAAAATTCAAGCAAAAGTCAAGCAACCCTGCGGAAAATTTATAAAAGCTCAGACGCAAGTGAAGTGGGAAAAAATGTTGCCATAGCTAGAATTGTTTCCAGACCGTCTGATGGCGGAATTAATTCTTAATGGTTTTTCTAGCGGTCTTCATGTTACCAGATTTTGTGTAATTGTTCATAATTTGCCGTCAGTTAGGTATGGAGGTAGTGGGGAAAATTTTTTTGATAATTTGCCGTCAGTTAGGTATGGAGGTAGAGGGGAAAAAATTGCTAAAGAATTGAAAGAGGGAAGGATAGCTGGCCCATTTAATTCCCCTCCGTTTGCTGATTTTAGAATTTCTCCTTGGGGTTTAGTGCCAAAAAAGGATCCTAATGATTTTAGATTAATACATCATTTATCTTATCCGTTGAAGGACTCAATGATTCAGTGGATATAGAGACAGCATCAGTATCATATACTTCTTTTGATGATGCTGTTTCTTTAGTGCGTTCTGCTGGGAAAAGTTGCTTTATGGCCAAGGTGGATATTAAAGCAGCTTTTCGTTTTTTACCAATACATCCCAAAGGTTTTAATTTGTTGGGTTTTCATTTTAATGGTCAATTTTTCTTTGATAAATGTCTTCAAATGGGGTTTTCCTAGTCTTGCTATTATTTTGAAGCGTTTTCTTTCTTTTTGAATTGAGTGTTTTGCATTATTTAGATGATTTTTTGTTTGTTGGTTCATTTCTTGATTGTTCACGTTTATTGCAAGGTTTTATGCAGATTTGTCAGTATTTTGGTGTTCCGTTAGCTAAGGAAAAAACAGTCTGGCTGTGTCAGAAAATTCAGTTTTTAGGAGATGTGATCGATTCAATTAATATGGAATTTAGACTTCCTATGGAAAAGGTTGAGAAGACAATTCTAGAGATCAGAAAGATGCGTTCAGTAAAGAAAACTCAGTGGAGAGACTTACCCTCAGTTCACACTTGCGCGTTTTACAGCGCGTTCGAACACTCTGTAAAACGCATAACTGATGAAAACCAATGCTTCCCTATGGGACTGGTTCACATTTTCGCGTTTTTTTCGAGCTTTCTTTTGGGGCGTTTGTCGCGCGTTTTGGCCCATAGACTTCAATGGGAACGTGCAACGCTTGTATTTTGCGCGTTTTTGAAACTGAAAACGCGCGTTTATGAATTTGCAACATGCTGGAAAGGCCAAACCCCAGGTGCTAGGCACAGTTTTTGCATAATGCACTCTGATTGGCCAAACTTCATATAGACAGGGATATTTGGTCATTGGACAACACTGCAGTCAATCACACAAACGCGCGTAAAACGCGCGTTTACTATTGCCAAAAACGCGCACAAAAACCCGCATAAAATGCGTGACAAAAACGCGCAGAAAACGCGCGTCTCAGAAACGCTCAGGTGTAAACCCAGCGTTACAGAGCTTGTTGGGTTTATTGGCGTTTGCATCAAGAGTCATACCAGTTGGTAGGGTTTTTTCTAGGAGGTTGACTAAAGGTTTAAAATCTCCTCATTCTCATATTAGAGTTACCAGAGAACTGAAGGATGACTTAGCGGCCTGGGAAGAATTTTTAATTCACTTTAACGGCCGTAGTGCGTGGCAGCAAGATTTTAAGGAAGCAGGCGCAATTGGATTGTATACTGATGCTTCAGGTTCATGGGGTTACGGAGCATTTCTAAACGGCCAATGGTCAGCCGAACCATGGCCTGATTGGTGGAGGGAGCTGGATTTGACCAAGAATTTGGTGTTATTGGAATTATTTCCTATATATAGTCTCTTTGGTTATTTGGGGTAATGCTTTTAGGAATAAGAGTTTTAATTTTTTCAGATAATAAGGGAGTTCTTTTTGCGGTTAATTGTTTGTCATCAAATAGTAAAGTGGTGGGTAGATTGTTGCGTTATTTAGTTCATTGTTGTTTAGAATTGAATGTTTGGATCAAAGCAAAGTATATTGCAAGTAAGGATAATGATATAGCCGATTCTCTTTCCCGCGCTCAGTGGGAAAGATTCTTTTCTCTAGTGCCACAAGCAGAGAGAGTGGGAATCCCATGTCTGGAATGTTATCCGAACATAATCCGCACGTTCATTCAGAAGTCTTTAGCGCCTCGAACCTGGGATGGATATTTTTTGGCTTAGAAGAGGTGGTATCAATTTTGTTTAGCTAGAAACGTGTCTTGTCTTTCTTTTGATTTAAATGTATTTTTTCAATTTCTTTGTTCTTTGTTAGAAGATGGTTTTGGTTATTCGGTTTTGCATAAAGCGGTAGCTGGTGTCTCATTCTTTTTCAGACTAGCAGGTTGTCAGTTTTTTTCAATCAATTTGTGGTGGAGCAGTTTCTTAAAGGCCTTAGGCCCCTTGCAGACGAGCATGTCCGGATTATGTCCGTTCAGTGAAAACGGCGCGATTTCATTTTTTTTGTCGTTGCGTTCAGTTTTTATCACGCGGGTGCAATGCGATTTACTGCGTTTTGCAATGCGCGTGATAAAAAACTGAACGTGTGCAAACAACATCTCTTAGCAACCATCCATGAAAATCGCATCGCCTCCGCACTTGCTTTCTGATGCGATTTTCACGCAGCCCCATTCACTTTTATGGGGCCAGCGTTGTGTGAAAATAGCACAATATAGAACATGCTGCGATTTTAACGCAACGCAAAAGTGACGTGTGAAAACCACTGCTCATGTACACAGACCCATTTAAATGAATGGGTCCGGATTCCGTGCGGGTGCAATGCGTTCGCATCACGCCGTTCACACGAGTGAGAATTCCGCGCAGGTGCAAGGGGCCTTAGGAGAGCTGGTAGTCGGACGGATGGTAGACGTCCAATTACTTTTGATCTGTACCACAGAATAATTTTGGTTTTAAAATTCTGCACATATTCAGGATAAGAGGCATTTTTATTTAAAGTAGTGTTAGTAGTTGCTTTCTTTGGTGCATTTCGCATAGGTGAATTGTTAGCAACAAATAGGTGGTCAATGGCCCCTGAGATTTGAAGCTGTTAAGTTAAGCGGTAGTTCAGTGTAGTTTTTCATTAGAAAATCAAAAACGGATTAATTGGTGAAAGGATCTTGGATTAATCTAGCGGCTCTAAGCAGAATCACCATTGTGTCCAGTGAGGACAGTCAAAGAATTTTTTGAAGTTAGACCTCAGGGTGACGCTTCTTTCCTGGTACACGAAGATGGTTCAGAAGTGTCAATTTAACACTTTAATGCAATATTGAAAAAATGTTTAGAGTCATAAAATTTTGCTTCGGAGCAGTATTCGTCTCTGTAACGGACCATTACGCACACAACTCCGTTTAGGCGAAATTTCCTTTTCCGGATAGACCAGCAGCTACTGCAATCACCAACTTCCCGAACTGCAAACCACACGAATTCACCAACTTCCGAACAAGAGACACACGAACCCTGGAAGCAGCCGAACAGGAAAAGCAATATGAACAGCTTACACTCCTGGCAATCAGCATACAGTCCAATCCCCCCCAATAACGAGACGACACTTCGTTTTGAGGGTCAAGCAGGAACTCTCTCTTTATTAAGGGCTACCTGCCCGGTATTTATCCAGGTCTCCCACCTGGTGGACACTCCCCTAGAGGACCAGAAGGAAGACTGCGACACGGGATACAGCAGCCAATCACACACATTGGGACAATACAGACACCCCCAGCATATCCCTCCCCTCTGCCTGTGACACAATCACCCCTACATGGGTAATGCAATCACCACAGGCAGGAGAATACACTAATGTCTTCTGTCCTGGAGACAATTGAGGAGTCATTCAATTATCTCTCAGGACAAAGGGAAATCTCCAATACACATGTGGGGACAATAGGACAGACATCACTATTCAATACACAATGTCCCACCCTTTACAGTACACAGACATTTAACATATTCCCAGATGGCTTGGATCTGAGCGCTCAATATATCCAGGGATAGAGGCAGACTCCATTGAGCACATGGTTGCAAAAGGACATAAAATTACACAATGTTACATAAAACATATACATGCAACATATCCCCAGATAGCTTAGGTCTGAGCGCACATTATGGAATGGCGCTCAGACCACACATATCCAGTTCAATTGCCATGGAGCTAAAGTCTTTCCCATAGTCTTTCATTATACGAATGGGCTCCATAGCAGAGCTATCTGGGGTATCACCGCTCAAACAGGACAAGCATACATGGGGCCATAGTCGCAGGGCAGGAGGCGAGCAAGCAGTCCCTTCCAGGAAACTGGGGCAGACTCTGGTACAGGGTCCAGTCCGCTACAGTCTCATTCTTTCCGAATTGGTGCAGCCACTGTCGCTGCTAATTTAGGATTGAATGAAGCAGTGATTAAGAGAATTGGCAGTTGGGAATCTAACAGATATAAACTATATGTCCGGCCTTATTTAGTTTTGTAATTTAAAATCAATCTCTTCTAGGTTCAAAGCAATTGATCGTTTGGATTTGGGTCATTTTTTCATCTTTTGGGCGGAAAGAAGGGCTGCTGAGCGTAATTATTCACAAAAAATTTTTTGTTTGGAATTTTTGTCTATTTTTTGGTTGGGTTTTAGGGGTTTAAAATGGAAACAAATCCTTCCAATTTTGTGAGGTGAGCTGCAGTCGTTACACCAGCTAGATGTGTTAATAATCCATGCTGGGGGGAACGACTTGGGAAAAATCAAAACAATTGAATTGATTGATCAAATGAAAAAATATTTGAGCTGTATTAAATGCCTGTTGCCTGAGGTCACGGTAATTTTCTCAGAGATCATCCCTCGTTTAATATGGAAGGGTGATCAGTTCAGTTTTATAGAGAAGATCAGGAAAAGAGTCAATAGAAATTTAGAGAAATATCTTTCAAGATTGAATGGCTGGTCATTTAGACATACTGAGTTGGAAGGTTTTATTGGGGTCCTTTATCGGGACGATTTAGTGCATTTGTCCAATATTGGCCTGAATATTTTTAACACCGATATTCAGGACATGATAGATAAGGCCACGGTTTTTAGGGGGGGACATGCGGGTACCAGTAAACAAACAAGTGCAATTTTATTATGTGTTGCATTACGGTAAGATATGGGGTTATTGATTCCTATGGCACAAAGGTGTTCATAGCCTTTAATTCTCTTGGAATACAGGGGTGTATGCCATCTGCATCCGGTGGTTTGTCTATTTTAATATTTTTAAGATGCCGTTGCACTTGTTCCTGGGTCAGACAGGTCACAATTAAAGGGGTATTCCCTTCAAAGACATTTGGGGCATATTGCTAGTATATGCCCCTATTGTCTGATAGCTGTGGACCCGCACCTACAATGAGAACGGAGTGGAGAAATGAACGGAGGGTGCACTGCGCATGCGAAGCAGCCCTCCATTCATTTCTATTGGGCTGCCGAGCTCGGCTATTTCCGTCTGCCACATAGAAATAAATGGGAGCAGGGGCTGTGTATGTGCGGTGCGGTGCGCTCACATTCACTTCTATGGGAACAGTGGGGAGTAGCGCCGGAGTCCTCTAGCCACAGCTCTCCCCGCTCCATTCTCATTGTAGCGATATGCCCCCATTGTCTGTGATGGGAATACCCCTTTAATGGTTTACTTTGAAATGTCAGATGAAATGCAGTGTCAGTTTCCTCAGTGAATATAGTGGTGAAAAATATTTAAGAAATTTGCTTTCTCCTCATTGCCCTTAACAACCCCTCCCTCATCACTCTTTAATGGAGCAACACTTTCAGGTTTAACCTTTGCTGTCTTTAACAATGAATTTTTTTGCAACCTTCCTCTTTAGTAATTTAAATGCTTTCTTTTTGTCATGTCAATTTATCTACAGTGTTTTTTCCTGTTCCTAAAGGCTGCATTACAAAGGCCGATTGAGCAAGCGATTGTTGGAGGTGTTAACTCTCAGCAATTGCCTGCTAGCTATCAGAGGAGACCACTGTTATTACAGTACATGCAGTGATCTTCTCCGCAGTATGGGGAGGAGCGATCTCCATGCCATCACTTGTCCTCCTGCTGTATAGTGGTTTTCTGGCAGCTGATCGTAATCTGGCAGCACGATCTGCCGCTGGCAAACAATGATTTTTAAGAGTGCTTAAAAATCACAATTGCCCGATGAATGGCGGCAGTATTACACTCGTTAGCGATCATCTGCTGAAAAATTTGCAGGTGTAATACAGCCTTAGGGCTTGTCCATAGGAACATAAGGGCTCCGTGCTCATGCTGTGGACTGCAAATTGAGGATCCATTCACTTGAGCAAGTTCTATCTTTTTGCAGTGTGGAGGCACGGATTGGAACCCCAGGAAGCAGTCCGTAGTGCTTCCGTGGGGTTCCATTCTGTGCCTCCGCTCCGTTCCGCATCTCTGGATTTGCCAACCCATTTAAGTGAATGGGTCCAGATTTGTGTTGCGGAATGCACACAGCTGGTGCCCTGTGTATTGCGGACCCACCATATGTGGGTTGCAATACGGCAACGGCGAAGGGGGCTGAGACACATATATATGCGCAGGAGAGCTAGGATAGGTAAGTGCGGTCACATGAATTAACACGTGAATGAGCACTTAGTTCGCTCTCCACAGTTTGCTCTCAGCCTTGGCCACAGCATACTTGCTGTTTGTTTTCTGCAGCACTTCCTTAAGGGCCGGCGTACGTCACTTCCTGGGCTTTATGCGTTAGGTCATGTGACCTCGCTGACCTATCCTAGCCCTCCTGTGCATATATAAGTGGCTCAGCCCCCTTCCCAGATGCCTCAGTGTCAAGGTCCTTGGGTCCTGCTAAGGCTCCTGGTGTCCACTAGTGGTTCTGACTCGTATCTGTATTCCTCTACTCTGTCTACTCTGCTACCTATTAGATCCCTATCTGCTTGCCTTGACTCTCCTGTTGCCGACTCGGATGCCGACCCGTTTTATTATGATCACCATTTCCTAGGTGTCCCCCAACCTGCAAGTCAGTTGTTCTATCAGGTCTATTGGTTAATATTAAGTCCAGTATGGCCCTCCCCTAGTCGTATCAGTGTAACGAGTACTTGAGGAGCTGGAGCGGAGGATGGAAGTGGAAGTGGCTCCTATAACACAGTTTATCACAGTGGCTGTCCTCTCAGATTGAGGCACAAATAACCTTTGCACCGCAATCTGCTACAGAAATACTCCTAATATAGACGTATATGACCTCTAGTGTCCCTAAACATTTTACATTGCAGATTTAGACTGGGGCTACATGGTAACATTTGTCATGCAAGTGAGTTTCAGAGAAGTTGGACAAAAACATATGGGAATTGTCTGCAGCTTGCTGTCGTGCACCTTTCTTAGAGAATTGCAGAGAAGTCGCAAATTGTATTGTGGTCTATGGTGGCTAAGTCACGTGTGACTTGCAATAAAACATCCAATAGTGCTGAATTTTTGTGACTTGCTCAGTAACAATTATAAGACGCACTGATCTTCATGTCATAGCCCCAGCCTTACCAACAAAAGCAACATCAATGCGCCATGATCATGATGATTGTGATGAGGTCTCATGTCTGGCTTATTTCTCCTCTTACTTTGCTTGTTACAATCCATAGCCTCCATCCTCCTCTTATCAGCCATGGACCTACAGACCATATTAGAGTCATGTATCTTACAGACAATTCCTGGATCACTTTGCAGCTTGGCTTCCTCACTTCCTATCTTCTGAATCACAAACTCTTATTATGGGGGATTTTAATATCCCCATTGATGATCCTATCTTCCCATCAGCCTTTCACTTTCTTTCTATAACCTCCACTCTTGGCCTATCACAACTTACTTCCTCTGCCACGCATGAACAGGGCAATACACTTGATCTAGTCTTCTTCCGTCACTGCTCAGTGTCAAACTTTAGTAACTCATCCTTCCCACTTTCTGACCACAATTTTCTTTCATTTACTAGTAAGATCTCTCACTCTTCTCATGACAATCCTACTTTTCACACTTATAGAAACCTACACATCATTAACTGCCAGCTGTAACAGCGGCTGCTGTGCGCCGATGTTCCCCTGCTTACCGCCGTGGTCCCAGGCGCCATGTTCAGCAGTGATCTGCGGCTGGTGCATTCCATTCACCGCTGCAGTCCTGGGCTCCGTCTGTGTTCTGCGCACAGCATACATGTTTGTTTTCTGCAGCACTTCCTTAAGGGCCGGCGCGCGTCACTTCCTTATGCATTAGGTCATGTGACCTATCCTAGCCCTCCTGTGCATATATAAGTGGCTTAGCCCCCTTCCCAGATGCCTCAGTGTCAAGGTCCTTGTGTCCTGCTAAGGTCCCTGGTGTCCACTAGTGTTCCTGACTCGTATCTGTATTCCTCTACTCTGCTACCTGTTAGATTCCTATCTGCTTGCCTTGACTCTCCTGTTGCCGATCCCGATTGTCTGACCTGTACCTGTGCTGCCTGCCCTAAACTTTTGCCTGTCTGACTACGCCTCTGCCTCATCCTTCGGTCACGCACCTTTTGTACCTTTCTCAGGTACCTCCTGGTCCGTCTAGACCAGCTGCCTCGTGTGCCTATCCTCCTCAAGAGGTAGCAACCTGGTGTTCCCCTTAGGAAAGTCTATCCCCACCATCAACCATCAGGGGTACTGTGAAGATCCAGGGGTTCACTTAGACAATGCCCTTAGAGGAGTTAGGACATGTGGAACAGTGGGTTAACACCCTCTGGTTCGTGACACCAGCAACTTATTGACACCCTACAGTTAGCTCTTACCCCAATCTCTTCCCTCTCCTGTCCAGACCTGGCTGACAATCATTTCAACCATATCCTCAAAACCACCCTAGATAAAGTAGCTCCAGTATCAATCCGACCCTCCTTACACAGAACACGGCAACCCAGGCACACATCTGAAACACGTTTTCTCCAGTGATGCTCCAGATGTGCAGAACGCTTATGGAGAAAATTGTGAATATCAGCAGACTTCCTCCATTATAAATTTATGCTCAAAATGTACAATTCGGCCCTCAACATTGCCAAACAAAAGTATTTCACCGCTCTCATCTCCTCACTCTCAAATAACCCAAAACGACTCTTTGACACTTTTCATTCCCTTCTAATCCCTAAAGTTCCAGAACCTGTCACTGACCTCTGCGCTGATGGCATGGCTACTTACTTCAGAGACAAGATTGGCAGTATCAGGCAGGAAATAATCTCCCAGTCCCCAAATAATTTTAATCCTCCCTCCCATTCATTCACATGCTCTCTCTCCTCTTTTGTCACCATAACAGATGAAGAAGTCTCCAGGCTTCTCTCTTCTTCTTGACCCACAAACTGTAGCAGTGATCCTATTCCATCACACCACCTCCATTCCAGTCATTACTCACCTAGCTACAATTTTTTACCTCTTTCTCTCTTCTGGTATCTTTCCCTCCTCTTTCAAACACTCTGTTATAACCTCACTACTAAAAAAAAATCTCTTTATCTCCAATCTTCCACGTAGCTGTATACGTATTGCAGGGCACATTTCTTAGTGCAAAGTTAACTGTTACACGACACTGGAAGTCTAATCAGCCCCCCTTATTGACCGAAGTTATAAATACTATTAATACGACTTGTCGCTATGAGCACCGTCTCCCTCCTTCTATCCTAGATTCACATAAGCGGGACACTACGTGGGCCCCTTGGCGTAACTCTTCCTTTTACGCCCCTTGAGCTTGCCTTGACAACTTAAATCCCACCATGCACAATGCCGTCCTGTAATGTGAGTGTTACCTCCTTCTTTGACTCTATGCCGGAGCCTTTATCCCCTTACTGTGTACTACATTATTGCATTTAGTAATCACGTTCAACCTGGTGCCTGGTTGGCAGCATCTGAGCGGATGCCCAGGCGTCACGTATTGGCGTATATGTAACTGCGTATTAGCGTTTATGTAACTGCTTATTGCATGTACCTTTCTGTAACATGTTTTTATGTAATATGTTCCACCTTGGTGGTTGCACCCACCGTTTGCTTTAGAGTCTTTATAATGTTAAAAATCCAATAAAAATGATTGAAACTAAAAAAAACATCTCTTGACCCAACCTGTGCTGCTAACTACTGACCAGTTTCTAACCTCCCCTTTATCTCTACACTCCTTGAACGTCTTGTCTACACTAGCTTAATAAGCTATCTCTCTGCAAACTCTCTTCTTGACCACTTACAATCTGCCTTTTGTCCTCTTCACGCTACAGAAACTGTCCTAACTAAAGTGTCTAACAATCTCCTGACAGCAAAAAGAAATGGTGATTATTTTCTACTGATTCTTCTGGATCTCTCTGCAGCGTTTGATACCGTAGACCATAAACTCCTCCTTACTATGCTCAACTCAATTGGCCGTAAGGACACTGCTCTCTTCTGGTTCTCTTCCTATCTCTATGGCCGCTCCTTTAGTGTATAATTTGTTGGCTCTTCTTCTTCTCCTCGCCCTCTTGATGTTGGTGTTCCTCAAGGCTCAGTACTAGGTCCTCTACTCTTCTCCCTCTACACAGCCCCCATCGGACAGACTATCAGTAGATTTGGCTTTTGGTACCATCTCTATGCTGACGATACCCAACTATACACTTCATCCCCTGGCATCACCCCTGCTTTACTCCAATCACCAGTAATTGTCTGGCTGCTGTCTCTAACATCATGTCCTCTCTGTATCAATTAAACGGAACCTCTCAAAAACTGAACTTCTTGTCTTTCCCCCATTCACCAACCCATCTAAACTTGATATTTCAATTTTGGTCTGTAGCACTATTATAACTCCTGTGCAACATGCCCGCTGTCTTGGGGCCACGTTTGACTCAGATCTTTTCTTTGATCCCCATATTTAATCACTTGCACGATCTTGTCATCTGCATCTCAAGAATATCGCCAGAATCCGCCCTTTTCTTTCGGTGGTGACAGCAAAAACTCTTGTTGTTGCTTTGATTCATTCTCGTCTTGACTACTGCAACACATTTCTAATCGGTCTCCCTCTCACTAAACTCTCCCCCCTTCAGTCTGTCCTAAATGCTGCAGCAAGGCTCATCTATCTATCCGACCGCTACATTTATGCTACAAGCCTGTCCCAGTCACTTTACTGGTTGCCCATCCACCACAGAATACAATTCAAACGTCTCACCCTCACCCTTAAAGCTCTCCACAGTGCTGCACCTCCATACATCTCCTCCCTCATTTCCATCTACCACCCTACCCATGCTCTCCGTTCTGTTAGTGACCTAAGATTAACATCCTCCATAATGCGTACCTCTCACTCCCGTCTTCAACACTTTTCTCGAGCTGCATCTGCTCTCTGGAATACTCTGCCCCGGAATATCAGGTCAATTCACAACTTCTCCACCTTCAAAGGTGCCTTAAAAACACAGGTTATCAAGCTACCTAAAATTACTATTCCCAGAGTAAACCTCTCCCCCACCAATTCCTCTGGCCTGAGCTCGATCCTCTAACAGTCCAAAATCCGAAGCAGATCGGCCGGCAACCACTCCTTTCAGTTCAATAATGGCTTGAATTCTACTTATTATAATCAACTACGGTACCTTATGTGTCACTCACAGTTCCTCATAGATTGTAAGCTCTTGCGAGCAGGGCCCTGACTCCTAGTGTTTCAGTTGTATATTAGCCAGTTAATTTAGTTTTATACACAAACCCTATGAATTAGTAAATCATTGCAGAATATGGTGGCACTATATAAATAAATATTATTATTATTCGGGGTGAAGGGGCTGTAAACCATTTCTGTGTTGCTGGGGGTTTCACTGAATAAACATTTTGTATACTGTCCAGAGACAGATCACCTCAGAATGTGGTGGGGGAGTGTTCCCTCCCCTACCTACCAATGTATTGGGGGAGTGATGAGAAAACAAAGTTGGGTGTGGTAGTTGTTAGTTGCTATTTTGTACTGGAAGGGTCAGGATCCAAACTGAGACCAGATTCTGGGACCATGTGTGATGTGTTGAGGTCATCTCCTGTGATATTTTGTTGTATTGTGGGTCTGAGTTAAGGCCAGATTCTGGGACCATGTTTAAGGATTGCCTTATCAGGGAAATGTGTTGAGGCCATCCCCTGAGATATTTTGTTGGACTGGACTGGATTGTCTGGCTGCTGTATGAGGGAACCTCAAAACATTGCCCCGTGACAATGATCATAATTAGAGATGAGCGAACTTTAAAAAAAAGTTCGGCGTTCAGGTTGTGGTAATCGCCGCATCCCGTTATGGATTCCACTACCGCGGACTATCGCCGCATATGGAATCCATAAGGGGCGGCTTCCACCAACCCGAACTGTTGAACAGCCGAAGGACCTGGGGTGATGTCACCGTCATGTGATCAGTGCAGGGGGCGTGGCTCAGCACTGGATTTGATCCCGTTCTGACCTCCTGCACTGATTATGGAATCCATAACGGGATGCGGCGATTACCACAACCCGAACGCCGAACTTTTTTTTAAAGTTCGCTCATCTCTAATCATGATGTCCACAATGCACCCGGACAAGAATTCTGGACAAAGGTACTGATCAAGTTCTCCTACAAGATGCTGCTCCTCTTAAAAAACTTTTGAAATTACATAATTCATTTAGAACCTCAGAGATGGAAGAAAATATGCAGAATTCTACCATTGCCTCTTTCCATTCTGTAAATGATCCCTACAGTGGTTAACCCTTTGTCATCCTTAGTCATATGACAAGCTGGAAATGTATGTATTTATAACTCACTGATAAAATTAGAGATACATTATACCATACATAATGATGGCATTAACCAGTGACAAGGTAATCAGTCTCAATAAATATCCATTCATATCCATTTAACGGTAGTGGCCATGCCAAATGAATTCCAGCAGAAACAACTGCATGACCACTCATTACTGTGACCACCTATAAGGTTAGAGACCCAGTTTCCATTGTGCAGGAAGAGCAAATTACTGTCAGGGAAGGGGATCTTGGTTCCAAACAAAAGACAATTAAAACCATGAACAGCCAGACGGAGCCCAAAATTTGTCCAAATGACTGTCAGGACTCCGATCGAAGTAGAGCGTTTCTGCAAATTAAACTTCCCATTGATAATCTAAGCCATTGATATGGCCACATGAGATAGATATGCTGCAGATTTGCCACCAAGGAAGTACATACAGCAAATTTGCAGCATTTTACAGTACTAGCAAAGTGGATGGGATTTTAAGGAATCTCATCCACACTGTCGAAAGAAAGTCCAGAGCATAAGTTGACTTGCAGTAAGTATCTTAAATTCTGTGGTTTTACACCATGGATCTTACCCTTTACAATGCAATGCAATGCAAACTGACAATAAAATCTGCAGCAAATCCACAGTGAAAATCCTGACCCATTCCCCTGACAGAAGAACAAGAAGTGGAAAGTTAGCTGCATATGTGCATTGAATTCTAACAGCCCACCTTGGCTTTCAAAAATGCAGTCAGCGGACCCCATTCTTCTGAACCAGGTGCAGCTAATAGGCGGTACTGCAGTCAGGGGCCTCAATGGTATTCACTCCACTGCATATTTATGAGGCTGTGCTGGATATGGGTTGCGGAGGCCCTCTCCCAGGGCATAGACTTTTACTGAAGAAATTATTTTACAGGTCTTCATCAGGATTTAAACCTCAGACCTTCTGTATAAGCAGACAGAAGAGTTACCATTACACTACAGACCTGCCCTAGTAATAGGGCAGAATTTTCTGTGCTCAAATTTTTTTTCCACAGGAATAACACTAAATAATATATTACTGAAATGAAGGGAAAAAAATTATGCCGTTTACCAATCACCATAAATCATGTACTCAGTATAGTATATCGTATATCTTATTATGATTACAGAGATACCAGGCATTGATTTTTTATATTTTATACTAAGTATGTTACAAAAACTGGAATAGTTTTTGCAAAGTAAATTGTTTTAGTAAGAATAACTTTTTAGAAAATTGAAAATTTTACCATAAAAGAAGAAAGCTAGAAAGTAAAAATTATTTCTCAGGTCTTAGTGAGATTTGACCTCCAAACCGTCTGTACAGTAGACAGCCGCCTTACCTACTTCTTCTATGAAAAAACGATGATGTAGAAATAAAGGGGATCATTTACTAACTTATATACGTCAGTTTTCTGGCGTATATCTGTCACACATTGTGGAGCAAAACTTATGTGGGCTGCAACTTCTACCTTTCCCTGCTCAAGTCAGATCCAAAAAAGGAGGCATGGAGTGGGCAGCCAACCAAGCCCGTCTCATTTACCATTTTCTACGCCTGTTTTAGGAAGTGTCATTTCCTGTTTTGACCTCTGCTCCTTTCACAGGACCGCACAGCTTTATAATGATTTATAATGCTGTGTGTCTCTGCCCGACCATGACTGTACTGAATTATACTGAGAGCATTATGTCAGTACAATTCAGTAGATTAAAGATCAGCCAGAGAGAAACAGCTGGGACAGGTTGGGCAGTATACTAGGCTTGTCACTCCGCACAGCGTCACTCACTTTCATGTTTTCCAGCTGTAAAGCACAGCCCCTGCCATGAAAAATCCACGTCAATATCCATGTGTAACTTGTGGATTTTACTATGGATTCGATACAGAGTCGGTCACCGGTTTTGACCCCATTGAATCCACTTTAACCACTATATAGGCACACCTAAGTAAAAAGGTTTAACAACAACTGCATCATATGGAAATTTCTTTTGAAGTGTCCACTGATCATTTCTTCAGGGGGGAAGTATCCTACAATGATGGGGAAACCCCTTCTATCAAGGCTTCAGTGATGCCTTTTCAGGGGGGCAATAGATGACACAAGGCTGCCAATCGGAGGGGTTGTCCTTGATATTGCAGGACAATTGTCGGCTGAAGAAATGCCCGCACTTTAACAGTAATTTGCATATGGCTCGGTAGTTTTTAAAACTTCTTTTTCAAAAGCATGTTTATTATCTATGCTGCTATACATGATTATGTACTGAAATATCTCTCCAGCACCTGTTTAGCAGTTTAGGGGTCAAAACTGATTACAAGTTTCCTTTAACATGTTTTCCGTGCATTAATATAGTCTCATTTGCTACATTTATTTCCACGTAGTAAGAACAGTTCACTGTCTTGTAATTTACAATACATCACATACCGTATTTTATATAAGATGCACTTTTCCCCCCAAAAAAGTGTGTGTGTGGGGGGGGGGGGGGAGGCAGTACGTCTTATGGGGCTAATGCTGCCATTTACACTAATACATCGCCGACCGCGATGCTGCACAGAGCGGCCGGCGGTGTATCAGCAGGGAGGGAGGAGAAGCTGGGGGCCTGCATATGGCATATGGTGTAGGAATGGCAGTGGGGCCCAGTGCAGTCACTGTATTCTATTACACCGGGTCCCGCTCACTGTAGTATTAATAGGTAACATGTAGGCATGGGCGCTGTTTTAAGCTATAGTAATCCTCTGCAGCATAGAGAAATCCATGTAGCACGGTACTCACTTGAAACTCCTGTAAGTAGGCTGGGCGGGTGGCGGCAGCGTAACGTCATTCATCACGTCACGCGCCTACCCCGCCTGCTTCATTCATAACGTGGGAGGAGCAGGCGTGTTACGTAGTGAATGACGTTACGCTGCTGCTGCCGCCCGCTCTGCCTACAGGAGTTTCAAGTGAGTACCGTACTACATGGATTTCTCTATGCTGCAAAGGATTACTATAGTTTAAAACAGCACCCATGCCTACATGTTACCTATTAATACTACAGTGAGCAGGGCCCGGTGTAATAGAATACAGTGACTGCAACGGGCCCCGCTGCCATTCCTACACCAGATGTCGGCCCCCACCCCCTGTATTGGGGGTCATTCATTATTTTTTATTGGGGGGGATCTGTGTATGACACCGTTATGGGGGGGCATCCACAGATCCCCATAACAGTGCCATCCACAGATTCCCCCATAACAGTGCCATCCACAGATCCCCCATAACAGTGCCATCCACAGCTACCCCATAACAGTGCCATCCACAGATCCCCCATAACAGTGTCATCCACACATCCCCCATAACAGTGCCATCCACAGATCCCCCATAACAGTGTCATCCACACATCCCCCATAACAGTGCCATCCACAGATACCCCATAACAGTGCCATCCACAGATCCCCCATAACAGTGCCAGCCACAGATCCCCCATAATAGTGTCATCGACAGACCACCATTAGTTTAAAACCCATCAAAAGCACACCTGGTTCAAAATATTTTTTTTCTTATTTTCCTCCTTAAAAACCTAGGTGTATCTTATGGGCCGCTGCGTCTTATAGGGCGAAAAATACTGTATTTTTGTTACATTGTTGTAACACAGTAACACAGCTAACAACATCATAATCATTTCAAAAGGTGCTTCTTAACATGTGTATGTAAATGTATCATGTCTGTGTCACCTCTTTTTCTAACCTAAAGCTATATTTAAATATGTCTACAGTACATCCACACAAACGGGAAAAACGGCAGTGTGACGGCCATTTAAGTAACAGTTTTCACTACGCCAATTTTAGAACCAACTGAAGTCAATACGGCTACTCACATGGCAGTTTTTCTAACAGCCAGTGTATAGCAGCCATTAGAAACAGATGCAAAACATATATTTAAAAAATGGACAGACTGACAGAAAATGGAGACGCAAATGGTAAAAAAAATGCCCATGAGAAACTGACAGTTTGTCAAAAACTGCAGTTTTTTTCACTGTCGTGTGAGTCTATTTTCACCCTATATTTCTCATGTGTTGGTGACCTAAAGGACTGAGAAAGCAGCAATTATACTGTTAATATAACAGCACCAGAGACTCCGTCTTTGTCGATGGTCACCTCCCTTTGACACTATGAGTGGTACCAATATCATTAACAGTTAAAGTAAAAGGAGGCAATTGGAGGAATGGGGCAGGTTAAGGAGGAAATAAATTCTTTGTTATAATAAGAACGGCTGCTCCCATAATCAGCATTGAGCAGGTGCAAAGAAAGTGACATCTATCTGACCATTTTATATCTACTGAAGTCTATCTATCTAACTTCACTCCAGCTAAGCTCAGGAGGAGGTTTTTGGTCTGAGGCCCTGTCAATGTACGTCGCTAAGAGAGGTAGGGACCTGGTGCTTGTGCAGGCAACTGGGGACTGCTTCCAGTGTGGTACTCTAAGCCTACATGCACACGGCAGTGTTTTTTTGCGGCCTCCGTTCCGTTTTTTTTGCGGATCCGATGGTTTCCCATTCATTTCTATGGATCCGTTAAAAATGCGGATGCCTCTTCCGTTGCCTGTCCGCGTCCACTGTCTGCATTTCACGTCCGCAAAAAAAATATGGCATGTCCTATTCTTGTCCGCAAAAAACGGTTTGCGGACCCATAGAAGTCAATGGGTCCGCAAAAAATGCGGATGACCAACGGAAGCCATCCGCATGGTTATCCTCATCCGCTTTTTTTGCGGATGGTTGCCTGGAAACCAGGACACTTGTACAGGTACTTTAAGAAACTGGTTCGGATCTGCAAAAAAAAAACAGAAGACACACGGAAACACAACCTACAAAATTTGCGGACACACGGAAAGGATATGGATGTGAAAAAAAAAGGAAGACGGATCCGCAATTTGCGGACAGCAAAAAAACAACTGTCGTGTGCATGTAGCCTAAAACTGTAAGGGGGTCATTTATCAATCTGAAATACGCCTACATTAGGTAAATTTCAGGCGTGATTGCGGCACAACAGCTAGTTGGACAGCAATGTGCGACTTCTCCACGCTCACGCCAGATCTAAGAATGTGGGCGTGGTACAGGCGGGGGAAGAGGAAGAGCCGGCAGGTCCGTCTCATTTACCATATTCCACGCCTGTTTCAGGCATAAAAAAAGGTCTAAATGTAAGACAGATAGGAAGCTGTCTTACATTTAGAACTGGTGGACGATCCTCTTCTTAACTAAGGCGGATCTGCCACCAGCTTAGGGGTTTATTAAGACCGGCGTCTAAAACGCCAGTCTTAATAAAAGTCCCCATAAAACTGTAGTCTTGCTTAAGTCGGCTGGAGTGAGAGAGTCCTCTGTGACTGGCTTTGGTTCTGTGGTTCTGGACCACTTTCAATCAGTGTCTGTGCAGTGGGAAGAGAGAATCCCTGTTTCTCTTACTGGAAAAGAGACCCGAGACTGGATGGTGCCAAGATACAGTGGCGTGTTTCTTTGTTACCGTAAGGCTACTTTCACACTTGAGTTAGGTGCGGATCCGTCTGTTATTTGCACAGACGTATCCGCAACTATAATGCAAACGTTTGTATCCGTTTAGAACGGATCAGTTTGCATTAGCTTTAAAGAAAAATTTCAAAGTCAAAACGGATCCGTTTTGAATAACATTAGAAGTCAATTGTGGACGGATCTATTTTCAAATGTACTATATTGTGTCATTGAAAACGGATCCGTCCCCATTGAGTTACATTGTAAGTCAAAACGGATCCGTTCGGCTCCGCATCGTCAGACGGACACCAAAATGCTGCAAGCTGCGTTTTGGTGTCTACCTCCAGAACGGAATAGAGGCGGAACGGAGCCGACCTGATGCATTCTGAACGGATCCTTATCCATTCAGAATGCATTGGGGCTGAACTGATCAGTTTTGGACAGTTTGTGAGAGCCCTGAAACGGATCTCACAAACGGAATCCAAAACGCCACTGTGAAAGTACCCTAAGTTGCTCAGGTACGCTGTTCAAAACTGTAACCAAAAGCTATGTGCCTGTCAGAGTGCTGTACCCACTAAGCTGTGCCTACCAGAGAACTATACCCACTAAACTGGGTGCCTGCCAGAGAACTGTAACTACTATGCTGTGTGCCCACCAGAGAACTGTAACTAGTAAGATGTATGCCTGCCAGAGAACTGTAACTACTATGCTGTGTGCCCACCAGAGAACTGTAACTAGTAAGATGTATGCCTGCCAAAGAACTGTAACTACTATGCTGTGTGCCTACCAGAGAACTGTAACTAGTAAGATGTATGCCTGCCAAAGAACTGTAACTACTATGCTGTGTGCCCACCAGAGAACTGTAACTAGTAAGATGTATGCCTGCCAAAGAACTGTAACTACTATGCTGTGTGCCCACCAGAGAACTGTAACTAGTAAGATGTATGCCTGCCAGAGAACTGTAACTACTATGCTGTGTGCCCACCAGAAAACTGTAACTAGTAAGCTGAATGCCTGCCAGAGAACTGTAACTACTATGCTCTGTGCCTACCAGAGAACTGTAACTAGTAAGATGTATGCCTACCTGAGAACTGTAACTACTATGCGGTGTGATCAAGTAAGCCTACAGTCCATGAGTGTAACCCTGACGCATTACTACCCCTATTGAAATAAAGCTTCTTTACGTTACAGTGTACATCTCTTTGGGTGGGGTACCATGTCAGGGTCAAGATACACACATAGAACTGACCCTCATATCTATCATAATTTTAATACCCATCTATGAATCAATTTTCCGGTAGATCTATAATCTATCCAGTGGTGTAGATAACTGGTGGACTGATATGTTTCTTCAAAAGTGCTAAACAATTCCATTCAATCACTGAAAACAGTGCCCCTATTCATTTTTGAAGATTAAAAACTGGGGATCAGACCCAAATTGAATGGACCCTCTTCTTCTAAGTGACCATTAGTGAGGTTGTCCGACTTTTTTTAAAAGGTCACCAAAGCAGGGTTATTTTCAGGCCTGCTGCGGTGGTCCTGACCTCCAGTCTGTGTTTACAGGCTGCAGTGGTGAGATAGCCATATTTAACACACTGCAGCCAATCACTGGCCTTGGTTCTCGTACAACTCTGCGGCCAATCTCACCACTGCAGCCTATAAACACAGACCTGAGGTGAGGAGCAGAGTGGCAGCACTGGAAACAGCGGGGAATTAGGTGGTGGGTATTAGGCTGTTTTGTTACACATTTAGGGACTTTGGGGAGATTTTGAAAATGTCCGATAGCCCCTTTTGTGGCCACATGGGCTTTATGGCACATTACATAAGCCTTTCTATAGATACATTACATGGATTTCTACAGTATTTATACGTTGGGCTATCTATCTTATGATTCTCCTGTCGATATATTCGTCTATGTCAAACAGCCAGAGATGAAAAAAAAATCATCTCCCTGAAGAAAATCTAATATAGCATAGACTGTATGACGCGGTTTGTGTTTTATTTCATTTCCTGAGTGGCTGGATAATGATTTGCTGACAGCAAAAAGAAATGAGTGTAAGATGAGCATAGAACAATACACGAGGGGAAAGGTGAATGGAAAGAAGGGGGGAAAAGGGAAATTTGGAGTCAGAGACCAGAGCAAAGAGGAGGGGTTGGATGGACAGCAGGGAGATGAGGCAGATATGGGACAGAGATAAAGAGAGAGATGAGAGACAGCGTGTTATAAGCAGCAATGAGGAGAGAGAGCAGAGTACGCAAAACAGAATTGGGAGACATACGGCAGAGACAGATACACAAGGGAGAGAGCCTACAGAGACTGTAACCAAGGACACCCACAGAGCGCCTCTGTCACCATATGCCTCACTCACAAAACCCAGCTTTATCCTGGTGCCAAGAACATGCTAAAAAATAGCACAATACACTGAATAATGACCATGGAGGCACAAATAATGTACTAGATTTTATAACCTTGCTATATAATTATAAAAAAATATATATAATGGGTGATAACGAGCATGTCTGCTTTACCAAAGCATCGAGCTCCAGCAAATTTAAAGCAAAGCAACTATAGAACTCAATTTTCCCCCGATTTTGCTGAAGTTTGTGAACACCACCAAGAAGGGAGGGAATAATATGAATAGGTCCCCCCTTGCCCCCTCTTTTGCTGTGAAGATGGCACCAGCACACTTCAAGAGCTCAGAAATGAGTTCTGCTGACTGGAGCTGCGGCCTATACGTAAGCAAGCTTCTGACGTCAAGTGAGGAGGGTTATTGGGAATAGAGAGACATTAAATTTATCATGACGGTGAGCATCTATGAAATGCTTCGGGTCTTTTCACATCATGTGTCTGATTTACATTTAGGGTGTACAGACCGTGTCTCCATAGGGCTCTATATAGTGTCCTTTTGGCTTCTTTCTGGCTCGATACCACTAGAGATATCCTATGTATGGATTTGTCTAATCAAACAGAGTTCTACACCTGCGACAGGGTATCCCTGAAGCTGAGGACGCTCCCCTGAAAAGCAGCACAAGCGCAGAGGCTCTGCTTCCGGGGGTAGCACCTGTTCATGCGCAACTACCCGGAACTGTGGCAGTGCATGCACAGTTGCTGCTCCAGTAGTGGAAGTACAGCCTCGGTGCACGTGCCGCTAGTCAGAGGTGCGAGATCGTCAGGGCCACCTGAAATGTCCGGCCCTATTAATCAAGTGGCAGGGGGAGCGTCCTAAACTTTAGGGACACCCTGTCGCAGGTTGTATATGTAGCCTTTTCCTATAGTATGCATTCACGGCCACTGCTCCTGGATTACAGGGCGGTCGTGACCTCTGCATAAGAGCAGTGTATAATGTGATGGAAACTAAATAAATCCAGACAGCAAAGGAGGCAACATGGACAATCACAATACAGTAGTGCCTTGTATTCACTTTCTCTGCATAATAAATGCTATTTCCTGAAGTGAGACAACCCCTTTAATACTTGGCACAACCCCTACAAATGTATGTTTTATTAGCCTATTGGTGATGAATGTCACTTTACGGTATCTGTGATGGACATCCGTTAATGCCATGATATTTTCAATAGCTTTTTATGACCTATCTGTATGACAGAAGCCATTGTAGCCTATAGGTAAAAGATGTCACCTTCATATACATTAAGCGGAGATGTGATGTGAACAGGGCCCTAGAATTTCTTCACACTTAACACAGTATTTTTTTTATATTTTGTACCATAATGGGAATTCGATATCTCCGAAGAGGTCCCAAGAAGCAGCCCCTCTATGAACCTATTCGGAGCAATGTTCAGATTGCGCCACAGGTCTGTACTTGTTAAAGGGGTTGTCTAAGTTATGTAAAAAAAATATAAATATAGCACTGTAAATCTGATGCGCAGCAATATATAACTAAGCTAAGCAAGTTTTAGGCCAAAAAAAAAATCTATATTTCCTAATTTCCCTGGTTCTCTTCTGGCCCTTTGTTTACCTGCAATAACAACAATCTCTGCCCCTCCTTTTGCAGTGAATACAAGTGCTGCCCTGAGTGACATGTCTGCCTGCTTGGAGACTCAGCAGCATGTTGTATTTGTAGGACTACAAGTCCCAGCTGTACAATGACATTGCTGATACACACAGGATCTTCCCCCTACCTGTTCTTGTGCAATGATCTGCATGTCAGCTCCTGTGCCCAGCATTTGTCTCCTTACTGCCTGCAGCTACTCAGTAAAGCCTTCAGCCCTGAGTCTGTGCAGCTGAAGGGGTTAATGTTTTTCCTCAAGAATCCAGGGACAGAGCAGACAGCAGAGCAGGGGGGCGTGGCCAGCACAGTGACGTCTCTGTACAGACACGTATCTGCTCTCTCAGGTTTGTGCAGGAAACATTATCAGAGCAGGGAGAGAAGCTGACATCACAGGTCATGTGACCCTCTGAAATCTGAGAAAGCAGCAACTGGAGATAAAATAAGTGAATTTTAAAGTCCTTTCATTTGCCTAGTTAGAAACATACAAAGAACAAAAAATAACTCAGACAACCCCTTTAACACCTTCATACCTTGCAGGCTAACATCTTAATTTAGGAACATTAAATATTGTAAGTAGGGTATGGTTTGGGAGAACCGATATCTGCCTATGAAATGGTTAAACTGTGTGTGGTAAGCCTTGGGTGTGTCTCTGGGAACTGAAGGGTTAACCCAGACACAGGATAAGCAGGGTTGATAGTCTGTTTTGTCTATGTTAGCCATAGACAGATTGTAAAATACGTACTGGGACCTGCTTATACTGGAGTGCGTGAGGTTGGCAGTGGGACTCTCACTCCACCCGGGCTTCGGTCCTGGGCTTGCATAGCCCACAGCTGAGAGTCACACCGGACCTTTGGGTCTAATTTAAAGCTCAGTGAAGAGCTGAGCAGGGTGCTGCTGCCGTTTGCTCTCCGGTATGAGAATAGAACGGAATGCATTTTGGAGCACTCCGTTCTGGTCAGTTACATTGTGTCCCCATTGACAATGAATGGGGACAAAACGGAAGCGTTTTTTTTCCGGTATTGAGACCCTATGACGGATCTCAATACCGGAAAATATTAACACTAGTGTGAAAGTAGCCTAAGCCTATTTGTTGAGGCTATGCTTATGTTAAATTGATTTAAAGAGGACCTTTCATCAGGCTAAAAAATGTGTACTGAGTATGCTGACATGTAGAGCGGTGCCCAGGGATCTCTCTGCACTTAGTATTATCCCTGGGCGCCGTTCTGTTCGCCCGGTATAGGCTCTGGTATCTTCTGGGACTTGGTTATACTAGGCGGAGACTAGTACACTTGGTTATAGTAGGCGTATCCCAGGCTGTATCGCTGTCCAATCGCAGCGCTCAGCTCACAGCCTGGGAGAAAAAAAAACCTCCCAGGATATGAGCTGTGCGCTGCGATTGGCCAGCGCTACAGCCTGGGATACGCCTACTATAACCAAGTGTACTAGTCTCCGCCTAGTATAACCAAGTCCCAGAAGATACCAGAGCTTATACCGGGCGAACGGAGCGGCGCCCAGGGATATTGGTAAGTGCAGGGAGATCCCTGGGCGCCGCTCTACATGTCAGCATACTTAGTACACATTTTTTATGTGTGAAATAAAAACACTTAAATTGGACTCTACCAAGTGTCTACCAGAGCGACCCCCCACAATATACATATCCCTTCAATTAGGCTGCAAGATGTATTGAACATTAATGAGCAGGCCAACAGACCAGTTCCCCTTTGTACATTCAAGGTGCTGGAGGCATCTGTCAACAGCAGCTGTCCTATCTGTTGACAGTTTCCAGGTAGCAACAGTTTTTTTTTTTTTACATAATAAATTAATGAAATTAATGAGAAAAATGATATAACGGATATGCTCATTTTTATAGCCAATGGAGCATCCCTTTAATCATTTACATCCTGTTAGTCCTTTCATTGTCCACCTTGACACAACCAAATAGCTTGTGGAAACCCACATCCAAATACATGAACATATGTACAGTATGCGGTGATAAAACGCAGCTTGTGTCTGAGCAGTGTGAATTAAGAATGAAGACATGCTGTGCTTTATTGTATGGGCATCCTTATTGTGAATGCGCTCATAAGAAGGAGATGCACCCCCATGTGCTGCACATTAATATTTAACATCAGGACGGGGGGGTGGATGGAATATGCAATGCAATGAATTCTCTGCATCATATACCAGAACACTGGCTTCCGGGGAAGTGCACATACTGCATAGTGGATTGCTTCTCCCAGAAGACCGTGTGAGAAAAGGAGAGAGATGGGGAGGATAAAGGCAGGATGGGCCCGGCCTCTAGAATAGCATTAGAAAAGATGATAATGGTATCTGAACAGTTAGAGCTATTGATCCGAGCATCAGCGTCATGGAGAGTGGAAGGAGGGGCAGAGAGGATAGATGAGCTAGAAGGGGGGAGAGAAGCAAAATGGATCTGGAGGGTGGTCATATAAAGCTGGAAGATACAGACAATTAAAGGGATACCCAAACACGGCGATAAAATCCTTTTCAATTGGGTCACCCTTAATTTTGCATAATTGTGCAAAACTATATGGACGCAAAAAATGCAACATATGATACAATGTCATACTGACAGATGCAGCGGTCATTCCCTTTAGGCCTCGTTCACATTTCCGTTTTTTAACTGACATGTGCTGTCCGCATTTTCTGCGGACAGCACACGTACCTATTGATTTAAATGTGTCTGTTCACATTTCAGTATTTTTTTTACTGACTGTGGGTCAGTAAAATAAAAATCACGGGGACATGCACTACTTTGATCTGTGATGCGGACCAAGCACGCCCATTGAAGTCTGGGTCCGTGAGAATCACTGACATACATCAGTGTTGTGTCCGTTTTTCACTGAAGACTAATAGGAGATTCTTTGGAAATTAATTTTCAGCTGAGCAACGTCGGTGAATTAGAGATGACACACGGATGGTAACAACGAACACACGGACCAACCACGGATACTTCACGGATGAAACACGTACGCTTTTTTTGCGGAAGTGACACTGACACAGAAGTGTAAACGAGGCCTTAGGGTAGGTTTATACAACGTCTTCTGGACAAGGGTATCAGGGCGGATTTGCATGTCGAATCTGCACAAAAAAGCCTTCCATTGCATTCGATAGAAAGCCAAGGATTTTTCCACCGCAGTTTTCCAGACCAGGCCAAGAAGATACATGTCCATTCATGGTGTGGTTACTGCATGGACACTTTTGAAAGCCACACGGGGGCCTGCTCACGGTTTACCTCCTTACAATAGAGCTAAACCGAGAGCGGGACCGCACCATTCAAAGTGAAAACGCAACCGCAGAAACTGCAGCGGTGCACTTTGATGTAGTCAAAATCTGTTGTGTGAACCTACCCTTACACCGGTACCAGACTGGAATTAAACACAGATGTAGCTGAGCTGACTCTATGATATCCTATATCATTTACATCCACAGCATTATCTTAACTGAAGGGCTTATTATAACTCACAAATCATCAGCTCTGCTACATCTGTATGTAGCAGGAGGTCACTGGGCCAGTAAACAAAGCAGATCTTCCAGTAAAGGCCAGTCCAACACGATTTTTAATCAACTGGATCTAAGACATCAAAGAAATGGCAGGACATTTTGGAAGACGTGCCTACCTTTCAAAGGAGGTAAGGGTGTTAGCTCTTGTTGCTTGCTCTGGTAGCGGAACTGAGAAGAGCTGTGTGATCTTCGCTGACGGGAGCGAGGAAGAGTGCGACGAGAAAATCCATCTACCTTGTCTGCAGCCAAGACGGGGGAAAGGCCCGGGGAGGATGGACTGGTGGGGGTAATGGGAAGTTTGGTCTCCATTAGTATGTTCAAGGCAGCAGCAGTAGGGAGATGTCACTGGTGGTTAGCTTGGCAGAAGATGATGGCCACGCGCTGGGGAATTATTAGCAATCTAGGCCCAGGTGGGTCCTAGTGGAAGCAGGATCACCCATGGACAGCAGATGGAGAAGCTGAAAGGAGACGAGAAGATTAATATTAAGAACTGGAATGTATGTCCAAGTAAAGCAATAAAACATCATTAAAATTTCATATCTAGTGAAGATTATGGAGATGTATACAAATTTTGACAAACTCAGCAGTAATGTGTGGCATTTCATGTGTCCTTTCAAATGTCCAGCTCCAAAATTTCTAAAGATAACGCTGTCAAATGCCCGTCACTTGCTATGGCACAGACAAAAATGACTCTCCTTATGGGTTAAAGTATTTTAGCAGTTTGTCTTAGGCTACGTGCACAGGGGTGCGGGCTGTCTTCCGCACTAATTTTCATGCGTTTCTGGACCACAAACCACGTGTTACTTGCAGTTGCAACTGCTGTAGTTTTGAGGCAGATCTAACCCTTCGAAAAGGGTGAAATCCATACAAAGAATTGACATGCTATAGATTTCAAAATCCGCATGGCAGCTCAATTTCCGCATGGAAGGAAAAAAGAAAAGTGTACATGACATTTGTCTAATCTCACACACTCTGTATTACACTGGGGTTTTTCCGCACAGAAAAACCTGCACATGTGCAGATAGCCCTATGTATGATGGGTAACTTCTCTTGGACCAGTTCCAGGTGTCACTGGTTTGCACACCTTGTAATGGTCCTATCCTGCCATACCCTGCAGTCAATGCCAACATTATGAAGACACAGCCTGTATTAGCACATCACGTTGCATACATTATTCATGAGACATTTATTCTTAGCATTTTCCTTCTATGTACCAGAAATTCAGATGCTTTGTCTCTTACGAGACCTTATGTCGTAATGCATCATAAACCTCAAGTGACAAAATACATAAAAAAAGGGATTCAGAATCCAGAATTTCAGTTCAAGACAAAGGAAATTCAATTTGAGACGGTTAATGTTAACGAGGTCGTCTATGATATCTGCATTAGCTTTAAAAAAAATTTTTTTACTAGATTTCTACACATGAAGAACAGAAATACTTTGTAATATAATCTCCCAACATAAGGGCTATGACTTACAGTTGCAGCTTTTCCTATCGGCTCTTGCTTTAATAATGCCCCTTCCCGTGTAGATCTTTGTGTGGAATCTGCATCCAAAGTCTAAGCTAATCAATGAAGATCAGGCCTCAAGCGGGATGAAATTCAAATTTACAGCTGAACAAGATCCAGATAGCTCGGCCCAAGTGACCCAAAGAAGAAACCCGTAGTTCACGCCTCTCCTCTGGATTTGTAGAAGTAGGTCCTTCAAGAGGTTCTAGAAGGAGCACAGATGATCCCTGCACAAGACAGCACCATGCAGTCTCTACCACGATTTCTCCCGATATACGGTTGGAAAGCCAATTCTCCGGTCTACAGAGTTAATAATATATCCTCAGGCAATGCTCAGCTTCCAATGTTCCGGAGACTAAAATCCTCTCTAGGACCCAGAGCAATCTATGGGCCGTGCAGGATCCGGAAGAATAATATATTCAGAAAATTGATATTGGCAGCCGGTATGGTGTGCTGAACCAGTGCATTCCTAATTTTTTTACAGGACTTCAGGCCTGGAAAATTCTGCATTAACCCTTCGACCTCCAGAACATCGATATGAATGAAAATCCTGCTGCAAAAGAAGCAACGTTAGGTAAAATCACCTTTTGCCTTCGAGCATCCCGGTGGGATCAGGTGGAGGAGCATAGAATAATTCTAGCATTGCATTAAATAGAGCCTCAGACCCGCTTGTGGGACCCGTAATTATTCTAGATTCTGCAGGATGGTAATTATAGAAGGAGCCGGCACAGCTGAGGCCGTCTGCAGTGAATAGGATCCTAGTTTGAGGTTTTCCTCCTTTATAGCATTTTGCATAGGCCCCTGTGACCCTCCTTACTGTCAACCTGTCCTTGATCCATAGAAGCCGTCTTCATGTGATCTGATAGCCCTGCAGTTTCCCTGTCTCTCCGGTTAGTAGGCAGATGCAATGATTGGATGGGATGGGGAGGATATCCCAGGTTTTTCTCCTTCAATATCAGCAGCCTTGGTTCATCTCTAGCTGCAGGATCAGTACAATGACAAAACCCAAACCTATTCCTCCCCCCCTGCACTTCTCCCAAATATCATGTGACCGTGAAGGAGCAGGCGATTGGCCTCTTAATAATAGGGTCTGCGTCACTGCTGGGGGGTGATGTCACTTCTCTATAAAACCATTGGTTGCAGTCATGCTGGATTTAAAGAGACAGCTGCCTGTGCAGTAGTGCTGTGCTGCTCGGTGTATAGAAGAGATGTGTGCACACAGTGGGAATATACCGCAGCTACACACGTCAGTACACCCAAGGCACCACAGCAGGACGCGTTTGCAGCAAGCATCTTCTTGATCTTTTTTCATTTGCATCTACTTTGGACAAAAATGCATCTCATATTATAATACATACAGGTCTAAATATTTTTTTTTCCCATCCACATACAGCATTTAGGTGGTTTTGGGGGCATATTGCTGCTTATTTATATATATTTAAATTTTTATTTTTATTTTTTACTTTTTTTTTTTTTGTAAATCCTAGAATTTGCTGCAGTTTTGTGGAAATGTTCCCATCTGACTTCAATTGAAATAATCTCCATTCACACCATGCAGCTAACGACTGCATCTACTTGGATGAAATGCATCTGCTATTATAATATATAGGCCCCTTGCACACGACAGTATTTTGCGGACCGTATACTGGCAGTTTACTGAACCATTCACTTCAATGGGTCTGCAAAAAATACTGAAGTGTCTCCGTATGTCTTCCGTATCCGTTCCATTTTTGCTGAACAATCTATTGGAAATTTTAAGACCAGCCCAATTTTCATTATGGAATTAATGCATACTGTATATGCCAAACGGAAAAACGGAACGGAACAACGGAACTGAAATGGAAACAAAACGGAAGCAAAAAACGGAAAAACGGATCCGTTATAAACGGACAGCAAAACACTGAAAAAAAAATACGTTTGTGTGCAAGAGGCCATACAAGTAGAAATAATGCCTCATGCACACGTCAGGGTCAGTTTTGGATCAGTGGTAACACGGACCATGTTCAATCTGTGTTTCCTCCCGTGACAGATCCAGATCCGTGTTGGGTCCGTGGGTCCGATTTTTGCTGTCCATGTGCCATCCGTGTTTCACTGACACTGAGCAGCTGGAAAATTATTTGCAAAGCATCTCTTCTTAATGATCCGTGAAACACAGATGCAACATGGATGGCATCCGTGTTGCATCTGTGGTTTTCACGGACTTCTTGACTATGATGTGCGTTAGGGATCGGGGAACACGGACCAAGATAGAACATGCATCCGTGCTGAAAACACAGACCCACGGACCGTGCTAAAACACTGATGTGTGATTACACACATTCAAATGAATGGGGACGTGTGCTGTCCGCGGAGGACACGTACAGAACACGTCCGGGAAACACTGAATGAATGGGGACGTGTGCTGTGCGCGGAGAACACGTACAGCACACGTACGTGAAACACTGACGTGTGAATGAGGCATAAGATATATTTTTTCCATCCATATGCAGCATTTCGGTGATTTTTTTTTTTTTTTTAGCATATTGGGGGTCATTTATATGCCGCTCTTTGTTTCCCCCTTGTGCTACTGGAGGATGCACCTAATTTATTATGAGGGTGCGCCTCTTCATAAATTGGGCGTGCCAGACTGTGCCCCATGCATTAAAGCTACTCCAGTCTTTGACGGGAGTAGTTTTTCGTCAACATTTAAGCCTCATGCACAAGATCGTATGTTTTTTGCGGTCAGCAAAAAATACGGATGACGTCCGTGTGCATTCTGTATTTTTTCGGAACAGAACAGCTGGTCCCTAATAGAACAGTACTATCCTTGTCTGTAATGCGGACAATAATAGGACATGGTCTGTTTTTTTGAGGAACGGAAATACGGACATACGGAAACGGAATGCACACGGAGTAACTTCTGTTTTTTTTGTGGACCCATTGAAATGAATAGTTCCGTATACGGTCCGCAAAAAAAAGGAATGGACACGGAAAGAAAATACATTCGTGTGCATGAGGCCTTACTCTTTTTCCAGGAGTAAGGGCTCATGCACACTACCGTATGTATTTTGGGATCCACAAAACACGGATCCGCAAAAAATACAGATAATGTCTGTGTGACATCCGTATTGCATCCGTTTTTGTTTTGTTTTGCAGATCCATTGTAACAATGCCTATCCTTGTTTGCAAAAAGGACACGAATAAGACATGTTCTATCTTTTTTTGCTGAACGACGATGCGGACATACGGAAACAGAATACAAATGGAGTTCATTCCGGTTTTTTTCACGCCCATTGAAATGAATGGTTACGCATCTGGGCGGCAAAAAAAACCCAGAACGGACACAGAAAAAAAAACTTTAATGTGAATGAGCCCTAAATGTTGGTAAATCTGTCGGGGCTGATGTCCCAGCCAGTGTCGAAGGCGGTAAAAATTCCCATGCAACAAAATATTGTTTTGCGTTTTTTGTGCATTTAAAAAGTCACAAAAAGGCCCTTGTGACTTGTTATGCACCAAAAATAGGCATTGCTTCGATCATAAAGTACCTTAATTTCTTTATGTAATTTAATTAATTTATTTATTTTGTAAATTCTTTATTTAATGCTTTTTCAATTAATTAACACATAACCAAACAAGACCAGAGACATTCCGGAGAATAATCACAATGGATAGGATTAAAATTATCTGCAATAAATATGAGTTTATGAGCTAATGTCTTCAAATACATGAAAGGGGTTAATAAAATCTCAAACCCAGGATTTGTTGCAATTTATATAAATTCCATTTGCACATAACAATTATCATCATAGTCACGCCACTGGTGCTGGATTGCTGGGTGGTCAGACCATGGAAACGAGCAGTGTATAATGTGATGGAAAAATAAATCCAGCCAGCAAAGGAAGCAATATGGACAATCACAATACATTACATTAGTAAATGCCTTGTGTCTCTACGTGATAAATGTCATTTGCTGAAGTGACACAACCCGTTTAAGGTTGGCTTAGTTTGAGACTAAAGATGAGCGAACTTTAAAAAAAGTCCGGTGTTCGGCGTTCGGGTTGTGGTAAGTTGCGCATCCCGGTAAGGATTCCACTATAGCGGCATATGGAATCCATAAGGGGCGGCTGCCACCAACCCGAACTGTTGAACAGCCGAAGGACCTGGGGTGACGTCACCGTCATGTGATCAGTGCAGGGGGCGTGGCTCAGCACGGGATCAAATCCAGTGCTGAGCCACGCCCTGCACTGATCACATGACAGTGACGTCACCCCAGGTCCTCCGGCTGTTCAACAGTTTGAGTTGATGGCAGCAGCGCCTATGGATTCCATATGCCGCTATAGTGGAATCCATAACGGGATGCGCGACTTACCACAACCCGAACGCCGAACACCGGACTTTTTTTTAAAGTTCGCTCATCTCTATTTGAGACACAAATTATCAACAGAATTGTGGTGCGGTTTTGGCACTGAAAATCGCACGTTAGACCACGCCCCTTTCTCACAAAGCCACACCCACTTGTTCTGATAGGTATATATAATTTCTCAAAACATAGATATGCTAATATGTGCCACCTTTTGGCATAATTTACAACAGAATCTACTGTACGTGCACTGACATAAAAAAATGTGGGCCACTGCATATTGAAAAAAAAAGGAGAGGGCCAAAAGGAGAAAAAACATTGTTAGGCTATTTTCACACTAGCGGCGGGTGAACAGCCTGTCGGATCCATCCTGCCGCTAGTTCACGTGTGCCCCTGGACAGCCTCTCTGTCCCCAATGACTATAATGGGGGCGGGGGCGGAGTTACGGCAGCAGCACGGCAGCAGCACGGCAGCGCACCGCGAGAGGCAGCTGGACTAAAAGTACGACATGCAGGCCTCTCGCTGTGCTGCCGCCAGAACTCCGCCCCTATTATAGTCAATGGAGAAGGAGCGGCAGCCCGGAGGCACATGTGAACTTGCGGCAGGACGGATCCGACAGGCTGTTCACACACCGGAACAGCCTGATAGACTCCTCTGCCGCTAATGTGAAAGTACCCTAACTGCAAGAAAAAAAATCAGCAACAAGCACCAGTGAAAGAGCTGCATGAAGCATGTCATCATGATACATTCCCCCCAATTTTTGCGCATTGCACACGGACCCATTTATTTCCATGGGCCTGAAAAAAAAAATAAACAACACGACAGCATATGGATGTCATGGATGTGTCCGTTCAGCAAATTATAGAACGTGTCCTATTCTCTTCTGTATTGTGAACAAAAATGGTCAATTCTAGTGATCGGGGGAAAAAAAATGTGGATAATGATATCGAGGACGGGATTAATAGCACCATATCTATTTTTGCAGATGACACTAAGCTACGTAGTACTGTACAGTCTATGGAAGATCTCCATAAACTACAAGCTGATTTGAACACTGAGTGATTGGGCATCAACTTGGCAAATGAGGTTCAATGTGGATAAATGTAAAGTTATGCATCTTGATAGTAATAATGTCCTAGGGGATGTAACACTGGGGGAGTCACTTGTAGAGAAGGATTTGGGTGTCCTTGTAGATGGTAAATGAAATAACAGCATAAATGTCAATCAGCTGCTTCTAAGGCCACCAGGATATTGTCATGGACTCGCGGCGCAGGGATGTAATATTGCCCCTTTACAAAGTGTTGGTGCGGCCTCATCTGGAATATGTTGTTCAGTTCTGGGCACCAGTCCATAGAAAGGATACTCTGCAGTAGGAAAAAGTACAGACGAGAGCGACTAAACTGATAAGGGGCATGGAGGGTCTCAGTTATGAAAAAAGATTAAAAGAATTGAATTTATTTAGTCTTGAGAAGAGACGTCTTTAAGGGGAACATGATTAACCAATGCAAATATATAAACGGGCCATGTCAAATGCCCTCAAAAGACAAGGGGACACTGCCTCTGACTGAAGACTCCAGAAGCGTCAAAGCTTCCTTAGGCCTTGCACACTAACGTTTTTTTTGCGAGTGTACGGGACGTTTTTTGGTGTTCTGTATACGGTCCATAAACAGAACCATTCATTTCAATGGGTCCGCCAAAAAAACTGAATGTACTCTGTGTGCATTCCGTTTCCATATTTCTGTTTTTTTCCGCTAAAAGATAGAACTTGTCCTATTCTTGTCCGCATCACACACAAGGATAGTACTGTTCTATTAGGGGCTAGATGTTCCGTAAAAAACGGAATGCACAAGGATGTCATCCATTTTTTTTGCTGATCCGTTTTTTGCGGACCGCAAAACCATACATTCGTGTGCAATAAGCCTTACTGTGAATCTGTGGATTAGACTTACTTAGGACGTGGTCACTGCAGGAACAGTGGACAGTTTTAAAAAGAGTTTAGATGAATTCTTAAAAGTAAATGACATCAAGGGCTCATGCACACGACCGTTGTTGTTTTGCAGTCCGTTTTTCACGGATCCGCTGTTCCGCATCTGAGGGTTTTTTTTCTCTGATTTAAAACCTCTTCCGTTCCGTTATTCCACAAAACATATCCGTATGGTTTCCGTATGTGATCCGTCTTTTGCGGATCGGAAACAGAAACAGTAACTTATTAATCACCAAACACATGAGCAATATGGCCTTGGCATAGCATTTCTATAGTATGGATCCACAAAATACGGATGAAATACGGATGACATACGGAAGTGTTCTGGATTTTTTGCGAACCCATTAACTTGAATGGGGCCTCGGACCGTGATTTGCGGACAATAATAGGACATGCACTACTTTTTTGCGGAACGGCCATGCGGACAAACAGCATGTACATGGAGTAACTTCCGTATTTTCTACAGCCCCATTGAAGTAAGAGGTTCACCCGTACCCATGTACCCTTAGGCCCCTTTCACATGGGCATTGCGGAAAGGGGCCGGATAGGATGCGGGTGCGTTGCGGGAAAATGTGTGATTTTTCTGCACAAGTGCAAAGCGTTTTAATGCGTTTTGCACGCGCGTAGGAAAAATCGGCATGTTTGGGTTGAGTATTCTGTAGATTTTATTATTTTCCCTTATAACATGGTTATGCACTGACATGTGAATGAGGCTTTAGGGTGCTGCATTTTTAAAGAAAAAAGAGGCAAGGATCCCAAAATTACACCCAAAGTGTGTATAACATCTACAGTTGTGTTCAAAATTATTCAACCCCCACTGAAATTGAGTGTTTTGGGCAGTTTGACATTGATTTCAATCATTTCCGTCATCTTGTTTACAATTAAATCAAAGAGGCACTTGTAAGTCAGACAAATATAACATAACATTTATAATGAAATAACCACAAATGTCTTTTCTGTGCTCACATCATTATCAGTTTTATTCAACCCCCAAGTGACATTCAATCTTAGTACTTAGTACAACATCCTTTTCCAGTTATAACAGCTTTTAAACGTGAAGCATAGCTTGACACAAGTGTCTTGCAGCGATCTACGGGTATCTTCGCCCATTCTTCATGGGCAGAAGCCTCCAGTTCAGTCACATTCTTAGGCTTGCGCGCTGCAACTGCTTTCTTTAAGTCCCACCAGAGGTTCTCAATCGGATTTAAGTCTGGTGACTGCGATGGCCACTTCAAAATGTTCCAGCCTTTAATCTGCAACCATGCTCTAGTGGACTTGGAGGTATGCTTGGGATCATTGTCCTGTTGAAAGGTCCAACGTCTCCCAAGCCTCAGGTTTGTGACGGACTGCATCACATTTTCATCCAATATCTCCTGGTACTGAAGAGAATTCATGGTACCTTGCACACGCTGAAGCTTCCCTGTACCTGTAGAAGCAAAACAGCCCCAAAGCATGATTTACCCCCGCCATGCTTCACAGTAGGCAAGGTGTTCTTTTCTTCATAGGCCTTGTTCTTCCTCCTCCAAACATAGCGTTGATCCATGGGCCCAAACAGTTCTAATTTTGTTTCATCAGTCCACAGAACACTATCCCAAAACTTTTGTGGTTTGTGCACATGACTTTTGGCATACTGCAGTCGACTCTTCTTATTCTTTGGAGACAGCAAGGGGTGCGCCTGGGAGTTCTGGCATGGAGGCCTTCATTACGCAGTGTGCGCCTTATTGTCTGAGCTGAAACTTCAGTACCCGCATCTGACAAATCTTTTTCAGTTCCTCAGCAGTCACACGGGACTTTTCTCCACTTTGCGCTTCAGGTAGCGCACAGCAGTCGAAGTCAGCATCTTCTTTCTGCCACGACCAGGTAGCGTTTCAACAGTGCCCTTTGCCTTGAATTTGCGAATGATGCTTCCTATGGTGTCTCTTGGTATGTTTAACATCTTTGCAATCTTCTTATAGCCATTGCCCTTCCTGTGAAGAGAAATCACCTCTTCTCTTGTCTTCCTGGACCATTCTCTTGACTTCACCATGTCTGTAAACACACCAGTAAATGTCTAGAAGGAGCTGAGTATCACAGTAATTTTACATCTGCCTAATTTGGGCTTATTATGCTTGATTGCTGCTCCTTGACATCCACAGGTGTTTTCAATACCTGATCGAAAACACTTGAATGAACCTCTGTTCTTAAGAGTGGTCGTCTTTAAGGGGTTGAATAATTGTGTCAATGAAGAAATCACAAAAAAAACATTTAATACTGTATTACAAAAACAATTGATGTCATTTTAGTTGCATTTGGTTCTTTAAAAAGTCCTTGTAAGATTTCATTCTGAACACAATTCCAAATGTACACTAAATTCCCTAAAACCCTTTACAGCATTGGGGGTTGGATAATTTTGAACACATCTGTAGTTGCAGCATGTTTTGAAAAACAGGGTGGGAAAAATGGTACAAAAACTTGCAGCATTTAAAAAAAACTGCTATGTGTGAAACCAGTATGTAAACATGGGACAGACAGGTTCCACAGTGGCATTGTGGGACAATAAAAACAGACAAAATTTTACAAAATCTCATCAACATGATGCACAAGATTCAAAACCTGCCAAATGTCAATTGATTTTTCTAGATTTTCACCCTGGATTTCCCTCTTGTGAGTGAAATCTGCAACAAAATTGCGCATATAGAACATACAAATTTCAGCACAAATGCTGTGATGATTGCGCAACGGTTAATTTCTGTTGCAAATTATGTTCCATTGGAACTTTAGGCCACTTTTACACAGTCAGTATTTTGCATTAGTATGTGTAAGCAAAAACCTGGAGTAGAACCTACAGAGAAAAAAGTATACTAGGCATATTTGAGCCTCTTCTGTATTTCGGACCCACTCCTTGTTTTGGCTGACCAATGCTGATCAAAAACAAGAACACCATACCGAAATGTAAAATATAACGATACAGTCAGAAGGTAACCCTGCCCAATCACCATAAAGGGCTGTCCTGGGAGGGTTCCATATACAGGACACAACAACGACTTCAGATAAAGTGCAACGTATCAATTTTACAGCACAGAATCATATGCATTATTGCGTCCATAACAATTACCATAAACCGCAGCATCTGATTACAGTCCAAAATAATCCATCAGTACTTATGCATTCATGAAACTACTGTGCAACTTTAGATTGACTTTTCTGATGAGCTGACTACTGGCTTGTTCCTGCTTACATCCACTCTCCTGGTAACTGACCTTGGCCTGCCTCTGAATTAAACTCTTGTGGACTGCATTGTCCGCGTCTATCTCTCCTAGTTTTGACCCTGCATGCTGACTTCTCTTTGTACTTCCCTGGTTATTCTGGAAAGTCTGCAATTAGTGTGCCTGAACCAGTTTTCTCTTATCAGCTCCGCAGAGGTAACCTGGATCCCTGGGAGCACAGTCCATTTGGCCTCGTGGAGGGCGGCTTCGTAGCCTTAGCTTTCTAACACTCAGAGTAGTTATGGAGAGCTGGTAGCAGTTTAGAGGTTCAATGGCTGTGGTCCCGGCGGTGACCTTAGTACTTCTTTACAGATATCACTTCTTTACAAACTGATAACACATGACCTAATCAGCGCAACTAACGGTAAGATAACAATATTGCAGAGTATCTCATAAGTCAAAAGTGCAAAACAAAACATATCCTACACATGTAGTACATAAGACACAAAAACAACTGAAATAAAGAATACTAACCACTGGTAGTTCCACCAAATGCATACTTTGCCTATAACTTGCTCCAGATCCACTAGATCTGTGATGGCTAACCTCCGGCACTCCAGCTGTAGTAAAACTATGACTCCCAAGACATACAATTGGCTTGGCTGTTCTCAGAACTCCACAGAAATGAATGGAGAATGCTGGGAGTCGTAGTTTAACCACACCTGGACTGACGGAGGTTTGCCATCACTGCCCTAGAGTTTCACACAAGCTTTCAAACATGTATAAAGTGTACATCGGGTTGCTTCCACTGTTCCACACATAGTTTTGTGTTGTGCATTTTTGGTAAAAAACTAAGCCTAAAAAAAAGTTGTGTGCCGGTATTTTTTAGGCATTTTTAAGTCTTTTTGCAAGTATAATGTTTCCTTACCTGCCGTGTTTTTTAGTGGATTTTTTTCTGTATGCCTTGTATTTTTTATTGGAAAGCATGTACCTCTCTCTACTGTTACTTCTACTGTACCTGTAGACCAGTATATTGAAAATACACTGGTACTTGTATTATTTCAGGCATAGCAGAAAAAAATTGAGGTCTATAGGACAAAAGGGCAGACAATACGGAAAAAATTACCATTGTCCCAAAAAAGCACATTTAGGCCTAATTCACACGTCCGTTTTTTTTTTTCCAATTATGCGGAAATAATGCGGAAGATATGCGGACCCATTCATTTCAATGGGTCCGCAAAAGATCTGCATCCGCAAATCCTTTCATTTCCGCAATGCGGAACCGTAAATAAAGTAGAGCATGTCCTACTTTTGTCCGCAAATTGCGGACCGTAGCCCCATTGAAGTGAATGGATCCGCATAAATCCGGATGATATGTGGAAAGGTTACAAAAGTCATCCGCATGTCATCCGTATTTGCGGATCCGTAATTACAGATCCACAGGAAATGAAAAGTTACCTTGGAAACATCTTTTTTTTCTTGTTTTTCCAGATTTTTGCGGAAATACAGAAATACGGAAACACGGAAGGTATACGGAGACACTAAAAAACAAAAACGGAAGAATTTTGCGGAAACACAGATCCGCAAAAAAAACAGACCGTGATTCTGGAAAGAAAAATTACTGACATGTGAATAAGGCCTAAAGGTGAAAAACAGCACTACAAAAAAAAGGAAAAAAGGTGTCACTGCGTTTTAATAAAACTTTAAATATGTCATAGAGACATATCATAGGTTTTGATCTGTGGGGGTCGGAGCACAGAGACCCCCACTGGTCACTAGGAGGAGAAGGAAGTGCTCACATAGCACACTCTCTCTCCTCGCTGCAGGGGATGGAATCAAGGGGGACAGATAGACTTTCACTTGAGTCTGTGTCAATATTAGGCCTCATGCACACGACCGTATGAGTTTTTCGGTCCGCAAATTGCGGATCCGCAAAAAAAACGGATGATGTTCCGTATGGCATCCGTTTTTTTGCGGATCCGTTATTTTTGCAGATCCATTGTAATAATGCCTATCCTTGTCCGCAAACTAGAAAAAATAGGACATGCTCTATTTTTTTGTGGAACGGAAAAACAGACACCCGGAAACGGAATGCACACGGAGTACCATCCGTTTTTTTTTGCGGACCCATTGAAATGAATGGTTCCGTATATGGTCCGCAAAAAAAAACGAACGGACACGGAAAGAAAATACGTTCGTGTGCATGAGGCCTTAGAGAATCTGGGCCACTGATTTCTGTTCGCTCCATCCATTTAGGGGAATGAGGCACTGCCAAAAATGTCTGCAACAAATCTGCAGCATGTGAGTGTAGCCTGACCAGTTTTCAGCTCATTTACCCAATATATAAACACAGAATAGCTTAAAATTTATTAAAATGTATGTGCAATGTACTTGAATTACTGTATACATAGATCTACAATTTATACCAGCAATTCACTTACTCAGCATGCAAACAGATGGCAAATTCAGGCAATGGCTGGCAAGAGAAAAGGAGAAACAGTTACCCCTCAGGCCACCCTTGTTCCTGTAGAGGAGGGCTGGCACTGAAGGGTTGTTGGTAACTCAGTTATGAAGATAATTCACACTGTCATTGGGGTGAGTACAAACTACAATACTGCCAACACTTGAAAGGCTTTGAATAGAAAAAATACAATAATCATTGGTAGGAGATAATCTCCACAGTAAAAGCAACACAATCCGGTACTGAGGAGGACACATGCAGTGGTCGCAAGTCAGTGTCGAAAAAACATTTTCTTTTTGCCATCTTTTTGGTCAGGTCAAAAAAAACTACAAAACTACACTATTAGAAACACATATATTGACCAATGTAGATAATAGCACTAAAAGCCAAAAAAGGCTAATTACCCAAACTTGACCCTGATATAAAGTGTATATAAAATGTAACTTTTATTAGTGCTGATTTAAAAGAACTTTTGTGAGCCAACAAAAAAGTTAAAATTAGCTGCATCCAGTGTGTATGCTATTTGAAATCATGCACTATACAGATGGTAGCCTGCAGGGGACGTGCACCATCCCCCTAATGCTACACAAGCGACCATGTCTGTGAAATGCTAAAGTGAAACTGTGCAGAGATCACCAGTTACTTCACTGGCAATTAGACCCCCTAAGGATAAGGGGCTTCATCAGGGGCACGGGCAGCAACCAGCCCCTGATAAAGCCATTTTGTTGGTGAAACATGTTGGGGGGTAGTTAGAAGTTTTTAGGTGTCTGCATCCAGTATAGCGTAGATAAAAGCCTCAGTGGAAATGCAACCAGTGTATGGTGTTGCATTATCCTTAAGGGATGGCTCACAAAAGTTCTTTTAAATCAGCACTAATAAAAGTTACATTTTATATACACTTTATATCATGGTCAAGTTTGGGTAATTAGCCTTTTTTGGCTTTTAGTGCTATTAGTATACATTTGCCCATACCCTGATAGGGTACATTAGGGAATTTTGGTACCAAGGTAGATAGGGGATCTGAATCTGGAAAGCACCATGGAAGTAAAGACCAGAAGCTTTATAGCTAGGGGTTATGGTACGAATTAGGTGCAGAACAGGAGTCATAAATGAGTAAGAAACCAGAGACATATCCAGACACAAGGGTGCATAAGATCCAGGAACAAGCAAGAAAAGGACACAAAGACCAAGAAGCAGAACTGTTTCAGGACTATAAATTAATATATTCAGCATCAGTGTGAATTACCAATGTTTCTTAGTATATATCTTCAGTACCCCGTAGGGTTACTGCAAAGGGTTAATTACTGTGATGTTATATTGCTGAATTAAAATGCTGTGAGTTATATTTGTGTACTTAATGGCACTGTATGGACAATGAACGATTAACATCTTGGCTGACTGTGTTAGGTTGTCAGAGGATGGGCCTGGGTCTGCCCCCTGATTAGTTAGTCAGTAGAGAGTCTAGTGTCTGCTTAGGAAAAGTAAAGACCTACATAGCTTCTCAGACCTAGACCTAATGGTTAACATCTTGGCTGGCTGTGTTAGGTTGTCAGGAGATGGACCTGGGTCTGCTCCCTGATTAGTTAGTCAGCAGAGAGTCTAATGTCTGCTGAGACCTACATATCTCCTCAGACCTAGACCCAAGTTTAGAGAATTTTCATCTCTAAGACTTCTACAGCCAATAAAGCCCCTTTACCATCCAAGTGCTCCAGAGAGAGAGAGAGAGAGAGAGAGGAAGGTTAGAAGGTCCAGAACCTACAAGGCCATGCATTGGATTCATTTGGCAAGGTATTGTGTAGGTTTATGCCAGAGAGACTTTGCTGCTGTGGAAGGGATAATTGCTACTGCACCCTTCCATACTACCATAATTTAAATCTGCACTCCTCGGTCTGGGAATGGCATTAGCATCTACTCAGAGCCTCAAAGCATGCATATAGTTCTGCTGAGAGATTTTAGAGAAGAGAGACAAAGAGAAGCAATACTACTACCTCCATCATTGCTGCTGTCTATACCCTGCTACTGGTAAAGAGTTGCACTGTTATATGCCTTGGAATTTTGCCTTGTTATTGCCGGATGAACTACTACTCCCACTTTGCACTTTAGTAACAAGAGATTTTAATTATTGCAACTAACTGGCCTGGGAACTGACTCCGCCATCAAACTCTCCTACCTACTCGCCTGCTTTGCACCCAGATAAATGCCTAACACCAAGGGCACCCCAACTACCACCAAGCAGGAGTGCCACCTGCAGGGAGTGCCCCGAAGGGAAGATAAGGTGCGCCCTCCAGTTACTGCACGGCCCTAGAGAGTGCCAGCATGCAGATTGCAACCGTACAAGCGCCACCTCCTCTTCAAACAGCTGATCGGTGAGGTGCTGGTAGTCGGACCCAAGATGATCAGATATTGATGACCTATCCTGAGAATTGGTCATCTATATCTACTGGCTGCATAAACCCTTTTAATCCATGCTTTTTTTTACAAGCCAAAATGATGCTGGGGAAAAGTGTTCATGAGGGAAGCCTTACAGAACCGATTTTAGGCTTTGCGTACAACTCCCTCTATCTTAGGCATTTTTATAATTCTACCTACCCTTTGGTAATGTTTATTCAAAAGCACATTCTTTGGTCTGTGGGATAATCTCGAAGGAGATGCAAGAGAATTAAGGAATGGAAAAGATCTCCACCAGAAGAGCAGTAAGGCCTCATACACATGCCCTGGAGGGGCAAGTAAACTCACAGCAGTCAGGTCCACAATCATGTGGTGTCTTCATGCTCCTTCATGTCTCACACCATTCACACCAGGGGCGCACTGGGAACTAAAGTGTCCCTGGAAAAAATATTAAGTGTCCCCGTTTTATAGTCAGGTCCAATTTGATGGAAGGCAGCGCCAGTAATACCATGTTGGCACATTATACTACTCCAACAGAGCCAAATACTGCAGTCCATCACAAAATACATCCCCAAAAACTTCCACTGGCCGGCCGTGAGAAGGGCTCAGGCGGCCCCATGGGTATCGGCCCACCAGGAAATTTCCCTGTAAGGTCTATGGCCAATCCGCCCTTGATTCACACGTAGAAGCAATATTGTAAGCATAGGATAAGGGATCTCAGATATCCTTGCATGCATGAACCCTAGCCTTGTATGGTTGTCTATGTGCAAGTAAACCCCTAAATGTGGTTTTTAACAGCTCCCTCCTTTCTCTAAGTCAGCTCAATTTATAATCACTGGTGTCCATTTATAGCTCTGTCCATTTTACCTCTTTATCGTTGCCTTAAATGTATGTTTTTTAAACTTGGTTTTAAGTTTTACATCTTTGTGTGAACTCTGAACCAGAAAAAGGCATCTGTTGAGGTCTCTAGTAACTATTACCAAGTGTCAAAGTAGGTACAAGGTATCATAGAGCTAACATTGAGAGGTAAAGTATATTTGAAGAAATTCAATGCAGTGTAGAGTTCCACCAGCAGGTGGTGCTACATTCATAAAATCCAGTGCTGCAAATATGGCAGGTCTACATGATGACATGATGCAGAAAGAGTTGAATGAGTTTACAGTAACTGGTAATCACAATCATCTTGTTCTAACCTGTATAAGGGCTCACACATTGTCTTCAGTGAGTCATCTGTTCTATCCCCCGGATAGCACATTTCTATGGGGCTACGTATACCAATGTTCCCTGTAAGACTTTGTGCAATGCAGTTTGGGACCTGGTAACCCTTTTTCTAACCTGGGCAATACCATGCCTTCCTGCTTTTGAAAAGAGGAGGGTTAACAGCAGCGGTGTGCATAATGCACCACAGCAATTATGTCCCCTTTGTGCCTCCATACAGTAGTTATGCCTCCATACAGTAGTTATGCCTCCATTGTGCCTACATACAGTAACTATGCCCCCTTAGTTCCGTCTTTACAATAGAATGCCCCCTTAGTGGCCCCACGCAGTAGTTATACCCCTATAGTGCCTGCACACAGGTATTCTCCCTTTGTGCCCCCACACAGTAGTGCTGCTCCCTTTGTGCCTTCTTTACGGTAGTAAAGCCCCTTAGTGTTGATAAAATTAAAAATGTAATTCTCACCTAGCCCTGTTCTCCCGATGAATGGAGGAGTAACAGGCGTGACACAATGATGTCATTGTGCCTGCTGGGCTGAGCAGGAGAGCACAGGCTAATTCCCTGGCTGGGAATGATCCTCTGCCTGTGCACTATCCTCTACAGCTGACAGCTCCCTTGCTTCACCATTGCAATCAACTGTATCTGCCTCCTCAGGACGCAGATACAGTTGACATCTGGACCTATCTCAGCCATCCCAGACCGAAGGACAGCCGCTGGAATCCGAGACTGCCCCCACTGGATTCAGGACCAAGCTCCTTAACTATATGGCACTTGATACTGGGCTTTAATAAAGCTCCTGCAATCTAGTAGGAGCAGGTCGGGTCACTAGCAAACAGAGACCCCGAAGATAAGACAGAAGCAGTTTATTACCATTTCTAACTTCTCCTTTCCTCCGTACATAGTGCTCTGTGAACACTATGCAATGAGTAGAGAAAGCGGCCTTAGCTGACCCAGATCAGCTCTGGATGGCTGCTTTCCCCTGTAACTAGGACTCGTTTGGATGCCCCAGTTACAGTGGAAAAGTGTAAAATAAAAAATTAATGTGTCAGTGCCCCCCAGAGGTTTTTTAATGACCTCTTGGGGGACATATTCTGTGCCAAAAATATATTTAAAAAATAAGCAAAAAAAAAAGGAAAATACAAATAAGAAAAAAATAAAAACATACCAGCCAAACAAAACTATCGCCATAGTGACCCAGTTCACACAAAACTATGCATATTATACTTAATATCAAAATGACTGACAAAATAGGGAACCCATGTTAATTATTTACTTTGGTGTCAGTTTGTATATTTTAAGAATAAGGAGCTATAGTTTGAAAAAATGACTCCGTGATTTGTTTCATTTGTCTTAAAGGAGTGGCACCTTCATGTGTGAATACGCTCCTGCACTGGGAGTAGCATTCATGTGCACTTTTACCCCACCTATCTAAGAGGCGACCTTGATTAAGGTGGTACACATAAGTGTGTGTGCTTCTCCTCTCATTGGCTGCTGATGCACATAGAGGTAACTGGGTGCAGCACACCATATGTGCAGGGCTGCTCTCCTAAACATAAATGCATAACGGCATAGGTAGGTTTAGTGTAGGACCTGCCTGAACTGAGACCACTTTGGCGGTGGGTAGGTGGGCACAGATGTGTTTTGATCAAAAAGTCCCAAAGTCTCTCCGTATTAGCTTGCTGTGCATTAGCTCTTTCCACAGCACAGTGCAGTGCATATTTGGTATTTTCAGTGGTTCTAAAATGAATGATTAAGGAAAAAAATCTCCCCATAGCCGATCCTAAATGCAACCATTGATGGGAGGCCCACTGACCTACCGGTAGTGCATGGGCTGAGAATGGGAATGGCCGTGAGTGGTGGTGGTAGAGTAGAGGCAGTGTGGCGATGGGAACAATGATGCACATGTCCTTTTTCTTTTTTTTTTCATGAATTCATGAACCCGATCCACAAATCTCGAAATTTTATTGTGGAGTTTATACGGCCATGTGCATGAGGCCTTTAAAAATGTCATAAAAACACTTTTAAAAAATACATAAAATTCATGGCTTTTTCATTAAAAAAAAGGGGTTACAAAAAAAGTATTTGGCGGATGCCTTAGGGCAAGTCCACAGCTGCGGTGTAACGTTACATTTCCCTACTTCGTGAGATCTCCCTACCGGTCACACCGGAAGTGTCGTTAGTAGGCGTTCCTGGCGTTGTGACGATCTGCGCATGCGCAAAAGACATTGTAGGGAAAATCTCACAGCGGAGTTCGGCTGCACACGGGACAATGCGCATGCGGCCGGAGAGCCTCAGTAGGGAAATATTACGTGCGCAAGCGCGGCTAACTCCACTATTATAATGCGCAGACATCCCCCATATACTGGGCAGACCACCCTATATAATGCGCATTTATTTATTTAACAGAAAAAATAGCCATTAGATCGCCCCTCGGCGCTTGCGCAGTGCGCCGTAATTTTTCCCTACACCCATACTGCGCAGGCACGGAGATCTGATGGATTTTCCCTACAATGTCCTTTTGCGCATGCGCAGATCGTCACAACGCCAGGAACGCCTACTAACGTCACTTCCGGTGCGACCGGTAGGGAAATCTCACAAAGTAGGGAAATGTAACGTTACAGCGGCAGGCATTCTGGTATTCAGTTCTGACAAAGGAACAGAATTTCAAAATTGCCATATCCATCATAACTGGATACGACTGGGGCCCTATTCACTGTAATGGAGTCCATGGGGTTTCCGGCATGAATACCGACATTGTGCCTGACAAAAAAATGCTGCATGTACTTTTCCCACCATAGTAACAGTACCAGAGAAAGCCATGCTTTGCTTTGCCTTATAGTGACTGTCATGTTTTAGGTAATCACATGAAAAGTACACTAAAAGTTAAAGGGGTTATCCCATGACTAATGTAAAAAATGAAAATATAGTATGTATGACAGTCTCTTTCTAACAAAGCTAGAACCTGCCTTCTACCTCACATGGATCCAGGGATCTCCCCATTCATTGCTCTGCTAGATTTATATCATGCTGACAGCTCAAGGGAAATGTCTTTTCTGCTGCAGTTTAGGGGGCGTGTCCATGCTTTCCCTATCACAGCTCAGGAGGCAGTTGAAGGATGAAACGGAGCATGTGCGGCCTTCTTCGTGAGCAGGTCATAGAAATAAGAAAAAAACAAACAGCAGGTGGCGCTATACAATCGTTAATTTCTAACGATAATTTGTTTTCTCTCAGTCCTAACAGCAGCACAGATGGGGTTAACCACCCCCCGTGGACTGGCAGGACCGGCGGAATGTTTAATGAGCCCAAGACTAATAACTCAATTTAACAATTAAGTATCTCCTTAAAAGGAGGAAGTCAACCCCCAGCCCACTGTGTTTATAGTAAGAAAAAAACTAGACTTACTAGGGTGGGAAATTTGTGTGCTGCTGTTAGGACTAAGGGAAAACAAATTATCGTTAGAAATTAACGATTCCCTTACGTCCTACCAGCAGCACATATGGGGAGATAGCAAGAAGAAACCCCTAGGGAGGGCCTTCCTGCCTGGCAGAACTAAGAAAAGTCTGCCCAAAGGCCGAAAACTCAGCTAGACTGGCATCTAGTCTATAATGGGAGATGAATGTCGATTCAGAGCTCCAGGAGGCAGCTTTGCAAATCATGTTGAAGGCAGAAGACTCCTCTCGGCAAAAGAAGTAGCCACAACTCTAGTAGAGTGGGCCTTCACGAATCCCGGAGGGTCCAGAGATTGTGGAAACAAAGGATTCCTTAATAGCCTCCTCAATCCACAGACTGATGGAAGGTTTGGATGCCTTATAGCCTTTAAACTTACCGGCAACAGGATTAGCAGATTCTCATCTTTCCTGAACTCCTTGATCTATCCACATAGATCCGGAGACATCTCGAGACGTCCAGAGGATGTCTAGCAGGTTCCTAAGAGGAGGTGGTAGATGTTGACAGAACCGGGAGGAATATCACCTGGTTGATGTTCTGGAAGGAAGGAACTTTAGGCCTACAATACGGGAGGAATCTAAGAAGGTGCCGGTCATGTAAGAAAAATTTATAGGGCTCATGTGCTGAGAGAGCTTGAAGCTAAGAGACCCTCTTGGCCAAAGTCACTGCAAGGAGAAACACAAACTTCCAAGTGACGAACTTGATGTCCACCATCTCTAACGGTTCAAAGGGTGGAGATGCTAACCCCCTGAGAACTACTGAAAAACCCATTGAAAAAAAAGGGGTCTCAGTATTGTAGGCTTTAATCTTTCAGCTCCTTTAAGAAACCGTTTGATCAGCGGGTCCTGAGAAAAAAGCCTGTTAAGGCAAGCTGAGATGGCTAAAACTTGAACCTTCAGAGTAGGAGGGCAAGGCCTCTATCAAGGCCGTCTTGCAGGAACTGAAGGATAGCGGAGAGGGGCGGATCTGCAGACGCCACCTCAGTTGAGGTACAACAGGATGAGAATATCCTCATAATACAAGAGTAGGCTCTCTTGGTAGAGTCCGCTCTAGAATGAGACAGCGTTCTCAGGACCAACTCTGAAAGCCCTTCTATTCCGGGAAGGGACTGATCAACCTCCAGGCTGTTAGGTTGAATCTGTGCAGATCTAAGCAGAGGTGAGTGTCCCACGACACCAGGGTCTGCTGTGGGGGGAGCCTCCAATATTGTCCTCGACTCAACTGGGTGAGCTAGGTAAACCAGGATCTCTTCGGCCAAAACAGTATGATGGCTATCACCGAGGCCTGATCCTGACGGATTTTCATCAATACCCTCGGTATCATGGAAAGGGAGGAAGATGTAAGCCAGCCTGAACCTCCAGGATATTGACAGGCGTCTAACGCCAGGGGTTGTCACTCCCTGTAAAGGGAGCAGAACCTCTCCACCTTGGCATTGAACCTTGTTGCCATGAGATCCACCTCTGGCATACCCACTTGAAGACTATCTGCTTGAATATCTCCGGATGTAAAGACCACTCCACCGACGGAAGACCGCGGCTCAGCCGCTATCATATTGAGGAGCCTTGGATGTGGATCGCAGATAAGTGGGAAGAGTACAACTCTGCCTACTCCAGAATCACCGATCTCTGACAGGAGGGAAGTGATCTCGTGCCTCCCTGCTGGTTGATGTAAAGTACCGCAGTCACATTGTCTGACAGGACTTTCACCGCTTTGCCCCGGATCTGAGGGGCTAAGTGAAGGAGGGCTAGCCAGATAGCTTGAATCTCGCGGAGATTGGATGAAAGAAGCCACTCCTGAGAAAACCAGGTCCCGTGAACTGGAGAGTCATCTAGGTGAGCGTCCCAGCCTACTTAGGACGCATCCGTAGTCAATATGACCCAGATTGGCTGGGTCATAGACTTCCCGTCTAAAAGATGGCACCACCATCTAAGGGAATACCGAGTTTGCCAAGTCAGGGAGCACAGGGAGTTTAGCCCAGCAGGGCTGCCATTCCATTAAGAGAGGACCTCCGACTGTAGAGGGCGGAGGACCGCCTAGTCCACCTGTCCAGGAGGACAGAAAAAAACACAGTGGGCTGGGGGTTGACTTCCTCCTTTTAAGGAGATACTTAATTGTTAAATTGAGTTATTAGTGTTGGGCTCATTAAACATTTCGCCGGTCCTGCCAGTCCACGGGGGGTGGTTAACCCCATCTGTGCTGCTGGTAGGACGTAAGGGAAATACATTTTATTGAATAACTCAGTGGCTATGCAAAAATTTTAAGTACATGTAATTACAAAAGTATTCAGATCCAGGTGCTGGTTTAAAAACTGTTGAATATTTTTCGTGGGACAACCCCTTTAAGCACAGGACTTGAGAATATGTTCTGCATATGTGACAGGAGACATTTTTTAGTGTCAGTCGCCCCATAAATCACCTTAAGGCCCCATGCACACGATCGTTGTTTGTTTCCGTGTCCGTTCCGTTTTTTTTCACGGATTAGATGCTTCCTCATTCATTTCAATGGGTCCATCAAAAAATGCGGATGGTCAACCGTTTTTGTTCCGCATCCGTGATCCGTGTTTTCATTCCGTCAAAAAAATAGTGCATGTCCTATTTTTTTCACGTTTGCGGACAAGGACAGGCATTTTTACAATGGATCTGCTATAAAAATCGGATCTGTCGAAAAAAGCGGTCCGTCATCCGTTTTTTTTGACGGACGCAAAATTTCAAGGAGGAGCGGACACGGAGGCAGGCAACGGTCGTGTGCATGTAGCCTAAAAACAACAGCATGTGATAAGTAGTATTCTACAGACAATCTATACTGTGTGTGTACTTAGATCATAGTTCCCCTCATTCCTACGGTATCATGTAAAGTAGCTGCTATTCAGCACACGCTGTTCTATCATAGTGGTAAGGGGCTTTTATGATCCTCTCTGTGATATAATATTATATACAGCATCTGCGCATCTAAGCACAAGCGCTTTAAAGGCCGTGTGACAGTGGCTTTGGCCTTTAAAAACATTTCAGACACATGACAAGAATTTAAATTGCCTCTCGCTGCCCTCTGAATCCTGCCTGAACATTACCAGAAGCTGCGCATTTTTTTTGTCACTATGCCAGCGGTGTCTCTAAAGATGTGGCCATTATTTATTAATACATGTAAATGCTGCATACACAGCGGCTGCCACATGCCGTGGCATTAGCACAATTTCATGGCTAACTTCAGGCCTGCAAATAAGGATATAAAAAGTCATAGAAAGCTGCTAAATGGCAGCAGGCTGGGTAAATCCGGGTATCAAACAATGTAGATTTGAGAACTATTCATTCCTTTTCATTCAATCTTGAGTTTGGATTTTTCTATATGCATTTGAGGACTATGGAGAGAGCAACTGATAGAGGAGCACACCTCGTCCAGCTTTCAGCAGTGGCAGTAGATGACAGACCTCCCATGGAGTGGCAGGCATAGAGATACTGGTAGGAGATAAAATGGGGCACTGTTGCTGATTGAAAGGTACTCTGTCAGAAAAATTGTAGCTGACAGCATTAGGCCTTGTTCACACAGCAGATTTTGAGTTGTGAGTCTGCCTCCGGTTATTTTCCCTGGGAATCCACACTGTCGTCCATTCAGCCACAGATGATTTTCGGGCAGGTTTCCAAACTGCATCAAGAAGGTAGATGTCCCTTAATTGGATCGCTGGGCGATGGAGCTTGACTCCGTGCATTGCCCCACACTAGTGGAAAACTATAGGGTGTGCTCTATTAGCAATGATATGGTACTGTGTGATGTTGGGTTGGCCGTCTCGCCGCACAATGCAATATAATGTAGTACTGTACAACACTAGACAATACAATGCACTTTTTGTTATGGGCTAGGGTTGGGGGGGGGTTGACTTGGTTTGTATTATTAAGAAAATGTCCAATAATTCTCTAGTACTTCACTACCTCATCATTGTGAATAATGGGCGAAAAATAAATGTCGAGCGTGCGGCATAATGAAGACGAAAATGAATAGACATTGTAATATTGATGTACTTTATTGTGTCAACAAATGTCACTTGCTGATTGTCATTTTGCTGCAATTTGCTCGATAATAAAAAATAAACTGATTTAAAAAAGAAGGTAGATGTCCCTTAATAGCAAAGTTTCGATACACAATTGAATTGCAGCATGCAAAATCACAGCCAAAACCCAAGATCCAGTCTCAGATTTATTCCGTGGTGTATTATTCCAGTGAAAACATCTACAGTGTGAACAGAACATACTCTTAACAATGCATACTGCATTAGAGCAGGGGGTACTTGCAGATTATTTTATGCTTTTCTATCGCCAGTAAGGTAATTGCTTCTCAGGGGCTGGCTGCATATCTGTCTGTCTATCTATCTATCTATCTATCTATCTATCTCTATCCATCTGTTACAGGCAGTGGGTGTGGAACCACTGCGTCAACCAACAAGTTTGACTTTTGGCTAAACCTATAGGTGTTACCATGGCAATCCCCTGGTTTTCACCCTTTAACCTCTATACAGGGCCATGGATTTCAGGGGAGGCACCAGGACGATACCTCTTGAAGTAGTCCCTAGTAGTAGTTGACGGCTGACCCACAAGCCCAGGGCAGGAAGGGTATGTGGGAATCCGAGAAACAGGTCCTAGGTCAGGACAGGTAGCAAGCTAATCAGGCAGAGGTCTGGTCAGAGTCAGGAAGCAGGCAGGACAAACGGAACAGCACATCTTATGCAGGGACTGGCAAGCTAAATTAACCTACTGCTCAGGCACATTTCCAAATGAGAAGGTGCATAAAAACCTTGGAGTAGCCAATCAAAGCTTTTAGTGCACATGTTGGCAGGAAAAAACCACTAGGAAGGAAGAAGGGTTCTCACATGACCCTGACAGGAAGTCGGAGAAGGGATTGCCCTGATTGGCTCCCAGACCGACAGACAGCCTGGATGAGCCAATCAGTGCTGCAGCAGGCAGAGAGATGCTCTAGCAGAACAACGAAGAACGCCATTCCGTGGTGGGCTGTAAATGAGGGTGGTTGTGTGTGACAGTGTCTGCCAGGAAAACAATCTTGTTATTTTTTAATGGCAGGGAGTCAGGGACAGTGAAAAATCAATCAGGGACAGTCAGAAATCAATCAATCAAGCTTATTACCAGGGACAGTGAGGGAAAGGCTAAGATTCCAAAGAAGAATTGCGTGTGTTGTGTACAATAGAGAGAAGCAGGGCAGCTTGCAGGCAGGACCTGTGGCTGGCTATGCCTGCTATCAGAAGTGAAGGTGCACCTGAAAAGCAGCTACCTGCAAGTGGATACTTTATTTCCCCCGTACCATTTAGTCAAGTCTGCTGCTTTTAGTGAGCTAATGGCGTGCACTTAGCCTAGCTGGAAGATTCCTATCCAGCATTATTTCTTCCAAAAAGCCATCTCTGCCTTGTACTCTCACGTGGCAGATAATGTGGGCTGCTCTTTGCAATTTTCACAGTGTGGCATGGTTGCTAGTACATGCATAGGCGTGCGCACGGGGTGTGCCGGGTGTGCCTGGGCACACCCTAATCAAGCCGACTGAAGGTTTAGAATGTGCGCTCAGCCCAGATTTCACTGCCATTCATAAGTGCACTGAGCGCTGTGAACGGCACAGGCACTGCAGGCAGCAGAGCAACACAGCTGATCCCTGAAATCTCCAATAACAGAGCTCCGTACATTACAGAGCTTTGTTATTAGGGTTGCTGATTGGCCAGTATCAACTGGCTGCCGTGCCATTGGCTGATCCTCTCACACCCCCTTCTCTCGGGAGCTGAACACAGCAGGAGCAGCTTCCTTTTCAGTTATCAGGAAAAATGGAAGAGCACCGCCCCTGCTGCGCCATTACTGACTGCTGATGAAGTCCCAGGGACAGCATGGTAGGAATGGAGCCTCTGAGCAAAGAGCATGTGCCCAGGTGATAACAGAAGTGCCCTGCAGGCTTCTATCTACTGCTGGGAGCTCAATATGGAGCTTTATGAACTAATAACCAAGAGGCTAAACAAAACCCTGCTTCTGACCCTTATGTTAAAGCAATCAAATGAAAGTTATGTTTTAACACCTAAAGGAAAATTTATTTTTTAAAAGCTGATGTTTCTCTAGATGTCTGGTTGTTTATAGTAGTGGTAATAGAGTCTCAAGGGTCTATAAAAGCAGCTACACTATTTTTGAGACTCTATTAACACTACTATTAACATAAGCTCATCTAGATAAACAGCAGGTTTTTAAAATTCTATTTTTTCCTTTAGGTGTTGGAGCAATTAAATTAAAGTTATGTTTTAACATCTAAAGGAGAAAAAAACCTGCTGTTTCTCTAGATGACTTTATGTTGATAGTAGTGTTAATAGAGTCTAAAAGGTCTGTAAAAATAGTGTAGCTGCTTTTATAGATCCTTGAGACTCTATTACCATTACGATAACCACTCTATTACCACTACTATAAAAAAAAACGGTCATGTAGAGAAACAGCAGCTTTTTAAAATTATTTTTTTCCTTTAGGTGTTTAGATATTAGAGCAATCAAACGAAAGTTATGTTTTAACATAAGGGTCAGAAACAGGGTTTCTGAGAGTATTTTTCCCCGTATGGTTTATATATGGTCCAGTGATCGCAGAGAGGACTATACTGTATATTGTACGGGAGGGTGCAGGGGTAATACTGTATATTGTACGGGGTGGTACAGGGGTCATACTGTATATTGTACGGGAGGGTGCAGACGTTATACTGTATTGTACGGGATGGTACAGGGGTTATACTGTATATTGTACGGGAGGGTGCAGGGGTAATACTGTATTGTATGGGATGGTACAGGGGTTATACTGTATATTGTATAGGATGGTACAGGGGTTATACTGTATATTGTATGGGATGGTACAGGGGTTATACTGTATAGTATGTGATGGCGCAGGGTTATACTGTATAGTATGTGATGGCGCAGGGTTATACTGTATTGTTAGGATGGTACAGGGGTTATACTGTATTGTATAGGATGGTACAGGGGTTATACTGTATTGTATAGGATGGTACAGGGGTTATACTGTATTGTACGGGATGGTACAGGGGTTATACTGTATATTGTATGGGATGGTACAGGGGTTATACTGTATTGTACGGGATGGCGCAGGGTTATACTGTATATTGTATGGGATGGTACAGGGGTTATACTGTATAGTATGTGATGGTGCAGGGTTATACTGTATTGTATAGGATGGTACAGGGGTTATACTGTATAGTATGTGATGGCGCAGGGTTATACTGTATTGTATAGGACGGTACAGGGGTTATACTGTATTGTATAGGATGGTACAGGGGTTATACTGTATTGTATAGGATGGTACAGGGTTATACTGTATTGTACGGGATGGTACAGGGGTTATACTGTATATTGTATGGGATGGTACAGGGGTTATACTGTATTGTAACGGGATGGCGCAGGGTTATACTGTATATTGTATGGGATGGTACAGGGGTTATACTGTATATGTATGTGATGGTGCAGGGTTATACTGTATTGTATAGGATGGTACAGGGGTTATACTGTATAGTATGTGATGGCGCAGGGTTATACTGTATTGTATGGGATGGTACAGGGGTTATACTGTATTGTATGGGATGGTACAGGGGTTATACTGTATTGTATAGGATGGTACAGGGGTTATACTGTATTGTATGGGATGGTACAGGGGTTATACTGTATATTGTATGGGATGGTACAGGGGTTATACTGTATTGTACGGGATGGCGCAGGGTTATACTGTATATTGTATGGGATGGTACAGGGGTTATACTGTATAGTATGTGATGGTGCAGGGTTATACTGTATTGTATAGGATGGTACAGGGGTTATACTGTATAGTATGTGATGGCGCAGGGTTATACTGTATTGTATAGGACGGTACAGGGGTTATACTGTATTGTATAGGATGGTACAGGGTTATACTGTATTGTATGGGATGGTACAGGGTTATACTGTATATTGTATGGGATGGTACAGGGTTATACTGTATTGTACGGGATGGCGCAGGGTTATACTGTATATTGTATGGGATGGTACAGGGGTTATACTGTATAGTATGTGATGGTGCAGGGTTATACTGTATTGTATGTGATGGCGCAGGGTTATACTGTATTGTATAGGATGGTACAGGGGTTATACTGTATTGTATAGGATGGTACAGGGGTTATACTGTATAGTACGTGATGGCGCAGGGTTATACTGTATTGTATAGGATGGTACAGGGGTTATACTGTATAGTATGTGATGGCGCAGGGTTATACTGTATTGTATAGGATGGTACAGGGGTTATACTGTATTGTATAGGATGGTACAGGGGTTATACTGTATTGTATAGGATGGTACAGGGGTTATACTGTATTGTACGGGATGGTACAGGGGTTATACTGTATATTGTATGGGATGGTACAGGGGTTATACTGTATTGTACGGGATGGCGCAGGGTTATACTGTATATTGTATGGGATGGTACAGGGGTTATACTGTATAGTATGTGATGGTGCAGGGTTATACTGTATTGTATAGGATGGTACAGGGGTTATACTGTATAGTATGTGATGGCGCAGGGTTATACTGTATTGTATAGGATGGTACAGGGTTATACTGTATTGTATAGGATGGTACAGGGGTTATACTGTATTGTATAGGATGGTACAGGGGTTATACTGTATATTGTATGGGATGGTACAGGGGTTATACTGTATTGTACGGGATGGTGCAGGGTTATACTGTATATTGTATGGGATGGTACAGGGGTTATACTGTATAGTATGTGATGGTGCAGGGTTATACTGTATTGTATAGGATGGTACAGGGGTTATACTGTATAGTATGTGATGGCGCAGGGTTATACTGTATTGTATAGGACGGTACAGGGGTTATACTGTATTGTATAGGATGGTACAGGGGTTATACTGTATTGTACGGGATGGTACAGGGGTTATACTGTATATTGTATGGGATGGTACAGGGGTTATACTGTATTGTACGGGATGGCGCAGGGTTATACTGTATATTGTATGGGATGGTACAGGGGTTATACTGTATAGTATGTGATGGCGCAGGGTTATACTGTATTGTATGGGATGGCGCAGGGTTATACTGTATTGTATAGGATGGTACAGGGGTTATGCTGTATTGTATAGGATGGTACAGGGGTTATACTGTATAGTACGTGATGGCGCAGGGGTTATACTGTATTGTATAGGATGGTACAGGGGTTATACTGTATAGTATGTGATGGCGCAGGGTTATACTGTATTGTATAGGATGGTACAGGGGTTATACTGTATTGTATAGGATGGTACAGGGGTTATACTGTATAGTACGTGATGGCGCAGGGTTATACTGTATTGTATAGGATGGTACAGGGGTTATACTGTATAGTATGTGATGGCGCAGGGTTATACTGTATTGTATAGGATGGTACAGGGGTTATACTGTATTGTATAGGATGGTACAGGGGTTATACTGTATTGTACGGGATGGTACAGGGGTTATACTGTATATTGTATGGGATGGTACAGGGGTTATACTGTATTGTACGGGATGGCGCAGGGTTATACTGTATATTGTATGGATGGTACAGGGTTATACTGTATGTATGGATGGTACAGGGGTTATACTGTATAGTATGTGATGGTGCAGGGTTATACTGTATTGTATAGGATGGTACAGGGGTTATACTGTATAGTATGTGATGGCGCAGGGTTATACTGTATTGTATAGGATGGTACAGGGGTTATACTGTATTGTATGGGATGGTGCAGGGGTTATACTATATAGTATGGGATGGCGCAGGGGTTATACTGTATTGTACGGGATGGTACAGGGGTTATACTGTATTGTATGGGATGGTACAGGGGTTATACTATATAGTATGTGATGGCGCAGGGTTATACTGTATTGTATGGGATGGTGCAGGGGTTATACTGTATTGCATGGGATTGTTATTGGGATCTTATTGACATTGGGGGTCTGATTGAAGCTGTCAGCTAAGGTCTGATTAACATTGGGGGTCTGATTGGTGGTCTGACCTGAGGTGTAATGAAAAATATTTTCATCTTATTATCCCCCTCTAAAACCTAGGTGCGTCTTATGGGCCAGAGAGTCTTATAGGGCGAAAAATACGATAAGTTTAAAAATTATTTCTTCTCCCTTCATTATATTGATAATGCGGGTCTGTATGTATGTATACAGAGTGTATTTGTGTATATATATGTGTGTATGTGTATATAATATATATACATGCATGCATACATACATACATACGTGCGCACGCACGCGTGTTTGTTCTTAGGGTGCACACCCTAATGTAATAGCCTGCGCACGCCTATGAGTACATGTCTTTCACAGCCCACTGGCTCAATGTTTTTTCTGGCAGTGGTGAGGCAGCACCCCGGCAACGAGGCCAGGTCCTTTTGACTCCTCCACAATTGTGTCAGCCTGGCTCCCACACCAGGCGCTTATCTGCCTCCTCCTCCATGGACACATTCTTGTCCCCAACAGCAGCTGGCCCCGGGTTGCTCGCACTACCCCTCCTTCCTATCACGTGTGTCAGGTCAAGCGTTGCGACGCCGTGTTGGAGCTGATTGGCCTGGGAGAGAATAGCCGCAGCACCAAGCAGTTTCTCAAGTACATGAAGCAAACATCCCAATGGCTGTGACCCTGTCGACTCCAACTGAGCAAGGTGGTCAGCGACAATGGGAGCAAAATTGTGGCAGCCCTGAACCTGGGCGAAATAACACATACTACCTGCATGGCGCACGTCACCAACCTAGTGGTGCGGTACTTTCTAAATAAATACACTGGCTTGGGTGGTTAAATTTCTTTAAGGCGCAGCATAAACGTACATGATTACTGTATCAATACCGCCATTCTGTCACATTCCAGGCAATGATGGGCCCTGCATCATGCCACTAATGCCTGAGGGTCAGTTTCCGTGTAGTTTTTGCATAAGATTGAAATGTAAACATTTTTTCTTTTTTTTTTTTTTTTTTTGGGGGGGGGAGAGGGGTGTAGGTTAAATCTGAGTCTAAGTCAGTTTCCGTGTACTCACTTTCCACGTGGTTGAAATTAAAGATTTTTTTTTGGAGGAGTTTTATATTTCTTTAAGGCACAGCATAAATGTATGTGATTACTGCCTCAATACCGACATTTTCTCACAGTCAAGGCAATGCTGCAGCCTGCATCATACCACTGCCACTAATGCCTGAGCGTCCGTTTCCATGTGCTCGCTTTCCACACAGTTAAATTTCAGGCAGAATATGTATGTGATTATTGTATTAATACAGACATTTTCTCACAGTCCAGGCAGTCTGAATGCGATCATTAGACTTCTCCTTGCTGCCAGTGCCTTATCTTGCCACTCTTGCTGTCTGTCTGCCTAGCTACCATCGCATTGTGTACGGCTGCGGCCTGCATCATGCCACTTTCCAAACATCACCTTCTGTATGACTACTGCTGCGACCTGCATCATCCAACTTACCAACCATCATGGTCCCCAAAGACACTTTTATTTTAATCTCATAATACTGTGTGTTTAAACATCATCTGCCCCCAATAAGGGACAATTTTTGGAAGCTTTGGCATAAGAAAAAGCATGAGACATGTGCCGCTGCGGTGTCTTTTTATACACGCTGTACGATAACACCGTCAAATGTGTGTTTATCCATAGCTGTATGTCAGTGTCACTCAGTCATCATTTACTATTGCTGTCATTGCGTTCCACAGCTTGGGCAGAAGGGAGGTAAAAAAAAATGCCATTAAAAATAACAAGTTTTCTTAAAAAGTCCAAGGAGACTAGAGGGGGTTATCTACCAACTTTCAGGGCAAATGGAGCAACTTTGGTTCAGCCAGAATTGATTTGGGTCCAAACTGAACTTCTGGGCACGCTCTCGATAAGATTCAAGCATGTCTCTACCAAAATCTGTTCCCAGGTCTCTTCTACACATTCCCAATGTTGGTGCATACTGGTTGACTTACTTGGGTATGAATACAGCTTTTTCTTCAATTCTATCCACACGTGTTTGATTGGGTTGAGGTCTGGGGACTGTGGGAGCAAATCCAGCACCTCTACTTCATTGTCATTGAACCATTTCTTTGCCAGTCTTGACGTATGCTTCGGGTCGTTGTCCTGCTGGAATATTATGTCGTCCTTTTCATTGCCATAGTACTCGAATGTCTGTGAAAGTTCTCACTGAATCAACATCTGGTAATTTGGTCATTATACCCAGCATGGGGTCAAAGGTGTTGATTCCATAGTCCTAATTTGAATCAGTAGGTGATAATGGCCTCCCAGAAAAAGGTGTCAAGACAGCGTTGTAAGTGGCAGACAATAGATGTCTAACCCCCCCGCCTCAATTCAAGCTTGGCTTTTCCATTTTTTACGTAGATGGACTCCTTCACACCTCGTTTGTACCAATCGGCCTCCTTATCCAAAACACGTACTTGACTGTCTTCAAAGGTGTGACCTGTTTCTCCAATTAGGACTATGGAATCAACACCTTTGACCCCATGCTGGGTATAATGACCTAATTACCAGATGTTGATTCAGTTACATATTTATTCCCAGAGAATTCTTGTACAAGTCACTCAGAATTTAGAAAGCTTGTTGGAAGAACGAGTGAAACGTTTTCAAGAAATCTACAGTAAGTCCAGTTGCCTTGATTTATTCTTTACAGATATAGTACTCAAATGTACGAAGTAACTCGTCTTGTAGGATACTCACATATAGCTCAACATTAAGACCACCATCGATCAAGTATCCAACGCTTTTGGCTGTGAAATAACTGCATATCATCAGGTTTTCTCCACCGAATTTGACAGTTCCTTCAATTTCTCAGTCCGTTAGCCCCCTTTTCCCTTGTTTCTTCCAGACCCATTTGCACCCATCAGAGCCCAGTCTAGTGACTTTCGTCTTATCGCTCCAAATAACCTGTTTTCGATCTTCTATTGTTCGTACGTTTTTGCAAACTCGAGCCGCTGCTTTTTATGACGATATTGAAGTCGAGGCTTCTTCACCTTTTTTTGGGCCTCCATTACAGACTTGCGTAATGCGCATCGCATGGTGCTTGCATGGACGTCTGTGATCTCAGTATTACGAAGCATACTAGCCACCTCCACTGTTGTATTTGTCCCGCCCGAACTGATACACCTTGTGATGAACCGACTTGTTGACTCTGATATTTTACCTGGATGTCCACCTCTTGGCTTTCGAATGGATGGACGGACTTCATTTCATATTCTTACAACTGTCATGGCACTCACATGATGCAGTTTGTCATTTTTCTTGGCCCAGATGCCGCTATCGATGAGCTGAATGATGCTGTTTCTCTTCTCTTTTCTTGGAAAATCTTCTTCATGGCTGCTCCTGGATTCAAACCAGTGACCTTTCGCTTGGGAATCGACCTAATAACACACTGAGCTAATAGAGACTGTGAGAACAGGTTGTAATTTGTAGTGTACAAGAAGAAAAAGATTCCTTCACAACCAAAAGCAAAACAGTAACAATGCAGCTAGATGACAAGAATCTGCCTAATTAATCATGTGCTAAATAGTTGCAAGTCCAATTTATGTATGAGATAGCCAAGATGATTGTCTATAAAATGATGGTAGTTTCACATTCGACATATGGAGCCTGAAAGTCAAAAGTTCAAAACATTCTTACCCTTTTGCTCGTCAGAGTAGAAGGCGGTTTTCTATTCACCTCCTGCTTGGATCCTAATTTAATTGTAAGCACCATGGAGGTCCAGTTTAGTGAAAATCCTGGCTCCTCAGAGCCTATCAAAGAGTTCAGGAGTCAATGGCAGAGGCAGGGGCGGATTAAGTGCATGATAGGCCCGGGGCTGTCTACCCAACTTGGGCCCCCCCCCCCTCCATTTTAGGTTTCAGGTTTTTTTTCTGTATGAAGAGGCTGCGGTGCTTTGTGAGCGTCACAGTCTCTTCCTAGGCCATATGATGTCACATTCATCGTTCACGTGGCCGAGGTGCAGCTCTGTCCCACCTGGGGATTGGGGCTGAGCTGCAATACCAAGCGCAGTGCTGTCAAATGGACAGCGCTGTGCTTGGTAAGGAGCAAAGAGGCTGCGGCGCTCACTGGAACATCACGGTCTCCTCAAACAGGAGTCTGACCCCCACCATCTCATAACTCTCTGTGTACAGATGTCATAGATGTTACCTGCAGTCCTATGTAACACCCCACATAACACAGTGATTTATTCTGTTATGTGGGGTGTTACATAGGACTGCAGGGAACATGTACAACATTATCTGCACACAGAGAGTTATCACTGGTATCTGGGCTGTTACATAGGGCTGCAGGTGAAAAATTAAAGTTTAAGTTGCCAAATTTAAAATACATATGATTATGATAAAGACTTGGAGGAGAAGATGAGACGCAGGTCACAGCAGTGAGGATACAGCACCACATACCTCTTACATCCAGGGACTTCTCCTGTCATGTAGATCTTCTCTTTCCTCTTCTCCTCCGTCTGACCCAGACCGCCATGACTAATTCTTTCAGCCGCATCTCGTCTCTACAGAGTTTGTTACACAGACACGTTAGATTTCTCATAATTGGGGTCATTTATCAAACTGGTGTAAATTAGAACTGGCTTAGTTGCCCATAGCAACCAATTAGATTCCACCTTTCCTTTTCCAGAGGAGCTGTTAAAAATGAAAGGTGAAATCTGTAGCTATGGACAACTAAGCCAGGTCTACTTACACCAGCTTTATAAATTATCCCAAAGGTCCCTATAGTGTCTACAGCAGTTATAATGTCCCCTAGAGGGCCCCCAATAATAATAACAACACCCTATATTGTGCTCCAGGTAATAATACCTGTATAGTGTCCCCAAAAATAATGTCCCCCAATACCCCACACTGCCCTCATATAGTAATTTCCCCACACTGCCGCATATAGTTTTTTCCCCCACTCTACCCCCATATAGTAATCTCCCCACACTGCCCCATACAGTAATTTCCCACACACACACAAACTGTCCCCATATAGTAATTTCCCCACACTGTCCTCATATAATAATTTCCCCACACTGCCCCCATATAATAATTTCCCCACACTGCCCCCATATAATAATTTCCCCCACACTGTCCCCATATAGTAATCTCCCCCACACTGTCCCCATATAGTAATTTCCCCCCCCACACACACAAACTGTCCCCATATAGTAATTTCCCCACACTGTCCCCATATAGTAATCTCCCCACACTGTCCCCATATAGTAATTTCCCCCACACACACACAAACTGTCCCCATATAGTAATTTCCCCACACTGTCCCCATATAGTAATCTCCCCACACTGCTCCATATAGTAATTTCCCCTATACTGCTCCATATAGTAATTTCCCCCACACTGCCCCCATATAGTAATTTCCCCACACTGCCCCCATATAGTAATCTCCCCCACACTGTCCCCATATAGTAATTTCCCCACACTGCCCCATATAGTAATTTCCCCACACTGTCCCATATAGTAATTTCCCCACACTGCCCCATATAATAATTTCCCCACACTGTCCCCATATAGTAATTTCCCCCACACTGCCCCATATAGTAATTTCCCCCCACACACACACAAACTGTCCCCATATAGTAATTTCCCCCACACTGTCCCCATATAGTAATCTCCCCCACACTGCCCCCATATAGTAATTTCCCCTATACTGCTCCATATAGTAATTTCCCCCCACACTGCCCCCATATAGTAATTTCCCCCACACTGCCCCCATATAGTAATCTCCCCCACACTGTCCCCATATAGTAATTTCCCCCACACTGCCCCATATAGTAATTTCCCCCACACTGTCCCATATAGTAATTTCCCCCACACTGCCCCATATAATAATTTCCCCCACACTGTCCCCATATAGTAATCTCCCCACACTGTCCCCATATAGTAATTTCCCCCCACACACATGCAAACTGTCCCCATATAGTAATTTCCCCCACACTGCCCCCATATAGTAATTTCCCCCACACTGCCCCCATATAGTAATTTCCCCCACACTGTCCCCATATAGTAATTTCCCCCACCCACATGATCCCCCATAGTAATGTCCCCTCCATATAGTAATTTCCCCACACTGTCCCCATATAGTAATTTCCCCACACTGTCCCCATATAGTAATCTCCCCACACTGTCCCCATATAGTAATTTCCCCCACACTGTCCCCATATAGTAATTTCCCCACACTGCCATCCATATAATTAATTTGCCCCACACTGCCATCCATTAATTAATTTGCCCCACACTGCCATCCATTAATTAATTTGCCCCCACACTGCCATCCATATTAATTTGCCCCCACAACTGCCATCCATTAATTAATTTGCCCCCAGAACTGCCATCCATTAATTAATTTGCCCCCACACTCTCATCCATTAATTTGCCCCCACACTGCCATCTATTAATTTGCCCCCACACTGCCATCCATTAATTAATTTGCCCCATACTGCCATCCTATAATTTGCCCCCACACTGCCATCCTATAATTTGCCCCCACACTGCCATCCATTAATTTATTTGCCCCCATACTGCCATTCATTAATTTGCCCCCACACTGCCATCTATTAATTTATTTGCTCCCATACTGCCATTCATTAATTTGCCCCCACAACTGCCATCCATTAACTAATTTGCTCCCATACTGCCATTCATTAATTTGCCCCCACAACTGCCATCCATTAACTAATTTGCTCCCATACTGCCATTCATTAATTTGCCCCCACACTGCCATCCATTAATTTATTTGCCCCCATACTGCCATCCATTAATTTTCCCCCACAACTGCCATCCATTAACTAATTTGCCCCACTGTCCCTTAATATCTCCTCCCCCCCCCCCAAGTTAGCACATACACATAAAAAAAAAAAGGTAATACTTACCTGTATGCTGAATGGTGTGGCAGGCGCGCGCGTACATTAGAGCGTGCGCGAGCGCCATCATACAGGCGCGCGATGACGTCATCACGCGCGCCGCACGATGATGTCATCGCGCACGCCGGGCTTCTACCACCACACAGGCCTCAGGCCTACTAGGCCTGAAGCCTATGGCGGTGATAGGCAGCAGGGCAGGGAACTATACGCTCCCATGCCCCGCCGCAGTACGTGGGTGTTCGGGTCGGCGCTGGGCCCCCCAGCGATGCCGGGCCCGGGGCGACCGACCCGGACGCCCCAATTATAATCCGCCACTGGGCAGAGGATATTTGTTCTTCACTGTCCTTTTATTTAGACCACGCTAGGTGATACAGAGACCCATCCTTCTTAAAAAATAAAGAAATCAGCTTCTGTTGGTGAAGTAGATTTTCAAATGAAGCCTCTTTCCAAGTTTTTATTTATTAAGTCATGGCTTGAGTCCCAGGACAGGATAGAGGATAGCCACAATCATGAGGATGAGTAGTTCCAGGTAACAGGTTGGTAGGACAGTAATAAGGATCATGTGTTGGCAAGGCCTCTGTCTCCTTCATGTCAAAAACATCCACGTAGCTGAGAGACCCAGGAAGTTCTGGAACTTAAGGAGCATGAGCAGGCAGTATAGCAGACAGACAGCAAGTGTGACAGGCAGAACCCTAACTTAGATAGATAGATCTGGGAAATATGGTGAAAAAAAGTGAAAGGGTCTGAAGACTTTCCATATCCACTGTATGTAGGTTCTCTATTTTCTGCTATGCCCACAGGCAGGTGCCAGCCACAAGGTCCCAGATACAGAGGTCCACTTGAATAAAAAAAATAAATAAAAAAAAATCGCGGCACTCCAGAATGCAATGAAAAACAGTGATGTTTATTGCTCCATGTCTTTGCAACGTTTCAGCTCTGTCCACAGAGAATTTATCAAGCAAACTGTAACTTATATAATTAAGATGATTGATTAAAAAACATATGTAAGATATCCAATAATACAATAGTGATACATAGTGCATGTATGTCACATTAATGCCCAATGTATAGAATAACTATATAATATTCAGCTATTTAAACAAAGATAATATAAAATAACATAACATAACAGTGTTCTAGCCGAAAAAATGAGCATGCTCCTGACTAGTGTTTAGCGAGTGGAAGTATCCGAAGCGGAATTCAATCCGGATTTCAGGGAAAATTCGATTTTACTGTGAAGCCGAATTTCTTCGTATTTCGTGGGAACTAATCAATTTTGCCTGAAATGGCGGTAAAAATATAAAAAAATCATACTCATCCATACCTCATCCATTTTAGCGCAAAGAGGCCACTGCGACCATCTCATCATGCTGGCCAGCGTGGTGACATCATATGTGCATGAGATTTCATGCAGGATTTTCAATCAATAAAGATGGCCATGGTGGCCTCTTCAAGCTCAAATGTATAAGGTATTTTTTTTAAGGGGATTAACCCCTGAAAGCCCTAATTTTTTATCTCACATGCCGAGATCAGTGATGAATGCGGTATTTGAGGTGTTCAATGACAGGGGGCTGTGCAATCGTCGTTCCCTGTCATTGCGCCTGCTACTTACAAAGAAATGTGCTTAATTCATCACAAAGTGAATTTATTTGTGAAATCCGGCAAAGCAGCCAAATCGAAGTTTTATAAACTTCGCTCATCTCTACTCCTGACAAAATCATGACGATTTAGAATATGTGACCATAAATAGCAATTGTCTTTACAAAGTGAACACTGCCCTGCACAAATTGCACGTATATATTATAGCAAAAAGTAATGTCAGGCAGCATGGGCGTAGCTATAGGGGGTGCAGAGGTAGCAGTCGCTACTGGGCCCAGGAGCCTGAGGGGGCCCAAAGTTCCATGTGCCGCATAAGAAGACACATAATGCACTGAGGGAAGGGGGCCCAAGCTGAACTCCTGCACCAGGGCCCATGAGCTGTTAGCTACGCCCCTGTCAGGCAGGGTTTGCATCACCATTTCATTTTCTGTTCTTCTGATCTGTCAGAAGAACAGAAAACACACACAAAAAACTAATCCTGTATTTTAAGCATTCGTTATGCTCAGTTATGCACATTTTACATCCATTTTAGCCATTTCTGTCTGAGATCGGTTACTTTAGATGGAAAAAAAAAATTCTGTCTAAAATAACGGATCTCAGACGAAAGTGGCTCAAACGGAATTTGCATAACAGAGTATAACAGATGCATAAAGGGGTTGGCCCCTTCATGGCTACTTTTGACCAATGTGCATGTACGATGACTTTGACACTTACTGAAAATAACCTAACATAGCCTTTGTTGATTTTCTGTGCTGTTTGCTTTATTTCATAAACCATGTCCCCTTCTTAGGCAAATCTTCTGTGCTGTCTATAAGATGGCCACTGATGAAGGGTCATGTGACCAGACTCATCACTCAGCCTCCTCAACTTAAATACACCACATCTGTCATCTGCACTTGCATTTAGTGTAAGTTCAGTAAATTTAAATGGATGAGACTTAGTGATTTTCCTGGTCACATGACCCTCCATCAGCAGCCATCTTATGGACAGGAGCTCTGTGTGGACAGCACGAAAGACTTGGCCACCAAAGGAGAATACCTTATGAAATCTAGAAAATGCCACAGAATATCAACAAAGACTTTATTAGTAAGTGTCATATAATCATCTAACAAACATTAATCAAGAGTAGCTGGAAAGTGGCTAACCCCTTTAAAATATAGGATCCCCCCTTTTTTTTTTGTTTGTTCTTGTTTTCAGTTCTTCTGCCGGATCAAAGAAACGGAAAATTAAATGGGGATGTGGACTCAGCCAAAGGGGAGCAACATTATATAAACATCCACAAACACCTAAAACCACAACAGTAATAAAGAAATGACCAATCACCTAGATCTCTATCTCCAAGTAGGAGAAAGGCTCCAGCTGAATACCTCTACAGCAGAGGAAGGAAGGGTTAAAGCAATCGGCAATAACCAGGTGAAAAATACCCAAAGAGGGCCATATAAAAAGTTGGTAGGTGAAACACTGCATACTGATGGAAAGTGTGAATGTGCCCCAACAACATTCACTACAACTATAACACATGTACAGCCAATATAGGGAACAACATCCTATAAAGTGTTGTGGAAACATCCACAAACATCAAAAACAGTAATGAAAAAAATCACCAGTTTGTTAAATATGTCTATCTCCAAACTGAAGAGCCTGTTGACAGTCACGTTACATTCACAATCAGACCATTAGGAAGGTATTCAGTTTATAAATCTATGCAAGTTCCAGTTTTTTTTAATGAGTAAGCAGATGGGTGATCTACAGCCATGTACTGTGCGTGCGTCAAACATGCTGCGGCGAGACTTCAGGGCTAGGTGGGAGTACATCTACACTGCCTGGCCCTGTCCGGCAAAGTGGTAGGGGCGTTGCCATGAAGAGAATATGTGTTTGAGTGCAATGGCAATGTCCTAGTGTCACCCAGGGACTAATTTGCATGAAAATAGAATGCTAATTTCTCCACATGGGGGGCATATGGAGATCCGACCAAAACTATTAGAATCTGGTGACCAGCGCACATCTCCCATAGCAGATGGACTTACCGTGTATCAAGGTATCTGATGGCAGATACCCTATATTATGAAATTCCTTCTCAGTAAAAGAATGTCTAAATGAAGATTCCTTACACATCAAATTGCGATTAATACAGCATAAAAAAGCAAAATAACCAAACTTCTGTGGTTTAAGTACAACTTTATCCCACAGTGATTTTGTAGTGAAAGGGTCACAGAGAGGCACGGAGCAGTATCTATCATGTTACTGCTTCGTGCCTCTGATGTCCACCGCGCAGCTTGGCTCTCATTCTCGCTGCGGATAACACGCAGGAGATCCGCTCGTCTGCAAGAGCCCTTAGGAGTTGTAGATACCTCACTCTTCACTAACCTGTCCCTCAGATTAGTGGCTCTCCTATATTACATCAATGGATATTGTGTGACTTCTGCTATATCCTTATAGCTATCACAAATCACAGGTGTGAGTTGGGTGTGCTGTGACTGGTGATTGAAAATCGCTGCTTTCAGACAAACCAAAATTCCTTAGCGTGAGAGCAGCTGTTGAAATAGCAAAACGATTAAATCATTTGATTGCATATTAACCCATGTATTCAGTTTTACCTTCCTAAAAAACTAATAAACACCGAAAAATAAATATCAAGCACACTGCATACACAGATTTATATAAAAATAAATCACTATTTTATTAAATATAAATAAAAAAAGCCACAAGAAGGAGCCACAACATAGGTCACATTAATGTAAGCATGTAACAGCAGTGAATATAAGTATAAACCAAAGTATGACACTGCAAATAATACATAATAATATACAGACAAAGAAGTTTTCTCCTCAACACGTGTTTCGTGTCAGCTTCCTCAGGGGAAAAATGTGTGAAGACCAATTGTAGTTGAAACCAGTCAAGCGTTTGACTTGGACAAAAACAAAGTCACTTAGATAGTTGATGTAAATGTGCTGGGGGTAAACTGAAAGGAGAAATGTTTACAACAGGGTCATTTTGCATTTTTTTTCTTGTTGAGCTTCAGATTGGGGCCCCTGTTGTCCTTTTACTGTTTCTGTTCCTTCTGCAGCCGCCTTTCCTGCTTTGCCACAGTCTGTTCTAAAAAAGACTTGGGTCTGAATACTTTTCTAAATTGCATGTAATTGACATTTTGCTATGGCGACTGAATTATTTACTGAAATTTACTGGGAACTTAAAGTGGCCCTGGAAAAAAAAACTACAAGTGGCCCCATGTTGTAGGGGTGGGGGGGGGGTGCAAATTGACAGAAGGTGGGGCAACATGCTAGTGCAAAATACAGTCCCAGCAGAACCAAATACTGCAGTGCAGCACAAAAAGCCGTCCTTCTGTTGTCGCCATTAATGGGTGCCATTTTCTGTCCTCCTCCAGTTGTCTCTGATGAAGATATGGAGCAGGGGGCTTAGGAGATGAGATGCGGGCCACAGCAGTTGAATTCAGAGGGCATGTGTGGTCGCTTGTGGGGAACATCAGTTTCTGATTCTTAGGGCCAGGGCAGTGATTGGAAGATGCAGCCTTTAAACTTTTGAATGCACATGTCCAACTGTTCAATGTTTCAGTACTTTTTGCACAACTTGCTGTTCTCTAAGAAGGAGCTTAATGGCAAAATTCAAAACAGGTGTTTGAACCATGAATCGCCCAATAAATTTCCTGGTTTAATTAGAATTGGTATTTAAACAGTTCTCCTCGTCATGCTGTTCACATTTTTAGACTAAGACTACACCTAACAATTGATCAATAATACCTTGCCTTTGCGAGGCTTCAAGCAGGATGTTCTCAGACGGAAGTCGCCACTGAGCTTAGAGGGTCACAGAATGTCATCAATAGGTTACAACAGAGATACAGAGAGACTGGAAGAGTCACAGAACGGCATAAAAGTGGCCGATGACCGCTTCATTGAATAATGCCTTGTGGAACCAGATGATGAATGCCACACAACTCCAGGCACATTTAAGGTAGGTGAGAGGCACCCAAGTGTCACGTCAGACCATTCGAAACCGTTTACATCAGTGTGGTTTGTGTGCTAGACCATCTGCAATGTACCTGATCACAGCCATCATCGTCTTGCATGGGCCAGGGAGCATCTATGTTGGACAAAGGACCAGTGGGACTGATGGACTGATGAAAGTTGATTCACGCTGAGCAGAAATGATGGCCGCCAATGATGTTGGAGACGTCAAGGAGAGCATTATGCATCAGCCACTGTTTGTCTTTGGTGGTGGTGTGGGCAGGTGTGTCTAGTCAATATAGAACTTCCCTACATGTTGTGAATGGTAAAGTGAAAAGCCCATAATACTTGAATAACATCATTAATCCAGTCACTGCGCCTCTGCATGAACAACACAGGCCTAATTTCTTCTTCATGGACGACAATGCAGCAGCTCATGGAGGTAGCATCATTCGGGAATGGCATGGGATCAGCTGAGTCTCCGTGTAGAGGCTCGTAAATCTGTTCCCCAGAACCTCAATGTCCTGAGGGCCGTCCTTCAAGAAGAGTGGGAGAGTGGGATGCCATGACTCAGCAGACAATAAGTTGACTTGTGAAGAGCATGAGACGTCGTTGTCAAGCTGTAATTGATGCTCAAGGCCACATGACAAATTATTGAGACATTGACATTTTTGTGGGGTATACGAACCACTGTTGTTGGCTTTTGTTTCAATAAATTGTTTGAGATGAGGAAATTACCATTGCTGCTTCTACTTAAGTGCCCTACTTTTATGATATAATATAACTGTAGCGTGAACTTTTTACGTTTTCCATACATTTCAGCCGAATGCCTAATGACCCTAACTTTATGTGAGTAGTGTATATAAGTGTACAGTGGATTTAAAAAGTCTACACACCCCTGTTAAAATGTCAGGTTTCTGTACTGTAAAAAAAAGTTCTGATAAATCATTTCAGAACTTTTTCCACCTTTAATGTGACCTATAAATGGTACCACTCAATTAAAAGACAAACTAAAATCTTTTAGGTGGAGGGAAGAAAACAACAACAACAAAAAAAATAATGTGGTTGCATAAGTGTGCACACCCTCTTATAACTGGGGATGTAGCTGTGTTCAGAATTAAGCAATCACATTCAAAATAATGTTAAATAAGAGTCAGCATACACCTGCCATCATTTACAGTGCCTCTGATTAACCCCAAATAAAGTTGAGCTTCTCTAGTTGGTGTTTCCTGAAATTTTGTGTCGCATCCCACACCAAAAGCCATTGTCCACAGAGAGCTTCCAAAGCATCAGAGGGATCTCATTGTTAAAAGGTATCAGTCAGGAGAAGAGTAAAAAATAATTTCCAAGACATTAGATATACGATGGAACACAGTGAAGACAGTCATCATCAAGTGGAGAAGATATGGCACAACAGTGACATTACCAAGAACTGTATCCAACATGCAAACAAGGGGACAGCACAACCTCTGGTCAATACCTTGTAATAGTGCGGCGGTGCAAGTCCCTGATTGATGTAATCAAAAGAAAGTTTTCCACAACACTCTTGTAGTTGATCTTTTAAATCTTCTTTATTTTCCCAGTGTGCAACGTTTCGACTTCTCTGAGTCTTTTTCAAGCATAATGAATTTACATGTAGTGAGCATTCATTTATACAGAAGTGTACCCAATCCTAGGGTGTGTGGGTGACTCAACCGTGTAAGAACCGACTGAATCAACATAAGTACACTATATGGAAGGCACTTACCAGACAACAAAATGATGATCCAGACATGAATGACATAGGGAAACCGGTACCGGAGCACTTTGTCAAATCCCAACACAGTGTGGCCCAATTGAGATTCAAAATAATAGATGGTATTCCACAATTGAAAAGGGGTGGAGACAGGGAGAGAGCATTAAAGAGGCTCGAACTTAAATGGATTTACGATCTGCCTTATTTGGGAAGGAGACCCTCCCTTGTGCAATGTAGGGAGAGAGTGAAAAATCAGGGTAGTGGGATGTTCAACTAAAATAAACTCATGTTGCTTTTTTATTAATAAACCCCTGGAACAAAGCAGTATCCAACAATATATATAGTCCACCTTTCAATTGCAGAGTTGGATCATTTTGCCGGTGGTAAATACGTATTAGCATCTGACAACACAATAACATTTATAAAATGTTTATAAAAATTAAGCTCATTTTTTTCACGCAGACAATCTTCCACCACTTGAAAACATGATAAATTCACACCCAGAGTAGGACTTGCTTCAACTTACTGTATTTTCCGCCCTATAAGATGCACTCTTGAAGCATATCTGAATCGCATTGACATGAACTCGCATTGACATAAATTAAAATAGGGTCACCTTATTACTGTCCAAATTACACACAGATGAGCTCATAAAAAGAAAAGATTACTTTTGTTATGGACTACAACTTGGACTATAAGCAGATTTGTGCTATAGTCCGTAAGCATTTACCTATATTGGGTTATGAGGATTCATGGAGATCAATTTTGAAAAATGAGATCCAATATGTAGCAAAGTGGGCTCCAAAGCAAATGATCACCTAATCTCTACACTAATACACTCGCAGTAAAACTTGTCTGGTTACAGCCCAAGGGTAGCTATAGGTGTGGGCACTTCCTCAGCATGTTGATCAAGGTCTGATTCATTTTCTCACAAAGGCCATTGCCTTAAGGGTGATAGGGAGTTGTTTTCAGTTTTTGGCAGCAATACAAGGTACAAAGTTCCTGGAACAATGAATTTGAATGTTGAACTTTGAACGGTGAGAATTTTGTCTGGACACCCATAGGGTAGCAGGAAACTTCTCCACAAGGCTGCGGCAGTGGTCTTTCTGTTATGTCTCTGATGGATATAGCAACCACAATATGCTGTAGTGTTCAATGATGATCATTGCATAAGTGTACCCAGACCAACTTAGTTCAAGTTTGACGTGATCAATGACCATGATTTCAAGTGGTTGAAAGGCTATATCGACTGTAAAGAGTAAATACCTTGCTAGCACGCACAGCCTTGTGAATCTGGACAGTCGTTGAATGTTTTCTCCAGCTTTCACTCCGGGATTGTTCTTCTCAAAAGGAATGATTTTTCTCCTGGAGTGGAACTAGCATCTTTGCCACAGCAGGCAGAGCAAAAACCTGGCTGATGCAATGCTCACTAGAAAGCTCCTCCCTCAGAGGGGACAGCGAATTCCCTCTGCTGAGTCAGGGCATAAATAACTAAACTGTGTGACCTAAGGACAGTTTTTGGGAATACATACAATTTATAATACAAAACATGAACAGATTAAATAATATACAATCAAGAACAATTTGCAAATACCCTGTTCTGGGGTTCTACACAAACAAATAGGTCCTGAAATGTAAATTGCTAGTGCCGTGTCTATAAACAGTAAACTCACAATTCACCAGGCCGAATTAAGAAGAAATTCATAAAATATGCTTAAAAACATGTAAGAAGCATAATCACACAAACATGGTGATACAATGGTACTACAATAAACTACAGCAGATAAGGTATCATTCCAGTAATTTCCATTACAAATAATGAAATAAAGTATGTAAAGTGTTCAGCTGTATAACCAAACAGAGCGGGCTGCACAGGCAGGTACAGTGGTCTTATAAAGTGGAAATTTCAACGGTCCAGATAGATGGTCACTATTACTAAGTGTTTCATCGAACATGTAACATTTCGAAAAGATCTGCTATTTGTTAAGTGGTCCTGCAGCAAATAGAGGAATTTTCGACACTTTGCATTTGATGAAGATGATACCATGACCATCTATCTGGAAAGTTAAAATCTCCCATTATGACCACTGTACCTGCCTGTGCAGCCCGCTCTATTTGGTTATACAGTCTTATAGAGCAAATACTAGTGTGCACTTCAATAATGGAAGTGCTCACTAGTAAGCAGGACTCGTGGGGAGTGAATCGCCACTAGCGCTGGCGGTACTCATCTCTCCCTGGTCTTCTCCGGACACTGTGCTGCACTGTCCTGACTGTGTGAAGCATTAGGACGTAGTGTGCAGACCCAGAGAAGATCAGGGAGCGCGACTGAAGCAGAGACTGCCAGTCCTGGAGAGTAGTGGCCGAGCAGGAGAGGTAAGTGAATTTATCTTTGATGGACATCTGATCTGAGGTCTGACATGGGGGTCTGATGTGAGGTCTGACATGGGTGCCTGATCTGACATAGGGGTTTGACCTGAAGTCTGATATGGGGGTCTGATCTGATGTTTGGGTCTGATTTAGGGTCTGATGTGGGGTCTGATCTTGGGTCTGCTGATATGGGGGTCTAATCTGAGATGTAATATGGGGGTCTGATCTGAAGTCTGATTAAGATTGAGGGTGTATTTTGGGGGTCTGGTGAAGATTGCGGGGGTTTGTTCTGAGGTCTGACCAGGGTGCTTCTTATCATCAGGTGCGTCTTATAAAGCGAAAAATACAGTAACTATATTCTTGCTGTACTATAAAAAGTAAGCTCTGGTTGTGATGTCAAAAAACACAATTTTGAAAAGGCCAATATCTCTGGGTAATTTACAGCAGGCTGCACCTCTCTGGCGCAGCTGGCTGGTCAATGTTAGAATAGCATTGCTATTAAAATGCAATGCACTATAGGGATAATGCATTGCATTTATTTTAAAATCAATCAAAATACTTTCTGTTATAGTCCCCTTGTGGGACTATTAAGTGGTAAAAAAAAGAAAAAAAAACATTTATTAAATAAAAAATTCTGTAAATAAAAAATAAGCTTTTTAATGAAAAAAATTCCCCAAAAAAATCTCCCCCATATGTTTGTTATTGCCGCGTCCGTAACGACCCGGACTACATACATTATCTCCTTTAGTGAACGCCTTAAAAAAAAAAGGAAAAAAAAAAAAGAAGACAGAATTGCTAATTTATTCTTAGTTGCCACCGAAAAAACGTAATAACAAGCAATCAAAAAGCTCCATTTACTCCAAAATGATACCAATGAAAAATACAAGTCGTTCCGGAAAAAATCAAGCCCTCACACAACTCCATAGAAAAATAAAAAAGTTATGGGTCTTGGGTAGCGGCAATGCAAAAACATTTTTTTTCTTTTAAGAAAAGGGGTTTATTACAAAAAAGTAGTAAAACGTATCTTGCTAAAAGCCACAAATTTTCTGTTTAAGGCTTATTAAAAGTTAACTTTTATTTATTATTTATTCTTAAAACTAAATAATCCCAAATAAACTAAAATCTCTGGGCAGCCGGAAGGGTTTAGTATTTATTATTTAAATGTAACTCCGGGGACTAAATGGAGGTTCTACTGACTTTGAGAACCGTCCTAATCCAATGTAATAGGGGGGAATTTTCACACTATTATTAATCCTAAATTTGTCCTATTCAAGGTACCCCAGGTATTCAGTATCTATTAAATATCGGAGGAACGTCTGCAGTGCGATCCTCACTATCCACATCCTGTGCCCTTTCTAAAACGCTCTCTATTGCCCCCCCGACATGTTTCGCAACAACGTGGCTTCGTCAGGGTACGGGAGCAAAGAAGCCGATTGTCTCCGGTCACGATTATAAATATTTCAAAGTGTCCCGCCTATTGTCTCTTAAGGCCAATCCGGAGACATTCTGCTGTGGGACATCCGTACTCTCCAGGTAAAGTGACCAATCCTGCATTCAGGCCGGATCGTTCTTGGTCCAATCAAACATTACCTTATTAAGACCAAGCAGACCGCGCATGTCCTGGGACTTTGTCAATTTCTGACTTCGTCCATTGCGCATGTTTTAGGACTTCGTCTTTTAACCACTTCAGCCCCCCTAGCTTAAACACCCTTAATGACCAGGCCACTTTTTACAATTCCGCACTACACTACTTTCACCGTTTATTGCCTCGTCATGCAATCTCTACCACCCAAATGAATTTTACCTCCTTTTCTTCTCACTAATAGAGCTTTCATTTGGTGGTATTTCATTGTTGCTGACATTTTTACTTTTTTTGCCATTAATACAAATTTAACGAAATTTTTGCAAAAAAATGACATTTTTCACTTTCTGTTGTAAAATTTTTCAAAAACTACATTTCTATATAAATTTTCTCTAAATTTATTGTTCTACATGTCTTTGATAAAAAAAAAAGTCCAATAAGTGTATATTTATTGTTTGGGTAAAAGTTATAGCGTTTACAAACTATGGTGCAAAAGTGAATTTCTGCATTTTGAAGCAGCTCTGACCTTTCTGATTCCTGTCATGTTTCTTCAGGTGCTAGAATGTTTCAGATAGTATAAATTCCAAATCACAACTATTTAGAAAGAAGATAACCTCAAAAGTACTCTGCTGAGGGGCATGGTGAGTTCATGTATCATTTCATTTTTTTTCACAAGTTAGCGGAAAATGACACTTCTTCTGAGAAAAAAAAAAAGTTTCAATTTCTGCTAACTTGGCAAAAAAGAAATCTCAGACGGACCACTATGCCCCTCAGTGATCACCTTGGGGTGTCTACTCAAAAATGGGGTCATTTGTGGGTGTTTGTACTGTTCTGGCATTTGGGCGGGCTAATTAGAGTCAACATAAACTCCAAAGGTACTGTTGGGCTTTTAAGTTCCCTTTGCCACTAGGCTGTGCAGTCACTTATGTAGTCGTTGCATTAGGAGGGCATGTAGCTGGGGTGTATTTTTACATATACCATAAAATAAGGAGAGAAGGCCTGCAACCGGACAACTTTGTATAAAAATTTTTTAAAAGTTGTCGCTTACAGAGATATTTTTCTCACACACAGTATGGGTATATATAAAAATACACCCCAAAACATTGCCCTACTTCTCCTTGAGTACGGGGGATACCACATGTGACACTTCTGCAGGCTGGGTGCTAGCAAATTTAAAACCAATGAGTACCTTTTAGGATTTCACAGGGCATTTTTACCATTTGACCTAGACTCTTCCTCTCACGCTTTAGGGGCCCCTAAAATGCCAGGACAGTATAAATACCTCCACATGTGACCCCATTTGGAAAAGAAGACAATCTAAATATTCCGTGAGGGGCATGGCGAGTTCGTAAAATTTATTTTTTGTCACAAGTTAGTGAGACTTTGTAAAAACAAAATAAAATATGATATTTCTCGCCAACTTGTGCCAAAAATGAATTGCCATGCTTCCTCACGGAATACTCTGGGCAGCCTTTCTTCAAATGGGTTCACATGGGTAAGATTTCAGCATCTTTAGCTCAAAGCGTGAGAATCAAATGCGCAAAAATGGCCTGTACCCAGCAAATACAGCCTTAGGTTTCTTTGTGTAATGCCAGTAGGCTGGGGGCACTACAGCGCCCACAGCGCAGAGAAATATACAAACGACAATCCACATTTTTTATTCAAAGTTGTCAATTTACAGAGATATTTCACACAAAGTGGTATATGCAAAAATATTACCCCAAAAACACATTGCCCTACTTCTCCTGAGCACGGCGATACCACATGTGTGCCACTTTTTTGCAGCCAAGATGCGCAAAGGCCCTAAAAACCAATGAGTACCTTTTAGGAGGGCATTTTTACTATTTTTCTTCTCACGCTTAGGGGCCCCTAAAATGCCAGGGCAGTATAAATACCCCATGTGACCCCATTTGGAAAGAAGACACCCCAAGGTATTCCTCTGTGAGGGGCATGGCGAGTTCAGTTAGAAGATTTTTTTTAAGTAATAAGTTACGGAAATTGATTTTTTATTGTTTTTCTCATAAAGTTCACCTTTCTGCTAACTTTTGGACAAAAAGTTAAATTGTTCATGGACTCACTATGCCCCCTCAGGTGAGTTATTTGGGGTGTCTCAGGGCCAATACATGTGGCAGGCTGCCCCGGCATTTAGGGGCCCCAAGGAGAAGAAAATGCGCAAGCCCTAAAATACAGCAAGAGTTTGGCTGCAAAAAGAATACATGGTGGCTGCCGTAGGGCAGCCGAGCTGGGGTGTATTTTTTACATACCAGCATTTAGGAGAAATATCTCTGGGTAAACTGACAACCTTTGAATAAAAAATAAAAAGCTGTCGTTTACAGAGATATTTCTCACACCCAGCATGGTATATATAAAAATACACCCCAAAACACATTGCCCTACTTCTCCTGAGTACGGCGACACCAATATGTGTGACACTTTTTAAGATGCGCAAAGGGGGCCCTAAACCAATGAGTACCTTTTAGGATTTCACAGGGCATTTTACGCATTTGGATTCTCATGCTTTAGGACCCCCAAATGCCAGGGCAGTAGAAATACCCCACATGTGACCCCATTGTGGAAAGAAGACACCCCAAGATGTAATCCGTGTGAGGGGCATGGCGAGTTCACAGAAAAATTGGCACAAGTTAGCGGAAATTGATTTTTTTTTTACAGTCTCATATTTCACTAACTTGTGACAAAAATAAAATTTGCATGAACCGCCATACCCCCTCACGGAATACCTTGGGGTGTCTTCTCTAAAATGGGGTCACATGTGAGGTGTTTGGTACTGCCCTGGCATTTGAGGGTCTCCCGCAATCATTACACGCATGGCCAGCATTAGGAGTTTCTGCGATCTCTCCTTATATTGAAAGCAGACGGGTAATGAGATTTTTTTTCCGTTCAGCCTCTGCACTGAAAAAGAAAAATGAACGGCACAGATTTCCTTCATTCGCATCAATCAATGTGGATGAAAATTCCGCCCAAAATGTGCGGGGAACAAAACGGCACAGATTTCTTCATTCGCACAACAATGTGGATGAATAAATCTCTGCCAAAAATGCGTGGCAAGGCCCCATTCACACGTCCCAGGGCCAACCGCATTCATTCCGCAACTCCTATGGAATAGATGCGACCCATTCAGTGTGAATGGGGCTGGCGGTGATGCGGAGAGCACACTATGCGCCGCCGCATCAGCAGCCTATGAGCTGCGTGCCTGAATCCTCCGGGTTTCGGCCCCCAAGTATCCGGCCGCAGCTCCGCGCAAAGATAGAGTATACCCTATTCTTGTCCGCACTGCGGACAAGAAAAGGCATTTTCATAGGTTCTGGCACAAAGCGATCCGCAAAATGCGGAAAGCAATATTGTTGGTGTCCTGTTTGGCGGATCCGTGGATCCATGGATCCGCAAACACATAATGACGCCTGAATGAAACTACAGTGGGGTACTAGTGTCAGGGGGCATGGGGTGATCAGTTAATCAGGGCTAATCAGCGGGGGGTGGGTGATGGGTGGGGTGGGGTGATGGGTGGGGGCCCAAGGTGTGGTGTTTTGGTGCACTTATAGCTTTGGTGGTCCCAAAGGTCGGGACCACCAGTGAACGATCAGCATATCAGACGCTGTTAACAAAAACAGCCGCCTGATATGCCATTTTTACCCAGCCTGCCAGCGCACGATCAGCGCTGGCAGGCTGCAGCTACCTGTCCTCGACGTGATCTCTGTGAACGCCAAGGCACGCAGCGCCGCTGGCAGCCAATAGGAAATCTCGCCTGCGGATGACGCCGCCGGCGTCAAGGAGGTCAGAAACGACCGCCCGCAGGACGCAATCCTGCGTGAGGCGGTCGGTAAGCGGTTAAAGAAGTCAGTTCGTTTGTCTTGAATGCGCATGTCATAGAACTTATATTTTTTCTTTGTTTTCTTATTGGACTGCGCATGTCATTGAACTTATACTTTTTCTTTATTTTTCTTGTTAGACTGCGCATGTCATTGAACTTAGTTTCACATAGGATTCACCCTCCTCACAAACGGCGCATGTCCCAAGACTTTAGTTCCTGCTAGGTAAGTTCCTCAGACAATTACCTTGTTACAATATACAACTTATAACATAAATGGACATTTTCTACATATGTATATATCTGTCACAATAAAGCTTGTCCTGGGACTTGATTTATCACTATATGTGTTTAAATTATTATGCACATATTTTTTATGCATACATTTTATAAACATTATAAATTTTTACGTTATTTTTATATATTTCTTTTATTTATATTTCTTTTGTTTATTTCTTTATTAACAAATGTAAACATTGTCCCAGGATTTGGCATTATATCAGGTACATCTATACACCTACCCATACATCTATATTATACTGTATACATGATACTGTATACACAATGAGATTTTCTTTTTTTCTTTCATGGTTTATTTTATTAAATCGTTATGTTATGTATACAGTATAATCCAATGGAATTCTTTATGATTTAGTTCATTATTTATCAGGCCATTCTAATTGTCTCAAATGTACAGGGTTATGTTTGTGCCCATCTTACTGGAGGTATGGATTCCTATTTAGTATTTATTTGGGATTATTTAGTTTTAAGAATAAATAATAAATAAAAGTTAATTTTTAATAAGCCTTAAACAGAAAATTTGTGGCTTTTAGCCACTTTAGTGTATTATTTAGAAGACTTTCTGGGCAAAATAAATGGTCTATTTAGTGTTTCGAAAACGTATCTTGGCATCACTGTAATCGTACTGAGGTAAGGTGTACCGTTTTCTGATACAGCTTTATATACATGCCTCATAATAGAGCCATATTTGCCTTGCAAGATCAATTGAACAAATACACAAGAATAAACTAATGATTTGAAAGAGTTTTTCACTATGACCACCAGCTTTTGTTGAAACTCGTATTTTTCACCCTCATTGGCCAACCTGTATGGTTCAGGGTGGGAAGAACAGGTAATTTACAGTATACAACATCAGAGTATTATGGACGATACATAGACGACGTATTAATTATTTGGAAAGGGTCACGTGACTTGGCAAAAGATTTTGTCACCTATATTAATTCTAATGAGAATAACATCTTCACCCATAATATTGATTCTATATCAGTCCCTTTCTTGGGTATCATGTAAATGTGGGATCCTATGACACAACAAGTACACTGTAGTCTATACTGTAAACCCATCACAGGGAAAACCATACTTTATGCTACTAGATATCACCCTAAACATGCGATAAAGAATTTCCCTGTTGGAGAATTCCTCCAAAAGAATTTGTACAGTAGAGCCCAGGAATATTTTTTACAATAAAACAATACCTAGATTGAAGGCACGTGGAACGGTAAAGCAATAATGCAGGATACAGATGATTACTGACAACAGAAGCACTGAGCAGATATAATTTGCTGTCAGATAACAGGGAATGATTACATTTAGCACACAGTTTAGTCACGATTTGTATCATATTAGTAATATTTCACATAAATATATTTACATTTTGTACAAAGATCTGATATTGGCACAAATATTAAAACCTGGGTGCAATTTTATAGGAAAAAAGGGCATACACTACTGGGGCTATGATTTCCCCTAGTTTCTGTACATCTCATGTTTTTATGGAACAATAATAGAGTATTTTTTATGAAGTTTCTTCTTTCAAATGCTGGAGGCTTTTCTTTAACCCCTTCCTGACATGGCGATTTTCCCTTTTTTTGGCGTTTTCGTTTTTTTACTCCCTGCCTAACCAGAGCCATAACTTTTGTTATTTTTCCATTCACATAGCTGTATGAGGGCTTGTTTTTTGCTGGACAAGTTGTGCTTTCTAATGCCACCATTTAATATTGCATAAAATGCAGTGGGGAAACTGGAAAAAAGGGACTACCCACAATTTGATGTAATAGTACGTCATGCTGATCGGGCGGGCACCGGAGCAGTGCATTCTCCATCAGTGCAGGGGCCCGGCTATGACCGATAGCTGGGCCCCTGCTGTATTTACCAGAATCGCTGTAAAAGCCAATACCGGCGGATTAACCCCTTCTATGCCATGGTCAGCGCTGACCGTGGCATAGTAGGTGTTTGCAGAGGGTACGGTTCTCCACACTGTAGTATCAGGGTTTATCTTCTATGGGCTCCCTTACTGGGTCTTGCAGGTGGTCTGTCAGTGTATTACACTGTTAATACACTGACAGCCAATGCATTACAATACACATGTATTGTAATGCATTGCAGAGGGGATCAGACCCCTAAAAGTTGAAGTCCCACAGTGGAACAAAAAACAAAAGTAAAAAAAAAGTTTTTTCAAAAGTGTTTTACATAATAAACAAATAAACGTTCCAAGTAATAATAAAAAGTGCAGTTTTCCCATAATTAAGTCATATAAAATTGTAAAAAATAAAAATAGACATATTAGGTATCGCCGTGTCTGTATCAACAGCTCTATAAAAATCACATGATCTACCCCGCCAGGTGAAGGCTGTAAAAGTAAATAAAAAAACCTTGCCAAAACAGGCATTTTTTGGTCACCTTGCCTCACAAAAAGTGTAATACAAGCGATCAAAAAGTTGTATGTACCCAAAATGGTGCCAATCAAACTGTCATCTTATCCTGCAGTAAATTACTAACTCAGACAATGGCCCGAAAAATAATAAAAAATGGCTCTCACAAAATGGTAACACAAAAACAAGATTTTTTTATTTTCGAAAATGTTTTAACTGTGTAAAACTAAATAAATAAAAACAGTGGCGGAACAGTCATTTTTTGTCACCTCACCTTACAAAATGCATAATTTCGAGTAATCAAAAAGTCATACGTACCCCAAAATGGTACCAATGAAAACATCACCTCATCCTGGAAAAACTAAGCCCCTATCTAAGACAATCCAGGCACCTCTTCAACTTTTTTAGTGAATTCACCATCACCAAACCTTCTGGCAGAGAGTTCCATAGTCTCTTACAGTAAATAATCCTCTTCTATGTTTGTGTAGAAACTTTCTTTCCTCTAGACACAGAGGATGTCCCCTCGTCACAGTCACAGTCCTGGGGATAAATAGATGATGGGAGAGATCTCTGTACTGACCCCTGATATATTTATACATAGTTATAAGATCTCCCCTTAAAGAGAACCTTTCATGGGTTCAAACATAATAAAGTAAGTAGCAGGACATGTAGGGGTTAATGCAAGGATCTCCACTTACAATTTTTTTCTCTCCACCACTCCGTTTGCCCGCACTGGCCCCGTTAAATTCTCCCGCACTGTATGCTAATCACTAACATCGGAACACAAGGGAGGAGACATCAACTTTTCTCCCTGGGCGTTCCTTCTCCCTGGCTGTAGCGCTGTCCAATCGCAGCGCAGAGCTCATAGCCTGGGAGGGTTCCACCTGCTACCTACTTTATTATATTTGGACCCATGAAAGGTCCTCTTTAAGGTACTTTCACACTAGCGGTAAAGTTTTCTGGTATTGAGTTCCGTCCTAGGGGCGGAACTCAGTATGCATCAGGATGTCTTCAGTTCAGTCACTTTTATGGTATTTGTCCAGAGAAAATACCGCAGCATGCTGCGGTATTTTCTCCGGCCCAAATTCCGGAACACATGTCGGATCCGGCATTATTTTCCATTGAAATGTATAAATGCCGGGTCCGGTACCAAGTATTCCGGAAAAACAGATCCAGTTTTCCCATCTGCGCATGCGCAGACCTCTAAAAGTGTGAAAAAGATAAATACCGGATGCATTTTTCCAGATGACACCTTAGAGATGGATGTAGTATTTCAATGCATTTGACAAACGGATCCGGAAACAAATGGTATACATTTGCACACGGATTTCCGGATCCGGCAGGCAGTTCCGGCAACGGAACTGCCTGCCGGATTCCTCTAACGCTAGTGTGAAAGTGAATAGAGTAATGTGTGAAGTAGTGTGTGAGTAGTGTGAAAGTACCCTTAGTCGTCTTTATTCTAAAGTGAATAACCTTAGTTTTGATAATCTTTATGGGTACTGTAGTCCACCCATTCAAGTTAGTAATCTATTAGAGACCTGTAAAGTGGCAAGACTATGTTCTCATAACACCCCATAATCCTACTGGCCTTGGCAGCAGCTGTCTGACACTGGTTTCTATAGCGTAACGTTTGCTGTCCACTAGAATTCCTAAATCCATGTCAGTGTTACCTAGTGTTTTACCATTTAGTATGTACGGGTGACTTACATTATTCCTTCCCATGTGCATAACCTTACATTTGTCAGTGTTAAACCTCATCTGCCACTTCTCTGCCAAAGCCTCCAATCCATCCAGATCCATCTGTAGCAGTATACTGTCCTCGTCCGTGTTAATTACTTTACACAGTTTAGTGTAATCTGCAAACATTAATATTTTACTGTGCATGCCTTCTACAAGATCATTAGTAAATATATTGAGGAGAATAGGGTCCAATACTGACCCCTGTGGTACCACATTGGTGACAGTGAACCAATCAGTGTGTGTACCATTAATAACCACCCTCTGTTTTCTATTACTGAGCCAGTTACTTACCCACAAACAGTTTACCCCAGACAGATGTTAGACTTACCGGCCTATAGTTTCAAGGCTCTGTTTTTGATCCCTTTTTGAATATTGGCACCACATTTGCTATGTGCCAGTCCTGTGGAACAGACCCTATCATTATAGAGTTAATAAACATAAAAAATAAGGGTCTGTCTATTACATTACTTAATTCTCTGAAATAGGCAGGTGTATGCCATCTGGACCCAGTGATTTGTCTATTTTATGGTGAGTTTACTTTGACACTCTGCATTTTATATGACATTTCATTTTCTTTGGTGTACACAGTGGAGAAAAACTACTTCATATATTTGTTATATTTTAAACACTTTCAGGTTTAAAGGGAACCTGTCACTAGGAAATTCACTGATATACCAGGCATGCTGCTCTGTAGGGCTCACTCTGCTGAATATAATGATACCTTTCACTTAGTGATCTGTTGCTTTACTGTGGAGAAAAAGTACTTTAAATCCATATGCTAATGACCTGATTTGAGTCCAGTAGTTGATATGAGTCCAGCAGCTTTTCTATTCAGAGCTCTAGCCACTCCCCTATTCACTTCTATAGATCAATAAATAAATAAACCATGCCCCTTTTACATCTGAAGTGAATAGGGGAGTGGCTACAGCTCTGAACAGAAAAAACTCTGGACTCATATCAACTACTGGACTCAAATCAGCTCATTAGCATATGTATTAAACATACTTTTTCTCCACAATAAAGCAACAGATCACTAAGTGAAAGGTATCATTATATTCAGTGAATTATCAGTGAATTTCCTGGTGACAGGTTCCCTTTAAGCTTTTTAGTATTTATATAATTGGAGGGTTAGTTTTACTCTCTTTCTTTCAATGAGCCTCTCCAGCTTGGCTGCCCTTATCTGTCTTTTACATATTCTATTTTTCTCCTTGTAGTTATTTAGCACTTCTTTGCTACATTTCTGTTTTAGTAATTTAAGTGCTTTCTTTTTGTCATTTATTGCCCCCTTTACGTTTACATAATGAATACAGCTGAAAAAAGACATAAATCCATCAAGTTCAACCAAGGGATAGGTGGGGACGCGAATCCCAGGAGGAAGTGAAACTCAGATTTCTACACATTTTCATAGGCATTAATGTAATTTACATTGAAGAATTTATCTAAACCATTCTTTCCACTGTTCCTGCTGTGACCACATCCTGAGGAAGTCAATTCCACTGATTCACAGTTCTTACAGTAAAGAAGCTTTGGCGCTTCTGGAGACTGAGCTTTTTCTTCTCCAGTCGAAGTTATGTTTTGAGGGCATTTTACATGGTACAGTTTTTCACCGTATTTTTTTTGCCTGGCTCATTTATATATTTGTACAGGTAATCATGTCTCCCCTTAGACGGCTCTTCTGAAGACTAAATAAATTTAATTATTTTAATCTTTCTTCATAACTAAGATGCTCCATGCCCCTTATCAGTTTAGTTGCTCTCCTCTGTACTTTTTCTGTACTTTTTTTGGAAGCCCAATCACTCAGAGTGTTCAAGTCAGCTTGTATTTTATGGACATCTTCCAAAGACTGTACAGTACTACATAGCTTAGTGTCATCTGCAAAAATAGAAATCCCGTTCTCGATATCATTAATAAATGAATTAAATAATAGAGACCCAGCACTGAACCTTGGGATACACCACTTATAACCCGGGACCATTCTAAATAGGAATCATTGACCACAACTCTCTGGACACGGTCGTTTAGACAGTTTTTAATCCAATTACAAACTATACTTTCCAAGCCTATAGACCTTACTTTACCTATTAAACGTCTATGAGGGACAATATCAAAAGCCTTTGCAAAATCCAGAAACACTACATCCACAGCCGCCCCTCTGTCCAGGCTACTACTCACCTAACAAATCAGGTTAGTCTGACAACTTCTGTCCTTGGTAAACCCATGTTGGTTATCACTTATAATATTAATTACAGTCACATACTCCTGTATATACAGTTGTGTTCAAAATTATTCAACCCCCACTGAAATTGAGTGTTTTGGCCAGTTTGACATTGATTTTGATCATTTCAGTCATCTTCTTTACAATTAAATCAAAGAGGCACTTGTAAGTCAGACAAATATAACATAACATTTATAATGAAATAACCACAAATGTCTTTTCTGTGATCACATCATTATCATTACTTAGTACAACATCCTTTTCCAGTTATAACAGCTTTTAAACGTGAAGCATAGCTTGACACAAGTGTCTTGCAGCGATCTACGGGTATCTTTGCACATTGACCCCCCGCCATGCTTCACAGTAGGCAAGGTGTTCTTTTCTTCATAAGCCTTGTTCTTCCTCCTCCAAACATAGCGTTGATCCATGGGCCCAAACAGTTCTAATTTTTTTTCATTAGTCCACAGAACACAAAAGTGGTTTGTCCACATGACTTTTGGCATACTGCAGTCGACTCTTCTTATTCTTTGGAGACAGCAAGGGGGTGCGCCTGGGAGTTCTGACATGGAGGCCTTCATTACGCAGTGTGCGCCTTATTGTCTGAGCTGAAACTTCAGTACCCGCATCTGACAAATCTTTTTTCAGTTCCTCAGCAGTCACACGGGGACTTTTCTCCACTTTGCGCTTCAGGTAGCGCACAGCAGTCGAAGTCAGCATCTTCTTTCTGCCACGACCAGGTAGCGTTTCAACAGTGCCCTTTGCCTTGAATTTGCGAATGATGCTTCCTATGGTGTCTCTTGGTATGTTTAACATCTTTGCAATCTTCTTATAGCCATTGCCCTTCCTGTGAAGAGAAATCACCTCTTCTCTTGTCTTCCTGGACCATTCTCTTGACTTCACCATGTCTGTAAACACACCAGTAAATGTCTAGAAGGAGCTGAGTATCACAGTCATTTTACATCTGCCTAATTGGTGCTTATTCTGCTTGATTGCTGCTCCTTGACATCCACAGGTGTTTTCAATACCTGATCGAAAAACACTTGAATGAACCTCTGTTCTTAAGAGTGGTCGTCTTTAAGGGGTTGAATAATTGTGTCAATGAAGAAATCACAAAAAAAACATTTAATACTGTATTACAAAAACAATTGTTGTCATTTTAGTTGCATTTGGTTCTTTAAAAAGTCCTTGTAAGATTTCATTCTGAACACAATTACAAATGTACACTAAATTCCCTAAAACCCTTTACAGCATTGGGGGTTGAATAATTTTGAACACAACTGTAGTCCCTTAAGAGTCCTTCAAACATTTTTCCCACAACAGAAGTTAAACTAACTGGTCTATAATTACCTGTGGAGGACCTAGATCCTTTTTTGAATATGGGCACCACATTTGCAATCACTTGGCACTGTACCAGTACCTAGAGAATCTTTAAAACTTATAAACAAGGGCACAGCAATGACTGAACTGAGCTCTTTAAGAACTCTTGGGTGTAATCCATCTGGACCTGGAGCCTTGTTCACATTTACCTTATTTAACTCAGCTTGGACCATATCTACAGTTAGCCAATTTATATTACTGGATGTACAAACAGCCCCAGCACCACAGATATCAGCTCCTTTCTCTTCTTTTGTATATACAGAGCTAAAAAAAACATTTAGTAACTCTGCCTTTTCCTTATCTTCAGTGACTACCCCCCACCATTATTTAGGAGACCTACCTGCTCAGACATTGCTTTTTAGCATTTATATATAATTTTTTGGGGAATTGTTGGGGAATTGTTTTGCTCTCTTTTGCCACCTGCTGTTTGTTTTGTATTTTTGCAAATATTACCTCCTTTTTATAGATTTTATTAAGCCCTTTGTAAACTTCAAAGGCTACAGCTGACACCTCATATTTGTATTTTTAAATGCCCTTTTTTGTCTTTTATTGCTTTTTTTTATAGTAGCTGTAAGCCATGGTGTGTTTAATTTTTGCCGTTTATACTTGTTACCTAAAGGAATACATTTTTTAGTGCAATTACTCAATGTGGATTTAATGCTCTCCCATTTATCCTCAGTATTATTATGTGACAGTAGCTGCTCCCAGTCTATGCCCCGAAATGCTGCCCTCAACCCAAGGAAATTATCCTTTTTAAAATCCAGTGTCTTTGCTCTGCCTGACAGTTTGCTTCTTATAGTTTAGGGGCAATATAATTATATTGTGGTCACTATTACCTAGTGTTTCTCGAACAGTAACATTTCCAACAAGCTCTGCATCATTAGAAATTACCAGATCCAACAGAGCATTGCCCCTAGTGGGAGCTTCTACAAACTGGGCCATAAAGTGGTCTTCAGCAAGTTGAGGAATCTTCTCCCCTTTGGGGTTGAGGCAGAACCATAGCCCCAGTCAATGTCTGGGAAGTTAAAATCTCCCATTATGACCAATAAAATCTTCCATTATGACCACTGTACCAGCCTGTGCAGCCCGCTCTGTTTGGTTATACAGTTGTGTTTCTATCTCCTCTGTGATGTTAGGGGGTCTATAGATTACACCAAGTATTATTTTTTCAGTGTTTATATCCCTTTGAACTTCCACCCATAAGGTTTCAACATCCTTACCATCTGCACCCACAATTGCCTCTTTCACATCACACTTGTCTTCAGATCACTCCTCACATACAGGCACACGCCGCGCCTTTTTAATTGACGCTGTCTTTCCTAAATAGTGTAAAACCCTCAATATTAACAGCCCAGTCATGCGAAGAATCCAACCATGTCTCAGCCACTCCAACTACATCTATGTGTTCTTCTAGTACAATAGCCTCCAGCTCCCCCATTTTGCTAGCTAGACTTCTGGCATTTGTGAAAATACATTTTAAATTACTATTACCTGTAAAGTGACTATCCGTGATTTTTGGGTTACCTAGGTTTGGTTGATGTTTGTATGTAACAGGTTCTTCTTACCAGCAGTTCTATTTTTCATCAGTGTGCAGTTCTGCCCAGTCTTCACCCGACTTTTCTCACTAACCCTAGCCCCCACTAAATCCACAATGTCCCTTCCTATATCCCACTCTCTATCGACACTTTTCCCCCTTATTAGCATGACCCTCCCACCAGATTCTAGTTTAAAAGACCATCCAGCCATCTAACCATTTTTTCCCCCAGGGCAGTTGCACCCACCCTATTAAGGTGCAGCCCGTCCCTACTGTAGAGCCTGTAACCGAAGTTGGCCCAGTTCTCCATGAACCCAAACACTTCCTTCCTGCACCAGCTTCTGAGACACTTTTTAACTCCCTAAGCTCCTGTTGTCTCTCTGGTGACGCTCGTGGCATGTGTAGTATTTCTGAAAACACTACCTTAGAGGTCCTGGACTTAAGCTTCTCTCCTAGTTCCCTAAAATAATTTTTAAGGACCTTCCATCTCCCCTTGACTTTTTCATTGGTGCCAATGTGTATCATGACTGCCAGGTCTTCCCCAGCCCCACCTAGCAATCTGTCAATCCGATCCGCAATATGCCAAACCCGAGCACCCGGAAGACAACACACTGTTCGGTATTCACGGTCTCGGCGACAGATGACCCTGTCTGTCCTCCTAATAATAGAGTCCCCTATCACCAGCATCTGTCTGACCTTTGCTGAACTCCTTTTCCCATCCTTCCTGCAGCGGTCATCCTCCTGGTTGCTAGGAGAAACGCCCTGCTGCAGTGTTGCTGGCTCTGGGCTTTCATCCCTAATATCAGCCAAACAGACATATTTACTAGGACATTCCAGCTCAGGACTAGCCTCCCTGGCACATTAGTCTCTACCCCTTTTTCCTACATTAACCCAACTGTTGAGATGATAATCCTGATCTTGTCCTCCCCTTCCACCTACATTTCACTGACCCCCAGTCAGTGCCTGCACAGTGAGGTCTAATCCTCTCTCCAGGTCTGCAATGCCCCTAAGTATTTCATGCTGCCTATTGAGATCAAAGATTTGGGCTTCCAAATATGCAACATGCTTGCATCTAGTGCAAATGTATTCACCCTCGAATGGGTTTTCAAGGCACGCATACATTGCACAGGACACACACTTAGTAGCAGGGGCGGACTGGGAGCTTAAAGTGGCCCTGTAAAAAAAACTAAAAGTGGCCCCATATTGTAGGCGGGTCCAAATTTACAGAAGGCATGGCAACACAGGTAGGCGGAGTTAGCAATACAATAGCACAAAATACAGTCCCATCATAACCATATACTACAGTATATATACTGCCCCAAAACTGTCCCTTTAGGGTGGCCACCAATAGCTGCCATTTTCTGTCCTCCTCCTTCTGTAGTCTCTGATTAAGATATGGAGCAGGGGTGACGTGGGCCAGAGCAGTTGAATTCAGGAGGGCATGTGCGGTCACTGGCCAGGTACATGAGTTCCTAATTCTAATAGCATTAATTACTGCTGAGAGCTCTTATGTACCCCACCAGCCACATTAAGAGGGGCTTGGGCGGCACCCAGGGCATCAGCCCACCCGTATATTTTCCTGCAACGTCTACGGCCAATCTGCCCCTGCTTAGTAGCATTGTCCATGCAGCACATGTTTAAATGGGGATAAAAAGTAAAGAAAGAAGGAAAACAGTAAATATGAGTTTAGATTTAGACCCTGTCTGTTGTAGTTGGAGAACTTGCTAGAATCGCACAAGGAAAATCTATCAATTTGATGTGTCAATTTGCTTGTTTGCAATGTGTCTCTTACTTCCCCCTATCTCTGCAGGTCCCCTGTTCTCCATTATTTCCCCCCTCTTATCCTTCACTTCCTTATCTCCTTTTTTGAATGCATTTCTTTCTTGTACTGTATGTGTTGCTGAAATATGCGGATCCTATGAGGCCCAATGTGGTTTAAGGAGTTTGTCTTTCTTTTTATCTGTTTCTGGACCTACGCCAGTCAAAATGACTTACTAATAAACATGGTTAGGTTTTTCCAGAAATTGTGAATATTTAACACTTCTAACTAGATGCTAAGTCATGCTTACTGTCTTGGATGGTTCACAGTCTGATTTACTCAACCAAGGTCTCTCATTCTTAGAAGTCACGAGTCATTTTCGGAAGTCATTTGTTCACTGGAAACCATCATCCGTAATGAAGACGCTCTCAATCTCTGACTGCCAACCTTTCATAAGACAAGCACCATTCTTTGTGGTCAGGTGTATTCACCAGCATTTGTAGTCAATCCTGTTCACTAAAGGACAGATCAACAGTTTTTTTTTCCACTGGAGGACAATATTGATCCATGAAATTGGAAATATTTAGTGGGACTTTAGTCATATCCAAAGACAGCAAGGTCCCATTGTTTGAAGTCAATAGTGTCGTGGACCACACAATTCACTGTAGTCATTTTTACCCTAGATGTTTCTTCACCATTAGAGGTTGGTCTCAATTCTGAAGCACTGTCAACAGTATTGGAAGTGCTCCTTCCTGACGCCGGATGCGTGTGCCTCATTTAAGCTGTTCACTGAGCGTCCAACTGGTGATGACTTAATGGTGAGCTCATTTATTAACTACTTGCATCTGCATAGTCTTTCTCTGATTGTGAACATGATAGGACAATTTGGAGGGCTCTAAAAGTGGTGCCACCCCCAGACAAATGCTTTCAGTGGAAACGCACGTCGGGGCGGATGCTGGACCCCTCTCATCATTAAAACTTGGTATGCATGGTTATTTATTTTGTACTTGGCACTTAACTACTGATTTTTCAATAAAGTAAGCTCAATTGGCCCGCATATGTGTGGTCTCTCAGTTATCTGCGCTGCTTTTACTGGGTAGTAGAAGTGTTAATATGGATATTAGTATTTTGCATTGATCACTGTTTTAATCTTTTTCTTGGTAGCACTCCAGTATTGTCCTCTTATGCTGGGGGATAGGAGTATTGTGGTTGCTGTGCTTCATATTCTGGATTCTGCAGTTTTTAATATTTATTAATCCCGTATGGTGTCTTTCAATAAAGATTAAGTTTATGGGTATTATTTGATCCATGTTGCTCTTTTTTGTTGGTAGGGAATATAAAGTATTGGAAGTGTCTCTTTCACCAGAGGTCGCTCTTTACACTGGACATTGTGCAGTGTATCAAGCTATTCAGCACTTTGGAAGAAACTACTATCTGCTTGAGAACATTCTCTAAAGAACAAGAAACCTATTACTGACGTTAGTATCTTCAGCCATGGCACTGTCCGACGCTCTGGAGAAGGACAGCCTGTTTTCTCCCTTCCAGTCTATCACAGTGACTTTTCTCTCTACTCCACTTATCCTTGTTGCCACACATAATCTCATGCAAGTTTTCACAGCGGCAGTGCCACCTTATCATTGCCAATCTAACCTCACCCTTAACAACTCGTATTTACCAAAAGATCCATGCACTCGATACATTTCACTGCAATCGAATGATACAGAACCGTGCATGTATCGGAGAGAGGATCTATGACTTGAGTTTATATACTTCTACCATTGTCAGTGAGGTAAGTGACATTGGACTTATTACACGTTTTAACAGAATTGTATATGCAGGAATCCAACATACATATGTGTATTATAGGTGGTGCAAAGCAAGAAGTATTGGTCCGGCGCCTCAATCTTGGGCCCCCGTGCTGCATTAGAGAACAGCAACACTTTACGTGGTTGTTTAAAGGGGTTGTTCTGATGTTTAATATTGATGGCCTATCCTCAGGATAGGTAAGCAATATGTGATCGGTGGGGGTTCAATGCGCAACACCCGTGCCAATCAGCTGTTTCAAAAGGCTGCGGTCTTCTGTGTGCACTGCGGCTGCTTCTTAGGCCAGTGACATCATGTTCATCAGTGAAGCGAATGGGACTGAGCTGTGATACCAAGCATAGTCACTTTCCAATGGACAGCACTGTGTTGGTAGGCAGTGAGGAGGACTCTTCAAACAACTGACTGGTAGGATACCAGGTAGTGTTGAGCGAATCGAGCTTTGGATCATAGCTCCAATGTCGATTTGCTCAAAACTTAGTTTGAATGCTGTACGGAGATTCGTCTCCGTACAACATTTAAATGAATGGGATATTCGTTATCACCGAAGTCTCCCGGGACTTCAGTGAATATAAACCATCAAAAAGTGTGGTGATAAGGAAGCAGGATGTGCTCATACCCATATGCAGTTGTGCATTTCTGTAGGGGAGCACATCCTGCACTTGTAGTCCGTTGCTAATGGCAATCACCAGCAAAAAATGCATACAATGGATGATGCCAGCAACGGACTACAAGTACCACAATGGACATCCTACATAAGATGAAATTTATGTGGATGTGGCAAGAATTCAAAACAAACACATAACCAGAGATAGGTGCACACTGCCGTCTCACTAAACCCTCACACTGATGTTAAAAATTGAGAGTTAGTTCGACATATCCTACTAGGAGGACGTGTCTTAAGCCTCGGGCACCAGCGTCAAGGTCTCTCAAGTAGCCCGTGGGCCCTAACACTCACCTACCTGCGCCATATGGGCGATATCAGGGGCCAGTGGGCAATTACAGGAGCATTAGGACGACTCACAAACATCTCCTCTGTTACCTCCAGCATGTGGCCATGCTTGCAATGGGAGGTGGGAGGTGTCTATGAGCCCTACCCAAGACTGACTGATATAGCCAAAGGCCAAGCAGGTGCACCCAAATGTGACCTGAAGATGAAAGACAGGCACATTTAAATTGGAGTTTTATACACCTCCATACATATATATATAAACCATCAAAAAGTGTGGTGATAAGGAAGCAGGATGTGCTCATACCCATATGCAGTTGTGCATTTCTGTAGGGGAGCACATCCTGCACTTGTAATCCGTTGCTAATGGCAATCACCAGCAAAAAATGCATACAATGGATGATGCCAGCAACGGACTACAAGTACCACAATGGACATCCTACATAAGATGAAATTTATGTGGATGTGGCAGAAATTCAAAACAAACACATAACCAGAGATAGGTGCACACTGCCGTCACACTAAACCCTCACACTGATGTTAAAAATTGAGAGTTAGTTCGACATATCCTACTAGGAGGACGTGTCTTAAGCCTCGGGCACCAGCGTCAAGGTCTCTCAAGTAGCCCGTGGGCCCTAACACTCACCTACCTGCGCCATATGGGCGATATCAGGGGCCAGTGGGCAATTACAGGAGCATTAGGACGACTCACAAACATCTCCTCTGTTACCTCCAGCATGTGGCCATGCTTGCAATGGGAGGTGGGAGGTGTCTATGAGCCCTACCCAAGACTGACTGATATAGCCAAAGGCCAAGCAGGTGCACCCAAATGTGACCTGAAGATGAAAGACAGGCACATTTAAATTGGAGTTTTATACACCTCCATACATATATATATAAACCATCAAAAAGTGTGGTGATAAGGAAGCAGGATGTGCTCATACCCATATGCAGTTGTGCATTTCTGTAGGGAGCACATCCTGCACTTGTAATCCGTTGCTAATGGCAATCACCAGCAAAAAATGCATACAATGGATGATGCCAGCAACGGACTACAAGTACCACAATGGACATCCTACATAAGATGAAATTTATGTGGATGTGGCAGAAATTCAAAACAAACACATAACCAGAGATAGGTGCACACTGCCGTCACACTAAACCCTCACACTGATGTTAAAAATTGAGAGTTAGTTCGACATATCCTACTAGGAGGACGTGTCTTAAGCCTCGGGCACCAGCGTCAAGGTCTCTCAAGTAGCCCGTGGGCCCTAACACTCACCTACCTGCGCCATATGGGCGATATCAGGGAGCCAGTGGGCAATTACAGGAGCATTAGGACGACTCACAAACATCTCCTCTGTTACCTCCAGCATGTGGCCATGCTTGCAATGGGAGGTGGGAGGTGTCTATGAGCCCTACCCAAGACTGACTGATATAGCCAAAGGCCAAGCAGGTGCACCCAAATGTGACCTGAAGATGAAAGACAGGCACATTTAAATTGGAGTTTTATACACCTCCATACATATATATATAAACCATCAAAAAGTGTGGTGATAAGGAAGCAGGATGTGCTCATACCCATATGCAGTTGTGCATTTCTGTAGGGGAGCACATCCTGCACTTGTAATCCGTTGCTAATGGCAATCACCAGCAAAAATGCATACAATGGATGATGCCAGCAACGGACTACAAGTACCACAATGGACATCCTACATAAGATGAAATTTATGTGGATGTGGCAAGAATTCAAAACAAACACATAACCAGAGATAGGTGCACACTGCCGTCACACTAAACCCTCACACTGATGTTAAAAATTGAGAGTTAGTTCGACATATCCTACTAGGAGGACGTGTCTTAAGCCTCGGGCACCAGCGTCAAGGTCTCTCAAGTAGCCCGTGGGCCCTAACACTCACCTACCTGCGCCATATGGGCGATATCAGGGGCCAGTGGGCAATTACAGGAGCATTAGGACGACTCACAAACATCTCCTCTGTTACCTCCAGCATGTGGCCATGCTTGCAATGGGAGGTGGGAGGTGTCTATGAGCCCTACCCAAGACTGACTGATATAGCCAAAGGCCAAGCAGGTGCACCCAAATGTGACCTGAAGATGAAAGACAGGCACATTTAAATTGGAGTTTTATACACCTCCATACATATATATATAAACCATCAAAAAGTGTGGTGATAAGGAAGCAGGATGTGCTCATACCCATATGCAGTTGTGCATTTCTGTGAGGAGCACATCCTGCACTTGTAGTCCGTTGCTAATGGCAATCACCAGCAAAAATGCATACAATGGATGATGCCAGCAACGGACTACAAGTACCACAATGGACATCCTACATAAGATGAAATTTATGTGGATGTGGCAAGAATTCAAAACAAACACATAACCAGAGATAGGTGCACACTGCCGTCACACTAGTTTGACGGCAGTGTGCACCTATCTCTGGTTATGTGTTTGTTTTGAATTCTTGCCACATCCACATAAATTTCATCTTATGTAGGATGTCCATTGTGGTACTTGTAGTCCGTTGCTGGCATCATCCATTGTATGCATTTTTTGCTGGTGATTGCCATTAGCAACGGACTACAAGTGCAGGATGTGCTCCCTACAGAAATGCACAACTGCATATGGGTATGAGCACATCCTGCTTCCTTATCACCACACTTTTGATGGTTTATATATATGTATGGAGGTGTATAAAACTCCAATTTAAATGTGCCTGTCTTTCATCTTCAGGTCACATTTGGGTGCACCTGCTTGGCCTTTGGCTATATCAGTCAGTCTTGGGTAGGGCTCATAGACACCTCCCACCTCCCATTGCAAGCATGGCCACATGCTGGAGGTAACAGAGGAGATGTTTGTGAGTCGTCCTAATGCTCCTGTAATTGCCCACTGGCCCCTGATATCGCCCATATGGCGCAGGTAGGTGAGTGTTAGGGCCCACGGGCTACTTGAGAGACCTTGACGCTGGTGCCCGAGGCTTAAGACACGTCCTCCTAGTAGGATATGTCGAACTAACTCTCAATTTTTAACATCAGTGTGAGGGTTTAGTGTGACGGCAGTGTGCACCTATCTCTGGTTATGTGTTTGTTTTGACTTCAGTGAATAACTTCGGACTTCAATTTTAGACCTTGAAAATCATTTCAAAACTTGGATCTGAAGTCGTCTTTGGTACCGAAGCTGGCATCGGATTTCTGTTTTAAAATGGTTTTCAAGTTTAAAAATCGAATGCTGAAGTTATTCTTGCGAGACTTTGGTGATAACGAATTTCACTTCACTGGAGCCCATACATTTTATTTTAATTAAAATTAATTTTACAGCCTTAAAACGAAGTTTTGAGCAAATCGACTTTGGATCTTGGATTCAAAGCTAGATTGGCTCAACACTAGTACCATGTGTCAGACCATCACGATCTGGTATTGATGACCTATCAAAGTAACATAGTACATAAGGCCGAAAAAAGACATTTGTCCATCCAATTCAGCCTGTTATCCTGCTAGTTGATCCAGAGGAAGGCAAAAAAAAAACCTGTGAGGTAGAAGCCAATTTTGCCCACTTAAGGGAAATAAAACATTCCTTCCCGACTCCAATCAGGCAATCAGAATAACTCCCTGGATCAACGACCCCTCTCTAGTAGTTGTAGCCTGTAATATTATTACACTCCAGAAATACATCCAGTCCCATCTTGAGTTCCTTTATTGTACTCACCATCACCACCTCCTCAGGCAGAGAGTTCCATAGTCTCACTGCTCTTACCGTAAAGAATCCTCTTCTATGTTTGTGTACAAACCTTCTTTCCTCCAGACGCACAGGATGTCCCCTCGTCACAGTCCTGAGGATAAATAGATGATGGGAGAGATCTCTGTACTGACCCCTGATATATTTATACATAGTTATTAGATCTCCCCTCAGTCGTCTTTTTTCTAAAGTGAATAACCCTAGTTTTGATAATCTTTCAGGGTACTGTAGTTGCCCCATTCCAGTTATTACTTTAGTTGCCATCCTCTGAACACTCTCCAGCTCTGCTATGTCTGCCTTGTTCACAGGAGCCCAGAACTGTACTCAGTACTCCATGTGTGGTCTGACTAGTGATTTGTAAAGTGGTAGGACTATGTTCTCATCACGGGCATCTATGCCCCTTTTGATGCAACCCATTATCTTATTGGCCTTGGCAGCAGCTGCCTGACACTGGTTTTTACAGCCTAGTTTGCTGTTTATTAAAATTCCTAGATCCTTTTCCATCTCAGTGTTACTGAGTGTTTTACCATTTAGTATGTATGGGTGACTTGCATTATTACTTCCCATGTGCATAACTTTACATTTGTCAGTGTTAAACCTCATCTGCCACTTCTCTGCCCAAGCCTCCAATCTATCCAGATCCCTCTGTAGCAGAAAACTGTCCTCGTCCGTGTTAAAGTTCACACAGTTTAGTGTCATCTGCAAAAACTGATATTTTACTATGCAAGCCTCCTACAAGATCATTAATAAATATATTGGTAGGACATTAATATTAACCACCCAAAAAAAACCTTTAAGGTATGGAGGAGCCCCTTCCTCCATGTCTATGGCACTGTGTTAGGTTTACAATCTATTTTTTACCATTTGCATTAACTCCATTGGGGCGCGTTCCTTTTTATTTCAGGTTCTGAGCAATGCAAAAGTTGTTGCTGGTGCTGGACTATGTTTGGTACTGATTAGATGTTAGGTCTTAGAGGCAGTTCACATGGTGGATTTTGTCACCGGAATATTGGCGCAGACACGACACCAAAATTCTGCCGGCAGCCGTGTGTTCTGCCCCCCCATTGTTTTACATTGGCAGCAGGAGCTGCAGCTAGAGGCCGCGGTTAAAAGATAGGACTGTGCCAGAATGGGGCGTTCCCCTTTTGGCACGTTCTGTGGACAGCTGCTGCTGCAGTGGCTACATTCCATGGAGCTGTGAGCGGCATCTGACATGAACACGGCATATAAGGCAGATTTTGACAGTGGAAAATCTGCAAATGGCTTCTAATACTACGCATTTAGTAGTTTGAAGAGGACTCCTCACCTCTCCTGACACGTCTGTTGTAGTAATACTGGAACATCTGTTATTATGACTTTATGATGTGTGATTCATTTATTACTCCTGCTAAGGCTAATGAAAGAATTACTAGCATCAATCCTAATCATCAGGAAGAAGGGATCAATCATCGTCTTCATTCCTATTTATTATCTGTGGTATCGGAGTGGAGTATGTCATTTAGCACATTTAGGGAGATTTATCAAAACCGATGTAAAAGAAAACTGACTTAGTTGCCCCTAGCAACCAATCAAATTCCACCTTTCATTTTACAAAGGAGCTCTGAAAAATGAAAGGTGGAATCTGATTGGTTGCTAGGACAAACTAAGTCAGTTTTCATTTGCATCAGTTTTGATAAATCTCCCCAGCATTGTGAGGGAGATATAGCAAGACTGGCGCACACATCTGCCCGTCTTGATCTCCCTGCACTGGCGTGAGAGGCGCTTAATTTATTAAAAGGCAGAAGGCTCCTAACAAATCAGGTACATCTCTGCCCTGCGCCAGAAACTGCAGTGTACGCCAGCTACAGACTGGCGTAGACTTCAGCTATAACTTTAGCCACTTTATATAGCGAAAGTTATAGAAAAATCAGAGGGTGTTGTGAAGCCACGCCCACTTATGCTAAGCCCCACCCCTTCCATGCTACTTTCGTAAAAGTGGCGAGAAGCCTAAAAAGTCACAAATTATGGGGTAACTAGGTTTATAAATGTTTTATAAATTATCACATTGGAATGGGAATACATTTACAAAAAATCCTTATATGACCAAATATGCTGTGGTGTCATTAGTGCGAAACTATAAGCCTGGGTTCACATGGGCGTTACGTTTGACGCCCGGATAAGAGGCGGATGCGTTGCGGGAAAATGCACAATTTTTTTGCACGAGTGCAAAGCGTTTTAATGCGTTCTGCACATGCGTGGGAAAAATCGGCATGTTTGGTACCCAGACCCGAACCCGGACTTCATCACTGAAGTTTGGATTGAGTATTCTGTAGATTTTATTATTTTCCCTTATAACGTGGTTATAAGGGAAAATAATAGCATTCTTAATACAGAATGCTTAGTAAAATGTGGATGGAGGGGTTAAAAATAAAAAAAATGAACTCACCTTATCCACTTGATCGCGTAGTTGCGATCTCTTCTCTCTTCTTCATTCATTAGCTGTCGGCTAAAGGACCTGTGATGACGTGACTGAGCTCATCACATGGTCCATCACTATGGTGATGGACCATGTGATGTGACGTCACCACAGGTCCTTTAGCCGGCAGCTAATGCTTGAAGAAGAGAGAAGAGATCGGCAACTACGTGATCAAGTGGATAAGGTAGTTAATTTTTTTATTTTTAACCCCTTAATCCACATTTTAATAAGCATTCTGTATTGAGAATGCTATTATTTTCCCTTATAACCATGTTATAAGGGAAAATAATAAAGATCAGGTCCCGTCTCTTAGTAACCTTGCGGGAAAATCGCACTGCATCCGCACTTGCTTGCGGATGCTTGCGATTTTCCTGCAGCCCCATTCTATTTTATGGGGCCTGCGTTGCGTGAAAAACGCACAATATAGAGCATGCTGCGATTTTCACGCAATGCAGAAGTAATGCGTGAAAATCACCGCTCATGTACACAGCCCTATAGAAATGAATGGGTCAGGATTCAGTGCGGGTGCAATGCGTCCACCTCACGCATTGCACCAGCGCGGAAAACTCGCCCGTGTGAAAGGGGCCTAAAACTTTTCTCTTGTTTCATCTGTCAAACAGTGGGATTTGGTTTGTGAACGAGAATGGATGAAGGAACTGGCGCAGTCCACTTACATGGCAGGAGTGCTGGTGGGCGCTATCCTGTATGGCTCTCTCGCAGACAGGTGAGCTGGGTGGGATTGATGTTATATTACAGCACATTATAATGAGGTGTAGCATTACTTCACTCGCTTATTTTTAGTGTACAGGTAAACAACACTATTAGGTCTCATGCACACGAACGTATTTTCTTTCCATGTCCATTCCGTTTTTTTTTTGCGGACCGTATGCGGAACCATTCACTTCAATGGGTCTGCAAAAAAAAATGAAGTTACTCCGTGTGCATTCTGTTTCCGTATGTCCATATTTCCGTTCCACAAAAAAATAGAACATGTCCTATTATTGTCTGCATTACGGACAAGGATAGGGCTGTTCTATGAAGGGCCAGCTGTTCTGTTCCGCAAAATACAAAATGCACACAGATGTCATCCGTATTTTTTGCAGACCGCAAAATACATACGGTCGTGTGCATGAGCCCTAAGGGCCTATTCACACAGCTTCTTCTGACAGTGGAATCCGCTTCCATTGTTTTTAATAGGAGGCTCCGGTTTATTGCTGCACCTAAACTGTGGGAGGTGGATTCAGCAAGGCTGTCCAGCAGCTTTTTGGGGCAGAATTTATACTAAATTCTTGCTGCAAAGGCACACACAGGGACTTAAAAGTGTGCCAAAATACATAATGGTAATATATACGATGCAACTTTTTCCCATAAGGGTACGACCACACGATCAGGTTTCTGAAAGCAGTTTTGGAAGCCAAAATTAGGAGTAAATTTTAAAAAAGAGAAGTCTTAGGCCTCTTTCACACGAGTGTAAAGGATTAGGTCCGAATGAGTTCAGGGTGCGTTCAGTGAAACTCGCACTATTTTGCAAGCAGGCTCAGTCAGTTATGTCTGCAATTGCGTTGAGTTCAGTTTTTTCCGCGCGAGTGCAATGCGTTTAGATGCGTTTTTCACGCGGGTGATAATAAATCGGAAGGTTTACAAAAACATCTCCTAGTAACCATCAGTAAAGAAGGCATTGCATCCGCACTTGCTTCCGGATGCAATGCGTTTTTCACTGAAGCCCCATTCACTTCCATGGGGCTAGGGCTGCGTGAAAAACGCAGAATATAGAACATGCTGCGTTTTTCACGCAACGCAGAACTGATGCATGAAAAAAAACGCTCATATACACAGACCCATTAAAATGAATGGGTCAGGATTCAGTGCGGGTGCTATGCGTTTACGTTGTATTGCACCGCGCTGAAAACGCCTTAGGCTACTTTCACATCAGCGTTTTTCCTTTCTATTGTTGAGATCCCGTCATAGGATCTTAATAGGGGGGAAAACGCTTCAGTTTTGTTCCCATTCATTGTCAATGAGGACAAAACTGAGCTGAACGGAATGGAGTGTTGCATTCCCATGACGCACATAAAAGCTATCCAAGCAGCGTTTTTGAGTGCGTCATGGGATACTGATCAAGACGGATCCGGTATGAAATACAATGTAAGTCAATAGTGCCGGATCTGTTTTTTGGACATAAAAATGGATCTGGCACCCGTTGACTTGCAATGGATTTATAGATCCGTCTTGTTCATTTGGGAGATAATAATACAACTGGATCCTTTCTGAATCTATTCTATTATATACCGGATGAATTTGCTGATCCCCTGACCGATCCAGCAAAAACACATATGTCAATGTAGCCTTAACTGGCCTTTATACTTTCCTTCCTTTTATGATCCACTCCTGTTTTTTTGGCATCCAAAACCGCAGTCAGAAATCTGACCATGTGGCCGTAGCCTTAGGGATTATTGTAGTTTCATTATCTTATAGTTTCCTTGTTGTATAGCCACATCCAAAATGAGTCAAATGCTGTCTTTCGAGTTGTATTTTATTTGTACAAATTCACTGACTTCTCATATGTTGCAGGTATGGGAGACGGACCATCCTCCTAGGCTGTCTTTTGCAGGTAGCGACAATGGGAACTGGTGCGGCATTCTCACCTAATTTTACTGCCTACTGTATCTTCCGCTTCCTGACTGGCATGGGGATTTGTGGCCTCATCATTAATGACCTTGGTCTAAGTAAGTCAGTGTTCATTTATGCTACAGTTTTTAAAATATCTCAATTTCAAGGGAAAATTCAGTATAAAGATATTGGTTTGAAAAATGTATTTAAAGTAACAAGGGTTCCCTATTCTAGTCCACGTCCTTTCACCAACTGAAGACCCTCCTGGTGTATTGTGGAGAGGTGGACACCGAGTTCAAATCTGAAATATTTTTATATTTACTGTTGTCCCCCACTGTGCAGCCTCAAACTGGCCATGTGATGGGTCCTGGAGTCCTCTCTATTATGTGCACGCGCTCAGGAGTCCTGCCATTGTACGGCCTATTTGTGTGTACACAGTGGTGTAAAAATACTGATTTGAACTCAGACTCCTATATACCATTCATACTTTCTTGTACACACCCTTCTTCTCCCACTGTGTACACTTGATGGGCACGCTAAATAGAGACCATTTTGCAAAATAAGGTCCCAATGGAGAGAAGTGTAAGAGAATAATATGTACATATACAAAATAGAAAAATAAAATAAAAGTAGGCACTCACCATCTGGTATAAATCTATATAGTATTATTTATTTGTTGTAACTCTAAAAATATGATACTAAAATATAATATAAAATATAGTAAAAATGGGTACTAGTTGTTGTACTAGCTATTCCCTTACGTCCTACCAGCAGCACTGATGGGGTTAACCACCCCCCGTGGACTGGCAGGACCGGCGGAATGTTTAATGAGCCCAAGACTAATAACTCAATTTAACAATTAAGTATCTCCTTAAAAGGAGGAAGTCAACCCCCAGCCCACTGTGTTTTTTTCTGTCCTCCTGGACAGGTGGACTAGGCGGTTTGTTCCCCCCTTTCTTATGGAAAGTGCGGGGAGCCTTCTTTTCGTTTGGGTAACGGCGTTGCCCTTTTTTCCTAGGTACCTTGTCAGTTTGGCCGGCAGCTTATTTGCTGCCGGCCCCGCGCAGTTGCGCCTGGCTGGGGTATTTTGGCGGCGTCCTTGGTCCAGGATTCCCGGTCCCTGTGCGCCATCTTCTGGAGGTGACGCGGGGACTCTCCTTTTGCATCACCTCCGGGTAATCCGGCCGTGATTTTTTCACGGGCACGATTTTTTCATAGATGCGTTTTTTTTATGCATCTTCCTGTGGAGGATTTACTGGGGGAAGGGTGGATTGGCTATCCCTCCCCTTCCCTTATTTTGGGAGGCTGTGTGCTCCAGTTCAGTCTCTGGCTACATATGCTTTTTCAGCTAGATCCCAGAGTCCTAAAATTGGTGTTGTTCCACTTGTGGTGTTTTTTTCCTCAGCTGCCTCCGGTCTGTTTTTCTACCTTTCCTGCGTAGATAGGTGGTTTACAAATGTTTTATTTGTCCTTTTTTTTTCCCCGCAGTGATGTCTTCTCCGCGGGATTCGGAAGGCAGGAAAGTGGATTCCAAGAGGAAGCATCTATCCTGCTACCATTGCAGCAGTCAGTGGTTATTGTAAGCTGATCATACCTGCACTCGTGAGATCGCAGAAGCTAAACAGCTTAAGGCTGGGCTAAGACCAGCTTGGGAGACCGGTTGGGAATCCCTGGTCTGTTGACTTAACCTACACCAGGTCTTACAGCTGCCGTTAGAGGTTTCTGACCTCTAGTGAACCTACGTTGCAGGATATGTATCAATGGCTCTATTAAAGGAGTCATAGGCCTGCTGGATGGAAAGGCTTCCTATTCGTGCCCAGGCCCCTATGGAGACCTCTGTCCCGGTAGAGAGACCTTGGTCTCCTTAGTTTCTTCTCTCCTCGGATGAGGAGGAGCTGACTTTGTGTTTTCTCCCCTGGAAAGACACAGAAGTTGCTCAAGTCCATCAGGTCGGGGGACCATGATGTTGACTGTGGGGAGCCTCCCGTTCCCGCTACTCGGGCACATCGTGTCTTTAGAGCGGATGAGACCCTCCTCTCTATCATGATATAGAGTGGAAAAAACCTGGAAAAGGTCCGGTTTTAACAAGGAAGTTTAAGTCCATGTTCCCGATGGCTTAACCCTTGGTGGATTCGTGGGGATCCATTCCCAAGGTGGACATGGCTATTGCCAAGTTGTCCAAGCGCACTCTGGTTCCTGCAGACGATGGGTCTAGCTGCAGGACCCCCTTGCAGAGTGCACACTGAGACGGGGTGTTGCGGCAGCTGCGGCTTCCGCTTCCACAGCCATAGCGGCTTTTGAAGTCTCTATGTTCCTCCGATCTCGCCGGGATCAAATTCAAGTTGATGTGAACCAGAGGTTTTTTCCAGGACGACATACTGGCTGCTTTCAAGACCATCAACCTGGCTACGGACTTCTTGTGCGATACCGCACAGCTCCAGTTGAAGCTAGCGAGGGAGCTTCCCCACTAGCAAAGTAACTCCTGGGAACAAGGCCAAACACAGATCCTTGCTATTGAAGCTAAGCAGCAGGTCTGTGGCTCATGGGAGACCAAGTGCGCCTTTGGCACCCTGTAACAATACTATCAAATAACATCAGGGGCCTATATATAGCATATCCCTGGGATCAGCGGCCCATATTCCATTTTGGCTTAAGCCTTGGGTCCCTGACAATTCCTCAAAATACAGAGTGACTGGAGAGCACAGCGAAAGGGCTTGAGGTGCTCTCATGGAGGAGCCAAAGATGGAAAATCCACCTCCTGACTACGGGCCTCTTCGAGGCTCTTGGTTAATTCCCGTTACTCCTGCCGTCCTGCCAATAAGCTTCCCCATTCCTAAGCTTCATGTACCCGTCGGAGTCGTCTCTCCCACTTCTGAGAAGAATGGATCCAAGAGATCTCGGATCCCGGGGTCCTGAATATCATTTTCAACGGTTATTTAGTCAACAACACCTCTATTCCTCTGAACAGGTTTGTCAAGATCAACCTTCTACAAGCTGCCAAGGAGGCGATCCTAGAGGCCTACATTCGGGTCTACATTTGCAAAGGGGCTCTGGAGGAGGTTCCGGCAGGAAAACGGGGCCTAGGGATCTATTCACCAGTTTTTTCTGGTTCCCAAGGCTTCAGGAGATCTCCGGATGATTATTGATCTGAGATATTTCAATCGATTTATAAGGAAGGTGAAGTTTCGTGTAGAAACCATCAGGTCAGTAGTTCACGTCATCAATCCTGGAGACGTGATGGCAACCCTGGACCTCAAGAATGCATATCTGCACATCCCGATCCATCCTGGTTCCAGGAAGTATATCAGGATCACAGTCCAGGTGTCCGGTGTCGTCAGGCATCTTCTGTTTGTTGCCCTTCCCTTTGGCTTTTCTTCTGCCCCTCACATTTTTACCAAGGTGGTGGTTCTGTGGTGGCGGCTTTGAGGCTTCAAGGACTGACCATCATTCCTTATCTGGACGACTGGCTTTGAAAGCCTCTGCACTAGCGGTCCTAACCCAACTTCTTCAGGTAACAATCTCCTTTCTGTTCCACCTAGGTTGGATCATCAGCTGGTAGAAGTCGAACGTGAGCCCGTCGACTTCAGTAAGATATCTAGGCTTCATAATCGACTCCACTGGGATGTCGCTCCAGTTGACTCCAGAAAGAAGATTCCGGGTTCAGAACACGGCAAGTTCCTTTCTCCGGTGAGTTCCAATCCGGACTCTCATGAAGATGTTGGGGCTCATGTCAGCGTCTGCGGAAGCAGTCCCTTGGGCTCTATGGCACCTCCGCCCTCTACAGTCGGAGGTCCTCTCCTAATGGAATGGCAGCCCTGCTGGGCTAAACTCCCTGTGCTCCCTGACTTGGCAAACTCGGTATTCCCTCAGATGGTGGTGCCATCTTTTAGACGGAAGTCTATGACCCAGCCAGTCTGGGTCATATTGACTACGGATGCGTCCTAAGTAGGCTGGGACGCTCACCTAGACGACTCTCCAGTTCACGGGACCTGGTTTCCTCAGGAGTGGCTTCTTTCATCCAATCTCCACGAGATTCAAGCTATCCGGCTAGCCCTCCTTCACTTAGCCCCTCAGATCCGGGGCAAAGCGGTGAAAGTCCAGTCAGACAATGTGACTGCGGTACTTTACATCAACCAGCAGGGAGGCACGAGATCACTTCCCTCTTGTCAGAGATCGGGGTGATTATGGATTAGGCAGAGTTGTACCTTCCCACTTATCTGCGATCCACATCCAAGGCTCCCTCAATATGATAGCGGCTGAGCCGCGGTCTTCCGTCGGTGGAGTGGTCTTTACATCCGGAGAATCAAGCAGATAGTCCTCAAGTGGGTATGCCAGAGGTGGATCTCATGGCAACAAGGTTCAATGCCAAGGTGGAGAGGTTCTGCTCCCTCTACAGGGAGGACAACCCCTGGCGTTAGACGCTCTGTCAATATCCTGGAGGTTCAGGCTGGCTTACATCTTCCCTCCCTTTTCCATGATACCGAGGGTATTGATGAAAATCCGTCAGGATCAGGCCTCGGTGATAGCCATCATACTGTTTTGGCCGAAGAGATCCTGGTTCACCTAGCTCACCCAGTTGAGTCGAGGACAATATTGGAGGCTCCCCACAGCAGACCCTGGTGTCGTGGGACACTCACCTCTGCTCAGATCTGCACAGATTCAACCTGACAGCCTGGAGGTTGATCAGTCCCTTCCCAGAATAGAAGGGCTTTCAGAGTCGGTCCTGAGAACGCTGTCTCATTCTAGAGCGGACTCTACCAAGAGAGCCTACTCTTGTATTATGAGGATATTCTCATCCTGTTGTACCTCAACTGAGGTGGCGTCTGCAGATCCGCCCCTCTCCGCTATCCTTCAGTTCCTGCAAGACGGCCTTGATAGAGGCCTTGCCCTTCTACTCTGAAGGTTCAAGTTTCAGCCATCTCAGCTTGCCTTAACAGGCTTTTTTCTCAGGACCCGCTGATCAAACGGTTCCTTAAAGGAGCTGAAAGATAAAAGCCTACAGTACTGAGACCCCTTTTTTTCAATGGGTTTTTCAGTAGTTCTCAGGGGGTTAGCATCTCCCCCCTTTGAACCGTTAGAGGAGGTGGACATCAAGTTTGTCACTTCGAAGTTTGTGTTTCTTCTTGCAGTGACTTTGGCCAAGAGGGTCTCTGAGCTTCAAGCTCTCTCAGCACATGAGCCCTATTCTTACATGACCGGGACCTTCTTAGATTCCTCCCGTATTGTAGGCCTAAAGTTCCTTCCTTCCAGAACATCAACCAGGTGATATTCCTCCCGGTTCTGTCGACATCTACCACCTCCTCCTAGGAACCTGCTAGACATCCTCTGGACGTCGAGATGTCTCCGGATCTATGTGGATAGATCAAGGAGTTCAGGAAAGATGAGAATCTGCTAATCCTGTTGCCGGTAAGTTTAAAGGCTATAAGGCATCCAAACCTTCCATCAGTCGGTGGATTGAGGAGGCTATTAAGGAATCCTTTGTTTCCACAATCTGGACCCTCCGGGATTCGCAAAGGCCCACTCTACTAGAGTTGTGGCTACTTCTTTTGCCGAGAGGAGTCTTCTGCCTCTCAACATGATTTGCAAAGCTGCCTCCTGGAGCTCTGAATCGACATTCATCTCCCATTATAGACTAGATGCCAGTCTAGCTGAGTTTCGGCCTTTGGGCAGACTTTTCTTAGTTCTGCCAGGCAGGAAGGCCCTCCCTAGGGGTTTCTTCTTGCTATCTCCCCATCTGTGCTGCTGGTAGGATGTAAGGGAATCGTTAATTTCTAACGATAATTTGTTTTCCCTTAGTCCTAACAGCAGCACACAAATTTCCCACCCTAGTAAGTCTAGTTTTTTTCTTGCTATAAACACAGTGGGCTGGGGGTTGACTTCCTCCTTTTAAGGAGATACTTAATTGTTAAATTGAGTTATTAGTCTTGGGCTCATTAAACATTCCGCCGGTCCTGCCAGTCCACGGGGGGTGGTTAACCCCATCTGTGCTGCTGTTAGGACTAAGGGAAAACAAATTATCGTTAGAAATTAACGATTATTGGCTCTTATAGTAACATATGGACCTGATTCCTCTTGGTGTATACAGTATAAACCATGAAATAACTAACATAAAACAATGTGTTATCAAAATAATTATTACAATTGAATGCAAATATCGCAAAGTGTATCCAAATGAATATCTAAAATGTAAGTCTAAAAATTCTCAAAAACGTGTCTCAAAGTTCACAGAAATTATTCACAAAAGTATGTGTCTCAAAGTTCACAAAAATAGTCCCAAATGGTGCAATAAAGAATTACAAACTGAAGAATAACAGGTTATGGCGTCTCACGTGACACGGCAAATTGGATTTCTCATGTGATCTGACACGTGATTGCATCACGTGTCAGATCACATGAGAAATCCGATCTGCCGTGTCACGTGAGACGCCATAATTCCGCACGCCATACTACTCAACGCATCTGTTGGAAGCCGTAACAGGATCCTGAAAACTTCAACCCAACTGAGGGGGAGGTAAGAGGCCATGGATCAGGGGGACGCCCCAGACACGGGCCCGATTATAAACTGACATCACTTTCCTGCATTAAGGAATAATTGGCTGTTATCAAACAGTTTATATCAAAATGTTTGCCCTGATTCCTACACATCGACGCATAGCAATCGCTAGTCACTATTTCTAGCACCTGTTATTCTTCAGTTTGGAATTCTTTCTTGCACCATTTGGGACTATTTTTGTGAACTTTGAGACACATACTTTAGTGATTAATTTCTGTGAACTTTGAGACACGTTTTTGAGAATTTTTAGATTTACATTTTAGATATTCATTTGGATACACTTTGCGATGTTTGCATACAATTGTAATAATTATTTTGATGACACATTGTTTTATGTTAGTTATTTCATGGTTTATATACACCAAGAGGAATCAGGTCCATATGTTACTATAAGAGCCAATAATAACTAGTACAACAACTAGTACCCATTTTTACTATATTTTATATTATATTTTAGTATCATATTTTTAGAGTTACAACAAATAAATAATACTATATACATTTATACCAGATGGTGAGTGCCTACTTTTATTTTATTTTTCTACAACCGCTAATACAATTTCGGATGACTAGGTGAATCATCCTAAAAGCTGAGCATCCTTACTATAGACCTAGGCATAGGTGAGCCACAGGATATACAAAATAATAATTTCAGTAATTACACACGGACTTACCGAGTGACGTGAAAGCACCCGCAAAATCTTCTAAAAGGGGTCCATCGACCTCTGCAGCTGTATTTTTAGATTGACACTATTACTTTGGGCAGTTTTCCCATGAGTTGGGACATTAGTATCTACACTTATTACCTTCAAAAAAGCCAATGTTGCACATAAACCACAGTGGTAAAAGTAGATGAAGTAATATAGAAATGTCACCATCACTAAAGCTCTCACTTCTTGCAGCTATTGAATGGATTCCAAAGAAATATCGCCCAACTGTATCAACTGCTCAAGGAACCTGTCTAACCTTCGGACAAATCATCCTAGCAGCAGTGGCTTATGTTATAACAGACTGGCGCTGGCTGCAGCTGGCACTCTCATTACCCTACTTTATATTCCCTATTTTTGTATGGTAGGTAATGATTTAAAAAAAGTATGGAGACAAACGTTTAGATGTAGAAATGTGTGAAAAATGCGCAGAGATACTCACAGCAGTCACAAATTTATGACCCCTTCCTACTTTTGACGGTGGTAGCGTGTTGCTCATGATGGAAGTCACGTATCATGAACTTGTTTGGTGGGTATATAAGGTGTGCAATAAGCTGTCTGCATGCATATCCCTCATTGCTGTCACGGGCAAAGGGAGTGATTTTTCAAACTAGCAAAAAGAGATGTTTATTGGCTTTTGGGCAAAGGGTGGCAGTATTTCCAAAACTGCGCAATTTGTGAATTGTTTGCGTGCTGCTGGGGTGAAAGTGTATTGTGAGTGGACAAATGGCACTAGTGCGAATAAGTGATGTGGAAACTGTGGAGCACCACGTGCCATTGATGTGAAAGGTGCATGTCAGCTAAAAAGGTGTGCAGGATTGGACCGACATACTACCGTGGAACAGCTCACCTCCCAAATGAACCAGTGGGCTAACAGACTGCATTTCTGCTAACAAACTTGCATCGGGTCTCATTTTCGGCGGCAATATCCAACTTGGACATCCACTGATTGGTAAAGGGTTGCCTTTTCTAATAAGTCACATTTTCTTCATCGAACGAATAGATGTTGGCTTGTCAGACGAAAAACATCAGAGAAAAAACACCCTGCAACCATTGCTAGAAGAACACAAGCTGGTGGTGGCAGCGGTATGGTCTGAGGAATGCACTCTCTTTCATGTGGAAGGCATTCTCTGAACTGGGTATGAATCCATTCTTGCAGATTATGTACACCTGTACATGCTGATTTTCGTCCCTGGGAGGGGGGGGGGGACTTCTAGCAAGACAATGTTACATGTCACATGGCTAGAAATGTCCGACAGTGGATGGAGGAGCATGACCAAGACTTCAAAGTGCTATCCTGGCCCCCTAATTCCCCAGACTTGAACCCAACTGAGCATCTGTGGGACCACCTCGATCGTTGTGTTTGCTCTGTGGATCCTCTACCATGCATTCTCCAGCAGCTGTGAGACGCACGTGAGATGCATGGCTCCAGATACCTATGACAACCTACCAAGAGCTACTTTTGGTGCTGAATACGGCGTTTACTCTGGATATTAGCTGGTGGTCATATTAATGTTACTCAACTGTGTATATTTTTAGGATGATGAATTATTATAATGAAACGAGATTTACCCATCTTAACATTCTAGAGCTATCTTAAGAGTAAATGTATTTTAAAAACTAGGGTATTGTATTCTAAGCACTTCTCAATCATTACAGACACAAAAATAATTATAATATTCTTAAAATCTGATGATTTGACTTGAGTCTGCCACAGATGATAGAAATTGATATGATATGCTTCTCACCAGAGGAGTAGTTACTCTAAGCCAGTTTGGCGTTGGCTTGACTGTTGTGCGGAGTCCCAAGAATCTTCCCGTTCACCCGTAACCCCCGCAAGGAAGTATGGACTTTGAATTATCAGGTCACAGTCCAGAGAATGTCGAGCAATTAGGGGGAAGGGTGCTCAAGGAACAGCAGCCTTAACAGAGAACAGGCAGACAAACAATCAGGAATAAGCCACACAAAGAGTTGCTGAGGCCTAGACTACCAGGACGAAAATGATATATATAGTAAGCACTAGTGGTCATTGGCAAAGAGGAGGAATGCTGCTACCAGGGCCCAGTAAAACCACTGCTGTCAGCATGGACCCACTGTCTGAATGGGGAGAGGTAACATTCTCTAACACAACTACACAAGTGAGAAAATGTTGATAATTTAGTAATTGCCACAAAAGGCAAATGAGCTTTAGAAAGGGGAAACCTCAATTTATGGGAATATGTGACAATCATTCTTTAATCTTTCTAAATTGTTTTGGTAATTTATATCTTTAACATTCACCGAAAACAGGTGGGTCCCAGAATCGTACCGTTGGCTTGCCCTCAATAAACGTTCGCAACAAGCCCTTTGGAACCTAAATCGAGCAGCAAGGATCAATGGGGAAAAAGATGGAACTTTTATCACTCTTGAGGTAAAGTCTAGTGGAAAGTGTTTAATTCTAATAGAAGACAAGCTTATAAAGCACAGTTAAGATGGGAAGATTTATCAAACGTGTCAAAGAATACAGGAACCTATAACTTCTGAAAAAAGCTTCCAGGTTTTGACAAATTTATAAAAATGGCACTTGAGGCATGATAAATTTATCACAACTTGCTAGCCATGTTGACATGGTGTGTGCTCTACCAGCTCAGTTCATCACCAGTTGACATGGTGTGTGCTCTACCAGCTCAGTTCATGCTCAGTTCACATAGCGTATGCTCTACCAGCTCAGTTCATGTTCAGTTCACATAGCGTATGCTCTACCAGCTCAGTTCATGTTCAGTTCACATAGCGTATGCTCTACCAGCTCAGTTCATGCTCAGTTCACATAGCGTGTGCTCTACCAGCTCAGTTCATGCTCAGTTGACATAGTGTGTGCTCTACCAGCTCAGTTCATGCTCAGTTGACATAGTGTGTGCTCTACCAGCTCAATTCATGTTCAGTTGACATAGTGTGTGCTCTACCAGCTCAGTTCATGCTCAGTTGACATAGTGTGTGCTCTACCAGCTCAATTCATGCTCAGTTGACATGGTGTGTGCTCTACCAGCTCAGTTCATGTTCAGCTGACATATTGTGAGCTCTACCAGCTTAGTTCCTGTTCAGTTGACATGGTGTGTGCTCTACCAGCTCAGTTCATGTTCAGTTCACATAGCGTATGCTCTACCAGCTCAGTTCATGCTCAGTTCACATAGCGTGTGCTCTACCAGCTCAGTTCATGCTCAGTTGACATAGTGTGTGCTCTACCAGCTCAATTCATGTTCAGTTGACATGGTGTGTGCTCTACCAGCTCAGTTCATGTTCAGCTGACATATTGTGAGCTCTACCAGCTTAGTTCCTGTTCAGTTGACATGGTGTGTGCTCTACCAGCTCAGTTCATGCTCAGTTGACATAGCGTGTACTCTACCAGCTCAGTTCATGCTCAGTTGACATGGTGTGTGCTCTACCAGCCCAGTTCATGTTCAGCTGACATATTGTGAGCTCTACCAGCTTAGTTCCTGTTCATTTGACATGGTGTGTGCTCTACCAGCTCAGTTCATGCTTATTTGGCATAGTGTGTGCTTTAACAGCTCGGTTCATGTTCAGTTGACATAGCATAAGTAATACTATAACTATAAGTAATAAACGTTAACTCGCCACACAGCAAACCCTACTTCTCAGGTAGGGAAGTGCTATACAGAGTTTCCCTAATTAGTATGGATACTGTCCCTAATTGGCATAGATTCTGTTTGTATTTGGCGTAGATATATAGTATCCACACCCTATTCAGGACACATGGGGACACTACCTACCTTAGGGTTCGGGTTTGTTGTGCGTAAATATTTATTACGTACAGTTAAAGTATTAAGTAAAGTATTATCTACAGTACACTGCAGAACACAAACCATGTCAACTGAATGTGAACTGATCCGGTAGAGCACACACTAAAATAGCCTCCACTTCTCTTTCATCTGCCCCACAAGTCTAGTGTAGATGCACACCAATAGACAAAACTGAAAACTGACATTAGCACACCATGCAATTGTTCCTAGATCTCCTCCTACTTTCCTGCTCTCCTTGCAGTAACCTACAGTAGGTATATTGATTGGCGCACAAATCTTAATAGATAAAAGAAAATACTGCAAAAAGATGGGGCCCTTGAGTACACAAATATATTACTAAAAAAGTAGAAATCCTTAATAAAAATACGTCGCATGTGTACATAACTCATACAACAAAGTGTGAATCTGCAGCCAGTAAATAATGGGAAAAATGTCTCTACAGATTACAAAAATAGGTGCAAGGCAAGGACACATTCTTTCCTATTAGGCAAAGGTCCAAGGCAGCTTTTGAAGGAGGTCTAACTAAGGGCATAGCTAGAAAATGGTAACAGGTCGAGTGTCTCGGATGCTGGGGGTGAAAACAAGCCTCTAGTCCAGGGTATTGAGTTATGACTCTGGATGTAACAATGCAGGTATGGTAGCTTTTTGGAAAAGTAGCATTTGGCATAAGCTTGATGATAAAAACAGATGTATCAATCCCTTCCACTGCTTATTGAGACAAAACGTGATTTTCATTTGTGCAAAAAAAAAAGTATTAATTTTCAGCAGCAGTGTTCTCTTCAGTAGCAATGTGATAGTGGGTAATAATTTACTTCTCGTTAAATGTTTGATACGTTTGTAATTGACGCTGGTTAAAGCTCATGTTATAAATGACCTATACACAGTGGGACTGCTGGTAACTGGCTGTACAGGGAACCGTAGCCGGCCTCAGTCTTTTAATGGGTCTGTCTGCAGTACCCTGCACAGCGAGTATCGGGGCACCACCAGGGGTGTGTTCCCTTCATTCTCATTCTTTATTCCCGCAGCATCCCAGAATACAAACCTCATTGATCACAATATGATGGCATGTCCTAATAATACGCCAACAGTTTAGAAAGATGGGAAATCAGTTTAAAAATACTTTCATATTTTGCCACCATATTGGCAGCACTACAAATATGCTGTTTTTTCCCTGCATACATAAAACAAATTACCCTTGGGGCTCTTAGAAAGCTAGGAAATGGAGATGGTTTTTTCCTGTATCAGTCCCAGAAATCTCCAATGACAGACTGAGAGACTACCCCTGAGAGAAACAGAACAGACAGTAAGGTAAATGCTCGCTTATGGCAACAGACTTTACTGCATGTAGAAAGGTTTAACTGCCTCAGGCACCCACCACACTTTTGAGACGGACTGGCCATCCGATCTCAGATCTGCACCACACAGACTGGTCATTGTCAAAAGTGTTAATGGCAACGGAATTGTACACCTGTGGTTTTTTAGGAAGATTGCAAGTCCATCTAGACAGAGGCTTAGGAAGGACAACTACCATCATTGCTACTGCCTATACACAACATAATAGACTTTCTCGATAATATAGGGGTTGGGCCTCAATCTGACATGTCACTTTATGTGGTGATAACTTTAAATGTTTTTACTTATCAAGGCCATTCTGAGATTGTTTTCTCGTCACATATTGTACTTTATGACAGTGGCAAATAAATACCAAATTTACCAAAAATTTAGAATTTTTTTTTTTCTGAAAACTTTCAATTTCTCAGCTTTTAAAACAGATAGTGATATCTCCTAAAATAGTTATTACTTTACATTTCCCATATGTCTACTTCATGTTTGGATCATTTTGTAAAAATATTTTTTTAGTGTCTCCATATTCTGAAAGCCATGGTATTTAAAAAAAAAAATGGGCAAATGTCTTATGTAGGGGCTCATTTTTTTTTGGTATGTGTTGACGGTTTGACTTGTACTATTTTAGGGTGCATACAACATTTTAATTGCTTGCTATTAAACTTTTTGTGATGTAAGGTGACAAAAAAATTGCTTTTCTGACACACTTTTTATTTAATTTTTTTACGGTGTTCACCTGAGGGGTTAGGTCATGTGGGGTTAACAGTAATGTTAAATACTGTTGCGTTAAAAAAGACAAAATGAATGTGAGAAAGGCACAACACTTTAGGTGGATTTACACTCTCCAATTGTTGGGTAGATTATCAGGAACGAATGCTCGTTCCCGATAATCTGCCCATCTAAATGTTCTGCCGATCACTCGATAAATGAGCGAAACGCCTGTCGTTCATGCAGGCATCTAAATTGAAATAGCAATCTGCTGCCCAGAAACAGTGCAGTGCAATACAGATCCCTCGTCCTCATACTGTGAAGATGATCGCTGCATGGAAATGCAGAGGTCTCCTTCACCTAACGAGATGCCGGCTGTTAGGAAGAAACCCTTCCTTCAAAGATAAGACAGAGCAACAAAACCAAAGTTATTGTCACAGATGAGCACGCAATAGGGGTTTATACCTAGCTGGCCATACACATTAGATAGAAGTTGGTTGATGGTTGAACACTAGTTGAACTAACAAACATCTGGTGAATGTTCCTTTCGCAGACACGGCCATACACATTTCAGTCCATTTTTAGCTATAACAGTTGTTTAGACTTGGTCAGACATGTTCAATAAAACCAGGCGATGGATGAAAGATCTTTCTAGGAACGTTCTTTCAAAGAAGAATCTTTCATCCACGAACAATCTTTCTTTGAATTAAAGATCTGTCGTCTGATTCTCGGACGAATATATTGAACTCTGCCAACTTCAGAAGATAATAGTCTGTCAGGTAAAACGATTGTTGCTAAATTTCACCTGAAGAACGTTTGCTTTAGTTGAAATCGTCCATTTTGTTCAACTTTAGTATAATGTGTAGGACCACCTTTAGAAATTAAGGAGATCACGAATCAGTCAAAATGGGAGGTGGAGGAAAGGTGTCCATGTAATAAGTCCTAAATCCAGGTGTTGGGTTGTGTCCTCTTTTCAATGATTGGAAAGTTATCAGTTTGAATTCCCAGATTTTTCTCTCCCTATTGCTCTTAAAATTGTATTTCAGTATAAAGACCTTTAAGTCCATGATACTGGGGTCTGGTCCAAAGAAGTGTCTCCCCGCAGGTGTCCAAATTTTCCTTTATTGTGTGCCTATGTAAATTCATCCTCGCATGGAGACTCTGCCAGGTTTCTCCAATATAGAAGCCTTCATTGGGCACTTTGTATCATGTACAGCACACTGGAGGATGCACATGACAAAGCCCCAGTGATTTAGTAGTCCCGTGTTGGGTGTGTGGGTGGTGTCCGTTGATAAGATGTGGCTACAGGTTGTGCATTTCTTACTGTTACAGGGGAATGTGCCCATCGCTGATGGTGATTTAACAAAAAAGAGGTGGTAGAAGAAGTGAAGTTAAACTGGTGAGAACACTAAAAAACAGATTTTCATGTCAGTGTAGTAAATACACAGAAGATTTTTTACCCCATATATCATTATAGAGGCTAAATGTTCCCGTTTATGATGTCAATGTTTTCGATGCTGATTTAACAGCGAGCTGAAAAGCAGTGCAGTTACTCCTGTAAACACAGGTTATACTGACATCTAGTGGCCAATGATGAGGGTTTTATAATAGTTTAAGGTAGTTGTGACAAAAAAAACGAAACATTCACAACTAATAAATAAAATAAAAAGACACTTTTCACAATATATTCCCAAGAATAGTAAAATCTATCTACCTGTCTGTCTATCCAGATGTAATTATAACTGATCAGCCAGATGGTCAAACTAAATGTACATTGTTGCCACAAATTGTGGCCAAAAGTAAAGAGTCACACACAGCTGGATTTTCCATTAGGCAGAAAAGGTCAGAAGTCAGCAACCTCCAGCACTCTAGCTGTGGTGAAACTACGACTCCCAGCATGCACTCTTCACTTCTTTAGGAGTTCTGAGAACAGTCAAGCAGGTGTGCGTGCTGGGAGTTGTAGTTTCACCACAGTTGGAGTGCTGGAGGTTGCTGCTCTAGGTCATGCCGTGATGATTAGCACAGCATTGTCCATGTAACAGTTTTACACATACAATCAAGCTCTAGGAGGTAGGCCCCATACAGGACGCCTACCGATAACAGTTGCGGGAGTGGATGATATGACGACTTTATGGAACACACTGCCAGTATAAGATCATACTCTACTTCCATGAGATTATTCAGGATGGTTGAGAAACCTCTATTAATGTACCGTAATGTATTAATTCTTCATCAGAGGAAAAGATTCAGATTCTGTTCTCATTGCACACAATACTTAATGTCATTTCCTTCTCCAGATGTTAACCTACGAGAATGATAAAAACCCATCGAGAGCGTCTTCCAAACCAACACCACTTGACCTTTTTCGTACTCCAGCCATGCGAAAAGTGACCATTATCCTGTCTATGTCATGGTGATCAATTTTATTCCATTTTGTAGGGTACATGGTTTACAGTTTATCTAAAAGTAGAAACCCAAGAAACGCTAAAGACTCAGTTTTTGGGAAAGCTAATAAATCATATTTAGCAATGATCCTAGGATGTTTTTGATCATGGACATCCTCCAGGCCTGCTTCCTCTGGATCATCCTAGGGTCCAGTATAAGATTGTTGTGTTATTAAACTCAATCTTACTCCTTTTCACTGCCTTAGGCCCCATGAACACGACTATATCCATTTTGCAGGCTGCAAATCGTGGATTCGCAAAATATGGATACAGTCCCTGTGCTTTCTGTATTTTATTTGCCGACCCATTGCTTTCAATGGACACACTCCTTTTTTTTTGCTGAACGGACACATGACTGCGGAAAGCACAAGAATGTCATCACACTGGTTATCTGGATTTTCTAAAATTAAAGAGGACCCGTCACCTCTCCTGACATGTCTGTTGAAGTAACTACTTGCATTGCCCATGAAATAGCGATTCTGGAGAATCTATTCTATTGACTATTATTTCTTCTAAAAGTTATGAATGAATTGCTAGCAGTTTACAATGAAGGTCCAGATGGATGTTACCAGTTGGGAGTGTGTCCCTGCACAGTCAGACACTATCCACTCAGTGCTGCCAGTGTTATGCCTCATTCACACGTCAGTGTTTGGTCATTGATTTCCATCAGGTTTGGCTCTAAACACAGAACAGGTGCAGATCTTTCCTTACACCTTATGGCCTCTTGCACACGCCGTTGTGGGTCCGTTCGGTGCATTGGGTAATGCACGGGCAACGTTCGTGCGGTGGCTGGGACAGATCGAGACCCAATCAACTTTAATGGGTCCATGATCCGTCCGCACCGCAAAAAAATAGAACAAGTTCTATTTTTTTTGCGGTGCGGAGGCACGGACAGAAACACCACGGAAGCACTCCGTAGTGCTTCCGTGGGGTTTCCGATCCGTGCTTCCTTTCCGCATCTTCGTGATTGCGGATCCATTCTAGGACAATCCGCCTAGCAGTGTAAAAATGTAAGCAAAAAAGCCCTTGCCCTGCGCAATACACAGGGCTTATTTTTTCAGGACACGACACATTTTGTAATGCCACTATCAAATTTTATTGGACAACGGGGAACAAATTCTGTGATGCAAAATTGAAAAAAAAAAAAAAACAGAATTCCACCGAAAGGTTTTTGGGGTTTTGAGATCACAGCATTCTCCGTGCACTAAAAATTCCCTGGCGGCCTTATTCTGCAGCTCAATACGAATGCAGAGATACCAAAACTGTATAGTTTTTTTTTTTTTTTTACCACTTTAAAAAAAATTAAAACCTTTGAAGAAAATCTAACTTTTCTTTGCAGTACAATATTCTGACAGCCATAACTTTTTTATATTTAGGTCTACAGGGCTGAATAAGGGCTTTTTTTTGTGTAGCGAACTGTATATTTTATTGGTACCATTTTTGTGGTATGTATGTCTTTTTGATCACTGTTATTTAAAAAAATGGCGAATCACGTGATTTTTATATTTTTTTTCCGTTACGGCATTCACCGTACAGGAATTTTTAAAAAATATTTTAATAGTTCAGACATTTCTGGACGCGGCGATACCTAATATGTTAATTTTTTTATTGTTTATATATTTGTATATGTAAAATTGGTAAAGGGGAGCGATTTAAATTTAATATAATATATTAGTCCCCTTAGGGCTCTTTCACACAAGCGGATGCCGTGCGGGTAATCTGCTGCATGAAAGAGAGCCAAGCCCCGTTCCGGAGAGCAGGGACACGGAGCATTAACATGATTGATAATGCTCCGTGCCTCTCTGTGATCTTTTTATTACAAAATCATGGTGACAACTTTATCTCACTGATTTTGTAGTAAAAAGATCACAGTGAGACACGGAGCATTATCAAGCATGTTAATGCTCCGTGTCTCTGCTGTCCAGAACGGCGCTTGGCTCTCTTTCACGCACTGGATTCCACGCACGGCATCCGCTTGTGTGAAAGAGCCCTTAGGAGCCTAGTCGCCTATTCACCCTAATAGAGGTGAAGATGAATAGGATTTTTACACTCTCCATTCTGAGCTGTGCCTCGTGGATAGCTCAGCATGGAGAACACAATGGCAGGCCTGGATCGCTTCAGCAGCGTCCAGCCTGCCATGGCAACTGTTCGGAGCCCCGCGATTTCACTACGGGGGCTCCGATCGGTAGGCAGAGGGAACAGCATCCCTTTGCCTTCACTCACAGGTACCGCAATCAGCGTTGATCGCGACACCTGAGGGGTTAAATAATAGGGGTGGCGTGATCACCACTCCGTCAGTGCGGGTGGGTGTCGGCTGTATGAAACAGCTGGCACCCGCTACGTATGGGCCCGCTCCATACATCCCTTCACACATTATGACGTACAGTTACATCATAATGCATGAAGGGATTAAAATATAAAAATATCTATCCCATAAAAAATTGAATAAAAGCTGATTAAACCCCCCCCCCCTCCAAAAAAAATAGCATCAATAAAAACTACAGACCACCCCAAAAAATTAGCCTTTATACATCTCCATACACATAACTACAAAAAAGTTATAGGGGTCTGGTGATGCAAGTATTAAAACTCAAGAAAAACTATCAAATGTGGTATCGCCATAATCATACTGACCAGGAGAATGAAGAGCACAAGCCAGTTTTACCGCATAGTGATTGCCGTAAAATCAAAACCCATAAAACTGGTGGAATTGTATTTTTTTTCCAATTCCACCACATTTGTTTTTTTATTCCAGCTTCCCACTACATCCTAGGACAGTGGTGGCGAACCTATGGCACTGGTGCCAGAGGCAGCACTCAGAGCCCTCTCTGTGGGCACCCGAGCCCTGGAAAAAAATCTAAGGCGTACCAATATGTCTTAGACTTTTCCTGACCTTCATCAGCGCAGAGCACTCTATGAATGGCACAGGCAGCACATTGAACGTAGGCAGGCTATTATAGCTAAATTATAAAGTACGCGGAAGACGCACTATTAGACTTTAGTATTCAGTGTGTTGGCACTTTGCAATAAATAAGTGGGTTTTGGGTTGTAGTTTGGGCACTCGGTTTCTAAATGGTTTGCCATGACTGTCCTAGGGAATATTAAATGGTGCCAATAGAAGGTACAAGTTGTCGTGAAAAATAACAAGTCCCATACGGCTATGGGAATGAAAAAATAAAAAAGCTATGTCTCCAAGAAGGCAAGGAAGTGAAAAATCTAAATGCAAAAATGGAAAATCGCTCTGTCAGCAAGGGGTTAAATTCCTAGTCCGCCCATGACAGAGAACCTGTCCCCTCTCCTGACATGTCTATTTAGCAACTACTTGCATTCCCCATGTAATTAAAATTCTGCAGCATCTAGTCTTATGACTCAATGTTGCGCCATTATTCTGTTATTCCTACTAGAAGCTTATAAATGAATTACCAGCAGTCTGCAAAAAAGGTCCATGTGGGTGTTACCAGTTGGGCGGGTGTCCCTGCACAGTCTAAAGCCTCATTCACATGTCCATGTTCGTGCTCAAATCCGTGAGTAGGTGGTCAGTGATTCATTCATGTAGCTGTCCGTGATGGATCCGTGTGTCCGTTTTTTGCTGTCCGTGTGCCATCCGTGTTTCACTGACAATGAACAGCTGAAAAATTGTTTTCAAACAATCTTTTCCTAATGATCCGTGAAACACGGATGCAACACAGATGGCATCCGTGGCTTTCAAGGACCCATAGACTATAATGAGCGTGATATATCCGTGAACACGGACAAAATAGAGCATGTGTCTGTGCTAAAACACTGATCCACGGACCGTGCTAAAACACTGATGTCTGAATACACACATTAAAATGAATGGGGACGCGTGCTGTCCGCGGAGAACACTTACAGCACATGTCCGTGAAACACTGAAGTGTAAGTGAGGCTTAACACTGACAGCACTGATTGAATCGTGTCAGACTATGCAAGGACACACCCCAACTGGTAACACACTTTACTGTACACTGAAAGTAATTCATACATATACTTATAGTAGGAATAATAAATGGATGGCAAAACATACTAGACATGTTAGACACTTTTCTATTCCTTACACCACCTCTTGATTGTCTTACTTTAGACCAGGCATCCTCAAACTGCGGCCCTCCAGCTGTTGCAAAACTACAACTCCCAGCATGCCCGAACAGCCTAAAGGTATTAGCCTACAGCAGGGCATTGTGGGAGTTGTAGTTTTACAACAGCTGGAGGGCCGCAGTTTGAGGATGCCTGCTTTAGACCAATACTTTATAGCAAGATTATGGTGCAATTTTGGTGCATTATAATCCACTCCTCTTTTTCTAAGACACCCCCCTTTTCTAGCAACTTTTCAGAACTCTCTATTCAGGTGCATACTGTGCTTGAATTCTGGCCCTTATAGCTTTGTAAATTGCCCGTAATATTGTAATTTTTTGTTGTTATGCCGTTAATTTTTCCATGAACGTCATACTACAATGTCTCTTCCCTATCTCCATGTTCCTACTACAGGTTCTCTTCCAGTTTCTGCTTCTTTGCTCTTGCGATGGATATCCAGCGGTTTGGGTTCAGCTTATACCTCATACAGGTGATTTTTGGAACCTCGGAGCTCCTCCTTAGAATTCTAAGTACATTTGTTGCCGCTTATGTGGGAAGACGATTCTCAGTTTCCATTTTCCTTCTTTTATCTGGAGTACTCATACTATGCAGTCTGGCGATCCCCTCTGGTAGGTGTAATCATCGTACAACCAATGTTGGACTGAGGTGCCTAGGATCCACCAGTAAAATTCATACTAGGGGTCCATTTAACCACTTCAGCCCCCCTAGCTTAAACACCCTTAAAGACCAGGCCACTTTTTACAATTCCGCACTACACTACTTTCACCGTTTATTGCTCCGTCATACAACTTACCACCCAAATGAATTTTACCTCCTTTTCTTCTCACTAATAGAGCTTTCATTTGGTGCTATTTCATTGCTGCTGACATTTTTACTTTTTTTGCTATTAATCAAAAATTACCGAAATTTTTACAAAAAAATGACATTTTTCACTTTCTGTTGTAAAATTTTTTTTAAAAAAACTACATTTCTATATAAATTTTTCTCTAAATTTATTGTTCTACATGTCTTTGATAAAAAAGTCCAATAAGTGTATATTTATTGGTTTGGGTAAAAGTTATAGCGTTTACAAACTATGGTGCAAAAAGTGAATTTCGGCATTTTGAAGCAGCTCTGACTTTCTGAGCGCCTGTCATGTTTCTTCAGGTGCTAGAATGTCAGGATACCCCCAAATCACACCATTTTAGAAAGAAGACACCCCAAAGTATTCGCGGGGGCATGGTGAGTTCATGTATCATTTCATTTTTTTTCACAAGTTAGCGGAAAATGACACTTTCTGAGAAAAAAAATAAATAAAAAAGTTTCAATTTCTGCTAACTTCTGGCAAAAAAAAAAGAAATCTCAGACGGACTCACTATGCCCCTCAGTTAATACCTCGGGGTGTTTACTTTCCGAAAAGGGGTCATTTGTGGGGTGTGTTTACTGTTCTGGCATTTTGGGCGGGGCTAAATTGTGAGCCGCCATGTAAAATCTAAAGGTACTCGTTGGAATTTGGGCCCCTTTGCGCACCCAGGCTGCAAAAAAGTGTTCATGTAAAATTTTATTTTTTGTCACAAGTTAGTGGAATATGAGACTTTGTAAAAAACAAAATAAAAAAAAAAATAAAAAAACCTATTTCCGCTGACTTGTGGCAAAAAATAAAAATTCTGTGGACTCACCATGCCCCTCACGGAATACCTTGGGGTGTCTTCTTTCCAAAATGGGGTCACATGTGGGGTATTTATACTCACCTGGCATTTTAGGGGCCCCTAAAGTGTGAGAATCCAAATGCATAAAAATGCCCTGTGAAATCCTAAAGGTACTCATTGGTTTTAGGGCCCCTTTGCGCATCTTGGCTGCAATAAGTGTCACTCATGTGGTATCGCCAGTACTCAGGAGAAGTAGGGCAATGTGTTTTAGGGTGTATTTTTACATATACCCATGCTGCGTGTGAGAAATATCGCTGTAAACGACCACTTTTTACATTTTTTATTCAAAGTTGTCAATTTACAGAGATATTTCTCTCACCCAGTATGGGTATATGTAAAAATACACCCCAAAACACATTGCCCTACTTCTCCTGAGTACGGCGATACCACATGTGTGACACTTTTTGCAGCCTGGGTGCAAAGGGGCCCAATTCAATGAGTACCTTTTAGGAGGGCATTTTTACGCATTTTTCTTCTCACGCTTTAGGGCTCCTAAAATGCCAGGGCAGTATAATACCCCACATGTGACCCCATTTTGGAAGAAGACACCCTAAGGTATTCCATGAGGGGCATGGCGAGTTCATAGAATATTTTTTTGGCACAAGTTAGTGGAAATTGATTTTTATTGTTTTTCTCACAAAGTCTCCCTTTCCGCTAACTTTTGACAAAAAGTTTAATTTTCATGAACTCATTATGCACCTCAGCGAATACCTTGGGGTGTCTTCTTTCCAAAATGGGGTCACATGTGGGGTATTTATACTGCCCTGGCATTTTAGGGGCCCTAAAGCGTGAGAAGAAAAATGCGTAAAAATACCCTCCTAAAAGGTACTTGTTGGAATTTAGGCCTTTGCGCATCTTGGCTGCAAAAAGTGTCACTCATGTGGTATCGCCGTACTCAGGAGAAGTAGGGCAATGTGTTTTAGGGTGTATTTTTACATATACCCATGCTGGGTGAGAGAAATATCTCTGTATATTGACAACTTTGAATAAAAAATGTAAAAAGTTGTCGTTTACAGCGATATTTCTCACACCCAGCATGGGTATATGTAAAAATACACCCCAAAACACATCGCCCTACTTCTCCTGAGTACGGCGATACCACATGAGTGACACTTTTGCAGCCAAGATGCGAAAGGCCCTAAAACCAATGAGTACCTTTAGGATTTTACAGGCCATTTTTACGCATTTGGATTCTCACGCTTTAGCACTCCTAAAATGCCAGGGCAGTATAAATACCCACATGTGACCCCATTGTGGATAGAAGACACCCCAAGGTATTCCGTGAGGGGCATGGCGAGTTCACAGAAAAAAAAATTTGGCAGAAGTTAGCGGAAATTGTTTTTTTTTTTTTTTACAGTCTCATATTCCACTAACTTGTGACAAAAATAAAATTTTGCATGAACTCGCCATGCCCCTCACGGAATACCTTGGGGTGTCTTCTTTCTAAAATGGGGTCACATGTGGGGTTTTTGTACTGCTCTGGCATTTGAGGGTCTCCGCAATCATTACACGTATGGCCAGCATTAGGAGTTTCTGCGATTCTCCTTATATTGAGCATACGGGTAATGAGATTTTTTCCGTTCAGCCTCTGCGCTGAAAAAAAAAAAAATGAACGGCACAGATTTCTTCATTCGCATCGATCAATGTGGATGAATAAATCTCTGCCAAAATCAGTGACTGCGGTGCGGTGGGCTGGGCGCTAGCTACCTAACAAGTAGCTAACTAACTGGCGGTGATAAGGGACCCTTATGCCCCATTCACACGTCCGCTAATTCTGTTTGCGGAGCGGAATTGCGGACCCATTCATTTCTATGGGGACAGACTTTGTCCCGCTCGGATCCGGAATTACGGATCCGCGCTTCGAGTCTGCACTTCCGTTCCGCAAAAATATAGAACATGTCCTATTCTTGTCCGCAATTGCGGACAAGAAAAAGCATTTTCTATATAGTTCTGGCAATGTGCGGATCTGCAAAATGCGGAAAGCACATTGCCGGTGTCCGTGTTTTGAGGATCTGCGGATCGGATCCGGATCGATCACGGATCGGATCCGCGGATCCGTGAATCCACGGATCCGTGAATCCACGGATCCGCAAAACACATATGGACGTCTGAATGGAGCCTTACAAGGGGTGTGATCAATGACAGGGGGGTGATCAGGGGGTCTAGATGGGGTGATCAAGGGGTTAATAGGTGAGGGGGGGGGTGGGGGGCGGTTAGTGTAGTGTTTGGTGCAACTTTACTGTGTTACCTGGTCCATTTTCTGGGATCGACCACCAGAGGACCAGGTAGCAGCTATATCAGACGCTGTTCATAAAACAGCGTCTGATATAGCTGTTTGATGCGATTTATATCGCATCTACAGCCTGCCAGCGATTGATCATCGCTGGCAGGCTGTAGTACAACTCTTCAGACGCCAGACGCTGTGAGCGCGCGCGTTCACAGGAACTCTCGCGTCTCGCGAGATGACGCCCCGGCGCGTCCGATTAGAAGAACAGGACCGCCCGCAGGACGCAATCCTGCGTACGGCGGTCCTGAAGCGGTTAAAAACTACATCCAAATATTACCTGCTCATACAGGGGCTGGCAGCAGCAAGACGCTCAAGATGATTGATTATGGGACTGATGAATAGCCAAAAGCAATCGTTCAGAGTGAAAGAGTGCCTATGCTTGACCTGCTTGTCCATTAATATGGGTGCACGGAAAGTTGATTTGGGGTTTCAGCAGCTGGACCGGCAGCAATCAAGGACATTTTCATAGCAGATTATTGGGCTGATCATCAGGACCGAACACTTGGACGAATAGTCATTCCCAATAATTGGCCCATGATGTGCCGCCACTCACTCGATGAATGAGCAAACACTGGTTCATTGGGTGAAAGCATCTTTGATGCAGCACATAAAGTAATTAGTAGTGCTCATTCATCCCCATACAGCGGAGGTGATTGCTGCATGTAATTAGAGCAATCACCTCCGCTCGTCATCAGGCAATTATCCCAGAAGTGTGGTTCATTCCTGATAAATACCTGTGAATCAGCCCATGCAAATGCAGCTTCAGATGATCCCTGGGGGTGGCTGGTTGACTATTGAAGATGTGTTTTTCTAATAGTACATTTTGCATTTCAGATTTAATACTGTTGCAGCTGTCTGCCACTACTCTGGCCAAGGGTTTTCTTGGGTCTTCTATTGTCTGTGCTTATCTTTATACGACTGAACTTTTTCCAACCGTGCTCAGGTAAGTGAGACATGACATACATATATTAATAAGATCTCTTTTTTTCCATCTCCGGCATTTAAAAGGACTCTGTCACCACACACCTCCATAGTAATCCAAGTACAGTGTCATATGTGTGGCAGGTCTCCTGATTCAGATTCGGTTTTCTCATTCTTGATCACTGCCCCCATTCCTGAGAAATCCATGATTTTGTCATATGTAACTTAAAGGTGTTATCCAACCCCTATAATGACACCCCCCACCCCCCCAATGCCCGGGCCCCTCATATAGGTTATACTTACCCCGCTCGCCGGCACATGTCCCCGTCACATGGATCAAAACATCTGACGATTGTGGGGGGCAGCCAATAGCAGGCCTCGATGGGAACGAACCTCCCTAGCATCGCGGGTAACGCAGGAGCGGCTATGCAGGGATCAGGACCGACGAGGCGGCCGGGGAGCAGGGTAAGTACAACTTATATGACGTGCCCGGACATTGGGGGGTCATTATAGGGGTTGGATAACCCATTTAACTGCTTGGTGCAATGAGGGTGTTATCATTGCACCACTTTGCACTGAAAGCCCTTCACCTTATCAGTGTCTGCCATGCTCCCCCAACTTCGAGTGACAGCGCCAGGCAGGTGTGATGTAATCTCACCTGGCACTGTGTTCTCGCACATGCACCAGTGTCACGGACGTACCGAGACATACAGACGTCTCGGCGACAGTGAGCGTCAGAAGATCTGTGAGACTGGCAACATGTGGTTTGATCTGACAGGTTTCCTTGTGGATCAATAGGCGTCTGTGTTGTTTCTGGTAATGGCCACGCCTCTTCCATCAGGTGTTGCTTATGTGGTCATTTTACCTTCCCTATTGATTGTTGTTTCTCCCACAATGCTGTGCGGTTTATAGCTTCTGTTGGTCCTGTGGATAGTTGGTGGTCGGATCTTGGCTGAGTTATTGGTGCTTCCATAGCCCCTTTGAAGTTAAGTCTTTCCTTTCCCTTTGGTATTTTGTTTTAGTTATCTGTGTGTTGCATTTCCCTATCGTTCAACACAAAAAAAGGACTAAAACACAGTCAAGAGAATCACAGACACAAATGCACATCCCACCAATGTCAGTAGATAAGAAAGAATTTTTGAGACACACTAACACATAAGCACATTAAAAATTGTATACAATAAGACCTGGTGCTAGCACAAAATGAGGTTAGCACGTAACACAGAATCCACCTATGTACTAACATGAAGGCATACCATGTATAACCCAGCTACATCAAAATATATATAAGCATAAGTAAAGTATAATATGACATCAGTAAGGTCAAAATCAAACACAGAACACATTCAAGATAATGGCCCCATAACCTGTGTAAAAGCTGGTGCGGTGGATCTGCGGCATAAAAAAAAAGCCCCACACATATCGCCGGTAAACTCCGGCTTCCTCAGGGGTATTGAGCCATGTGGCAGTGCGCCATATATATACACAAAGTAAATTATAATCACCTGTAACAGATTCAGCATGTATGTACAGGAAGTAGGAAGAGCACATGACCGGACAGAAGTGACCACAGTGGAGCGCAAATCGTGCGTTCCACCAGCTAAGATCGCATACATCAGATAACCTGAAGGCGGGGAGAACACAAGGGGTACATGACCAAGAGGAAGGAGGCCACAGTGGAAAGCAACATGTGCGTTCCACCGGGAGTATTAATATATTCAAAAGCAAAAAGTACGGCGATCTATTGGCCAAGGCTAATAGTAACCGTGGTAAGGCGCAATGCAAGCCTTACGTGCCACCCGGAATATAAGCTGGGACTTAAACTTAAAAAAGGGGGGAAGTATTCTATAAATAATAAAAAATAAGCACATGATACAAAAAAAATAAAAAAATACATAATTGAACAAAAAATCAATGTACATGATATGAAATACGTGTTAAACCAAACCAGAACAATTACGTGCAGTGTGACAAAACATTAAATATTAAAAAGTGCAAGTGCTAAACAATTCACAATAATTGACAAAACATACTTAATAATCAATTGCATAGTGAACATGACGTCTGCGTGAGAATCGCAGAGATAAAGTGCTTATGCAAGAAGGGAAAGGAAAAAAAAAAAATGTATAATAAATTACACAATATATTACACAATATACATAGCAATTCATATTGTTAATGCTGAAATAAAATAAGTTAGTAGGGGCAAATAAATAAATACATTATCATATATACACCAGAAATCACATGATTATTAATAAATATAAATATATGCTCAAAACATGATTACACAAGCATAAAGACACATACCAATAATTGAAAAATCGACCTACCCCCTGATCTCTATATTTATTGGCCAATAAATACATAAAAAGAAAAAGCTCTATATTTAAATTTTTATATTTCTATCAAACTAGTGAGAAAGTGAGAATTGAAAAAGGTGAAGTGAAAAAGTGATAAAGTGAAAGTGCAGATATCAAGAAAAAAAAAAAAAAAACCTTCAAAGAAAAAGGTTGTTTTTTCATTACAGCTTATTCATGAACCATAAAAGCCCACAAAAGTAAGTTCCTCATTTAATCCATTAGGCGATAGAGAATCCAACATAAAAATACATTTGGATTCTACCCGAAGTAAATGCGAGGTAACTGAACCCCCCCTATTGTTTGTATTAGGCCTCAGGGAGACTCCTGTTCGTCCTTCCTTTTGGAGGAACAGGTATTCTTGTCCTTGCCATTAGTACCAGGGTCCAATAGGGATAGATAGGACTGTAGGTATTCCTGTGTATGAACTCACCTACCTTTGGGGTCTGTTCATACTGGTAGTCAGTCAGGATTTTGGATAGGGTGTTCACTAGGAGATGTCCATCTTCTTTTCCTAGTTTTCAGGCCTGATTCCCTGTCCCCCCCTTCCCTCCTATGCTCAGTGTGATGTTTCACTCCCACACAAAGCGTGACAACCAGTGCTCCAGGAATTGGCACACCCACAGTACAGCCTTGGTGCTTTCCAGGACGGAAGTCAACTGTACTACACAGCCTTGGTAAGCATCAGGGCTGCACTGTGATACAAGGCTGGGGCAGAGTGGCAGGCAGTGATAAGAAGTGGGGCTTTTGGTGCAACGGTGACAAAATCATTGCACCAACCAGCTAAACTGCTTACCACAAAATCATAGATTTCTCAGGCATACGGGCACCGATCGGGGTGGGAGACCAACTCACATTTCACACTGCAATTGTATTACTATGGGGGTATGCGGTGACAGAATCCCTTTAATGATCATTTCCATGACATTGTTAAAATGATTTATAGTAGTATATATGAAAAATGTTTTATGGATTCCTATAAAGAGAGGATAACTGTGCATCTTAATTGGGTATTACCAAGTAAGAGATTTATGGCATAGGTTGCATCCTTGTTTTCCACATAGGTGGACCCAAATCTGTCAGACAGTTATGGCATACCTCTTGGGTATGTCATTAATATCTGGGAATACTCCATTGTAAAATTCTTCACAGCGGACAGATGATACAGGAATAAAGCAACTTTCCGAATAAAGTAATGCGTTTAAAGGTTTGTATCACAGATCAGTTCATAACTGCGAAGGAGCAGAACTGGAATGTGCACACAGTACTGTTATACTGGTAGCTGGAACCTGACAGATGGGACCAGGAATCAAAACCAGAGGCAGACATGTGACATGGAGGTTGTGACAAGAGGCAGAATCTACAAGAAAACAGGGCTGGACAGGGCTGGAACTAGGAGCAATACTGCGTCCGACACATTAATCCTCCTACAGTGACTGCCATAGCAGGAGCAGCCAATGGGAGAACACAAGGTTGAATGGCAATTGCGTCCAGTCCCAGGAAAGGGTTATCCACTCCTCCTCACTGCTAGAAAAGTCTAGACAAAACAACGGAGACATAGCAAAGTTGAATTGTGACAGAATTACAGAGTTGAATACACAGAGCAGCCCAGAAAGAAAACATTTAGGCCAAACTGCATCCAACTAGCGAAAAGAGAGGTGAGTAACAGTGAAGTTTGTGACACCGTTTAAGTAAAAGCAATTTACGGTACTTATCCTTTGTTGGCCATTGGTGTATTGTGTTGTGCTTCGTTTTCAAACTGAGCAACTGAATGCTGGTGGGACAGAGGTGTGAACATCAAAATAGACGCATACAGTACATACACTGGCAACGATTAGGTGACAAGTAGGATTAATATCGTTGTCCAGACCAGGATTAACTTGTTTTTAAAAATTCACTCTGGTGGATCAGGCCCATCTATGCATTACAATGATAGCCAATCATCTGAACGAACCATCAGAAGTAATTTACCTAAAGCTGTTCATTGCAGGTTAGAGAAATTGGACGCATGGCGACTGGCTGATTTGGGGCAACTTGATAAATCTCTGCATTACTCCAACTGCCATTTCACAATCTACCATAAAATAAACCATTAGTAAAATCATGAAATGGGAAATAATGTTGCTTTAGACTACAACTACCGTATTTTTATAATAAGCAAAGTAACACATATACTTTTTGGTTTCAGGTTTTGAGCTCCTCTGCCAAAATGGTTCTGTATTGTTTACACATCGATATGAATCCATTCCATTAGGATGCGGTTTTGTGAAATCAAACAAAACTGATCCATCACTAAAAGTCAATGGGTGATGGATCTGTTTTTTTAAGATCCTAAAAAAACTGATCCATCACCATTGACTTGCATTGTTCCGTTTCGATCACTGGTATGACCGGATATCCGGTCACAAAACGGAATGCTGACGGAACAGCAGGTATCATGAATGGATCTCTTGCCATTCAGAATGCATGGGAAAAAACTGAACCGTTTTGGTCTGGTTTTGAGATCCTATGCCTGATCTCAAAATCGGAATGCCAAAACGCATATGTGAAAGTAGCCTTAAAGGGAATCTGTCAGCATCATATTGTCGTTTTTCTTTTTTCATGCATCCTAATAAAATCAAATACCTTAAATCCATATGTGTGGTTCATTTTCATTTTCATCCAGTAGTTTCTATAAAAAAGCGCTTATTCCGATATGCTAATTAAGATCCAGGGAGCCCAGAGGGGCGTTCCTCCTATAGCAAGTAGCCCAGGAACGCCCCCCTGATGTCATGTGCCCGCCGAAAATTTCAAAACCAGAACGCCTCCATCAGGCGAGTCTAAATGTAAGGGATGCGTCTCCCCGGCTGGCCTAAATCTCGCGCAGGCGTAGTACCGCCGCTCGCCTGCGCGATCGTCAGTAAACTGAGGGCAAGAGCCTCATCGGCGTCACTGGGCATGTGCCGAGCCCAGTGACGTCGTCCCTGCGCACAGATCCAGCTGGATGCGCACTGGGCATGCGCATGCCCAGTGACGCGGATGAGGCTCTTGCCCTCAGTTTACTGATGATCGCGCAGACGCAGGCGAGCGGCGGTACTGCGCCTGCGCGAGATTTAGGCCGGCCGGGGAGACGCATCCCTTACAAGGAGAAGAGAAGACAGGACCTGGCGCGGGGGATGCGGAGCATTTAGACTCGCCTGTGGGAGGCGATTTAGGCCGATGGAGGCGTTCTGGTTTTGAAATTTTCGGCGGGCACATGACATCAGGGGGGCGTTCCTGGGCTACTTGCTATAGGAGGAACGCCCCTCTGGGCTCCCTGGATCTTAATTAGCATATCGGAATAAGCGCTTTTTTATAGAAACTACTGGACGAAAATGAACCACACATATGGATTTAAGGTATTTGATTTTATTAGGATGCATGAAAAAAGAAAAACGACAATATGATGCTGACAGATTCCCTTTAAGAACATAGACCCTATTGTCTGATCAGAAGCAACTTAACCTTGTGGAGAACAAATGCAATGTAATATTTGTATTGTCCAACACGTCAGCATATACAAAGTTCACCAAATAAAAGTACGACGAGGACAAGAAAGCTGTACTGTTCAGGCCATAAATCAGTCTGAAATACAGTAATGCCTGATAATGACGATCCTGAATGAGGTCATGTAGAAGACATACTGCTAAATAATGTACGTTCTCCTCCTGTTAATGAAAGTCTGATCTGTCTCATTGCGGAACGATTATAACTTACCATCAGGGCTATAAAATCTAGGTCTAGACTACAATATTTTAGCATATTTAGCAATATTTAACCCCTACATTGTTGCTCATGTTCAGCTCAATCCTAAAGGATTAACTATGGGCCAGCCGCCATCTACATCCAGCTAGTGTCTGCTGGTTGGCAGCATATGGTGGTACCCAAACCAGCCGCCATTTACATCCAGCGAATGCCTGCTGGTTGGCAGCATACAGTGGTACCCAAACCAGCCGCCATCTACATCCAGCGAGTGCCTGCTGGTTGGCAGCATACAGAGGTACCCAACCAGCCGCCATCTACATCCAGCGAGTGTCTGCTGGTTGGCAGCATACAGAGGTACCCAACCAGCCGCCATCTACATCCAGCGAGTGTCTGCTGGTTGGCATCATACAGTGGTACCCAACAAGCCATATACAATCAGCTAGTGTCTGCGCTAATTGACTGCGTACAATGGTACCCAACCAGTGGCACCATACATCCAGCGAGTTTCTGCCTGTTGCTGGCATACAGTGGTACCCAACCACCAGCACCATACATCCAGTGAGTGTCTGCTGGTTGGCTGCATACAGTGGTACCCAACTAGCGGCACCATACATCCAGTGAGTGTCTGCCCGTTGACAACATACAGTGGTACCCAACCAGCCAACACATACATCCAGCGAGTATTTGCGCTGGAAGGCTGAGTCCAGTGGTTCTCTTGGGTGTGGGTACCACTGTATGCAGCCAAACAGCAGATACTGGGTAGAGGATCTCAAAAACGCTTCCGTTTTGTCCCCAATCATTGGCCATCGGGACAAAAGAGAACAAACCAGATCAGGATGCTTTCCTTTCCAGTTTGTTCAGTTTTTTAACCGGACACAAAGCCGGTGCAAGCTGCGGTTTTGTGTCGGGTCTGTGAAACTGAATAAACTGGATCTGGCATGAAAATCAACGTAAGTCAATGGTGCCTGTTACGTTTTTTTCGGTAACAAAAAAAAAACGATCATGCACCCATTGACTTACAATGATTTTAATGCCAGATCCGGTTTGTTTAGTTTCACAGACCCGACACGAAACCACAGCTTGCACCAGTTCTATTTAATACAATTGGACGAAACAGATGCATCGGGATGTATTAAATGATCGGAAGCGTTTTATTCAGGTTTTGAGATCCTGTGATGGATCTCAAAACTTTAATAAAAAATGCTGATGTGAAAATAGCCTAATTGTTGTGGCTTGGACTGTTATGGGGGCACTGTAGTTGTAGTTGATTACCAGGTTACCCGGTGTCTTGAGTTTATCCGGGTCACCACCCCCCTCGTGAAGTAAGTCACAATATATATTTTTTGTTTTTATTGCTACTTCCTTTATATATTTTTGAATACGCCTCCATTCTATATCTATTCCTACCTCTCCACCATAGGTCCTAGCCTCACCTGGGACACCTGTAGTGTGGGGTATAGTTGGACTAGACCCTGTGGATGACAATTTAGGGGCATTGATTTAGCGCCACTAAGTGGGTAAAAGTTGGGATACACTAGGTGGGTCAGCTGCTTTAACCTCTGCATATCCAACTGATCTTGCTTCTATTAAGAAGAGGGCCTTTCTGTGTGGAATGTGGTTAAATCGAACTGAGAGCTGGACAGATGGTTTGACCCATGCTGACCACACCATGTTTACTGAAGTTCGGGATGGAAGGGAGTAAGTACCTATGCTAGCTGAACACTATGGGAAAGATAAAAAAACATGACCATAAGTGGCTGTAGTGGTCACGTCCTGTATCTAGGTACGTCACCAGTCGGTCAAGGCAAAAAAAACATATATGGCATCCAGTGGCATATACCAGATTTTACGTTTGATGCATTGATTGGAGATTACCCAGTAGTAACACCTGCACCTATCTGCAGAACAGGCGTTCTCCAACCCCGACCCACTTGTCTGCAATGTGCATGGCGCCTTTCTATTTATGACCTGCTTAGAATGTGGCAAATGGCCACCTTTCAAGGCAGGGCAGGGCAAAGATCTAATATGTGGCTATACTAGAAACCCAACAATTATAGTTGCTGGATGATCAATACAAGTTTGTATTGGGAATAACCATTCAAGGTGTAACCACAAACCTGGACAGTCCTTTCAGCCTTATGTACCAATTGGGGAAGGAATAATTTCAGAATAATATCATTGCATTTTAATATTTCAGTACAGCATGGCTATAACTAAATCAAGTCTATACACTGACCTGGTAATTGTATCTTTGGCGCCATTTGCTTGGCACTGGTGTGGTTCTCACTGATAACATATTATGCATATAGCTCATGTGATACAAGCACAGACAAGTTAGCTTTTGGTTAGCGTACAAAACGTTCTGTACTGAAATGATCATAAAAACTGTAAAAATTTGCCATAGCAGTGGGATGGTTTTTCAGAGGCCTCTTGCCACATAATAGCGGTAACCTAATTCGTCACTATGAGACATTCCTCTAATTTTTCTTTTATTAAATGTTGAACATATTTTAACACATGTCTCTTATGGGGTATGTATATTCTCTTTGCAGACAAACCGGAGTGGGATTCACCAACATGATGATGAGACTAGGTGCTGTAGTTGCACCCTTAGCGATGATGACCAAGGTGTATGCGCTATTTCTCCCCCTAGTCATATTCGGATTGGCACCTATTGTTTTTGGATTGCCTATTTTACAGCTACCAGAGACCTTAAATAGCCAACTGCTGGACACAGTGGAGGAGGTAGAAGCCAGGTGAGTACTCAAGGAGAACAAAATGGCCAAGGGTTCATAGACTATACTGTATTATAATTACTGTAGTCAACTGGGCAAAGCCAATTATCTCAATACTCACATGGTCCCTCCGTAATCGCACCCGAGAGGGTTGGATGTCAGCAGAATGGCTAGTGAAATCTCCCGCGTTTTGAGTCCTGCTTACAGAGCATGCGCTGTGAAGCTGGGTGTGCTTGCAGTCTGCCTCCAAACTTCTAGCACATGCGCAGTGTGCAGATTAAGCTGACAGGTCCTCTTTGACAAGATACACGGCTGGTAACAGCAAACACCAAATAACAGCAGACAATGCCCTCATATCACTTACTATCCTTATAAGTGGAAGGTTCTCCATTGTCTGTCCACTTCATGGCCATCCTTTCCTTCGTGACTCATATTTGTCATGGTGGTATCAAATCATTTCACTTTACACCAGGGGTGCAAAACCTAAAACATAGGGGCCACATGCCACTTGCAATGCCATTCTGTGTGGCCTCTAGCCATAAGGATAATATTGCTGTGCGGAGCAATGTAGGACTGTATGAATTGTATGCTAAATGTCATTTGTCAGCAGATTTGTCCCTATGACACTGGCTGACCTGTTACATGTGCACTTGGAAGCATCTGTGTTGGTTCCATGTTCATATGTGCCCAGCATCGTACATGTATGGTGCTGGGAGGGGCTTCAAATATGGTGCCCGCTTGCTGGCATCTCTCTGCTGTTTTAAACAGCCCTTAAAACATTATTTATTTATTTGTACTTTGCCGCTTCTCTATTTTCTTGTATTCATGGTTACCAACCTGAATTTTTATTTTTTGGACAACTTAACAAAAAATTACAGAACATTGGAAAACTATAATAAAGCATAAAAATCATAAGTCACACGGGCATTTTTAGAACCAAGTAAAGTCTATGAGGGTTATTCAGATGTCCTATTTTGGGCCGTTTTCATGGCCAGACGGACCCCACTGAAATCAATGGGCCAGTTTTTAATGGCCGTTTAGACAGAAGTGCACCCATCTAATGGGTCTTTTAAGGGTTAAAAAAATAATACAATGCTCACCTCACCCACTTGCATGTAATGAAACACTGGCTCCGCACTGGAGGCAGCAGGAACTGAGCTCCCAGCGTCGTGACGTCACAACTTCGAGAAAGTCAGGTCCTGGTGCCTCCAGTGCAAAGTGAGTTTTTCATTGCATGCAAGTAAATAAGGTATTTTATTATTGTTATTTTTTAATGTCGGCAATAGCACGGAGGGGAGAAAGGCAGGGGCTTTATAAATGGGTGCACACCTGGGGCCATAATATATGTAAGGGGGCACAAATTGGGGCTATTAGAACTACTGGGAGGCAGTAATGGGGCCATTATCTATACTGAAGGGACAACTGGGGGTCAATATAACTACTGGGGGCATAAAGAGGTGAATTATTTATATTGTTGGCACTTTGGGGGCATGACATACAGTGCCTTGAAAAAGTATTCATACCCCTTGAACTTTCCCACTTTTTTCATGTCACACCCACAAACGTAAATGTATTTTTGGGTATTTTATTTGATAGACCAAGACAATGTAGAAAGTATGTGTGAAGTGAAAATAAAATGATACATGGTATTCAAAATTTATAATAAATAAAAGTCTGAAAAGTGTGGCGTGCATTTGTATTGAGCCCCCTGAGTCAATACTTTGTTGACCACCTTTCTCTGCAATTACAGCTGCAAGTCTTTTGGGGTAGGTCTCCGCCAGTGTTGCACATCTTGAGGCAGAAATTTTTGCCCATTCTTCTTTGCAAAATAGCTGAAGCTCAGTCAGATTGGATGAAGAGCGTCTGTAAAAAGCAATTTTAATGTCTTTCCACAGATTCTCAATGGGATTTAGGTCTGGACTTTGGGCCAGTCTATCACATGAATATGATTTGATCTGAACCATTCCATTGTAGCTCTGGCTGTATGTTTAGGGTCATTGTACTGCTGGAAGGTGAACCACCACCCGAATCTCAAATCTTTTGCAGTCTCTAACAGGTTTTCCTCCAGGATTGCTCTGTATTTAGCTCCATCTATATTCAACTCTGACCAGATTCCCTGCCCCTGCTGAAGAAAAGCATCCCCACAGCATGATGCTGCCACCAAGTTTCATGGTGAGCATTGTGTGTTCAGGGAGATGGGCATTAGTTCTCCGCCACACATAGCATTTTGCATTTAGGCTAAAATGTATAACTTTGGTCTCATCTGACCAGAGCACCTTCTTCCACATGTTTGCCGTGTCCCCTACATAGATTGTGGCAAACTGCAAACGGGACTTATGGCTTGCTTTCAAAAATGGCTTTCTTCTTGCCATTCTTTCATAAAGGGCCAGATTTGTGGAGTACATGACTAATAGTTGTCCTGTGGACAGATTCTCCCACCTGAGCTGTGGATCTCTGCAGCTCCTCCAGAGTGACCATGGGCCTCTTGGCTGTTTCTCTAATTAGTGCTCTCCTTGCCTGCGCTGTCAGTTTAGGTGGATGGCTATGTCTTGGTAGGTTGGCAGTTGTGCCATACTCCTTCCATTTTCAGATGATGGATTGGACAGTGCTCCGTGAGATATTCAGAGCTTGAGATATTTTTTTTATAACCTAACCCTGCTTTACACTTCTCCACAACTTTATCCCTGACCTGTCTAGTATGATTTTTTTGTTACTTTGCTACTTTCTGTTTGTCTATCACATAAAATCCCAATAAAATACATTTAAAGCTACATTCACATGACCGCGTTATGCGGTCCGCAAGACACGGAAGCATTTTGCAGACTGCACATGGCTGGCGCTATATAGAAATTGCCTATTCTTGTCCGCAATTGCTCTATGTTCCATATTTTTGTGAGGCCGCAGAACGGAACTACGGATGTGGACGGACAGCACACGTTGGAATGAATGGGTCCTCACCCGTTCCACAAAATTGTAAATGTACCCTAAGTTTGTGGGTGTAAAGTGAAAAAATGTGGAAGTGCTCAAGGGGTATGAATACTTTTTCAAAACACTGTATATATACTGAGGGTACTGCAGGGGTTGGGGTTTTAACCAATGAAATTCATCTGTTTTTAATGGCCACTTTTAACGGCCATTAAAAATGGATGCAAAACGGCCATTACAAACAGACAGATGGACAGAAAATGGATGCATAAATGCTTGAAAAATGTCCATGAAAACTAACAATGTGTCCATTTTTAAACTGTTTTTTTTTTGGTGCATGTAGACTAAGTACTTTCAAGACTCATAAGACTTGCGACTATATAACTAACCACAGACTCCAATATCAAGTCGCTATCTCATTTTTCTCTACTTTCAGAGACCAGAAAGCCAAACTTAAAATGGAGAAGGAACCTGAACATGGCACCAAACTATAATCCACATCACATTTCACTGGAGAACTAAAGAGTTTTAGAAGGCCATGTGCAACACTAAAGAAGCCAGTCTTTTGCCAAATTTTTGTTTGAATCATTACCTATTTTAAAGAGTACCTGACAGCTGCATTAAAGGGGTTGTGTCACTTCAGCAAATAATGAATAAAACCCAAGCGAGTGCTTGTAATCTTCAATTCCTCTATTCTTTATGTCATCTCAAATGCATGTAATCCATTCATGATTCATGGACGCGTTTCGGCCCATCCAACCTTCATCAGCTGACGAAAGCTGGACGGGCTGAAACGCGTCCATGAATCGTGAATGTATTACATACATTTGAGATAAAATAGAGAATAGATGAATTGAAGATTACAAGCACTCGCTGGGATTTATTCATCACGCTGTGGTCCTGTCCTTCCTGTGCGGGTGCACTTTAGGTCAGAGTGACACTATTTTCTGGTGATTCACTTCAGCAAATGGCATTTATCATGTAGAGAAAGTTAATACAAGGCACTTACTAATGTATTGTTATTATCCATATTGCCTCCTTTGCTGGTTTGATGCATTTTTCTATCACATCATACACTGCTCGTATCCATGGTTATGACCACCCTGCAATCCATCAGTGGTGGCCGTGCTTCCACACTATATAAAAGAGCTCCAGCCTATATGAGATCCTGGCCACCAGAGAAATCGGCGCTTTTTTTCTATAATGTGCATCCACTGCTGATGGATTGCAGGGTGGTCATAACCATGGAAACGAGGAGTGTATAATGTGATGGAAAAATGAATCCAGCCAGCCAAGGAGACTGCCAAAGGACAAGGCTGTCCATAGATACATCGACACTAGGAATGAGCGAATTGATTTGTCACATCACCAAGAGCTCTTTACCAGTGAGGGGCTGTCCCTGTAGGTGAAGAGACACCCACCTATTGCTTCATTGACAGGGCGGACATCTTGTCTGGCCCTAATAATCTTGCGCCTGCTTCCCGCAGCAGCGACTGTTTAGCGGCCCATGTGCCCTAGCTGCTCCATCAGCAGTAGCAAATCCTCTGTGCTTGAGCCGCTACTCGGAGCAGAGGTGCAGGCGCAAGATTGTCAGAGCCAGGTGAGACTGTCAGCGCTGTCAAAAAAAAGTGGCAGGTTGTTGCTTCTTCATCTGTGGGGACAGCCCCTCTCAGGTGGACTCGTTAGAATCGATTCGCCTATAACTAAGGCCTAATTCACACTTCAGGTTTTTGAGCAGTTATTTCCATCAGTGACTCTGAGCCAAAACCAGGTGCGGGTCACAAACATAGAACAGATGCAGATCTTTCCCTTATACCTTATCTCTGTGTAGGCTTTACTACTGGTTTTGGTTCACAATAACTGATGTGTGAACTGGGCCTAAGACTACTTTCATATATGCGATTTTCTTTTCGGTTTTAAGATCCGGCAGAGGATCTTAAAATCGGAGGAAAACACTTCAGTGTGATTTAATACAACTGGCTGCATCCGTTCTGTTCGGATGCGGTTGTATTAAATCGATGGCACCGGATCCAGTTTTTTCCTGTCTAAAAAAAAACGGATCCTGCACCTTTGACTTACGGTGGGTTCACATCACGTTTTTGCCATCCATTTGATGTATATGTTGTAAAAAAAAAAAAAGGGATACAAAAGCGTAGAAAAGCAAACTTTGTACCCTGCAGAGTCCAGTAAAAAAAGTATACCCTTTTATTTTACAATGAAACTCTACGGTGAACGTGATACTTTAAGTGTATGGGATGGCGGAATTCAGCGCCACTAGACGCAGTCCCAGAACCCAAAGTACCTTGAGGGTTCAAGTGCTTCTCAAAAGGGTACAGAGCTTCTAATAAGTTGGGAGGAACCTGAAACAGGTTTGTGGCAATAAAAGAAAACCTATCGGCTATGCACTGCACACGCCACAACCTCCCACTTCCCGGAAGCCAACCTTCCGAAGTTGGCAAGTCGGATATTCATGTGTCAGGTTTTTCTTCACAAACCATCTATCAAATCACAGCATGTTCTATTTTCTGTCTGTTTTTCACAGTGCACCGGCACATTCAAGTCAATGGCTCCTTTATATTATTTTTGGGGCAGATTTATCAAAACAGTCTAATCCAGGGATGCTAACCTGCGACCCTCCAGCTGTTGTAAAACTACGACTCCCACAATGCCCTGCTGTAGGTTGATAGCTGTAGGCTGTCTGAGAATGCTGGGAGTTGTAGTCTTGAAACAGCTGGAGGGCCGCAGGTTGAGCATGCCTGGTCTAAATGAAAAACTCTCTGTGTTATCCACAGCGACCAATCAGAGGGCAGCCTTCATTTTACCAGAGCAAGTTATGAAATGAAAACTGCGCTCTGATTGGTTGCTCTGGATAAGAAAGACCATTCCCCCTTACTTAATGCAGGGCTAAAAATCATATTGTGAAACTACGGCAGTTCATGGTCACGCATCTAAAATACTATTTCTTACTTGGGTGTCATGATCCCACAAGACCCTAAACTCTTGTTTCGTCTTAACTATTCCCCACTACTCGCTAAGGTTGCTTCTATTCTCTCAAAGAGCTCCTTGCCTTTCCTTACCTGGCTAGGTAGGACAAATGTCTTGACCACCTATATCCTGCCACTACTCATGTATACTTTACGAGCCCTCCCTATCTCCCTCCCTTGCAACTTTATCAGCAAAATCCAGACCCTCATGAGCAAATATCTCTAGGCTGGTAGCCGTCCCAGGATGTCTTTCTGCCTGCTCACTCGCAGGAAAAAACAGGGTGGCATATCCCTCCCAAATATCCCGACCTATATTCAGGCTATCCACTTAGAAAGGTGGTTGGTGCTGACCAGACAGGATATTCGCTGTATGCATGTAGACTTCGAGCTAGCTCTCCTGGGTAGAGGCTCACTTCACAGATTGTGGCTACCTGGAAAGGTGGAGGAGGGAGTCCAAATTGACAGTGAGCTCACCAAAGGGATAATGCGTGTATGTTGCAAATCTAAAGAGCTTAATTCTAGTCAGGCTAAGATTTCTCCCCTGGCCCCTCTATCAGTCCTCCCGATCCTCTTGTGCCCTCAAATTAGGGAACCGTCTGAAATCTGGCTCTTAATGGCCCGACACAGATTGGGTGAACTAATGAAGTTAAAGGCTTCCTCCGATTTTTACTCTGCCCTTTCTGGAGGTTTAGACTCTGGGAAGAACTTTATGCAAAATAATGACTTAGAGACTATTGCAGACATTGCCCCCCAAGCGTACTAAACACATTTATAGGAAAATACTCTCTGCGAGAGACTCTCACTCCCCACCGGGCTAGCTGATTGAGAGAGGGAGTTACATCTCACATTAGATGATAGAAGTAAAAAATGGGTCCAAAGGTGCTCGCATGGATTTTCCAAATGTATTAAGATACAAGAGAATTCTGTGAAGGTGGCATTTAGATGGTATAGAACTCCTGAGTATTTACATAGAATTAACCTCCTTTCCTCGGACCTTTGCTGGGGGAGCAATGCCGCTACTGGGTCCATTTCACACATCTGGTGGTTTTGCTCGGCCATTTTTGGGAAGGGGTGGAGCGAGCTATTAACAAGATTTGCTCTACATCCCTGAAACTCACGGCCCAGATAGTTTTGCTCTGGTTACCCACACCAAGCTTTTGCCCAGGGATGAACAGCCTACCCACCCATGTATTGATGGCTGCCAAACTCCTGATCTCTTTGAAATGCAGATCTGCGGACCCACCGACCCTTGACATGTGGCACGATGAGGTCCACCAGATGTGCCAGATGGAAGAACTCGTAGGCTGGACCCACCACAGCAGAGACCGTTACCTACAACTTTGGCAGCCTTGGCTGAATTATAGAGGAAGTTTACCTTGCCCTCAGTCTGCAAGGTCTGAATAGAAACGGAGGTTGGAGGTTATCATAGGGGACACAAGGAGCTTCTCATTTCCCCCCCTCCCCTCTCCCTTTCCCCATTTCTCCATTCTTCTTCCTTGGGTTGAAACGACTGTCGACCATACAAATCCGTACCAATGGGAACCCGCGCTGGAATGACTTAAATACTGTTCCCGTCTGGATTGTAGTTGACTGATCAGGGCGACACCTTAACAGGGCTGTTAGTTTTATTTGTTTTCCTTGTTCATTAGTTCCTTTATGTAAGGTCATTTACCTGACGGACCCATGTGTCCTTGATGAGTGATCACACTCCATTGCCTGTATTGTTAGGCTATGCATTCGAAGATACCTCTTTGCTCTCTATGATGTGAAGTAAACATTAAAGTGCCTACTCAATTTTGACCTATGTCTGTATCACTTTGTCTCAATAAAAAGAGATTTCAAACAAATAAAATACTATTTCTAGGTTTGAATCCAACCAAGGACAACATCTGCGTGGAGTTTATGTATGTGTTCTCCCTGCGCTTGTGTGTGTTTCCCCCTGGTACTCCATACTGATCGGGAACTTAGATTGTGAGCTCCATTGGGGAAGTGAGTGATGACAATGTCTGTACAGCGCTGTGAAATAAGTCAGCTCTATAGAAGTAAGTAAAATAAATATGTACAGACACCCTTAGGGTATGTTCACACATGGCATCCGTGCTACGTAAAAATCTGCACTGGAACCCACACATGACATGACCTGTAGTGTGGTTTTTAAATCCACAGCATGTCGATTTCTGTCGCCGCTTTCATGCTTTGCAGGGCAGAGGGTGAAGTCGTCAGCAGGCCTGCAGTATTTATGCTATGAATTTGCTGTACACTTAATGGATGATTGCGGATATACGGCATACACACTGCCAGACACGTGCACGTGCCCTAAATGTTTCCTACTGACAATGCAGATTGCATTTTCCACTCTTTAGATATCGATGACCTATTCTCCATCAATATTAGATTAGTGTGGATCCAACACCCGGTGAGCTGCTTTCTGCAGTCTCTGGAAACTAGACCGTGGACAGAACCTGAAGCAGAAGCCTCCATCACTGTGTAGAGGCCGCGGCGGCGTACTGCAGCTCAGCTTCTATTCACTTGTTATTGACACCTTCAACCTAACGGCTCATGCACACGACTGCGTCATGTTTTGCAGTCCGCATATTGCAGATCCGAAAAGCACGGATGCTCCTGTGTGAGTTCCACAATTTGCGGAACAGAGTTGGCTGCCCATAATTGAAAAGCCTATTCTTGTCCGCAAAACTGACAAGAATATGACACGTTTTTTTTTTTTGTGGGGCCACGAAATGGACATAAGGATGCGGACAGTACACGGAATGCGGCATCTTTTTGGATGGGTCTGCATCCGGGCCGCAAAAAATGTGGCTCGGATGTGGAATCCAAACAACGTTCCTGTGCATGAGCCCTAATGCTGTTTGCGAGTGAGCAAATCCCAATGACTTGGGAATTGAGGGCCTGTCTTTAAAGGGGTTATCCAAGAATCCCGAAATTGCCGAGCGATGTCTTGGCTATTTCCGCCAGCCCCATAGAAGTGAATGGAGAGGTGGCTGCACTTGTGCGGTGGGGCCTCTAAAAATAGACAATAGTGCAGCTCAGCTATTTTCGTCCCTCGCATAGGAAGGTTTGGAGCGCGGCCATGCATGCGCGATTCACCCTCCGGGACTTTGTGGGCTCTGTTCTAAGTATAGGTCCAGGTCCTAGAGGTGGGACCTGCACCTATCAGACATTGGGGCATGTCCTAGCAATAAACCCCAAATGTCCGAAATGGGAATAACCCTTTAATGACATGTAGATTCTGGGTTGTACTAGTATTGAGCGGTTTTTGAGCTGGTACTGTATATATCTACCATGTTTGGTTCTGGTGCTGAATATATATGTACCAAGCCTGGTCCAACACCCGGGACCCCCGCCGATCAGATGTTTGAGAAGGCAGCGGCACTGGCAGTACAGACTACTGTGCATGCACAAAGGACTCCTCTTCATTATGTTAGCACTGCACAGTAGTCCGGGTTTTATATTTCACTGCAGCTTTGAGTGCTGGGAACGGGAGACAATAGGACTCCTTATGTGCAGCATGGCTCATGTATTCATCCAGATAATAGTCCTGAATCGTGGTGACAGCTTCCCTTTACATCAGGGATGCCCAACCTGTGGCTTTTCAGCTGTAGTAAAACTACAACTCCCACAATGCCCTGCTGTAGACTAATAGCTGTAGGCCACGCATCCTCAAACTGCGGCCCTCCAGCTGTTACAAAACTACAACTCCCAGCATGCCTGAACAGCCTTCAGGTATCAGCCTACAGCAGGGCATTGTGGTAGTTGTAGTTTTTCAACATCTGGAGGGGGCCGCAGGTTGGTATGCTACATTTACCGGGGGTACGGGCCAGGTGAGTGTTACTTTTTTTATTTTACAGGATGGCGGCTTCACTATTGTGGGCTGGGCACTAAGGGGTATTCTACTGCAGTGTTTCCCAACCAGTGTGCCTCCAGATGTTGCAAAACTACAACTCCCAGCATACCCGGACAGCCTTTGGCTGTTGAGGCATGCTGGGAGTTGTAGTTTTGCAACAGCTGGAGGCACACTGGTTGGGAAACATTGTTCTACTGTGCACAGGGGCCCAATGGGGACTGGGGGAAATTGGACATTTATATTGGGTGGCGTTAAAGACGTGGCTTAGTGCAAAAAGAAATTGCCACGGCACGCTAGTGCTCGCACCACTGAAAACGTCCCCCCTAGGGTTTTTTATAAGTTGGGAGGTATGTCACCCTCAGAAGGTCTCTCCAAGGATGACATCTGTGACGCATGTGTCCACCACATCCATAGCTTTACTTCCCTGGTTTTGTATCCTATGAAAACTTCCAACAGACGCTTTTTTTCCGTCCCCATAATGGAATAGTAAAACTGAGACGCATGGCAAATGTGAACCTAGCCTTATCTGCTTATCTCTAGGGAGGACATGTAAAGATACAAATATTGTCTAACCTCCACATACACACACGTGTTGAGCTCCTATCTAGCACATGTTTTCTTTCCTTCTGTTTCTAACCTTCTCCCAGGCTGTTCTGGGTGTACCAATATGGCCGCCTCTGCAGTTCCCCTTTCACCTTTCTGACGCACGTTGTTTACCTCACGTGATTGGTTCCTCCCCCTCCTGGCGTCAGTGCGCAGCTCGAAGGAGGCGGAGCTTCGTAGAGAAGCAAAACACTGGGTGACCCGGAACCGGGCGTCCCGTAGATTCATTAGCTTAACGTAGACCCTGTAAACAGGGGCAACCGAGAGACGGAGAGAGAACCGCATGCGTTATTAGGGCCACGTGACCATAGAGGCTGTGGAGGGGCTGGCGCGGCTGAGGTGACAGGAGTTCAGTGACAGGACAAAAGGCGACGTCGGGCTAGTAGAAGGAGATGACTGAGTGACAGCTGTGTGCTGAATCAGTGCCAGAGGGGGGCAGTGTGAATATACACTGAGCGGCCGCCTATAGGGGGAGCTGTCACTGATAGGGCATAGTACAGGGGTCCAGAGCCAGTGACCCCAGAGAGCTGGTGACCCTCACCCTGCTGCGCCCGCTCTTCCTGGGTGATGAGTTGAGGTCAGATCCCTTCTCCTGCCCCTATCTCTCCCACCCAGCCCTCACCATGTCTCGGTGGCTATTCCCATGGTCCAGCTCCATCAAGACGCGGGCGTGCAGGTATCTCCTACAGCATTACCTGGGGCACTACCTGGAGGAGAGGCTGAGCCTGGAGCAGCTGAGTCTGGACCTCTACAATGGAAGCGGCCGTCTGACGGATATACACCTGGACATCTGGGTAATGTCACTCATAGCGTGCTCTTCAATGTGTGAATTATCTGTGGGGACCCGGGAGATGTGGGGAGAGCAGAATGCAACGTTTTATCATCGTAGGTCAGAATAGACCATGAAGCTAAGTGTACATGACACCAAGGATGGGTGTGTAATGAATAGTATACATGGACACCAAGGACAGGTGTGTAATGAATAGTATGCATGGACACCAAGGACAGGTCTGTAATGACTAGTATATATGGAGACCAAGGACAGGCGTGTAATGACTAGTATACATGGACACCAAGGACAGGTGTGTAATGAATAGTATGCATGGACACCAAGGACGGGTGTGTAATGACTGGTATACATGAACACCCAGGACAGGCGTGTAATGACTGGCATACATGGACACCCAGGACAGGCGTGTAATGACTGGTAAACATGGATACCAAGGACAGGTGTGTAATGAATAGTATGCATGGACACCCAGGACAGGTGTGTTATCACTAGTATACATTGGACACCAAGGACGGGTGTGTAATGACTAGTATACATGGACACCCAGGACAGGTGTGTAATCACTAGTATACATTGGACACCAAGGACGGATGTGTAATGATTAGTATACATGGACACCAAGAATAGGCGTGTAATGACTGTTGTTTACATGGTCACCAAGGACAGGTTTGTAATCACTAGTATACATTGGACACCCAGGACGGGTGTGTAATGACTAGTATACATGGACACCCAGGACAGGCGTGTAATCACTAGTATACATTGGACACCAAGGACGGATGTGTAATGATTAGTATACATGGACACCAAGAATAGGCGTGTAATGACTGTTGTTTACATGGTCACCAAGGACAGGTTTGTAATCACTAGTATACATTGGACACCCAGGACAGGTGTGTAATGACTAGTATACATGGACACCCAGGACAGGCGTGTAATCACTAGTATACATTGGACACCAAGGACGAATGTGTAATGATTAGTATACATGGACACCAAGAACAGGCGTGTAATGACTGTTGTTTACATGGTCACCAAGGACAGGTTTGTAATCACTAGTATACATTGGACACCCAGGACAGGTGTGTAATGACTAGTATACATGGACACCCAGGACAGGCGTGTAATCACTAGTATACATTGGACACCAAGGACGAATGTGTAATGATTAGTATACATGGACACCAAGAACAGGCGTGTAATGACTGTTGTTTACATGGTCACCAAGGACAGGTTTGTAATGACTAGTATACATGGACAACCTGGACAGGCATGTAATCACTAGTATACACTGGAGACCAAGGACGGGTGTGTAATGACTAGTATACATGGACACCCAGGACAGGCGTGTAATGGCTAGTATACATGGACACCAAGGATGGGTGTGTAATGACTAGTATACATGGACACCAAGAACAGGCGTGTAATGAATGTTTACATGGTCACCAAGGACAGGTGTGTAATGACTAGTATATATGGACACCAAGAACAGGCATGTAATGACTGTTGTTTACATGGACACCAAGGACAGGCATGTAATGACTAGTATACATTGATACCAAGGGCAGGCGTGTAATCACTAGTATACATTGGACACCAAGGACGGATGTGTAATGATTAGTATACATGGACTCCCAGGACAGGCGTGTAATGGCTAGTATACATGGACACCAAGGATGGGTGTGTAATGACTAGTATACATGGACACCAAGAACAGGCGTGTAATGAATGTTGTTTACATGGTCACCAAGGACAGGTGTGTAATGACTAGTATATATGGACACCAAGAACAGGCATGTAATGACTGTTGTTTACATGGACACCATGGACAGGCATGTAATGACTAGTATACATTGATACCAAGGACAGGCGTGTAATCACTAGTATACATTGGACACCAAGGACGGATGTGTAATGATTAGTATACATGGACTCCCAGGACAGGCGTGTAATCACTAGTATACATTGGACACCAAGGACGGATTTGTAATGATTAGTATACATAAACACCCAGGACAGGCATGTAATCACTAGTATACATTGGACACCAAGGATGAATATGTAATGATTAGTATACATGGCCACCCAGGATAGGCGTGTAATGACTAGCATACATGGGCACCAAGGACGGGTGTGTAATGACTAGTATATATGGACACCCAGGACAGGCGTGTAATGACTGGTATACATGGACACCAAGGATGGATGTGTAATGACTGGTATACATGGACACCAAGGACAGGTGTGTAATGACTGGTATACATGGAGACCAAGGACAGGTGTGTAATGATTGTTATACATGGCCACCCAGGACAGGCGTGTAATGACTGGTATACATGGACACCAAGGACGGATGTGTAATGACTGGTATACATGGACACCAAGGACGGGTGTGTAATGACTGGTAAACATGGACACCAAGAACGGATGTGTAATGACTGGTATACATGGACACCAAGGACAGGTGTGTAACGACTAGTATATATGGACACCAAGGACAGGTGTGTAACGACTAGTATGTATGGACGTCAAAAACAGTTGTGTAATGACTGTAGTTTACATGGTCACCAAGGACAGGTGTGTAATGACTGCAGTTTACATGGTCACCAAGGACAGGTGTGTAATAGCTGTAGTGTACATGGACAGATGTGTGATGGCTATAGTGTAGATGGACATCGTGGACATATGTGTAATGGCTGTAGGTTACATGGATCTTGTGGACAGACGTGTAAGGACTGTAGCTTACATGGATATCATGGACAGAGGTGCAATGACTGTAGGTTACATGGATATCATGGACAGATGTGTGATAGCTGTAGTGTATATGGAGTGGATGGACAGATGTGTAATGGCTGTAGGTTACCTGGATATCATGGACAGACATGTAATGGCTGTAGTGTATATGTACATCGTAGACAGATGTGTAATTGTTGTAGGTTACATTGATATCATGGACAGAGGTTCAATGGCTGTAGGTTACATGGATATCATGGACAGATGTGTGATAGCTGTAGTGTATATGGAGTGGATGGACAGATGTGTAATGACTGTAGATTACATGGATATCATGGACAGATGTGTAATGGCTGTAGTTTACATGGATATCATGGACAGATGTGTAATTGTTGTAGGTTACATTGATATCATGGACAGAGGTTCAATGGCTGTAGGTTACATGGATATCATGGAGAGATGTGTAATGACTGTAGTTTACATGGATATCATAGACAGATGTATAATGGCTGTAGGATACATGGATATCATGGACAGACATGTAATGGCTGTAGTGTATATGGACACCGTGGACATGTGTAATGGCTGTAGTTTACATGGATATCATGGAGAGATGTGTAATGGCTGTAGGTTACATGGATATCATGGAGAGACGTGTAATGGCTGTAGGTTACATGGATATCATGGACAGATGTGTAATGGCTGTAGGTTACATGGATATCATGGAGAGACGTGTAATGGCTGTAGTTTACATGGATGTCATGGACAGATGTGTAATGGCTGTAGGTTGCATGGATATCATGGGGAGACGTGTAATGGCTGTAGGTTGCATGGATATCATGGAGAGACGTGTAATGGCTGTAGGTTGCATGGATATCATGGAGAGATGTGTAATGGCTGTAGGTTACATGGATATCATGGAGTGACGTGTAATGGCTGTAGTTTACATGGATGTCATGGACAGATGTGTAATGGCTGTAGGTTACATGGATGTCATGGACAGATGTGTAATGGCTGTAGGTTACATGGATGTCATGGACAGATGTGTAATGGCTGTAGGTTACATGGATATCGTGGACAAACCTGTAATGGCTGTAGGTTACATTGACAGACATAATGATAAGTTTGCAATTACTTCTGTAACTACATTGGTTTGGGGTGAGAAGGACCAAACCCCTTGTAATCTTGCACAGATTTGACTACCCTGGAGTGGTGTCTGCTGTATCCACTGGTTGTGTTATGGGAGAGTCGGCTTTCTCTACAGAAGATTACATTGCCTGCTGTTACACTAGCCCCTGCCTATCACCAGAGCTAGTTCTGTACAGACATTCAGCATGCAAGGAATGCTGGCTGATTTTGGCCCGGTATGCAACACTATCTCAGGGTGAAAATGGGCAGTTGCTCAGGATCATTGTGGAGGTGATACCGTGTATCACATTTTCTTGTAGACTTCATGCACACAGTCCTATTTCTTATCTGTGCAAGCTCTAAATTATGATTGAGCGTTAGTACAACACCTGCAGGAGTCTATAGGGCTGTATTATACCCCTGTGTGAAGAGCCATATATGTTTTTTTCCTATGAATGTGAGTGAAATAACTTAAAGGGGTTCTGCAGTTTTCTTTACTGGTGACCTAGCCTCTGGATAGATCATCAGCACCTGCGTCCAACACCTGGGACCCCCGCTGATCAGCTGTTTGAGAAGGCAGCGGTGCTGGCAGCAGCGCCGCGGCCTTCTCGCTGTTTACCTCCGGCTCAGTGGCATCACGACCAGTATCACTGGCCCGGGCATCACTAAGCACCATTCGTTTCATTGGGGCTTTTCACCACTGCCTTCTCAAACAGATGATCGGCAGGGGTCCTGATCGGCAGGGATCCTGGGTGTCGAACCCCCGCAATTCAGATGCTGATGATAAATCCAGAGGATAAATCATCAGTAAAAAAAATAAACTGCAGAGCCCTTTTAAAGGCTCTGTACACCTCCAGGGGCCATTTTTTTAAATGCATTTTACTTGTTTTGGGCTAAAAATCATTTTGTCTAGCTCTGGTGAATCCTACTTTTTTACTTTCACTTTGTTCCGGTCATCTAATAACCCTTTTTATTTAAAGGGGTTGTCCAAGTTATTTTTGATGAGCTATCCTCAATGACAGCCGGCACCCCCGCCGATCAGCTGTTTGAAGAGAAGGCGCGCGCCGTGCCAGCGCTGCCTCCTCTTCATTGTTTACCTGCTCAACATCGTATCTGCAGCAGTAAGCAGGTGTAATTACACCCAAGCCTTTTCATTTATTTCAATGGGATGGATCGCTCCTATAGAAGTGTATAGGAGCGATCCATCCCATTGAAATAAATGAAAGGGCTTGGGTGTAATTACACCTGCTCACCGCTGCAGATACGATGGCGAGCAGGTAAACAATGAAGAGGAGGCAGCGCTGGCACGGGGGCGCGCCTTCTCTTCAAACAGCTAATCGGCGGGGTGCCGTCTGTCGGACCCCTGCCGATCTGATATTGATGACCTATCCAGAGGAAAGGTCATCAATATGAACAGCCCCGAGAACCCCTTTAAGCCACATTCTTATCAGTAAGATAAGAACTGAGCTATAATGAGTGTTTATAAGGTCAAAGATTAGAGATAAGGAGTCTGTCAGCTCCTCAACTGACGGAAAAGAGAGAAAATCTAGAATCTGCTACTAGAGTATCTCAGCCTTGTACAGAAAAAATGGCTCCATATTTGTAAGAAAGACCAATTCGGAGCCAATACATTCTAATATTGTACGCAGCGCTTGCTCCGTACAGTATTGAAACAAAGTTTTATGCAAATCGACTTGGGATGTTTCATCCTAAATCGAATCGCTCATCCCTACTGATGACCTATCCAGAGGATAGGTCATCAGACCCCCTTAAAGTTATCACCTATCCTAGGACAGCTGATAACTGATTGGTGGGGGTCTGACAGCTGGGACCCCCACCGATACGGAGAATAGGAGAGCCTCCATCCTGATGGAGCAGCAGGTTGAGAAGTCGCCCTGCCACTCCATTCATTCTCTATGGGACAGCTGGAGGTTGCTGAACACAGCGCAGCGTTTCTGCTTCCACCAGACGGGCGGTTCGGGTGTCAGAGCGAGCACCAGTTTTTGCTGGAAGCCCCGACTTTAGCTCTAAGAGAAAGAACTAAGCTGATGATCTCTTTTGCTAATAGGACTAATGGATTGGACAGGCATTGAGGGTCATATACGAAGACCGGCTTTTTACGCCGGTCTTAGATTTCCTCCTTGCACTGCCGTAAGATTCTTCTAATTTCTGATGAGGCGTGCGCCTTGTCGTGAATTAGGCGAATCTAAGGCAGTCCATGAGCCCGGCGTAAAAACTATTCCAGCACCTGGCAGGAGTAGTTTTTTTCCAACATTTATGCCTTTCCAGGCACTTCCCCCATCCTACTGCGGAACACAGTCCCTTAATGAGTGCCCCTCATTGTGTTTGTGAGACCCTTCTTTACACGTCCCACACTCGGCACACTGCGTAGCCTGGCCAGCTTCTGTGGTGGAGACACTACTTCCGGCAGAGTCACCAGAAACTTGCACAATGTCCAGAGTGATTCCAGGAATCTCATTTCAGTCCGTTCTCTGAGTGAGGTCCAGGAAATCCTCAGCTGTCACTCGCTGCACAATCTCATCACAAAATGTTCTCCCCGGAATCCTTCTTTAGTAACCCGTCGGAGTGCCTCCATAACGTTACACAAGCCACATGTTAGAGCTTTTCACTGCCAAGATCAAAGCTTGCGTCGGGAGCCTTGTGTCTGGCGATCGCGGTGTAATCAGTTTGCTTGAACATGGGGAATGCGCAGTTTATTGGAATTTGTATTGATCCCTTAACCCCTTAAGGACCAGGTTTTTTTTATTTTTTGCGGGAGGTATTTTTCCGCTCCCTGCCTTCCCAGAGCCATAACTTTTTTTTATTTTTCGGTTCACATAGCCATATGAGGGCTTGTTTTTTGCGGGACAAGTTGTACTTTCCAACGCCACCATTTAATATTGGATATGATGTAGTGAGAAAAAAAATTCCAAATGGGGTGAAATTGCAAAAAAAAAGCAATTCTACCACAATTTTGCAGGATTTTAAATTCCGACGTTCGATGTGCGATAAAACTGACCGGTTACTTTTATTCTACAGGTCAGTACGAATCTGGTGAAATCAGTTGTACTTTTTTGCCACCATGTTTTGACCCCTATAACTTTTTTGTAATTATATGTACAGAGCTGTATGGGGGCTCATTTTTTGCATCGTAATCTTATCTTTTTATTGATACCATTCTGGGGTGTGTATGACTTTTTGATCACCTTTTATTTATTTTTTTGTGGAAAATAAAGCGACCAAAAATGGCGAATCCGCCATTTGGACGCTTTTTTTCCATTTTGCTGTTTGACGTATGGGGAATATTTTTTCATATTTTTATAGTACGGGCGTTTTCGCACATTGCGACACCCATGATGTGTATTTTTATTTTTTTTATTTTGGCAAAAGGGGGGTGATTTGAACTTTTTTTTTTTTTTTTTTTTTTACACTTTTATATAGTTCCCATAGGGATTTATAACTTACAATCATCTGATTGCGATTATTATACATTCCAATGCAATAGCATTGAAATGTATGAAAAAAATCGCATATTTCCTATAAAGCCTATTACAGGCAAGGCTCCATAGGAAATACTACAGAGTTACCTGGTTTTCATTACTACAGGCGCGCTCCGGCTCCTCCGATCGCCACACGGGGGAGCCGGAGCGCAAACCGAAAGTTTTACTTTCGGTTTGGATTGCGCGCAGATGCCGTGGTCAGGATTGACCACGGCATCTGAGGGGTTAAATGTCTGCGATCGGCATTGCTGCCGGTCACGGACATTAGCCGCGGGTGTCTGCTACAAGAACCATGCGGACACCCGCGGCTAAGGTGCCCGCATGAAGCAGGAGCGGGTGCCATCTTTAGGGACAGGACCCGTACGTCCTGTATCCTTAAGAGGTTAAAGGGAATCTCACCTGGTTTGGGGCCATTATGTGGGTGGGGTTTAGGGTCCCAGACCTGCCCTTACCAAATGTATCTGTCCCTGTGAAGAATAGTATTTTAAGATTGAACTTACTAGGAGAAGTAAGGACCCTTCTCCAGTGGCAGTGGACTTGTGGATTATGTGGAGCGCATGCACAGTGAAATAAGGTGCACTGACCCCTGCTTCACCGCTGTAAATTCAATTTTTAGTTACTCTTCTTTGTGGGAACAGATGGGTTTATTATGGGCAGGTGTGAGACCCTAAACCCCAGGTGCATAATGGCATGATGGTGGTTTACTGGCCCCAATCCTACCTTTAAAAGGAGTCTGTAAGCAGTTTTGAGGAATCAAGCCTGCTGACAGGCTCCCATTATCCACCATATAGGCCGTTAATGCGTCACCTCAGGCTGGGTTCTCACATAGACACAGATTTACTAAACTTATAGATGGTGTAAGCTTAGACCGGCTGTCTAGACCTGCACCAGATTTATGTGTGGGGAGCTCCTGACTGTCCCCCAACAGATGATATTGGGGTAGACAAGGATTCGGTGAAACGAATATTTTCTGGCATCAGCTTTCTCCGCTCTCCCCGTAGAATACACCTACCCGTGCGGCCGCGCTGATGTATGTGTATGAGGGAGTCGGGAGAGATTGGCTGGCTTACTTTGAGACAGAATTTTATTCCGGATTTGTGGTGCAAAACAGTGTATGTAGGCCACGCCTCTTTCATTTGAAGCTCCACCCACTTTATGTTAAGCCCTGCCCCTTTTAAGCAAGTCAGGGAAAATTGTAGAAGCTCTAGTTGCACCAAAATAGTGTCAGATTTTAGGCGCAGACACATTAGTAAATCTGGGCCCTTGTTCTTACTGCAAATTGCCGCGGTTTTGTGATACTTTTAATGCGACCCTTGAATGGGTCCACGATCCGGAATATTCAGTCCGCAACACAAAAAAATAGAACGTTCTATTTTTTTGCAGTGCAGATGCACGGAGAGATGTCCCACGAAAGCGCTCCATAGTACTTCCATGGGCTTCCGCTTCTTGCCTCCGCACCGCTCCATATCTTGCGGATTGCGTGCCCTTTCAAGTTACCCATTCAACTGTTTGCAGGCTGCAATATGAATACGGGCATGGGTCGTAACCCAGGGAGATTATATCCAGTTGTCACCCAAAAACCCTTGTGTCTTAAAGGGAGTCTTTCACCCCAAAATTGCAATATCTAACACTTACACCATTGTGTCCAACACAGCCCCCACATTAAAATGCATCCATATTGTTGTCCGTTCCATAGGTCGTCCAAAAAACACTTTTATTCTATATGAAAATCAGTGTGTAAAGGTGCCCAGGGGCGGTGTTCAAACGGCTGGTGCCCAGCGCTGATTTTCATAAGCAACCACTCCTCTTTCACCTATTCGGCCCGCCCTTTGTCTGGATCTTCACCTTCTTCATATGTAGCCAAATCGCGCGCCTGCACCGACAAACAGGAAGTCCGCGCCTGCGCACTGGTTTATCCATTACTGGCAGAAGCAGCGGAGTATCCGGTGTGCAGGCGACGGCCCGTACGTCACATTACAGCAAGCGCCGCACAGTAAGGACAGCCCTCTGATGTGGCGCTTGCTCTAATGTGACGTGCGTGCCGGCGTCTGCGCACTGGATACTCCGATGCTTCTGCCAGTAATGGGTAAACCAGTGCGCAGGCGCGGACTTCCCGTTCGTCGGCGCAGGCGCGCGATTTGTCTACGGACGAAGGAGCTGAGGATCCAGTTAAAGGGCGGGCCGAATGGGTGAAAGGAGAGTGGTTGCTTATGAAAATCATCTCTGGGCACCAGCCGTTTGAACGCCGTCCCTGGGCACCTCTACACACTGATTTTCATATGGAATAAAAGTGTTTTTTGGACGACCTATGGAACGGACAACAAAATGGATGCATTTTAATGTGGGGGCTGTGTTGGACACAATGGTGTAAGTGTTAGATATTGTGATTTTGGGGTGAAAGACTCCCTTTAAAACGTAACTTTATTCTTATTGACTTAACTAGCAGAAGGACCTGGCTTCACACGGGTTTATTTCATTTAATGTTTCTGTGTGTCGTTAAAAGATATCAACAGTATCCCCCATAACAGTGACCTCTACAGCACCCTGCCCCTTAACAGTGAACTCCACAGTCCCCCACCCCTTAAAATTGACCCCCTACAGTGCCTGACACTTTAAAATGGGACCTCCATAGCAGCCCATCCCCTTAACTTTAACCTTCACAGCAGCCTTCCCATTTGACAGTGAGTTTTACAGCACCCCACTCCCTTGACAGTGACCTCCTAAGAGGCTCGCCCCCTTAACAGTGACCTCCACACTACCCCGCTGCTTTAACAGTGACCTCACAGTACCCTGCTGCCTCAACAGTGACCTCCACAGGCAGTTGCCCCTTTAATAGTGGCCCCTGCCCCCTTCAACAGTGACCTCCACAGGCAGTTGCCCCTTTAATAGTGGCCCCTGCCCCCTTTAACAGTGACCTCCACAGTGTCTGCCCCCTTAACGGTAACATCCACAGTGAACACCTCTTTAACAGTGACCTCCACAGTGTCCTCCTGGACTGTGTATCTAATCTTATGTTGTGTGATGCTGTCTGCTGAGCTGTGTATCTAATCCTATCCTGTGGGATACTTTCTGCTGAGCGGCGTATCTAATCCTATCCTGTGTGATACTGTCTGCTAAACTGTGTATCTAATCCTATCCTGTGTGATACTGTCTGCTGAGCTGTGTATCTAATCCTATTCTGTGTGATACTGTCTGCTGAGCTGTGTATCTAATCCTGTCGTGTGTGATACTATCTGCTAAGCTGTGTATCCAGTCTTATCTACTGTGATACTACCTGCTGAGCGGTGTATCTAATCCTATCATGTGATACTGCCTGCTGAGCTGTGTATCTAATCTTTTATATTGTGTGATACCGTCTGCTGTGTATCTAAGTATATTGTGTGATACTGTCTGTATATCTAATCCTATCATGTGTGATACTGTCTGTTGAGCTGTGTATCTAATCCTATTATGTGTGATACTGTCTGCTGTGTATCTAAGTCTATTGTGTGATATTAAAAAGTGGTAACAAGGCGGCTTCACCTCTGGATCGATTTCTGGAGATGGTGCTCACCTGTCGGTGCACCCAAACCGAGTAGAAAAACAGGAAGTAAAATCAATTAGAATCAGGGGCACTCAATCTGGGAACCCGTTGAGCCAAAAAACATTTATTTAAACAAATAAAAACAACACTGATAAAATATGTGAGTTATCATAGGTGACCAACGCTGCAAAGGACTGACTCCTATATACACCACCGATAAAACAATGGACCAAACTGATGTCCCGGGTAATGAACCCTATCTAGTGTCTCTAGTGGTGGACGTAGCAGAGTCCACAAAAGGATAGTTGCTGGTATACCGTCCTCCGGTCTAAGTCCGCATTTAAAGATGCCCAAATCAATAGGAATAGAATACAGTAGAACCGCAAGTGACCATGAGTAAAATAAAACAGCCTCTCACCACATTCACCATCCTGCTGGCGTGGGGTACTTCGGCGTCTCCTCGCGGTTCACCTGCGGTCTCTTGCCGGGTGTGCGTCCTGGGAGTGACGTACACACACCAACGCGGCGTCCCACGTGGTACGGAGTATACACGTGACGTCTCACTAGATAGGGTTCATTACCCGGGACATCAGTTTGCTCCATTGTTTCATCGGTGGTGTATATAGGAGTCAGTCCTTTGCAGCGTTGGTCACCTATGATAACTCACATATTTTATCAGTGTTGTTTTTATTTGTTTAAATAAATGTTTTTTGGCTCAACGGGTTCCCAGATTGAGTGCCCCTGATTCTAATTGATTTTATTGTGTGATATTGTCTGCTGAGCTGTGTAGCAGTCGCAGTGCAACACCATAGACTATCATTATAAAAATTGTCATGCGACACATGTCGTCCTGTCGTCCTAGCCTAAAGCTGACCTACAGCAGTGAAGAAAAATGGCTGGGTTGTTATGGAAACCTGGAGTAAAACTGTGTGTATGTGGAGACTAAGGGCCTGCAAGCTTCTATTGGCTGATAAGTGTCATGTCACCAAGCTTCTATTGGCTAATGCATTTTTTGGGAATATCTCAGGAACGGGGTACGTCCCAGAGAGCTGGGACGCCCACAAGATTTTTTTTCCAGGTAGCAAGGGATGTGTATTCCAAGTTTCGTTGAAATCGATGATTGCGTTTTTGAGTGATCGCAGAACATACATACATATATATACACATATACGTCCTTCTTTATATATAGATAGATAGATAGATAGATAGTGTATATATATATAAACAAACACATTCAGGGTCAGAGCTCACGCTGTGATTTTAGTAATTTGCTCTATTATTATTTAGTCAATAAGAATAAAGTTACCTTTTAAGACAAAAGAGTTTTTGGGTGACAACTGGACACAATCTCCCTGGGTGAAGGGAATCCGTGTTTCTAGCAGTCGCATATCCCGGGGTCAGTCGTTTGTTCAGCTTCTGTATTGCCCCATGGAAACAAACGTTGTAAAAAATCTGACTGCTGGTGCCCATGTTGTGGAAGTGCCATCATTTTATAGCTGTGGGGGGTTAAAGTGTGAGGCCGTAGATATGAGACATGTACATGGGGTGGGTTGGGGGTGCACAGAGTCCCTGTGTATACTGTGTGTGCCGCCAAGGCCTCATGCACACGACCATGCTGTGTTTTGCGGTGTGATTAGCTAGTTGAGTAGGTTTACTCCAGATTTATTAAATGTGACTTTTTAAAAATGTGTAAAAATGCTTCAAGATGTCCCAAATTTATCAAGCAGGGGTTGATGAGTTTGGCACTTATAGCTCCAACTCAGAACTAACTTCAGAAGTTCACGTCATGAAGAATTCCTTCCGTGGCCTGTTCCTCGCCCGCTGTTCACTCCTCACCATCCGTGGTCACCGCAGTCGGACCAGCGATTAGCCTTCAGTGCTTCTCCGGCATCGCGTTCTTTGTAATTGCTATGTTGCTTGATCACGTGTAATGAGTTTCTTTCGGCAGTTTGCATCTTTTCGCTCTGCTTCTTTAGAATGGTCCCAGGTTGTTGCGGCCTGTGCCATTGTACCAGGAGATGCCCGCTGCCTTAGTCACCACCAGCTTTACTTTTTCTGGTCATGAACCTCCCCGTGTTTGCTTTGCTTTGCTGTAGCTCTTGACACATTCCCAGGTAATTGAAGGGTAGTTTGTAAGATCAGAGGTGGCTTAAATAGGTCACTTCTACGTGAGCATGAGCTGTCATCTGTCACGGGCATTGATCACCTCCTAAATTCCATGTGCCACATTCTGTCAGGTGGTATGGCCCAATGCATATCTTTCTAGTGACTATATGGAAGAATGGGTATTGTTAAAGGGGTTATCCAAGTGTTTAATATTCAGAATCTGAATCCCTGTCCATCAGCTCTTTGAAGAGACTGTGGCCCTTCCTATGCCAGTGACGTCACGTTCATTGGTCACATGGCCTAGGCACATTGAAGTGAATGGGGCTGAGCTGCCGTACCAAGCACATCCACTATACAGTGGACGGCGCTGTGCTTGGCAGGCTGCAAGTTGGCCGCAGTGCTGACCAGAGGCCAATTCAAACAGATGATCAGCGGGGGTTACGGTTGTCGGACCTCTACCAGGTACTGATGACCATGCACGGATGAAAACATCCGGTGTCGGGGGGAGCAGCCCATGGCAGGTGGTGACGGGGGCGTCCCCATCACCACCTGCCATAGGCTGCCTGCTCTCCATGTTTTATCCGTGCACGGGGAGAAGCAGCTGTGGCCGTGCGGGGAGCCAGGTAAGTAGAATCAGTGTCAGGGGCCCGGGTATATGAGGGGCCATTTCCAGCCTCAGATAACCCCTCAGAAAGCCCCTTTAATAGTAGATTTTTAATAATAATTTGCTCTGTTTTTGTTACCCCAGCATACTACTTTACCCATGTTCACTTGTGTGGTCGGCTGCAGTTTTTTTGGTATTTTAATCTTTTCCATATTTCCTTCTGACTCAGTCCGTGAATGATCTCCTGGACTCCGCAGGGGCTCCGCTCGAAATCGTTGATGGCTTCATCGGCAGTATTTCAGTTACTATCCCGTGGTCGGCGCTTGTCACGGATAATTGTACTCTGGAAGTTTCTGAACTGCAAATTACTTGCCGACCAAAATACAGGGCTGGTAAGTGCTAATCATACCCACTTTTTACTGTACACAGTACCCACCTGAGTTCTCACACAGAGGATAATGTATTGGTACTGGCACGAGGTGTTGCAGCGCGCCAGTCTCTCCACCGGGCAGTCTGCTAAGATATTAATAAATGAGTCGCTTGAAGTGTGGCTGTGAAGCCCTGCAAACTTCTTCAAGGGCATTTAGTTGTATTGAAAAAACCCACTAGAAGGTATATTTTTCAGTGTATCTGTGCTGAGTAAAATGTGTACATAAAAGCGATATTCACATTTTATAGTGATGGCATATCACTAGGATCTTTGAGACCTCCACCGCCCTGAGAATAAATGGGCCCCTGTGGGTTTTAGGCTACATGCACACGACCGTATGTGTGTTGCGGCCCGCAAATTGCGGATCCGAAAAAAATAAAATGGATGACATCCGTATGCCATACGTTTTTTCTTTGCGGATCCGTTGTAACAATGCCTAAAACGAACAAGAATAGGATATGTTCTATTTTTTTTGCGGGTCTACGAAACGGACATACTGATGCGGACCCATTGAAACAAATGGGTCCGCATTCTATCCGCAAAAAAAACGGAACGGACATGGAAACAAACAACGTTCATCTGCATTTGGCCTTAGAGCTGCATGCCCTTCTAAGTTTTCCCTGCACGTCATCGCTTCCATCCTCTTGAATGTGCAAGACTTCATGGAGAAGACTCCTTTCAATAAAATCAGGCCATACTGCACAGTGGGTGGCTGAGCGCAGCGTCAACTAGTGCTGTTCCCCCTTGATTTTCAGGATCGTGGCGTTCCCAGAGGTCGAATGTTCCATTGTAGCTGGCCCTGCAGAGGGAATCCTACTTACATTCTCTTCGCTACTGGGGTCCGGCTCCTTCACCACCTCTTCAGATCTCCAGTCTCCAGCCATCAACATCTGGTTTGACGTGGGTCACGCGGCAGCTGCAGCCAATGACTGGCCACAGCGGTGACGTGTCCACCATGCATAATGTCATTAAATCACATCACCGCTGTGGACAGCAATAAGCAGCGACCACATAACCCACATCAAACCAGAGATTGAGAAAGGGGGACTGGAGAGCTGCACTGGTGGTAGAGGAGCAGAACCCTACAGTGGGGATCAGGTAAGTGGGATTCCCTCTGCAGGCCCGGCCACCCTGGGGCTGAACAATCCCTTACACATTAGCTGAAAGTCATCCAAACCTAGAGTTCTGAGCCAGTGTATGTGGAGGTGTCTCCACTTGCCCCCAGTGGCAGATTTTGCAGGAAAGAAGAAAGAGGCATGCTGAAAATGCCCTTGCCTTTTGTGTGCATTGCTGATCACAAGATTTCTGGCAAAATACAAGAAGTAACAACGTGTACAACTGTAAATGGGTTTTATCACTGTAATTTAGGACTTTTAGAAAGGAACGCTTGAGGCGTCTCCAATGAAACATATAGGATCTGGGAGAAAATCAGGAGCTTCATTCTTTGACAGAGCCTGTTCATGTCTTTTATTGCATCGGTGGTAGATCTCGGGTGTATTCCTTGATGTATACCTCTGGAGTTTCGCCTAGTTTTAAATAAGTAGTCCTTGCTGTCAGCCTGTTTGGTAGACTGTGCGATCCCATATAGTAAAAATAGACAGTATGATGCATACCGCCCAGTGTATGACAGTGCACCCTGTTGGCATATGCTGGGTGCCATGTGCACTTGTTATACAGAGCTCTCTTTCATTGACCCGCGTCAGAGCTTTAGGACCTGTGCTAACAATAATGATAAAACGTTATGATGGGAAGGATTGTGTGAATGTTAGCACTGATGGCACAAATTCATGTTCTGGGTGTTTTTTCTTAGGCTGGACCTGAACAGCAACATGAAAATCACACCGCATTGCATCTAGTTGGCAATGGTGGCGCAGTGCGACACCATACATGCTGAAGCTGTGCTGCGACAATCTTAGAAAATCCAACACTGTCACGGTTACATGTGACATGATTTTGGTATCATAGACCACAATGCATGTTGTGTGTGATCTTTCTGCGACATGACTGTTTCTTTACTTAGAAATCACAGCTCTAAAATAGGCGACTTTTCTAAGACTTGTTGTCGAGCAGCACATGTCACCGTGTAGCCCCAGCCTTATTAATTCTCCATTCTGAGGTGATCTCAATTCCTTCCCCAATTCTCTCCTACCCCTCCAGGCTCAGATGGTGCACAGTCTCACAGCTGGTCCTCATGTATGACCACTAGCATGCAGCTAGCCCAGGAGTGCCTAAAAGAACAGGCTGACGAACCTTCAGAGCCCCCTCAGCCCATTGAAGGATTGGAAATGTTTGCCCAAACTATAGAGACAGGTAACGTCATCACTGAACTGTCGAAAATCTTTTTATTTAGTACTTTGTCTTGATTCAGATTCATAGATACCTTCTTACTATTCATCTTCATCCATCTCTTGTAGTGCTGCGGAGGATTAAGGTGACTTTTCTAGATACTATCATCCGTATTGAGAATACGCCTGTAGACTCTGCCACAGGGACAGCCCTGGAAATACACATTAAAAGGTCAGATTTCTGTCATTTCCAGTTGTAGGTCTCTTCACTGGATTCCTTACTCCCGTAACTGGTACAACAGTTCTGTGTTCCCTTAATACCATTTTCTTATTTTATCATCTCTTACTGTGGCTGATGCTGTCTCTTAGGCCTCTTTCAGTTTTGCCTGCGATTGCGTTCAGTTGTTCAGTTTTTATCGCGTGGGTGCAATGCGTTTTGATGCGGATAATTATCTGATCTGCTGAACCACCGCCGATCACTAGAACAAGGGTCCGTGTTCCCTATTTCAGTGGCGTTTCAGATACAGTTCTCCAGAAGCCCCATAGAGTAGAATGGAGTGGTGGACATGTGTGGTGTCTGTCACTCCATTCAAATGAGGAACATGGGCCCCATTTTAGTGATTGGTGGGGGTCCCAGCTGTCAGACTCCCCACAGATCAGACACCCTCATCTTGTGAATAGAGGACAAGTTATTGTCATGGGAAACCTCTAAGATTTAAATGATTGCAGGTTCTTGTTGTTTATGCCGATTATTAAGTCTCATTATTGCCCAATATCTCTCACTGTCATACTCAAGGAGTTACTCATGTTTCCTCAGACTAGATTATTGTGATGAGGCTGTCAGAGACTCTGGTCAGACCTTCCCTGTGGACATCCATCAGCCTCCAGCTTTTATCCAGAAGATCCTGCAGCTCAGTGGTGTCTCGCTGCACTATGAAGATTTCAAGAACAGGCGACACACACCTTCGCCAACACCTGACCCTGAAGTAATTGTCTGGTGGGGTTTCATCAAAGCAGGACCTCCCCATCCGTAATTGCCTATTCCGTGCCTTCCATCCCATAGAATACCTGGGCTTTTGCAAACAGGGTTGTGCTTCCGACAAACAATGGAGTTGTATGGGGACGAATGATCTCAGGATGATTGTTCATCCCCCATACAATAGTAATTACCGCATGTAAAAGTAGCAAACGAGAATTCACGATCACTGCCCGCTCCATCCATCCTTATGTACAAGGGCTCTAAATGAGTGTTTATGAGCTGTCAGGACAGTGGAGATAAGGGCTACAGATCGAGTCATTAGAGCAGATTTCAGTGAGATTGGGATAGAAGTCGGCAGAGGACAAACAGTAGAACATTTTCAATAACGACCAACTAAAAAAATGCTTTTAAGCTAAAAATAAGTAGGGTGCTATAATAATAAAATGACCCTCGCAGTGTCCATGGTCTTCAAGGCTATGTTTGTAATATAGGCTGGTCTGACAGTTCTGTACTACGGCTGCAACATCTAGTCCCATAATGGTGAGAAGTTCTGTCCATCAGAACCATTGAAAGTCCTTGTGTTGTGACTACAGACACTAAAATGATGCCTTCAGCCCCTACGTGATACATGTCTCAGTGCCTGAATATACACTATCTGGAGAATTTTCCCACTTTTACCAGTGATTCCCAGTTACACATCACTTTATATAATCTTTTAGAATATTGGCTGGAAATTTTCTTACCTCATCTTTTCTGTTTGCAGATCCCTGAGCCTGCTAAGCACACGGAAACGGATTCGGCTCAACCACCAGGGGCTGCCAATCCACCAACACAACCTCCTACTAGCCCTACCCTCCAAATAGGCAGCTGCTCTGGATGTACAGAACTGATCATCAAACTGAAGCAGAATGACATGTTTCCCGGACCAAAGGTGACAGGACAAGAATGCATAGCCATTGTGTCTGTCAGCTGAATGTGTTAGTTGTGTGGCTAAATATTGAGATTATATGAAGAACTATTTCAGTCCCAACTTAATGGCATCTTCTAGGTATTCTCAGTACACGGTTTATTTGTAGTGCTCCTGTTATATCTTTAAAGGGCGTTTCCTCCATAATGACTAAAATGCCAGTAACATTAATGACTTAATTCGTCAAGTTGATATCTGTTCAGTCATTGTATTAATTGTATTAATGCGGGTACAAGGGGTTGACAATGGAAGGAGGGTGAGAAAATCTTTCTGTACTTGTATATACGCTTAGTGACCAGCTGTCTCATCTCAGACAATGGGGGCATGTTGCTACAATATGCCCCCATTGTCTGATCGGTGCGGGTCCCACTGACCGCACCTGTATCAAGAACAGAGCCCTAAAAGTGGTGGAGGGCTCACTGTGCATGCGCAGCCGCCTCCATCCATTTCTACGGGGCCGCCAAAAATAGCAGAGCTCTGGCTCGACTATTTCCATCTGGCCCATAGAAGTGAATGGGAGCGATGGCCGGTCACACATGCTGCACTCCCATTCACTTCTGTGGGGAGAGCGCTTGGTGGGAATAACTCACAGGAGCGCTACTACCTTCTCAGACAGCTGATCGGCAGGGGTCTTGGGTGTTGGACCCCGCCAACCAGATACTGATGACCTCTCCTAAGGATAGTTCATCAGTAACAAAATCTCGGAAAACAACTTTGAACAAAAAGTGACCTAGTGTTTTTATCATTCTTTCCCACCAGTTTGTGTGCTCTCAGATGGGGGTAACATAAAACGGGTGACAGATTCTCTTTAAAGGAGTTTTCCAGGTTAACAGTACTGATAGGTCATAAATATTAGATCAGTGGGGGTCTGACATTTAAGTGAGTTGCAGTTACCCGATGCGTGCGCTACGCTTTTAACAGCGGTGTGCTTTGGGCTCTGTTTTGATGGGAGTTCCTGCAGCTGCAGTGAACAGCGGGTCGCAGGGTGTTGGATTCCTATAGATCCAATATCGATGACCTATCCTGCGGGTAGGTCGTCATTATCGTTAGCCTGGAAAACACCTTTAAGATGGTTGTCCAACCCTTTAAAGTGATGGCCTTTGCTCAGCTGTTCCCTTCAATGGGAGCAGTGCTGCAGTCCCCAGATCCGTCCAGTGCACCACAGACGGTGCTGTGTAGTTCCAGCGTCAGTGTTACTGCAGAGCAGCTGATCGGCGGAGGTGCGGAGTGCTGGTGATCAGACAGTGATGGTATATTCGGAGGATAGGAGTTTTTAGCAAAAAGCTGGGCAACCCTTTACACTTGCTGACAATCCAGTTACAAAAAAAAAAAGAGCTGCTGGTCTGACAACTGAAATACTATACAGAGTCAGAAACCAGGAACATTCATGACGGCACAGAAGTGGTTAATATATAGAAGATGAGGCGCTCTGAACTGTATATTTTACTTTTTGTAGATGGAGATTGATGGGAAGATCGGCTCTCTTCACATGTTCATGAATCCACATCAGATCGCTAACTTGCAGCAACTATTGGATGCTTTAAGTATTTCAGGTGAACAACCTGATACCAACTTATTATGGCTTTAATTGGTTAATAATCGCGTATCTGGAAACCCTTTAAAAAGTTACTGAAATAAGTTTTTATTTTGCAGAATCAAACAGTGTTAGGGAGAAGTTGCTAAAGAGTCGCCCTCTAGACATGGAGGATTTGAAAGTCATAGAACAGGATCTGAATCAGCAGCTTCATTCAGGACCTGGATCTTTATACGTACCAGATCCTGAACTTGTTTCCTTTCAGAATTTGGAGAATGGAGGTGAAGATTTTAACAGTTTTTCTGCAAACTTTAGCTTTCTTTTCTTCCACTAAAAATATATGAAGTAGAGTAAAAGCAAAATACCATAACTGTCGTCAGTGTAATTGTAAATCTGTTTTGCAGATATGTTTTTCTCTATGGCGGCCATGACAAACAGTGTCACTTCTGTCCGATCTACGAATGACTTATCGGATGTGGACCTTGACTCTTCAATGTACAGTGACTGCAGCAATCCCCAGTTCCAGGGACCAGCCTTTGCTCCTGGAGTAAGTGTGAAAAGTACAGTACTTCCGGTTGCATTCAGTTGATTGGAATCTTCTTTAATGGTCATCTATTAGAGAACCCATAGTCATACTGCATGGAAATTACAGGGGTATTCCAGTTACCACAAATATAACTTATGTTTTAGACTAATTTATCATCAATAATGACATAATATAATGTAAATTTCACATATTTACCGTTCAGTAGTTATAAAAGTAGTTTTCTTCCTCTGCTACCCTCTGTGCTCCCTCATACATTACCATGGCATCGACCTTCAGTTCTGAGCCTCTGTAAGGTCGAGCATGCTCAGTGTGTTGCTATCAATTCTCTAGCTAAATGTCTTGTGAAACAAAGGGCGTGTTAGTGTGCTGCTGATTACTGAGTAGAGGGGGCGTGACTGGACTGTAATATCAGGCAGCCAATCGGTAAACATCAACACTCATGAACAAGCACAAACTCACAGCAGGAAAGCTAGGGATTGTGGGGATTGTAGTTTTGTGAGGGAAGATCAGGCGCCCTGATACTCAGTGTGTTGTGGAACTAAGGGCTCTTTCACACTAGTGTTTTTGTTTTCCGGCATAGAGATCCGTCGTCAGGTCTCTATGCTGGAAAAATCCTGATCAGGATTATCCCAATGCATTCTGAATGGAGAGAAATCCGTTCAGGATGCATCAGGATGTCTTCAGTTTAGGACCGGAACGTTTTTTGGCCGGAGAAAATACCGCAGCATGCTGCGCTTTTTGCTCCGGCCAAAAATCCTGAACACTTGCCGCAAGGCCGGATCCAGAATTAATGCCCATTGAAAGGCATTAATCCGGATCCGGCCTTAAGCTAAACGTCGTTTCAGCGCATCGCCGGATCCAACGTTTAGCTTTTTCTCAATGGTTACCATGGCAGCCAGGACGCTAAAGTCCCGGCTGCCATGGTAAAGTGTAGTGGGGAGCGGGGGAGCAGTATACTTAGCGTCCGTGTGGCTCCCATGGCGCTCCAGAATGACGTCAGAGCGCCCCATGCGCATGGATCACGTGATCCATGCGCATGGAGCGCTCTGGCGTCATTCTGGAGCAACCCGGGAGCCGCACGGACTGTAAGTATACTGCTCCCCCGCTCCCCACTACTACTATGGCAACCAGGACTTTAATTCGGTCCTGGCTGCCATAGTAACCTCAAAGCATCTTGAAGACTGATCAGGATCCTGATCAGTCTTCTAATGCTTTTAGGCGACTTGCGTTCTGACGGATCCGGCGGGACGGAAGTGCCTGCCGGATCCTCAGAACGCAAGTGTGAAAGAGGCCTAAACAAATGGATTGCAAGGTAAATTGGCTCTGGTTATATGTATAGGTATGGGTTCTGGTTATATGTATAGGTATGGGTTCTGGTTATATGTATAGGTATGGGTTCTGGTTATATGTATAGGTATGGGTTCTGGTTATATGTATAGGTATGGGTTCTGGTTATATGTATAGGTATGGGTTCTGGTTATATGTATAGGTATGGGTTCTGGTTATATGTATAGGTATGGGTTCTGGTTATATGTATAGGTATGGGTTCTGGTTATATGTATAGGTATGGGTTCTGGTTATATGTATAGGTATGGGTTCTGGTTATATGTATAGGTATGGGTTCTGGTTATATGTATAGGTATGGGTTCTGGTTATATGTATAGGTATGGGTTCTGGTTATATGTATAGGTATGGGTTCTGGTTATATGTATAGGTATGGGTTCTGGTTATATGTATAGGTATGGGTTCTGGTTATATGTATAGGTATGGGTTCTGGTCGGGTCACAGCTTGCAGCCTTAATGCAGTTTTTTAGAAATGAAGTTACTTTACCGGAATACCCCTTTAAACACTTACTTCCAGGTTTACGCACAGATTACAGCTGATCACTTATTGATTAACTTATTATCTAGAGACCGTTTTGAAAGGGCCAGACAGACGTGATCATGTTTACACCGCCTGACCTTGTCAAAGTGCTGAGGGTCCGGTAGTTTAAAAAATAGCAGAGCCTCTAGTAATGGTAACGCCCCCATTGCTCCTGGAGGCTCATTTGCATATGTTAAATTATAATTTTTCTCAGCAATGTGGACACATATGAACATCGGACCAACACAGATGTCTTCAGCTGCCAAGTGCACATGTAACAGGTCAGCCAGTGTCATAGGTACAAATCTGCTGAGAAACCTCCTTTAACCTCTTAAGGACACATGACGTACGGGCGCCTTAGCCGCGGGTGTCCGCATGGTTCTTGTAGCAGACACCTGCGGCTAATGTCCACGACCGGAAGCAATGCCGATCGCAGACATTTAACCCCTTACGGTCGTCTGAACTGTAGTCATTATATTATATGATAATAGTTCAGTAGATCCATGTTGAGACTGGAACTCACAAAATCATAAATCATTATAATTAGAGATGAGCGAACATTTAAAAAAAGTCCGTTCGGGGTTCGGGTGGTGGTTAATCAAATCCCGTGCTGAGCAACGCCCCCTGCACTGATCACATGACAGTGACGTCACGCCAGGTCCTTCAGCTGTTCTACAGTTCGGGTTGGTGGCAGCCGCCCCTTATGGATTTCATATGCGCTATTGTGGAATCCATAACGGGATGCGCAATTAACCACCACCCGAACCCCGAACAACGGACTTTTTTTTAAATGTTCGCTCATCTCTAATTATAATGTTCTGAGCTCATTTCACCCGAGCAGCGCCCAGGCCAGGAAATACATCTCACACTCTAAAGACTAAGGCTACTTTCACACTAGCGTTTTTCTTTTTCGGCATGGAGTTCCGTCGTCGGGGCTCAATACCGGAAAAAAGCGCTTCAGTTTTATCCTAATGCATTCTGATTGGATAGAAGTCCGTTCAGGATGCCTCAGGATGTCTTCAGTTCAGTCACTGTACGGCATTTTGGACGGAGAAAATACCGCAGCATGCTGTGATTTTATCTCCGTCCAAAATGCTGAAACACTGCTGAAATACCGCGTTGCCGGAATCACCCTTCCGGTCTGCGCATGCGCAGACCTTTAAAAATGTGAAAAAAATACAAAACGGATCCGATGACAACCGGAGAGACGGATCCGTTCTTGCATTGCATTTGTGAGGCGTATTTCTGGCACAGATTGTGGCGCAAATGTTCTTTGTTCCACAATCTGCGACTTTTCTCCGCTCACACCAGTTCTAAAAAAAGTGGGTGTGATACCAGCAGGGAATGGGATGGGCAGGCAGGTTTAGGCGTAGAATATGGTCTAAATGTAAGACAGCTAGGAAGCTGGCTTACATTTAGTAGTGGCAGTGGATACGCCAAAGTTACGTAGAGGCCGGCGCCTCTTCATAACTCCAGCAGGTCAAACGCAATGTATAGGGGATATTTAGACCGGCATCTAAAAGGCTGGTCTTAGTTAATGACCCCCTAAGTGTTTTCTAATCTCCTAGCCCCACCTAAATGTCAGTATGCATGTACAGTTACCTCATACTGCACAAATGCACCCAGGTATAGACATCTCTAAGCAGTTACGTGAAATTAAAACCTTGCTTTACAGAGGATATAAATTATTCCACAGCAGTGAACTGAGAACATTTTTTGCACTTTAGAAAAAGAAAAGAAAAGAAAAAAAACCCTGATAAATCTATATTTACCCAACGTTTCGGTGTTTCACACACCTCCATCAGGCTGGTATTTGTCTGGGACATCACATTTTTCTACTGTTTGGAATAGTGCAGCTGTGCAGGTGCACACCCCCAACCGGTTACCTCCCCCTGTACCCTTACTGCAGACTGCTAGCAATTCATTCATAACTTCTAGTAGAAATAATAGAGGAATGGCAATTGCGGACGAGAAAAGGCATTTTCTATGAGAGTGCCGGCGATGTGCGGTCCGCAAATTGTGGAACGCACATCGCCGATGTCCGTGTTTTGCGGATCCGTGGATCCGCAAAACACACACGGACGTGTGAATGGACCCTTATTGTTACATGGGGAATGCATGAAGCTATTAAAACAGGGTTGTCCGGAGATGTGAAAGGTCCTCTTTTATTTAGCTTTGCTATTCATCGTATTTATTTTAATACATTTTCTGTGGAAAGGTTTTTCGTTTAATTATTGTATTTTACGTCATTCAGTTAATGCTCAGCAGCCCTAGACGTTTTGGAAACTCGCCATTTTCTGCGACTCTTCCACCATTGCAAAACCTCCACAAAATACAAGGTGAGAGTTTTTTATTTTTTTTAAGTACTGTTTTTATTAATGAACATTGTGTTTTTGACCCACAACAATGGCATCTCATAGCATCCTATACTAATAACCTTATAATGTATATAACAATTACTGTCATCCAGAATTCATCTTCTGCCGTGTCATAGATATTTGTCAGGAGAATCTGCGGAGCCTTGGTAGTCGGACCACTGCCAGTTTTTAGATCACGGCTGTACGACTCTTCAAAGCCTCAACACTTTTGGCTGTGTTGCTGGAAATCTGACTTAACATTTTAGGCCCCTTGCAGATGAGCGTGAGCGGATTAGGTCCGGGTGCGTTCAGTGAAACATGTGCGATTTCGCAAGCAAGTCCATTCAGTTTTGTTTGCGCTCACGCTCAGTTGTTCAGTTTTTATTGCGCGGGTGCAATGTGATGTATTGCGTTTTGCACGTGCGTGATTAAAAACTGAAGGTTTACAAACAACATCCAACCGTGAAAATCGCATCGCATCTGCACTTGCTTGGCATGAAAAGCGCAGAATATAGAACATGCTGCGATTTTCATACAATGCAAAAGTGATGCGTGAAAAACATCGCTCATGTACACGGCCCCATTGAAATTAATGGGTCCGAATTCTGTGTGGGTGCAATGCGTTCGCATGACGCATTGCACCCGCATGGAATACTCGCTCATGTCAAAGGGGCCTTAAGGGGCTGCTCACATCTCGTTCTCAATGTACGTTTAGTGTATACGTTAAATGTTCATGAAAAAACGTATGCAGACATTTGCAATATCAGGGATATGTCTCGCATACATTTGATGCGTTCTGTTAGTTTTTTATGACAAATATCAGTTTTTAATGGAAACTTTAAAAAACATTTTTGTGACTTTCCCCAGATTTTTATACTAATGACTTATCCTCTGGATAGGTCATCAGTATTTGATCAGTGGAGTCCGACACCCAGGACCCCTGCTGATCAGCTGTTCGAAAAGGCACCCACTTTCTCTCAGCTTTCCCTAGGCCAGTGATGAGACTTTCATGTGTCACATGGCCTAGGTGCAGCTCAGCCCCATTCAAGTGAAAGGGGCTGGGCTGTTATACCATGCACAGCCGCTGTACGACACTGTGCTTGGTGAGCTGCAAGAAGGCCGCGGCACTCACAGGAGCTTCGGTGCCTTCTCAAATTGCTGATCAGCGGGGGGGTTTTGGGTGTCTGATCCCCACCAATTAGATACTGAAGACCTATCCAGAGGTCATTAGTAGGGATGAGCGAAGTCGATTCGCATAAAACTTCGTTCTAATACTGTACGGAACAAGGGAACCGAACCCGAGTTTAGGAAATGTTTTTTTACAGTACAAATTTATTTATGACGTTATTACGACTTCGCAAAGCAATAACTTCGGCTCATCAGAGCCAATACATTCTAATACTGTACGGAGCTCCTGCTCCGTACAGTATGAAAACAAAGTTTTATGTGAATCGACTTCGGATGTAATCAGTATCAAAATCTCGGACAACCCTTTTAAGTGTAAAAAACAGATACATTTGAGAGATGGAACTGTAGTGCTTTACATTTCCATTTATCTCCCACAGACTGCAATGTTAATCAAAGCTTCATGTATACATTTTTCTTTTTGCAGGACAGAATAGCATGGTTCAGTGCGCTACACTATACAGCCCTTAAATTAGAAAGTTGTAGTCTAGTTATAGTCTATGTCAGGCATGCTCAACCTGCGGCCCTCCAGCTCTTGTAAAAAAATGCCCTGCTGTAGGCTAATAGCTGTAGGCTGTTCAGGCATGCTGGGAGTTGTAGTTTTGCAACAGCTGGAGGGCCGCAGGTTAATCAGGCCTGGTCTATGTGAAGAGATAGGTTTCAATAATTACTGCCTTCATGCTGGTCTTGATGGAATCTGCTATGGAGACCCGGAAGGGAGTCTCCGATGCAAATGTGAACTAAGTCTTTGATGTGCCAAAGGGCTTTGTGCATTACACAGTTTTAAAAATTGGCAGCCATTCACCCTCCGAGATTACACCAATGTGATCTTTAGAAATGTCTCTACAACATTTCTAAATAACCATTTTTGTAGAGCAATGATTATAGAATAATATGATAAGTTTACTTTGCACTGATCTTCTTTTATCCATGTAGGTTAGCATCATGGCCCCTGATATATGTTTGTTAGGGGTTCCGCCTTTGTCCAGCCCTCGTTGAATACAATATTTAGCAGCTGATTGGAGTGCGGGGTGACCTCACAGACTCCGATGGTCCACTCAGTTCTTTGGCTGACTGGCACACATGATTACTCATACAATGGTCTTAATGTCGCGACGTGTTTGTGAACCATGATGCTGTAAATGGCCACTGATAGAGGTGCAATGAGCAAATGCCTTACCGTTACTTGTCCACTTGGTGGCACTGTCACACAGTCAGAAAGTTGCTTTGTATTGCCTATTGTGTGGAGATGAGAGAGTTGATTAAGAATAGTTTAAAGGGGTTTTCCAGGCTTTTAATATTGATCACCTATCCTGTATCAATATCAGATCGGTGGGGATCCGACACCCGGCACCCCCACGATCCGCTGTATGAAGGGAAGGCACGCGCATAGACATAGCAGCAGGAAGAGAGGAGGGAGATGGCACGTGCGCACCTTCCTTTCATACAGCTGATCGGTAGGGGTGCCAGGTGTCGCATCATGGCTCATCAATATTAAAAGCCCAGAGAGCCCCTTTAATTTTGGGCGTACAACAAGGATAACTTAAGTGAAGCAGCCGTTCTGTGGTTGTGATGGTCATACGTGTTAGGACTGATGCTGGGGGATGGGATAAAGTTGCTGGGCTGCAGCACCTATGAGGCAAAATGGACCATAATACTTCTCATCGATGCCATTTCCCACTTATGATGCCGTACAACTATTATTATTTTAGAGCACCATTAAATCCGGGGTTCTGTACGTATGAAGTACCATAAGCATGAGCTAACTTAGTGACAGATATAGAGCGAGAGAGGACCCTGTCCCCAAGGACTTGCAATTACATTAAAAAAGTAGAAGTTGTCAGTATTCTGTGTCATTATAAATTATAGGTATCCACGACTGTGCTTAGCACCCAGATGTTAGATGGTTATGTTTTACTTGCTTATAGCAATATTGGTATTTCTCTATTCATCTACTCCTGCGATTGACAGTCATATTGTTCTATAGGTAAGGCTTGCGAGTAGATGGGGTAAGGTTAACATTAAAAGCTCTGAACACCACAGGTCGCAATAACGCCTGTACAAGCGTCTATGACTCCCTGAAAAAAGACTCATGGGTATTTTTACGCATGGTCTTTTTCTAGTCAGGAGCGCTGTATCAGAAGCTGCCAGGTCCGACACACATGAAGCCCCTCTCTGGAGAAGCCCCGCCCCTCACAGAAATCTCTTTCCCCAGGAGCAGCTCCAGAATCTGGACTAAACACTACATTGTGGTTACAGGACCTGTGGTGACGTCAGAGTCATGTGATCAGCCATGTGTGTGGGTCTGTGCTGGTGGAGAATGCAGTGGGTGGAGTGTATGGCAGAGTCAGGTGGGCCCTGTGTATGGCAGCGTCAGGTGGGCCCTGTGTATGGCAGCGTCAGGCGGGCCCTGTGTATGGCAGCGTCAGGCGGGGGCTGTATATGGCAGCGTCAGGTGGGGGCTGTATATGGCAGCGTCAGGTGGGGGCTGTGTATGGCAGCGTCAGGTGGGGGCTGTATATGGCAGCGTCAGGTGGGGGCTGTGTATGGCAGCGTCAGGTGGGGCTGTGTATGGCAGCGTCAGGTGGGCGCTGTGTATGGCAGCGTCAGGTGGGCGCTGTGTATGGCAGAGTCAGGCGGGCGCTGTGTATGGCAGCGTCAGGCGGGCGCTGTGTATAACAGCGTCAGGTGAGGGCTGTATATGGCAGCGTCAGGTGGGCCCTGTGTATGACAGCGTCAGGTGGGCGCTGTGTATGGCAACGTCAGGCGGGCGCTGTGTATGGCAGCGTCAGGCGGGCGCTGTGTATGGCAGCGTCAGGCGGGCGCTGTGTATGGCAGCGTCAGGTGGTTGCTGTGTATGGCAGCGTCAGGCGGGCCCTGTGTATGGCAGTGTCAGGTGGGCCCTGTGTATGGCAGCGTCAGGTGGGCCCTGTGTATGGCAGCGTCAGGTGGGCCCTGTGTATGGCAGCGTCAGGTGGGCCCTGTGTATGGCAGCGTCAGGTGGGCCCTGTGTATGGCAGCGTCAGGTGGGCCCTGTGTATGGCAGCGTCAGGTGGGCCCTGTGTATGGCAGCGTCAGGCGGGGGCTGTATATGGCAGCATCAGGTGGGGGCTGTATATGGCAGCGTCAGGTGGGGGCTGTATATGGCAGAGTATATGGCAGAGTCAGGTGGGCGCTGTGTAAGGCAGTGTCAGGTGGGGGCTGTATATGGCAGCGTCAGGTGGGCCCTGTGTATGGCAGCGTCAGGTGGGCCCTGTTTATGGCAGCGTCAGGTGGGGGCTGTATATGGCAGCGTCAGGTGGGCCCTTTGTATGGCAGCGTCAGGTGGGGGCTGTATATGGCAGCGTCAGGTGGGGGCTGTATATGGCAGCGTCAGGTGGGCCCTGTGTATGGCAGCGTCAGGTGGGGGCTGTATATGGCAGCGTCAGGTGGGCATTGTGTATGGCAGCGTGAGGTGGGCATTGTGTATGGCAGCGTCAGGTTTGCGCTGTGTATGGCAGCGTCAGGTGGGGGCTGTATATGGCAGTGTCAGGTGGGCGCTGTGTATGGCAGCAGTGATCTTATCTTATGTGTATGATGTTGGATAAATGTAAAATTGTCTACATTTAATTCTACACGGGAGACTAGCAATGGTTTCCCTGCAGAAATATCAGCCTCATAACGTTTTGGGGCCTATGCATTATATATATAAATTACTACAAAATTCGTACTCCTCCCCAGCTAAAAATACTTCTCAAAATTGTCAAGAGGAGTATTTTTACTCTTCTAGAAAAAATGTAGTGCAACCTCTGATGCACACCTTTGGGGGCAATTTTTTTTCTGATTGCATTTTACACATTTTAATTTTTACTTGATCTTTATTAAAAAAATATTGAGCCGTTCTGTCACAAAGGGTTAGTGTTTTTTTTGTGTTTTTTTTGTTTTTACTTTCACTGTGACGGTCATCTAATAAACTTTATCTGTAAGCTACAAAAAAGGTCACTTGGGCCACAGTCTTTATAAGGTGAGAGAGAAGGAGCTCATCAGCTGAGCTGCTTGAAGGAACAAAGTGAAAATTCATATCCTGCTATAAGAAAAACTGAAGGCTGCACAAAGACAATGGTTCCATTTTTTTTTAATAGAGACCATTTGAAAAAATTATTTTTCGCTGAAAATGAGTACAATGCAACAATTAAAAAAATTGCCCATAAATGTACATAAACAAACCAATTATTAAAGCTGATACACCTGATATCAACGGGATCTCTTTTTAATAAACATGTCCATAGTAATCATAGAGAATCCTTACTGCTAAAACTTAGCTTTTAATAAAATTATTTAATAGGGTGGCAATTGTCACCAAAGATACACATCTTTGGTGACAATTGCCACCCTATTAAATAATTTTATTAAAAGCTAAGTTTTAGCAGTAAGGATTCTCTATGATTACTATGGACATGAATGTACATAGCCTTTAAAGAGGACGCAGCTGATGAGGATGGTGCCGAGATTTGATCCCAGAAAACTCCTTTTACCAAATTTTTGGAGATGCTCCAAATTCTCATTCTATGCAGTTTATGGGCACTTTTAAGTTTTGGCTGGAAATCTTCTTGAAAAGACAACAGTCTGACATTGTTAGCTTGCCATATCTTTCTGAATTACAGCCAGTGCTTCTTTTTGATGTGTTGCAAATATTGTCTGCTATTTTGGCAGGTAAACAGTTTTCCTCATCCCCTCTGGAACCTCTCAAGCCCGAGATGCTACTGAAACTGACGGTGGGCGGTCTTACTGTCACCGTGCCACATATTCCTACCAGCGCCACTAGTGCACAGGATCCTGCCTGTAGGGGGGCAGCAAATCATTTTTTCAAGGAGCTAGGGTATTTCAAGGATGGAGCCTTCAGTGGGCGTGACTTTGGCCACCTAAGGGAGCATTTTCAAAGGGCGTGCCAGCTGAGCAATGTCAGGTAAGAGGCATGGAGAATGTTATATGTCACTTTTGAATTGCTGCTTATATGGAAGGCACCAAGTATTGCCATACAATTTAGAAATATTGCAGTGCACACTAGTCCCCGGAGCATACTGAGATTTCCAGGTTTTTTTTCTGCAGCTCATTAAGGTAAGGCTCTGTAAATGGGTTCTCCCACTAAAAGTATTACTGTGCAAAGAATACAGCAATTTTAAAATTATTACCGCAATATACATGCGATAAAAATATTCTTCTGCTGTCCATCTTTCTGTTCTACCTTCTCCTGCATTCAGAGGTGGACTAATATGCTTAGTAGCGTCCCTGCTCTCTCCCCCTCCCCTCAGTGCTGACATAGTAATCTCGTAGAGAAGAGGCACCATTTACTCCTTCATCTAAAGTCATAGACATATGTAATAATATCTCTCAACAGTGGAGAAGGAAATGACGGTGGATTGCATACCATATGTATCTCTGCTGAAGCTATATATAAGGGACCATTTTGTGTGCAGGGTAGGAAGGGGTGTGCAATGCATTCTGGGAGCTGCTGCCTGCCCCAAGAAGAGATAAAGTTATGACCTGTTTCATGTGCACTTGGCAGCTGAAGACATCTGTGTTGGTCCCATGTTCATATGTGCCCGCAGTGCTGAGAAAAATGGTGCTTTAATATATGCCAACGGGGGCGTTGCCATTACACCTAGAGGCTCTGCTCTCTCTGCAACTGCCATGTTCTCTCCACCTTGATTGACAGGACCAGGAGTGATGACGTTTACACTGCCTGGCCCTGTCAACCAAAGTGCAGAGGGCGTGGCAGTGATAGAGAGAGCAGCACCTTTAGGTGTAATGAAAACGCCCCCGTTGCTCCTAGAGGCTCATTTGCTCATATTAAAACATAATTTTTCTCAGCAATGCGGGCACATATGAACATGGGACCAACACAGATGCCTTCAGCTGCCAAGCGCACATGGAACAGGTCAGCCGGTGTCATAGGTACAAAGCTGCTGACAGATGCCCTATAATTCCCATTTATTGAAGCTGCCATCAAGTAAGCATACCCAACTACACAGTCCATTCAGAGATATTTAAAAATATAATAAAATCATCTTAAATTCTGAAGACATTTTTATACAAGCAGACACCAAGATTGACTTAGGCTACTTTCACACTAGCTTTTTTTGCGGATCCGTTATGCTTCCATTACCATAATACAACCGCATGCATCCGTCATGAACGGATCTGGTTGTATTATTTCTCATATAGCCATGACCGATCCGTCAAAAAGTCAATGTCAGAGAAAACGGATCCGTCTTGCTCCGCACCACATTGCGGACAGAAAAACGCTGCTTGCAGCATTATTCTGTCAGCGATGGGGACGCAACCAAACGGAGCAGAATGCAGTTTAGTGCATTCCGTTTTGTTCAGTTCAGTTTTTTCCCCATTGACGGATCTCAATAGCGGAATTGAAAACGCTGGTGTGAAACTAGCCTTAACTGGGTTCTTCTCCATGGACACCTTCAAGGCAATTTTTTTTGTTATTGAAATTGTACTCATTTTGGGCTAAAAATATCCTTTTTTAATTGATCTTTATTAAAAATGTTCATCCATTTGAGATACAAGGGTTGAAAAGTTCTCATTGCTGATCTCCCGACCCCATAAACACTTGATATAGCTCAATTTTTATCAAACTGATAAGAATATGGCTTAAATAAGTATTTGTGATGTCAGAAGATCAGAGATAAGAGCTACACATGAGCTGTCAGATGACGGGAGTCAAAGAAAACAGAAAATGACAGCCTGCAAACATACTGATTAGTTGTGTAGAGGACCGCAGGCTGAATCTTTGCCTGATGTTGTTAGTCTTTTGCTTGAAGTATGTGGCATAGTCCTCAGCTGAGATGAGAGGTAAGGAAGCGGGCATCGGTGGATGGATTAGAGAGTTGAAAGTGTTTAAGTAGTTGTTTGGGTCATGAGGCAGGGAAGATCTGAGAGGTGTGGAGGAGGCTTGCTTTGCAGTAGGGCAGACGTTTTAGTACTTTTTAGAATGGGATTTCTTCCATTGCCACTCTGCAAGCCTGGAAGGTTGGCTCAGTTCCTTGGTCAGACTGGTGTGCCAGGGGCGCCTGCTGATTCTTAAAGTTTTGTTGTGTATGAGGGGGCGACTCAGTTGAAGTCATCGCGGTGTTATACAAAGTGACATCTGCACCTGCATCATGCAGGGAATATATGGTAGAGAGGAGCAGAAGGGACTCAGAAAAAGAGCTAAAGTCTAGATGTGTACTGTTCCTTATAAGGGTGTTCTAGATGGGGGGGGGGGGGGGTGGATGAAGAGATGAGGGAAGAGAATTAAGTAGATTGTGGTTGGCAGAGATGTGAGCTGGACAGGTTAGACGAGGGACAGAGGCCGATAAAGATAAGGTCCAGTGTGTGACCATCTCTGAGTGGCAGTGGAGGAAGGAGCAAAGTGAGTGGAAGACGTTTGGAGTGTCCAGAACAGAGGATGACGCTCACACACAGAGTGCGATTCCCGCACTGCACACGCTCGTGTGAAACAGCGATAAAACGTCATCCACAGATCCACTCCCCCCTTAAGTGCCATCCACAAACCCCCCTTAAGTGCCATCCACAGATCCCTCCCCCTTAAGTGCCATCCACAGATCCCCCCCCTTAAGTGCCATCCCCAGATCCCCCTTAAGTGCCATCCACAGATCCCCCTTAAGTGTCATCCACAGATCCCCCCCATCCAGTGTCATCCACAGATCCCCCATCCAGTGTCATCCACAGATCCCCCCATTCAGTGTCATCCACAGATCCCCCTCTCAGTGTCATCCACAGATCCCCCTCTCAGTGTCATCCACAGATCCCCCCTCTCAGTGTCATCCACAGATCCCCCTCTCAGTGTCATCCACAGATCCCCCTCTCAGTGTCATCCACAGATCCCCCTCTCAGTGTCATCCACAGATCCCCCCTCTCAGTGTCATCCACAGATTCCCCCATCCAGTGTCATCCACAGATTCCCCCCATCCAGTGTCATCCACAGATTCCCCCCATCCAGTGTCATCCACAGATCCCCCCGTGTCATTAACAGATTCCCTACCTGCCCAGCGCCGCCTCCTCCCAGCCCAGCGCCGTTGTAGGTAATTATTATTCACTTCACTTGCCTGAGAAGAGAGCGCCGGAAGACTCACACAGGCGCACTGGCAGGCGCATCGCACTTCAATGCCTCTGCCAGTGCGCCTGTGTGAGTCTTCCGGCGGATCCAGGAGGGGATCCAGGGGGGGAGAGAGGCAAAGGGGCAATTGCACCCCCCGAGAATGTGGGCAGCAATGCGCCGGGTAGGAGGAGGCGGAGCCAGGGACGCAGGAGCCGGCAATGATTTTTAATGTGCGGCGGGTGGTGAGAGATGAAGGCGCCGCAGACAAACCGCATGACGTCACAGAATACCGCGATTATTAGAAAACAGTGATATCGCAATATCGATGTTTTCTAATATCGCGTTCTATCGTAGCTACCGGTTTATTGCCCAACCCTAGGTGGACATGGGCAGATAGGATACAAAGATGCATTTACATTACAGTAAATGAGACAAAGAACACTTTCTTACCTGATAACCCCCAGAATGAACTTGTTCCCTCTAATCCTAAACACTATGGAATGGGATGTATGCGTTCTACCTGTAAACACCCCGAAGACGAGGCACCTTGTCACCCTGAAAGAATGTCATTAAACATCAGTGCTGGAATCCAGTTAAAAGTAGGTCGTTGGGGTCCGACACCCGTCACCCACACCGATCAGCTGTTTTGGGCAGCCACCGTACCACAAAGCACAGCTCCGTACTCCGTGTAGTGTCCGTTTTGGGGTACTGCAGCTCCGCTCCATTCACATAATTGAGAGTGGAGCTGCAGTATGCTGGTGCCCAAAACTACACAGTGTAGTTCCTCTGTACACAGTACAGTTTCCAGTGCCGCAGCGGTCTGTCATTTCTGATCGGTGGAGGTGCCGGGTGTCGGACCCCCAATAATCTGATATTGATGTGAGAATAGGTACTCTTCCTGTTATATTACCATTTACACGTGGATTTTCACAAATCTACTAGTTCTCATAATCATCTCAGAATGTAGGGGGGTTGTTCTCTGGTGTCTCTGTCACCTAGGTTGGTTCTTCAAATCTGCCCCATATTCCATAATCTGGCAGTCATCATGTATATGAGTAGTGTACACACTCTGCACCTCTCGTAAAACAGGGATCCTGGAACGTCTTGCTGACAATCTTCTCATCTTCTCTGGTGGAGAGTTGTCAACAACATCAACCACTCCTATGTGCGTCTTTGATGGGGGGTGTCTGGTAGAACGGACGTCCACCTTTCTTAGCCCTATCCACATCACTACTTACAGTAACTGTGAATGTACTATCCTGGCCTGGAGAACAACCCTTCTGAGAGTTTATAGTAGCTGACATTTGCGCACCCAGAAACAGATAGAATTAATAAGTGCGGACTGTAACTTTTTGTGCTTTAGGGGATGAATGACATGACGTCTCTGACATTAGAGAGTAGTAGAGTTTGTGTTCAACCTTTGTGACAGATCAGCTGTATATATGCGGTGCCCCAGAGCCAATGTTAATGACCCTAGTGTGGAGGGAGGATTATGTAGGTATGCCTGTATGTAGCAATGTGATATTACCAAGTTTATTTTGGGCCTTGTTTATTTTTTACTGTATTAAACTTACATTGGTTGCAGAGTCACAGCTCTTGCCGTTCAGGTAGTCGGTGAGCAGAGGTCGGGTAAAGGAGCACAGAAAAGCAGTATTGACCTCAGTTGTGGAACGCTGGAGATTTTGGAATGCCTCTGGCAAGGAGGCCACAAGTCCAGCAAGGATAAGGTCCCAGAATACACTGAGGTATGTGTAATATATGTATAAAAGCAGCTAAGTGGGACCCTGAACTGCGGACTCTGTTCTGGAAGATGTGTTAGATAGAGTAATATTAACTTTAGTGTATCTCCAACTCTCATTCAAGTTTCCTTTCCCACCAGAAGTTTAAAGGGTTTGTCCCATCTTGACAGCCCCGTAGATTGCAATAAATGTCAGGACCCACTCTATCTCCAAAACGAGGCCCTCAAAATCAACCAGGAACTGTACTATACGAAAAGCCTCTGATCTTCACTGGGGCCACCTGTTAAGGCCTCTTTCACACTGGCGTTTTATCTTTCCGTCCTAGAGATCCGTCCTCGGGGCTCTAGGATGGAAAGATACTGATCAGGATTATCCCAATGCATCCTGAATGGAGAGAAATCCATTTAGGATGCATCAGGATGTCTTCCGTTCAGTATGTGAACGGTTCTTGGCCGTAGCAAAATGCGCAGCATGCTGTGGATTTTGTTCCGGCCAAAAATCCTGAAGGCATGCCGGAAGGACGCATCGCCGGATCCGACGTTTAGCTTTTGTGAATGGTTACCATGGCAGCCAGGATGCTAAAGTCCCGGCTGCCATGGTAAAGTGTAGTGGGGAGGCAGGGGAGAAGTATACTTACCGTCCGTGCGGCTCCCGAGTTCCGGGGCACTCCACAATGACGTCAGAGCTCCCCATAAACATGGATCACATAATCCATGCGCGTGGGGCGCTCTGACGTCATTGTGGAGCGCCCCCGGAGCCACACGGACTGTAAGTATCTGCTCCCCTGGCTCCCCACTACTTACTATGGCAACCAGGACTTTAGTAGCGTCCTGGCTGCCATAGTAACACTGAAAGCATTTTAAAGACTGATCAGTCTTCAAATGCTTTCAGTTGTCTTGCACTGTGACGGATCAGGCGGGCATTCCAGCAACAGAAGTGCATGCCGGACCCTCACAACGCAAGTGTGAAAGAGGCCTAAGACATGTATTTTGTTATTTATCTCTTTTTGCATAGTGATAATAAATGTCAAAGATCCTTTGTAATATATCTTATTATAGGAATGTGGCATCTTCCTCACCTTCCGTTGGGTCCTCTGTTCAGAAACCCCCTTATTCCCCCCAAAAACTGCCTAGTGTAAAACAGTGAATAGAAGATGTGGAGGAGGGGGAATGCAGCTTCAGTGTCTCCTGTGTTTCAGAAAAATAGTATGAGAGGAAGGGTGTATTCGTAACCAGGAGGAGACATGGGATTTGCTCAGCGCACACAACACAGCTCATAAATCAGACTGGACAAAACTCAACTCCTCAGCAAGCGTTTATAGAGGAATTCTACATTTACATGAGCCAACAGAAGGAAGAAAAAGAACCAAACTGTGAAAGATACAGTAGGCACAGCATGTCTGTGTTAGTTTGGTGCCATAGTTATATATTTAATTAGATGTAGGATAGCCAAACATTAAATTAAAGTCCTGGCCCATCTGAGCACTAACTAAACCATGGTTTCTACCTCACCTAAGTACAAATCCCATGCAGATAAGGCTTTTCACAGGAGAAAGTTCTATCAGATTCAAGGCCACTATTTATCCGCCAGTAATGATCCAAGTGAGTACAGCTGAGAACACCTCAGGCTAGGGGGAATAGCTGTACTGGAGCAGGGTGGAATGGCAGGTCCTTCTACCAATCCTACCTACCATTCCAAAAACAATCCAGCTCATAAACCAAGTCTGAATAAACCAGCCCCAGCAAACGGTACTTTGCTGAAACCATACAGCCTTCTCGATTCCTTTTATCTCACCCATCTGACAAATCTGGGAGGGAGGGATGGAGGGAGATAGATAGATAGATAGATAGATAGATAGATTCTTTGTAATGATAGGAGCGCCTAGGAGCGAACAGCCTGCCAGAGAAGTACAACCGACTAAATCATCAAAAAGATGAGTGTATGTGTGACTAACAATAGTAACAACACCAAATAAACGAAAAGGACACACATATAAAATGGTACAACATATTTATTAAATAATGAATATTACAAAAGACATAACAAAACAATAGTTATATAAGCAGCAATGCAGGGTAGCGCTGCGACGAGCAGCTCATTTTCCCGGAAAAGGGATAACCTGATCTACATGTGGGGGAACAAGCACCAAAGGAAGGGGCTATAATTGAAGAGTGCCTAGGAAAGGCAGACAATATACCGCAACCCCCACTAGGTGTGAACCTACTAAATAGTACAGGACCTGTTGCACTGTAGGCCAAACATGAAGGCCAAAATACAAATCAGCCCAAGTACATGACTAAGAACGAATGAAAGGAGAAAAACAACAGTATATAATAAACACATTACCTGAGGAACGTAGGACCACAAAAAGATCGGATCCTAGACCAGCAAAGAGCGCACCCTGACGTGCGTTTCGCTCAGCTTTTTCAAGGTAACTGCCGGAGAAGGCTGCTGCTAGTGTGAAAGTAGCCTTAGATATGGAGAGCCATATGTTACTAGATCTTTTTTTTTTTTCTGTGCAAACATTGATCTTAGCTAAAACTTTTCTGGTTTCTAGGGCGTTATAAGTAATTCCCTTATATACTTCTGTTACCCTGTTGCGCTCCCTCTTACTGGACAAAACAGGCGAGCGTATTCGGACAGTCAGACTTTTAGGACCCTTTCACACGAGCAAGTTTTCCATCTGGGTGTGATGTGTGTAATGAACCCATTGCATCCAGACTGAATCCTGACCCATTCATTTCAATGGATCTGTGTACTGGAGCGTCACTTTTCACACATCATCTCTGTGTTCAGGAAAAATCGCAGCACGTTCTATATTGTGCAATTTTCACTTAGCCTTGGCTCCATAGAAATGAATGTGGATTGCGTGAAAAACAGATTTCATCTCGGCAACCATTTTCACTGATGCTTATGAGGAGATATAGATGGTTATTCTCCAGTTTTTCTTCATGAGCGTTAAAAACGCATCAAAACTGATTGCATCCACGCAGTAAAAACTGAAACGCTCAACACAATCGCAGACAAAACTGGTTGAACTTGCATGCAAAGTTGCAAACCCATCAGTTTTTTCCTGAACAGATCCGGACACCATCAGTATAGGTTGCTGTCTGCCTAGTGCCTTCACCAAGAGGCATTTCCTGTGAGTGGAGTGCATTATAAAATGGCACCAACTGCCTCTGCATCAAGGTGCATCATTTTTATCGTACAGTGTTTTACCCTCTTGCAATTTCTAGATTTTCTAGAACTGATAAAGAATAAAGATATTTTCTAAGGCTTTTTTTTACAATTCATTTTTTGTGCCTGTTTTTTTTTTGCGCTCTGAAAACCCCTGGCATCTATGTTAAAGCGAACCTGTCACCAGGATTTTGGGTATAGCGCTGGGGACATGGGCTGCTAGATGGACGCTAGCACATCCGCAATATCCAGTCCCCATAGCTCTATGTGCTTTTATTGTGTAAAAAAACAGATTTTATACATATGCAAATTAACCTGAGATGAGTCCTGTCCCTGAGATGAGTCACGTACAGGACTCATCTCAGGTTAATTTGCATATGTATCAAATCAGTTTTTTTACACAATAAAAGCACACAGAGCTATGGGGACTGGATATTGCGGATGTGCTAGCGTCCATCTAGCAGCCCATGTCCCCAGCGCTATACCCAAAATCCCAGTGACAGGTTCCCTTTAAATGGACCCATTGGAAACATTACACAGACGGGGTGTTCTTTTGTCATCCACTGATCTGTATCTGGCGAAAATAGCATTAAGTAGTGCTGCACACTGCGCTGTTCCATACAGAGGCATCCAGTCCAAAAATGTATACACCGCAATATATACTTTTTTAAACATGGGCAGATGCCACTACTGTATTATGGATCTTTTAACGTATGGGCTGAGAGGTTTCCAGCACATACAATAAGCTGACATAAGACCCTTCCAGATGTTCTGAGTGCTCATACATACTGAAGACTGAGTCATTTTCTTAGCCTTTCATGTATTTTAATATTTTTCTCTCTTTTTCTTAAACTTAGCTCATGATTTTTCATAGTCCAGCATCCTCGTCTCGTCCCTGTGCTCAAATACATTACAAGCGGATTCACAGGACGCCATCCAGAGTGAGTGTCATGTCAGGTATCTTCTCCAAGTCGTTATGGCTTTGGCTCTACAATGGTTGCGTGGTGAACTCACTGGTTACTCTCACAACCTCAATGTTGGAATTTTTGCATTTCTCACAAAATTGGTCCCTCAACGGGAAACATTGAGGTTGCCCAAAGTTCCTGTGGAGCCTTTGCTGTAGTGCCCTGTCATTCCTTTTTGTCCTCTCCTGACATGTCTGTTTTAGTAAGTCATCTTATTCTCGATAATAGAACTTTTGTGGAACATTGTTTCGTATTACACTATGCTCTTTAGTTCCTAAGTTCTTGTTTATTAACGAATCTGCAGCTGGGTGTCAGCAATTGGGGGTGTCCCTGCACAGACCGGCACTTTGCAATCAACCAGTGTCAGACTGTGCAGGGACACTCCCCCAACTGGTAACACATCTGCAGATTCATTAATAAACTTCAAGTGGGAGGCACTGACAAACAGAACTACATCGTTATATGAAAAGAAGCTCCAAGATCAGTACATCATGGGGGCAAGTCCTCTTTAAATTGGTTGTCTCACTTCAGCAAACCTAATCCAAGGCACTGACTAATGCATTGTGATTGTGCATATTGCCTCTTTTGCTTAATTCATTTTTCTACCACATTATACACTGCTCTGATCCAGGGGTTACGACTGCCCTGCAGTCCAGCAGCAGTGGCTGCGCTTGCACACTGTAGGAAAAAGCTCCCACGGTCCCAGTAACCAGAGAGGCCAGTGATTTTTACTGTATAGGGAGCAAGCCAACAAAGGGAACGAACGGCTCCCCAATTACCACACGGGAGCTGATCCGGCCTCAGGAGCGCAGTGCTCCCAGGGAAAGGTGCCTCAGATGCTGTGGGCACAATTCACTACAGTATCCGAGGAGTTAAATGTCTGCGATCGGAAGTTATTGCTGATCGCAGACATTAGTCCTGAGTGTCTGCTGTGTCGTTTCAGTTTATTTTTAATATAGTGCAGGAACACTGGTGTTAAACATTTTTGTAATATACTTTATCAAGGAACTGTTTTTTATTTTTTTTATTTTCACTAGATAACAGGGTGTAAAGTGTCACCTTACAAACACTGTAAGTGAGCATTGCTATGGAGCGTCCTTCTTCAGGTTCTGCTGGCTGGTGAAGACGCCTGTATCATACAGAGGCTTCCAGCCGCCTCTTGTCACTAACCCAGTCCCAGACTATGTACATGTGCCCTATCACTGCGCATCTGACATGCTTCCAGTGCCAACCTCTCTTCCCTGTGCTCCTCTCTAAGTGAATAAGTACAGGGATTGGGGCTGCCAACACTTAACGATGACAGTAAGTATCCGGTAACACAGCGCACTTACTGCTAGTACAGAACGCTGCAACCCCACTGCTCTCCCTATCTTCCCAGTGCTAGGAGACACACTTGGTTAGTGCGGCGTGTTACTGTACACTTACTGTCATTGTTAGGCGCTGACCGCTGATCCCCACTTGCTAAGAGAAAAGCGCTGGGGAAAAAAGCTAAAATTGCAGAGCTCCTAGTGGTTAGCACTGGCAGCAAGGGACACAGCAGAGAGGGCGCATATAAGGAGGCAAGGACTGGGGTAGTGACGAGGAGCAAGCGGTATGTTACACACAGATGTCTTCAGCGCTCAGTAGAATGCTGAAGACACTCCAATTCTCAGAGCGCTGCTAAGTAGACCGCTTACCCCGTTTTCTAGTACAAAGAAACATCTTTCCCTAATAAAGTATATTTAAAAAAATTAAAAATTAACATCCCTGTCCCCACTCGTTATTAAAAATAAACTGAAATGACAGTTACACTAAAAGTGGCTTCTGTTTTGACCTTTTTAGCTTCTTAATGTTAGTGCTTTTACTCTTTGGAGCTCTGTTTCTTATATCCGACCAGTTTCTCACTACTGGCTTTTCTCTCCTTTGCTTGCTGTCATCTCCCTCTCAGAGTAGCCGTAAGAAGCAGTCGGTGAAAGTGAGCTCTGAAATCAGAGTGGAGTTGGAGGATTTTAAGTCTGAGTTTGACCTGGGTCTTATTGACCGGCTGGGGTCCCTCTTCCAAGATGGAGCCACAAAAGCAGCAAGCCCTGAAGGACACTTTGACTTGCACCTGGTAAGAAAAGGATTACGAAAAAAAGAAGCGAGTGAAGGATTATTAGATGAAGTGTTCGCTAAACTGGGTTTCCATATAATAATTCACGTTGTGCTTGTTTAGCTGCAGTTTTACCGCCAGTCTGCATAAATCTCTGTCTCTTCTGTAAAACAATGTCTAGCTTTGTTTGGATTAATATTTTGCTGGGGAAAACAGCGAATATCTGTGTTTCAGTCTGATTTATTCTGCATGCCCTCCAAACAAACTATTGACTTAGACTTATGACTGTATTTCTCTGTGCTAAAGTTAGCCTTGCCAAAACCACAGCATTGTTATTTTCTCTGTGTCAGAGCGACGCGACTCCTGCCCCTGAAGAGGATACAGAGATTCATGTATTGGCTTCCAAAGCACACATACATCTCCAGTTCCCAGTACCAGACTTAAGGCCCCCTGCAGAGCGCCGGTCTTGGGCACAGAAGGCCGTAAGGAAGGAATCCCTGGAAATGGAGGTGGCTGATATGGAGATCAGTACACAAAGAAAAACTGGTGTAGAAGAACCCAGCAAGATAGAGATAACATTTGGGGACCTACATGGTAAGATACATTGTCATGATGGTTAGAAAGTCTCCAAAACACTAAAGGTGAGATTTCTCATTACTAGTGCAAAGAAACGGGAAGGAGTTCCTCCATTACAACCAATCCTGCTTTTATTTCTAAATAAGGCCTGAGAGCTGCCATCTGATTGGTTGTTCTCCCTTTATTTGGGTTAGTTTTGATAAATCTCCCCAGTGGTGTTTGGAATAGATAGCAGGGAGCGAGTAAAGCTTTCCAGTAACATATGTGATGTTCATGTCATCTCTTCAGGTGTATTCTCTGATGGGAACAAGTTACGTGTTCCATGTCTGAAGGTCAGTAAAGGAATAGATCCTCTCGCCAAACCAGGGGGAAAGAAATTCATCTTCCCCAGGTAAGTGAACATTGCAAACAATGGCATATGTTTTTTTTTTAAACAATACGGTATTCTGAAACATAAAAGAGCAGTTGTTTTAAAATTCCTTTCACATTTTTAGTATTTTAGTGACCCTCCTTCCTGAAAACAAAGCCTTTCCTTGGGACCTGTGCCGGGACAAAGTTGAAGACCCAGATCTTCCATCTGTGGAAAGCCCTTGTGAATTAAAACAGCCTGAACCTTCCCCTTTCTCATCTAAGAGGACAATGTTTGAGACTGAAGAGGTTAGCCATGATATAACAGTTACTTCTGTGTCAGTCTATGGCCTAGCTTATATTGGTATATATGATTTTCAGTCCTCGGCGATATTTTTCACAATTTTGTAATTTGTCCTCATAGATGGTTATTCCAGCGGACCCAGAAGAAATGGCAGATTTCCAGCAGGTGACCCTTGGATCCTCCCAGTATAGACTTGAGGTCACTCTGCCCAGAGCTCACATATTCCTTCCCAGTAAGGAAATGTATGAAAACTTGTACAACAGGTATTGTATTTGACCATACTGCCCCATTTATTATATGACTTTACTGCATACTTTACTATGAATGGACCTTTTCTGCTCCTCAGGTTGTGTAATGATCTGTTGATGTGGGAGCCTATGTTTGTGCTTGATGCGCCCCTGGCTGACTCTCTGTTCCCTTCTGAGACACTATCTATGCCGAGTTACCAACAGGACACTTTCCGCATGTGCAAGTCGGCATTCCGACTAGGTGAGTTTGTGTCACAGGTGTATGTAGATCACCTGTAATTTGAGGTGACCGTAGACTTGAATGACTTATTAGGTAGAAAGGTGTCATATGTAAAATAGTTGGAGGTAGCCAAATTGTCACTCAGCATCTCAGGTGAGCAAACCTATCCATTTTTTTGTCCCTCCCAGATGTGAGATAGTGTGTTACAGCGATCAGGTTATGTAAAGAAATGGTTATAATGCAGGAGTGTGCGCTATAATCATTTCTCTAAATAACTTGCATTGCAGATTCTGCTTCTAAATGGCTCAAACTGACTTTATTCCCAGTACGGGAGCGAGCACTGTACAATCAAATGACATTCTACAGAGCTAGCGCACCTACTGGATGCCGGGGCCTAGGAGACAGAACAGGGTGCTCCATCTACTTGTACATGAGTATCTGGTAGCATGGACTGAATCAGACCATGCTTTGTAGAAGCAGAATCTGTAATACAAGATCCAAGAAGTGATTATTCTGCCTACTCCTGCACTATAATCGTTTCTTTCTGTAGTCATAGGTACAATTTAAAGAGGACCTGCCCCCTCTCCTGACATGTCTGTATTAGTAGCTACTTGCATTCCGCATGTGATAATTCTGGAGCATCTATTCTTATGGCTCTGTATTGTTCTATTATCTGATTATTTCTGCTAGAAGTTATGAATGGTCAACATCTTGCAATAAAGGTACAGATGGGTGTTACCAAATGGGGCGTGTCCCTGCACAGTCTGACACAACAGCACTGATTGGACACACCCTCTAATGGTAACACCCAGCAGTGTGTTTACTGCAGACTGCTGGCAATTTATTTTTAAACTTCTATCAGGAATAATACAGGAATGGCATAACATGGAGTCATAAGAATAGATGCTCCAGGATTGTTATTACATGGGGAATGCAAGTAGTTACTACAACTGACATGTCAGGGAGGTGACGAGTCCTCTTTAACTCTTTTTTTTTTAAAATTTGATTAGCTTTATACTTCTGTCTTGTCAACGTCTCGTCTGATTATACAATGTTCACAGACTCGGATTCGGAAGATGAAGATTCCCATTTCTACTCTGTAGATGACACTTCCAGGTTCAGAAAAGGTTCTCAAGGAGGTCAAAGCTTCTTTTCTGCTGCTATCACCATTTTGAAAGGACGAATTACAGCTTGGACTGAAGCCAAGGTCATATTCTTCACTGCCTTACATCTAGTTTGATGTTTGTCCTCCTGCTTATGGTTCCCGTTGAGGTTTTGTTATAAATTTTGATAGAAAGAATAATTCAGAATATTGCGAAGTTTCTTATCATTAAAAATGACCGAAGCCTTGAGGGACCCCACTGAATTTGATGGGGTCTGTTGGTGACTATTTGGATCCATTGGACAGCGGATCATTTACAGCTTTTTGGCTTCAGTTAAAACAGACTTAAAGGTGTTGTGCAGCCAGTACATATGGGTGACCTATCCTCAATATCGGATCGTGGGGGTCTGACTCCCGGCACCTCCGCCAATCAGCTGTTTGTAGAGGAGGCGGCGCTGCTTCCTCTTCAAGATTACACAGTGTCTCGCTAGCAGCAGCGGCACAGTGTAATCCAAGTGAATGGAACAAGCACTTGGAATTACACTGTGCTGCCGAGACTTCTGAGATGATGCACAGGGGCTGCACAACCCTGTTGATTGGTAGATCAAACTCTTATGTAAAAAATACGGTGCAATGCATTTGTACAAATCGGAAAATGATTGGCTGATCAAAGTCAAACCTTTGTAACCTGACAGATAACCTTTTTGGTGGCTGGATATTAGGGGTCGACCGATATTGATTTTTTAGAGCCGATACCGATATTCTTGCGCACTGGCCACCAATGTTTTTTAAACTGTGGACAGGGGGGCTGAGGGCGCACTGGCCACCAATGATAATAACGTTTAAGATATTACAAACGCAGGCATTAGTAGCACATTGCCCAGACCCTGCCTCTGATAGAGCGCTACGATCCGCGGCAATTAACCCAGTGCGGCCCTCAGCCCGCCTCCTCTTCTCTCATTGGTGGCCAGTGCGCCCTCAGCCCCTCCTCCTCTTCTCTCCATTGGCAGCGCAGCACAGGGGGAGGGAGAGACACTGCCTCCTTCTCCCTGTGCTGCTGAGGGAACATGGCCGCGCTGAGACCGGCGCGCTCATGTTCTGTGATAGCACAGTTATCGGTATATCGGCCTGGTTAGGGGCCGATACCGATAACTGTACAAATCGTGAATATCGGCCGATAATATCGGCCAAACCGATAATCGGTCGACCCCTACTGGATATATGCCGTTTCACCTGACCTTTATGTGTCTGGACAGCATTATTTTTACACCTTTTCCCCTTGCTGATCTGAGTATACTTCTAAATATTCTGGGTATGAGTCTTTCTTATTGCCTTTTACATCTACACCGTAGAATGAAGGAAACAGGAGGCAGGAGAGCCACCACGGCGAGGTCGTTCTGGATGTTGAAAATGGCCGGATTTTCAGTGTCTCAAAGTACAGAGGCAAAGCTGACCTCAGCTATCTGTGTATTGAGTCTGACATTGTATCCCTCTATCACAAAGGTATATACCCAATGACGTGTTTAACACGTAATGCGGCTTCTACTGTTTTCATAGCTATTTTGCCTCCTAGAGATATATTTTCTATTTTGCGTGCATGTCATTTATGTTTTTTTTGTACCTTGTTTCTTCATTACTCCGAACATTTTTTGTGTTGATTTTTTATTTTATTTTGTAGCCGCTGTAGAAGACTATTTACCACCAAGCACTCTAGAAATTCCCACTTTTGTAGCGCCTTCAAACTTGAACCCTACTGTATACATCTCGGAAGAGGGGGTCTCTGCACAGCTGTCAGGAGCTCGAAAGGAGAAGACCCTCAAGATGCTCTCGCTTTCTGTCCGTATTGACCTAAACCTTGTGAAGAATGTGAAGGTATCACCCCTATTCAATAAAGGGGGCGCATAAAGAAGCAGAAAGGATTTTTTATAATATAGAAGTAAAGGTTCAGAAGTGTGACTTACTATTTCAGACATATCAAAAGGATTTATGCCTTATTCACACAACAGTGTTTTGGTCAGTGTTTTCCATTAGTGATTGTGAGCCAAAACCAGGATTAGATCTTCCACAGATATAAGGTATTAAGGAAAGATCTACACCCATTTTGTGTTTAGAACTGCACCTAGTTTTGGCTCCAAATCACTGAAGGAAATCACTGACCAATCACTGACTGTGTGAATGAGGCATAAGTCTGAGTTTCCACATATGGTGCGGGGCAGTAGCGTAGTAGTGTTGCACTCAGCAGAACTGCATGGTTTGCATCAAATTGCCTTGTATAGGGAAACACATAAAAACCATCTGCCTCACTTGTACATGCTGAAGACCACTTTGTGGCCACGCGACACACACTATCCACCTGCCCACCACTGTGGAAACCGGCCTTGGGCCACTTTCACACGGTCAGTATTAGGTCAATGTTTTGCATCAGTACTTGTAACCTGAAAAAACGGCAATGGTTTCAGAACATGGAAGAGGTGCAAATCTTTCCAAAAGATCTCATGCACACGACCATATCTATTTTGCGGTCTGCAAATTGCAGATCCCCAAAATATGGATATCATTCATGTTGCGTCTGCATTTTCTGTGGGCCCATTGGCTTCTATTGGTCCGCGTCCGCACTGTTGTGGACCCACAGACAAGTATATGACATGTTCTATCACCTTGTGGAATGGACATACGGATGCAGAAAGCACACTGATCATGTGTGCTTTCTGGAATCGTATTTCCATTTCCCAAAAATATATGGAGAATATGCAGACCACGGATCCACTGAAGTCAATGAGTGAGTAAAACAAAATGCGGACAGCACACGGACTGCAGTCATATTTTGTGGGTCCATAATACGACTGTGTGCATTGTGCCTCACCGTGTAAAAGCTGCCTAAGGGCTCATCCTTTTTTTGTGTATATGCGCAGATTTTCTAGAAGCAGCAATGTAAAAATGAGCTGTTGGTGTGTATAACAAAAGATGTGTGTGTAATAGGCCATCTGACCGATGACTGGTCAGAAAATCTGTCAGATAAACTGCCCTAATAGTACATAATGCTCCCAATAGTGAGGGAGAGACCTGCATTTTCAGCTGAGGTTGTCCGGAAAGACGAAACCAAAGATTTAGACGACAACATTTAGTGTGTGTCACAAATAAGACTTGACCTTTTGTGACTATTTTAAAGCAATCTGTAAGGATTTTGTCATCTACCTTGTTCTGTGATAAACTCTGCATATTTTTCTTTAGGAATTTCTGGTGGCTCTGCGACTAGATGGCGCTACTTTACGTCACCACATGGCACTTCCAAATCAAAGCTGGCACAGTCAAGTGAGTTGTTCTTCATTCTGTGTAAAGACATCCTTATTTTTTGGGCAGGGATAGCTGGGAAATGTATTTTATCATCACTTATTGTTTTTGTGGTTTACAATTCAGCTATATATACGAATATGTTTATCAGATTAGAACCATTGCTTTGCTGTGTGAAGATTGAGGGGCAGATTGTCGGGAACAGGCGTTCCTGCAAACACTTGTTCCCGACAATCAGCTTGTCTAAATAAGCAGCCAATCACTGAAACGCTCGTTCATCGGGTGATTGTGTCGTTAGTGCAGGCACAAAAATTATCATTTGCTGTCTAAACAGCGATCTGCTGCCCAGAAACAAAGCAGATATATGAGGACAAGCGATCGCAATTGTGACAGCTCGTCCTCATACTGTGGAGGTGATTGCTGCATGTAAACACAGAGCTTCACCTCCACTGAACGAGCAGCCGACTGTTGGGAAGAAACTTCCCGACAATCTGCTGCCCACCTTAAGATAATGGTTCTTGTATGTCATTTTCCAAATTGATATACCTGGGGTAATGGTACCATTCCAAACAGGATAGGTAGGCCAGTGTCTCACCTCCAAGATCTTACTAAAAGGGGATATATCAGCTTACTATACTGCCCTATTTAAAGGCAACATATTAAAACTTTTAGTGTGTACTAGAGGCCAAAATGACACAAAAATGTTGTGAGTTTTGGCTACTAGGAGCTCTAAAAAATGCATAGTTTATGAGTCCGGTGTATTGATGAGCACAGCTCCCCTACCTTTCCGGCAGCGACTGATAAGTTGCTGTATATACATAGCATATACATAATCTCGATAGATTATCAGCATCTGATCGGCGGGAGTCTGACACCCGGGACCCCCGCCAATCAGCTGTTTGAGAAGGTAGCGGCGCTCCTGGAGCGCCGCGGCCTTCTCACTGTTTACTGCCGACCCAGCGACGTCACGACTAGTATCACTGGCCTGGGCGCGGCTAAGCTCCATTGAAGTGAACAGAGCTTAGCCGCGTCTAACCCAGTTAATACAAGTCGTGATGTCACTGGGCCGGCGCTCCAGGAGCGCCGCTGCCTTCTTAAACAGCTGATTGGCGGGGGTCCCGGGTGTTGGACCCCCGCTGATCAGATGCTGATAATCTATCGAGAGGATAGATCACCAGTTTAAACAAAGTGCAGAACCCCTTTAACAATGGTATAGTGCAGAAGAGTACTTTATCGTTAGTTATATATGTTAAATATAGGTGATAGACTGTTTTTAAAACTATCGACAGCGGAATGTTTTATTTTTAATTTTCTTTTTTTTCTTCCTTTTGTAATTATCTTTTTCTCTCTGTTCTCAGATCATAGATTTCCTGGATGTAGTCGATGATCCCATTTTGGGCTACAGTGCCCCAGCTGTTATTACTATACTGCACACCCATCTCTTTAGCTGTGCTGTGGATTACAGGTAATAATATATTGTACATGGTGCGTATATGTATATGTGTATATGATAAATATATATATGTAAATACCCATCGTGTACTGATCCTAAGGTACAGCCTGTACACTCCCCAGGATGTAACACGCCAGAAGAAGCTCAATGCAGATATTGAGTAGGTTGTTCAGGCCTCCTTGGGCCAACAACCCCTATCATCCTAACTGCTGTGATGTATCTTTAAAGCAGATGTGAGCACTGAGGCCTGTGATTGGCTGCAGTGGTCATGGGACCAAGCCTCTTCCTGGTCCTACAGGGACTGGAGGCGGCTGTTAATTGAGCAGCGGAGGGGCTGTGGACATATGAGCGGTGCTTTCTTGTTAAAGGAATCCGTCACCAATATTTCGCCTATATAACTAATGCTGAGGTGCTGTTGTGCACTCGGTCGTTTTTTGGTATGTTAATGTGTATTTCATGTTGCATGGAGTTAGGAGTGCACCCGGGGTCTTTAAAAGATTGGAAATGCCCTGCTGAGCACTTTGTACCCCAGTTTCTTGCCATCAGAAGTTCACATAAAGATACCAAAGGTGTGTTTTAAATAATGTCTGAGTGCAGAATAGCGCCTTAGCATTAATCCCTTTAGGGGGCACAGATTAGGACTATAGGGATTGTCAGCTCCAGGATGGGACAACCCTTTAGCCTCTTCCTGACATGGCGATTTTCCGTTTTTGTGTTTATGACTTCTTTTGCTATTCACTGTATGTGATAGCATAGTGTGATTGTACAGGTGGTTTTGCACATGGTAATGCCTCTGATATTTATCTTTTGATTGATTGATTGTTTATTTATTTCAATTTTGGTGAAAAGGGGGGATGGTTTGAATTTTATGTTTTATATTTGCTAAAACTATTTATTTATTTTCTAAACCTTTTTTTGGCCACCGAGGAGGACTCCAACATTCAATCATTAGATTGCCATTTGTATAAAGATTGGTAAATTACAATTCAGTGCTGCCACCTGCAGGTCTGAATTGTAATATACCAGTAGTAAGCCTTGAAGCTTAGAGGACCTGTCACCGCTCCTGACATGCCTGTTTTAATAGCTTCATGCATGCCCCATGTAATAACCGTTTTGGAACACCTATTCTAATGTTTCTATGTCCTGCCATTCCTGTATTATTTCTGCTAGAAGTTATAATGGAATTGCTGTTAGCCTTCAGTAAGGGTACAGAGGGGTGGTAACCAGTTGGGGGTGTGTACTCACTTTATCCAATCAGTGCTGCCATTTTCAGACTGTGCAGGTACACACCCCCAACTGGTTACCTCCCCTCTGTACCCTTACTGAAAGCTAATAGCAATTTAGTTATAACTTCTAGTAGAAATAATACAGGAATGGCACAACGTAGAGCCATAAGAATAGTTCTTCTAGAATTGTTATTACATGGGGAATGCATGAAGCTATTAAAACAGGCCTGTCAGGAGTGGTGAAAGGTCCTCTTTAATACAGGCCCTGGTCTATTACTACTATGGAACGCCTTCCCCGATCTCAGCCCGGGGGAGGCATTCTTGACCAGGAAGAGCAGACTTCCGGGTTTTTGCCTTTTAGAGTCATCTAATCGCAGACATTAGCCTCGGGTGTCTCATATATACAGCGGATGTCGGGAAGAGGTTAAAGCAGCAGTTGAGAAATATGAAGTCTGCAGAAGGTAGCCATAGATGAGAATGGGAAAACTACTGTCAGACAGAGATAGTTGTTAGAAGTCAATAGTTGTCCGAATAGTCCATGAGAATCCTCCAGTGTCTGTCTGATTGACATCCTCAGAAATGTAATGTTCCTTCCAAAATACAATTCATTACAAATACGCAATGGACATTATCCGAATATGCAAATGGTTATTACAAAGTTAGAATTAAAAAGTGGACCACAATACATCAGGCTCTTATGAAATGTGGGACAAGAGAGTTGCTTCCATAAGCCGGTTTAGAGTTTGTGCCTCAATATTGCAAACACATTGGGTAAGTACAGAGCGAAAGATCACTCCGCAGTTATAACTCGCCAGCGCCGTCTCTCCAAGTCTTAAACCCACATTCAGCAGATCCTTCATGGAACCAAGCGCAGGCAGGGAGATTTATGAAAGCGTCTAAAAGATTAACTGTCCTTATTGCCCATAGCAACCAGTCGTAGCACAGCTTTAATTTTATTTTCTATTCTTGGAAAATGAAAGCTGTGCTGGGATTGGTTGCTTTGCGCAACAAAGAGTTTTTGTTTTGTATTAGACAGTTTTCAAAAATATGCCCCCCAGTGTGGCAGTAAGGGAGGTATGGAAGCCCGGAAGGTTCTGAACGCTTCTTGTTTTACTTGAGGGCATTCTTATAATAAATAAAACTTAACTTTTATCTGTTTTGTGTCAAAAATGTTCAGAGGTCAGTAACCCCATTAAGGGTACTTTCACACTAGCGTTAAGGTTTTCCGGTCTTGAGTTCCATCTCAGGGGCTCAATACCGTAAAAAACGCTTCAGTTTTATCCTAATGCATCCTGAATGGAAACCATTCCGTTCAGGATGTCTTCAGTTCAGGTTCTCTTACGGTATTTGGCCGGAGAAAATACCGCAGCATGCTGCGTTATTTTCCCCAGACAAAATTCCGGAACACTTGGCGGATTGCCGGATCCGGCATTAATTTCCATTGAAATGTATTAATGACGGATCCGGTACCAAGTGTTCCGGAAAAACGTATCCAGTTTCCCCATCTGCGCATACGCAGACCTTTAAAGCTATGAAAAAAATAAATACGAGATCCGGTTTTCCGGATCTGGCAGGCAGTGCCGGCAATGTAACTGCCTGCCTGAATCCTCTAACGCAAGTGTGAAAGTACCCTAAAAGGGTTCTCTTCTTGGAATATTGTTTTTTTTTTTTGTCTTTTTGCAAGCGCCCCCAGCCTGCCTCCAAAAACAGAAAATTCTTACTTACCTGCTCCCTGCCACTACAGTCCTCTGCACTATCTCCTGCATGTCCATGTTCCGGTCCCCGGAATTACATGCTCCGCTGCAGCCAGTGACTGAGTTGAGCGGCGACGTGGCCACCACTCGGCTGTTTCCGGAACGTCCATAGAAGTGAATAGAGAGAGCACTGCACAAGTGCGCCGCCTCTTCATTCACCTCTATGGGAGTTTGACCCTCACATAGAAGTGAAGGTAGGGTGGCAGCACTTGAAAAGAGCCCCCCCGATCACTTTGGATGCTCCGTTCTCGAGACCCACATATATCTGACACTGGTGGCATATCCTAGTGGAAAACACCCTATCTAGTCCTTGGCCAGTGCCATTCTGAAAATGACATACCGTCTACCTGCGATGCTGCTTCCTGATGAGCTGATTTTACTTGTAGAAATGCGTCAGAGGAGGCTTAGACAGGATCATTTAAGGGCCACAGAGTAGAGAGGTTAGGTCCGGGGTTCCTGCCTGGCTAGGGGTTGAGTGCTCCGACATCGGCCAACCATTCACGGTCTACACCACATGCGGAATAGGGACTAGTGAGCGATCATTGCCTGTTTATAGACGGCAGCAACTTGAAGTTAGGCATTTAAAGGATTTACTAACCTCACAACCTGACTTTGGTAGTGCAGCTATCAGACCACCTGTGGGTGCTTGGCGTTTTTTTAATGTTTTATAGCAATGCCTCCGTTCATTTTTGGATATATCCATGATCTGAGGAAAATATTCTACACCACACCATGGAAATTTACTTCCAGGACGCTTTAAAAAACATAACATGAGACAGTGAGTACAATGAACATGAGCTTAATAATTGAGAGACTCGTACATAAGGAGACAGGACCCTGCCTACGAGGGCTCACGCTCTACACATTTAGTACCAATTGGGGATATTTGGGGCTTTAGAGATGAGCAAACACTGGAAAAATGTGGATAATTGGTGCTGCTATAGTCAAGGAAATTAGATGATTACCTGCACAGTAGGGCCTTTACAGTGGCACACGGAGTCCCCTAGGGCTCTGTATACTACAGTGAGACAGAGGCTCCGTATGCCGTTGTCATTGGGTGCAGTATGTCGGACATATTCTTTACAATAAAGCATATGATGGAGCATGTATAAAATCTGAGGCATTTGGCGGGACAGTAGCCCCATGCACTTCTGTGGGTGCCATAAAAACAGCTGTAATACAGCCATGTGCATTAGTTATTAAAGGGGTTATCCCATAATCAGGCTTTTTTGCCAAAACCTGTTCTCATAACTAGTGTCGACCATGCTAAAATAAATTTCCTTTTTCATCTGTTTATTGTCACATTTTATTTCCTTTTATATCTGATTTAAACTGACAGCAAATTAGGTGGTCCTGTAGTTCAGTGTTTCCCAACCAGCCTGCCTCCAGCTGTTGCAAAACTACAACTCCCAGCATGCCCGGACAGCCTTTGGCTGGGAGTTGTAGTTGTGCAACAGCTGGAGGCACACTGGTTGGGAAACACTGCTGTAGTTGATAGCGGGTGACTACTGATGCTATCGGGGGAACCAGTTCCCTGAAGCCCCATCCGTCTCCTCCCAGCTGCAGACAAGGTTCTGTGTGGGATGTGAGAAACGTTACCGTTGGTGGTTCAGTGGGTGATAGTTTTACCCATCACGTCTGCCACTACTGCATATGTGCTGTCTCACTGCACAGAAAGAAGAGGACGCTCGCTGTAGCAGAAGGGTGGGTATTTGAGAACTTGTTTGATTTTTAACAATGGGGATCCAATGAGCCTTGAATAAGTGTGTGGGATACCCTTCATTGTAACCAGATGAACAAAAATCTGAAAAATAAGAAATATTTCTAATTCTCCCCTTCCCTCTCTTGTCAGACCGCTCTACCTCCCCGTCAGAGTCCTCCTTACAGCAGAGACATTTACCCTATCTAGCAATATAGTGGTGGACACCGCAACTTTCCTCCTCAGGTGAGAACTGTGGGAACCTAGGTCTGAATACAGGGTTTTTCAGGGTTATATACGTGTACACGTAAGCAGCCCAACATTTGGGGCAAGTTTATCATTCCCCCCCATCAGGTTTTCTGGCGTAAAAAGCGGCAAACCTCATGTTTCTGACTTTTTAAATACAGAGCAAGTGGAGTTTCTACGCTGCCCTCACCACTTTCCCAAGAAGGGGGCGTGACGAGAGCAGGGGGCCAATGGGCCCAGAACATTTACTTACTTTAATGCAAGTTTTCTTGGGTAAAAGAAGACTAAGATCTATGTCCGCTCCTAGCCGCCGTAGATTTCAGTTTAGTATAGGTTGGGTGGTGCTCCCCATACGAGGTGTGGGTCACAGAAAAAGGTTCCCAAGCCGGGTATATAAGTAAAAGAAGAAAGTTCCTGGACACCACTATAGTTGCTTTCTTGTATCTTTATTGTATAGCTCAGATTACAGTATGCGGTATGCCAGTTGTGGATAATTATTGTAACAACGTTTCGGCGGTAAACGCCTTCATCAGGACACTGGTCGTGCCGCACTGTATGGAAATCCTTGTGGATAGCTGATGTATGGAGCGCTATGGCTCCGATGGCAAACTGTGTGGGATCACACAGCCAGGCGATATCAACTATTGATCCCACACAGTTTGCCATCGGAGCCATAGCGCTCCATACATCAGCTATCCACACGGATTTCCATACAGTGCGGCACGACCAGTGTCCTGATGAAGGCGTTTACCGCCGAAACGTTGTTACAATAATTATCCACAACTGGCATACCGCATACTGTAATCTGAGCTATACAATAAAGATACAAGAAAGCAACTATAGTGGTGTCCAGGAACTTTCTTCTTTTACGTAGATTTCAGTTTAGGCGCACAATCTGCTGGAGAATGCCCCTTATTTATGACGAGGCCTGCACTTCATGATAATTTAAGCGCATCCTACAGGGAGCACAGCAGATACCATAGACTGGCGTAAAACACTGGTCTATGATAACTTCTCCCGGTGTGTTGTCCTTTTCTGTGTCTGTTAGCACAGATATGATTATGTTGATTCCATTTTCGACAGCATGTCCACTTGGGCTGGGCTCCCAAACATCCAGCCGTTTGTTCTCATGGGGTTATAAAATCCAAAATAAAACTGATCCTATGGTTTTCTGTAGGATTGTTTCTGGCATCTGTACCAGATGGAAAAAATCCACATGCAGCATTTTTCTGTCTGGTTATCTCTGCTATCGATGCTCTACCAGTGCAGAAAGTGCACAAAAATATCTAGTTGCATCCAGCTGAGGCATAAAACAACTGGGCGGGCAAGCTGACGTGTGTGAACACAACCCAAGGCATTGTTACTACCGTTCTAGCAGGAGAGATATTCAAGTCATCTAACTTTTTCACAGCTGAGGAGGCAGCGAGATACCAGAATCTTTCCTGCTTTTCGGACAAAAGCAATTAGGCCTCAGGCATATGGCCATAAGTGTTTTGTGGTCCACTAATTTTGGATCCGCAAAACACGAATCCCTGCTGTGTGCATTTTCCTGTCTAGAGAAATCTCCTATTCTTGTCTATAAAACGGACAAGAATAGGACATGTTCAATTTTTTGGTAGAGCAGCTGTATGGACTTTTGGATGCACACGGGTTGCTGCCCGGTTGACATGAATTGCACAGGGCGAGGGCTATTTGTTTTCTTTTGGACATTGCTTGGCAGAGGCTCCCACCTAGCAGTGTTTCCGGTGACGTCATTGGCTGTAATGGGCGGTTTTTAGCGCTGCCCATTAGTGCCAGTGATGTCACCGGACTCACTGCTAGGCGGAATCCTCTGCCGAGCTTATCCATGGATAGCCCAGTATGTCACCGGATCTCAAGAAAATTCCCTTGCCCTGCGTGATTCAGCGCAGGGCAAGGAGGAGCATCGGAGTGTGAAAAGCTCCGACGCTCACTCATTCATGGTGAATGAGTGCAGATTGAGTTGTGTCCAGGTTCAGCTCTGAACCCAGACAACCCCTTTAAAGAGTATGTTCAGACGTGGAGGAAAACTCCTACCGCCAATATGTCTGCACATCTTTGTCAAAATCTGCATGTGTTACATATGGATTTTCTGTGGATATCAATTTTTGTGTCACTGTTGGTAAAATTCATTGCAAACATCGGGAGTAATCCACGACATATTGGTCAAAAGATGGGAAGAATGCCTTTACAATGTGTGCCAGCGGAGACCTGTAAAACCTCATTCACTGCATTTCACTACAGATTTTCAGTGCAGAGCTGTTTGCATTTATTTTACAGAGAATCCTCTCCCCCTCAGCTGAACTCATTCTCCTTCATTTTCCTCCATGTCCCAATGTTAGACTAGTTGCTAACATTGAAAGAATTGCAGTTCTTCGGTTCTCACTTCTCTTTTTTTTTTTATGTAGGTTTATTTTAGATGATTCCGCACTTTATCTGTCAGATAAATGTGAAGCTGAGGTTACAGATTTAAAGAAAGGTATGGAAGTATTTCCCCAGTAATGTAATTATTACACGGATGGTATCGATATTGTACATGGCAAGAAGTGGGGGCAGTTTTCATATGCTTTTAAGGTCCTTTTACATGGACTGATTATCTGTCAGATGATCAGGAATTAAGGGATTAAATGAGCTTTTAACAAGCTCTGCCTCTAATGCTAACAGATGGAAGGCAGCTGTCCTATAAGTCAGTGTCCGACCCTTTAAATAGGCCTTAAGAAATGACTCGGATATTAAATAAACCAGTACCCCATCTGCAGAGAGACGGGGTGATTGCCCTTCATCAGTGCAGAGCAGAGAGTACTGGCTTAACTGGGTGAGAAGTCAGGATTTGGGGGTACTCCCACCCAGTTAAGCCAGTACTGTCTGCTCTAATGAGGAGCAATCACTCCGGATGGGATCCTGGATTATTTAATATCGGAGTCATGTCTCAAGGCCTATTTAAAGGATCGAACATTGACTTACAGGATAGCTGCCGTCCATCTGGTAGCATTAGAGGCAGAGCTTTTAAAGAGCTGATTTACATCCTTTTCTTCCCAAAATTCCAAAGGAGCATGTATGGCCTACTGTATAAATCTCTCACGCCAATTAATGCACTTTCTCCCCGAAGAGAGAGTGTGTACCCCCCATGATCAGGAATGAAGCAGATGCCCCTGATCACTGTCAGATCATCTGCAGAGGTGACTGCTGCATTTACATGCTGTGTGGGGACAACTGAACGAATCAGCAGTCGCTTGTCCCCATAGAAAATCATTGTTCCAGCACAAAAGATCATTGGTTATTTCTCTTTACCGACAAAACGACACAATCATGATGATTTGCCAACACCTTTTAGGCTACTTTCACACTTGTGTTGTTGTTTTCCGGTATTGAGATCCAGCAGAGGATCTCAATACCGGAAAAAGATGTTTCCGTTTGGTCCTCATGCATTCTGAATGGAGAGAGATGCGTTCAGAGTGTATCAGGATGTCTTCCGTTCCACCAGCATTCAGTTTTGTGACCGGACACAAAACCGCTGCAAGCTGCGCTTTTGTGTCCGGTCGTAAAAACGGATCCCGCACTAAAAACAATATGTAAATTTTTTTTTTTAGGAGCCAGTGTATTTAGTGACTGATCCGTTTTTTCCTGTTTTGATTTCACACAACCACGGAACAGATGCATCCTGATGTGCACAAGCAAAATGGATCTGTTTAACTCCGGTATAGAGATCCTCTGCCGGATCTCAATACCGGAATTAACAACGCAAGTGTGAAGTAGCCTTACACTGTCAGATTATTGGGAACGAGTTCTCTTCCCCGTTCAGCTGACGTATCGTCCGTGTAAAAGGTCCTTTAGGAGGAATATAAACTGCAGTGTGTGGACAGAAAATAGAAATTGCGAGATTTGTTTGCAAATTTCCTTTTATATTCAAGTTGAAGCATTAAACATTAGCGTTTGTTTACACAGTGGATTTTGTTCGCGGAAACCACCTCCCATTGCTGTTAGTGGGCGTCCATACAGCCGTCCATACAGCCGCAGATTATTTCCACAAGGATTTTCAGACATATTCCATCTTGGAGCGGTTTCTGCACATAAGTCGCCCTTAACTGTAACGGGTGTCTGCCTGCAGATTAACCCCATTAAATGAGGCTAAAGCCGTAGGCAGAACTGCAGCATGTGGAAAAATCCACTTTGTGAACACACCGCTAAGGCTAAGGCCCCATTCACACGTCCGCAATTTTATTGCGGAATGGATGCAGACCCATTCATTGTGAATGGGGCCGGACGTGATGCGGAGATCACACTATGTGCTCTCCGCAACAGCATTTCCGGAGCCGTGGCCCCAAACTTCCGGGTTTTGGCCCCGAAACATCCGGTCGCGGCTCCGCAAAAGATAGAGCATGTCCTATTCTTGCCCGCAGCCTGCGGACAAGAATAGGCATCTCTATAGGAAGTGCCGGCATGGTGTGTTGCGCACTACGGACGTCTGAATGGGGCCTAACCTGTAGACTCTCCTTGTGTGCCTAATGAAATAACCATTCTGACGCTTTTTATGCAGCATTGTCATTCCTCTATTATTCTTCCTGAAAATGTAAGAATGACAACTGGGTGTTAATATTCCCCTTTCAATAGCTTGTGTCCCTTCATGAGCTGACGGCACAGCTTATTGTAAATGAGAATGGCAATGCACAGTTATCAATTTATTATTTTCCAGGAGGAATAACAGAAGAGTGGCATAATGCAGATTCCGAAGAAAAAGTGCTCCAGCATTATTATTATTGTTATTTTATAGGGAACATAACTAATTTCAAGAGAGCTGACAGGTCAACCTTCAGACATATATCCACTAGAGGGCAGTAACTCCCTTATTGTTCAGAAACTTGAAGCCGTTTCCACTATATTAGCCCCCGGTGACGATAACATTTCATACCGTATTTTAGCATTATTGGCTTACTACTATTTCTGTCCTGCATATAGTAAGATAGAAGAAATACTGCAACCACAAGCCACAGCTTATTTTTGATATTTTATTAGGGAAATGAGTTGTATTTACCAGCATATAGCTAGCCACTCCACACAGCAGCACTAGGAATTAGAGCGTTGGGTGAAACAGACCCGGGCTATAGTAATTAAGCATAATTATTTAGATGCAATGTAAGGCCTCCTGCACACCGCCGCATCTGTCTTGCAGTCCGCAAACTGCAGATCCGCTAAATATGGATACCGGTTGTGTGCATCCCGCACTTTTCTTGGGCCCTATTGTAGAAATGCATATTCTTGTCCTCAAAACAGACAAGAGTAGGACATGTCTATAATTTGCGTCACTACCTCTTGGATGCGGGCAGTACGCAGATGGCATCCGTGTGCTATCCGCATTTTTTTGCAGCCCCATAGAATTGAATGGGTCCACGTGTAATCTGTAAGAATGCAGACCAAACATATGGTTGCGTGCATGAGACCTAAAACAGAACTTCAGTCTCACGTTCTGATAATCCACATTAAGCAGTTTTGTCTTTAACGTTACCTTCTGCTACGAGATGAAAATTTTTAACCTTGGATGCTCCATGTTGTGGGGTAAAATTTGGTGCAGAGATTCTTTCCACTTACAGTTCTTTCTTCTTTAGATAAAGCACTCCATACATCTTTGTGAAATGTGGGGGGGGAAAAGTAGGTTGCTTTACAATCTTTACGTGTCTGTTTCTTCTGTTCGTCAATAGATTACGTCTGTGTCCTCGATGTCGATCTTTTAGAACTGGTCATCACCACTTGGAAAGGAAACTCCTTGTCTAAACTGGTATGAAATAGATCATTCTAATCCATAATCATGAGGTCTAAGCTCAGTCTCAGGAAGACCACATTTCATGGAAGTCAAACATGTGATTCCTAAGGCCTTATTCACACATCCGCAATGTAGTCCGCATGTATTCCGCAATTTTGCAGAATACATGCGGACCCATTGACTGTGATTGGGGCTGGGAACGATGCGGAGAGCACACTGTGCACTGTGCTCTCCGCATCCGATTTTGCGGAGCGCGCCGCCGATTTTCCGGTCCGCGGCTCCGCAAAAAAAATAGAGCATGTCCTATTCTTGTCCGCAATTGCGGACAAGAAGAGGCATTTTCTATGGAGTTTGGGCAATGTGCAGTCCGCAAAAATGCGGAATGCACATTGCCGGTGTGTCCGTGTTTTGCGGATCCGCGGCTCCGTGGATCCGCAAAACACAACGGATGTGTGAATAAGGCCTAATCGTGCCTCATTAAATGAGCGTTCTTTTCACCTGATTAGGGAATCGGTTCCCTGCCTGCCATTAGGATGTATAGGGTGAATTAATTTGCAAGGTTCCTGATTTTTCTGCTGAAGGGAAGAGAATATTGGGCAAATATTTTCTTCCATTCTACGGGAAAACATAGTCTATCGTACACCTTTGGGGTAATTTTTTTTCTTATGACATTCTACTAATTTTGGACATTCTACTCAATTGTTCTTTGGTCTAAAGTTTTTCAAGCATTTTCCCAGTATAGTTGTTAGCTTCTGCCTTAGTAGCAGTTTTTCTGTTTATACCGAGTCCCGTCAGGGAACTGATCTGATGGCTCGAAGTATAGCCCTTATCTCTGAACTCCTGGCACCTCATAAACACTTATTAAAGGCCCCGGTCCACTGCTTAATTGAGCAGACGATTGTCAGGAAGGAAGTGTTCCTTAGTGACAATCGCCTGCTCATGAGTGAAGGAGACAGCTGCATTTACATGCAGAGATCTCTTCCACAGTATATGGAGGAGCGATCGCTAATGCCGTCGCTCATCCCCATACAAAATCATTGTTTGCCAGCGGCAAAGGCTGTTTAGACAGCACGATTTTCTGCCTGCGAACCATGATTTAGGTGACCTGATGAAAAATCCAGTTATCCTTTCAACGAGCGTCCGGGCAGTGTAAAGTGACCTTAAGCCATATTTTTATCAGTTTGATAAGAACTGATCTAAAATGAGTGTTTATGAGCTGCCAGGAGTTCAGAGATAAGGGCTATATATATCAAGCCGTCAGATCAGTTCCCAGTGTAAACATAAAGCCTACTACTCTGCAAATACACAGAAGCTGACAGCTATACTGGGAAAATGGCTGAACATGGTTGCCTCTTTACTAGTGACCCCCACAGTACCCCATCTCCTTAACAGTGATTTCCATAACACCCCGTTCCCTTAACAGTGGCCTCTACAGCAATCTGCCCCTTAACACTGACCTCCATAGTGGACTGTCCCCTTAACTGTGACCTCCACAGCAGCCTAGGGTGGCCAGAGGTTCGGTTTTAGGCTTTCAGACTCCCTGTCCTCTGTCCGGGCCTGGACGGACACAGAAATGTCCTTTTAAACAGCTCACTCTAAGACAGCAGCACTGGTGTAAAACTGTGTGTATGTGGAGACTAAAGGCCTGCGAGCTTCAATTGGCTGATAAGGGACATGTGACCAGGCTTTTATTGGCTAATGCATTTCCTGGGAATATCTCAGAAACGGTACGTGCTAGAGAGCTGAGGCCGGTCTAGAACTTTCCCGGACACCTGATGTACCTGTGTAACAAATTTCGTGATTATAAATTCAAAGGTGCGGATTCCTTTAGCGGACATACACACATACACTCAGCTACATATTAGATTAGATAATTAATCATTTTGTATTTCTTTTAACTGTAGGTTTAAACTGAGCTTTTTGGAGTAAGTTTTGAGGCAGATTTCCCATCAGGTTTTTCAGCCTGGTTTTCAATGGGTTATAGCGCACACAACTTTGATGTGCATGGCGATGTGGATCCACACAAAAGCGCACCTCTATAAAAAGTTTAATTTTACCAGCAGTTTACAAGGCTGAATGTGGTACTTGTCAGGTATCTTCCAAAAACACTAAACTGCCAGGGTGGCATACTGGCATATCCACATAATTGTTTACCTTCTGTAGCCTGACGTTATGGAACGTGGGCTGACTGACAGCTTTTGGACTAGACCCTGTTGCTTGTACAGTACTTTATAAATGTGGCACATACATGTAAAAAGTTACAGGGATCCTAAAACATCTGAAAAATGAAGCTGTAACTAAAGAAGTCACTTTGAAATTGAAAATCTTGTTTTATCTTTTCACTGTTTTCCAATTCTCAAAAAACACCGTTGTAAGCCCTGGAGGTTTTCATTTGGTGACCATGGCCTTGCCTTTAAATCCACTTTTTAATTGAGTGTATACGATAAATATGAATATTTACAGTCTGTACTTTTCCCTGAGTGTAGTAATATAAGCAGAAATTATTTACATTGTTAGCTGCATTCAGAGAATTGGATTGAAGGGATTTTCAGCGTTAAAGGGTGTATTACATGGGCAGATTTTCAGCCCATTGATCGCTAACTAGCGTTTGTATGAACACTCGTTAGCAATCATTATGCAGTATAATGCTGCTGCTGATTGCATGCTGAAAGATCAGGATTTGCCGGCGGCAGATCGGGCTGTCTAATCACGATCTGCCACCGGCTAACCACTGTACAGCATAGCCATCGCTTCTCCCCATACTGTGCAGGAGATTTCTGAATGTAATAGCGGCAGTCTCCTCCACTAGCGAGCAGGTGATTGCCGGGAAAGAACGCTTCCCCCCGACAATCGTCTAGCTAATTGGGGTGTCTAATAAACCTTTAAAATACTGATAACCTTTTCTCTGGATGGGTCATTGATATCTAATCAGCGGGGGTCCAGCTCTCCCACAGATCAGCTGTTTGAAGGGTCTACAGTGCTATATTGGCTTGTCTTGGTGTTGCACAGCAATATGACTGATTGATGTTATATGACAGGCCTAGGAAGAGGCTGCATCACTCGCCTGAGTGCCATGGACCCTTCCAACAGCTAATTGGGGAGGTGCCAGGAGTTGGACCCCCACTGGTCAGATATTGATGACCCATCCTGAGAATAATCCAGAATACAGCCACACCTATAAATAAGTCCGCACAAGGACCTCCACTTGCCTCCAAATACAGCAATTCAATTGTGCAGACTTCAACAATATAACTGCCACTGCAGTTTAGTGAGTCGTTTAGGAACGTTTATTAGGACTAATGTACCCATCCCCTGGTCTTGATCTCCCTGCACCTAATTCATATAGAGTCAGAAGCTTCTTAACAAATCGGGTACATCTCTGCCCTGCCGCTTGCCAGAAACTGAAGTCTGCGCCAGCTACAGGCCAGCGTAGACTTCAGGTATAATGTCTGCCACTTTCTGGTGAAAGTTATAGTAAATGCGGTGGGCGGCGTAAAGCCCTGTCCCTTTTTCTCCCCACTTCGGAAAAGTGTCGAGAAGCCTATAAAGTCGCAAATTATGGTGCACATATGGGGTGCGCCATAATGTGCGACTTTTTTATGCCACTGTAGCAGCGTAAAGGGCTTAATAAATGTCCCTCATTATGTCGTACTCACACTCATAGATGAAACGTCTTCATGTCTTTTTATTACATACAAAACCACTGGTTACATGGGTAAATTCCGAAAGGTGAGGAACGCTGAGCCCAGCGTCTTCTTGGCCTCTCCATGCATGAGGAGACCTGATCTAAATAGTAGAGGCACACCCATGAATCCAAATATCTATATATATATATATATATATATGTATATATATATATATACACACACATAAATATAGCCTCCATAATTACATTGTGGCCGTAGAGCAATAATTTAGTATGTTACAATACAGTGTATGATAGACTCCCACCCATAGCACATAAATGCCCTAGAGCTACAGATGTCATTTATTCCCTTTGGTACACATAAATCCAACCTTGAGATAGTAATAAAATCAATTGGGGTGGGTCAAAACTAGATTCAGCCTTAGGTGTGTCGCTTTAATTTTCTTCTTGAGATGTCCTCCTTCACAAAAAAAGTTTTTAGCGCATATTTTATCAGTTCCCAGTGTATGATTTACTGTTTGTCATTTTGCCAATTCGATTTTGTTCTCCATCCAGACTCAGCCTCTTTTTGAACTGCGATGTTCTAACAACGCCCTCCACATTCACACATGTGCAGACTCTTGTGCCATGCTCGCCAACCTCACCCAGTATGTGATGAACAATGGAGATCTGCACTGCCCTCCGAAACCTGAGCCGCCCACTGAGATTGCAGGACAGAAATTACAGGTACCAGCCTTCTGAATGATGGGTTATATGTCACTTGTCAAGAAACATTTCATCTAACTGAATGTTACATGCATGTGTAAGGTTGGGCCGCATGGTTACGCCTAAAAAAGGTTAATTAATGATGCCAATATTTCAAGTGGTAATTATGTAGAATTTACTGGAGCTTTCTTTTCCTTTTAACTTTACTGTTGGTCTCTGGGCCATCATGCGCCACCATAAGGAGTATAATGTAAGAATGAGCATGATCAAGTAAATTAATTAGGAGTATTGGATTCAATTACAGCAAAACACTTGGCAACTATTGGTCATTATAGTCTTAGGGTACGAACACACAGAGCAGTCGTGTCGAGGACTGCACAGTTGGTCTGCATTGTTAATGGCTGCACGTTGTAGTCCTAAATAGTTTAAATAGAGCAGGCTGTGGTCTTGACGCAACCACAACACAACCCGTAGAAGAGCCCCCTAGCAATGGAACCGCCAGTGACCAAATATAATCTGTATAGAAACCTAATGACAAGTGTTCAGTTTTTCTGCAGCACAATGGCAGGAAAAATGAAGTATGACACGGTTCCCATTAAAATCATCAAGCTGTCTATGTAATAGATGGACATTCTGGGTCCTTTGTAGCCCTTCTCGGCTCTGGCAAATGGGTACTAAATGTATCCCATCTCTTAACTCTGCCCTAGTAGAATATTTGAAAATGAGTTTTCTCATGCATGTCATTGGGGGACACAAGCAAGACCATGGGACGAACACTAAACATTAAGAGTAAACTGCTCCCACCAGCTATACCCTTCATACAGGGGCTAAGCTTTAGTGTCTGTAAGAGTCAGACATACCTGATTCTTTAGGTCCTGTTACTGTAGGGCGCTAGAGGCGGTCGCTACCACCTGTTACCCCACACATGAGGAGAGAGACCAGCGAGTCACTAAGTCTGATGCTCTTTCCTTACCTCTAGAAGGCAAGGAGGAACGGTAGATCTCGCCCTCCAGCAGTCAGATTATCTTTCAGCGCACGTGCAAGTCCACCCTAATTCCGGCGGAGCTTCCCTCATCAAGGGGCAGCGTGCAAACAAAGGTGACACAGCTGGAATTTAGGTGGACAGAAAACATTGGACAGGTAAAGCCTGTTTCTACACTTGCTTTGTGGATTTCCGGTTTTGAGATCCGGCAGAGGATCTGAAAACCGGGCCAAAACGGGGCGGTTTTATCTCCATTCATTGTCAATGGGGACAAAACTAATTTGAGGCATTCCGTTCCGTTTTGTTGCTTTTTTTTGACCGGACACAAAGCCGCTGCAAGCTGCGGTTTTGTGTCTGGTCTGTGAAACAGAACAAACCCGAACCAGCATGAAAACCAATATAAGTCACTGGTGCCGGTTCGTTTTTTGTTTTTCTGCAAAAAAAAAACTGATCCAGTGCCTATTGACTTACAATGATTTTCGTTCCTGATCCGGTTCGTTCAGTTTAGATTTAATTCAACCGAATCTGGCCAAAACAGAAGCATCCAGATGTATTAAATGGTGTGGTTTCGTTTAATTCAGTTTTGGGATCCTCTGCCGGATCTCAAAACAAGAAAACCACAACTGACGTTTAAAAACAGGCCTAACAATGGGGGGGGGGCTCTTTCTCTTGCACCTCACTCCATGTTCATCTGTCCCTGTTCCCCCAGTGTCCGCAGAACCGGATTGGACACTTTTACTGGCCACCATAGTGCAGGACATCTCTCAAACCAAAAGGGCCATCGAAAAGAGGCTCCCATGGTGGACGTCCACGAAAAAGGGCCAGAACGTTCCACTCTTCCAGGTGTTCTGTTTCCCTCGGATCATCATCCTCAACTCCATCTCCCAAATAGTTTTGTTCAGATGTGTCTTCCTAAGAGGATGACCATTCATATGGCACAATTTCTGACACAGGGCTGGGCCTATAATAGGAGCAATCCTCTAAACTCTCCTCCATGATGCACAGCTTAATTGCAACTTTTCTGGAAAAAGCACTCATTTGCATCAGAAAAACCCTCTCATCCGAGCAGGACCAGGAATAGTAGACCAGTTTTTCATTTCTTTTGGTGTTTCTGTAATCCAAAAAGGCTTGGACAGGAATCTCTACCAAGACCAAAAAAGGAAACCCTCCTTCAAAGCATGCCCATCCTGGTGCCTTTTCACAGTTCAAAGTTCTCTTCCTCAAAACCCTCTTCCACATGACATGTGGCCCCCACCCGATTGTCAGTGGGTGGGAGGTCATCTTCATTTGTTTTAAGAGGTCTGGCTGGCGCATACTCCAGATGGCCTTCAGGGTAATTTCAGAGGAGTACAAACTAGAGTTTGCCTCCACTCCCCCGGCTTTTTTTTTTTTCCTCTCCTCCCAAACTCTCCGTCCAGAGCTCTTGCCTTTTTTAGACCATCTGATCACCTGCCAAGACTGTTTTTACAGGTTTTACATCTTTTAATAGTTTCCAAAAAGGAAGGCACAGTTCTCCTGGTGCTGGATCTACACTGTGTCGTTTGGTTCATCCACATGTGTAGCTTTTCCAGATAGGGTCCCATCTATGTAACCGGGGGAATTTTTGTCCTCGATAAATATCAAGGACGTGTACCTCCATTTCCCCATTTGTACCAGCCATCATTGTTTTCTTCTGTTTACAGAGGGCCCCTTCCATTACCAGTTTGTGGCCCTCCCACTTCGGGCTGGCCACTGCTCTGAGAGTTTTCACCAAGGTGTTTACCTTGCTCATGGCTCTACTACATCCCTAGGGGATTACAGCAATCCCTTACCTGGACGACATCTTGATCAAAGACCGCCATTGTCATCCAATCTGGAGAACCTGTAGATCATCTAGGACATGGGTAGGGAACCTCCGGCTCTCCAGCTGCAGTGAAACTACAATTCCCAACATGCTCCATTCATTTCTATAGGAGTTCAGAGAAGAGCAGAGTAAGTATGCATGTTGGGAGTTGTAGTTTCACAACAGCTGGAGAGCTGAAGGTTCCCTTCCGCTGATCTAGGACATGCTGGACAGGTCGGCTGGATCATCAATTTCCTGAAGTCATGTCTTGTGCTGTTTAAAATGATCGCATTCCTGGGGATGTACTTCGACAGGCGGGTCAGGGTTCTTCTGTCATCCAATATGTACAGCCTGCAGATAGTCTTGACATGCTTGACCAGTTCTGCTGGATCATAAATCTCCTGTAGTTATGTCTTGTGCCGTTCCAACAGATTACATTCCTGGAAATGTACTTCTGTCCCCATCAGGCCAGGGTTCTTCTCCTGCCAGAGAAGCTTTTAACACTTCAACATTATGTGCTTCCCCTTTTGTGACTGGTTCTGCTTGCAATTCACCAATGCATGTGGGTACTGGATCTGATGGTCTCAGCCATCTAAGCAGTTCCTCACATTCAATTCCACAACCGACCCCCTCCAGCGAACCTTTCTTAACAAATGGGACAAGTCCAAGGCGTCCTTGCATTGTTTGATTCTTATACCTTCATCAACTCCTCGGACTCTCAGATGCTCAATGACGTCTACAATGTTGACCTTGGGCTGCTTCATCATTCCCCTGCAAAAGAATATAACCACGATGGATGCCAGCCTTCACGACTGGGGAGTAGTGGTCAGGAGTCAGTTGAAGAGGTTTGGTTCCCTGAAGAAAGTTTTTTAGCTATCAACATCTTGGAATTAAGGCTATCCGTCTGCCTCTGCGACATTGGACCAACCCAAGAGTCTCTCCTTCACTCTATGGCGGTGGCCTACCTAAACCACCAAGAGGGCACCCAGAGTTTTACAGCCACCTCAGAATTTGCTCTCATCTTTAAGTGGGCAGAACTACACATCCTGGCACTGTTTTGGCGGTGCACATTCCCAGTGTATGTATAGATCTGGGCAAGTGGGCCTTCATCCTCAAGTTTTTCAGGCAATTTGCGACAGGTGGGACCTCATGGCCTCCCACTTCAGTCGGAAACTCGACTTCTTCATCACTCGATCACAGAACCCTCTGGTGTTGACAGTCAATGCACTTGTCATCCTATGGGACCAGTTCACTTTCCTGTGTGTCTTTCCACCTTTTCCACTTCTTCTGCAGCTTCTGTGAGAGATCAGGGCCAGAGACCTCCCTGTGATTCTTGTGGCTCTGGATTGAGCATTTCAGGTGTGACACACATCTCTAGTCATCCTCCTCGCTGACAAACCATGGCATCTGCTGCTTCAGGAGGATCTTCTGTAGCAAGGACCTTTCTTCCACCTGAATTTACCTCTGCTGCTTTTTACAGCATGGCTGTTGAAGCTGATGTTCTAAGAGCTCAGGGGTTTTGGAATCAGTTATTCAAACAATGATCCATGCCAGGAAAACTTCCTCTTCTCTAATTTATCATAGGACATGGAAATCCTTTTTCCGTTGGTGTGAGAACTGACCTTTCTTCCCAATGCATTTCTTTTCTCTAATCCAGTCTGAAATTGGGCCTTGTTCTGAGCTCCCTTAAAGGGAAAGTTTCCGCCCTCTTCATTTTATTTCAGTGCAGCCTGGCATCTAGTTCTGTGTTCTGCACATTCCTGTAGGGGGTTGCCCATTCTGTCCCACCTTTCCGCCACCCCTTGGCGCTTAATTTAGTGCTTGAGGCACTCCAATAATCATCCTTGGATGCATTGCAGCAAGTTTGTCTTTGTTTTCTCTTACAGTGTTGTCTTTTTAGTGGCCATCACTTCTATTCGTAGGGTTTCAGAACATGCTTCCCTTTCTTGTCCAGTCCTTTCCTGGTGGGCCATCAAGATAAGGTGGTCCTTCACCTAGTGCCATCCTTTTTACCAGAGGTGGGGTTTTCCTTTCACTTTAACGAAAATATTGTTTTGCCTTGCTTTTTTCCCTCCCCGCTCCACCCCCAGGAGTGTTCTGTGCACACTCCTGACCTAGTTAGGACAATTCACATTTACCTCTCTTTTAGACATGTGGACTCTGTATGTTATTCCGAATAGCTCTAGGAAGGGACTGGAAGCGTCAGAAGCTACCATGGATGGATTTGTTTGGCAATTTTGGAAGCATACCGTAATGAGAGTCCTCTTTATGGATTACTCCCCATTCCACCCACGCGGTAGGTGCCTCCTGAGCTGTATGCCGCAGGGTTTCAGCTCTTCAGGCGTATAAGGCTGCCACTTGGTCATCCCTACACACCTTTTGCAGGTGGTGTTTTGTTAACCGCTTCCATCTTTTGGTTCTTTTGCCCACCTTAAGGACTTCTTTGGAACTTCCCATGGCCTTTTCTGTGTCCACCAATGACACGAAAGAGAAAAGTAGATTTTTTTTGTACTTATCATAAAATCTTTTTCTCTTGCATTCATTGGGGCATACAAGCTCACACCCAGTTATTTTTGTTTGTTTCTGCCTCAGTTTGGTTCTTGTATATTTGTCAAGCTTTTGCTCCTCCTACTGCTTTTGTACAAACTATTTTAGTTTAGTCCCTTAGGAAGGGTATAGCTGTGTCTTCCTCTTAGCGGCAGCAGCTATCCCCCAATAAACGGAAGTAAAAAAATCTATTTTTCTAACAAGACACCCTTTTAAGGCTAGGTCTACACGACGACATTTGTCGCGTGAGACATAGGGTACAACTACACTGAAACATTTGTCTCGCAACATTTTGTCGCACCAATGTCACGCAACAATTTTTATAATGATAGTCTATTGTGTCGCACTGCGACATGCTTCGACTGCGACGTGACAGTCACCTAAAAATCCATTTTGAATGTATTTTTTAGCGACTGTCGTGTCGCAGAATGTCGCAATGCGACACCATAGACTATCATTATAAAAATTGTCGCGCAACATTGGTGTGACAAAATGTCGCGCATCAAATGTCGTCGTGTAGACCTAGCCTTAAAGTAGTTACATTATTTTGCTGGTGAGTTTTTAATGGCCTTGCAGACAGGGGGCTGAACGTAACATAAATAGAATCTTTATATAATGCATGAAGCGTTGCATATGTAATACATGTTATAAAAAATGTAAGATATGACTACTTTATTTTTTTCTTGCACTTTATTCCTTGCAAGAATCAGAATAAATTACTGCACTTAAAGGGGTATTCCAGAATTTTGTTATTGATGGCCGATCCTAAGAATAGTACATCAATACCAAAATCCTGGAATACCCTTTTAAGCATCAGTCTTCAGTTATGTCCACGTGAGAGGGGTCCACGGCATAATCACCGGCATTCTGCAGCTGCAAAATCTGCACCAAATGCTGCTGATTTTGTTGTGTAAGTAAATGCTGTGAGTTTGTGGCAGCTGTCACACTTAACTTTGCAAAGGGTATAATCCACAAAGTAAATTTACATGGTACAGATTTTAAAACAGCACTTAGTTTAAAATCTGCACTGGATGTTAAGATACTGTATGGACTGATTCCATTGTTGAAATGTTTCACAGCATGTGGATGAGCTTTTTAAAAATCTGATCCACTTTGCTGCTACTGTCCATGCTGCAAATTTTCTGGAGGCATTGTTTGTATTTTGTTTCACTTTAGTCCCTTTATATGTTCAGTGTTTGTGCAGGAAGTCAGCTACTATTTTATGTTAACTACAAATGGACACCAAGTCGCATATTGCTTTTAAAGGCTGGGCACAACATTTGTCTCTCGCCGAAGGCTGTGTAGCAGTACAGCTGTTGAAATGAGCAGGGTCACAGCGCAACTCGCAAGCTGCTGCAAGTTTGAATCGAGCTGGCTTGGATTTTTTTCTCGCCCATTTTCCTTGGGGGACACAGGAAACCATATATTTTTTTTGTTTACCTCCAGAGCACCGTTGCCTCCTTGCGGTTTACCCAGCACAGTACCGTCCCTTGGATTTCAGCTGTGCTTGGTATTGCAGATCGACCCCATTCACTTGAATGGGACTGAGCTGCGCCTTGACCACGTGACTGATAAACGTGACATCATTGTGCTAGGAAGAGGACACAGCGCTCATCAGAGCACTGTGGCCTCTTCAAACAGCTGATCGGCGGGGGTCCCGGTAGTCAGACTACTGCCGATCTGATATTCATCAGTGTCAAAATCTCGGAAAACCCCTTTAATTCACAGGCTGTACAAAAACTTTTTAAAACACTTTACATTGACAAATGAAAGCTATATTATAAAAAATATATTATACCCTCACACCCATATATTTTGTAAAAGTAAACACCTGGCACGTTCTTAAAATTTCACTCAGTGTTATACATTCATGGGCGCCTTCGTGTAGTTTTGCATCAATCTGGTTTGTTAAAGATGCTCAATATTTAATACTTAATGAGGTTTTACCTAAGCAGAGCCTTAGCTGTATAAAACTTCCTAAAAATAAAGTGTCAAGTTCATACACGCCACATAAGTCTACATGCACATATCTTCACATTTTCATCAGAACTGAATATACCAAAAATCACCATGGTCCAGATACCAGTAAACATCTGAGTCACCGAGCTGACCAATGTTCTACATCGGAGCAGAAGATGTTTGGTTGTGGTCCTCTTCTCGCCTCTTTACTAGAGCTTGTATCCTCTCATACTGGTAGAAGAAATGCTCCTGTAGCCCAGTCCACCCCCTGGAGGGGTCACTGAAGGCAAGGGAAGAAATGAGTGACGCTGATCTTTCTTCCTATTCACACTTTCACTTCCCACTCTTTTCCTACAGACAGTAAAATCTTTCTTTCTGGTCCTTACATTAACCAAGTGCTGTGCCCCAAATATTGCAATTTAATCCTGCCATTATTTAAAAGCTACGATTCTGGGCATTAAATGGTTTGGAAACCTTTGCACTTATTTTTATTTTATTTTTTCATTTGTTGCCTTAATGCAAAATGTAAGCAATTTGATGAGTAGTAATCTTGATTAAAAATGGCCCACCATTTTTGCTTATGTGTGTATGTTCCTCGACTTGCTGGTGGTGCTGCCGAAATGTACATAAATCCACCTTTTTTCTCACAGCTTTCAGAGCTCTCGCCTGTTTGTATGGATTGCAGCAGTAGAAGGTTGTGCACAATCGATGCATTAAGCGAGGGGGGGGGGGGGATCCAAGGGGCAGCTCACACAAGCTACAGATAGGGAGGAATGAAAACACAAGGCAGTTTGCATGGGGTAGGCAGCAGCATTCTGGACACACAGATCAAGCATGTATTACGGAAGGGACATACCCATATGAGAAAAGTCTGAAGCTATGAGCAGCTTGCAAACTGAATATAAGGGATCTGAAATGAATGCAGATTGCAACGTAAAAGGGTTGTCCGAGTCAAATAAAAACTGTACATGAGGTAAAATAACGGAAGAATAGATACTCATTCTTTTTTTTGCCTGCATCATCTAGCACTGAGCTCGCCTAGTACTCCCCGCCACTGTTTGTTTTCCTGGCTACAGCGGTGATGTTCAGGCCACACAGATCACTGCACTTCAGCAGTGACATCTCATATACTGCTGAAGCCAGTGATTGGCTGCAGCAGTGCCCTGTGTGTATGGAACATCACTGCTGCATTCTGGAAGATGATATCAGAAGTGGTGTTGACTTAAGCTCAACGCTGAGAATGGTGGAAAGAGAAGCAGTGAGCATTGATTCTTTCATTATTTCACCTCTTTTATAGGGGCTGCCAGAGTTTTTTTTTAAAGGGGTTGTCTGGGCTTTTAATATTAAGGACCTATCCTCTGGATAGATAGAGCTACCAGTAACAGCACACTGCTTAATGCACAAAGACATAAGTAAGCAGTGAATTCATCAAAAAAGGGAAACTGCCTTGTTGCTATACTTACTGTAAGAAAAAATAGAAGCTCTTTGCGCATAATTTTGATCAAAAATATGTCGGGGCCCATCTGACCATAACAAGGTGGCTTTAAACAGACGACCCCTGCTCTAACACATGCCTCTCCTGGGCTATCGGCCTGCTATATGGGCAAAGTAAGTTCCAGCTATGGGATACTTCCTGCCCGAATACATGCCTCTCCTGGGCTTTTGGCCTACAATTGGGCAAAGTAGGATCCTGTCTGTTCTATGTATGTATTGTATTTTAGCCAAGGTAGGGGGCGTCCTTATCTATATGCATTATAGAGGTGCTGGTTTAATTCTCCTTTTTTTTTTTTTGGTCTATCTTCTGGATCGGCAGGGGTTGGACCCCCACCGATCTGATATTGATGACCTATCCTGAGGATAGGTCATCAATAAAAAAAAAACGGACAACCCCTTTTAATGAAACGGTTCTTTTTTATTCAAGGAAACCACAAACATTTATAACATATATTTTTCTAGTTTTTGCAAGAATTTAAAGTTGTGACGTATTACATATGTCCTTGGTAAAAGAGCAGAAACTATGACCCTCTTATTTGTATCTGAGCTGCGCTACATGATCACACAGAATATTTGGAATAAGAGCCCCATGTGCTGTTTGCAGTGATATCTGCTTATTTGTACAGAAGGCTCAGAAGCATATAAAACATGCTATGTAAGGTAATGTGTTTCTGAGTCTATAGATAATAAAAATGTACTGTAGTATCACTTGCTATTACATTCCTGCTTTTTTTATTTTATTAAAGACGTAACCTGTCTACAACCTCCTGCAGTCAGTGAGTTTTCCCCCTATTATTTTGGCATATAACATGCCCTCATGTGACCTTAGTTGATAAACAGCATCTGGACGGACCTCCAAATTCGGAGGCTGCTCACTCCCAAATTCCATACTACTGGATTCTGGCACCAGTAGTCCAAACACTTCCTTTCGAGCAATATAATTAATCTAAGTGCAGTAAACACATTGACATTTAAGGCCATTTTGAAAATGAGGACCATTTTATATTCTCAGGAAGTATAACTGTGTTACCCGATATACAGTATTAGGATCTAGCGCTGCAATGTTTGCATTATATCTTAAATGTACTTGATTTCATTAACAGGCCTCTAATGCTACATGTTAGGTGAAGTGGGTGAAACCTAAAACATGCCTAGAACATGCCCAAATAGCAAAAAAAGTATATATCTTCACGTGACTACTTCTTCAGTAATGTTCTTAAAGGAATGGTAAACCTTGAAATCAGCATTTTTGTCATTCTAAAGGATTTTCTGCATGTTACTAGATCAAACAGTCTTGTAGAAATCTTACCGAGAACAGAGCGAGAGAGAGAGAGAGAGAGAGTACTTTTAGACCTTTTCCATTTTGGCAAATGACTGTTTAACAAAGTGTAACTGTTGTTTGTTTCTTTTTATTATAGTAGGGCAGGGATGTTACACATTCTGTAATATACTTTATTAGGGAAAGGTGTTTCTTTGTACTAGAAAACGAGGTGTAGAGAGTCTTCTTACCAAAGCTCTGAACGTTGCTTTGTGTCAGTGTCTGTGTTCAGTCTTCAGTTCTACTGAATGCTGAAGACGTCTGTAGCATACAGAAGCTTCCAGGCCGCCTTTTGTCACCACCCCAGTCCCTATCTATGGACATGTGGCCTAACCATCACTGCCCATCACCCTGCCCGTCTGACTTGTTACACACTGGCGTCACAAGACTGTTTACACCCTGTTTTCTGGTACAAAGGAACATCTTTCCCTAATAAAGAATACCTGTATATTACAAACACGTTTGACTAGTTTCACACTAGCGTTAAAATCTTCCGACAGGCTGTTTCTGCAGAGTTCATTGTATCTGGCATATCAGGAAAGGGCCGGACCACCGCCAGGCCCCGTTGACTATAATTAGTGCCGGGATTTGGCCAGACAAAAAAAACGATGCTTGCAGCAGATTTTGTCCTGCCAAAGCCCGGCCCTAATACCAGAAACAGGCTGTATCCCATTATAATCAATGGGCTCCACAATGCTAGTGTGAAACTAGCCTAACATCTCTGTGCCTAAACTGTATTGAACATAAACTGAAAGTTACACTTTAAGCTGGACATTCACTTTAGATGTATATCAGCTGAACCTGCCGTTTTCGGTAGGATCAGCGACCATGTGTATGGGAGCCTCCCAACTTTCCCCTGACGACAGATGGACTGTGATTTTGGATTCACGATCCTTTTGTTATTTTAGAGATACACTGCTGTCAGAGTTGTCTGGCTGAAGCTGTCTCCCTTTCACTATTCACAACACATGCACGCTGAGCCCAGAGTCGGTGTGTACAGCAGGGAGAGTCAAGCATTTGATCAACAAGTATCTCATGTATGGCCTTTGCACACTAAAATAAAGAAACCGGTTTTAATGTCGGCAGTGCTAAATTTTTTTCTTCATTATTAGATCAGCCGTTTAAACTTTTGGCAGCCATTTTAGGCCTCTTTCACACGAGCAATGTGGATTGTGTTAGGATCTTCTACATTAGCGTTCAGTCTGTATGTTTTCTCGTCCAAATTGCATTCGCTTTTCATGTGCGTGAAGAAAAACGGAAGAATACCGATCCATATCTCCTGGCAACCATCAGTGAAAAACCCCTTCTGTTTTACACACAAGCCCCACTCACTTTCATGGGGCCAGAGCTGTGTGAAGAATGCACAATATAAAGCATACTACAAATTTTCCTGAACGAAAAGACGATGCTTGAAAAATGTGCACAGATCCATTGAAATAAATGGGTGAGGGTTCTGGCTGCTGTGCGTTCATTACACGTATCTCATCTGGACAAAAGACTCGCTTGTGTGAAAAATGCCTTAAAAACAGCAAAATGGTCTGTTTTTAATGGAAGGTTTTTCACTGATGCCTTTCTGAGAAACTGACGTTATAAAACGGTCCCTTTTCATTTTATGGCGGCTGTTGGTCAGTGAAAACAGACAGAATATAGAACATGTCCTCTTTATTATGTCCATCAAAAGTGGCCATGTGAATAGCCCCAAAGACCACCATTATTCTTAAAACGGGCAAGTGACGGCCGTTAAAAAAAAAAGCGTATGTCACATTTGTTGTGTGAATGTAGCCTTAGGCCTCTTTCAGACGGCAGATACCCCAGTTATACCATTCAGAAATCCCCAACATGGTGCCTTACTAATCTGAAACAAATCTGTTTGTGTAGGACGTTGACTATCGCAAATGTGCTTCTTTCTTTCTGTGTTTCAGACCTTGGATGCTGTGTCCTGATATATCTATGTGGCATATGATAGCAGTTGAGCTTATTATATATACTAGTCTAATTGTTTCCCAGCTAAGGACATACCTCATACATCCTCGCAGGGTGGCCAAGCATGTATCTGATATTTCCTTGATAATGATGGCTGGATCTCAGGCTGTGCAGGTCTTGTTTTAAAGCTTACAATCCAAGCTTTAAAAGAAGACTGGGATCGCAGTCCTAGACATGATAAAACCTGAGAAACAGACATTGGAAACCAGTCCCAATGAGAGCTGCAGATATCTGTATTTCTCTCACCTACCCAATTTCTAAAGGCTTTAAGACAAGACTTGGCTCACACAGCCTGAGATATAGAAGGTTACAGCAGCCCTCCCCTCTTCAGCCAGCTTTGTTCTGAGCCAGCATGGAGTATGGGGTGGGGTGGGATAGTAGATATACTGATAGGATGCAGTGAGGAGAGATTTAGGTCCTCATCTCTCTCTCCCTGTTTAACTGTACATGACCCAAGGGGGAGGACATGGACTTCTGTGTATTTTATCAATCTCCCCATCAATAAGAGAGCATACTTGCATATTCGAAGATATGTGCCTGATTATCTAATTGCACATCTGATCCTAATTAGGATTTTTTTACTATGCCAAATTCATGACCCAGATATTTACCAGCGTCTGGATCATAGCGCCAAGCAAGTCTCACCAAATACACCACAAACGTACAAGCATTAATAACTTTCACACTGTCCCTGTCCTTTCCACAGCCACACCCAATCAATAGAGTAAAATATAAGGATCACTTCTCTAGTGATACCCATTACATTCTGCCCTTATAGCGATAACAATTATCACTAGAGAGGAATGTAGCAAATGTCTGACAGAAGAAAAATATATTTATCAGTTAGAAAATACATATCCGCTCACTGTCTGTCTCAGCAAATTATTGTTTTCAGTCACCATAGTTTTCTTAAACAACAATATTCAACCACTTTTCAGGCAAATGTACTTCTAGGAGTTATTTTTTGTTACCATATTATGGAGGCAACACCTGGACCTCCTGTGGTTCATCTAAACCAGAATTATGGCAGTCTAAAGTCTCATACACACAGAATTTCCATCAGTGGTTTAGAGCCAAAACCAAAATTGGAGCCTCCACAGACATAAGGTATAAGAGAAGGATCTGCACCTGTTCTGTGTTTAGAGCCGCACCTGGTTTTGGCTTACAGTCGCTGATGGAAATACTCTAATAGTGAATGATCAAAAATCATATGTAACCAAAAATGCTTCCAATAAAATGTCAACTCTTCCCACAAAAAACAAGCCCCTACTCAAGACGATCGACAGAAAAAAAAATATATGGCTTAAAAAAGTGGAGACACAAAAACATGATTTTTTATTATGTAAAACGGAAGCAAAAATATAAAATTAGACATATTTGGTATTGTTCCGTCCGTGACAGCCTGCTCTATGAAAATAGCACCTGATCTATCCTGTCAGCTGAACTCTGTACAAAACAAAAAATAAAAGAATGTTCCAGAACAGCCATTTTTTGTTTACCCTGCCTCACAAAAAGAGTAATATCGAGCGATCAAAAATGAAATGTAACCCAAAGTAGTACCAATAAAACTGTCACCTTATCCCGTAGTGTCCAAAATGGGGTCACTTTTTGGGAGTTTCTACTGTAGGAGTCCATTAGGGGGTCTTCAAATGCGACATTGCAACCTAAAATCTTCCCAGTGAAATCTGCCCTCTAATATCCATATGTTGCTCCTTCCCTTCTGCATCCTGCCATGTGCACATACAGAAGTTTACGACCACATATGGGGTGTTTCTTTAAACTGCAAAGTAAGGGTTATAAATATTGAGTTTTGTTTGGCTGTTAACCCTTGCTACCTTATAGGAAAAAATGGATTCAAATGGAAAATCTGCAAAAAAAATAAATAAATTGTAAAATGTAGAAATTTCTCTATTTTTCCTTAATTCTTGTGGAGCACCTAAAGGGTTAACAAAGTTTGTAAACCCATATTGGAATAACTTGAGGGGTGTAGTTGCTACAATGGGTTCATTTATGGATGGTTTCTACTATGTAAGCCCCACAACTTCATAACAGAATTGGTCCTTAAAAAAAGGGAGTTTTACAAACATCCAAAAAAAACAATTACATTTACAAAATGATGTCAACATAAAGTAGACATATGGGAAATGTAAAGTAATAACTATTTTGAGATATCACTATCTGCCTTAAGATCAAAGAAATTGAAATTGTGAACATTTTTGGTAATTTTTTATTTTTTTTAATTTTATAAATAAAGACTCAAATTTACTGCTGAAGAATGGTTTGTATAAGAAAAAGCATTCCAAAATTACCACCATATAAAGCGACACGTCAGAGTTGCAAAAAATGCCCTGGTCAGGAAGGTGAAAACTGACCCGGGTACAAGGGGTTAAGAGAGCAAACTCTTGTTGATGTATACACTTGTGATATATATGAGCTTTGGATACCTCAATATTTTTACATTGTTTTGAGTGTAAACCTCTGCTTAGATTTGAATTTTAGGTGCAGATTGTTTATATTGATATATTTTTAAAAATAATTCCTGTTACATACATACAACGTTACATGAAGGACATTGCTGTCAACAGTCCATCAAGTCGACTGCAGTCATCAGGTTGTCTGCTTTCAAGAAATTAATCCCTTAACTGTTTTGCCCTAGTTATGCTTGGGTTGTGAGAAAAGCCACTAACAGTTCAGCCCGAGCAGAGGAAGGAGTGAGGCCGTCTTTAACCCCTCATATCTCATGCTTGGTCACAGCTAGAGAACTGGTCTTGTTTGAAAACTGACAGCCTAGACTTTAAAACAATACCAGAATATCAGCATGAGTTTCTCTACATCTGGAGATATAGCTGTTAGAAATTGGATGGGAGTGATAGCTGGTTTTATTCCTAACCCGATTTCTAACTGCTGTATCGCCAGATGTCATGTCCAGTGCTATTCTGGTCTTGTTTTAAAGCCTAGACTGTGAGGGGTTCAAGACTAGTTTAATATCTATAGCTGTTACCAAGCCTGAGATATGAAGAGTTAAAGCGGCCCTCCCCTCTTTAGCGGGCTGTGATCTCAACCAGCCTGGAGAAGGATGGGGGGTGGGGGGGGGGCAGTAGGGGAGCTGACAGGCTGCAGGTAGAAGAGAAAATATATAAATTTGGCAACATTATAATCGTACTGACCTACAGAATAAAGGTATCGTATCACACACTGAACCTCGTAAAAATAAATCCCACAAAATGTTAAAATCGCAGTTTTTTTTATCTTCCCCCTAAAAATTTTATCATAAGTTATTTAATACACTATATAAACCCCCAAATGGTTTCCAAAAATAAGTACAACTTATCCCGCAAAAATTGAGGCTCTCTCACAGCTAGACTGCTGGAATACAGATGGGACGTTGAAAATTTACTGGTCCTTAAAGGGGTTGTCTCATCTAGCCATTACTAAGGCAAGTTGAGTCACAGTCCTGACCACCTCCTGGCCGGGAAACAGCAGAGCACTTCTGCACTTTGCTGTCTCAGTAGCTCTCACTGCCGTGTATGAGAGCTACTGAAATAGTGTAGCACAACAAGATATGCAGTTTCTGAGTTAGAGAGACAACATAGCTTGTTCTGCTACGCTGTTTCCGTAGCTCTCATGCACGGCAATGAGAGCTACAGAGACAACAGAGAGCTGGAGCGCTGTGCTGTTTCCCGGCCGGGAGGTGGTCGGGACTGTGTCTCATCCCACCTTAGTAATGGCGATATAAGACAGCCCCTCTAAGGCTAAAATTAGTCATATCACGAATGGGTTAAAAATGCACTTGTTCCCCTGAGTTGTGCACCAGCTAGATTTACTTGGGTTACTTTCACACTAGCGGCAGCCTTCTCCAGCAGGCTGTTTCGGCGGGTGAGCAGCCTACCTGATCCGTGCTGCCGCTAGTGCGTGACACTTTCTGGATAGTTTTTCCAATTTTAATGTGAGTTTTGAGGGGATAATAGGTTTTGGAGGTGCACTTGCTTTTCAAGTAGTGTAATTCCTGTAGTTTATAGATTGTTACTTTTTTTTAAATTTCCAGTTTAAAATCAAATTTTTGGTCTTTCAAATTCTAGTGATTCATGTAAACTTACTCCTAAGTGTTAGCGGCAGCCGCCCTTCCACATTAGACAGTGTACAGATCTGGAACACCACAGACCCATATCCATATACTATCAGGTACAGCGGATCAAGTGAATGGGAACTGAGCTACAGTACCCAAGAATGGCCGCTACACAGGGCACAGAAATGTGCTATTCTGGATTCATACACTGTTTACTTCCAGAACCTGTGGCGGACGCTGATCCGTGGAGGTCCTATGGATAGGTCAACAGTATGTCTGTCCTTGGAAAACACCTTTCATTTTCTGTCTCAGTGACCTTCAGATGGTGCATGTACCTCCTCCTCACCAGTGTCTGGCTGTAAGATAACTGGCTGCCCCTTGTGCCTTATCTGGGACAATAATTATTAATTACTCCTTGACCTGCACCCGATCTACCAATTCCCTGGCTGAAATGGTTTAAATTAATCCCTGTACTACAAGACTGTTTCAGGAACATGCAGGACGTCTAGGAGACTGACTAACATGTCAAGGTTTAGGTCTTTCTAGGATCCTTTAAAGTGTCTTTATTTTGTGTTCATAACGTGTAGTTATAGTGGCAACATGTCTAAGGTGCAGTGTATGAAACTTCCGCCTCCATTGTGGGCAGGCGCGCTTTCCATTAGCTGGCTGATGCAACAAAGAGTTACATCAAGTGGTGATGGATAAAAGAAATCTACTCCGCAGTCGGGATGATTACTAGCTGCTGGTGATGTCATAGGAATACAATCTCCGTTGGGAATGATTAGTGGCTAGTACTTATGTCATGCTAATAAAATCTCAGAACACCTGTCTCCGTTTAACATTCTTCTACTTTGCCAAAGGTTGTTCTTTCTGTCTGAACCCCTGTTAAATCTTGAGAAAGATGAATAGCAGCAATCTTTCTCCCATCACCCAGATTGACACAAGGAACATGACCCCTTGCAGTAGCCAACATTACGTTCTTCCCATTATAAACGTAAATGTTATGTAACTCAGCCAAGTGATTCAGTAAATTAATTCATGGTCTCCTGGGGGAGAAGAGCTATCATTAAAGGCTATGGACACCGTTGGGGCATTTTTTCATCATTGCATTCTGCTCATTTATATAATTATTTTTATTTAACATTTTCAACAGTAGCCCTTATCTCTGACATCCTGACAGCTCATAAGCACTCATTGTATCAAACTGTTAAGTTTTCAAATTAGTGTTTATGAGCTGCTAGAAAATTATAGGTAAAGACTACAGAGCAGCTGTCTGTGAGAGTGGGGAAAGGAACAGTCTGCACATGCACTGCAAGTTAACCAACTTAAAAATGTTTTAATAAAAACCAATTGAAAAAAAAATGATTTTTAGTCTAAAATGAGTAGAACATAGTCGTTAACACTGGGTTTTCAAGTTTTTTTTAATGCAGCTTGATAAGCCGACACCAGGAACAGCTCATAAATGAAGGATGTGAAAGAACAAGCATTCTCCGCTTTATGAATTCACTTTTGGCTTAGAAAGCTACATCAAAATGCCTCAACGTGGAAATCCAGCCTTAGGGCTCATGCACACGAACGTCTGCCGCCCGTTCCCTGCATTGGAGACCACAAATTGCAGTCCTCAAGGCACGGGCACCGTTCTTGTGGCAGGCGCAGACGGAGGCAGACTCATTCAACTTAAATGGGTCAGTGATCCGTCCGCACCGCAAAAAATAAAACAAGTTCTGTTTCTTTGCAGCGCTGAGGCACGGACAGAAAACCACGGAGGCGCTCTATTCTGTTACCATGGGGTTCCATGCCTTCATTCCACACCACACCTTCCGGATTGCGGACCCATTCAAGTTAATAGCTCCTCATCCGCAGTGCACAAGCGGCCAGTGCCGCAATACGGGCATCGGCCAATAACGGTCATGTGCATGAACCCTTACAGATCTGTAAAAATCTTTCGTACGAACGTGTAAGATGCCACTCCTCTTTAAAATCACAAACACAGATGATGGAACCTAAAATAGTTAAAGGGGCTGACCCATTAAGACACTTTAACCTCTGTCTACTGGATAAGTGTCTGATTGGGAGGGGCCCCAGGGCCTCGAGAACAGGGGCCTTCGCTCCTCGTTTGAATGGAGCTGCAGACACGGAGGCAGCATAAAATCCTCATTAAAGTCAGCGCCATTTACCTCTTTGGAGCTCCCGTAGATAGCGAAGTACATCAGCTATCTACAGCAGCCCGAAGATGCTGAATGCAGTGGCAGTGTGCATATGTGCCACCCCTCCATTTACAGGTTCTTTAGATCGGTTGGGGTCCCAGCAGTCAGACCCTCGCCAATCAGATATTTATTCCCTACCCTGTGGATAAGTTATCTCAATGGGACAGCCCCTTTAAATGACAGGTATAACTCTGTTACATCTATATGCAAATAAACATCAATAAGATGAGCAATGAAATAAGACCCTAGACAAAGGAAGCGGCATTTACTTGTGTATACATCCTGGTAATGTCTGTGTTATATGTGTCTGTGTCTTTATCCTTAAGTGATTCTCCAGTTTCAGTACTGTACTTTATATAATCTACCATACACTTACGTACATTGTGGTGCCTATTTATTATCCGTAGTGTACATTAGACTGTGCTTATGTTTGCGTCAGTGACAATTTTGAGATTTGATGGCAAGAAAAGTGCTGCATGCAAAACAATGGACAGCAGGATTAACCTCAATAGACACCATTGTAAGTCAAGGCAGTCCATCTGGAGGCTTTAGTGTCCTTCATACAGTGGGCAGAGCGCTGTGGCGTAGATGTGAAATTAAGCTTTAGGCTATGTTCACATCTGTGTTTGTATTTCCATTTTTCTGTTCCGTCATATGAACAAAAAAGTTAAAATAATGGCCATGTTGGATCCATCACATGATGGACACAAATATCGCCTGACAAGACTCCTTTGAATACAGTGGTGAAAACAGAGCCTCCAAGCAATAGTCATTTGTCAACTTTGTTAAGGGGAACCTTTTAAGAAATCCATGCAGCCGGAACCTTAGGCAGCATGAAATCCCAGCAGGCTCCCACATTACAGTCAGCTGTGTTTTACTAAGAAAGGCTGTGGCAAGCCAGAGACATGGATAAGCCTCATCTGGACAGGTCTAGCTTGCCTAAATTGATGGGTCTGTCCCTATATACAAATCGGAAAAGACCTGTCAATCAAGCTGAGTCGGGAAGGGAGAAGCCACGGGGAGCTGTCCAGATTACTTTTCCCCCTGTTCCCTGATGTGGCCATGAATGGTAATAGGGTTTAGAGATGAAAACAGGTTCTGCCTTGGTACTAATGATGTCCGCATCAGAGTTCGCCAGAGGGCTTGAAAGCATCTACTAACATCACGCATAGTGCGGAGAGACACAGGACCAACACCTGGTGTCATGGCATAGGACGCCATTAGCTACCATGGCTATTCCTGACTGTTTTTTGTGGGGGGAACATTGACCAGAACTCGATATGTTCTAGATATTGTGGAACCAGTCATGCTTTTTTTTTGACTCAGGAGACGTGGTGTCCACACACTGCCCACACTACACAACGTGCTCTAAAGTGGAACAAGTAGCTCTCCTCACCAGCATGATCGCCAAATCTCTCCCCTATTGAGAATATCTGGGACCGGATTTGTAATTTTCAGGTCAATCGCATTAAGATCAGACCAGGTGGTCTCCTTTCATTTTCTGGTAGTGTGATTTGGCTCACCTTATGGCAGTTCATTTGCCAGAAAACGGAGTACCTGGCATAGATTAGAGCTATCATTTATGGCAGTCTATGATGTAAATCATAGTGAATCTGTCGGGCTACATTATGGAGAAAAATTACTGTCAATCCATGTACAAATTTCACCCAGGCAGCACCCTTGATGTTAGCATCGGAGCATCTCATGCTCCGATGCACTCCCTTGCCCTGTGCTAGATTCCGCAGGGTAAGGGCTAATTTGTTTACTATAACACACTGCCGGGCGGTGATGTTACCTGCTTTGATGGGCATGCTTTAGCGCTGCCCTAGCCGTTTTACAGGTATAAGCAGCGCTAAAGCCCGCCCATCAGTGCTGGTAACCTCACCAGGCTTCCTGGCAGCCCCATAGAGAGCCCGGTTAGTCACCGGAGTTGCGGAAAATGCTGGGCAAAGCATGAACTCCGATGCTCAAGTCAGGGGGTTGCCTGGGTGAAAATGGAGGTATGTCCAGGTCAACCCCTTTAAGACACTGTGGACCCTTGTCCCTCTTGCTTCCTGTGGCAGCCCCACCCTCTCCTTCCTGATTGACGGGACCAGGTGAGATGCCTATACAAGGAATCTGGCCCTGCCAATCAAGAGAGAGGGAGGTGAAGGAAGAGGAAGAAGGAGGAAAGGTGAGTACAAGATCTGATCCTATGCCAGGGGTAGGCTACCTTTGGCTCCCAGCTGTTGTGAAACTACAACTCCCAGCATGCATAGTTGCTCTGCTCTTCTAAGAACTTACATAGAAATGAATGGAGCATGCTGGGAATTGTAGTTTCACAACAGCTGGGAGCCGAAGGTTGCTGATGCCTGTCCTATGCTGACACTGTCATCAGGAAGCAGGAGAAATTCAACCTATTAGTTTTCCAATAAAAAAGACGAGGGCAAATCACCCTGTTCATCAGGTTATTACGCATGGGTGCACATGAGTGGCTTGGCCCGTCCTCTGTGCACTTCCCATTTGCATATGGGTTAAAAGTACTTTTTCACTTGTTATATGATGCTGGGCATAGTACCTGGTCCAACTGAATTTCCTGCTGACAGACTTCCTTTAAGCAGTTCAGTCTTATGATGGATCATATACTGTAACTACTAATAAAATCCATTGGGTTGGATAGGGCTGCTATAGGGTGACGCACTAGGGGGTGGTGCCTGCAAATATGACCACCAGCACATGCAATGGGCACTGAGACACTGTAACTTCCCTTCCCTTGCCTGTACCTGTGTGCTCCCGAGGCTGCTAATGACTCAGTAGCAGCCTTGGTCTGCCCAGCAGATCAATAGCAGCCTCAGAGGAGATACAAAGTGACAGGGGAGCGCAACTTATGCTAAGAGAGATACAAGGTGACTGGGGAAGTCTATGCGCTCTCACTCCTGTGTCCCGGACATTAGAAAGGTCAGCGTTCTGTTTATTGCACTTGTGTGGTCAACACTGCTGCATTGCAAACATTCATGGTATAAAATGAAGCCAAACTCAAGATACCAAGTACAGGAGCCATTATTGAAAAATAATGTTAATTAGTAAATGACTTATATTAGTGTTTTGCACCACTTAAACTTCACATGGTGAGGTGAGACAACCCTTTTAAGAGTCAGGTCCCGGCATACTGTTAGGGTGGATGTCCTTTGACCTCTTATTTCTCCACCTACATCCCAGCTTCTGCTTCGTACATTCCTTACACTATGCCTTCCCTTTTGCAGAGATCATATTTATGTCTGGGGAACACCTTTGTGTAATTTTTTATGGTAGCTGAAGTTAAATTTTAAAGCACAGCAAATGTTCTCTGATAGAAATAATAATGGGGGGGGGGGATGTTTTTCTGCACTTTTTGACAGTATGCATGTTAACAAGGTTGACAAGCCCTATGAGAGCTGTGATGCTCTTAAATCATTTTCCTAATATTGCTGTCATAGTGATCCAGTCACATTTTATTAGCATCTGCACCCATTTTAAACTATATAGACCATCTGTATGTTTTATTTATCGTGGTGTGTGCCTGTTAGGGCTTGTTCTTGTGATATAACTGCACCTGGTGTAAAGCTGTACTTAAGATGTAGTATATCCATTTTGCATACTTCAGATGTGTAAGAAAACCTTCTCTAAAAGCAAATGGAATTTAGTATTTATTTTTGCATTCCTGATTGTTCAGTTCCTCCTAGGCCTGCACAATATATCGCGAAAGCAATCGTAATCGCAATTAATCGCCATATCGCAATCGCAATTTGCTGACCCAAAAATGCTGCAATTATATTACCGTATTTTTCGCTTTATAAGACACACTCCCCCAAAAGTGTGGGGGGGAATGGCAGTGCGTCTTATAAAGCGATGGTTGACTTTCTACGTGACACTGACACTGTATCTCCGGCCGCTATACTGCACAGCGCGGCCAGCGATACATCAGTTACAGTGCGGGGAGGGGGGAGGGGCTGGTGGAAAGTCGTTATTTTAAAGAGGACCTTTCACTGGTCCACAGTTTATTAGGCAAAGCTATGTACATGGAGAGCGGCACCCAGGGATGACCCTGCACTTACTTGTATCCCTGGGTGCCGCTCCGTTCGTCCTCTGTAGCCGCCGGTACCGGCGCTCGTGCTTCTGATAATTTTGCCTGGGGCGGAGACTTCTTCTTTTGCCCTGGGCGTCTCCTCCTCACAGGGCTGGAGCGCTGGCCAATAGCAGCGCTCAACTCATTTTCAGGATATGATACCGGGGGCTACAGAGGACAAACGGAGCGGCACCCAGGGATACAAGTAAGTGCAGGGACATCCCTGGGTGCCGCTCTCCATGTACATAGCTTTGCCTAATAAACTGTGGACCAGTGAAAGGTCCTCTTTAATGAACACATGTTCTTTTATCTATTTTATTTATCTGTTCTGTGCAGCGCTATTAAGAAAATGGCAAGTTTTGTATTTTGTACTTTTGCAGTAATGCAAATATGTATTTTATTTTTCAGTTCTTGAGTTCAGTATAACTACATTTCACATTATCAGTCATCTGTGTGCGCTTTTACCTTGAAATTTCAAGCAGATAGACCTCTAGCACAATTCCCTTAAAATATCGCATCGCATATCGTTATCGCAATTTTTAGGGCCCTAATCGCAATCGCACAAAATTCCCATATCGTGCAGCCCTAGTTCCTCCCTTTTTCAAAGGAATTTGTTATGTTAAATCCGTTTGGCAGCGGTAATGATTCCTCCGCTAGTCTGAGTGGAGTAGTCTGCTGTTAGCCAGCTGAACAACTGCACTTTACTCTTCATATCTCATTACCTTTTGCTGTCTATGAAACATCTGAAGTAAATGGTTTTATTGCTGCATTTTTTTTAAAGCATACCTGAGTTTTCAAAAAAAGTTTCCAGAATGCCTGTGCTTCTTTGTACAATCATAACTGTGAAGGAACAGGTCTTTTTTGGGCTTTGTGTTTTTCAGCCTAACTATTCCCCTCTTCTGCTGCACAGCTAGATGCATTTCTCTCTTAAGCAGGAGCATCTCCCTTCTGTGGAATCTGCCAGCTCTGTACTGCTGTGATGTCCTTTCCCTTATTTCTCACTATGTTTGTTTTCAGCTTTGGAGCTCACAGAACAGATAAGGAGGGGTAGATCAGACTTAGAGACACACAGGACGCTCGTATAATCTTCAAAAGAATCCGTTATTTTATTTGTGAAGAAAGCAGTTATTTTATCAGGCTCAGGATCTCAAGAAGCTCTGACACTCCCTCACCTCTTCTCTGCCATCTTCTGTGTCTCCGTTACTAGGGACAGATCTTGTCTGACAACAGACAGCGGACTGCAAATTAGGTGGAAGTGAGACCCCCAGTGGCCATGACTTTACAGCTTTTTTCCGGTGGAGGTCCAACCTTCAGCACCCTCCCCCGCCCTTCCCAATCAGCTGTCTGAAGGTGGCTGCAGTACTTGGCATGTTTTGCAGGCCCCTTGATTATGTACATTGGTCTGTACTGCATAGCAGCTGTGCTTGACATTGCAGCTTTATTCCATTCAAGTCCCTTTGACAAGTGCTACAGCCCTTTCAAACAGCTGATCAGCAGAGTTGTGCTGAGAATCAGACCCCTCCTAAGGATAGTCCATACATTTTTAAAACCTGGACAAGCCCGTTAATTCATAGTCTTACTAGATGTGATAACTTCATATGGTCAGAATACCCCTTTGATGGGGTTGATAGGCAGTGTGTTCCTGGACATCAAAGGAGCAAGGAAGCTTGCTGATATTCAACCAAACCTTTCATTTTCTATATCTACCATAATAATCATATTATTGTGCATTTCGGGCAGGCAGCATCCAGATTTAAGTAGACAATCTCAAAATGCCCTGGACATCAGATGCCTGATTTGACATCCATATTCCTTAACAGCTTGAAAATGGAAGAAAGATAAATGTAAAATTTGTCAAAGTACATAAACAATAAACGTTTTTAATAATGTTCTTTTTATTCTTTCAGCCTCCAGAGGGGCCATCTTCACTACCTCCATGTTTTCCTGCAGAGACCGCACAGATTAACCAGGGAGACCTGACTGATGCCCTTATAGACACAGGAAGGAGCAGTAAAGAGCATTCAGAAACCGGTGTGTATTGTGCTGCATTCAGACAGACAGAATTACATCTGTGGCAATCCCAGCCCAACTGCATGTCCTGTGACCCAATCTAACAGCATCATAGCGATCTATGATGCCATAAGTGTGGGCCATTAGACTTGCAATCTGGCCAGGATTCACAGCTGCAATACAAATGTTAAAATGCGTCCACATTACATCCAAGTGAGGCCTCAAAAGTGCTGCCCAACTTCATATAGTTTTTTAAATACCGCCATCAAGTAGGACCTGTCGAGAAAAGTATACATACCTGATCCCTGATGCTCTGTTCCAGCTCCATGGGTCCACCACTGTTTGTTTTCACTGCACATCGATCCCGCATGACATGGACATGTGCCCCACAGCATTCAATGACTGGCTGCAGCAGTGACATGTCCCCAACCGGTCATTGACTCCAACATATCACATATCCCCGTCCATGCTGGAACTTTACATACAGAAATGTGACGTTGGAAAGCACTTTCTGAGGTGGCCATACACATAAGAGAGACGTTGGTTGATAGTTGAACATCACTTGAAAAAACTGTTATTTGGTGAACGATCATTTCACAGCCATACACCTTTTAGTCCACATTGGTCATTACAGTTGTTGAAATAAGGTCTTTCGTCCAACTATCAAATAAAGGTTTCAGACATGGACGACTTTTCAAAAGATAATGGTCTGTCATTAATCGTCTAAAAGAATAATTTGTTAAATTTCACCCAAGGAAACGATTGTTTTGGATGGAAACATCCATTTTGGTCAACTTTAAACTAATTTGTACCTTTAGGCCCACACTGTGCAAAGTCTGTACAGTTATAGCAGAAAATGTTAGCTTGTTGTAGGTAGCTCCGATAATAGTCTAATGTCCAAACACTCAAAACAAGGAAACAATTGGGTGGAATGGAACCAGTCCAATCCTTTGATCCAGTAGGAGGTATGCAGCGTCTGGCAGTCTGGAAGATGTTTCACCCTGCCCCATCCTCATTAAAATAACATTATGCTTGGTTGAACTCAATATGTACATTAATGATGTAGCTAGGAATGGTGAAGATATGTTAAGATTTGTTTTAGACGTTTCTACTACTGAAAATCAGTTCAATGCATTTTGTTGCAGTATTATGCACAAGGATTTGGTTACAGAAATTTCTGAATAAAATATTTCCTAGCCAATATGCATCCGCTGACTAGACTTGGTTGAGATTTATCTTTGTATTTCCAGTTAGTTGCTTCTGCCCAACGCTGACATACACACTTCAACACTCGTTTAATCTGTCCTCCCTTTAAATACAGGAGAGCCATTTCTTCGTCAGAATTCCCCCGTGTCTGTTTACCTTTTTCCTGAAGAAGTTTCCTCTGTGAATAGAACTGCGACAGTCCACCCTTCGCCTCCACCTCCCGATGCACATCTATCACAGGAGAGTCTTGGAGGCTCAGATACCAGTGGAGATAGTGAACTGACAGACACAGATGATTTCTGTATTCTTGATGCCCCAGGGATTGGTGTGCCAGTGAGTATCCAACTACAACGACATAGTTGGAATTCCTATATTTTTTATCTGTTGGATAAGTAAATACTGTATCGTTTGTCAGATGCCTATCTCTGTTATATTTCCCTTAGCCAAAAGATGGAGAACCTGTTGTGAGAAAACTAGTGGATAGTCCAATATTGGTGAAGGATGGACACTTTTCTCGCCCACTTGGTAGTACCGACTTACTGAAGCCTCCAGCTAAATTTCCTGTGCCAGAGACACGTATAGTCCTAAGAGAGATCTCTGTTGTATGGCACTTGTATGGAGGAAAAGATTTTGGCAGCAGCAGACCAAACTCTGCAAGGGCACAATCGCCAAGGTGAGGACAATAGCATTGTATGCAGGTCGACAACGGGTGCTTCTATGTCTTGACTGCAATTTCCAGGATGTGAATCACTAACACTCAATACGCTAAGCTGTGCAGGATACCGGGAAATATGAAGCCAGCAGAAGTATGAATACAGCTCTGGACAAGATTTGGCTATAATACATGACACTCCATGCAACATAAGTAGAGTAAAATGCATGTAAAGTGACGCAACTTATATAATGTTTAGATACTGTAGAAACTGTAAACTTGTGTTTAAGGTTATATCTACACGGTACAGATATACTGCAGATGATGCGTTGTACAGTACCAGAAAAGTGAATGAGATTTTAAGAAATCTCATCCACATGTTGCGAAAAAATGGGCAGCATAAATGATGCTATGGATTTCCGCTGTGAATTTCACCCCTTGCAATGCATATGGTGAAATCCGTGGCAAATAAATCCATAGCGGAATCATGGGAAAATCCACCCTGTGTGCCATATACTAAGGGTAAACCTCTTCTTTCATAAAATTCTTAGATTTTCTTTCTGGTGCTGTTTGCAGTCTATACACACTACATGACAAATATTAAAGTTCAGTCTTGCAGGTTTTGTAGCCTGCTTCTTCTTACAATGTACACAGCCATTGCTTTGCTTGAAAAGTTCATAAGAATTTCTATGGACATGATGGTTCCTTTTGGTCTGTAACACTGGTATGTTATTTGTTTGGTTTTACAGAACAAGAGCGAGTATGTCAAGTGCCCGTGGTTCTCCATCTCGATCCTCTGTGACAAACCGTCCTCAGAACACTTGGAGAACCCAGGGGGGAAACGGCAGGATCCATGACATATTAATGGAGATCCAGTTGACCAAAGTAAGCCTTGTTTTATCATTTTGTTGGTTTTAGCATTTTTGTTAAGGAATACTTCTAATGTATTACATTACTCCGATTGTCTGCACTGGGACAGTCTTACTAAGCAGTGGTCACAAGATGATTTCTATAAAATGATATCATCTGGGTCCATTCAGTCATGAATTAAACATTTTATTTGTACAGTGGTTTTTTTATTTTTATAAAATACATCGAAATCAACCATGGTTGCTATCTGACGTTTAAATATAATTTTATAGGTGAGCTTCCAGCATGAGTCATATCCAGCACCTTCTGAGACTGGGGCAGAAAATCTCCAAGTAGATGATGTGGCAGAAGTTCCCCTTGCTCGTCAAGTGTTTATCGTCCAAGAACTGGAGATTAGAGACCGCCTGACATCTTCTCATATCAACAAGTTTTTGTACTTATATACTAGTGAAAAGATGCCAAGGAGAGCTCACTCAAATATGGTAAGAGAGGGGTGAACAAGAAAGCACTGGTTATAAAGTCTATGTGCAAGGTTGGCAAGAAGAATATTAAAATGAAGTAGTAAAATTGATGCAAGATTAATAACAGGTTTTCTGGTCTCTACAGGTGCCTAAATGGGTTTTCCGACCCTTTACATGTGATGACCTTTCCTCAGGATAGGCCATCATTATCTGATCGACGTGGGTCCAATAGCCCCACCAATCGGTGTTCTGCAGTGGATCCATGCACAGGAACTGGGCAGCTGTGTCTATTGCGGAGTGGACCAAGCTGGTTACCACAGTGCTGCTCCCAGAAAAGTAAATGGGAGAAGCGCTGCAGTAACCAGCTCTGGTCTGCTGGACAACGTACAGGGTTGTATAATACTGGCCTCAAGGCTACCGCAGATCATCTCATCAGCAGGGTGGTAAACCACCACCAATCAGATTGTGATGGCCTATCCTGAGAATAGGCTATCACTTGTAAAGGGTTGGACAACTCCTTTAACACCATAGGTAATACCCATAGTTGAGAAAACAACTCTAGGCCATAACTTAGTGCCCTGCAGCTAGTGGCTAAACCTGCACCGCACATGTCTATTCGTAGGAAGCCAATTTGCCTATTAGTAAATTACAAGGCACCAGTGCTAACCACTGAGCCTGTCTGTGTAATGTCTTACAGCTGACAATGTATATCACAGCAAAAACCATGCTGCCCTACTTAGAAAGTGTACTTTAAAGCTTTAGTCTGTAATTAATACTACCGTTCTGTCATTTGTCCTGAAGCTTACAATTAAAGCCCTTCATGTGCGTCCCGAGGCTGGTTTAGGAGGACCAGAATGCTGCCTTCGAATGTCCTTAATGCCACTTCGATTAAACATTGATCAGGTTGGTATGATATCCAGGTATAGTTTTGTAGATTGCAGGGTTTAAGTGACTCGTTCATTTCTGTTAAAGGGTAACTAACTAAAAAAATTGTATTTTGGATTGATGAAACAAAGGGGCATTTGCAATCAGCGAAAAGCACTGCACCCCTAGCTGTACAATGTATTCAGAAAGTCTTCAGAGCCTTCACTTTTTCACATTTTGTTATGCTGCAGCCTTGGGCTAAAATAAAAAAATAATAAAGTTTTCTGCATCAATTTGCACTCAATACCCTATAATGAGAAAGTGGAAACAGAATTTTAGAAAGTTTTGCAAAATTATTTAAAAGGAAAAACTAGAAATTTTGCATGGACGTAAGTTTTTAGAGTCTTTGCCATGACACTTGGGGACTTCCTATTTCTCTTGAGGATTGTATGGAGGCACAGATCTGGGGAAGGATATAAACATTTTTCTTTTGCACTGAAAGTTTCCAAGAGCACAGTGGCCTCTATAATTGTTTGGATCAACCAGGACTCTTGCTAGAGTTGACCACCAAACTAAGAAATCAGAGGAGAAGGGCCTTTGCAAGAGAGGTGACCAAGAACCCAATGATCACTCTGGCTGAGCTCCAAAGATTCTTTGTGCAGATGGGAGAAGCTTCCAGAAGGACAACCATCACTGCAACATTCACTCAATCTGGGCTTTATGGCAGAGTGGCCAGACAAAAGCCTCTCCTCAGTAAAAGAGACATGAAAGCCCGTCTTTAATTTCCAACAAAAAGCATCTAAAGGACTCTCAGAATATGCGGGCCAAGATTCTCTGGTCTGGTTAAACCATGATTGAACTTTTTGGCCTGCCCAATACCATCTCTACATTGAAGCATGGTGGTGGCAGCATCATGCTGTGGAGGCGTTTTTAGCGGCTAAGACAGGACGACTGGTGGAGGTAAAGCTGAATGGAGCAAAATACAGAGCTAATATTTAAAGTATAACTGTCAAATATTATTTTTTTTACTATTGGATTTTGATGATTAATATCACCTTGTTGGCCCTGTTTTAATTTCTGATTGTTTAATAAATAACTCCTAAAAGCCACCTAAAAGTCCCCAGTCATTGGCTATTGTTACCTGACATTAAAATCAGGTTGCTATGCTCCTTCCATTACCCTGGCTGGGTGCACTGGGAACTGATAGTGAGTCAACATTGTAAGGGAATGTATAAAAAGCCAGGTTCTTCCTGACAGGCGATAACAGTGCTGGGCTGTGTGTGTGAACTTCTCCACATGCCTGTGCTTGGCAGACACTCCCTTAGCAGTTCTGGAGAATGTACATATGCCGGCTGCTCAGTGTATAAATGACAGCCTTATCTGATAAGAGGAGAGCTTGTAGGAGGACTACAGGCTTTAGCCAGACCTGGGAACTTCACTGCAAGACCCCCCTATACAGAGCTGGTCATTCACTGCAGACCCCTCGGCTGGTCTTCACTAACTTCACTGCAGGTGTCCTATGGATTAGCCTCAGGGCTGAGGGCGGCCATTTTAACAGAATAGTGAAATTGCAGTTTTATGCAGACTGGTTGCTAAGGGCTGAATCTTATTAAATAAGGGGTAAGTAAGTCTAATTGATTCAGGAATATTATCATATTAGTAACTACATATATGAAAACTGAAATTAGGGTCTAAATGTGACAGTTATCCTTTAAAGGGGTTATTCAATGTCTAAAATATCCCGCCCAATTCCCGTGGGCCCCTTGTATGGATCATACTTTCCGGATCCCTGCACGGCTCCTGCCCTTTTGAGGCCGATCATTGTCACGGCCTGCTATTGGCTGAAAATTCCCGAATCCAGGTGTGCTACCTTGTGGCATCATACCCAAAAAGACTGGAGGTTGTAATAGCTGCCAAGGGTGCTTCAACTAAGTCCTGAGAAAAGGCTCTGACTACTTATGCCAATGCAAAATTTTAGTTTTTTCTTATTAACAAAGGTTTCTGACATTCTGTTTTCACTTAGTCATTATGGTATACTGAGTGCAGAATGTTGGGGAAAAATACCAAAATGTGAAAAAATGAAAAACGCCAAAAGACGTTCCGAATGCACTGCAATTGGCTTCGCTCTCCTTAAAGATCCGAGCAGAGTGGGCTAAGGCTCATGTACTTCCTCTGGATCTGTATACAGTTCTGCTGAAACAAGCCGATCTTCCCCTTCATTTCAGTAATTCTTGGGGGTTGTCACTCTGACATTTCAGATTTTTTTTTAAATGTTAGTCACCCTATAAAGTGCCTTTCTCAACTCTTTATTTCTGCAGGATGCTCTTTTTTTCCTGAAAGACTACTTCACCAGTTTGGCCTCTGGTATTCAGCCTGTGGTTGCTATGGAGATTGGTTCAGAAGGTAAGTACTCCTTGCACTAGTTTTCATGCAAAACAAAATTACGAGTTGTATTCCTTTTGCTAAGATGCCTTCCATGCCCAGCTTCTCGTATGGAAAGCCTTCGAAAACAAAGTGCCTCAGACTGTGAAGCAGGACTGGAGAATTCCCTGGAATCAAATGAGGAAGACACATCATCGATTAGCTCTGCATCTGATCAGCCAATTTACTTCAGGTGAGGAAACTGCATATGTTAGTAGTACATGTGAACATGGGTCATATTGGGGGAAAATGGCACCTTCCAGCAGTCTGTAGATCCACTTTCCCTGCCTCATGCCATGCAAGTGTTAAGAAATCTCCTCATTCTCCAAAATGCTGCATGCCGTGATACAGTTGAGGAAGTAGAAGTGGAGAATTGTCAGAGTGATGTTAAATGTGGTGCAGCAGGAAAGAAACTAAACCAAAGAAAGGGCAAATATCACAGCAGGAAACCATGCCTAAAATTACAGAAGTAGTGAAGATGTAAAACATTTCCTGAAGCCATTTAACGGAATGGAAGCCTCATCCACAAGTTAGACATAAAGGGGCACATTTATTAAGAGCGGCGTTTTAGACTCCGGTTTTAATAAGGCCGTATAGCTGGTGGAGGATCCGATGAAGATATGAAGAGGTGCTGGCCTCTCCATAACCTCGGCACATCCAGCACCAGTTCTAAATGTAAGACAGCTTCCAAACTGTTTTACATTTAGACCATTTTCTACGCTTAAAACAGGCGTCGAAAATGGTAAATGAGACGAGCCTAATGACCTGTCCCCCTACCCTGCCCATGCCACATCCAAAATTTTAGACCTGGCATGAGCAGGGCGAAGTCACAGATAGCAGCGCAACTAACTGTTGTGCCACCTGCGCCTGAAATACTCCTAATTTAGGCGTATTTCAGTCTAATAATTGACCCCCAACATTTTTCGCTGCACTACATATACAGCAGGCTATGGAGAAATTGTGAAGTATGTTTTCTAACACTGGATACATTTTAACATTGTTCTCACAACAGTCAGTTGTTGGACACACTATGTGCAGTCTGGTTCTGCTGTCATAACACTATAGATGCACATAGAATGCATAGTAGCTGGAGAAATGCTAGGGAATTTTTAATCATTGCTTGGGTTGCCTCCCTTTCCATTTAGGTGCACTGGATTAATACAATTAAAATTGGTTGTGAAGGTGAACGTTACCTTTAACCTAGAGACTAAGGGGTTGTCTGGTAACCCCTGATTGTGATCCACCCGGCAGCTGGAAGGATGGCCCCAATGAGTGCAGTCTATTGCAGTCTGTAAGAAACAAGAGCATGCAGCGACTTGGTTTCCCCAGCATTGGAGCCCTAGCCTGCTAGTCATCAGGAGACCTAATAGAAAAGGGGTGACACAGACAGACAACCTTAACAGTACAACACTTTAATGCCTATTTCTGTCTACTTCAGAGAATTTCGCTTCACATCAGAGGTGCCTATCTGGCTCGATTATCAAGGCAAACATGTAACCACAGAGCAGGTGGTAAGTGCTGGCTGACTGTAGCTGTAAAATCATAAACTGGCTTCTCTACTTTCTGCTTGACATAGCGGAGACTGCCCTGTATGCCCTTTGCGGTTAAAGGGAATCTGTAACCACAGTTATGGACTATTATCTGGAGTAATACATAAATAGGAGTCCAGAGCACGTCCTACTGCTCCCCCACTGTCAGCACTCAAAGCTGTGCTGAAATAGTCAAGACTGCTGTGCTAAGATAATAAGGAGGACTCATGTGCACATGCACCGCAGTCCTGACAATGTATTTTATTGCAGCTTTAAATTCTGACAGAGTGGAACAGGGGACAGTAGGGAAATATAAAGTACCACTCTGGATTCATTACCCGCAGTACTACTTGTGTATTACTTAAAATATTAGTCCAAGATCCTGGTGACAGATTCCCTTTAAGGTGGTGGTGGTGGTATGTACTATGTATTTAACTTATTCCTTACTGGAATCTGATATTAGCTAAATTACATTACATGTGGGGTTATGCATCCATATTGAAGTTTGCAGAGTTTGTATTTACAGTGGTGCTTGGAAGTTTGTGAACCCTTCAGAAATTTCTATATTTCTGCATAAGTGTGACCTAAAACTACATCAGATTTTCCGAAAAGTAGAGAAAGATAACTAAATCAAACAAACAAGTAAAAAATATCAGACTTGGTCATTCATTTATTGAGGAAAATGATCCAATATCACATGTGGCAACATTATGTGATTAGCAGAAAATTTGAAAGTGAAATTAGTGTCAGGTGTTTTCAGTCTATGGGAGGACAGTCGGGTGTGAGTGAGTGTCCTGTTTTATTTGAAGAACAGAGATACATCAAAGTCTGACCTTCACAACACATTTTTATGGAAGTGTATCATAGTATGAACAAAGGAGATTTCTGAGGACATCAGAAGAAGAGTTGTTGATGCTCATCAGGCTGAAAAAGGTTACAAAACCATCTCTAAAATGTTTGGAATCCACAGTCAGAGTCAACAGTGCACAAATGGAGGAAATTCAAGAGCATTATTACTCTCCCCACGAGTGGTTGACCAGAAAGATCACACCAAGAGCAAGGCGTGTTGTAGTCTGCGAGGTAAAATAGGAACCCAAGGTAACCTCTAAGCAACTAAAGGCTTTTCTCACATCAGCTAATGTTATTCCACATCAGTAGGACACTGAACAAAAATGGTGTGCATGGCAGTATTGAAGAAAAAGCTGCTGCTCTTCAAAAAGAAAATTGTTGACCACCTACAGTTTACTAAAGATCACCTGGACAAGCCAGAAGGCTTTTGGAACAATGATATGTGGACAGATGGGACCAACATTTAGAACTTTTAAATGAGAATCATCATGTTTGGTGAAAAGGAAAACACTGCATTCCAGCAAAAATAAAAACTAACAAAAAAAAAAAATATATCATCTGTGAAACGTGGTGGTGGTAGTGGTAGTACCATGGTGTGGGCCTGTTTTGTTGCCCACGGCGGCTTTCCATCATTGATGGGACAATGAATTCTGAATTATACCAGCAAATTCTAAAAGACACAGGACTTCTGTCCATGAACTGAATCTCAACAGAACGTGGGTCATGCAGACAACGACTCTAAACACACAAGACTTTCTACCAAAGTATGGTTAAAGAAGTCATAGGTTGTAATGACCAAGTCAGAGTCCTGAACTTATCCAATGGAAATGTTGTGGAAGGACCTAAAGTGAGCAGTTCATCAGAGGAAACCCACCAACATAACAGAGGTGAAGCTGTTTTGTATAGAGGAATTGGCTAAAATTCCTCCAAGCCGATGTGCAGGACTAGTCAACAGTTACCAGAAACCTCTAGTTGCAGATATTGCTGCACAAGGCGGTCACACCGGATACTGAAAGCAAAGGTTCACAGACGTGATATTGGATCATTTTCCTCAATAAATAATTTGCCAAGTCTAATATTTTGGACTCTTTTGTTTGATTGGGTTATCTTTATATACTCTTAGGACTTGTGTGAAAATCTGACATAGTTTAATGTCATAGTTTTTATTTTGCAGAAATATAGAAAATTCTGAAGGGTTAACAAGCTTTCCAGCACCACTGTATATACAGTAAGATGTGTTTAAATTGCAGAGAATGTACGTTCATCTTACTTCTTAAAGGGAACCTGTCACTAGGAAATCACTGATAAACCAGGCACGCTGCCTTGTAGGGCTCACTCTGCTGAATATAATGATACCTCTCACTTAGTGATTTGTTGCTTTATTGTGGAGAAATAGTACTTTTAATCCATATTCTAATGAATCCAGTAGTTGATATGAGTCCAGCGTTTCTTCTATTAAGAGCTGTAGCCACTCCCCTATGAATGAAGGATGTAATAAACCACGCCCCTTTTACATCTGAAGAAGTAAATAGGGGAGTGGCTACAGCTCTGAATAGAAAAAATGCTGGACTCATATCAACTACTGGACTCAAATCAGCTCATTAGCATATGGATTAAAAGTACTTTTTCTCCACAATAAAGCAACAGCTCATCAAGTGAAAGGTGTCATTATATTCAGCAGAGTGAGTCCTACAAGGCAGCATGCCTGGTTTACCAGTGAATTTCCTGGTGACAGGTTCCCTTTAAGATTCTGTTCAATATTAGCTCAGTCAGTTCTTTCTGTCATCACAGGGTACTTTTGCTGGAATATTAATTGGACTGGCCCAGTTAAACTGCTCTGAATTGAAACTGAAGAGACTGTACTGCAGACATGGGTAAATATCTTCAAAAAGATTATTATCCTTGTGCTTATGATCATACAAACACAGAAATGCAACAGCGCTCTGCAACCAGCGCTCTGCCCTCCCTCTATGCTAGAAGCCATCACAGGTCATTATTGTACATTTGATAAGCACGGTAGATCCTAGCATGCTGGGCCCGCACTCCCTGGATTTTATGTGGCTGTCATGGCCCATAACAGGTAGGATTTAGCGTTAGGACCACTCATAGAGGCGGCCTTGGCGTGGCGAGTGGCTTATTACTTTTTGATCAAAATGTACACTAACGACCTGTGATAGCTTCTAGCATAGAGGCAGGGCAGAGCGCTGTTGCATTTCTGTGTTTGTATGTATATTTTGCCATGGCTACGTGCACCTGCATACAGGGACGTGCTGACTGACCCCCTCCTTGTGTTTCTGTGTGCTTATGATCAGCCGCCTGAAAGCGAACCGCCATGTTACCCAAACGTGGACCCAATACAGTCTTAAAAATATACATACCAGCAAATACATTTTTGCTGCCCATTGAGATTTAGAACTTTATACCTTCATGTGGTGTCAGTTACAATGATCTGCATCTCCAGGCAGTGATGTTACAGAGCAAATTGCACTCATGGAAATACTGAAATCTTAAGTGCCTACCGTGTGATTGTTTCTTGTCACTTTCCTTCTTAGGGTACTTTCACACTAGCGTTATTCTTTTCCGGTATAGAGTTCCGTCATAGGGGCTCTATACTGGAAAAGAACTGATCAGTTTTATCCCCATGCATTCTAAATGGAGAGAAATACGTTCAGGATGCATCAGGATGTCTTCAGTTCAGTCTTTTTGACATTTCAGGATGTAGATAATACCGCAGCCTGCTGCAGTATTATCTCCGTCCAAAATTCCGGAACACTTGCCGGAATGCCGGATCCGGCATTTTTTCCCATTGGAATGTATTAATGCCGCATCCGGCATTCAAAATACCGCAATGCCGAATCCGCATGCTGGTAAAAATGTGAAAAAAATATATAACAGATCTGTCTCTCTGCATGACAAGCGGAGAGACGGATCCGTTCTTGCAATGCATTTGTAAGACGGATCCGTCTTCAAATGCTTTCCATTTGCATGCAGATTGCCGGATCCGGCAGGCAGTTCCGTTGTCAGAACTGCTTGCCGGATCACTCTGCTGCAAGTGTGAAAGTACCCTTACTCTGTGTGGATAAAAACCAAATGCACCACTGGCCCTGCTAAGTATGGATGCTGAAAAAGCATTTGACGGGGTGAATTGGCTATTCATGTCCCTGGCAATGACTAAATTTGGTATTCCAAAAACTTTTATAGATGGGGTTATGGCAATGTATCATACTCCAACAGCGCAAGTCCTGGTGAATGGCACTCTCTCCCCCTCGTTCGAAATATCCAACGGAACTCGCCAGGGCTGCCCTTTATCTCCCTTACTTTTCGGACTGGTGATAGAAACTCTTTTACAGGCTTTTAGGCAGCATGCTGATTTAAAAGGAATGACTGTTGGGAATACAACGCATCATACAGCTGCATTTAGTGATGATGTATTGCTGATCATAATGAATCCAACTAAAGCGTTCCCGGCAGTCATATCAACCCTTCAAACCTTTCATGCCCTATCCGATTTCTCGGTAAACTTCTCCAAATCCATAGTTTTGAACGTCTCCATTCCCTTAACTGAACAATCGGACTTGCAAGATTTTACTACCTTCCAACGGACTAACCATTCCTTTACGTTTCTGGGTATAAAACTTACTCCTGAATTTACACACCTATTCCAGGAGAACTTCCAGAAGATGCCAGGTCAGTTGGAGGAGTTGATAAATTCTTGGGACATCCCCTTTGTATCATGGTTTGGCCGTAGGTCTCTCATCAAAACTATACTCCTGCCGACTGTCTTGTACCATCTTCAAGCCCTTCCTATTCCAATCCCCAAGACCTATTTTTTTAAAAATTACAGAAAATTTTCATGAAATTGCTCTGGGGGGGAAAAAAGAGCTAGACTACCCTCAAAATATATAACTCTACATCCCACAAAGGGTGGACTGGGTATTCCAGACCTCTACAGTTATCACAGAGATATTTTATGCCTTAGATGCCTGGAATGGATGCGGCCATACACAGGTCGTTTAGATTTATTGGTAGAAGAAGCCATGGCAAACCTCCCGTTAAGAACCCTGATCTTTCTAGACCGCTCTCACAAAGACAAAATACTACAGACTCGTAGCTTTATAACCAGGTACTCTATTGACCAATGGATCGATTCAAACCTTCTAGAGCCATTAATGCCCAATCACTTAGCTCTAATGCAAATTAGAGATATACTATATCACTCCTCTATTCACTTCTGGAAAACACTTACTGGGCAAGCCAAAATGATAAACATCACTGCTCTATCCCCCAGCCATAATCCAGGAAGTGAACGGCGCGCTGGCAGCAGGTAAGTTTCAAAATGCGAAGTGGGACAACCCCTTTAATGAACCCCAAAAACTACCCATTTATTTCTAAATGGGAACAAGAGCTAGATATCCAGTTCTCATCGCAGGCACTAAACAGTCTATTGATGGCTCCATTAAGGGTATTCAGGTGCATCAAGCTACAGGACAATAGCTACTAGGTCCTCATTCAGTGGTACTATACGCCACAACGGTTACACCGAATGTTCCCAGAGGTCAGCCTTCTATGTTGGAGATGCGGCACAGTTGTGAGGACACAGAGCCATATATGGTGGACATGCTCCAAAATCAAACCCTATTGGCAAAATGTCTGCAAAACTCTCTCAAATATATGTAAGACATATTCCAGTCTCTCCGAAAATATGTCTATTTGGCGTGTTCGGGGGTCCCAAAAGCTCTAATCAAACGCTAAGTCTATATAAAATGTTACTAGCATCAGCCAGATTACTCATAGCTGTGCACTGGAAACAACCGGAACCACCACCTATGCAACAATGGTTTCAGAGATGCGATCAAATCTATCGATTGGAACAAATTGCTCATTGGGACTCTCGAACACCCCAAAAATTCTCAATAGTCTAGAGCCCTTGGCTAAAGTTCAGAGGTTTTATTGAACAATGATACCAAATACAACCATAGTACCCTGAACTACTAAAGTAACATAGTCATTGGAATACAAATGTAAATTGTTTACTTAACAGTTCCGCTAGTACCAACTGGTTCTGAAATTGAACAGCTTCTATAGAGGGCCCCCCTCCCCTCTTCTTTCCCCTCGGACCTTCCCTTCCTAATACCTTGTTCTGTTCGTATTACTGTCAAGTTTTTCTTCCTTCAAATATTATATGTCCAGTCAAATTAACATAGTGCTATCGTTTATAAAATCACCCTGTATTTACAATGTATCTGTAATTCTCTTTCTCTTACGATACCAATGTTTATCTGCTGGCATAACTGTTCGCTGTATGTCTTTGAAACTATTAAAAACAAATTTTAAAACAAAAGGAAGAGTGACCAATCTGTAGACAGCTGCTTGGGTGTTCTAGCCCATCATCAGTACAGAGCAGGGTATCAGCTGGTGTACAGTAAAGGGGGCTGGCAATTATTATACTCACTCATATAGCGCTACTATATTCCGCAGTGCTTTAGCATCACGCTGTCCCCAATGGGACTCACAATCTAAGGTCCCTATCAGTATGTCTTTGGAGTGTGGGAGAAACCCACACAAACATGGGGAGAAAATACAAATTCCTTGGTCAGATTCGAACTCACGGCCCCAGCACTGCAAGGCACCAGTGCTAACTACTGAGCCACGTGCTGCCCATTCTGCTTTCACTTCTCCCCAACATAGTTAATTGAATTTCCTGCAGCCGCCTCTAGAGGGAGTTCACTGCATAGCTTTATACAGCCCTTACTGAGTTCTATGTAGCTGTATAAATTCATACAGTATGTACTGAGCTCCCCCTAATGGTGACTGCAGGCAGTCAGAACTTTATCATTTACAGTGGGATAAGGAGCTCACTGCGGGATATTTATCGATGTATTTATGGCAGTTTTATAGCATGAATACATAATTATAACATTTTAAGATGAACACACCTCTTCATCCAAATCGAGTGTTAACAATATCTGTCGTTGTGTTTTTTTTTCAATCATTTTGTTTTTCTCCCAAACCGCTGCTCCCACATGCTGGCGTAAATTCAGTAGGGAAATATAAAGAACACTACAAACAGTGTGTTTTCAAGGCCTTTTCCTCACTTTTGGTGCATTTTTTGGGTTACTAGCATTTTCTTCAAAACGAAGTATGCTCTAGGTGTTGCACAAAAAAGGCTGCAAAAAAACAACCAAGAAACCAACGCCAGGTTCAACTAGGCCCCAATAGCAGACTTTATTTTTGGTTGGGCATTCTACATGTTACTATGGGGCCATATGACTTCTGTATATGCCCCTGGAAGCCTTAGAACTCAGAAGCAGCAGGTGGGTCGCTCTTCCTTTTGGAAGGAAGAGCTTGGCTGAGTTGAGCCACTCTTCATTCTTTTTTTCTCACGGAGTACTGCCTGAAAATGTCGCCATGCACCCACTGGGTCTCTTTAATGAGGACCAGTACCACCTTAGCATGAACTTACTGAGAAGCTGCTGAAATAACGTAGAGCTGTAGCCTTATGGCTGTATTACCAATCTGTACTTAAAACTATGGCACCCTTTTTTCTGTACAGGGCTGAGATGCTCTAGTAGCAGCCTGTGGATTTTCTGTCTTTTTCGTTAGTTAGGGAGCTGACAGGCTCCTTATCTCTGACACTATAAACACTCATTATAGCTCAGTCTTTATCTTACTGATAAGAATGTGGCTAAAATAAATGTTTATTATGACCTCTCAGTAGTTTAGAGGTAAGGTTTATTAGATGACTGGCACAAAGTGAAAGAACCAGTCACACAGCTATTGAGAACGGCTCAATATTTTTAATGAAGGTCAATTGAAAATGTTATTTTTAGCCAAAAGTAAAATGCAATTATGCACAAAAATTCCCTCCAAAGGTGTCCATAACCTTTAACTATCATTACAAAAAATGTCGCAGTGTAGTTGTACCCTTTTGTCATCGGACAATGTCGTCATGTAGCCATACCCTTAGACATCCATACTTGCCAACTATCCCGAATTGCTGGGACTGTCCCTGATTTTCAGAGACTGTCCCAGCAAATTTTTGGTGTCCCAGGCCAAAAATGGGCAGAGTAAAATAAACCCCACACAAAAGTGGGCATTCTAATGGGCGGCGCTTATGTGTCCTGATTTTACCAACTAAAGCTTTGGTAAGTATAGACATCGTATTGTAGTATTATTTTCCACAGCTCCATAAGAAGACACCAAACCGTGACCTACAGAGTGCGTACGTCTCCATAGTACAGAACCATAGGGATTCTGTGTGCCTCTGTACAGGCTCCATGAATGACGGCCAATGGTGAGGCTGACTTGTAGGATGGTTATTACTTTGTATTAAAGAAGGAAGCAGAAAGCTTTAAACCACCGAAGTGTAAATGGATATATAAACAGGCTGCTTTTAGATCTGCCCTTGGACTGGGGGAAACCCACATATCTGATCATCTTTTTAGATCTCAAGGAGACATGCAGGAAATGTTTTCTTTCCTGTGGTTGTAATGCAGCAGTTCAGGCAGGGTCATACACATTGTGACGTTAGTTAGGACCTTGCCTGTTATATAACAATACCATATAGAAGTCTATTCAGCTTTTTCATAGTAGTTCCGTTTTATTTATTTTTTCAGATTTCAGACTGGTAAAATTAATCTCTGCAAAATAGATGAAAATGGTTGTATTAGTGACTAGCTGCAATATGAAATGGCATAACACTGTCCCACTGCTTATCAGCAATGCTGAAAGTAAAGAGGTAGGAATTAAACTGTGTACGGAGCCGGAATACCACAGCACCGTAGACTGTGCAGTGGCCATTCTCGGGTACTGTGCTGCAGTACCCAAGAATGGCCACTATGCAGTGTACGGAGCTGTGGCACTCCAGCTCCGTGCACAGTTTACTTCCTGTAAAAACTGATTGGTGGGGTGCTGGTCCGCCATCAAGCTCATATTGAGGACTTGTCCTGTGGATTGGTCATGAATATCAGATAACCCCTTTAAACACACTGATCTGTTGTGAACTAGAGACGGCGGGTAAACAGTTAGTATTTTTTCCTCATTCCAGCATATTACAGAATTGTGGTTCCTTATTACCTGAGACTTAGAGGTATTTATACATTCTGTCTTCTGATACCCACAGGTTGCTTGGGGCGGACAAGGTGTTCTCTTATGCTCTCAATGAGTGGCTGACAGACATCCGCAAAAATCAGCTGCCGGGAATTCTGGGAGGAGTAGGTCCAATGCATTCAGTTGTACAGCTGTGTGAGTACTACGTGCCTGCTGATGATCAGTCCTTACTGTCTTACCTATCCACCTGCATTTTTCTAAATTTGGAAGCCCTTTATTATAATGGCTAGTATTGTATATTATAAGATATTGTGTAGTATTGTGATTTTTAACCCTATTATATTGGGAATGATTTGTCACACCCGGAAAACGCTTAGGTTCTGTTTACATCTCCTTATTTGAATACATTTGATGTCAGCAACAGGAGAGATTTTTTTTTTTCACCATAGATGTCAGTGTATTACCACCACTGTGCCTATGGCGTTATAGACACAAAATGCTTGGAGAATTTCATAATTAGCAAGTTGCTTATATTTCTTTTTAAGCTGTATTGGGACAATAAAAAAAAATATGGTTGCAAATTTAGAAAGCTTTTAAAGCAATTATTTGATTTATTGTGCAAAACTTTGTACAGTTTATTACCATATACATACAGGTGAAACTCCAAAAATTAGAATAGCGTGCAAAGTTCATTTATTTTAGTAATGCAACTTAACCCCTTAAGGACCGGGGGTTTTGGGATTTTTGCATTTTTGTTTTGCGCTCCCTGCCTTCCAAAAGCCATAACATTTTTATATTTCCGCTCACATAGCCATATGACGGCTTATTTTTTGCGGGACAAGTTGCACTTTTTAACGCTACCATTTATTTTTGCATGTGATGTAGTGAGAAACGGGAAAAAAATTCCAAATGGGGTGAAATTGCAAAAAAAAAGCACTTTCACCACAGTTTTACGGGTTTTTAAATTACAACGTTCGATTTGCGATAAAACTGACTGGTTAATTTTATTCTTCAGGTCAGTACGAATCCAGCAATACCTAATATGTATAGTTTTTCTTGCGTTTTGATAGTGAAAAATAAATTAAAAGTGGGAATTTTTTTATTTTATTTTTTTGTCACCATGTTTTGACCCCTATAACTTTTTTGTAATTATGCGTACGGAGCAGTGTAGGGGCTCATTTTTTGCGGGGCAATCTGAACTTTTAATTGATACCATTATGGGGTGCGTATGATGTTTTGATCACTTTTTATTCATTTTTTTTTAGGAAATGAAGCATCCAAAAATGGCGAATTAGCCATTTGGACGCTTTCTTTCCGTTTTTATGTTTACCGTATGGTGAATATTTTTAATATTATTATAGTATGGGCGTTTTGCACATTGCGACACCCATTATGTGTAATTTTTTATTTATTTTATTTTCATTTTGGGGAAAGGGGGTGATTTGAATTTTTATATTTTTTTATTTAATTTTTATTTTTTAAACTTTTTTTTTTTTTTACCACTTTCTTATAGTTCCCATAGGGAACTATAAGATGCAATCATCAGATTGCTATTCTCATATATTCCAATGCAATAGCATTGGAATATATGAGAAAATACGCATATTTCCTATGGAGCCTATTACAGTCATAGGCTCCATAGGAATACTGTGTAGTAACCTAGGTTTCATTCACAGAAACCTAGGGCACTACATGCATGCTCCGGCTCCCCTTGTGGCCATCAGGGAGCCGGAGCACAACCAAAGTGAAACTTTCGGTTTTTGCGCGATCAGATGCCGTGGTCAGGATTGACCACGGCATCTGAGGGGTTAAATGTCCGCGATCGGCATCGCTGCCGGTCGCGGACATGAGCTGCGGGTGTCAGCTTGATGAATCAAGCGTTTACCCGCAGCTCATGCGCCATCTTTAAAGTGCGGACGAAGGGCGTACATGTACGCCCTTCGTCCTTAAGGGGTTAAAGGGGTTGTCCGGGATCAGATTTTTTTTTACAAAACCCTTTACTTACTATTAATAGCTGTTTCAAGGTGTCCTCCGTCACCCCAGAAGTTTTTATGTATTTTCCGACTTCAGCCGGGCTCCGACAGTCCCCCACTGCTTGTTGACATCTCTGTTTATGTGTACGGTAACTTCCTGCCGCACTGCCTTATGGGTCCCAGCTCAGCGCAGCATCGCGTGATTTCTGGTGTCTGTCTGCTCCTCTGTGCATCCACCCCCCTAATTCATATGCCGCCTCCTTCATTGATAATAAAGCACGCTGCCCGGTGACGTCACCGGACCAGAGGAGCATGGCTTAGCGCAGTGTGTTGCCGCCTAGTTACCGCCCATCCATCACCGGGCTCCTTGCGAAGCGGAAGAAGAGGCTTCGCTTCAGAAAGGGACCCGGTACGTCACTGACTCTTAGGAAAATAGCACTTCTGGCTGAGATTTTGTGAATTGCAAATGGGGCATCAGAAATGTCTGTTAAAGGTAAGACAGGCATGAATGTAATATTTAGGGGACTGTTGTACACCTACAACAATGTCCTTAATCCCAGACAACCCCTTTAAAAGGTGAAACTAATATACAAGATTTCTCGTTTTGCATGTTATGAGTCCATTTCAAGCCTTTATTTGTTATAATTTGGATGATTATGGTTTACAGCTTATGAAAACCCCAAAGTCACAATCTCAGTTACCCTTTGCTCAGGGGGTATGAATTAATTAGCCGGCTCAAAGTGTTACACTTTGAGCCAAGAATATTGAACCTTTTCACAATATTCCAATTTTAAGTTGCATTACTAAAATAAATGAACTTTTGCACAATATTCGAATTTTTCGAGTTCCACCTGTATATAATTTCACAAGTCATGTGGCGCTGAGCGCAATAAATGTAAAGTTTTTATATGAAGCATCATTCCATGTGTTGTGTACTGAATATGTCTGCCATATTGTTAGATATATTGATGACTTAGAGTCTACCTGTTCTTTTAGTCCATGGTGTGCGAGACCTTTTCTGGCTGCCCATTGAACAGTACAGGAAGGATGGTCGCATTATTCGTGGATTACAGAGAGGGGCAGCTTCTTTTGGCACTTCCACAGCTTCAGCAGCACTAGAGCTCAGTAACCGGCTAGTCCAAGCCATACAGGTAAAGAAATATAGAAAAGTACTTCTGGCGGGGTTATATGGGCATTAAAGGGGTCTTCCGAGATATTTTAACTGATGACCTATCCTCTGGATAGATCAACAGTATCTGATCAGCTCGGGTCCAACACTCAGGACCCCCACCAATCAGCTGTTTGAGAAGGTATCAGTGCCCACAGTAGTGCCATGGCCTTATCACAGCTTTGTCTGGGCCATGTGACATCATGTTCATCGGTCACACGGCCTAGGCGCAGCTCAGCTCTGTTGTAAAGTTAATGGGACTGAGCTGCGATACCAAGCAGACCAACTATACAATGTATGACGCTGTGCTTGGTAAGCACGGAGAAGGCTGCTGCACCCGCAGGAGCACCAATGCCTTCTGAGACCCCCACCGATCAGATACTGATGACTATCCTGAGGATAGGTCTTCAGTATAAAAATCTTGGAAAACACTTTTAAGACATGCATTGCATTGTTATCTCTCTTCTTAATTTTAGGCCACAGCAGAGACTGTGTATGACATTCTTTCACCAACACCACCTGTTTCACGTGGCTCACTTGATGTTAGACAGCCACGTAGACTGAGAAGAGGGCACCAGCCTGCAGATCTACGGGAAGGGGTGGCGAAGGCCTACGACACCGTGCGAGAGGTGAGTGCTTGTCATACACCAGTTACAAGTTTTCCATATGTAGCTATATGGAGCTGCTGTAACACTGCTTTCCCCCACTTTCTAGGGTGTAATTGACACAGCGCAAACCATACGTGAAGTAGCATCACGTGGGCATGAACAAAAGGGCCTGACTGGTGCTGTTGGTGGAGTGCTGCGGCAAATTCCGCCCACTGTAGTAAAGCCATTTATAGTAGCCACTGAGGCGACATCAAATCTTCTAGGAGGAATGAGAAATCAAATAAGACCTGATGCCCACAAAGAGGACTCTCTAAAGTGGAAGGCAGATGAAGGGCAGGACTGAAATGAAAAACTCTTTGCCCTTGAAGTGCCAAAGGAAAGCTGCAATATGTGAAGACGTCTGGAGCTTGCAGGGTCTGTGTATCGAGCTGTTAGTGACCACACTTGGACTATGAATGCCACTCCCTACAGTACTTGAGTATTGCCCATAAGCCTTCTAATGAATATTTTTATGTTCTTTTCTGTAACCCTTCTTCCCCTTTCTGCATTATCCTTAGAGCAGCACATCCATGAAACCTCCTTTGCCGTATTCTACAAATCATAGAGGACTTTATTAGGCAAAACACTTTAAGCACTTTTAATTGCAATGGTGGCCTTGAAACGTAGACCCTTGTTCTCTGGACCTTTGCTGTGTATTAACCTTCTAAGAAAAGACGCTTGCGTGCATCGTATTTGATTTTACTGACCCATTTAACTGGACATGAATGGCGCACAATGTAGGCCCGTCTTGTGACATATGAAGGGACTCTGCGGCCTTGATCATCCCGAATGTTGCTTTTTACGTCTCCCATCTTCCCTTAATGCTTTCTTCTGATTGCAAGGCCAAATAAGTATATATATATATCTATCTATCTATATATATATATATATATATATAACATGTAAAAATACAGTGAATTGTACACAAGCAGAAGCAATCGTCAAGGCGTTTTTGTACTGTATGATATGATGGCTGGTCTGTGGATACACTTTTATTTAAAATGAATGAAACCAAAAGTTCTCTCACACTGTGATATTGTTCATAGTCTGAATACAGGTCTCATTTCACTCTGCACAATATTATAAAACACATTTACTGGCTTTTACAAATCATGTTGTGTTATTAATGGAAGAACAGTGTTTTGCCATACAATGGAATGAAACTGAACACTCTATAGTAGTAAGATTGTCCTGCGCCACCCGCTACAGGGCGATCTGGATCCTTCAGTCATCCCTCTGTACAGTAACAGTCAAGAGACCCAGTTCTTTGCTGTCTTATAGGTCGACACGAAGATCAGCAGGTCAGTGTGTGTTGTGCCTGGTTTTCCAGTGGCCTTATATCTTCATAGAAGATCAACTCATTCCCTATTATCTATCAGTGTATAGTATATCATCTCCTGCTTCTCAGATTCTGCCGCAACATGAGTAACATTCACATGGGTTCATTGCAGTCACCCAAGTCCACACGACAGCGACCGGTTCTTTTGTTCTAGTAATTTTAGCGAAGAAAATCCATACATGAATTCCTAGGTCTGAGTTACCAGGCTGTAGAGGTGTGTGCCTACTGTCTCATTCAAAGCTCCTTGTTTTCCCCATTTGTAGTATTTGTCTCGATCTCCCTTTTCAGTAAAGTCTTTTCACCAACTGTGTGCTTCTCGCCCTCCTGCACTACACATTCTGATGTCTCTTCTGCAGTCTCTTCTACCATATGCATGGTATCTCGGAGAGTGGTAATAAGGTTCTTTAGTCCTAGCAGGTAGCCGTCTTCATGGGTTCCCGGCTCCCAGGGGACATCATGTCGGATGTTAATATGCGATGGTGCTGGAGTCGTTTTACCAAAATCTATCATCCATACATTGGAGAACCCACGTCTGTCATGTACGAAAAGTAGTGAGCTGCCGATCACCTGAAGGGAAGGAACAATAGTCATCATAATGTAAGCTGCTGATATGGTAGACTGTAAAAATCCATGCAGGAAATGAACAGAACCACTATGGAGCCACCCCAGGGACTGTAAGGAGGTACTCATCACACAACCCTTTTATATGAGCCACCCCAGGAACTGTAAGGAGGTACTCATCACACAACCCTTTTATATGAGCCACCCCAGGAACTGTAAGGAGGTACTCATCACACAACCCTTTTATATGAGCCACCCCACGGACTGTAAGGAGGTACTCATCACACAACCCTTTTATATAAGTCGCCCCTGATCCATTATGATTTCTGGGAACCCCTGGCAAACGGCTGTAATACACGGGCAGCCCAAGTCTGTGAAACCTCCTGCTTGTTAGCGGCTCTCTGATCTGGCTCATAGCGTTGGATCTTGAGCAAGGCACCGTCCTTCCATCCGAGTGTTGTCCGACACCACCTGGACTAAAAACGGGCCCCTTAATTTGACCATCCCCCCCGGGATGTGGAAATCACAGCATGTTTTATCTTTCTCCATTTTAACCACAACAATTATTTATTCAAATGAATGGGTCTTTGGGAAGTGGATTGTACACGGACGCCATCCCTGTGTGGTCTGTTTTAAAACTCGTCCGCGTTCACTGTCTGGAACATGAAAGAGGTTGCTATTGTCCTTCTGAAAACAGCCTTAAAGGGGTTGTCTCACTTCAGCAACTGGTATTTATCATGTAGAGAAAGTTAATACAAGGCACTTACTAATGTACTGTGATTGTCCATATTGCCTCCTTTGCTGGCTAGATAAATGTTTCCATCACATTATACACTGCTATTTTTCATGGTTATGACCACCCTGCAATCCATCAGCAGTGGTCGTACTTGCACACTATAGGTGAAAGTTCAGGTCTCTCTGGTGGCCGAAACCGTGGTAGTGCACATAGGATGGTGCTTTTTCCTATAGTTTGCAAGCATGGCCACTGATGCTGGATTGCAGGGTGGTCGTAACCATGGATAGGAGCAATGTATAATGTGATGGAAAAATTAATTCAGCCAGCGAAGGAAGCAATATGGAGAATCACATTACATTAGTAAGTGCCTGGTATAAACTTTCTCTACATAATAAATGCCATTTGCTGAAGTGACACAACCCCTAAACCACTGTTGCCCTAGGTGGCTCAGTAGAGGTTTGTCCTGGTAGGGATAATCCCGGCTTTTTATAGGTCAGTAGGCTTATGTGTTGGAAGATGTTGGCAGCCGGAGATGAATGTGCGAGGTGCCACGTTTCTGCATAGGGTGGGTAGGAAGGAAGCTCGTTGATAACAGATGCCAATCTAATGCCACTCCACACTGCAGATAAAGTAAACATTTCCAGGACAGCCTTGTGTTCGACAGCAGTACGTTCGCTGTTAAAATACACTTTTTTTTCTTTTGGGTTGCTGTCCCTGTCTGCCTAAATTCTATCAGCGTTTTTTTAACAACCATGTAGCAAGCATATGTTTCATTTTGGCTTCATTAACCCTTTTAGGCCGCAGCCTATTGGGTTTTTTCCTCTGCACCTTCCAAAAGTCCCCTCCCTCTGTCTAACTGCTTAGATCAGAGATCAGCAACCTCCGGCACTCCAACTGTTCTGAAACTACAACTCCCAGAATCCTCCTTTCACTTCTACGGGAGTTACAAGAACAGCCCAAAAAGTATGCATGCTGGGGGTTGTAGTTTCGCAACAGCTGGAGTGTGGAAGGTTGCTCATCCCTGGCTTAGATGCTGCTCTTACTTTTGCCCCCAGTATCAGGGGCTTAAAAGACCAGGATCTCCTGTCGCGGTCACAGTGACCGGGTGTCCCCTGTATTATGCCTTAGGCCAGTGTTTCCCAACCAGTGTGCCTCCAGCTGTTGCAAAACTACAACTCCCAGCATGCCTGGACAGCCTTTTGCTGTGTGGGCATGCTGGGAGTTGTAGTTTTGCAACAGCTGGAGGCACACTGGTTGGGAAACGCTGCCTTAGGCCTCTTGCACACGACCGTATGGCTTTTTCAGTATTTTGCGGTCCATTTTTAACAGATCCGTTTTTCCATTTTTTGATTCTGCTGTGTTTGCGTTCCGTAGTTCCGCAAAAAATCTCCGTATGGTTTCTGTATGCAATCTGTTGTTTGCAGATCGGAATTTTTAATTATTAATGCAATGTACAATAATGTGTTTTAACAGTAAACACATGGGCAAAGTGGGCATGGATCCACAAAAAACGGATGACATACGGATGTGTTCCATATGCATCCCTTATTTTTTGCGGACCCGTTGACTTGAATGGGGCCACGGATCGCTATTTGCGGGCAATAATAGGACAAGTTCTATCTTTCAGCGGAACAGATATACGGAAACGGAGTGCATAGAGAGTACATTGCGTTTTTTTGCAGAACCATTCAAATAAATGGTTCAGCATACAGACCGCAAACGGAATCCTCAAAAACGGAACTGAAAAAATAAACGTTCGTGTGCAAGAGGCCTTATTCACACATCAGTGTTCGGTCAGTGATTTTGAGCCAAAACCAGGTGCGGCTCTAAACACAGAACAGGAGCAGATCTGTCTCTTATACCTTATTTCTGTGTAGCCTCCAATACTGGTTTTTGTTCACAATAACTGATGGAAATCACTGACGTGTGAATAAGGCCTCATGCACACAGCCGTTGTCCCGGTGGGTCCGCAATACACAGGGCACCGGCCGTGTGCATTCCGCATCATGGATGTGAACCCATTCACTTGAATGGGTCCACAATTTCAGAAATGCGGAACGGAAGTACTATGGAGTGCTTCCTTGGGGTTCCGTTCTGCAAAAAGATAAAACTTGTTCTATCTTTTTGTGGAACGGACGGATCACGGACCCCATTGTGGTCCGCAGCATGGGCACGCGGACAACGGCCGTGGGAATGAACCCTAGGGTTTTATCCACATTTCCGTTTTTCACGGACGCATGCTGTCCGCTTTTTTACGGCCATCATGCTGATCCATTTATTTTAATGTTTGTGCACATTTCCGTGATTCTCTGCTCTCCGTGTGTCCGCAAAAAATCCATAGATGCATGCACTACTTTCATCTGTGCCCCGGAACGCACACGTCTATTGAAGTCTATGGGTCCGTGAAAATCATGGACAAAACACAGATGGCATCCGTGGTGTGTCCATTTTTCAAGGTAGCCAGATAGAAAATGCTCACGAAATTGATTTTCATCTGTGCAACCGCTGTGGATTACGGTTGACAAATGGAGAGTAAAAGTTGACACATGGAACAACTACGGATCCTTCACGGACATCTTCACGAATTATATAGGGATGTTTTTATTCACGTATGTCATACTGACACGGAAGTGTGGATGAGGCCTAAGGCTTTACACAGCTGGCACCTCCGTGTATGGAGCAGGCCCAGCTGGTGAGATTTATGAAACAGCTCAGATTTAATTTCCTATAGTTCTTAAAAGCTTCCCTGAGGGCGTCAATATTGGGGGCATCTGTATAGACAGAAATCTTGATCTATGATCCATGTGTCCACCTTGGACCATTTCTGGACAGAATCAGTCTCCTTACCCCTCTGGCAGCAACTGACAATGCCTTCTTATATCCCCTGCAGAATTCTTCTCAGCCGTACTGCCATGCTAGTGCTAGGGAACAACACTATATAAGTAAATGTGTCTGCCAGCCCTCAGTTCCTTAGGTGGACACGCACACTGCTATAGACTGTGACCACCAGGTGGCACCATACTATATAAATGAGTGTAAGTATGATCAGTGAATCATGGGACAACCCATAAATTGTTTTTACGCTGGAATGATTCTTGAAAATACCTTTGGGTGTACTGATTTTGGCAGGATTTTTGAAGAACCATTTAAAATCTTGAAGGGTATGTCCACATGGTATTTTCCACAGTGGAAATGTGAGTGGAAAAGCCACATGTTACAGTAGCAGTACAGTTCATGCACAAGCTGCATGAAAACATCTATTCAGAAATTGCTATATGTTGTGGATTTCAATTTTAATGCATATGGTAAAATATGTGGCAGATCCACAGCAAACTGGGCATTTTACCTCCTCGGTATATTGCCTATATGAAGGGTATTACATAATGGCTCTCGAAACCTTACCCCCAGCATGTGTCTTTTATATTAAGGTCACATGCAGATGGCACTCTGCAGGGGAGATTTATCAAGACCGGCGCAGATATCCCCTGCGCTGCCTGAGCATGCGCCTAATTTAAATGCGAGGATAAAATAAGATAACATAACGATAAGATGCTTTATGAAAAGGTCATACGTTTATGACGAAGATCAGATTAGTTAAATTTGTTGTGGAGGCTGGCGACAACCCCTAAGCCGCCCTTGTCACGCCCCCTTTCTGAAAAAGGGAAAGGGCTGCGTAAAACTGCCCTTTGAGACTTTTTTTTTAAAAAGTTGAATGTAAAAAGTTGCAAATTATAATGCAATTTTTGTGGCGCAGGGAGATGACAAATCTCCCCCTGTATGTCTCTTTTTGGCTCCGTATTACTTGAACCAGCATTCGATGGATCGTGCCCCAATTTTGTTTTCTGTGCTGCAGAGCTGTAACATGACATGTGCATGAGCCCTAATAGCATTGAAGCCTTCTTCATCAATGTCCTCCTGGTTCACTCTCATATACGTCTATCTGTTTCATTGTCGCCGCCATTACTAACCTCATGAGTGCGGAAGAAGTCAGAGGTTTTAAGTGCAGCCTGCATGTTCTCCAACCGCTCCAGGTAAGCAGACTGAAAAAAAAAAGATCATGAATATCCCGGTTTACAACACAAGGTGACACTGCTGCAGGAGCATAGACACCAAGGGCCAGATTTATCATTACTCTTGCAGTTCACTCCACTTTCAAAGAAGGCGTATGTGTATTTGAGTCAAGTCAAATTTATCATGGGCTCTTTCAGAGGTTGATAAATGTGGTGTATTTCTGGTTCCTAGTTGTATTTTGGCTTTGTCTTTGGAAAAGTCGCCATTTTAAAAAAGTGATTTTGTCAAACATAAGCATGGTCATGAGTGGAGTGAGTTTGCGCAATTTTTTGCAACTTTTTTGCGACTATTTAAAAAGTCGCAATAATAAATCTGTCTTGCAAGTGATTTACATACGACAAAACGCCCATAAACTTGGTTTTGGAGTGAGTGGCGTATGTCTCCAAAAAGTCGCAAAAAATTGCGCAATTTGGCTTTTTGCGCAATTTTTTGCGACTTTTCAACTCCAGAAAAGTGACTTAGGCTAATGATAAATCTGGCCCCAAGTCTGCTGGGCTGCTAACTAATGTGAAGATGCTCGCTGTGCATACATCTGTAAGTTGTCTGCCTGTAACAGCCAAAACCTGATCCTCCACCGGGCCTGTTGGGCATAGAAATGGTTGAAACTGCTTTACTGCTGTTGCGGTGCACCTTCTGCTATCTGTTATACCAGGGATCAGCAACCTCCGACACTCCAGCTGTTCTGAAACTACAACTCCCAGAATCCTCCTTTCACTTCTAAGGGAGTTAAAGAATAGCAGACTAAGTGAGCATGCTGGGAGTTGTAGTTCCACAGCAGCTGTAGTGCCGAAGGTTGCTGATCCCTGTGTTATACCATGCCAGAATAAGCTGAGTTTCTCTAGTGGGTATGAATTTCTGCTATCTGTTATACCAGGGATCAGTAACCTCTGGCACTCCAGCTGTTCTGCAACGACAAAATCTTCCTTTCACTTCTATAGGAGTTAGGCCTCATGCACACGAGCGTTGTTCTGGTCCGCATCTGAGCCGCAGTTTTTGCGGCTTGGGTGCAAACCCATTCACTTCAATGGGGCCGCACATGATGCGCACAGCACTCAGTGTGCTGTCCGCATCCGTTGCTCCATACCGTAGCCCTGCAAAAAAAATATAACATGTCCTATTCTTGTCCGTTTTGCGGACAAGAATAGGCATCTCTATAATGGGCCGCCCAGTCCGTTCCGCAAATTGCGGAAGGCACATGGGTGGCTTCCATGTTTTGCGGATCCGCAATTTGCGGACCACAAAAAACGGAACTGTCGTATGCATGAGGCCTTACAAGAATACCAGAGTAAGGCTCCTTGCAGACGAGCGAGTGTTATCCAATACATTCCAGACCTCTAAGGGTTACATAGCATCATAAATCAATATAATGCTATGTGACCCCAGCAGTGCTGGGAGTTCAGGCCGTGTGCCTCGCTGCAGTCCGCATATGGGACACTCGCTCGTCTGCAAGGGGCCTAAGTGTGCATGTTGGGAGTTGTAGTTTCACAGCAGTTGGAGGTTGCTGATCTCTGTGTTATGCCATGCTAGAATGAGCTTCTCTGGGGGTACGGCCACACGGTCAGGTTTCCTGATGCAGTGTTGGAAGCCCAAATCAGAAGTGAATATAAAAAAGAGGAGCGGTTGTATCTTTCCTTGAGGGCTTATGCACACAAACGTATTTTCTTTTCGTGTCCGTTCCAGTTTTTTTGCAAACCGTATATGGAACCATTCATTTCAATGGGTCCGCAAAAAAACGGAAGGTACTCTGTGTGCATTCAGTTTCCATACGTCCGTATTTCAGTTCCGTGAAAAAATAGAACATGTCCTATTATTGTCCACATTACGTACAAGGATAGTACTGTTCTATTAGGGGCCAGCTTTTCCGTTCCACAAAATACGGACTGCACACCGTCATTCGTATTTTTTGGGGATCCGTTTTTTGCGGACCGCAAAATACATACGGTGGTGTGCATGAGGCCTTCTAGCAGGAATGGGCAAACTGCGGCTCTGCAGCTGTTGTCAAACTACAATTCCCACCACCTGCTGTAGGCTGATAGCTGTAAGCAGTCTTTGCATGCTGGGAGTTGTAGTTTTGCAACAGCTGGAGCCGCGGTTTGCCTATCCCTGCCTTATAGTATCTCTCTTTTTTTGATCCACACCTGATTTTGGCTTCCAAAGCTGCATCAGTAAACCTGACCGTGTGGACGTTCCCTACATGGTAGGTAACAGAGGACTATTTTTGCTGATGTGATTCCTCCATTCTGATGCACACCTCTCAAGAAACAAGACAAGTCTGGTTGCATTCCCTACCTACTCGGTATGTCAGGTTGGTAGGGGAATAGCATGAATTGCTGCAGGTACAATGACACAGGAATGTTGGCTACATAATAGGGGCAGCAAGAGGTCTACAAAGAAGAACAGAACTGAAGTAAAAGCCTCATGGAGACTGCACTGACATATGTACAACAGGTTAGACATCTACCTACAAGCAAGGTAGGCAGAACAGGAAAAACACAGGCTCATTGGGGTCCCTCTGGGTATATCTGACTAGTAGCAGTAGAAAAGCTGTTGTCTCATACCAGGATGTCCTTCCGACCCTTGGTAAAAAGAACAAATGTTTCCATTATGTTATCTCTGCTCTTCATTTTCTTGAAGTTTTTCTTAACGGGCCCAGCCTCAACCTAGAAGAAAAAGAAAACATCTTCAGCATGGCACTTTAAGAGGTTGTATGAGATTAGAAGAAAATGTCTGCTTTCTTCTAGCTGTGCGCAGACTGTGTGTGGTATTGCAGCTTAGCCCTATGGTAGGTGATTGTGGCTGAACTGCAATACCAGGCACAGCCTATGCACAGGAGTGAATGTTGCACCTGAGGGGTTCCTTTCCACAGATCGCATGCCCTGTTATTGAGGCCCGGTCTGTGATACCGCTGCCGGCACCCGCTGCCTACACTTGAATTAATGAGTTAATTACTTTCATTGGTAGCGCAGCGGCCACAGCTCCTCCCCTCCTCCTCCCTGCTAACTCCCCATTGGTGGCCGCGGCAGCCACGTCACAGTGGGTAGGGAGAACTAGCACACTGTGCTAGTGAAGACAACATAGAACACTAGGCTGCGCAGCGATACACGGTGCAACCCTACAGCTACAGCGCGGCCGTCTAATCGCAAATGACGACAAGACTAAAAAGTCTTGTCGCCATCTGCAAATTTTAAGGCGCATTGGCGACCGTTTTGGTCGCCATCTGGAGCCCTGTGTCCGTGTTGCATCTGCTTTTTTTTGCAGGCCCATTGACTTCAATGGGTCCGTGGTCCACATTTTGTGGACAAGTACAGGACATGTTCTATCTCTTTGCAGAACGGACATATGTTTGCAGAAAATACACGGATCAGGCCCCATGTACACAACTGTATCCGTTTTGCGTCTGTGTGTTTTCTGCATCCGTTTGTCCTTTTCCACAAAAAGAACATGTCCTATACTTGTCTGCAAAATGTGGATCCATTAAAGCCAACGGGTGTGCAAAAAATGTGGATGCAACATGGGCGGTATCAATATTTTGCAGATCTGCGATTTGCTGACTGCAAAATACATACGGTCATGTGCATGAGGCCTCATACGTGTGACCATTCTGCAAAAAGTCTACTCATGCGAAATGTGGACGACTAGCGGACTGCATCCATATTTTGTGGATCCATGATTTGTGGACCGCAAACCAGTTACGGTTGTGTGCATGGGGCCTTAAAATGTTACTCCACTTTGAATGCCTCCCCCTACTGGAGTGAGATTCCAAACATTTTATAACTTATTTTGTCTTTTTTTAGGGCTCATGCACATGAACGTGTGCCGGCCGGGCCCGTGCTGCGGACCACAAATTGCAGTCCGCAACGCGCGGGCACTGACCGTAGGGCTGCCGCATCCAAATCGTGGACCCATTCACTTGAATGGGATCCGCATCCGACAGTCCGCACCACAAAAAAGTAGTGCACTACTTTTTTTGCGGTGTGCAGGAACGGACAGAAACCCCACGGAAGCACTCCATAATGCAGCAGGCCTATGGAAGCAAGGTGGCTTCTTCAGTACTTATCCTCCATCAGACTGCCATTTCTGCTATCTTATACATCTGAACAGGAAGACTCGGGAACTGAAGAAACGGAAGGGCCCGGGGCCAGTCCAGGAGGTCACGTGAGTGCAGCAGACTCGGCAGCGTGATGGAGGAGTAAGTACTCAGGAAACCATCTTGCTTCCACTGGTCAGAAGGCTGCTGGATTTTTAGAAAAGCCCAGAGAACACCTTTAAATCGGCACGACAGGCTGTTTTTTTTCACCCAGTTTTCAAAACCAGAGTGAGTAGTGGAATAATGCTAATTGTTGCAAAATTTAGTGTGCAGATAAGTCCAAAAAGCTGAAAAGCCCCATTCTGTTATATTTTGAAGGTAGAATTCTGGAGTGCAGGGCTTGATAAATTCACATTTGTTGTACATGAATGTACTATTGTGTCTGGAGGTCAGAATGTCGAGCAGGAAATTACATGATTATTTCTGCTACTAAGGTACATTTCTGTTGAGTAAAATAGAGAGTACTCTAGTGCCGTGTGACTGGTAGGTCAAATTCCATTGAGGTATTTAGTCTTTTCTCTTAAATCTTGGTATTCTTAAGTGGAGGTTCCCAGAAGCTATCATACATTGTGATCTCGGTGTGACTCACCGTAACACCCTCAATGCGGAATCCTAGCAATGCCGTGGAGCTCACACTCTCCCTCCACTGCATGTACCGAGGTTTGGTAACCGCTTGCTGCTTGTGTTCTTCTGGTGTAGGAGCTTCAGGGTCCAGCGCCACCATTTTGTTATACATGTCCTTGCGTGGAGTTGGTTTCAGGAGGGCCTTGGCCAACTCCTCTTCTAGGTATGTCCTGCAGCAAGACAATTTTTAAGTGAGAGACACTAGGATTAGACTGGCTCCACGATCAAACTATTCCATCAATGCTATTCAATACAACCATTAGGAAAAGTTCTTTACTTGTACGGACAGGGGCTGACAAATTGGGTACCTGAACGGGACTCCAGTTCGCTATGGGAGTCCTGAGGACAGGACCCCCTGGAGAAACCCGAGAGCGGTGTACACTCTACAAACATGTTATTTAAGTGGTATTATGTGGGTTGTACAATATTTTTGGTCTCTAGATGACAGTATTATGTGGACTTTTGTATGAAGTATTATGTGGATGCTGTATGGGAGCATTATTTAGGTATTGTATGGTTGTATAACTATATAGCCTACAAGAAAAAAAACTAAAAATTGTGACTATTCCAGGACCTTATTGTCTATAGAACTACTGTGCATACAAAGAAGAAAAGGAATTAAATGAATAAAATTAGTTCTACCGAATTCCAATTTTGCAGTCCATGATGCTGGGTCCTTCAAGGCCCATGAGCAAGTCTTCCATCTTAATATAAGTCTGCTCATCTCTCTCCACTTGTCCATAGTAGGTAGGAACATATGGCCGGAGTACATCTTCCATAAGGGCCACAAGGCATGCATTTTCTACAGGACTAAATTTCTTTAGGATGTGGCCTCTCTCGCTTGCTTTGAAGTTACCTTGGAGAGCGAATATAGCAATTAATATGGAATGAACCTCCACCTAGGTCATGTTTACCGCTTGGTCCTAAAGATTTCTTGTGAGCTCAACAACCCCTTTTGTCATAGTGCACTTGACACTTGGCTCACCTCCAACCTGACTCCTGAAAGAATATCCATTTATAGAAACGTCAAGGTTTTAACGGCCAAGACTTAAAGATCCCAAGAAGGCGACATCAAGTTGAGCTGTGAAGCCCAAAAATCTCAGTCTAGAAAGTTGCCCTTTGAATCATATTTTACTATACACAAAGTTGAGCAACTTCACAGATGTACGGATTCTGATTACTGGATTTTCTGGTGTATAAGACTACTTTTTAACACATCAAAATCTTCTCAAAAGTCAGGGGTCGTCTTATACACCGGGTGATGTCTTATAAGCCGGTATACGGCGTGCTGAAACCTGGACCAGTGAAAGAGGACCTTTTACTGGTCCAACGATTTAGATAATGACATGTACCGGTATGTGTAGAGCGGCACCCAGGGATTTTTTTCTCCCAGGGGAGACGCCCAGGGCAGAAGAGGATGTCTCCTCCCAGGTGCGAGATTAGCTGTAATTACGCCGGTAATTGGGGCCACAGCGGGCGAACGGAGCGGCACCCAGGGATAATAGTAAGTGCAGGGAGATCCATGGGTGCCGCTCTACACATACATGGACCAGTGAAAGGTCCTCTTTACTTCCGAGCCAGACTGGAGAAGCGGTCTTCTCCAGCTTTAGGGACAGGCGCCCTCTAGCTGAGCCACCGTGCGTTGCATCCCGGCCAGTCGTTCCTAAAGCAGCCCCCCTGACAGGGAGGGCTGGGCCGGCAGGGAGAGCTGACCCACCCAATTTTTATTTGGTGTACATTGGAAAAGGGGTAGTCTTATATGGCGAGTATAGCCCAAACCCCATATTTTAACAGGAAAAGTAGGGGGTCGTCTTATATCCCTGCCGGAAAATACGGTACTCACTTTACTAATAACTTTAACTCACAATATTTTTTAAACTTTTATTGATAACCTTAAAGGGGTTGTCTCACTTCAGTAAGTGCCATTTATCATGTAGAGAAAGTTAATACAAGGCACTTACTAATGTATTGTGATTGTCCATATTGCTTCCTTTGCTGGCTGGATTCATTTTTCCATCACATTATACACTGCTCGTTTCCATGGTTACAGACCACCCTGCAGTCCATCAGTGGTGGTTGTGCTTGCACACTACAAGAAAAAGCACTAGCCTCTCTGGTGGCCGGGACCATGGGAGTGCAAATAGGCTAGTGCTTTTTCCTATATTGTAATATATTGTACAAGCAGGACCACCACTGATGGATTTGAGGGTGGTCTGTAACCATGGAAACGTGCAGTTTATAATGCAATGGAAAAATGAATCCAGCCAGCAAAGGAAGCAATATGGACAATAACAATACATTAGTAAGCGCCTTGTATTAACTTTCTCTACATGATAAATGCCACTTACTGAAGTGAGACAACCCCTTTAAGGATGCACAGATTCGCTGCTCCTGCCTGTGCCCTTCAATGAATCCTCTGCCCTAGAAGATTGGTGCAGGATACCCTGGAATGATATGCTAGGCAGGATCAGCGATGTGCTATACAGAGCTCCTGCCTGTCCTGACTGCGCTCTGCTGAAACCTCTGCACAGAACATCAGTGTATCTACAGCATAGTACATTGCTGCTCCTGCCTGTCCATGCTCGGCTCCACTAATGCTATGGTAGTTAAAGGGGTGAATCACTTTATTTTTACTTTTACAGATGTGCCGGAACTAATACAGTATAACATGCCACTTACTAATATATTGGGCAGAGTTACTATTGAAAATGCACTAGAATTATGTCACAATTAGTGCCTAAAAACCTTGGACCACATTTATTAAATGTTTTTTAAAGGGTCCCTGAGTTTTCAACCAACTTTTGATGTGTCATAGAGACATATCAAATGTTTTGATCAGTGCTGAGACCCCACCAATCCCTAGAACGACGAGAGAGAAGTGTTCACATATCGCGCTCTCCCCCTCACTGCAGGAAAGGAAGTAAGATGGACTCAACAAAAAGACTATTGGGGTCATTTATTAAGACCAGCACTTTAGAAATCGGTCTTAATACCTCTTGCGCTGGTGCATCATGCGCCTAATTTATGTAGAGGCGCCGGTCTCTACATAACTTAGGCGCATCCACCGCCGGCCTAAATCTACGCCAGCTTCCTAATTTCTATACCTAAAACAGATGTAGAAAATGAGATGGGCCGGCCAGCCCATCCCCTTCCCCGCTCACGCCAGGTCTAAAAAAGGGGGTGTGGGCAGGGAAACAATGATTCAGTATGGGGACGAGCGATGGCATAAGTAATCGCTCCTCCCCATACTGTTGTGAGATCGCTGCATGTAATAGCAGTGGTCGCCTCCCCTAATGAGCAGGCGATTTCCGGAAACACTCCCCTCCCAATCGCCTGCTAATCTCCAGGTGTAATACAGCCTTATCAGCCTTATTAAGGGGGCAGCACTTCTCAGAGAAAGAAACTGGAGCTAAAATGCTAGCCACAATATATTGGTAGGTGGCACACTGTATTGTTTCCAGCACATCAGTGAAAATTGATATAAAGTGACCCAACCCCTGAAGGGCAGCACATACGGGGGCCACAACGTAAGGTTTTTGGTGCGCGGCATTCTGGAATAGCTCTTCTACATGGGATTACTGTACAACGCACAGAGTAGATGCAACCTAAAAAGAAACCTGGTCTGGAAGACATATTGTAACTCAAGATCAAAAAAAGATAAGTGAACCATTCTTAATGTTACTATAAGCGGTATATCTAATTCTACAGTGAGTAAAGAATTCAGACTTTGATTGTAAAGTAGAACAGACTCTTGGTAAAGCTGCGTTATGTATGACCTTGTGCAGGAGTACTCATCTGGCGGACCACAGTCACCAGCTGTCCGGACCCCTGCTTGTCTGGTGAAGCAGGGAGGCATCGGTCCCCTGCCAACAGTGAGAGGGGCATCTCTCTGTAAGTGGGAACACTTAAGCAGGACCTCTGGGTGGAAGACACTTAAAGGGCATAATACTTTGTGGGGGCAAGTTTTGGGGCATCACTCTATGAGGGGGCGTTTAATGGTCATCACAGTGTGGCGGGCCACAAGTGTGCATCACTGTGTGTGAGTGCCACTTAGAGGGTCATCATACTGCATGGCAGAATCTTAGAGGGCACCACTTTATGTGAATGCCATTTAAAGGTCCTTATTATGTGCGGGGGCACTTAAGGCATTAACCTGTTGTAAGGGGGACATCTTACTGTGAGGAGGCCACTTAGGAGCATCATACTGCATGGTGGGCACTTAGGGGCATCGCTATTATGAAGTGTTAACGGGAGTGGGTGGGATTAGAGGCGTGGCTTGTTAGAAACCGCTTCCCTCAGTGTAATGTTGTCCCGGCTCAGACCTTCACCCAACAGAAGGTACGTGAACGTTTACAAAAAGTAAAGAGTACCCTGACAGTGTATCCATTTTGCCTGGAGTATTTCTTTAAAGGGGTTGCTTTGATGACTTATCCTTAGGACAGGTCATCAATATCAGATCTTCGGGAGTCCGACTCCCAGCATCCCCACCAATCATCTGTTTGAAGGGGCTGAGGCGCTCATGCGAGCAATGCTTGCTCTTCAAATTAATGTTTATCTGCGTGTCATCTCCTTTATAGCGGCGATGCAGTGGAATTTATCCCATTCACTTGGCTTACTCCCAAAAATAGTGCCTCATGTGTCCAAGCAGGGTGCTGATCAGCTCCGTTCAAGTAAATTGGGTTGAGCTGCAATACCACATACAACCTGTGGACAGGTGTGGAGCTAATTTCTGAAAAGAGCAGGCAATTTTCTTCTTAATCCAGAAACCCCTTTTAGAGGAAGTTAATCATTTTGCAGGTTTTATGGAAAGAGCATCAATCATTGAACTTTCTTCTGGAATATATACAGAAAATGTATAATATGCAGGAGCCCAGTTACTCATCCCTCTGCACTAAATACCAAACAACAGTCATTACCAAGAGAATTTCCCTAAAAATGCTAATACGTAAATGATATGACCTAGTAGCACTTTCACAAAGGCATCTAGACTGCATTTAGGACCTTGTACCTTCATGGCCTGCCAGCTGCACCCACGAATTCTGTCGACGGAGGGACCAATGCACCATAGTGAAGAAAGTCTTCCATGATTTAGTCTAGAAAATTAAATGATTATTGAATTAGATTTATTTAGTATAAAAAAGGCACAAAACATTAGAATAAGAGGTCTTCCACACTACATACCATATATGTCACTAATAACACCCTGTACTATCAAACCAGACAGCTTTTTTTGTGATCTTTCTATTTGCATGAAAAAAATGCATAAAAATCATTACTTTTCATGCAGGCCACAAAAAAATGCCTCAAAAATATGTGAAGAAAGTACTTTGAACATTACCCTACATGTCTGTAGCCTAAAGTCACTCTATTTCTGCCCTACAAGTTCTGGCCTATTTCCCGGATTTTGGATTCCGCTTCTTCAGTTTATTGTCTGTGTTTGTTCCTTTTACGTTTATGTTAAGAGGTCCCCTTTGCATGGCTTCCACGCTTGGGTGGGCCATCCCTAAACTGAGTTTATTTAAAAAAAATCCTAATTCAAAGATGATAAAATTCTGTCTCCCTGCAGCCACCACTAGAGGGAGCCTATGAGTTTACTGTATACTGTTTTAGAATTAAAGAAGCACTCCGGGTTTTTATTTTATTCTCACCACTAGTATTTTAGCAGGGTAATTTGTTACAACCTAACGCTTTATTCACACTTCATGGATTTCCATCAGTGATTGTGAAGCAAAACCAGGATTGGCTCCTACAAAAATAAGGTATAAGGGAAAATCTGCTCCTGGTTTTGGCTCACAATCACTGATGGAAATCACTGACCAAACACTGACTGTGTGAATAAGGCATCAGTTACACCCGTACATTTTGAACATTTTCATTATACGAACCTGGTCATGTGACCTCAAGTTTGACCAGCAGCCCAGAGCTTGTCCTAATATGTAAACAGGAACTGGGTCTCTGACTGACTTCCTGTGAACTACACGATGACATCACCAATCAAATCCCTCCTGTCAGTTATCAGGCCCCTCCCCACACTCCTCTGTATATCCCTGTATTCTGTCGTAGACATAGTGGGGCAGATTTATCAAAACTGGTGTAAAGGAAAACTGGCTTAGTTGCCCATAGCAACCAATCAGATTTCACCTTTCATATTTCAGGGCTCCTTTTGGAAAATGAACGGTGGAATCTGGTTGCTATGGGCAACTAGGCCAATTTTTAGTTACACCAGTTTTGATAAATCTGCCCCAATTTCTTTCCTATGTAAAGGACAAGGAGTGCACATGTATAGTAGGTAACTGTAAACAGTGATTAGCTGCAGTTATATAGGCATCCTGACTCACACTGCCTGTCTATACCATCTGTGTGTGCTGACTCTCCAGTGTTGTTCTATAAGATGTAGCTTTTCACTGGTCTCCTACATATAAAAGCTGACAGAGAAGACAGGCTCAAGCCGCATCACACAGGAGAACATGGAGACCATCAGTGTGAGGGGACAGCAGCTGTTTCACTAATCTGTCATGGCTGCCCTCTCGTTCTGCAGTGTGGTGAGACTCCACCCCTCTGTCTCTGCAAAGACAGGCATGATGGGAAATGTATTCATTAGGAAAACCATATCTGAGGGGAGAAGTAATCAAGATGGCAGACAACTAGATGGTAGACACTAGGCATACACACAAGCCTCTATCGTATCCGTTAATAATGGCCTGCCCTGTTCCATATAGGCAAAGTAAAAAGTCCCGGAGTTCTGCTTTAAGTTAAATATGTATTGTAACAGCATGCAGAAAGTCCCCCTAGTGGTTGCGAAAGGCAGTCAGAATTGTATCTTTTAAGTGGGTCAAATTTTAAAAAGTAAAGAGGCTCCTTTAAAGAGAAAAATTCTGTTCAATCAATCATTAATTAAAGAAGGACCCTCCCCCCACCCCCAAAGGAAAAACTTGTATCATAAAAAATTATTGAAAAATAATATTATAGAAAAAAGAATGTTTTCTTCCTAATCCCTAACCCCCCAAAAGATTCTAAAATTTGGTCAACAATTTAGGCTGGGTTCACAGTGGCGTTATGGCATTCCGTTATAACAGAATATAATGGAATTTTTTAACGGAAAGCAAAATGGAAGCCTTTAAGAGGCATTGCATTTTGCTCCGTCCCAATGCATGTCTACAGGTACACATAACGGTTCAACGACACAAAAAGGACTTTGCTCCCTATTATGCAAATAAAAACAAAAACTACTATACACATTTGGTATCCCCACATTCATAGTCACCCATAGAACAAATGTGATATCCTTTTTTTTCAGCAGCGGAAAAATAACAATAGCAGAATTGCCAGTTTTTTATTTTTGCATTACCACCCTCATCCCACCCCACCCCCAAAATAAATTAATGAAAGCTACACTTTTTTTACTCCCTGTTATTCACTTCTTTTCTTTATTATTCACCTACTAAACACTGGATGTATCAAAACAGACCATCAGGGGAGTGGAAATGAGTCATATTATTGTGTTACTTGGCAATGGGTTTTCAGATAAACTTACCTGAAAAGGTCTGAAAAACATGAGCAATGTTCATGCAGAGCACTGTTTGATATAATCATAAAATATAGGACATTATCGCAGTTTTAGACAATATCATAATATCAGGTTTCTTGCTCCGATGCGCCTCCTTGCCCTGTTTTGGTCTGTTTTGTTTACGTCCTCATTATTCTAGGAGGAGGCTCCCGCCTAGCAGTGATGCTTGTGAGGTCGCCGACACAAAAGGGGGCAGTCTTATAGGGTTGCCCTAGGCTCTAAAATAGCCTAACTATTAGATTGATTAGATAAATTCTAACACTGGGACCACCCATTCCTACAACGGAAGCCCTGCACCTTGCTGAGGGTCCTTTCACACTTGCGTTCTGAGGATCCGGCAGGCACTTCCGTCCCGCCGGATCCGTCAGAACGCAAGTCACCTGAAGCATTAGAAGACTGATCAGGATCCTGATCAGTCTTCGAATTGCTTTCAGGTTACTATGGCAGCCAGGACGCTACTAGCGTCCTGGTTGCCATAGTAGGAGCGGGGAGCGGGGGAGCGGCATACTTACATTCCGTGCGGCTCCCGGGGCGCTCCTGAATGACGTCAGAGCGCCCCATGCGCATGGATCACGTGATCCATGCGATCACGTGATCCATGCACTGGGGCGCCTGACATCATCCTGGAGCGTCCCGGGAGCCGCGCGGAATGTAAGTATGCCGCTCCCCGCTCCCTGCTACATTTTACCATGGTAACCAGGACTTTAGCGTCCTGGCTGCCATGGTAACCAGTCAGAAAAAGCTAAATGTCGGATCCGGCAATGCGCCGAAAGCGACGTTTAGCTAAGGTCGGATCGGATTAATGCCTTTCAATGGGCATTAATTCCGGATCCGACCTTGCGCGCAAGTGTTCGGATTTTGGGACGGAACAAAAAGCGCAGCATGCTGCGGTATTTGCTGCGTCCAAAAAACGTTCCGGTCCTGAACTGAAGTCATCCTGATGCATCCTGAACGGATTTCTCTCCATTCAGAATGCATGGGGATGATCCTGATCAGGATTTTTCCGGCATAGAGACCCGACGACGGATCTCTATGCCGGAAAAGAAGAACGCAGGTGTGAAAGGGGCCTGAGCCCGCGAAATGAATGGAAGGTCAGATGGACATGCGTACTGCTGCTCCATTCATTTTCTATGGGAATGCCATAGAATTTGGCTATTTCCAGCAGGTCTCATATAGACAAATGGGGTGGCATCACGCATGCTAGACCTGACGTTCCATTAATTTCGGGGGGCCCCCATTCAATGGCCTAGTGGTAGGACCCCTTAAGGCTACCTGCACACAATGCCGATTACGCATGGAAAATCCGCAGTGTACTGCCTCATTCACACAGTCATTGTTCGGTCAGTGATTTCCATCAGTGATTTTAAGCCAAAACCATGTAAAACATGCAGATCTTGATGTGGATTTGTCGTGGAAACGCACAGAAAGCGTGCAGAATTTCTGCATGTCTGTCTGCACCTGTGTGCAGGTAGCCTTAAACTCCAGAGCTGAATTCCCAATTCTGCCGCTTGCTACTGGAGAGAGTTGGCAAGCTTGTTGTCAAACACACCCCGAATAGCTGTAGCAAGGTCCTAGAATGCAGTTTTTTTCTGCATGGGATTACTGTATAATATCCGGTGTGAAGATGACACATCCCAGAAGGCTACTGTGCAGAGACTGAGCCAGTAAGGAATGCTTTGAGCTCTGAAGCTCTTCCACACAATGGGATCTTTTGAAGTGTGAAATCTAATATTCATTGTTCTTCAATCAGTGGTCAACGCTGCACTGTACAAATATGACCAAGATAACATTCGGAGCAGCAGAAGTGTCACCTGTTACAACCTTTATAATTTATCTCTGCTTCAAAAAAGTGAAGTCTGTTTTAAGGTAAATTTTTTTATAATCCATATACGTTCCATTTCAGCTCCCATACGGGTAGTCACCGAGGCTTCCCACAGACTCCTGAACGCTAGTTACACATTGATAGCTTCCAATCCTACATGGCGACACAAATCTGCTGTCCGGCTGACAAGCAAGACATTTCAACATTTCTGTAAATCTGCAAATTCTAACTTTCATGGCTAAAGGGAATAATTCGGATATACACAAAGCACTGCAATGCTTTTTCTAATCCCAGTATAATACTGTAATAGGGATCACTGTGATAGAAAGTAAATACGGAAAACAGATTATATACTGGCACGGCACGAATGTGCATGAGTAAAATAAGCAGGTATTTTCAAAGCTCAATGTATTACAGTTATTGATCTCATGAAGTTCAGCTCCTGTAGATCGGGGTCTTGAACCTAATTCGATTCAAGGCCGTAAAGACGTAACCGAAACAATACAAAGCACACAGTGTGAGCCGTCAGGCCTGGCTGCCTTCACACATCTATTATCACTAGTGTCATAGATTCACATGAAAGAAATTTACATTGGGATCCACATGTTTGACAAAGACCAGAGAAGAACATAAAGCAACAGACGTGAGGAAGGAAAAACTTAGAGAATGTTAAGAGGCCAAGTGTAACAGCGGCTGCTGTGCGCCGCTGTTCCCTCACTTATCACCGCGGTCCCAGGCGCCACGTTTAGCGGTGACTTGTGGCCGGTGCTTCCCATTTCACCGCTGTGGCCCTGGGCCCTGTTTGTGTAGGTATTATTGCTTCTGAGGATTCTCCTCCACAGCTTCCACTCAGTCCTGGACACAGCATGAGTTCTGCTGGTTTCGTGTTACACTGCTCTAAGGGCGGAGTGCATCACTCCCTGGGCTGTGTGGGTTAGGTCAGGTGACCTTGCTGACCAACTCTGACTCTCCTGAATATATTTAAGTGGCTTAGCCCCCTTCCCAGATGCCTCAGTGTCAAGGTCCTTGTGTTTGCTGGTTCCTGATACTCTCGTATGCTCCAGATCTATACTTCGTTCCCGGACTCTGCTTATCGTCTGATCTCTGCCTGCTTTCTTTGACTCTCCTGTTGCCGAACTCGGATTGCCTGACCTGTACCTGTGACGCCTGCCCTGACCTATTGCCTGTCTGACCACGTCTCTGCCTCATCCTTTGCTCCTGCACCATTGTCCCTGATAACGTCTCTGCCTGCCTGACTACGCTTGTACTTCTGGTATCTATTCAGGTACCTCCTGGTCCACCCGGACCAGCTGCCACTGACTCGGGGATTGCTCCTAAAGTAGCCCCTGGCAACTACCCTAATGGCTCAAGTCTATCCTCACAATCAGAGGCTCTAGTGAAAACCAGGTAGTTGCCTAGACATGCCCCTCCAGAGTATAGCCAGTCAGTGGCACAGTGGGTTCACACCCACTGATCTGTGACACCAAGCAGCTAGTTCAGCCATAATATGTATCCATATGCTTAGCATATCTCAGCCTTGATGCATCACTGCTCCATCTTATAAAAATAATGGATTGTGGAAATGAACGGCTACTAAGTTCACTAATGGGTTAAATTTACAAGTATGACTAAAATAATATTCATAGACAAAGAATTTATTATATAAAATGGTCATTTTCAGGAGGCCATGAGAACCATGATGTCCACCTGAGCTCCGAGTCTACTTTTTCAGCCATACACGTCTAAGGTGTGGTTGGACTCAGTACCGCAGTGGTATACTATCTTGCGGGTTTATACAGTAATAACCCTTATGACACACTAAATCCAGCCGTACACATGAGATAATGATCATCTATAAGGCAGACGATCAGTTGTCCCTGGAATTGTTTATATGAACGATCGCGTCAGCAACAGAAAAGACTACACTGGCTGATCTGGGAGTCCGTTTTAGTAAAAAGTTATTCTCTGTACCTTGCACAAAGGGGCAGATGATCGGCTGATCATGCCAGGATTGTGTAGAGAAAAGTTCCAACCTGGACGATCACATTTTTGGCCCTCAGAAGTCTGCCCCCATCCATCCTGATTGATTGAGTTTATTTTTAAACTACGTGTATGGGCACTTTAAGGTCGTTTAATGTGGAACTCAACAGCCTCATACTTTTCATAGTCCACAGCCAAAGCCTTTGAAGATCAGAAAAATTTGACTATTTAGGTAAGAACATCTATATATCTGAGATCCAATACAAGCTGGGATTAAGGGAATTATACTGTTCTGGGTTCTAGGTTCTACAACAAGACGTTCCAGGCTGGACTGAAATTAAAGGAGAACTGGTGGAAGAAAAACAAAAAAACGGTTTGTTTGGACTCTAGGGTGGAGATTTATCAAAACTGGTGGAAAGGAAATCTGGCTTTGTTGCCTATAGCAACCAATCAGATTCCACCTTTCATTTTTCAGAGCTCCTTTGGAAGATGAAAGGTAGGATATGATTGGCTGCTATGGGCAACAAAGCGAGTTTTCCTTTACACCAGTTTTGATAAATCTCAATCTAGAAGTGAAGCTCCTAATCTGTAAAGTCAGTGAGTGAGACTATTCGAAGACCCGTAGGTAGTGTCTAAAAATTCTTCCCAAAAGGGACATATTTCCCCTGTGGGGCTGTGTGAGACAATTTTGAAGGCACTGTTATGGGGGATATTATAGACCAATGCTCTTCAGCACTGGGGTTGACATTGGAAGGTTGAGTTTCTAGGGTGGTGCAGTCATTTTTATCTCGCAGAAATATTTTTATAGTCACAATAGGAACTACTGAACACTAATGGAGCCTGCAAAATGCTAACCCTGCGTGTACCCGGCTTGTGCCTGATTAACACATTTGATTCCATGTTCCTGCTATTGTTTAAAAAGAACCGAATAATGGAACCTTGTCATAACAGCGGTGGCCTTTACGTGAACTGATTTCTGACAGAAGGACAATGTATCGTGATACAGCATTGAATGCCGGTTGAATGCATGGAAAGTCATGCCTTGTTGTTCTGGAAATATTACCGCTATTTTTACACATGTAGAGATTGCCAAATTTATGAGAAAAACATGTGAACCGGTGTGCTCCGTGCTTTTTGACCCACGTGAATCCACATTTATTGGATCAAATCTGATTGCGCAAATTATTATTATGTATTGAAGGTAATGCACAAATGGGTCAAGTCGCATATTACATCATGATAGATGGCGCTGAGTCCAATAAGACCCTATTTCCAATTTTGGGTACAGAGGGGTTCACACTATTAGTTACTCAAATTACTGAGTTTCTATTACTTTCTAAGCAGAAGACACCACGACACCAGCATATGGCACTTGAGCTATACAGGAAATTGTGAAACAATTCTGAATGTTAAGGCTTAAGTATACAGTGAAAGCGCCAGCACGATCCCTGAGCGCCTGCACATGGACTCTGCGCATCTGTATTACAGATCCAAAGGTTCTGCATGTGCTGCTGTTTGGGGCTTCCATGAAGTACTGTATTCCCCCAAACAGCAATGCTTTTAGAGGACAATGACTTAGTGTCCAATGGCTCATACCAGGTTTTTTGTCACGCCCCAAAATATCAGTGTGCCTCTAGGAACAAAAAGTAAAAGTATAAATCCACAGTGACATGGGGGGTAGGGGGCACATTACATATTGGTTATAAGGTGATTTGACTTTACTCAAATGTTGTGCTATTGCTTTCTGGATATAAGCCATAGATAGATACGCTATTTCTGAACTGCCTCCAACACATTCCTGCCATCAAGATCATATTGGCTGGAGCTAATATGTAGCTAGTATCTCTGCAGGCCCTAGCTACAGATCAGGTGTGACTAGCAGGAGGATGAATAATTTGCAAGGATGGACTGGCCATAGTCCCTACAGAGAAATTTCCCAGTGGGCCGATGTCCAGGGGGCCGCCTAAGCCCTCCTCATGGCCGCCAGCCAAGTAAGTAATGATCTGACGCTCCTAGAGCTGGGAGCATCAAAGTACCATGCTGGCGGCTGCAGGTTCCCTCTTGACTTCTGAATTCAATTGTATTGCTATCCTAAGGCAACTGAAGTAGGAGGACAGAAGGTGATGCTGGCCTCCACAGTGGGGTATCTGCAGGGGAAGCATTTTGTGCTTCTGGGGCAGTATTTTATGCTGCACTGCGGTATTTGGTTCTGCTGGGGCAGTATATTGTATTGCACTGTTGTATTTGTTTCCGCTGGGGCAGTATATTGTGCTGCACTGTGGTTATTGGTTCTACTAGGGCAGTATATGGTGATGCACTGTGGTATTTGGTTCTTCTGGGGCAGTATATTGTGCTGCACTGAGGTATTTGGTTCTGCTAGGGCAGCATATTATGATGCACTGTGGTATTTGGCTCTACTGGGAGAGTATTTTGTGCCGCACAATGGTATTGCTGGCTTTGCCTACCTTTGTTGGCTCTGCCTTCTATTTATTTGGACCCACCTTTTAGATTATTTTCCAGGGCCACTTCAAGGTCCCCAGCCATCCCTGATGATTTCAGTGACAGCTGTAATTTCTGGGAACTCAAGCACCGTATATCAAGCAGTATATTGTGCTGCACTCCAATATTTGTTTCTACTGGGGCAGTATATTGTGCCGCACTGTGGTACTTTGTTCTGCTGGGGCAGTATATTGTGCTGCACTGTGGTATCTGGTTCTGCTGGAATAGTATATTGTGCTGCACTGTGGTATTTGGTTCTGCTGGCACAGTATATTGTGCTGCACTGTGGTATTTGGTTCTGCTGGGGCAGTGTATTGTGCTGCACTGTAGTATTTGGTTCTGCTGGGGCAGTATATTGTGCTACACTGTAGTATTTGGTTCTGCTGAGGCAGTTTATTGTGTTGCACTGTAGTATTTGGTTCTGCTGGGGCAGTATTTTGTGCTGCACTGTGGTATTTGGTTCTGCTGGGGCAGTATATTGTGCTGCACTGTGGTATTTGGTTCTACTGGGACAGTATATTGTGCTGCACTGTGGTAAATGGTTCTGCTGGGGCAGTATATTGTGCTGCACTGTTGTATTTGGTCCTGCTGGGACAGTATATTGTGCTGCACTGTGGTATTTGGTTCTGCTGGGGCAGTGTATTGTGCTGCACTGTAGTATTTGTTTCTACTGGGGCAGTATATTGTGCTGCACTGTGGTACTTGGTTCTGCTGGGCAGTAGTGTATATTGTGCTGCACTGTAGTATTTGGTTCTGCTGGGGCAGTATATTGTGCTGCACTGTAGTATTTGGTTCTGCTGGGGCAGTATATTGTGCTGCACTGTAGTATTTTGTTCTGATGGGGCGGTATATTGTGCTACACTGTGGTATTTAGTTCTGCTGGGGCGGTATATTGTGCTGCACTGTGGTTATTGGTTCTACTGGGGCGGTATATTGTGCTGCACTGTAGTATTTGGTTCTACTGGGGCATTATATTGTGCTGCACTGTGGTATTTGGTTCTACTGGGGCGGTGTATTGTGCTGCACTGTGGTATTTGGTTCTGCTGGGGCAGTATATTGTGCTGCACTGTGGTATTTGGTTCTGCTGTGGCGGTGTATTGTGGTGCACTATGGTATTTTGTTCTGCTGGGGCAGTATATTGTGCTGCGCTGTGGTATTTGGTTCTGCTGGGGCAGTATATTGTGCTGCACAGTGGTAATTAGTTCTGCTGGGGCAATATATTGTGCTGCACTGTGGTTATTGGTTCTGCTGGGGCTGTGTATTGTGCTGCACTGTAGTATTTGGTTCTGCTGGGGCAGTATATTGTGCTGCACTGTGGTTATTGGTTCTGCTGGGGCGGTATATTGTGGTGCACCGTAGTATTTGGTTCTGCTGGGGCAGTATATTGTGCTGCACTGTGGTATGTGGCTCTACTGGGGCAGTATTTTGTGCTGCACTGAGGTATTTGGTTCTTCTAGGGCAGCATATTATGATGCACTGTGGTATTTGGCTCTACTGGGACAGTATTTTGTGCCGCAAAATGGTATTGCTGGCTTTGCCTACCTTTGTTGGCTCTGCCTTCTATTCATTTGGATCCACCTACGACATGATGCCACTTTTTGTTTTTTTCCAGTGCCACTTTCAATTCCCCGTTCATCCCTGATGAGTTCCGTGACAGCTGTAATTTCTGGGAACTCAAGCACCATATATCAAGGGGGTCTAATATTTCTTCATGTAGCATGCAACTTTACAAGACAAAACTACCTTCCTGTAGAAAACCCCCAGAAAGGAATCGGATGAAATCCAGCGCTGCTGCCTATACGCCACCCTAGGCCCATCCATAATGAATGTGTTCTCTCTCTCATGCAGGGATGTCTCGGCTCTCTCCCGGTAGGGCAGGGATCTCCCTCCTCTCCGCGTGTTTACATAATTAGAATAGTTTCCGTTCTGCCTGTCTCCTTGGATCTGTTTGTACAGCCGTGACTTCTGCTTTCAGGCTCGCATACACTCACACACAACATACATGGACAGAGAGGCATTACAGCTGTGGGCACTAATACGTACGCGCAGATCCTAGACTCGCCATCTGTGGTGAATGCCATCATGCTAGGAGGACATAACTGTGGATGGCGGATGTCAACAGGGGGTGCAAATTAAAACTTGGGGGGCACAGCTGTTCTATATTTTGCCCCATAATACCTTTATAATAAAACGTATCTCTGCTATGAATATGGTCATGACCAGGCGCCTGCAGCAACGTGCGGCAGAAACCAACCAGGGCCTTCAGGAGGGATCTGTTATATAAGATCTGAGCTGTCAGAGACAGGACACAAGGAGGGAGGGCAGAGACTTCCCCGGATACTCAGGGAGTTCCCTTTATTGTGCTGCCTCGAACATTAACCATTTACCACCCGGCGTCAATGTGCATGGACGTGCAAAAAGAGCTGCGGAGCAGTCTGGCGACATGGAGCACGGTGGAGAATGCTATAATGGTCATGGCTTTGTACACATCAATCATCTAGGATGGGGGGGGGGGGTACTACAATTCCCATCATGCCAAATGCACTGTATTTCATGACATAGTCACTATAATACATATTTTGGGGATTTTCACCTCATACTAGGCGGTTATGCCGATATGAAGTGCGCAGTTCTGGGCAGAACATTATATTTAAGCCCTAAAAACCTTCAGAAGACAGCATGGCAGAATGGAGCTGCAGTTCTCCAGGACACTTAATAAACAGGGCACGTCACGTAGACCCGGGTAACAGCTTAACACAAAAGTGCGCTGCCCACCACGGCAGGGGCCTGACCTCACTGTCATCTAACGCATTTCTGGATTCATATGAAGATATACTGGAGTATAGATGAGAAAATGTCCCCGCACTCACAGAGCGGAGCCTCGGCCAGGACATGGTTACAGAGTAGACTCTGCTATTGGGTACTGATAAAGGGAATGGAAACTGCACGGTGGGTACTTATAATCAGCCATTAAAGGGGAAAAAGAAATGATCTGCCTGTGTGTACATAGGCAAAGTACAGCTTCACTTAAAGAGCACCAACCACCAACCACCATATCTCAGACAGCAAGTGTTCGACTCTCCTGCAGCGCCACTGCTGGACAACGTCGTTACTACACAGTTCTAAGTGGAATAAATGGACTGTCTGTTCTATACACCCAAGGTGTTTGGTCCTCTAGAGCAGGCATCCTCAAACTGCGGCCCTCTAGCTGTTGCAAAACTACAACTCCCAGCATGCCCGAACAGCCTACAGGTATCAGCCTACAGCAGGGCATTGTGGGAGTTGTAGTTTTACAACAGCTGGAGGGCCGCAGTTTGAGGATGCCTGCTCTGAGGGGCACTGGGGGAGATTTATCAAACTAGTGTAAAGTAGAACTGGCTTAGTTGCCCATACCAACCAATCAGATTCCATCCTTATTTTCCAAAGGAGCTGTCAAATATGAAAGGTGTAATCTGATTGGTTGCTATGGGCAACTAAGGCAGTTCTACTTTACACCAGTGTGATAAATCTCCCCAGCTCTTTTTAGCTGCTCTCCGATGACAGATATTATATACTGCCCAATAAGAAATTTGAAAATCCACTAAAACATTGAGGCACATTTACTATGACCGGCTTTTTACGCTGTTCTTAGTTTCCCCCTTGCACTGCCCAAAGATTTGATTAATTTATGAGAAGGCATGTACCTTGTCATAAATGAGGCACATCTATGGCAGTCCTTACACCTGGCAAAAAAAACTATGCCAGCCCATGGCTCCTGCTCTGCCCTCGTCCTGCCCCACTGGTGTTAAAATGGCGACTTATGACTATTTTTTGACAAAAATAGTCATGCCCTTTAAAAAATGTGCTCCACTGTTTTTGTAGTGATGCTTTCAAGAGTAATACATAACTATAATCAACACCTAAAGAAACGAATGTACGCAGACAGAACTGCACAGGATGCGATATGTATATGTATGTATATGTACAGGCATTATAGTGCATCCTCGGCATCAAAGAGTAATACATAACTATAATCAACACCTAAAGAAGCGAATGTACGCAGACAGAACTGCACAGGATGCGATATGTATATGTATGTATATGTACGGGCATTATAGTGCATCCTCGGCATCAAAGAGTAATACATAACTATAATCAACACCTAAAGAAACGAATGTACGCAGACAGAACTGCACAGGATGCGATATGTATATGTATGTATATGTACAGGCATTATAGTGCATCCTCGGCATCAAAGAGTAATACATAACTATAATCAACACCTAAAGAAGCGAATGTACGCAGACAGAACTGCACAGGATGCGATGTGTATATGTACAGGCATTATAGTGCATCCTCGGCATCAAAGAGTAATACATAACTATAATCAACACCTAAAGAAGCGAATGTACGCAGACAGAACTGCACGGGATGCGATGTGTATATGTGTGTATATGTACAGGCATTATAGTGCATCCTCGGCATCAAAGATTAATACATAACTATAATCAACACCTAAAGAAGCGAATGTACGCAGACAGAACTGCACGGGATGCGATGTGTATATGTGTGTATATGTACAGGCATTATAGTGCATCCTCGGCATCAAAGAGTAATACATAACTATAATCAACACCTAAAGAAACGAATGTACGCAGACAGAACTGCACAGGATGCGATGTGTATATGTGTGTATATGTACGGGCATTATAGTGCATCCTCGGCATCAAAGAGTAATACATAACTATAATCAACACCTAAAGAAACTAATGTACGCAGACAGAACTGCACAGGATGCGATGTGTATATGTATATGTACAGGCATTATAGTGCATCCTCGGCATCAAAGAGTAATACTTAACTATAATCAACACCTAAAGAAGCGAATGTACGCAGACAGAACTGCATGGGATGCGATGTGTATATGTATATGTACAGGCATTATAGTGCATCCTCGGCATCAAAGAGTAATACATAACTATAATCAACACCTAAAGAAGCTAATGTACGCAGACAGAACTGCACAGGATGCGATGTGTATATGTATAGGAATTATTTCGAGACCCGGGGCTAAACTGAGTTAAGGAAACTCTGCAAAATACAGAGGAGACCACATTGATGAAAGAAGCGGTCTAACCTGTCCTACTGTCTCTACATATAGCTACACACTCACAAGGAGGGGGTGTTCCACTCAACATCACACAGCAGTCTTCAGAACTTCACTTATCTCACTTCAGGTCACGCTCACATCACCGTTTTGTTGTCCGTTCTTCTGATCCGTCAGAAGTTAAGATTTTTTTTTTAAAAAGATCCTATAATTTGAGCTCATTTTGCATATGGTTTTTGTCAGTTCCATCAGAGATCCGTAATTGTAGATGGGAGAAAAAGTCCTCCAAGTGATGTGAACATGGTTTAACAGAGTGGTGCATGGGTAAGAGGGGGTTCACGCCAGCCATATGTGGGGCATCTGTCAGTATTTTACATAGCAAAGAAAAGTGAGAGTTATGTTCTCTCCTTAAAGGGATCTTAACGTGAAAACCAGACACCATATAGCACATGACGGCCTCTTTCTAACAAACTTAGAGCCAGCCCTGTACCTCACATGGATCCAGAGATCCCCCATTCATCGCTCCAATTGATCTGCTAGATTTATTTCAAGCTGGCAGCTCAGGGAGCATGTCCTTTCTGCTGCAGCTGGTGGCAGTTGGAGGACAGAACTGAGCACGTGCTTCCGTCTGAGTAAGCAGGACAGGGAAATTAGCAAAAGAGCAAACAGCAGGTGGCGCTATACAGACAGATTTCAGTGAACAACTCCGTGACTATACAACATTTTAGATTATATGCAATTACAAAAATATTCAGATTCAGGTGCTGGTTTGAATTTTTTTTTTTGTAGGACAACCCTTTTGATGCACTGTAACAGTGCACGGTGCGTTTCCCACCTCCTACTGTGCTAAGGCCCCCATACGTATCATTGTTGGTCGGCTCCACCGTTTTCAGAGGGACCGGCTGACAATCAGATGAAGGATCGGGTGTACTGAATTTTAACAACCGCTCATTTTGTACTCACAGGAGAAAAAGCTTTCTCCCATTGAAAGACCATACAGTACACTCTCGGCTGAGCATGCATGTGTATGGTGAAGTCGGAGGAGATAGTTGTCACCTAAATAAGTGATTGGAAGCCTGCAAGTGAAGCTGTATGGGCAGCTTTAGATGGGGCAAGCATGGCGACGCAAGTAGTTTACACGCGGCACTGCATGTTTTTTTTTTTTTTTTTAACAGAACATTTTTAATTTTCCTCCGCTACGAGATAACATAGCTGGTGCGTTTCACAACTACATTTTCCTTCACACGGAGCAGAGACTCCGTTCATTGTCCCAGCCTTGTATTTACACATCCAGACCAAGGCAGAGAGAATCGTTGGTGACCCCCCTGGCACCCAACACCCTTGGCACATGCCTCAGTAACCCTCTCCTTGCTACGTCCCTGGTTCCTCTGTGAACCCGGCCTAATGAGGTCAATCAGTATATATAAAACCGGACCCTTGAACACGTTAATGATGGTCACCTACCCTTACCACGGTGTGAACGCCGTGTCGTCCGAAAATGTGAGAGATGGAATAGAATGTGTACCATTGTGTATGTAACGGTTACATAACAGTAATGTACCAGAACATCTGGGGTTCATTTTCAGTTATATAGTCATTTTTTATGGATACATTTTTGCTTCATAAAGGAGGACTGATGCCAGCGGGTGCCCCATGGCACTGGAAACACTGGGTGCCCCAGCCTGTGCACACAATAAGTGCAGCCATTTCTATTCTCTCCTCGCCTTCTCTGCAGTTCTCCCTCTCGCCGCGCTCCTCCCTTCTCTCGCAGTCACCCCCCCTCTCTGGTAATCACCCAGTCATGGCCAAATTCTTAGAACTGTTTCTCTTGTTTGCAAACCACAAACCAACGACGTCACCGGCAGGAGGGAAATCCTTCTACACAGCAAAGAGAGAGAGGGAGGAAAAGAGGGTAGAAGGGGGGAGAGGAGAAGAGACAGGTGTGGGGGTCACGGCGTGGAAGTCAGAGGAAGATGCACAGGAAATGAAGCAAACTAATGGGAACGAACTGAAGATGGAGAATAAAGCACAAACATAAAATATACACAAGGGCTAAAAGATCTAAGTGGTGAGCAAATGAAAGTCACGCGCGCCAGAAAAACATAGGGGGAGGGTGTTCGAAGAGGGAACTAGTCCGGCTGACGTTACATAGAAAGACAGGGAACTGCGTTCTGCTAGGGATACTCATGGGGTCTGGCTGTCTTAAAGAGAACCGGTCATCACGAAATGCAGGGCAACCTACAGGCAGCATGTTATAGAGCAGGAAGAGCTGAGCAGATGGATATATAGTTTTATGTGCACACTTCACAGAGAATGCTATCAATCACTGATAACGCCTTAAGTCAGAAATAGATATAGAAATGTATAAATTACATTACTTTTTCCGCAAAAACTTTTGCTCTAAAAGATGCACCTGATCATAAGACTCACCTAGGTTTTAGAGGAGGAAAATAAGCAAAAAAAATATCGCCCATCAGACCCTCAAATCAGATCCCCAATCTTTATCAGACCCCCAATCTTTATCAGACCTCAGATCAGACCCCCAATCTTTATCAGACCTCAGATCAGACCCCCAATCTTTATCAGACCTCAGATCAGACCCCCAATCTTTATCAGACCTCAGATCAGACCCCCAATCTTTATCAGACCTCAGATCAGACCCCCAATCTTTATTAGACCTCAGATTAGGCCCCCAATCTTTATCAGACCTCAGATTAGGCCCCCAGTCTTCACTGGACTTCAGAATATTATCAGACCTCAGATCAGACACTAAAATAAATAAAACAACTTACCGCTCCTGCTTCAGACGGTACACTTTTCCTACACTCACCGCTCCCTGGTCTTCTGCCGGTGCTGCGCTGCACTGTGACCTGACATTGCACAGTGTCAGGTCATAATGCACATCTATATGCACTACACCCTGATGCTGTATGGACAAAATACAGGGGGTGCCCAGAAGAAGACCAGCCAGTAGAGATGAGCGAATATTTAAAAAAAGTCAGTTGTTCGGCGTTGGGGTGGTGGTAAGTCGCGCATCCCGTTATGGATTCCACTATAGCGGCATATGGAATCGATAAGGGGCGGCTGCCACCAACCCGAACTTTTGCACAGCTGAAGGACCTGGGGTGACGTCACTGTCATGTGATCAGTGCAGGGGGCGTGGCTCAGCACTGGATTTGATCTATATTGATCTATATCTATATGTACTATATTAGTCATATTTATGGCACAGATTGTGGTGCAAAAGTTATTTGCACCGCAATCGGCGACTTCTCCCTGCTCACGCCAGGTCTAAAAAAGTGGGCGTGATGGGGAAGGGGAGGGGCCAGAAAGCCCGTTTCATTCATTGTTTTCTAGGCCTGTTTGTTAGGCGTAGAAAATGGTCTAAATGTAAGACAGCTAGGAAGCTGCCTTACATTTAGACTGGCGCACAAGTTATGGAGAGGCCGGCGACTCTACATAACTTCAACGGATCCACCGCCAGTTCAGGGGAATATTAACACTGGTCTTAATAAATGACCCCCATCGGGTTGAAAGTCTCCTTGTGAGCTGTGCTCTATCATCACCATTCTGTCTGTACGGACATGATGATTACATATCTTCTGACAAGTATTCAGTGACCTCCCCAGCTCCTGCAGACGTGGCCGCAAAGATTAGCACTCAGACGCCGAGCAATTAGAGCACGTCTAGTCCACAGTTTTTGAGCTGTGGTTATATGTTCCCATAGTATGAATCACGGTCACATACATACATACAGGGTCAAATGTAGGGTATACATTGTAAAAGTCCCCTGATGATTCCAAAACATGAAATGCTGCTGGCTACAAGAGACCCTCAATGCCACTTGATTGGCGGCCCCTGCATGACATCAGTTTCCTCCTGGTTAAATTTATGCTTTGATCTTCAAAATGTTCCTTCTGGTCACGCTGTACAAACAGTTCATCCTTCACAAGTTCATCAGTCTAGAAGGAACAGAATGTGCACCTATGTTTGCAGAGACAACAAACTTGAAAATCAACATAAGATCCAAAGCTCACTCCTGGGATTTACCATTAAAAGATATGAATTCTGAAAGGGGTATTCCGGTAGGTACAGGTTATCCCCTATACACAGGATAGGGGATACCCATCAGATCGGTGGAGGTCCTACCGCTGGGACCCCGACCGATCACGAGAACGGGGCCCTGTAGCCCCTGAAGGCCCCTTGCTGCTCCACTAAAATGACCATATCGGCGGAGTTCCGGAGATCGGTGAGCGCATGTGCGACCGGCCGCTCCAGTCAATTTAGGGGAGAAGCAAGGGTTTGCAGGGTGTACAGGCCCCCGTTCTCGTAATCGCTGGGGTTCGCCATCCTGTGGCTACTTTCAGAAGAATACTCTGAGTCACACGGAGGTAAATTCTGCCCCACTGCAGGCTGCAGATGCAATATTAATGATCCATAAACTACAGATGTGTAATATGGCTGTGTGCATGAGGCCTTACTGGCATACGCTGGTCATCATAAGAATGCTGGCCAGTCCACAAATTTAGGTGGGACCATCGAACCATCTTATATGCATAGTGGTGTCCCGACACTCCACTGATGGCAGATGTCTAATGGATGTCAACATGCCCGATCCTTTAGTTCTCAAGGGTGTCTGGCAGCACCTTACTCCCGCTCCCTATTGAGGACACATGGATGCTCAGCCATCTGAAGTGCACAGCCACCCTTAGAGACGTAAGTTGTAGGTGAGTACAACTCAAGGCGTCCTGTTGGTATTGCCAGAAAAGAAATGCTGCATAATAACTTTCACCTTTGCTTTCCTACAGGTTAGGCAAGTATTTCCTGATGTATAGGTCTAAGAGAAAGCTCCGACCTCTGCCACTGTGTAGGCATTCAGAGACATATTATATGCCGTACATGGGTCATGTTGTGTACAGTTTTAAAGGACTCTTCTGAATATCTAAGCCCTTTTCTATACAGTGAAAAACAGGGTATGCCGACATATGGCCAGGACGATGCCAAAAAAATCCACTTATGGCCCAGGCTGACCTGACCTAAATCCAATAGAATATCTATAGAAGGAACTAAAGCCCAGACTTCATAGATGGAGCCCACAGAGCCTTCAGGATTTGAAGAATGTTTGTGTGGAAGAATGGGCCAAAATCACACCTGAGCAATGCATGTGACTAGTTTCTCCATACAGGAAGCTGTCATCCCCAACAATGGCCTTTGTATGAAGTATTACTATATTTTTCGTCCCATAAGATGCGCTTCCCCCCCCCCCCCGAACTGTGGGGAAAATGACAGTGTCTTACGGGATGAATACTAATGAGCACCATAGGAATAGATGGGGCTGGATCCTTGGAGCAGAGGTGGTGGCGGCATCCGGAGCAGGTAAGTGTATTTTTTTTATTTTATTTGCTCTGAGCAAGGGGTCTGTACTGAGGTCTGGGGGTCATTCACATTAGGGGATCTGAGCTGAGGTTTGATTGAGGGTCAGATTGGTGGTCCGATCTGAGGTCTAATGAAAAATATTTTTTTCTTATTCTCCTCTAAAACCTAGGTGCGTCTTATAGGGCAAAAAATACAGAAAATTTCAGTAAGTGTGTTCAATACTTTTTCCCTGTGTCATTTATCATTATTACACATACCATATTTTTCGCTTTATAAGACACACTTTTTCCCCCAAAGTGCGTCTTATAAAGCGAATGGTACAATTTTTACATGGCTGACACTGATACATCGCCGGCCGCTATGCTGCAAAGTACGGTAACTAAATTTATGGACATCGATGGTTGGTTTTCTTTGCCTGTGTGGATTGGATGGGTTGTTACCGACATCTGGTGAAAATTTCTTGCGAATAGCACCTTTAGAAATATATTTACTTGTATGTTTATACCGGAAAAGGTGTTTTTTGGTTATTCCTGGTGAAATATCAACTTCTGGCTGAAACCAAATACTAAAAAGTATATTAATCAGAACTTCTGTGTTCTCCCTCTCCTAAATAACGAGCCAGTGCGTGGTTTCCATTGCTTTCTTCTGCGGTTGTTGTCCTATTTTCTATATTTGTGCCGGCTGTGGATGACTGTTAATATCACAGCAGGCATCCCTGACCAAGAATGGCAATTTCTTCTACTCTGAACCACTATGCCGCATCCCTTACACTGGCAGACTTCTCTTTATTGCTGCCAAATGCCACAAATTTGATTAACAAGTTCCTCACGTCTTGCACAGATGCATAAATTCATTCTCTCTATGGGGAAACCTTGTTCTCTTAGTAAGAAGGTCATGGAATAAAAGCGTGTGAGATTAGAAGTCTGTTTGATTGTAGTTATCAAGTGAGGTCCTGAGACTCCTTATTGTCTCCACAGGAAGCCGCAAAGATACCTAAGCTCCTGTGGTGGGAAACTGATGCTCAGGCAGCAGAGGATCATTGTGCTCCCCAAACATTAGAAGGCTACCATATCTACTGAAAGGATTGATTCTTATAATAACAGGATATTGCTAATAATACAATTTATTAAATCCATCTTCAGGCAGCAATTGTTTTTCATGTACTTTTTTTTTTACAAACACGGGAGTGGATCCAAAAGACAGTCTTCCTAGTCTGTCCTTTATACTTTACCATCAATTTGCATTCACTTCTGAATTTGGCACAAAAAAAAATAATTGCATCAAACGCTGCCATATAGTCAATCACTGACCGCGGCGGTGACCGGCTCCCCACACATCATGACAAATGGTCACATGACACAAGGGGATCCGGTCACTGCTGCAGCCAAAAACGCTTTACGGGTTCATGCACACAACCATGTTTTGCATCCGTGTCCTATCAAAACATTTTGCGGATTGCACATGGGCCATTGATTTCTATAGGTCTGCAACATCCATTCCGCAAATTATAGAACATGTCCTATTCTTGTCCATATTGTGCGAATGTTTATTGATGGGAGTGAGAAAACTGCAACGTGAATGCAGATGGTGTCCATATTATGAGGATCAGTGGTTTGCAGACTGCAAAAGTAAAGTTCACATGGACAAGGTCCACTATGGACTTTCCACAATAGAAAATCTGTAGCGTATCTGACAGAATTCTGCACAAAATGATGTGGATTTTATTGCAGAATTCATAGTGTCAATGCTGCCGTTTTTGCCACTGATTCAAGTCAGCCCTTTTTTTTACCAAGCACATGTCTTTTGGTGGTGGTCATGGGGCAGGACATCTCACCCTGGACCTGCTCTTTTGTTGGTGGTCATGGGGCAGGATGTCTCACTCAGGACCTGCTCTTTTGGTGGCGGTCATGGGGAAGGACATCTTACCCAGGAACTGCTCTTTTTGGGGTGGCTATCGAGCAGGACGTCTCAGTCAGGACCTTCTCTTTTGGTGGTGGTCAGGCGGAGGGACGTCTCACCCAGGACCTTCTCTTTTGGTGGTGGTCAGGCGGAGGGACGTCTCAACCAGGACCTTCTCTTTTGATGGTGGTCAGGCGGAGGGACGTCTCACCCAGGAGCTGTTCTTTTCGTGGTGGTCTTGGGGAGGGATGTCTCACCCAGGACCTGCTCTTCTGGTTGTGTTCATGGGGCAGGACGTCTCACCCAGGGCCTGTTCTTTTCATGGTGGTCATGGGGTGGAACATCTCACCCAGGACCTGCTCTTTTGGTGGTGGTCATGGGGCAGGATGTCTTACCCAGGACCTGCTCTTTTGGTGGTGGTCATGGGGCAGGATGTCTTACCCAGGACCTGCTCTTTTGGTGGTGGTCATGGGGCAGGATGTCTTACCCAGGACCTGCTCTTTTGGTGGTGGTCATGGGGCAGGATGTCTCACCCAGAACCTGCTCTCAGTGTGTTCCTTCTTTAGGGACAAAGATTTAGTTCTTACCTCACCTGAAGGACTGTCCAGCTCCACTAGCTTCTCAATGGTTCCATTATACACCACCCAGCACCTGTGGGATACATGCTTCATTATCACCCCCTAAATACTCCACTGAGAGAGATGGTAATACAATAGATGCTTCTACACACAGGGGAGCAAATCCTCATCGGAAACAATGGAAGATGACTGACGGGAAGGCTAATAGATTCATGCCATGTAGCAAACGTTCAAGCACAATCTATTTTAACCACGGAGGGCACAGTCTTCCCATTGCAGATCAGTTCATATATTTTTGTACTGGGGCCTCCTTATATAAACCGTCTCTGAAAATGTAATGTGCTGTTGTATCTCCATCTGTCACAGATTACATTATTTATGAGGCTCCGTTTTCCATTAATGCGAAGCTCTATCTTTACCTCTACCTCCTAACAAAGAGCGGCTCTCACGGTGGCGGACCTACACATCCATGACCAGTCATTTATTAGAATGGCCATCATGAAATCATGTAAACTGTAGCCTTCACCCTCCACCCCGTGATAACACGTGATCGCTGGTGGTTTTTGAGCCGGCACCCATGATGACCAGTTGGTCGCCACTGCATCTTGGGTTTACAGAGGAGTTACGGTACCTTAATGAAGCAGAGGAACACTTTTGCGTATGGAAAGGTTGGAAGCCATAGAAATATATGTATGAATCCGTTGCTTGTTTTCGGCAGACTCTCATTGGCAATATGTTTGGAAACTAAAAATGCTTCCATTGGAAAAAAAAATGAAACTAACAGGCCGTGAAGCAAAAGCACTATATGCAGCAGATTTCCTTCCCGCACATGCCCATTCCACGTGATCATTCATTTTCCACTGGCTGCAATGACATCATAGTTTTACAAATGGATAAGAAAACATAGAAAACCTTTTGGAATATTGGGCGGCTTCCAGTTCCTTCTTTATTATAGTCATCAGTAGAGAACAGAAAATCTAAGCTAATAACCGATCGTAAAACTGGTTCTTAGTAAGTATAAAGCAACTGTATAATAAGAATGTGTTAGCGGTGTATTCCCTCCATAACCATTCATGGATAAGCCATGAATACCTATGGGACCCTCACCTATATGGAAAGTGGGGCTGGACAGGGGGGCACTGAACCGCTGTTATCCTGATAGGTGAGGGTCTCAGAGGCGTCCCATCAGGCTTTCAAGAAATACTCTGAGTATGGTCCACGGGGCAGCATTCCCCATCAGTAGCTCAGAGGCACTTGGTGGTCTCCACGCCTTTGGCCATTTTTCTACTATAGGAGGTCAAACTGGACAAACAGATAGGTAGATGTCAGCCAAAAGCTTACTTGCCCAAGAGCTATCTCCTCTCACCCCACCATTCAGGGCAAAAGGCACCCCTGGCCAGCATGTTAAATGGGTTGTCCCATGAAAAATATTCTACATTTTGTAAACCAGCACCTGGATCTGATTACTTTTGTAATTGCATGCAATTAAACATTTAGTACAGCCAGTGAGTTCTTCACTGAAATCCATCTGTACAGCGCCACCTGCTGTTCGCTCTTTTTCTAATTTCTCTGTCCTGCTCACTGAGAAGGAAGCATGTGCTCAGTTCTGTGCTTTAACTGCCAGCAGGTGCAGTAGAAAGGACACACCCGCTGAGAAAGTGCACATCCCCTAAGCAGCCAGGTTGAAATAAATCTAGCAGAGCAACTAGAGTGATTAATGGGGAAATCTCTGGATCCATGTGTGGAACAGGGCTGGTTCTAGGTACTGTCATGTACTATGTGATATTATTCTTTTTCATTTTTTACATTAATCATTGGATAACCCCCTTTAAAATCCAAAAATGCATTATACCCTCCCCACTGACTGGCCTGTTTCCATACACATAATATAAAAAGTCGCATATATACTGTAGGACTATACAACATATTAGCTGTATTTGAAGTTCTGCTGGATGATGTAAAGGCGTCCATCATCTGACCATCTAATGTGAATGGGACTTTGCCTTGACAGCAGAAAGACGCATTGTGCATGCGGAAATCCAACACTGTTTGTTCCTGCCGAGCAGAGCATGCATGTGTATGAGGGAGACAGCAGGGATAACTGTCGGCCGTACAAGTGCTTTTGGCCGACAGCTATCCAATGTGTATGGACAGCTGGAGAGAGTCACAATCACCACAGTAAGCAATGTGCAGACACTGAACAAGCAGTTTCACTGTATCTGGAGTTTGTCCCCAGCTTTAAGGCCACCTGAGCTATATACCATACACGTGGCCTGTAATAAGACCGCGAGGTTACACATTTCCTGCTCAGCGTCTGGTTATTCAGATCTACATCACACCGACATATCATCTGCAGTAAAGATACTACAAACCACCATCTTTTCCCACAAGATGAGCTCATCATGGAAATCTTACAGGATTCCCAGGAGATGGCGGCGTCTCCACCAGGAATGGATAAAGAATGAGATTCAGTGGCTGGAAATATACGTTAATGGAAAGTCTCTGAATCTCATGAACATGTGCTGTAAGTTATCAGCCGACCGAGATCCTAATCTCACGGAAGAGGACAGAACAGCGCCGGAGTGGTGGTCTACGGTTTATACAGATACAATCTGCTTAGACATAGATATACCGATACATGTGAGATGTTATACAAAGGTACATCTACTTGCTGCCAGTGAATGGAAAAGAATTAAAGGCGTCTCACTTCAGCAATAATGTATTGTGATTGTCCATATTGCTTCCTTTGCTGGCTGGATTCATTTTTCCATCACATTATACACTGCTTGTATCCAGGGGTTACAACCACTGCTGCAGCGCAGATTCAAGGTGGCCAGGCTGCTGCACACGCGTGCCTGTGTGCGCTCCCGCAGTCCCGGCCACCAGAGAGGATCACACCTTTTCCTACAGTGTGCAAGCACGACCACCGGTGCTGGACTGCAGAATGGTATAACCATGGATACAAGCAGTGTATAATGTGATGGAAGAATGAATCCAGCCAGCAAAGGAAGCAATATGGACAATGACAATACATTAGTAAGTGCCTGGTATGAACTTTTTCTACATAATAAATGCCACTTGCTGAAGTGAGACAACCCCTTTAAATTGGTCCTTTGTAATTAAAAGGGCTTTCTGAGATTGTGACACTATTCTCTGGAAAGTTCATCAGTATCTCATAGGTGGGGGTCCGACTCCCAGGGCCCCTACCGATCAGGTGTTTGAGAAGGCACCTGTGCTCCTGTGAGCGCCGCGGCCCTCTCGGTGCTAATCAAGCAGAGCGCTGTACATTGTATAGCGGATGTGCTTGGTATTGCAGTCAGCCCCATAGAAGTGAGCGCGATACCAAGAACAGCCGCTACACAATGTACGGCACTGTGCTGGGTGAGCGGGGAGAAGGCCGCACTGCTCGCAGGAGCGCTGCTGCCTCCTAAAACAGCTGATTGGCCGGGGTCCGGGATGTTGGACCCCCACCTATCAGATACTGATGACATATTCTGAGGGTAGGTCATCAGTATCAAAATCTGGGAAAACCCTTTAAGCTTGTCCCCATCCCAACATTGATTTTCTGTTGTACCTGCGGTAACCATGAAGAGTTGCACAGCACTGGCAGTCTTCTAGAGCAAGCGAGAGCAGTTCTGCAGAGAAGAAGGTCTGCAGGGGGCGGCAGACAATTCTATGTCTAATGATACATTTCACTTAAAGAGGACCTGTCACCTCTCCTGAAAAGTCTGTTTTGGTAACTGCTTGCATTCTCCATGTAATGACAAGTCTGCAGCATCTATGTTGTGCCATTCCTCTATTATTCCTTCCAGAAGCTTACGAATGAACTGGCAGCTGTTTGCAATAAAAGTCCACCTGGATTGGGGGGGGGGGGTTCCTTGCATGTCAGACTGTGCAGGGGCACACCCTCAACTGGTAATACCCACCTTGACCTTTATGGCAGGCTTCTGGCAGTTCATTCCTAAAATTCTAGATGGAATAACAGAGGAGTAGCACACCATAGAGTCATAAGGATAAGAAACTCCAGAACTGTACCAAGTTGTTTGGGGTTGTTCCCGGAGTAGAGGCCTATTTGTCCCAAATTTACCAACTGCACAGATCCGCCCTGATCATCCATAGCTTCAAAGATGGTTTTGATGGCCTCCCGGTGTGAGACTAAGGATTTACCGGAGATTCCTACGGCTTCGGGAAAGAGCCAGCTTCTCTGACTGCCAGCGAGACAGATTCCCATACTAATAGCAGAGGTACCGGAAAACCTGCGTCTTTCTCCAACTAAGGCCTCATGCACACGACCGTTGTTTGATTCCGTGTCCGTTGCTCCGTTTTTCGTGATTTTCTGCGGACCCATTGGTTTTCAATGGGTCCGTGGAAAACTCGGCAAATGCACCGTTTGTCCTCCGCGTCCGTGGTCCGTGATTCCAGTCCGTCAAAAAAATATAACCTGTCCTATTCTTGTCCGTGAAAAACGGTTCACGGACCCATTCAAGTCAATGGGACCGTGAAAAAATGCGGATGGCCATCCGTGTGTCATCCGCGTTCCGCGTCCTTTTTTTTGCGGATCCCTTGGCAGACACTTGGCACAAATTGTCAGCCTGTCTTTTGGTAAAATCTTTTGGGTCATGTCCGCTAAAAAAAACTGAAGACACACGGAAACACAACGAAAGGCAAAAACGGACACGGATCACTGAACAACGGAACCCCTTTTTGCGGGCAGCATAAAAAAACGGTTGTGTGCATGAGGCCTAAGTCAGGAGGACTCTTCCTTTCTCTCCTAGATACACACCAAAAATTTAGATAAGGGAAGAAGGTAGAGGAAGCCCTTGTCTATCCCTTTATGTATGCTGGGTGATAGGGCTGCACGATATGGGAATTTTGTGTGATTGCGATTAGGGCCCTAAAAATTGCGATAACGATATGCGATGCGATATTTTAAGGGAATTGTGCTAGAGGTCTATCTGCTTGGATTTTCGAGGTAAAGGCACATACAGATGACTGATAATGTGAAATGTGGTTATGCTGAACTCAAGAACTGAAAAATAAAATACATATTTGCATTACTGCAAAAGTACAAAATGCAAAACTTGCCATTTTCTTAAAGAGGACCTTTTCACTGGTCCACAGTTTATCAGTTAAAGATATCTACATTGAGAGCGGCACCCAGGGATGTCCCTGCACTTACTTGTATCCCTGGGTGCCGCTCCGTTCGCCTGCTGTAGCCCCCGGTACCGGCGCTCCTGCTTCTCCAATTTTGCCTGGGGCGGAGACTTCTTCTTCTGCCCTGGGCGTCTCCTTCTCCCAGGGCTGGAGCGCTGGCCAATCGCAGCGCTCAGCTGATATCCTGCAACCTCCCAGGGTATGAGAGGCGCTACGATTGTCCAGCGCTCCAGCCTGGGAGAAGGAGACGCCCAGGGCAAAAGAGGATGTCTCCGCCCCAGGCAAAATTGGAGAAGCAGGAGCGCCGGTACCGGGGGCTACAGCAGGCGAACGGAGCGGCACCCAGGGATACAAGTAAGTGCAGGGTCATCCCTGGGTGCCGCTCTCCATGTACATACCTTTGCCTAATAAACTGTGGACCAGTGAAAGGTCCTCTTTAAAATAACGACTTTCCACCAGCCCCTCCTCCCTCCCCGCACTGTAACTGATGTATCGCTGGCCGCGCTGTGCAGCATAGCGGCCGGAGATACAATGTCACGTAGAAAGTCAACCATCGCTTTATAAGACGCACTGCCATTCCCCCCCCCCACTTTTGGGGGGAAAAAAGTGTGTCTTATAAAGCGAAAAATACGGTAATATAATTGCAGCATTTTTGGGTCAGCAAATTGCGATTGCGATATGGCGATTAATTGCGATTACGATTGCTTTCGCGATATATTGTGCAGGCCTACTGGGTGACAATCTATAAAGTGTGACACGGGTTGTAACTTCCTCTCTCGGTTTTCGGTAGAAGAGCAGGAGAAGCGCCAAAGTCAATGAGTTACATAAGTCAACATGGGTTAATCATTTTTTGACCCAGGCTGGCAGTTTTATCCACAGGCTAAAGAGTGACATTTCATACCTGATACCAAAAATGTCTAAAGCGTACACCAACCAAACCCATCCGGTATCAAGACTGTCATTGTACGTCCTCATTACAGAAGTAAGAAAACAAGGACATATATAGGAAAGTACTGGCAGACATCTAGCGCACAATGACCAGAGGGAATCCTGCTCATGACATACGTACAATTATTTTCCATCGTTTGGAGCTATCTTTATGAAATCGGCTTAAGCCGATTTAATTAAAAACCCCATAAAAGGTAAAGCTCTCAGCTAACGAGATATTTCTAGCCCAAAGGGTATAACCTCAGCCACTCATTTAATGCAGAGGGAACATGTTAATCCAGATGGGATGGAAAATTAATAAAATGTACATTTCGGAATAAAGTGGGCGGCAAAAAAAAAAACGACGAGGGGCAGGAGAGGGAGGACGTCAACCCTGATCCTCCATAGCTTCAAAGATGGGCTTGAGGGTCTCCCAGTGTCCCCGCTGTGAGACTAAGGATTTACCGGAGATTCCTACGGCCTCGGGAAAGATCCAGCTTCTCTGACTGCCAGCGAGACAGATTCCCATAGTATTAGCAGAGGCACCGTGAAAAACCTGCGTCTTTCTCCAACTAAGTCAGGAGGACTCTTCGGATATTAAGGGGCTAGTGACATGATAACCGACAACGAAGTGGTTGAAGAAAATGGCTTGCGCCAGCGCTTCCTCTTGAAACGTTTTTTATTCTTAAAAATAAAGAGCAAATATAGATACTGTAGGTGTGGTTTAAAAGGCCAAAAACACATTTCGGGGTGCTGCCCCTTCCTCAGATATAGGACGGGTCTGATAATTGGTAAAGCAGCCTGCCTATAATGAGAATACAGGTTCATGTTCCTCTCCCATCCCCTGAAATGGATATATAGCCTTCAAACTCGTGCACCTGTTGGCCGCTGTGGTTGGGTAGGGTTTAAACCTCATGTGGCCACCGCAGCGTGTACAACCAGCACCAGTGGGGGAAGTCTTTCAATCAATCCCCCACCTGAGGGCTCATCCATATAAGTGTCTGCATTTTGGTTCACAAACCACCGATCCACAAAAAGTGTTTTCAAGCAGAGAGATCTTCTCTGTAATGTCCTCCACGATTATGGGGCTGCTTCCTATTGAGTAAGAGAAGGTTAGGAAGCAGATTCTCCTCTACTCTCCTCTCCTCAGATTCTCCTCCGCAAACCGCGGATCCGCAAAACACAGATGCCGTCCGTCTGCATTCTGCAATTTGCGGAACGGAACGCGGCCCATCATAGAAGTGCCTATTCTTGTGCGCAAAACGGACAAGAATAGGACATGCTCTATTTTTTTTTCTTTGCAGGGTCATGGAACAGAGCAACTGATGCGGTCAGCACTTGGAGTTCTGTCCGCATCTTTTGCTGCCCCATTGAAGTGAATGTGTCCACATGAGGACCCAAACAACGGTCGTGTGAATGGTCCCTTATTCTTTATGTATACACACATACCTCCCAACCACTCCGAATCCAGCGGGACAATCGTGGATGTCAGTGGCAGTCCTGGGAGGGCCGATGTCCCGATCTCAACTGTCTCTGCATCCTTAGACGGAAAGGGGGGCACAATGTGGACATTACTACTGAAAGGGGGGCACAATGTGGACATTACTACTGAAAGGGGGGCACAATGTGGGCATAATATTATAAAATCTGCCACAGCACAATACGCACGCCTCTGCTATTGTCCCTTATTGGCATTTCCATAAGGCTCATGCCCACGACCGTGTTTTCTGTCCGTGTCTGTTCCATTTGTTTGCAGCCCGTATGTGGAACCATTCACTTCAATGGGTCTGCAAAAAAATGTAAATGACTCTGTGTGCATACTGTTTCCGTATGTCTACAAGGACAGGCATTGTTACAATGGATCCGCAAAAAAAAACAGATGCAACACGGACGTCACCTTTTTTTTTTTTTGCGGATCCGTGTTTTGTGGACTGCAAAATACATAGTCATGTGAATGAGCCCTAGGTTGGGAGGTATACTGTACACACACTGAACTACTGATTAGTTTTCGTCTGCATCCAATCTGCATTTTTGTGATGTGGACCTGGTCATCTTAGTGGGGCCGCAAAAGATGTGGACAACTGGACACCCATGTGCTGTCCGCATCCATAAGTCCGTTCTGCAACCATGGTGGCAAGAATTCAGCCGGGATCCATATTTTGCGAACCCACGATTTGCGGACTGCAAAAACGGATACGGTCTTGCGCAGGGGCCCTTGTGCATAGTTTATTAAAAGGTTAGGTGCACGTTAAAAATTTCTGAAAGACCAAAGATGTGATGGTTATGACAGGGTGGTGCCCACAGTAGGTTTTATACAATCCTGGTCTTCTACCACAATACGCATCCGTCTGGCTTCTACTGTGTGAAGGACAAGTCTTCTCGGCTGTCAGTCCTTATCTCACACACATCCTTTTCGTCAGTACATCAACATACAAGTTCTGAAGTTTTAGCAGTGAATGTACATGATACACACCAAGAAAAATGAGTTGAATCTAAAGTATTTGCAAGTTTCTATACTGGGAAGTTTCTATCATCCCAGAGCTTGACGGGACCGAGACTGAAACTGAGCTCGAGAACGACTCTAGGCTGAATTGTAATGATTCCTTTACTGAGCAAGGACCAACACGATTAAAAAGTAATGCTGCCATATGGTATGAAAACGGCAGATGTACTGTACTAATCCACTATCATAGCAGCACAGGCAGCTGCATAAACCTCCATAGACCAAAGCAGAATGGGTGGGAATGAGGCGCGCCCATTCCTATCAGTTCATCAAACATCTCCCGATCCAGGCTACCCAGGTCAATTGTAAGTGTCGAGAAAATGTCTACAGCAGCTCAGCGGTGAAGCACGTAGCACGTAAAAAGTCATCTGTTCTCGATTATAACACTACTACGGAGCTCCGGCTGCTTCTGGAAGTTATCAATAGCCAGTCCAAAGTTTCATGGATCGGTTCCCACGGTTGAGCAGCTGCACACAAACCTGAGACCTTCATGTGCAATGCCAAGAAGCGGTGAAAAGTGGAAGGGTTAATCAAACGTCATCGTCTGGCAGGCTGAACCCCTAATCCGGGGTTGGGGGATGTCAGGAGCACACTTCAGCAGGTAAAATCTGCAGGAACTGGAGGACATTTTCCAAATCTCCTCAAGCTGGGGGAATGTTTTTTGCAGAACGGACATACGGATGCGGACAGCACACAGTGTGCTGTCTGTTTTTTTTACGGCCCCATTGAAGTGAATGGGTCCGCATCTTAAACGCAAAAAATGTGGACTAAAAATACGATCATGGGAATGGGGCCTAAGGGTCACCCCACATTCCTTTACTGGCAGAATTTTGGCGCAGACACCTGTGTCGAGATTTTGCTGGCGGCTGAGTTTCGGGCTCCCATTTATTTCATTTAGGAGGTACCGGTGAAGATCAGGGAACGGTGGATTAAAGCCGCGGCTGCGCCAAGAAGGGACATGTCTGTTCTCACCGCGGCCACAGCTTTAAACTGCCGCTCCGCAATCCTCAGCTCTGCCTCCCACCGAAATGAATGGAAAGCAGAAACCATGCAGCCGCAGGTGAAATTTCAGCACAGATGTCCACGCCAAAATCGCTCTGGCCCCATTACGCATTATTTCTAACTCCAGTTTTATATTTTCGAATATGTGGGAGGGGCTTAGTTTTGCGCAGCGCCCACGGACATGTACATACGGAGCGGAAATTGCTATACTGCTGACTCCGTTACTCCCCTTGGAGTAACAGGAAATAAAAGGGAGCATTGTAAAAGTGGGGAACTTTGACTGGAGTGTTACTTTAAGATGGAGGTGGAAGCCCCCACCACAACACACCACACCCGTGAGAGAAGAACAGGACTGCCAAATGCCAGCCAGTCCTTCTTGTCCCCACCAATGCACAACCTGGACTAAGACTCCTGTGGCCGTCTGGACATGAGTCCACACAGCCATGTTCTAACTTGTAGAGGAATGTCTTCCCTGAAGACTGGAGACTTGGTATACCATTCATCTAAATTCCACATTTAAAGTCACGGCCCCAGGCCCGAATCTCTATCTAGGCTTAGCCATTCTAATATTAGAAGGAAAGGAAGAAACCGCACAGAGACAAAAATGTACTATTATTAAAGGGGGTTTCCAACATGAAAGAAAATCATGGCAACAAACTTGCAAGAACCTATAATCACTTAATCAACCACCCGCCAAAGCCTTTCTGATGCTGCCCAAATTCCCAGTGCCCTCGACTTCCTGTGCCCATCTGGTCACACAGAAAAGGTCTATAAAAGGGATAGATCGCTAGTAGTGATTGGATGAGCAGGCATTTCCTGTATCTTGAGATGGAAGCAGGAAGCAGAGAGCAGCAGGAACCTGGGCAGTGTTGGAACGGCAGCGGTACGTGATCGGTGACGGGAGTACCAGGGGTTTTTTTAAGCCACTCTTGGCTCACTGCTACCATTTTTTGAACTGGAAAATCCCTACAATGATAGCCAGGGCATAGGAAAAATAGAGGGGCTTTCATTCTCTAGGGGGCTATGATGTCAGCACAGAAGAAATTTTGCTAGGAAATAGCGCTACCATTTAAGGATGACTAAATTTAAAGGGAACCTGTCATCAACTTTTTGCTGACCTCACGGAGGGCAGCATAAAGTAGTGACAGAAATGCTGATTTCAGCGGTGTGTCACTCATCAGCTAAAAGTAAGTGGTTGCTGAGAACCAGCATCATAATCATTGAAGCCCAGGCCTTGAAAAGAGTCAAATCTACCTGAGAAGAGTCCTGGTTATTCTAATCTCCTGCTCTCTCACCCATCTGCTGATGACTGGCAGTTCATTCCTAGGGAGAAAACTAGGTAAAAGCCTGTCAATCATCAGTAGGTGGGCGGGAGAGCAGGAATTCATGGATAACCAGGACTCTTCTCAGGTGGCCGTGACTCTTTTTCAGGCCCAGTCTGCAATGACTGTGATGTTGGTCCTCGGCAACCACTTACTTTTAACTTTTAAATGAAAGACCGCTGAAATCAACTTACCTGTCTCTACTTTATGCTGCCGTTAATATGACAGGTTCCCTTTAAGTATCATGTTCAGAAAATATTAAGGTTTGGCAAAACTTAGACCCATTAACCAACTGCCAGTAAATCTGATTAAACTAAGGTTGTGTTCACATCACATTTTTGTCCCATGTGTAACATATATGCTAAACAAAAAAGGATGCAAGACTGTAGTACACTACGCGTTTCCACTCCGCAGAGTCCAACAAATGGATAATTTTACAATGGAACCCTATGGTGATGGATACCACTGTATGGCATCAGTCGGAGATATCTGTTCGACATGTACATCATGTAACACTTGTATTCACCTAAGGTCAATCTGGCCCTGTAAATATATACAGTATAAACATATATATATATATATATATATATATATATATATTCAACTGAAGTGTTCTGATTCATCAACAATGGGGCTGTAAAGCATGTCCCGCGCTATTCAATGTATTACTTGAATCATAGAGTTTTAATTCTTCAATCTCACGCATATACTACAAGCCTCTCCTGCAAACAACAGTGCAAGCATTTTCATAGATTTAACCCCAATTAATACGAGTACATTGTCAAAACAATGCCTGTGTATGTGTCCCCAACCTATAATTTGCCTTTCAGGGCTGTATCTTCCCCCTCCAGTGTTCTTTTCTATACTTTTCTCTTTTCTCATCCACTTAGCAGGTGTGATTTGCATCTTCGCCCACAGAAAACGAAGCTCCTCTGAATACGTTGTTTGTATCTCAACCCTTTCGCTACTAGAAATACATCTTCATGTTACACCTTTTTCCAAAGAATTTTAACCTTACAACAATTATTCCCTAATAGCACTAACCTTTCTCAAAGTCTTGCGCTTGGCCTGGATTTCTTCTTCTTCACTGAAGACTTGGTCACTTTCTGGTGAGGAGTATGCTACTGATGAGCAGGTGGATGTGCTGGACACTGACCGGTCTGATTGCCTTACGGACTTCTTCTGCCGCTCTTCCGCTGGCACCAAATCTGGAGGGCTGTGCCCTTCTATGTGTTCCCTGTTCGCACCAAGTTTAAGGCCTTCTGGTTTACTTAAGACGTCTCTGTCAAGAGTCTGTATGACCGTTTCTGCCTCATGAGGCACCACGGAAAGAGCCTGTATGCCCTTTTCTGCCTCATGAGGAACCACAGATAACTTTTTCAATTCTTTCTCCAAAGGTATGTGTTCTTGCTTCTCCATCACTCCAACTCTAGACTTGAAACTTCACTTAGCCTTAGATTGATTGATTCTTGCTGTTTCTGCTTGACTGATCAGCCACAAATGGCTAATTGCTTTTCCATAGGCATGACCAGAAAAGTCTCCTTCACTCTTCTTGTCCATGAGATATCTGTGGAAAGAGTTCAAGACAAAAATGTTAGAGTAAGGTATTCCTTCTATCTTTACTTTAATAGAAATTGTAGTATTTTATCACAGCCGTGAAGCCCAAATGAACTAGACCTAGCACAAGAATGCACCATGTGAAAATTGTGAACAAGCTGAAACCATTGTAACTTGGGACCAGAATTCTAAGGAACGCTGGGAATTCATTTCAAAGTCCCAAAATAAGAGAAAATTAATATTAAGGAAAAATAGATAACATACAGCTAAAGCAAGTCCTTACAATGAACAGTCAAACAGAACTGCTGAAAGCTGTAAATCCCATTCTATGCTGAGGACATGAACTTCTTCAGGGTCCTGTACAGTACAAACATGTACCAGAAAAATACATGTGTATAAAGTACATGCGGGTCCAAAGGAAAACCACATCCCGGCACCGATAGAAAGCAATACAATTCTTTTAGTACTGCACTGTACTGGAACAAGGAGCTACTAGACAGCCAATATTGGTGTTCTACAAGTGAAATGCCCATGTTGATGGACATCAGCATTGTATGTTGAGTCTGGTTTCCAATTACAGGAACCCCAGAAAGACTATTGTAGGTTGAAAATATTGTATCCTGAGGCCATTGTAGGTTAAGGGACCACTGTATAATGGAATACCATGTCAAGATATGGAGATTGGGATGGTTCTTTGAAAAGGCTCTACAATGACCATGAAATAAGCCGGGAGCATGTTCTTAAGATACGTAACAGTAAAAAAATGCCTTGGAGAGGTGAATTGAGCTCTAATCACTAATATGAATGAAATGAGACAAATGTTCAGGTCCACAACCCCAAAGAACTATGTTCACCATCATCCTTCTGCTAAGGTGCCAGATTTGCAAATACCTCTACACCAAAGCTTTGACGAGACATGACATGATTCCATGAAGTACAGATAATTCAAGATTGTATCTTTTCTTACAGCAATAAAAATTCCAACCCTCTAAAGACGACTAAAGCCGAAAAAGGAAGTGTCTGAGGTGATCTACATGAAAAAACAAAAACAGGAGAGAAAAATAACTGAAAGTAAGGACAAGAAAACAAAGGATCTCCTAAAAGTAGGAAGGGAGTATGCAAGCGCAGATGTTACGAAGAGGAGGAAGAGATGGAAAAACAGGAGGGGTAGGCAGAGAGGGTAAAGAGCTGCAGAAAATGGAAATCATGGTGGAGGAAAGTAATTGAAGGTGAAAGGGTGTGACAGAAAAGAGTTGAACACAAAGTAGAATACCAAAAATAGCCAAGATGTCTTGATTCAAGTCTGCACTTACCATGCTCCCAGATGGAATTCTGTGTCAGCTATGTCTATATATTTGTAAGTACCACATCCCTATCTGCCCTCCTAATCTGCTCTCCCCCTCCTCCCTCTCCCCTCACATATCTTGTTCAATGAGGGTTGGCTTAGGGCCAGCGGGAATAGGGAAAGAGAAGGTTCCCACAGAAACACTGTGTGTGTCCTCAGCCATAATGCCGGGGAGGGCAAATCCAGGGGTGCCAAACCGTGAGGGTCCAGGTAAAAAGACTCAAGTCTACATCATAATTTAGGAAGGGATGCAGACTCCGTAGGCGATAGACTAGACACCTGCATATTTACAGACAAAATTTTTGCCAGCGAGGGAGATATTTTTAGTACATAACAAATGCATTGAGTGATGGTAGAAGAGAAGATATCAATCTCGGGCTACTGCAGAATATTTGAATTCACAGGGGATGTCTGGTTTATGAAACCCATTTTCAAATACCCTATTAACAATATTAGTGAGACCCGTGATCTATTAGGCTGGGCCTACACCTAGACTTTTTGTAGCACTTTTTACTGATTTTAACAACTGAGTGAGAGCTGTGGTCCAAAGCAATCTGGACTTGTGCACTAAAGCTGTCACTCAATAGTTAAAGGGAACCCCCCACCATGAAAGTGCAGTGCAATCTGCAGGCAACATGTTGTGGAGCAGGAGGAGCTGAGCAGATGGGTATATAGTTTTGTTGGGAAAAATTCTGTAAAACTTGTAATTTATTCATTTAAACGTCCACACTTTCTATACTTAGGAGTCATGTGGGCGGACCTACTCAGTGACTGCCAGCTAACTAACTAAGCATGCAGAGACAGATTCCAATCGCTGATATGACCGCCTACATGACTCTTAAGTAGAGACGAGCAAATTGATTCGGTAGATTTAGAATTTCTTCAGATTGATTTGGGTAGAATTTTTCTGGAAAAAGAGGAAGAGAGGAAGACAGAGAGAGAGATGTTGTAAGCGTCTGAAGCACTTTTGCTACAACCAATTTGCACCTGAATCAAATCTCTTGGCCGATCCGCGTGAATCGGACAGAAACTCATTTTCGGAATTTCGCTCATCTATAATCCTAAGCATAGGATGAATAAATTATACATTTTACTAAATCTTTTCCCATAAAATCTTCTTGGCTCCTCCTGCTCTATAACATGCTGCCTGCAGATTGCTCTGCATTGTTACGGTCAATATTAATTAAAAGTGCTACAAAAAGTCTAGGTGTGGCCTCAGCCTATACCTTTTGATATAGTTTTTGAAGCCATAGCCATGAGAATATTCAAAAGAGAAGACTCAGCCTTTCCTTTATATGTGTCCTCCATTTATGATTAGTTCCTGGCTTTTGTTTAAGACCCTTGTAAACCCTTTAGCCAGGAAGGGAGTAACTACAAAGCCGCTCATTTTGGAGGATGAAACAAGTCCACACATTCATTCCAATGAGCTTTAGCCTAGGGCTACTCCAAGTCCCAGAAAAGTCGTGCAACCAAAAACATTTGTGCAACTTGCTGTCGCATGACCAGGTTAGAGCTGTGATTTGGATGTAAAAACACAGCCAAATCTCAGAAAAGTCACAGGGAAGTCTAAGTCGTACATGACGTGTATTGCAGTCTATAATGGAAAAGTCACTTACAACCTGCGACAGAAAGTCCAACGGTACCGGATTTTGTTTGTGGCTGTTGGATGTGACCTGCCTCATTGTGATCTCCATGTCACCATATAACTCCAGCCTAATTTAGCCTTTACTACTGGGGTCCACCAGTGATTACAGCTGATGGCTGGGAGTTCCAGCAGGGAACACTACATGATGAGAATAATACTGGTGGACTCTTCTAATAAAAAAAGGATTGTCCAAAAGGAACGCCCCTTTTAAGGCTGGGGATAGAAGTAGATCTTGGTCGTGACACCCGTCAAGAAACCAAAGAACACTGTGTGGCCATGCAGTCATTAAACTGAAAGGGGCCGCAGCGGTACCCCATTCAGGTCAATGGCTGTACTGCTACACAGCAATCTTTGGTTGTGCGGCCAAGATCACCGAGTAGCCAGAGCCTAAGATACGTAGACCCTGTCTCAAGTAATAAACCTGACTAAAACAGTGCCTGATTGATGGGCGTGCCTACAAAGGAATGGAGCACAGTACTTTTACAACAAGCCCTCCCGAAGGGCAGCCTAGTAGATCTCTATCGGGACACCTGAAATAGCGTGAATCATGAGCATTCTGTCATGTGACTTGTGAAGGTCACATGACAAGGTGTACAAGTACAGAAGAATTAGTCTGCTAATGCTACCATGACAACCCCAGAGCAGGCACAACATATACCGTACATTACCGCAGTAGTAAGGAATACAGAAGGAGAACACCACCCTCCAGTTTACAGACTATGCCCATTAAGCCTCATGCACACGACCATTGGTGTTTTGCGGTCCGCAAACCGCGGATCCGCAAAACACGGAAGCTGCTTCGCGTTCCGTTCCGCAATTTGCGGAGCGTAACGCGGCCCATTATAGAAATGCCTATTCTTCTCCGCAAAATAGACAAGAATAGGATATGCTCTATTTATTTTGCAGGGGCACGGAACGGAGCAACGGATGCGGACAGCACACGGAGTGCTGTCCGCATCTTTTGCGGCCTCATTGAAGTAAATGGGTCCGCGCCCAAGCCGCAAAATATGCGGCTTGGACGCGGACCACAACAACGGCCGTGCACATGAGGCCTTATTCTGTAGATCTTCAATCACATTACCCAATTATCCTTGAGGTCTATTTCTGCAGAAGACAACGCACACCTTTCTTTACTTCTAAAAATTTCTTTCTGACTCATGGATTTCTTCATAACTTTGTCCACTCAGGGCTTATGTGGCCAAGGTTTCTTTACGTACAGTTCTAGTATGGGTGACTAGTGCTCTATATTCAGAGGCACAAGGGGCCTATGGTTCAAATAAACGGGAGGAAACGTCTAACGCCGGGAGCACACACTGTAGAAGACACTGCTGACATATATTGTGGAGAGACGTGAGATAAATGACCATAAGTGACCATTTATCTCATCAGTGACCATGAGAGCAGAAGCCTACCGTCAGATTCATGCCAGGCCGATAACATGGAGCAACAGACTGTGCTAACCTGATCAGTAAAGGTACAAAAACATCTCAAGATGTGGTCAACTGGAACACAGGAGATCATTCTGCCATTGTGGTCAAGAATTGTCGAATTAAAGAAATACTCTACATTTTTCAAACCAGCACCTGGATCTGAATACTTTTGTAACTAGATATAATTAAAAATGTAATACAGCCATTGAGTTATTCGGTAAAATCTATTTGTATAGCACCACCTGCTGTTCTTTTCCTTCTTTCTCTGTCCACCTCGTTGAGGTGGTCGCATGTAGAGTTGCACCGGGGAGCCAAGGTTCGATACCCAATCAATACTTTTAGACCCGGATTGATACGATGTCAGGTCTTACTACTTAACGATACTAGGCTGTGAGGTCTTATTCACCCTAATAAAGCTCTATTAGGGTGAATAGGACAAGGGATTAAAAGACCCCAGGTTCGAGCCCCTAAAGGGGCTAATAGTTAGTAAGTAAAAAGTTTTTAAAAAAAAGTTTAAAAAAAACACCAAAATACAAAAAGTTTAAATCCCCCTTTCCCAATTTGACATATAAAATATATAAACAATAAAAAAATACACATATTACATATCGCCATGGCTGAAAAAGTGCAAACTATTAAATGCGGTGAAGGCCCTAACAGAAAAAAAAAAAACGCGATTCGCCATTTTTTTGTCACTTTGCACCCCCCAAAAATAGGATATGACTGTTCTATTATGGTCCGAATGTTCCATAAAATGAGGAATGCACGCGGCTTTTGCATCAAGTATCACAATACTTTTTTATGGTATTGAAATCGAATCAAAATTTTGTTATCGAGGCAACCCTAGTCGCGTGCGCTCTGTTTCATCCTTCAACTGCCACCAGTCATGTATTCTGTTAGAAGCTGGTTCTAGAGGTTCGCTTGTACTATACGATGTCTGGTTTCCACTTTTTTACATTAATCTTGGGATAACTGACCAGTAAATCACATCTTCTAGAAACTTGCAGAGGAACGGCCGCCTGTTATCACCTCATAACCTGATGTAGACGCATTCACTGTAGATAAGCACAATAAGCACCTCACAGCCTGGAATTTTATCAAGAAATTCTAGAAGCAAATGGTCTCTGCTAATACAAGCGCTTTTCCAAATGTTTCTACGACTGCCCAATAATCCAAAGCCAATTCAGTCCCGATTAAAGGGGTTGTCCCATCTCAGACAATGGGGGCATATCGCTAGGATATGTCCCCATTGTCTGATAAGTTCGGTACCCACCGCTGGGACCCGCACCTATATCGAGAATGGAGCCCCAAAAGTGAAGGAGGGCGTATTGCGCATGCGCAGCTGCCCTCCATTTATTTTTTATGGGGCCAGCGAATATAGCCGAGCGCTGGCTCAGCTATTTCCGTCGGCCCCATAGAAATTAATGGGAGCATGAGCAGCACATGCGTGGTACGCTCCCATTCACTTCTATGGGAGCAGAGCTTGGTGGTGGACGGGCCACGGGAAATCCGGGGTCCTCCAGCCACAGCTCTTACCGCTCCGTTCTCGATATAGGTGTGGGTCCCAGCGGTGGGACCTACACCTATCAGACAATGGGGGCATATCCTAGCGATATGCCCCCATTGTCCTAGATGGGAATACCCCTTTAATGATGCATTTTTGCAGCTCCAGATGTTAGCTGAAGGTCTATGGGAAATATGAAACACAGGACACACAAGCATTTTTTCTTTTTGCTACTGACGTTTTTGTTAATTAGGTGGTGTTTTTTATGCATAAAAAAAAGAAAAAAGTTGACCACTCATTTTGTGGTTTTTTTCATAGCATTTTGATATCTACTTCTCTATAGGGGAAAATGCCATATAAAACAGTTTCGAAAAATAACATTGCTAAAAAATGCCATAAAAAACTCAATGTGACATGGAAAAAAAACTGATTTTTATTAACAAAAAGCGCCAGAGCAAAATCAGGTTTGTAGGGGTCCTAAAAATTTTTAGGCATCACTATTCTGACCCAACTCACCTAATCCTTCATGGTATCAATTCTCCCACACATTGATGCAGCAAACCCACAAATGTAGACCCTGTATGTCAATCTGAACACGTACCGTGTATTCCCAATCTGATCGATGGCCCTAAAAAGGCGCATTTACACGCGTCGACTGAGTAGGCAATTATCGGGAAGGAACCGATTTCTCCTGATAACTGCTCGTCCACCCCCCTCCCATCCATTGTCGAGATGTCTATCCGCTGTATCTACACTTCTTCAGTGCCTCTCATTTCGTATGATGTCATTTCATGGTCCTATACACTGGCCCATGTGATGCATGACAATCTATATTCTTTTATACACCTGAAAATAAAGAATTTACAACAACAACAAAAAGATTTCCCTTCACTGAAACTAAATTACCTAGGCCAACCCCTGAAAAAGAACACCATGGCATTATCTGTCCTACACCGAACAGGTAGCACAATGCAGTCAGGCAGGTGATGTTCTCCTGGCATTCACCAACCCCAAACTCATTCGTCAGACTGCTAGATGGAAAGCCGGACTCGTCGCTCCAGAGAATACATTCCCACTTGCAGAGTCCAGTGGCAGTGGGCCACCTGACGCTTGGCATTGGGCTTGGTAAGGTAAGGCTTGCATGGAGCTGCCCCACCGTGAAGCTCCTGGCACAGCACCACTTTTGCGCTGATGTTAATGCTAGAGGAGGTTTGGACTTTGCGGTGATTGAGTCCGCAGAAGTCATCAGATCAGTGTTGCTCTGACTCTCGGTAGTGCGACCAATCAAGGTGCATGGGAGCAGCGCTGCAGTAACCAGCTCTGTCCACCACACCATGGATGGCGCTACTCCAGAACTGCTGACCAGCGGAGGTGCTGAGTGTCGCATATGATGGCTTCTCCTGAGAAGGACAATATTAAGACGGGACTGCCTCTTTACAGTATAGCTGCCATCCACAAAACCTCGCCAAGCACTAGACTAGAGGCTCCAAGCCCCCGTCCTAGAGGCTTTTAGATGGCGCAGTGGTCACACATCTGCGCTGCTGATGGAGGTAGCAATGTCCTCCTGCACATAAGACAAGCCAAAGGCACTCACCATTACTTTTCTAAGTATGTCCTGTTAGTGGCATGGGCATCATCCATGAGATGAACAGGGTTCCACAGACCTGACCAGTCCTGGTCATCAAGTCTGACCTGAAGTGTCCTACAGACCTCCATCACCCCAGCATGCCAACTGTGCCAGCATGCCAGTGTCCTGCCCATCCATCTGCTCTCCTGCCTCGCCTGACACATCCCCTACAGACACAATGTGCAGCAATAAGTTACTTTCCACCAGTCACAATACTCAGCTCATCAGTGCCGGCCAGGACCGGGCTCCTTACCCGCTCAGCTCAGTCTCCTCATCGTCCTGTCCCGGGGAGCTCCGATGACATTTTTATGTGAAGACAGAGGGGCGGGGAAGACACCGGGAGAACGGCCAGGGGAGGCGCTACAGCGCGGGCACAGGACTGTGCAGGGGAGTGGACTGCTGCTGCCCTCTGCTGGCCGCTTCTGTGAACTGCGGCCTGCTGTCAGCTAAGCAAAACCTGCACCCAAAAAGATAAACATAAAATATCATTTACTAGAACAGCATCTGTGATTCATATTGTAAAAAACATATAGAAAGAAAGCAAATCCTACCTCTCATTTTACATGAAAGCATCATTTATACGAAAAATATATTTTGTCTGGAAAACCATTGCCATAAAGGTATATAATGTCCTCAAAATCGTTGGAAATTTGTTGAGCTGTCAATACCTTTTTATTTTGGATGTTCTTTTGGAAATACATTTTATGTAATTCTCTATCACTGTTTAAGGCTACATTTTGCGGTCTGCAAATTGCGGATCTACAAAAAAAAACGATGACATTCCGCATGGCATCCGTTTTTTTCCGGATCCATTGTAATAATGCCCATATCTTGTCCGCAAAACGGACAAGAATAGGACACATTCTATTTTTTATGCAGGGCTACAGAACAGACATATGGATATGGATAGTACACGGTGTGCTGTCAGCATTATTTGCGGACCCATTGAAATGCGGGTCCACATCCTATCTGCAAAAAAAACGGAACGGACACGGAAACAAAATACGTTTGTGTGCATGTAGCCTTATGGGCGTCTATCAGCAGATTTGTACCTATGGCAGCTGAAGGCATCTATGTTGGTCCCATGTTCCTATGTGCCTGCATTACTAAGAAAAATGATGTTTTAGCATATGCAAATTAGACTCTAGGTGCAACGGGGGCGTTACCATTACACCTAGAGGCTCAGCTCTCTCTGCAACTGCCACACCCTCTGCACTATGGTCAGGACCAGGTAGTGTAAATCTGATCATGTGTGGCCCTGTCAATCAATGTGTAGGGGGCGTTTGCAGAGAGAGCAGAACTTCTAGGTGTAACGGCAACGCCCCTGTTGCTCTTGGAGACTCATTTGCATATTTCAAAGCATCATTTTTTTCAGCAGTGCGGCCACGTATGAATATGGGAGCAACACAGCTCATACCTGCTATTTTGTGACCATGCAAGTAGGCAGGGATAGTGTGTCTGGGGAGTTTTAGGGTTACACTGTCCCTGCCGACATATCCTGACACCGTCTACAGAGAGCCTGAGGTATAGTATGAAGACATTTACAGACGTGTCACCACAAGCACTCTAGGGCCTTTCAGGAGATACTCCTATAAAGTGTCCGGCTCCTTTAATGCCTTTGGTATTGTTGCTGTTGCTATTGAAACTACCCTCATTGCCAAAAACTGTATTCCTATAATAAGACGGTGACCTACAAATCTGGCAGCAGAATACTGACTGGCCTTCATGGTGACTTGTATCCTGAGAACGTGTCAGAGACAACAGAGCGTCATAAAACATCCCACAGTCCGGTGGTGAGTGTACAGGATATTAGAATTCCCTTCATCTGGCCGGGTCACCTCTCTGTCCCCTCTCCTGACACCTCCCCCATGTTCTGAAGCAACTATTCTGATGGCTCCATGCTGCGCCATTCTTTATTATTCCTACTAGAAGTTATGAATTAATTACTAGCTGTTTGCAATGACGGTCCAGGTGGGTGTTACCAGTTGGGGGTGTGTCCCTGCACAGTCTGACACTGGCAGCACCTTCTGTAGAGTGGTTTATACCTATAGTTTTTAATTGTTAACGTAAACAGAAAATCCACAACAATAACTGCATAAAAACCACACAAAAAACGCATCAAAACCCCAATAAATGGTGTGGTTTAGGTGCAGATTTCATGCGGATTTTCAGCACTGTGTGCAACTCCCCTAATATGTTGCACAGTGTACAAAAAACGGGAAATGTTGCCGAAATTCACCAGGAGCCCCTTTACTAGAAGGTGAATGATTAAATGGCGTATCCAGCAGATAATGGTGTAAAAATGGAAGAAGCATTACTCATGTCACCGATCCCCTGCTGCCTACTGGGTCACACCCACAGGAAATGGCAGCTGCTGAGGTTAATGACTGGCTGATTGGGCATCTCCTACCATCATCCTACCACATGTAGACGCTATTCCACCCTGTATCTAAGGATGGACAAGCCCTGGCGGTAGTTGGGCATCTTACATCCTGATAAAAGATGCCCAGCAGCCGATGAATGAGCGTTTGCACTTTCTTTGACTGATCAGCTGCTCCATTGCACAAGCTAAAAGCTTGAATCCATCTGTAAATATATTGGGGGTCATTTATCAAACTGGCATAAAGTAGAACTGGCTTAGTGACCCCTAGCAACCAATCAGACCCTTTCATTTTTGACAGTTCCTTTGGAAAATGAAAGGTGAAATCTGATTGGTTGCTATGGGCAACTAAGCCAGTTCTACTTTACACTAGTTTGATAAATGACCCCCATTGTTTTGGTAATCTAATCTGCAAAAGCGTAAATTCATTCTTTCCTGTCAGCAGTGCATTGTGGGAGATTGTACATGCCGCCGTTTCTTTTCCTCCTGCAGAAACGACCTATCCTTGTCCGTAAAACAGACAAAAATAGGACATGTTCTATTTTTTTTGCAAAGCCTTACAGATGCGGACAGCACACAGGTATGCTGTCCTCATCTTTTGCAGCCCTATTAAGATGAATAGGGCCTCATCCAATCCGCAAAAAATGTAGATGGGATGCAGACTGAAGATACAGCATGAGCCCTAAACGGAATAGTCGTATTTTCTAATCCGTTTTTATTTTCTGATTGTGGATTTTTTTATTCTCTATTCCTAAACATCATTATGGGGTGCTGCCATTTTGCCTGAGCATCTTTTACCGGCACTTAGAGATGTGCTTTACAGCAGCCACCATGGACCATAGGCCCATCTATGGAAGAGTTTTCCGGGCATGCCCAGTAACCTTTGTAGAGGTCATTGAGCAGGGAGGGGAACTATACAAACTGTGACCATCACCTGTTGTGAATGGTCTAATCCTGTGTTATCTGTGTATCTGAAGGGCGCCTTCACAAGCGGCAGATTTTGAGGCAGAAAATTCAGTGACTGAAAATCAGTTCCTTTTACCTGAATGGACCTTGCAGAAATCCATGTGCTTCCTTCCTCATTCAACTGAACTGATTTTCGGTTGCAGAATTTTCTGCCACAAAATCTTCTGTGTGTGAGGGCAGCCTAAGCTGCTTGCTGAATTGCTGGCACTGGACTCTTTCTTCTGCTTCTTGACATAGATTCAAGGTAATTTCCTGCAGCCACCACCAGGGGCAGCTCAGAGCAAAGGGATTTTTATAGCTTCCAAGTTTAATAGGAGCTGTAAATTGTCTTATTCACTGAGCTCCCCCTAGAGGTGGCTGCAGGCAGTCAGTTTTATCACATACTGCTTGAAGGGAAGCAGGGGATTTAGTGCTGTATAGGGGAGGTTTATCACTGTGATTATGCCAGTTCTCTGATATGCATACATTGAAAAATAGAATATTCACACTAAGCACCATATTTATAAAGCACTTGTTTCACTTTTTCTAATACAGAGTTGGGGAAAAAGAGCAAAAGTGTGATTTTTTTTTCTAAGAAAATATTCCTCTGCAAATAAATACTGTAGTAGATTTGCCAAAAAGTTTTACTATGGAGCTATGATATGTGGGTATGACCATGATTACAGGATGGTGCAGTACTTATCACTATAATCCTAGGTGCCCCTGCAAGATCACCATAAAAACCTATAGAGCTCTAAGGCCTCTTTCACACTAGCGTTTTAGCTTTCCGTCCTAGAGATCCGTCCTCGGGTCTCTAGGACGGAAAGCTACTGATCAGGATTATCCCCATGCATCCTGAATGGAGAGAACTCCGTTTAGGATGCATCAGGATGTCTTCCGTTCAGTATGTCAACGTTTTTTGGACGTTGACAAAAGCGCAGCATGCTGCGGATTTGTCTCTGTCCAAAAATCCGGAAGACATGCCGTAACGCCGGATCCGGAATTAATGCCCATTGAAGTGCATTAATCCGGATCCGGCCTTAAACTAAGCGTCGTTTCGGCGCATTGCCGGATCCGACGTTTAGCTTTTTGTCAATGGTTACTATGGCAGCCAGGACGCTAAAGTCCTAGTTGCCATAGTAAAGAAGTAGGGGAGCGGGGAGCGGCATACTTACATTCCGTGCGGCTCCCGGGACGCTCCAGGATGACGTCAGGGCGCCCCAGTGCATAGATCACGTGATCGCATGGATCACGTGATCCATGCGCGCGGGGCGCTCTGACGTCATTCAGGAGCGCCCCTGGAGCCGCACAGAATGTAAGTATGCCGCTCCCCCGCTCCCCACTGCTACTATGGCAACCAGGACGCTAGTAGCGTCCTGGCTGCCATAGTAACACTGAAAGCATTTTGAAGACTGATCAGTCTTCAAATGCTTTCAGTTCACTTGTGTTGTGCCAGATCCGGCGTGCATTCCGGCGACGGAAGTGCACGCCGGATCTTCACAACGCAAGTGTGAAAGAGGCCTAAGCTTGGTTCAGTTGGACCACAGGAGGCCTTGAGGTCGCAAATAGAAATGTCTGAATTATACCCATCTGAAGTCAATCTTACTAGTACTGTAGTTATAAAAACTTAAAGGAGACTTTCTCCCATTTTGAATCTCGGCATCCTATGAATAGAAGACTGCAATAATGTAATAAAATTTACAATTTACAAAGTTTTTAACTAAATGGACCCTTTATTGCAGAACCTTATTACAAGAATTCAGAACTCCAGATGTTCATGTCTCTTGACTAAGCTGAGATTTTCTTTACCAGTGCTGAAGATTTCCACAAAGTAGATGTTACAATGTTACCAGGGCAGGCGAGCTTGCTTCTCCATAGGCAGCGACTCCGGCATCTATTTTCCATTATGATTAGGATGGGCTCTGTAGGCAGGAGTGTCGGCCTATGGGTGAGGGCGCTCGTACGTCTGGTGGAGTAAAGTCATTAGTCACCTGATGCCGGACATGCCATGTCACCAGGTATTACAGCCTATTTAAACAGGTAACTTCTGGGCAAAGTTGTGCGGCGTCCGGTCCACAGGGGCAATGTGTGTGAGCGTTCTGGTGGGCCAATGGGGGTAGTAGTATTACTCACTGTTCTGTAGCTCCCTGGGCCGGCGTGCAGTAAAGGGAAGGACGGCACGAAATCCTTCAGGGCACTCTCTATTTGTCCAGGGATTCCCAGCCAGATGGTAGTTGAGGTGCCTTTGGTGGTGTAGGTGCTTTGGGTGCCTTGGAGGCAGGGTCCCTTGTGTTCGTGACGCCAGCACCATAAGGTGCATTGAAATATGGTATGTAATAAGAAGAGAGTCAAGAGTTGAACCAACAAGAACTTTACTTGAAATATTTGCCTTGAGGTAGATAACATTCACGCAAGTAAGCTGCAACTCCAGACAACAAGCACAGTGAGACAGTGCTATACAGGTTCCAACTCAATCTGATAGAGAGGGTAATACTTTCCTTATCTTGATCAACTTGCTCTGAAACTTCAGCCTTTTGGTACTTTGGATCTTCTGAGCTAGAACTTGGGAACCAACAGGGCTGTCTCCCTAGCGGCAGGCATCAGTCATCTGCTCCATTATTTGAACAGGTTGCTTCAATATAATTAATCCACTTCGTCTCTGACTCCAGGGCAGTGGCATTACAAAAGGAAGGGATCCAGTAGTCCTTAGGCTTGGTTTCCAATCTATCTTGCCCTTCTCCTGGGGAATACCCAGGGGCACACAGCTTAAAGAGGACCTTTCACCGATTTAAAAACTAAAAACTAACTATACCTGTGGGCAGAGCGGCGCCCAGGGGTCCCCCTGTACTTACTTGTATGTCTGGGCGCCGCTCCGTTCGCCCGGTATAGGCTCCGATGTCGAGCTCCCTCTGTTGTATGGGGCGGGGACTTTGTATCAGGCGTGTCCCTTGCTGCAGAGCTGGCCAATCACAGCGCACAGCTATGAGCTGTGCGCTGTGATTGGCCAGCTCTGCAGCAAGGCACGCTGATACAAAGTCCCGCCCATAGCAGAGGAGCTGGCACCGAGCCTACACGGCGAACGGAGCGGCGCTCAGACATACAGTAAGTACAGGGGACCCTGGCGCCTCTGCCACAGTATAGTTAGTTTTTAGTTTTTAAATCGGTGAAAGGTCCTCTTTAAGTTACAGGCTTTCCTCTCCTAACTTCCTCCTACTCCCATCTCAACTCTTAACTAACTTCATATGCCTGCCTCTTACTATATATATGATGTGACAGTTACACCTAGTGGTGACTATGTGTAAATGCACTTACCAGCCTGTTGTAAGGAGTTTGCAGCTATTACAAGAGAAAATATACACTGGCATATGGTTGGGTTGATTTCCTGGATCGCCACACTAGCCCTGATTACTTGGTTCTTGGATTCCTGACCTCGGATTTGGACTATGACTCTTTAGCCTGACAATTTAGACCTTGACAATTGCTGTTGTCTTCTGATTTGGCTTAGCCGGTTTCTCCTGGAATTGAATCTGGTGTTTAGGCTCTGATCTGTCTTCTGCTCTTGTTCGTTACTGCCTCTCCTGGTCTGTTTCCACCATACCTCTGTTTTCTTTCATCTGTCACTAGTTTTCTTGTCCTCCCGTGTTACTCCTTCCGCTATAGGTCACTTATTTAGGAAAGGATTGTTGTCCAGTTGTGGGTTGCTGCCTAGAGCAGATCGTGCAAGTAGGTAAGGACATTGGGACAGGTGGAGTTCAGGGTTCACTGCTCCCTACTGTCACAGCAGATCAGCAGAACATTGTATAAATATTACTTACCACCAGCATTGCCAACCAGGATTCTTTATTCTGGACAACTTACCCAAAAATCACAGACAATCAACATTTTTTATGGATATGTTGGAAAGCCATAATGGATGATAAGGATAATAAGTAATACATGTCTACAGGTTAACTTACTGATCACCAACCTTAAAGGGATCATGCTTTTGTCAAACCCCCCATTCTGCCGGACCTGAAAAGGGAAGAAGACTTACCTGCTTCCCGATGCCAGTCCCCAGCTTCTTCTCCTCCAGGCCTGCGATATTCCACTGAGCTCACTCGATACCAACATCCGGTTTGACATTGCTGTAGTCCCTGGCAAAGTGCGTCTCCCGCACACTGTTGCAGCCTATGATTGGCTGCTGCGATGTCAAACTGGATGTCAACATCGCTGGAGCCCCAGGTCTGGAAGAGAAGGGAGTCATCTTCCCTTTGCAGGTCCAGCAGAGTGGGGAGGTTTGCCAGAACACCGCACCCCCCACTTCTCCAATTCTTGCACAACCCCCTTAAAAAAAATCACAAACAGCAACTATTATTTTTTACCGACACTGGAAAAAAGTTCCCTAATTTCTCAGACTGTCCAGAATTTTCTGAACGACAGGCAACCCCGCGTATCACCATGCTTCACTGCTGGGTATCAGATCAGGCCAGGAAACATCCCTTGAGTACTACAGAGGGAGCACAAATGTTGAAAATTGATAAATAGAGATCCCTGTCCCCTGCTGCTAGATCTTCAAAGTAATATATTACCTATTTATGTCTGTACCCACCAGCAGAGGTTTCTATTGCTAGTATTTTTTTGCCAATCTGAAGGTCTATTCACTAAATAAGTTCATGGGGAATCAAGTATTTACTGCCTTTTTTTTATAGTACTATTACTTTTATATAGTATTTTTATACTGCCTTTTTGAAATACCTCATAGAACCACTAGGTGCTGCTAGACACATATTTACAGATGAGGTAACAACCGGCATTTAATCATTGGAGATTTATCTCACTTAGAAGACCTTGTGCTATCACCAAAACTGCGGGTCTGATTATATACATATAAAGGGCTGTCAGTGCATATTATTGCCGGTGGTACTGCAAATACAATTTAAAGGGATTCTTCATCTAGATTCAATTTTTTACTAAAATTCGCCACCTTTGTAGTAAGTTCTAGAGAGAAGGATGGTTTGAGTGCTGCCAAACTTCTTTAGCCCTTTTCTGCTTTTAGATTATTGTTAGTTCTGGTTGTCTGACAACCCTATATAAGAAAAGACTATGGGACAGATTTATCATTACACTTCCATCTTACTCCACTTTTACCTATGCCCAAAGTCACTTTTGGCTCAGTCAGATTTATTAATGGTCCTTTAATACTGTGATAAATGTGGTTTGACGGTAGCAGTTTATCCTTAAGTAAGCAGATTTACAAAAGTCGCAAATCTTTACAAAAAAGTCGCATGTTCTATTAAAAAGTCGCATAAGATAAGCATGTTCCCCCCTGGAGTGAAATTGCGCATTTTTTTTTTTGCGACATTTTTAAATGGTTGCAGTAGTAAATATGTCTAGAGATTCGTTTCCATAAGACAACACGCCCACTTTCACAAAACTGGAGAGCTTAGTGCAGAGCTCGAAAAAGTCGCAAAAAATTCGCAATTTTACCGATTGCGCATTTTTTCGCAACTTTTTCACTCCATTAAAGTGACTTTAGCTAATGATAAATCTGCCCCTATAACTACCTACCAACCAGTCTGTCTGAAATGACTGTTATTAAGCTCAGTAGTGAATTAGCACTGCAACAACATCAGAAATCTGTGAGACAGATAGACAGCTTTCCCCCATTCAATCCCCCATCTGCAGAGGCATATGGAGAGTCTTTTCTAGATACCCCACTGCAATGACCTTGTGACGTGCTTTATTGAATGATGTATGTGCAGAGGGTACGGAAGCTAGATACATACAGCAGAGCCGGTACGCACTTTGGGTGCCTTGACACGCGGCAGATTTTGTGTCGGAAAATTCCACAACTGAAAATCAGTTCCATTCATTTGAATGGGGCAGCAAATGCATGGATTTCTGCAAGCTCCATTAAGGTGAATGGAACTGAATTTCAGTCGCAGAATTTTCTGCCACAAAATCTGCCGCGTGTGAAGACACCCTTACTCTACTATACAGAGATCTGCTGTGTACATGAGGCTTTATTCAGAACTGTCTCTACTTCTTTATTACTGAGACCCGCGGTGAGGCAGTTACCCTGGATCAAGCTTACATGTATATGCGGCCATAGAGTGGGAAAATTTTTGAATTCATTGTAATGGTATTAGTGTCACCAGGATAGTTCATCAATATCAGGTCAACGGAGGCCCGACTGCCTGCACCTCCGCTGATTGGCTGTATGAAGAGAATGCAGCGCTCATACGAGAGCTGTGTTCTAACTGTTTACCTGCTCGCCGTCGACATCGCAGAGGGAGCAGAATAATTTCAGCTCCTCCGTCCCATTAACTTTAATTGACCAGCTCCCTCCTACTCAAGTGAATAAGACAGAGCCGTCCAATTTAATTAAATGCTGAAATTACACTGCTCCCGCTGCGATGTCGACGACGTACAGGCAAACAGTGAGAACACAGCTCTCGTACGAGCACTGCATTCTCTTCATACAGCTGATCGGTTGGAGTGCCAGCAGTCAGGCCCCCACCAAACTGATTTAGGGGGGAAAGGGGTAGAGGAGCAACATACGTGTTGGGGCTTGAAACCCTGATATTTTAAAACCCTAACAATGCCCCTGCTTGGTATATTGCACTGTTCAGAAGAGCTTGATTGACTACACCCCCACCCCATGAGAAATATAATATTGTTGATATTTTTTGTCATGTGTTTTCCCAGATACCTGTGAGGAAGTTTACTGCAAATATTATTATATTTTAAAATCACCAGTGTTTCCTGTATGATGAACCATATAATAAAATAAATATCAAAATCCTGTAAATGTGCAGAAACGTCTGAGCAACCAAAGGGTTAAAGGTTATCCAATACTTTTTGTCTTGTTTCACCTATGACTTAGCACTTCCTATGGGTGCTCCCTGGGTGCTGGTATACAATGCCCTTTTGCAGTGTCTGACTGAAAGAAAAGATAAGGAAAGTTATTTTGAGGTGTGACTGTCACGGTTAAAAGGACAGATTCTGTATTTGCGAGTAGAATATGCTTTTTTTGTAGCCTGATATCGAGGCATCGGAATAGTTCTACCTGTCACTTGTAGATCACTTAAGCTTCTTTCACACTAGCGTTAGGCTGGTCCCGAGCGTGCTGCGTTTTTTGTCCGGCCGCCTCTTGGCATGTTTGCCATGCCGAGGCCGCATATTTGGCCCATCCCCTATACAGTGAATGGGGCCGGGCCGGACTTCCGGCAGCACACGTGTGCAAGCGTTAGTACGGATCCGGCAGGCTGTTCTGGCAGGGGACAAACCCAACGCTAGTGTGAAAGAAGCCTTAATAAAATATGTTGGGAAACACACAAATCATTTATGTTTATTTATTTATTATGGTTATGAATATATATTTATAAATAAAACATATTTAGTGATCTACAAATGATAGCAGACATGTCAACTCTCCCGAATATTCAAGAAATCACCTGGGTTTTCGGCCCCCTCTGCTTGTTACTCATCACCAGGTCTATTCGCCTGGCATCTGAGGTCCCTGCACTCAATTGTATCACTAAGGCCTCCTGCACATGACCGTATCCGTTTTGTGGTCCACAAAATATTGATGCAGTCGGTGCATCCTGCAAATTTTGACACACTGTAAAAATGCCTATTGTTATCCCCAAAAGGGACAAGAATAGGACAGATTCTATCATTTTTATTCTTGGACATATTTTGAACATTTCAATCATTTGTTACACATTTCTTGGACTCACTGAACCTATTTTGGCAAATTAGTGCACAAAGTAATCTTATTACAAAGAGAATTATGTATAAGTCAGCTGGTTTATTGACACAGTGAAGCATTGGCATTGCTTCAGGACCCACAGGACAAATATGACCCCTGGATCATACTGCAATGAAATATTTGCAATATATAAGGTTTTAATTGTGTGACATTTACATATTATTTGTTATATGTATTTGTATTTTTTTTTTATCAGCGAACATCATTTTTTTGACACACGCCTGAGAGTCTGCCTATTTATATATCATTGCCGATACTTTTTTTTCTTGGGGTACTGGTGCACTGTATATATATGTCCCAAGTTATGATGAGGTAAGCCATGCCCCTTATAAAGGCCATTTCCATATTTGTAGCCACCTGCTGTTTAAGTATCACCAAATAAAGGGCTCTCCCAGGTTAACACCTCTGCAAATCTGGGTTCCTCTCTTTCTAACATATTTTTTAAAGATTTCTTTAAAGGCATCTGCTTATAGTCCTTATTGGTGAGATATGATATCAGACTGCTCAGCCTGACTGCATATGCAGTGAGCCCCTGAAGAGCCAGTGCAGAAGATAGGAGTGGTAGTGGCCCGATGACATGTGTCACATGTACTTCCTCAGCCGTTGCTCCCAGGGGATCGGTGCAGTGGAAATGTAGTTTGAAGAATTAGGCAAGAAGTGTATAACAGACTCAAAATAGAACTTGTGGTATATCCAGTAGGAGCAAATTCAAAGTGCAGTTTTTGGTACCAACTGAGTAGGTTGGCTGGCAATGGAATTGCAGACACTTGTGGGTATAGGTGTCCACTTTTATGTTCAGACTTGAACTGTATCTGGCCTAGTGGTGGTTTGAGTGATGGGTGTCTGAGCTGTAGTCCCTCATCTTGCAGCAGTGTCTGTAACGCAGTACTTTGCTATTCACTCTTTTGTTTTGTCTCTCAAGTGTTTTCTTGAAGCTGAAAACACATTGGTCTCTATGGAGTGTGAAATATCATTCCAGGAGCAGAAGCTCTGAAGTGTGCTTCCTCTCTCAAGCTGGACTAGAATTCCTCCTCCTGGCAGGAAGCACCTCCAAACAAAAGACAGTTAACAGCTCATGAGCACACATAAACATGGAGCCAGAATATATAATGTGGTGATTGGCACAAGATGACACTGCAGCTGAGATCCAGAGAAGGTCTGTGGGAAGGTGCTGATAAGGCAGTGACCTTGAGAATCCTGGGTGTGGACTGCTTTGAATACCTAGACCTTGACCTTGAATCAGGCAGCTACCTATTTGGGATCTGCCAACGAGTGTGTTTCATGGATGGAAAAAAAAAAAGTCTATTTCATTTTGGACTACTTCTAGTGTGTTCCTGTACAGTGGCTATGTGGGAGTGCCAGTAACATTGACCATAAACTCAAAGGCCACAGTGGCCTTGCTTTTAATGTATAATGTTATTTGGCTCAACAGAGACTGTGACCATTAATGACATGGAGATTTATTGCAAAAATAAATGTAACATTTAGTACTGTAATAGGAAAAATATACCATAAAGTGTAACAAACCCCCACAGGTGACGAACCCATTCAATAATGAAAATTTGTTAGAAGATTTTCTCGCTTTAAGCTTCACTCATCAGAGCATAATTTGTTGTCTGTATTTGTATTATCGTGACTCTTTTTGCACCTATGATAAAAGATAGATATACAAATATATACAAAGATAACATACAGAGTAAAGTAAGTAACAGTCACCAAAAGCTGTGAAAACAAATGAACGAGCGCCTATCGACCAGTGACCAACACGGCACTCGGCCGACGCCCATATGATACAAAGAGAGGTGATGGCAGCAAGACATCTTATGCCTCATGCAGACGTCCGTTAAACACGGACGTGAATGGTCCGTGGTATCCTGGCCTGGACTCCTGCTGAGAACAGGAGCGCACAGTGTCATTGGTTGCTATGACGCCATGTGCTTCTGCCGCCTCTGCAGTACAGTAATACAGTCGTATAGATCATACCAGTGTATCACTGTACTGCAGGAAGCGCATGGCGTCATAGCAACCAATGACTAATGTTTAACGGACGTCTGCATGATGCATTAGCCTGATGATGTCTTCAGTGGAGCTAAGCTAGATGTTTTCTAGTCTCCTGGCCTCTCCTAGCCCAACCTAAAGGTCAGTATGCATGTACAGTTACTTCATTCTTCAGGAATGCCAGGTATCACCATGTACCACTAGCCCCCATAGTAGAAATTATTTTCCCAAAGTGCCTCAGTAGGTATTATGCCCTATAGTGCCCACAGTAGTTATCATGCTCCTCTATAGTGTCCAAATACTTATAATAACCCCCATAAAACCCCAAGTCTTTATAATTCCTCCAAACATTTAATGTCCCCTATTGTGGCCAAGTATTTATAATCTCCCCATAGTTCCCCAGTACTTAAAATGACCCTTATAGTGGCCAAGTACTTATAATCCCCCAGCTCATAGTGCTCCTTATAGTTAATAATACCTTACGAGTAACAGGAAAAAAATCTAATACTCCCCTGACTCCCGCCCCAAGCCTCTTCAGGCCTCCACCTGCTTTGCCTTCTTCCTGGCACAGGCAGAGCTTGATAACATGTCATCATGTGCCACCTGCGTCATGCCATTTTATTGCCCCATAGGCTTCAGGCTTGGATTAGGCCTGAAGCCTTATGGGGGTAAATGGTGGGGACGGGGCCCAATGGCTCTCATACTTGCCGCAGTCTTCAACTGTGTGGCCATTACAGTTGTCTTTCACTGGTATGGTGCTCTGTACTGCTGTCAGTAACTAACAGCAGTACAGCGCACCGGATCTGGATTCAGCCAGCAACACCGTTCTCCGATCCAGCTGAAATTTTAACAATCGGATCTAGAGAACTAAACAGAAGCAGCTGAATCCTATGCCTGCACCCTCCTCCTTCCAGTATCTGCATATGCTGTACAAATGGTCAAGAGAGACGCCACGACAGGAGGGCAACATCCAGAGGTTTAGAGGACATGTTGGCAATCTAAAAGTTGCCAGAAACTAAACTAGCCAAGCTGAGGAATCCCGCAAAGCTCTATATGCTATAAACGGATTAGAAAATGGTGACAGAGGGATCACGTAACCTTCCTATGGGTGTTTCCTGAGGGTGGGACAACAGAGTGACAAAGATTAGTTCTTCAGTTTTTTTTCTGGGTGTGAAATATGGATGACTTATGGATGCAATATGGTTGTAAAAAATCTGATATGGCCATGTGCATGAGGCAAAAGAATAAAATGATTCTTCCAAGAGACTAAAGTGATCATCTATGTGAGTAGGCAGCTGCAGGTGAATCGGCAATGAATGACAGCTAAACAAATGTTCTTGTGATTGAACAAACATTCCAAAGTCAGGAGCTAGCAAAGATGTTCCTGCTAGTACAAAGGATAGATAAGGAGCGCAGGCCTAACTATAGTGAGCTCGGCCTTTTATATGTTTCTATTTTAATAGTCTGTTACAGGACTGACAGGGAGGTGTATGTAGGTGTAGTCCTCTCAGTGGACATAGCCAGCATTCCAACATTCCTGCAGTCTTCATGTACAGTATATGTTTTGGAATTGGGGGATACTATATCTCCTTATGGAGAGCACCTTAAACAGTGTAAGGAGTCGTATAGACCATGCAATGCTCCTCTGGCATTCTGGGAAGAGGCTATGCAAATCAACTCTTAACAAGCTCTGCCTCTGCCACCAGATGTAAGGCAGCTATCCAATGTTCGACCTTTTAAAGGCCTTAAGACATGACTTGGATAATAAAAAAAGCCAGCATCTCATCTGCAGACAGCGATTTCAGGGTGATTGTCCCTTATCAGTGCAGAGCAGAGTACTGGCTTAACTGGGTGAGAGGCATAGCTCAGGATTTTCTTGCTCCTGAGCTTCATTCTTCAACCATGGATAGGAAGCTACAACCACTACAAGAGTGTTGGTTACCTGGTCAAAGCTGTCCACCCATTTCCATTCTCAGCTATTGATATTAGTCAGTCTTGTATATGGTACTCTCCTGGTCACCCTTCTGTGCAGTGTTGGTGTGGCCCATCAGTGTACTGGAGAATCTTCTGGTGGGTCCAGGTTCTGACACAGTAATGGAACCCATAGGTCATCAGTAGACAATACCATTTAAGTCAGTTGAAAGTCTACTGCTTGCTGCTAGTCCATTTACAAATATAATGTATGATATCAGCCTAAAGATACTGGTATTGTATTGGATGTAGATAAAGGCGGACAAGAACCACTAGTGTATAGATCAATGGTGTGGTTTCAGAATCATTTTCTCTGGTGAGCACATGGTATCTCCAGTCTGACCCGGTTTATGTGCCTATCTGGGAAAGTGGGAAACTTGGGACCCTTCTCCCATAAGTGAGCCACCTGAAACAGTGGCTCCTGCTTTATCTGTGGGTAATGAATGTGCTTCAACAGATCCATATTTATAGCACCTTGAAGACATGTTATGCTGTAAAGCATGAATCTTTGAATGAATTAAGCACCAAGGGGTCAACAATGTAGTAGTTAGGGTTTCCTTCGGCAAAGATTCAGTTTGGGTCCCCATCTGTATTAAACAGTGTTGCCCCATTAAGTCAACATATCTAATATCCACAGGATGGGGTATTTATGTCTGATCAGAAGGAGTCTGACCACTGGCACCTCTGTAGGAAGCAGAAGCTGATGTAGGCAGGACACAGAGTCCTCACTGCTGGATTCCCTACACGTCTTTCTATAACTGAGGGCACACCACAACTCCAGAGGCAGCAGGGCCTTTTTATAGGGCCACAGCATCTACTGGGTAAGCAGCCCAATCGGTAATTCCAACACTCAAAACTGAGATAAGACATGTCAGCACACAGCACTCTGTGAAACAAGACCGGAGCAGCTGACACATAGAGCACCTCTGCCAGTTGAAGAAATTGCACACCTCCTGATTTTTAGCTCCATCCTTGATACACTTTGGGGGTCATTTATTAAACAAAAACATGTCTAAATTAGGCATTTCTGCTGCATTCTGCGACTTTTCCCCGTTCATGCCAGGTCTAAGAAAAGTGGGCGTGGCATGGGCAAAGAAGGGGAGGGGCCAGAAGGCCCATATCATTTACCATTTTCTATACCTGTTTTAGGTGTAGAAAATGGTCTAAATGTAAGACAGCTCAGAAGCGGTCTTACATTTAGAAGCGCCGGTGGACCTGCCGAAGTTATGGAGAGGCCAGAGCCGCTTCATTACTCCAGTGGATCCACCGCCAGGTATAGGGCTTATTAGGACCGGCATCTAAAACACCGGTCTTAATAAATGTGCCACTTTGTGCATAAAGAGAGTTTTCAGCTTGCTTTAGCCTATTAAACTAATCATAGTTGCATGCAACGCTTGATTAGACAATTTAAATCATACCTTTCCTTTGCAGATCTGTAGCAGGAAAAAAGCACTGTTTCAAAATATGAAAATTAAATGTTCAATAGAAACAGGATCTTTTTTCACTTTTATTACAAGATTTACACAGCACACATCAAAACAATCACTCAAAGAAAAGATTAAAAAAACAACAGCCCATGGCTCACCCACAAACCGCCTAATGTAGGGAGGAGTGAGGGAAAGAAGAGAGAAAAAAATAAAAATTTGAAAAAATGTCACCTTAGGAACAGAGACCACTTACATCGTCTGACAGCATCTCTTTCTATGCCTTCCAAGAAACAAACATTTTTAATATACCCTGGTTATATATAAACACACTTCTTATTAATAATCATGTGATTTAGTAATTTTTCCCATGTGTTTAAAGTAGAAGTTTTTCCACCGTTCAAAATCTTAGAATCAATATCTTCTAATACACTGACCGCAATATTAGCCACAGGAGCTTTATATAGGAGTTTAAACCAAAAAATAAATCCATGTCTAAACCCATATCTCTAGGTCCACCCTCATGTCAGTGAGCACCTCAGGTACCAGGTAAATGTCAGCGCATGCTCAGTACAGAGTATCCTTCCTGCCCAGGAGAGAAAACCTGCACTGCACACGTGCTGAAATTCTGGTATACATCGCAGGGGCAAGATTATGGGGTCAGGCGGGAGGAGGATAAAGACTCCTGGCCCTGGTAATCAACAAGAAGAAGAAGAAGGGGCTTCCTGACATAAGGGACAGAACTATGGGGCATTAATGGGCAAAGGCCTCAAAGCGCTAAACATTTAATTTGCATATTTAAAGAAACATGCTTTTTCTGTTTAATGCTGTAACAGATCTGCAAAGGAAATGTGTGGTTTAAATGGTCTATTCAAGGGTTAAATCAATTATGATTAGAGATGAGCGAACTTCAAAAATTAGTTCAGCGTTCGGGTTGGGGTAATCGCCTCATCCCGTTATGGATTCCACTACCGCGGACTATCCCGGCATATGGAATCCATAAGGGGCGGCTTCTGGTCCAGTGCTGAGCCACGCCCCCTGCACTGATCACATGATGGTGACGTCACCCCAGGTCCTTCAGCTTTTCCAAAGTTCGGGTTTGTGGAAGCCGCCTCTTATGGATTCCATATGCTGGGATAGTTCGCGGTAGTGGAATCCATAACGGGATGCGGCGATTACCCCAACCCGAACGCCGAACTAATTTTTGAAGTTCGCTCATCTCTAATTATGATTAATTTAATAGGCTAAAACACCTTGAGCATTTATGAGATAGTGAAACCTATAGAAGTCTGCAGCGAATGATTTGTCCACCTGGCCCAAAGATTGGAAACATTATGGAGTTAGGCTAGGTTCACATCTGTTTCCTAAATCTGGTAGTACGTTCCAGCAGAGGACCATGCTAACACAGTTACCATACATGGCTCCACCAGATCTTCATTCACTATAATCCAAGATTTCTGGGCAACATAAAGAATTGAAAACTTTTGCAAATTCAGGAACATTTCTTATAGGGCAAATGTTGGAATTAAAGTAAACTAAAAAATTGGTAACGTGCCGTAGAGAGATTCATACTGGACAGGCTTAGTGAGGCCAGTTAAGGTTCTGGCAGGTTTCCTATGCTCTGAGGTCAGCATAAGAAGGTGGGGGGGGGGGGGGGCACTGACATTGAGAATATATAGTTTTGACATTAAAACACTGAATTATATCATCTTGAAACAATACTGAATCAATTTTTTTCCCTTCTATCTTATGCCCACAAGAAGGGTAACACAGAGAAGCAGATCCCCTTTCAATTTTTTTAATAACTACAGGTAAAGTGTGATTGTGTAGGGGGCTTTTCCGTGCACTTTAATTGATCAGTTCCATAAAGGGTCATTTTCAACGCAAAGTGGGATAGAGGGATTAAGTCAAAAGTAGAGACGGCCATACTGGTGCCAGAGGCTCTGCTAGCCACACACTATCAGTAGTGGCTTGCATTACTAACCACCACTGATACATGTTTGCACTCCCCCTAGCTCCTGATGATATGTGCTCACACAGGCACAGAAACGCGTAGAGCATGATAGGCAGTAGCTCTTCTAAAGTGGCAGGAGCTGTGTTTGATGCAGCAATTTATGCAGCGATCCTGGTTTCCAATCTCCTACCCTGAATGTTCACCAATTCCCCAGCAGTGGGATAGATTATGCGCCGTACATGTATGGCGCTGTGGGAAGGATAACCCTTTCATCTAATTGCTAAGAAAGATGGGAAAACAGCAATTTTCGAATCTCTAGCTGACCTACCAAAACTACTGGAAACTTTTGATCTACAGCCATTGGATCTCCCTGAGTGGCCAAGGCCATGCATCGGTGCTCTCCATTCCGCGCTGCGATAGCTGGCAGTTCTAGTTGTTAGCAGTGAATATGTCTCATAACAGCATAGCCTAGACCAGTGGTGGGCAAACTTATTAGTCAACTGAGCCGAATATCAACAAAACATTGATTTAATTTTTTCTGAGAGCCAAATTTTTTAAACGTAAACTATATAGGAAGGTACATTGTTATTAACTTAATAAGGGTATTCCTAACCATCTGAACATACCTTTCTCAATCCTCGACAGTACATCTTTCACTCCACAACGTTTCACCCTATAAGACGCATGTAGGTTTTAGAGGACAATATGAAAAAAAAAAAATTTCATTACACCTCAGGTCAAACCACTAATCAGACCCCCAATGTTAATAAGACCTCCCTCAGATCAGACGTCAGCTCAGACCCCAAAGACCTCAGACCTCATCCTCATTATCATCCATGATGCCTCTTATCAACCCTGTTATTATCCATGATGTCTCTCATCATCCCCATTATCATCAATGATGCCTCTCATTATCCATAATGCCTCTCATATCCCCCATTATGATTCTCATCACCCCATTGCCTCAGATCAGCCCCAAGTTTCGTAAAATAAAAAAGCACTTACCTCTCCTGCTCCTGGATGCCGGTGCCCCTCACCACCCTCGCTCTGTGTTCCTCCTGCTGTCGGCTGTACTGTAAAGTGGCGTGCACAGCGTGACGTCACAGAGCGCCTCACACTGTTTGCAGCCCTGCACAACCTACAGCCGAGAACCAGGAAGCGGTGAGTACAGAGCCTTCACCGCTTCCTGGTCCTCCCCCGCCTGCCGATTTTTGCCACGGGCAACGAAAATGAGATCGCACTGTATATGTGAGTCCGCACCTGGAAGAGCCAATATCAAGGGGCTAAAGAGCCACATGTGGCTCTAGAGCCGCAGTTTGCTGACCACTGGCCTAGACTAACACCTTTATATGTCTTATTGGTTCTCATCTAGGATGTTAATATGCGATTTCCATGCCCTGTTACATGTTAAATCACTGTATTATTGTTGCAGGAGATTAGTATGGCTGTCGTTTAGCCCTTGACTTCTCCTTTCCCCACTTAGTACTTCACCGAGCCAATTCAGTTGGCTCTTCTCCTTTCTCTTCGTGTTTTCACCCCTGAATGTCTTGTTTTTATGCTTTCAATCTTGTACATGTCATCCCCACCACATGTCCTACCCCCCTCCTGTGTCCCTACTCTGGGTAAGGGATCTGACCACTTTGAGAATCCTCCTATGTGATTATCCACCATGATGACGCCTCTTTCATTCTGCACCTACAACGCCAGAGGTCTCAACAAGCCCGAGAAACGTAGCCAGATCCTATACAGTTTCCATAAGAAAAGGGTTATGTTCCAAGAAACTAATTTTAAGGTTGCATCCATGCCTAGGTGTAATAGCAGATTCTATCCTGACTGGCTCCATGGCCCCAATCCTACTAAAAAGGCAGGAGGAATCATATGCTGCAGCCTGAGTTGTCTACCTGCAGATAATTCTCCTCCCCCATTTACATAAACATGCATGACCGGTTGAGCCCTGGTTATTCTGTTTTACAGAGAAGTAAGCTTCACAAGCTACAAAGCAGTATACAGTTCACATTGAAGATGTCTATTCTGCTTGGTATACATGGGCGAAAACATATTTTCTGTACAATTTCAAGAGCAAATACTACAAGTAACAACAGAAAATTGAACTTGTAAATAAGTAGGGCAAAAATACACAATTTCTCTTCAGCCATAAAAGGCTACAGATGCGTGACAACAATACTGTAAACGGTATGATAAGAATATTAATCCCGGTACTTGAGACATCACCATGAATACCAGGGGGTGGGATGCCTTTAAGATTAATGCTATACGCCCATTGGAGCCCTCTCCGCAGTCACACTGTTTGTGTTATCTAAGGGGTTGAAGTTCTCCAATGGATGCTGTCACTGTGCTTAGCAAGGCAATTAAAGTATATGGTATCAGTGATAACCACAAAAGCAAAGGTTACTGTCATAAAACACAAGACGCGGGGCAAAGTCACGCAGGGATACACAGGCTGGCACTAACTGTAACACTAACTACAAGATACATATTTGTGTTAGTTGAATGCAAGTAACACAATTGCCATACACATTACAAGTGAAGATCCAGTTTGGATTGGATAATCTGTTGCATTAATGCATTCAAAATGAAAAAAAAAGATGCAACTTTGCAAATCGTCTAAATGAAAAATATCATGCTTTTTGTCTATACACTCTATGCAAACCTATGTCCTTCCATGGTTACAGAATATAGGCACAATCTGTGTGTATGGTGTGATCTTCCACTCATGTATTACTCCATTGCAACTGGACCCTCTCCTACCCAGGCATAGACTGGCCATAGACCCTAAAGGAAAATTTCCCCACGGGGCCGCCCAAGCCTTTCTCACCGCCATTGGTCAGGTAAATAATGATTTGATGCTCTGAACGTTAAAGGGGTTGTCTCATGAAAAAATATATTACATATTTAAATCCAGCAACTGGATCTGAACACTAGTTGAATGCATGTAATTCAAAATTTAGTATAGGCACTGAGTTATTCAATAAGATTTATCTGTGCAGCCCCACCTGCTTTTTGTTCTTTTTCTTATTTCTCTGTCCACCATGCTTAGGTGGTCACACATGCTCCATTCCATCCTTCAACTGCCACCAGCCATATCTCCTGTTAGAAGCTGTGACAGGGACAGGACTCCTAGAAAGAGTTTGCCTCCTCCGAGATGGCAGCTTGAAAGAAAGCTAGCAGAAAACCTGGAGCAATGAAAGGTGACCTCTAGATCCATGAGAGGTACAAGGATGGTTCTAGCTTTATTAGAAAGATTGTCATGTCCTATATGATCTCTGATTTCTTTTTGCACTAATCATGTGATAACCCCTTTAACACTGGAAGCATCAAAAACTTATGTACCTGGTCGATAGCTGCAGGTGCCTCCTGAATTCAACTGCATCAGTGTCCTCAGGATGGTGATTCTGTTATATACTACAATGGCGCATGGGAGCGCCCTGCCGTTCAACCTCAATGGCCACAGGCCATTATATGAGGAAGTGTGCAAATGGAGCAGAGACAAAGATGTCTCAGGCCGCAGGGTGGAAAAGGCCAGTGTGTTGCACAGGAGATGGCAACCTGGAACAGAACTTGGTGTTGTGGCCCACATCTCACCTCCTAAGCCGCCTTCTCCATATCCTAACTAGAGACAACTGGAAGAGGACAGAATGTGGCAGCTATTGATCTTTTTGCATTTTATGTTTCCCAGGGAGCTTTGCACTTTGGATTGCTGTGTTTGAGACTCTTAAGTGAGGCTCCACGGTATTTTTGTAGCTGGTCTCCCTACAGATCACGCTATTGCACTTTGTTTGAGCTGGTCACCAAAGCATCAGCTCCCAGGTCTAGCCAGAATCCTACTCCACACTGATGAGGGGCAACACCCCGAAACAGCTGTCTGTGGATGGATAACTTGCTTAGGTCTTCCCCGTCACATCCTTAAAGCTTGTAAAAGAGCGGGATTTTGACATAGGGGCCACTTAATATGGTGGTTTTGGTGATCTCTGTAATGGAGACACCCCTTTGCTTGTTTTTCCTTCCTTTGAGGGATATCTGGCTTTCACTGTGTTGTAGACCCATAACTGGGGCTCCACAATCTTTTGCATTTTATGTTTCCCAGGGAGCTTTGCACTTTGGATTGCTGTGTTTGAGACTCTTAAGTGAGGCTCCACGGTATTTTTGTAGCTGGTCTCCCTAAGATCAGCTATTGCTTTGTTTGAGTGGTCACCAAAGCATCGCTCCCGGTTAGCCAGAATCCTACTCCACACTGATGAGGGGCAACACCCAAACAGCTGTCTGTGGATGGATAACTTGCTTAGGTCTTCCCCGTCACATCCTTAAAGCTTGTAAAAGAGCGGGATTTTGACATAGGGGCCACTTAATATGGTGGTTTTGGTGATCTCTGTAATGGAGACACCCCTTTGCTTGTTTTTCCTTCCTTTGAGGGATATCTGGCTTTCACTGTGTTGTAGACCCATAACTGGGGCTCCACAATCTTTTTGCATTTTATGCTGTGTGATTAGGACAGGTTTTGTGTGTACTAATAAGACGGCGGCCATTTTGTTTCTGCTAATGATTTCTCCCTAAACAAAATAAGCCATTAAAACTATTGAAAGGTATTTGGGAATATATTTATAATAAAGTAATATTTAAGCATTTTAATTTTCTAAATTCCTGGAGAACCCCTTTAAAATTGATGGCATGCCCTTAGACTCCACATTGTATATCCTGCTTTTTCCAGGGCTATTTGTCCCTCATAATTTAGTACAGAGGTGGACTGCCATGTTTGTTCCATCATCTTTCTAGCTGCAGTGGGGAACAGCTAGAAAAAGCATCCCTCTCTCTGGAGGATCCAACATGTCCATTACACAATCCTCCCTCCATTGATTTAAATAGACATCATGCAATGTGTATTTTCACCTGGGGTGGGGCTGCAGAGGAATTGCAGATCTGCTGCTAGGTTAAGGCGGCCATACACACTGAATAACAGGTGGTTGAACAACAGACAGTTATACACATTTTAGCCTATATTGGCCATTAGAGTTGTTCAAACTGGTCATACGTGTTCAATGAAATTGGGTGGTGGACGAAAGATCTTTCAGGGAACTTTCTTTCAACGAAAGATCTTTTGTCCAAGAATGATCATTCTTCGAACAAAACTCTTCCATCTCGGTATTGTACAAAATTTCTAAACATGGCTGACTTCTCTCCAGACGATGATTTCTGATGATGTTTGTCATCATCGTGTTAGCCCCTTAATGATCAGCAATTTTTTTTTCTTCTCTCCATTTTAGCAGCCATAACATTTTTATTATTGTGGCTGTTTGAGGCCTTGTTTCATGTAGGAGATATATATAATTTTTTGGTGTTGTGCGAGGCACATATAAATTACTATGTAATTTATATAATTATATTTGCAGCAGAAATACAGAAAAAAAGCATTTTTTATGCGGTTCATGTTTCACAGGAAATAACCAAATAACCTGATAATTAAATTTTATAAGTTATTATGGTCGCATGCATACCTAATATGTGTAGTTTTTTATGTGCACAACAAAATGTAGTCTACACAATATAATGGCAATATTTTTGTAGGTGGTGTGATTTTTTTTAATTTTATATTACATTATTTATAATGTTTTTAAATTCAATTATTGGATTACTATTTCATGATTTAATTTCAAACATATGATGTATTACCATACTCCTATATGCTAATACATTATGCTCTTTTAGGGTAACACTAGTGTGCCCTAACTGCAGGTTTACTGCACAGACAGCCCTGGGGTCCTGCGGACTGCGGATCGCTCCTCTGGTCTCCGATCGGGTCACTGGAAAACCCAGTGACCCAATCGTAGGGGGAGTCCCCTTTGTTCATGACGTGATATGGACTGTAGGGTGGTACAGCAGCAGAAGACCACCACTGCTTGTCAGCGGATCTCCTCCAATTAGCATGGACAAGAGTGATACCTGTCCTGTAAGAATATTAATATCAAAATGACTGGCACACCAATTATTAAACGGTGCTCTGTGTCTGGGACAAGCCCGAAAGAGTCCAATAGGCAAAAAACACGGCACACGTCTAGCAAAAATATGCTTGAAAAATCACATTTATTGAAAAGCCACTGTCATAGACATTTCATACAGAAAGGCCAACGTTTCGGTCCAAAAGGACCTTCCTCAGGGCCTGTCAGGGGGAAGTAGCGCAGGAGCAGGTGTCCTGTAAGAAAACACACATATCTGAGCTGTCTCACCACAAGTTCAAGAAAACTGACTTTTCTATCAGAACTTTATTTTTCTTCACTTAAACTTGTATTTTATTATGTGGAACTCATATTTCTCTTTACTTCACTAACTTTTGAAGTAACTATGTAGCTTATGTATTCGGTATCTCTATTATGACATTATACACTATAGTATATGGTTCGGTTGTATGACAGTTCAAAGTGTAAAGAACCTAAGCCCTCGACTCCTTGCCAGACACACCTTTTAACCTCCACACCCTTCTCTTTTACCGCATCCACCAGTCTTGTCACCATGTTTGTGACTTCTGCTCTTGGGTTTATCAAACATTTACAGCCAGGGTTAATGGTTAACCCCTCGCTTCAGGGCTGGGCTGCACACCCCCTCCCTAAGGCAGTCAAAAAGATAGGAGGCTCTTGCACAGACTCTCATTTCCCTCCTGGGCAGCATGGTGCATTGGCAGAATCCACTAAGCTATGGACGTTCTGGTGAGTCAACTTGTACCTTGTCGCAAGCGGAATTAAGGATAGGGGCAATGTTAGAGATAAAGCAGATATTAGGAATTGTAGGAATTGTGATCTCACATTGCTGCAGTTTCCAAAAATCCACTTGGAGACCAACAAAATGTAACTTCTCATTATTCCTATTAAGGTCGTTGAAAAAGGGGTTTTGTGTCTAAAAATTTGATTTCCTAAAACGTTGCTCTTGCTTGCGTCCAAAGTAAAACCAAGTAGAAGGAGAGGAAATACTGAGATAAGGAAATGGCTAATCGACGAAGCATGTGGGTTCATTGATCTACAAGGAAAGAGAAGGGCTATGGGAATGGCGATCATAAAAAAATGAGAAAAAAGAATAAAAATAAATAAAGTGAAAGCAAGCAAAAGTAACAGGAGTCATGTGACTGGGTACAGTGTCAGCGAGGCAGTGAGGTAATGCGGAGGACACATCAGTATGGGGACATTTGGCAGGAGGCCAGGTTTTGGAGTCCATAGCTGAAGAAGTATTTTGCTGGTCACTATGCTAGCTGGTATTGTAAAAAGATATCGGCCAAGGTTCAGCAAACCTAAAGGTAACCTATAAATGTACGAGAACAGTGCAAAACGTTCACTTTTGAACTTTGTAGTCAGAGGTGCAGAGGAAGCACTGGCTGTGCACTGATAAAACACACAAGAAATGGCGCAGTTTTACAAAGATCATTATTATCAGTAGTAATAAGTCAGCGCAACTTTTTCTTGAAGACGTTTCGCTAGTCATCCAACTGGGTTTCTCATATAGAATTCTAATTGAGAAAGCTATTCGAATGACTAGCAAATCGTCTTCATGATTGAACATGTCTGATTAATACTAGCTACGATGCTGGCAGTTATAGAGGATCAGAAATGATGAATTTATCAGTTACCTTCACAGAAACTTAACATAAAATTCCTGGCTCCTAAAGCAAAATCTGCAGAATGGCTGTTGAGCCCCCATAAACACAAGAACCCAGATACGACTGCACACTGTATCCTGATAGTTCTGCAATTTCTCCCCAAACTAGATTATGGTAGACAGGACACCACTGAGAAGACGACGTAGCTTTAGCTATATTAATAGTGAATGTTGCTTTCTCGGAGGAAAAGCGAGTCTACATATAACTATACTGTACCTTCCACTATGTACAATTCACATATACTTTTTGGAAAACATGCTGTATTTGGGTGGTGCAAATAGAGTTATTCATGGTTATATTTTCCACTATGAAGAATTGTAACACTACACAACATACCGTATAGAAATTTGGAAAATATACTATAGAATTTGATAACAGAGATGTCTATTAAAGGGGTTTTCCGGGACCCATCAGGCCCAGCAAATGCACCCTAAGGGTACTTTCACACTTGCGTTAGTGCGGGTCCGTCTGTTTATTTGCACAGACGGATCCGCACCTATAATGCAAACGTTTGTATCCGTTCAGAACGGATCCGTTTGCATTAGTTTGAAAGAAAAATGACAAAGTCCAAAACGGATCCGTTTTGAATTACATTGAAAGTCAATGGGGAACGAATCCGTTTTCAAATGCACCATATTGTGTTATTGAAAACGGATCCGTCCCCATTGACTTACATTGTAATTCAAAATAAATCTGTTAGGCTCCGCCTCTTTAGATGGACACCAAAATGCTGCAAGCTGCGTTTTGGTGTCCGCCTCCAGAACAGAATAGAAGCAGAACGGAGCCGAACTGATGCATTCTGAACGGATCCTTATCAATTCAGAATGCATTGGGGCTTAACTGATCCGTTGTGGACCGTTTGTGAGAGCCTGAAACGGATCTCACAAACGGAATCCAAAACGCTAGTGTGAAAGTACCTAATAAGTTATCTCTCGCCTGCAGAGGAACATTTCTTATATACTTACCATTTTAAAGTTACATGGATTGGCCACTGGGGAACCCAGTTACGTGATGACCCTCTTCTGAGATTCCTGCATCCATCCATCGATATCATGTCTTTTACCAAGTTTCTGGCTTGGACGGGGCCACAACTACTTGTTTCCCCTGCACATGCGCAGATTAGGTGGATTCAGCAGTTTGCGGCAGGGAGATGTATAGTTCTGTCCCCGTCCAGGCTTGAAACCTGGTAAAGGACATGACATTGACGGAGCGTTACAGGACAGGGTTCCTAAGTCGCCAATCCACTTACTTCTACAGGTGAGATATTAGTAATTAAGGTGGGTTTGTGGGACCCGCTGGGTCCTGGAAAAGCCCTGTAAGAGCAAATGACTTTCTGCTACATTACTTAAAGGCGTTGGCCTATCTGGGAAATTGATGGCATATTGCTAGGATATGCCATCAAGTCAGATAGGTGCGGGTACCACCTCTGGGACTCCGCTCCTATTTAGAGGATGGAGCCCCTGAACTGAAGGAGAGCCCCCTTTGCATGCATGGCGTGCTCTCCAATCCTTGCTATGGAAGTTCCAGAAATAGCTGAGGGTGCTCGCTCAGCTATTTTCAGAAGTCCCATGGTGGTGATGGGAAGGTGGCCTAGCAAGTGTGGCTGCTCTGTGTTCATTCTAGGGGTCCCGACCTAGTGATAGAATCGGGTCTGAGAGGTAGATCTGCATCATGCCATCAATGTCCCAGATTGGAAAACCCCTTTAATATGCATTGTGACATATAGTAAAAAAGTAAAATTTTCCATAGGAAACTATGTGATGATCTCAAACATGAATTTTATAGGGTCACTATCGAATTATCAAATCATAGCCAGATAAATGTTGCACTTGACAAATCTGTCATTTTCATAGTATGCACTGAGCTCCTCAACCCCTTTAAATATCGGACTATACAATAGAGAAAATTATCTTGTGCCATTTACTAAACAATATATAAACTAAACCAACACATATGAGTAATACTCTGTTGCTTTAAAATTTACTTTTATTAAACATGATTAAAAAATACTAATTACCATTTCATAATAAAAGTAGGGATTCAAACATATGGCGCCATAGTACATATTTATTTCGCCAAAACTACATGATAGTGTAAAGGTACCAGAAATATTTTAAAGCACCGAGTCTATCTAACTGAAGTAAGGTATGGCCGACTAACTCGTTTTTGTTGATTGCTACCAGTAATTATGGTAATTTGTATTTTTTTATCATGTTTAATAAAAAAGTGAATTTTAAAGGAACAGAGTATTACTCATATGTGTTGGTTTAGTAGTATAATGGAGTATTCCTGTCAGGTGAAGGTGTAGTTACCTTGTGGTTTGAATATAGGGATATTAAAACGTATATTAAAATTTATATTAAGCAGTAGCAAAACTGTGTGAAGCTTTATGTAATTTTCAAGAATACTATACTGGTAATATTTCTAGCATTTATGGTTTATGACTGACAGAAATCCAGTAGGAATATTTATGACATATACTGTATTTGATTTATTAGAATTATCTAACATCTACTGGACCTCCATGCTGTTTCCCAAAATTAAAATTAAAGCAGGAGATTTATCAAGGTTTACGTATTCGTTATGCCAGAAAAAAGGCAGCAAAGTCATTTATTTGCAACTTTGGAAATAGATCATAGGATAATGCTCCCATAACTTTTTTTTTTTAACTGTGCTGTTTGAATGAGATTTCATAAAATCACATTCACTCTAGTGTAGCATTGCTGTAATTTACTGCAGTGGTACAAACAGGACCCGGCCGCGGCATGTCAATGTACTCTAAGGTTTGCCTCTTGTCACGTTTTAGCATCCCTATTGTGGCCGAATCCACTGCAGCGAGATAGAACCAGATACTAACCTGCAGTGTGTGAACATGGAAATAGATACAGGGGGAGGATACAGGGAAAAAATCAATGATGTAGACATTGTGTTCAAATAGTTTCCACACCTTTTACACAAGCAGTAACAATCACGGCTTTTACAGAAACGACAACTAAATGTGATGAAATAATATACAACCTGTATACCGCGAGGAGACGTTATTGGACTTTAGCCTTTTATATTGCAGAAGGGCGCGGCCAATATGACTACAGGACAAAGTGTATAATGGGCAACTTGCAGATTATCGTACGCAATTAACATGTAGTAAAATATCCAAAAATAATAGAAAAATCTTATAGACAATTTCATGGGTCATATGTTAATGGCCACTGAAAAATACCAGTTAGAAATGTAGGCAAATTATATTACAGAAACTATATTAAGAAATATCATGTTCTCCTAAGTTGGCCATACACTTCAGATCTCCCTTAACCTGACATGTGCATGCATGTGTTCTGACTAAGGAGAGCTGTCAGTCAAACACATCCTGTGGACAGATGTTCCTCCCGATCCACCTATACACAGGCACGCCTAGCTCAATTGAGCATGCATGTGTTCTTAAAGGGGAACAGGGAGAAAGGGGAGAAAGCTGCTGCCACACTCCTCTTGCTTATGACCCTCGGGAATAAAGATATCCAACTGCCCAATTCTTCTCTCCCCTGTCATCTGGGGACATTCAGGAGACCCCCTCCCCCTGTACATACTAGATCAGCTGCTGATCCCAGCGGCAGATTCAGAAAACATTAAAGGGGCTATATGGAATTGAAGCTGACAACTTCTAGGGTCCTAAACTGTGCCCCTTAAACACAAAAAAACCCACTCACCTGTTTGCAGTCCTGCAGCTGCTCAATTCCTGGCATTGGTCCTATGTACATCGGTCCTAGTCCTGCAGGACTAGGAAGTGGCATCGATCCTATGAACACTGCGGCCAATCACAGGCCTCAGAGGCGGGGAACAGAGCAGCGGCAGGACTGCAGGCAGGGGAGTGGAGTTTTTTATGTCAAGGTGCATGGGTTAGGACCCTAGGGCTTGTTGGCTCCAAGGCTGGACTACCCTTTTAATCAAATGCATATGGCCAACTTTACTTATCTATGTAATATCAACTAGTACAGCGACAACTCCTTCTCGGAAAAGAAAAGCCCCTCTTAGATCCTTAAACTCTGTGAGGAACCTGTACTGATGTATCTGCTGATGACGTCACATGCCTCGTGTGATGACATCATGCTGTGTAAAATCTACAGATGCTCTAAAAATGAATTTATTTATGAAGTCAGCATAGGTAACTACATCAATGTGGTAAAATCCTGATACATCCTTCCCACTGCTATAGCTGATGGTCTCCTTGCATCTGGAGCTGCTGTGTCTCTTCTGCTCCTCCACCACTGATCTGTAAATATGCTTTTACATAGCAGCATTAATAGGCAATTCTATATGTAAGATTCTTTTATTTCTTAGATTGCAAATAGGGTAGGACTTCACTTATTGGGATAAGCAGAAAACCGTGTAAGAATTTATTATACAAAACCCATATTTGGATGAAATAAAGATGAGCCACTTGTTGACTTGGCGGAGGCTCACAGAACTCCCTCCATTAACAGGATGACTGTGCTTATCTCACAGTACCTCCTTGTCACAGAACAAGGCACAGTCATAACTGTCTTCAACTCTGGCACTTGACTTTGTGAGTGCTTCTTCCTATTTAGAAATAGGAGTGGATACTCTTCACATTGGTATGAGGGCCAGACTCTAAATTTCCATTTTAGCCGGTTGCTCCTTTATATTTTTACCAAATACTGAAAAAAAAAAAAACACAAGCAATATATAATACATAGGAAATAAATCCCATCACTACTAAACATCTTCATTGATGGTAAAGGCAATAACACAAAATAGAGATTCTAGAAGTAAATTTATACAAATACGATTCTGGACTGTACTACATAGAAAGTACTATTTCTATGAGTTTCAGATCATACTTTATACTTTTCAGATGATTTCATGTCTTTTTCATTTATACTTTTGTGTTAGTCAAGTTTTGTATTGTGCATATACAGTTTGGACATGCAATGGAGAATGAAAATTCTATAACTGAAAAGATGACATGTAAAACTACAACTCAACATTTTATACCACATCTACAATGTATGAGCAAAGAAAGGATTGGGGATTAAGAGAAGCAGCTTTTCAGAAAAAGGGTAGCCATGACTTAACCATCTATAGAGTGTGCCAGGGGCGGACTGGCCGTACAGGAAAATCTCCCAGTGGCCGATGCCCAGGGCGCTGCCCGAGCTCTCCTCATGGCTGCTGGCTAGTTACATAATGATTTCATACTCCCAGCATTAATAAATGCTAGGAGCATCAGGTACTTATGAACCTGGCCAATGGCTGCAGGTGCCCACGTGAATTCAACTGTATCACCGTCCTCAGTATGGAGATAGGGCAGTATTTTAGGCTGCACTGTTATATTTGGTTCTGCTGGGTAGGTATTTTGTGCTGCACTAAAGTATTACTGGCCCCTCCTACTTCTGTTGTCCCTGCCTACTTGTGGCCTGTGTTGGCACCGTCTGTCAATTTGGACTTGTCTACAACAAGGTTTTTTTTCCAGGGCCACTTTAAGTTCCCAGTCCACCCCTGGAGTGAGCTTCTTAGCAGGTCTGAGATTATTTCATGGGAGATGCACTTTAATATGTTTCGTAGCATTCTTTGCACCAAGCTTCTACTCAAGCATCTCAAGAGCTACAGATATGTCCTTCCTTACCGTTCTTCTTGTTTCAAGATATACCCAGATACAATAGAGTGATGCAAATGATTTTTTTCAAAGTTGCTCATCTCAAGCCACCCATCTCTGGATACTTCAAACCAGAAGAAAAGGAAGACTCATCTATATTTCCTGACCCAAGTATCACACACTCCATACTTCTTCTATTTGACTCAAAACTACAGTCAAGTGAGATAGACATTATTCAAAAATTCAGGATGTAAACATAGTGCAATGTGTTGAGAATAAGTAAAAAATATGTCTATTGGTATGGAAAAAGTTGAGTCTATTGTAAAATAGATTTAAAAAGCTTACATGATCTCTAACCATGGCTGTTCTTGTCTTTCCAGGTCAGCACAATGCAACATAACTCTTCTAGTTTCTCTCTACAATGCACTGATGCTCATGACTTGTAACAGCAACTCCATGTGGAATGTGGAAACAGTTTTCCGGTGGAGATGCTGTTATCTGTGATGGACATCTCTAAGCCTTCAGAGGACCTTCCATCCATTCAGAAGATCTGCATTTTAAATAGACCATGTGCAATTTGAAACGCATAAGTAGCACTGTGAAATACCATACACATTTTCCACACCAACTTTACCTATTGACAATCATTTGAGTAGACAATACCCAAACATTGCAGGCTACAGCTCTGAAAACACTCTGGACACCCAGGTTTTTGGGGAAAAAAGTAATATTACATAATCAGACATGAACACTCATCTGCCTTTGAGAATATTTCATAAATCACCCCGTAGATAACAATATCGCCTTTAAACAAATATTAATGATCAATGGCAATAATCTGTCCATTCTTTGACAGGAACTGTCTAGACAGAGGAATACAAACTAGAGAGTAGGGCCATATCAAAAATCTAAATGGGACAAGTGCTAGGTTTTATGACCCAGGATAAAAGGGTTTGATGTTTGTTAAGGAGAGTTCTGCACAAGTTCTTTCCACCCAATTGCAAAGGGAATGGAACCAACCAGAAATGTTGCAGCTCTCTCCAAGCTCCACATATCAGTTACATGGTCTTCCTCTATGGCACGCATTCCCTTGGCTGTGGACTATACAAAGTCTTAAGGCTACCTAGGAACCACCATCAATATATTGAGGCCTCCTGAATGTAACACAAAAGTAGATATCAGGAAAATGAGTGTTCAAACAACCAATTGTCTCTTATGTGTATGGCAGGCTAAAGATTGTTGAAACTGAAGATAAAATAATCAGGGGAATGGACTGGTCTGGATTTATTCTTCATCAGCCATGTTGGAGTGATTGGTGGCCTGGTTTCAGCTATGTAGGTAGCTATACACAGAATAGGTGATATATTGTGCTCAGATGAAGCCACATGATGAAGTCACCCATACTCTCAGGTCAAATGTTTTACGTAGATCACTACATTCCTACCAAGTGCACCTTCTGTCATTAAAGGGTTGTCCCATCTACCTGTTTCTAAGGTGAGATGGGACTAAGCAATGGGACTATTGACACAGCGGTGCACTGCCCTGCTCTGCTGTTTCGTGGCCTCCTGGTGGTCGTGCTTAGTCTCACCTCGCCTTAGTAACGACTTGACGGGACAACCCCTTTAAGACTTTATCAAGTGCCACATTGTTTGTAAATGTTTGCCGTTGTCTTCAAATATTTACCAAGTACCTTGTGTCTATGAACGCTCACTGAACACTAGCTTGCATCTTAAAATATTTGCAAAGTGCACAATAAACCTGGATGCGTGTCATGGACACCCCTCGTTTCTATGAATGTTTAACAGGTGTCACATTAGTTCTGTAATTCCTCTTAGCTGTTTTCTTTTATACTTACTAGCATTTTTTTATCTGTCCGATGACATCATCCTATGAAACTGATTAGAGGACATTATTGGGTCATTCAGAAGTAGAAAATAAGGGTTACATATTGCTTTTTTTTTGCAAAAGCGGCATGGCTCTGATGATTCATGGGCTGTGTGTGGTATTATACATCAGCCCTATTCAGGTGAATGGAGCTGAAGTCCAATACCGGATACAATTGAAAGACAAGAGTGGTGCTGCTTTTGGAATAAAATGGTGACCTTTATTTTCTACATCTAGATAAGCCATTTAGTCAGACTTACATGCTTATATACATATATATGATACAGATATATTACATAGAGATAACTATATAGAACGTGTCTTGCGGAGATTTAGTTAACTTTTATGTGTGCACCAAGGAACTGCGTTATCATCAAATCCCTAATATACTCCTATTTATCGAAGTGCACCCTTTATGACCGCGAATATGGAGGTTGACATGGCAGTTATACCACGGATGCAACACAGATTCCACTGAAACAGACAGCTGATAGAGGTGTCACAGAGAAATTATGGTTTTAATCACAATGTGACTCATTCCAACTCAGGGACTCATCATCATCATTATATTATAATTATTAGTAGTAGTAGTATTACTACAGAAGAAAAGGAGCTTCATTGAGGCTATACAAATCTATACGACGGTTGATAAAATGGCAGAGCAATACAATAAGAGAGTGCACGGGTCTATGACCTATGATTTGACAGCCAGGAAATGCAGAGTCTGCCTGTCAATTCTGTAGGCCACAGGTGCGTCCACCTTGCTAGTCTCCATGGAAAAGATGAATAATGGTCATAAAACATGAAGAAAAAAAAATCACGGTCAAAGTACAGCTGGTTTACTGGAGAAAAATACATTTTATTACAGTTTCACCTTCCTTTGCCACATGAGAGCAGCGCACTACTTAATGACAGCTCTAACAGGATGACAAGTATTATGATTGTTGCACTTACATGTTCTTGAATACTTTGTATTATGATTGTTGCACTTACATGTTCTTGTATACTTTGTAATACCGTTGTAATATCATTGACATTTTTTGTCCTAATGGGTAAATAAATTAAACTATTCAGGACCAGACCCGGGTAGGGTAAACAAATACTTATAAATACTGATGCCATCTAAGGCTTTATACCCATCTTGACCCAGGTGCTATATAAAACTTCACTTTTAATAATACTACTAAAACAAACAAAGTAACAAAATAACAAAATAGAGCCGCAAACTGTATAAAAACTGAAGTCTATGCTGTGCTGGAGAGGTTCAAGATAGTGGCTATCAGGGTGAGAAGAAGTGCACTTTCTCTCACCCAGATGCCTTCACTCAAAGATTCACTTTACACCCCCAACTGTGTTTGGCTGGTTAACAAAAACCAGTAGCCAATATTGAGTATATATAGGCTACTATTATTAGCTGCGGCTAACACTTAGCCACCTTATATCACCAGACTAAACTCCTAACAGCCAAACTGTTTGCTATTTAGCTCAACAGTTGGGGGTGGCTACATCTCCGTATTATATGCAGTGTGGGCATTAACAATGTAAACGTGTCCAGCCGGACTGATCACCTTATGCTAGCCAGCACTGCATAGACTGAATTAAAAGCTAAAACTGCCCCCCGACATGTTTCACCAGTAACACTGGCTTATTCAGGGGTATTTGGGCAGCATTGAATTACCCCGCCAGTTCTAAAGGTTAAATAGACTGTTCACTGATTGACAGGTGCGACAACCCATTCACATGTATGTAACATACGGTGTCCACCAATGGGCGTCAGGTTAGAAGTAAAGCCAAACCCCTATATTGGAGATGCCACCAATCGTTAGTGACTAACTAGTGCCTAAGCTCTGACGTGCTGCGCCCTGACCCCTTGCGCAAACACTTCAAAAGTTCGAAGGGAACCCAATTGTAAACGGCGCATGTCCTGCGCGATCAATCGGTGTGCACAGACTTAGGTAAAAAACTCTTGTTTTTGTTAGCTGCACCGCTAGCCTCTATATACACAGAAGCTAGCTACACCGCCAGCCTCTGTGTATTGACTTAGTCTGTATCGCAAGAGAGACTACAGGAAGGAGCTTACTGATGCGCTTAGATATAGTCTATAGGGAGAAGGGGCTTAGGAGATGGATAACTGTCAGTGCGCAGGCTGTCAGTGTGCATACATATAGCTACAGTTTCTTTAATGTAATTACCTGCGCTACAAGCTCCTGCGTGCTGCCATACTCAGCATCGCTAGTGATATCAAACAAAAAGGTAAAGTAAAACTGATACTGCGCAACTCACTACTGTACTGGAACTGAGTCCATGTACAGAAGTGATGTTAATGATGTTTTGTCCAGCGCTGCACATAATGTGCACTGACTTAACCTCCAAACCATTCACCTAATATAAAACTTATCATCCATTTAATAGGCACACTCTGACAAAGTTGCCATCAATTGTCAACCTCAATCAGAGGATGTGGCCACTTAGAGAGGAGAATAGTAATAATATATACAACTGAGTAACAAAAAAGATGACCGAATCATCATATGGACAGGGTGATTAGTGTTCATATACCATAGTGGGTAAAATTGGAATAATTTGTATTTATATACCACATTGTAATATTATTGAAAATTACCATTGAACATTGTTACCTTAGTGTTGCTGAGTGGTTACCATTGTTGCCATATACAGAGAACAATGTTGTCTATGACTGAACTGGCAGGATAAAACCATGGGCTCAGAAATGTGTACAGTGTGAAAGATTTAACAAAACACACTCTCTCATTCTATAGGAATGCTGTAAACGCAAAACCTTCATTAAGTCCCTTAGGACTAAGGGAATCCAAGCGGTAGATCCACTTGGTCTCTTCCTGTAACAGAATTACATCCAAATCACCTTTTCTCGTTCCTAGAGTTTTTTTTACATATGCCCCAAAAGTGCAGGCATTTAGCATCACCCCCATGATAGCATCTAACATGTCTGGATAGGGATGTGTCCAAAACTGTTTGGCTGTTAGGAGTTTAGTCTGGTGATATAAGGTGGCTAAGTGTTAGCCGCAGCTAATAATAGTAGCCTATATATACTCAATATTGGCTACTGGTTTTTTCGTTAACCAGCCAAACACAGTTGGGGGTGTAAAGTGAATCTTTGAGTGAAGGCATCTGGGTGAGAGAAAGTGCACTTCTTCTCACCCTGATAGCCACTATCTTGAACCTCTCCAGCACAGCATAGACTTCAGTTTTTATACAGTTTGCGGCTCTATTTTGTTATTTTGTTACTTTGTTTGTTTTAGTAGTATTATTAAAAGTTTTATATAGCACCTGGGTCAAGATGGGTATAAAGCCTTAGATGGCATCAGTATTTATAAATGGGTAAATAAACACAGCAAAATAAAGGCAATTACTTAACACAAATTGATAAAATGAATGGTGGAATGAAAAGAACAAAAGAGACTATCTGAACAGATCAATCGTGAGGCCCATCACCAGCTGCTATAGAGAACACATGGCTGCCAATAGTCCTGTGTGTGAGGGGCTGTTCTAAGATCAGAGTTGGAAAGCAAGCTGGGGCTAACATAGATTTACATCAGAAGAGGGCTTCCGAGTGGCTTTGGAGAAGATAGATGGATGAATGGATGGATGGCTAGATTTATTTTTGTGGGACAAGTTGCATTTTTAATGACATCATTTATTTAACTTTAGCTTGTACTGAAAAATGGGAAAAATTCCTTGTAGAGTGAAACTGAAATAAAAAACACTATTACGCCATGGTTTTGGGGGTTTTGTTTTTACATTGTCCATTGCACCCTAAAAATCACACAACGTCTTCATTCTGCAGGACAGTACAATTAAAGTAATGCCAAATTTCTACAGTTCATTCTATCTTACTACTTTAAAACAATAAAAATAACTTTTTATGCAAAAAGATTTTGGGGGGACAACCATACCAAAGAATATGATATAAACAATTTTATTTTGCCATTTTGGTGTTCATTGGACATGAATGATACATTTTTAAATTGTTCAGACATTGTGAGATACAGTGATACCAATTAAAGTAATTTTTTATTGTTTATTTATTTTCATGTGTAATATTAAGAAAGGGGGGGCGATTTGAATCTTTTATATTTTTGCATTTTTTATAATATTAAAACCATTTTTTCACAGTAATCTTTAGTGCTCTTAGGGGACTGAATATGTCATTTTCTGATCACTTGTAGAATACTATTGCAGTCTATGAGATATTGACAGGCTTCCTGTTAAGTTCTGCCACATGCATGGCTTAACAGGCATCTTACTACGGAAGGCGTGAGTGGCTTCACAAGGCCCCAGGCTGCCATAGCAACCAACTGGAGTCCTAAGATTTCAGGGAGCTCCCACACTCTAACAGAAATAAGGGAGATTGCTGAGGTATACGTCCAATTATAAATAAACTTGTGCGACATCTGCGCACTCATACGTGAATAAGTGTAGCTCACACATCCACACCTCTAGATGGGTAGGCCGGGCGGACGGCAGCGCAACTCTCTGATGTCACGTGCCTGCGCCGCCTACTGTATGAATGAAGCAGGAGGCGCAGGCACGTGACGTCAGGGAGTCACGCTGCCGCCTGGCCTGCCTGCGTTGTACAGAAGCTGTTACTGTGTTTGGTAATATTACAAGTGAGGGGGCATGTTTCATCGTTTAATCACCTTTGATCTAATGAGACATTTTATATTTTCATAAGGCAGCACTGGAGCGGCAGGGGGGGATCTATGGATGACACTTTTATGTGGGACATCTGTGGATGGCATGGTTAAGCGGTGGAGGGTCTGTGGATGGCACTGTTATGGGGTGGGGGGGGGGTCTGTGGATGACACATATATAACAGTGCCATCCCCAGATCCCCCATAACAGTGCCATCCACAGATCCCCCATAACAGTGCCATCCACAGATCCCCATAACAGTGCCATCCACAGATCTCCATAACAGTGCCATCCACAGATCCCCATAACAGTGCCATCCACAGATCCCCATAACAATGCCATCCACAGATCCCCATAACAGTGTGCCATCCACAGATCCCCCATAACAGTGTGTCATCCACAGATCCCCCATAACAGTGTGTCATCCACAGATCTCCCCCATAACAATGTCTGTGCAAAATTATAGAGCAGCACCCACCAGATCTCTTTGGTCTCACGAAATGCAGCAGCCCACCTGGAGTCCTAGATCCGTAGAACATCCCTTATGTCCAATCCAAATAACAAAAGCGTAGGCAGCATGTCCAGTGATAATCCCTTTATTGGGAAAAGCTTACATGTGCAAACGTGAAAAAAATGCTACGTGACGCGCATTTGCAGATAGCGATACATACTCCTTCTCTGCGATCATGCACATTGGTTACCGAGGGATGCGCATTAGGACGGGATCGCAGTGGCTTGACTCATCGGCATGATTGGGTGAGATTTATGTACACTTATGCACTGTCTATTTGAGATCACATTGATTATCCGTGATTCATATTGAACCACATTGTGTTAAAGTGAATTTGTGTCTTGATTGGCCACCCCTACTGTGTGGGGGCGTGTCATGCACTATTTAAACCTGAACATGTGAGAGTCACACTATGCTTGACAAAGGCTTGGATATAGCCGAAACGTAGCATTTATTTCACGTTTGCACATGTAAGCTTTTCCCAATAAAGGGATTATCACTGGACATGCTGCCTACGCTTTCGTTTTTTGGATTCCCCATAACAATGTGTCATCCCCAGATCCCCCATAACAGTGTGTCATCCCCAGATCCCCCATAACAGTGTGTCATCCCCAGATCCCCCATAACAGTGTCATCCACAGATCCCCTATAACAGTGTGTCATCCCCAGATCCCCCATAACAGTGTGTCATCCCCAGATCCCCCATAACAGTGTCATCCACAGATCCCCTATAACAGTGTGTCATCCACAGATCCCCCATAACAGTGTGTCATCCCCATATCCCCCATAACAGTGCGTCATCCACAGATCCCCCATAACAGTGCGTCATCCAAAGATCCCCCATAACAGTGTGTCATCCACAGATGCCCAGATCCTCCATAACAGTGCCATCCCGAGATCCCCCATACCAGTGCCATCCCCAGATCCCCATAACAATGCCATCCACAGATCCCCCCATAAATGTGCCATCCCTAGATCCCCCATAACAGTGCGTCATCCACAGATCCCCCATAACAGTGTGTCATCCACAGATCCCCCATAACAGTGCCATCCCCAGATCCCCAATGAGTAGAGTGTCCAAAGCAAGTGTGAACACAGCCTTACGCTGGATCATACTGGAGGTACACAACTATGGTGTCCCTAAAGAAATAAAATGGCTTCTGTGTGTTTATGTGGGCTTCCAGGTCATCGCAAAAGATAGGACATGTCCTATATTTTTGTCGTATCTTGCGGATTGCAGACCCATTCAAGTCAATGGGTCTGCACGGTGATACGGCTGATGCCTGTGTTTTGCTTACCCTACGGTCGTGTGAATGGGACCTAACAACAAGGGATCTGAGGTTTTCCAGTGGTCAACTTCCCTGTCACAGCTCATAACAGTGGAAGATTATAGCATACTATGTAATATTATTAAAATGTATCAAATACTATATGTACAATGATGTATACTATGTACAGTAAGATATACTGTACCCCAGTGTTCCTCAACTCCAGTCTTCAGGGCCCACTTACTGGTGATGATCTGAGAAGATCCCACAGAATGATGCACTGACAATAAGTAATATCACCTGCCAGAGGCGTAACTACCATAGCGGCAGACCATGCGACTGCTATGGGGCCCAGTTGGGATCATCCCCCATCTACTGGGGGTGAAAACTTGGTCAGGACTCTACCCTCTAAAGGAACAACTTTTAGCAAGTGAAGCAGTGGAAAAATGGCCCAAGGGTCATTGAAAAGGGTTTAGGCAGAAACCCTTCTGTCCTGTGTGGGGGGCCTGGTTTGATCCTTGCTATAGGGCCCTTACATCTCTATGTACGACACTTGCCTCTTGCACACGAACGTGTGCACCCCGTGCCCGTGCTGTGGGCCGCAAATTGCGGCCCGCAATGCTCGGGCACCAGCCGTGGGGCAGCCGCAGCAGATCGCGGACCCATTCACTTGAATGGGTCCGCGATCTGCCCGTCCCGCAAAAAGATAGGACATGTTCTATCTTTTTGCGGGACGGAAGTACGGAACAGAACCCCGCAGAAAGCACTCCGTAGTGCTTCCGTAGTGTTCCGTTCCGTCATTCCGCACCGTTCCGCATCTCCAGATTTGCGAACCCATTGAAATGAATGGGTCCGCATCCATGATGCAGAATGGCCACGGAATGGTGCCCGTGTATTGCGGATCCGCAAATGCGGTCCGGACCGCAATACGGGTACAGGGCGCACACGTTCGTGTGCAATAGGCCACTGTCACCGGCTCAGTACTAAGGAAATCCTGAAAACATGACATGTCAGGGAGTTGTGAGGACTGGAGGTGAGGAACACTGCTGTATACAATATAGGCACTTCCTTTACAACCAGGAGAACGCCGTTAATTCTCTGACATGGCTGTAGGGATTGTTTTCTTGTGTTAAATATACATTTTTTATTAATTAAAGAGATTGTCTCATGGGAACAGCTATTCGCACATAGAAAATTAGCATTAAAGGGGTTTTCTGGTTTCATTATATTGATGGCCTACCTTCCGGCAAGACCTTATAGGGAAATTTCCCGGTGGTCCTATGCCCAGGGGGCTGCCTGGGCCTCCTCACGTCCGGCCAGTGGAAGTTTATGGGGGATGTATTTTGTGCTGCTGTCGGCAGTATTTTCTGAAGGACTGGGGTATTTGGCTCTGTTGGGGTAGTATAATGTGCCACAATATGGTATTACTGGCTCTGTCTACTTGTGTTGGCCCTGCCTTCCATCAATTTGGACCAGACTACAAAATGGGGCCACTTTTAGTATTCTTCCAGGGCCACTTTAAGTTTCCAGTCTGCCCCTGCCTTCAGATCAGTGAAGGAAGGGGGGGGGGGGTTTGCATGATTTTTGACATCCTTACTGATCAGCTCTGTAAAGGAAATTGCAGCTTCGTCCCGTTCACTTGAATGGGACAATACTAGATAGTCTTGCAGTGCCGCTACTAAGAAGATGGCGTGCAGATAGGCGGCCTCACGTAAACAATGGAGAGGATGCAGTGCTTGCACGAGCACCATGGCTCCTTCAAACAACTGATTTATGGAGGAGAAGAGAGTCAACCCCCCACAGAAGTATTATTGATTGACCTATCCTCAGGAAAAGCCATTGATATGCTGAATCTGGAAAAACCCTTTAAATGCAGCTATTTGGACGAATAGCCTTCTAAGTAATACATGGTGGCTTGAATCCAGCAGTGGAAGTCACTTTTTGTCAGCAGCTCACCATTCGGGCTCATAGACAGGGGTCCCAAGCAGGGGACACCCTATTATGACATCCATATGCTCTAATAAGGAACATGGATATAAGTCCTGATAGCAAAATAATAGAAATTTAAAGGGGTTGCCCTATCTGAGATAAAAAATACAAAGTTTACAGGTTGACGATATGAGCCATGTATTAGATTGAAGGATAATGTATGTTTGTTCCTCCTACTGCAATAAATATGCAAGCTTCACTGATCCAAGCATGCATGTTTTTGGAAGAGTTAGAGGAGATCACGGTCAACTAAATAAGCGTTTGACCAGCAGCTCATATCTATTAAGGGTCGACTATAAGACAGTGAAATCCACTGGTTGTTCACTACAAGGCAGAGAAGAACTATGGAGGACAACTTCAGCACCACTGTCCAGTACAGGATGCTGAAACTTGCGAATAGGGTACATGTACTTATGTTGCGGGTTGCAAGGAGGTCAACAATAGAACTTGGAAGCCTAAAAGGGTCAATTAGGTGGCATAGAGCTTTTTGGTGATTGAAAATGAGAAGCCTACCGAGGTTGAATACTGGACAAAAAAACAATTGGTGTTGATCAAACCCACTAGGGTTAAACTAATGGAGATATAAGCCTGCTGGGGATTGGTAATGGACAAATAAGCCTGCCAGGGACTGAGTTCAAATAGTGAGGGAGGCAGTCCACAACAAAATTTGGATCAAGTAGATCATTGGAGGACAGGACTTGAATCAGAGGCAGGGGACCTGACTAGAAAATCAAAAGCAGAATCAAAGTGAAGGCCTGAAGCATTGAATTAGGAACAGGCCACCTTAGGAGATACATGGAGAAGAGTCAGGCATGGAACCAGGAACACTACCAGAATGCACACCAGACAGACCTCTACATGTTAGTGATGAACGAGAAGGTATGGACTTTCAGAGATCCACATAAACAATAGTTTGGGCAGCACTACTCACATCCCCTTGTGCGGGTATATCGTTCCGTGGCGGTGCCAGCAATGTTAGGTCCCGGCCCTTGGGTCCTCCTCTCAAACGCAAAAATAATAGGTATTGCGGCACTCCAATGATCAGAATCTTCAAATCTTTATTTCCACCCCAGTACAAGCAGTGTCGAGCTTGACAAAGACCGCTGGGTCGAAACGTTGCTTGTACTGGGGTGGAAATAAAGATTTGAAGATTCTGATCATTGGAGTGCCGCAATACCTATTATTTTTGCTTTCAGAGATCCAGATATGCATGTAAATGGACACAGAGGGACATAAAAAGTTGGGTTTCCACCTGTTTGGTCTTATTATGTTCCCCAAGATATCCTACATCAGAAGTGTCTGACTGCCATAGAAATGACATATTTTGGGCACTGGGGAGTGATAGCTGTCAGGTGAACAATTGTTCAGGTGACTGATCAAAAGTATTTGGCAACAAAGGAGAAATGAGTGGAGAAGTGTTCCCCTGGGTCCTCCTTTTTAATGAAATGGAAGGTCTATTATCACACATTAAGTAAAGTTGTGATATCCCATCTGCCAAACCTTATAGCATCCTTTTTCAGATGGGTCCCCACACTAACACTTTTATAAGAGGGGATGTTATGTGCAACTGCTATGAGACCTTCTGACCCCAGACCCCAAAGAATCTGCATTGCTTTAATGCAGTACTGGTATCAGTTAATGTATCACGTATACAATATCTCTGGGTGTCCCGTTAAACAAAAAGTCTTAGGGTAGTGACCGATCTGATTGGGGTCGCTGTGATGGGGCAGATGGGCTCGCACAATTTAATTACATTGTGCGCTAAGAACCTCATATTTAATTTTGAAGCTGTAGGGAGAATATTGCACTTCCCAGTTTATATAAATATGCAGTAACTGAATTATCTGAAATGATCTGAATTTTCTGAACGATAACTCGCTAGGCTCTGTTCAGATCTGTATTGTGTTTCCACCAGTGGCACAGAACAGACCACATAGTCTTATAATGGGGTTCATTGGTTTCCATAAAGGTCACTGCCATTTTGCTGGGAAAAATTGTGTTTTCATCAACATGTCCTGGCTGCACAACCCCTATCAGGTGCAGTTCTGCATTTTCATGCAGCCACCACTGGGGGGACCTCAGTGCAAAGAGATAATTACAGTTTCCATAACTGTATAAACTCCTGTGCACTGTACTCCTCCTAGTGGCATATACAGGCAGACAGCTTTGTAATGTGTGAAGCAAAGCAATTTATCAGAGTATTTGTACCAGTTGTTTGTTGTTGAGAAACATGGTGTTCAAAATGAGTGCCGTAAAACACCTGCTTCCAACACAGAAGGCGGATAAAGTGAGTGAAGCCAAGGACGACTTTTATTAAAAATTTTTTTAGCTAGCCTCTTCTACCCGGAGTTTTTGTGTTTTCGTTTTGCGCTCCCTGCCTTCCCAGAGCCATAACTTTATTTTTTTTGTTCACATAGCCATATGAGAGCTTGTTTTTGCGGGACAAGTTGTACTTCCCAACAGCACCATTTAATATTGCATATGATGTAGTGGGAAGCGGGAAAAGATTCCAAATAGGGTGAAATTGCAAAAAAAAAAGCCAAAAATTCTGTTTAATGAAGATTGTAAATTACTCAGAAATTGAGAACACTGCGTTCTGCCTTGCCTGTGAGCGTTTGATTTACGCATACTAGGAAATTGGTGATGTTTTTGTTATGGGGCCCTATGAGATCTGATTGTGATCAGTAGCAGCACGACCACCAGTACACACACAAACTTACAGTAATGATTTCTGACAGGCGATGCCTGGGCCATAACACAGCAGCCAGGCTTGGGTTTAAAATTCAGGACCAAGTCTAACTGCTGTGTTTGTCACCCAGGAGGGTCCAGTGAGGGGCAGTACTAATGTAAGAGGCCAGCACTACTGTAAGTGGGCACTAAGGTGCAGTACTACTGTAAGGGGGCACTGAGGGGCAGCACTAATGTAAGAGGCCAGCAAAACTGTAAGGGGGGCACAAGAAGAGCAGCACTATTGTAAGAGGCCAGCACTACTGTAAGGGGGCACTAGGGTGCAGCACTACTGTAAGGGGGCACTGAGGGGCAGTACTAATGTAAGAGGCCAGCACTACTGTAAGGGGGCACTAAGGTGCAGCACTACTGTAAGGGGGCACTGAGGGGCAGCACTAATGTAAGAGGCCAGCACTACTGTAAGCATTCTACTGTGGGGTGCACTAAGGCCATACAGGGCCCAGCCGACATATTGAAAAGTAAACTTTTGACTCCTCCTCCTTTCCAGTGCACAACTGGCTGAGGGAGGGGGTTGCAGGAAAGTTGCTTGGGGGCTTCAAAAATTTGCTATGGGGCCATCCTAGTTACATCCCTCATTGTGATGTAAGGATAGCAAGTGACAGACTCAAGTCAACTACATTAACAAATCCAGCCCACCTTATGTTCTACCAATGTCACAAAGCCATATGTTAGATTGGTTAGAGTACAGTGCGCTCTCTCTCAGCTATTTCCATACCTCTCATAGGGTTGTACAGAGCAACTGCACGAATGGTCAGCCGAGGCTCCATACAACTATGCCCCACAACATCCCGGTATGCACAGAATGATGTGCTGCATCTTGCCCATGGGCGTAGCTATAGGGGGTGCAGAGGTAGCAGTCGCTACCGGGCCCAGGAGCCTGAGGGGGCCCAAAGACCCTTGTGCCGTATAGGAAGACACACAAAGCAGTGAGGGAAGGGGGGCCCAAGCTGAACTCTTGCACCAGGGCCCATGAGCCGTCAGCTACGCCCCTGATCTTGCCATACTGCATTTGTGTCCTGGGCCTCCACACAATCCTGTCTCTGGGCTCTACATGCAGTTCTTTCCTCTTTTTGAGTTGGGTTTTGCTCTGATATACATTGTCAACTGTGAGATCTTATATTTCCAAATCATGTCCAATCCACTGAATTTACCACAGGTGGACTCCAATCAAGGTTTAGAAACATCTCAAAGATAAAGACCCCAGAGCTTAATTTCAAGTGTCATAGCAAAGGGTCTAAATGCTTATGTCCATGAGAAATTTTAGTTTTGCTTTTTTAATAAATTTGCAAAAATTCTCATTATGGGGTATTGAGTGCAGACTGATGGTAAAAACTTGGAATGTTTTTATTTTGGCACAAGGTCGCAACATAACAAAATGTGAAAAGTGAAAGGGTCTGAAGACTTTCTGAATGCGGCACCTCAAATTTCCATATATACATGCATGTATTCTTCATATTGGAAGCCTATGCAGACTTTTACTGACTGGTATAGAATGTGCCCAAATGACAGGGCAACAGCATGTTTATATCACCAAGTAAATCTACCGTAATGAGTGAGGAAAGAGATTTGCAGTTTGGTGCCTGTTGTAATAAATCACATGAATGGATGGCACTTCTATGAAGTCTCTAAAGACTTTATATACAGTTGTAACGTGAGGATATATGTGCGTGTCTCTGAAGGATATCTGAGCTAAGTCATCCCGACTGCCGTATCCTTACATGGTATTATGCTATGGTGAAGTAGTGTATGACATTATATTAATCTTCATCTACTGTAATGACAAGTTATTGTCTGGAATAAGCTTACCTAAACGAATTGTCCCAAAAGATTACATTTTTCTGTTAGATGAAGATTAGATAATTCTTCAGTTAGAAGTATTTTGAGAAAATTTTTTCCTGTGTCTAGATATTGCTCTTAGGGTGCCCCATGTTTTATTACTCCACCTCAGAAAGTTCTACCTGAAGCTGCAATAATCCGTTTGCACTGGGCTCCCCCTAGTAGTGGCTGCATGAATGCAGTATTTTCATGTCGGGAAGAGAAGGAGTTCAGAGCCGACTACCCTTCCCTCCCCTTCCCTGGTGGCAGTTTTGTGGTGTGCTTCTATTGAAGGTACACTATAGGACATAGCTAAAGGCTCATGGGCTCTAGTGCAAAAGTTAAGTAGTATCATACACAACCACTATAATATGCGCCTAGTAAATAATAGGTGCAGAAAAATCTTAAAACAGCTTATTGCTGGGGGTGCCAGAAGTAAGACCCCCCCCCCCCACACACACACACACACTGATCTGATGTTGATAGCCTAAGGATAAGTCATTCATACTAAGGTCCAGGAAAACTGCTTTAAGTGTGTGGGGGATATTCTGGTTGATAATTCTATGAGAGATTCTGGTTGCTAATACAATTTCACGAGGATCAGTGGGGGGTGCCAGAACAGAAGCAATGAGCGCTTCCATCAATACAGATGGAAGCGCTCATTGATAGAAGCGCAAAGTGCATCTTATAAAGGGAATACTAGTGAGCGCTTCCATAATGGTCAGATGACTGCAGCGGACCCTAACCCTGGGTTTAGACCTGAGCGTTCTTGAAACGCTGCTTTTGCGCTGCTTTAGTCACGCTGTATTTCAGCCGCTTTTGCAAATAGGAAACGCTAGTTAGACGCTGCGTGCTTGTGATTGACTACTGTGGTGTCAATCACAAAACGCAAAACGCCCAAAAAGCTCAAGTACTTGTTTATAGGTTGGGCGTTTTACAGCGCTGCTCAAACGCGCTGTAAACGCTCAAGTGAGAACCAGGGCCATATGAAAGCATTGGTTTTCATATGTTGAGCGTTTACAGCGTGTTTGAACGCGCTGTAAGACGCTCAGGTGTGAACTTAGGGTAAGAAGAGAAGACAGACAGGACAGGGGAGGTAAGTTGCTTTATTATTTTACAGTCTGATCTGAGGTCTGATATGGGGTCTGGAGTGGTCTATGGGGGCGTCAGAAGGTCTGACTAGGGGGGGTTGTCCATGAGAAATTTTAGTTTTGCTTTTTAATAAATTTGCAAAAATTCTCATTATGGGGTATTGAGTGCAGACGGATGGTAAAAACTTGGAATGTTTTTATTTTAGCACAAGGTCGCAACATAACAAAATGTGAAAAGTGAAAGGGTCTGAAGACATTCTGAATGCGGCACCTCAAATTTCCATATATACATGCATGTATTCTTCATATTGGAAGCCTATGCAGACTTTTACTGACTGGTATAGAATGTGCCCAAATGACAGGGCAACAGCATGTTTATATCACCAAGTAAATCTACCGTAATGAGTGAGGTTAGAGATTTGCAGTTTGGTGCCTGTTGTAATAAATCACATGAATGGATGGCACTTCTATGAAGTCTCTAAAGACTTTATATACAGTTGTAACGTGAGGATATATGTGCGTGTCTCTGAAGGATATCTGAGCTAAGTCATCCCGACTGCCGTATCCTTACATGGTATTATGCTATGGTGAAGTAGTGTATGACATTATATTAATCTTCATCTACTGTAATGACAAGTTATTGTCTGGAATAAGCTTACCTAAATGAATTGTCCCAAAAGATTACATTTCTCTGTTAGATGATGATTAGATAATTCTTCAGTTAGAAGTATTTTGAGAATTTTTTTTCCTGTGTCTAGATATTGCTCTTAGGGTGCCCCATGTTTTATTACTCCACCTCAGAAAGTTCTACCTGAAGCTGCAATAATCCGTTTGCACTGGGCTCCCCCTAGTAGTGGCTGCATGAATGCAGTATTTTCATGTCGGGAAGAGAAGGAGTTCAGAGCCGACTACCCTTCCCTCCCCTTCCCTGGTGGCAGTTTTGTGGTGTGCTTCTATTGAAGGTACACTATAGGACATAGCTAAAGGCTCATGGGCTCTAGTGCAAAAGTTAAGTAGTATCATACACAACCACTATAATATGCGCCTAGTAAATAATAGGTGCAGAAAAATCTTAAAACAGCTTATTGCTGGGGGTGCCAGAAGACTCACACACACACACACACACACACACACTGATCTGATGTTGATGGCCTAAGGATAAGTCATTCATACTAAGGTCCAGAAAAAATGCTTTAAGTGTGTGGGGGATATTCTGGTTGATAATTCTATGAAAGATATTCTGGTTGCTAATACAATTTCACGAGGATCAGTGGGGGAGGGGGTGCCAGAACAGAAGCAATGAGCGCTTCCATCAATACAGATGGAAGCGCTCATTGATAGAAGCGCAAAGTGCATCTTATAAAGGGAATACTAGTGAGCGCTTCCATAATGGTCAGATGACTGCAGCGCGGACCCTAACCCTGGGTTTAGACCTGAGCGTTCTTGAAACGCGCGTTTTACGCGCGTTTTAGTCACGCGTATTTCAGCGCGTTTTTGCAAATAGGAAACGCTTGTTCGTACGCGCGTTCTTGTGATTGACTACTGTGGTGTCAATCACAAACGCAGCAAACGCCCAAAAAAGCTCAAGTACTTGTTTATGCGTTGGGCGTTTTACAGCGCGTTCAAACGCGCTGTAAACGCTCAAGTGAGAACCAGGGCCATATGAAAGCATTGGTTTTCATGTGTTGGGCGTTTTACAGCGTGTTTGAACGCGCTGTAAAACGCTCAGGTGTGAACTTAGGGTAAGAAGAGAAGACAGACAGGACAGGGGAGGTAAGTTGCTTTATTATTTTACAGTCTGATCTGAGGTCTGATATGGGGTCTGGAGTGGTCTAATGAGGAGTCTGGAGGTCTGACTGGGGTCTGAAGGTCTAACTGGGGGGTATGGAGGTCTAATGGGTGTCTGATTGGGGGTCTGGAGGTCTAATGGGCATAACTACATAACTACTATGAGAGGGCACAATGTGGGCATAACTACTGTGAGAGGGCACAATGTGGGCATAACTACTGTGAGAGGGCACAATGTGGGCATAACTACTGTGAGGGGGCACACTTTTGTACAAAACTACTTTGAAGGTTGTACAATGAGGGCAATACTACTGTGAGGGGGGGGCAATATTTTTTAAGTATTGGGGGGGGTTTGGGTGCCAGAGAAAGGACCTTCCCCGGGTGCCAAACACCCTAGGCACGCCACTTATGAGGATCCAAAATTTACTTATTTACACATTTTGTTATTTTTGTCACAGCCTGTTGGCAGGGGAACCCAAGCATTTAGCCTTTATCCTGGTTATGTTTGCGATCCTTTTTGTCCTATTTAGGAATCTGTAGCTTTTCCTTTCAGCTGTTCTCTGTCAGCCGCTCCCAGCTACTATATATTCTCCCTTTCTGCTTCCCTTGTTGCCAAATATAGATCTTCTAGTCTGACCTCTGGTGGAGTTGGAGTTGCTGCGGAGCTGTTGGAACTGGTGCTGTCGGATCTCCGGTTCTCTCCTGTTTGTTGTCTCCCTTCAGGGATTGTTCGTGCTGTTTGTGTTGTTTCTCCTTTCCCTGTTGTTACACTAGGTGTCAGTGGTGAGGACTAGTGCTCCCACCGCCCTACTCACTACCTAGGGCTTATTTCAGGGTAAGCCAGAAACAAGGCTTGTGATTGGCATACGGGTTAGCAGCCCGTCTAGGGACTTTAGGGCAGCCAGGTGCCAGTGCTAGGTCAGTTAGGAATCACCACTCCTCCCTATCCCTAGTGAAAAAGTACTCCCCTTCCCTCCCCTCTGTGCCACACGTCTGTTATCTGCCATATCAGACATGAGAGTATATCTGGCCCTTATTTTGAAAAAAAAAAATATTACCACTATGGATCCTATTGCTGCTTTGGCAAAGCAGTTGCAAGGTCTGTCTCTTGAAGTGACAGAATTGAGGGCGTCGGTCCTTGAGCTGCAGCAGACCTCGAGCCCAGTGGTTGCTATGGGTAACCAGGTCAATCCTAAGGTTGATTTTCTGGATTGAGAGACAAATTTGTGGTGTTCTGAGAAGCCTGTAAATTATATTTCAGGCTGCGCCAAAATTCCTTTGGTAATGAACTGCGGGTGGGGATTGTTATTAGAGATGTCGCGAACATAAAATTTTCCGTTCACGAACGGCGAACGAGAACTTCTGCAAATGTTCGTGAACGGGCGAACCACCATAGTCTACAATAGACAGGCGAATTTTAAAACCCACAGGGACTCTTTCTGGCCACAATAGTGATGGAAAAGTTGTTTCAAGATGATTAACACCTGGACTGTGGCATGCCGGAGGGGGATCCATGGCAAAATTCCCATGGAAAATTACGTAGTTGACGCAGAGTCAGGTTTTAATCCATAAAGGGCATAAATCACCACATTCCTAAATTGTTTGGAATAACGTGCTTTAAAAACATCCAGTGTGTGTATACGATCAGGTATGATGTTGTATCGATCAGGTAGTGTAAGGGTTACGCCCTCTTCACAGTGACAGACCAAACTCTGACAGTCCAAACTCCCCATTTAACGCACCGACAAACAGTCCATTTGCACAACTGCAAACTCCCCATTTGCACAAGTTTGGATACCAAGCTAGCCATGTCCTGTTCCTTGTCCTCACTGACGTCATTGAAGGTCTCCTCCTCCACCCAGCCACGTACAACACCAAGGGTCCCCGAAAGGTGACAACAAGCCCCCTGGGACGCCTGCAGTGGTTGGTCTCCCACCTCCTCAAAGCCACCTTCCTCCTTTGACTCCTCTTCTTCAGATTCCTCTCTCTGCGTTGCCGCAGTTCCAGCAATCGACGACAACAAGGCTGCTTCTGGCGGTGATGATGACCACAACTCTTCCTCTTTATGCTCATCTACGGCCTGATCCAGAACTCTTCGCAGGGCACGCTCCAGAAAAAACGGATATGGGATGAGGTTGATGATGTTGCCTTGGGTTTGACTGACCAGCTTTGTCACCTCCGCAAAAGGACGCATGAGCCTACAGTCATTGTGCATGAGCGTTCAGTAACGTGGCCAAAAAATACCCAGCTTAATCTCTGTTTTGTCCCCTATCAGGGGCCGGTGTATGGAATAGATTTTAGGACCCGGGAGATGGAAAAAGATGATTGGTCGGTCCTCTTACTTCCAATCTGGGGGAACTGCGTGTGCGCCGCGCAATGTACTGTGCCACCCATACAAATAGTGTGAACTACTATTCTTACCATTTTAATCTTTGTTAAGTCCCCTATCAGGGGACATGTATTGAATTGAATCCTTGCATGGGGAGATAGAGAAAAAAGCTTGCTCTGTCCGCTTCCTTCTAATTTTGGGCACTTGCAATGGAATTTGCCACCAATGCAACTAGTGTTAACTAAGTACTATTCCTATCAGTTTAATCTCTGTTTTGTCCCTTATCAGGGCCAGGGCTGGTGTAGTGAATAGATTTTTGGACCCAGGAGATGGAAAAAGACACATGCTCGGTCCGCTTCGTTTGAATTTTAGGTCACTGCGCATGCGCCGTGCAATGTACTGTGACACCCTATATGAGTGGTGGGCAGTGGGCACAGTACAGTCAGTGGGCCTGACACACACTGGCAGGCAACTGCAATTATATTAAAGAGTAAAAATGAAATTACTTTATCTGCAAGGTACTGTGCCACCCGATATTAGTGGTGGGCACAGTACAGTCAGTGGGCCTGACACACACTGGCAGGCAACTGCAATTATATTAAAGGGTAAAAATTAAATTACTTTTATCTGCATGGTACTGTGCCACCCTATATGAGTGGTGTGCACACAATACAGTCTGTGGGCCTGTGGCCTCTCATACACGGGCAGGCAACTGCAATATATATATTATATATATATATATATATATATATATAGAAAAAGAAATAAAAGCAGACTGATGTACCAGCCCTAAAAAGGGCTTTTTGGGGTGCTGTCAGGACACTGTCCTTACAGCAGATGAGTCTTTGAGGACTGAAGTGGACACAGAACACTGGCCTAGCTATTGCTTTCCCTATATTAATTCAGCAGCAACAGCACTCTTCCTGCCCTAACTAACACTGCAGCTTCAGAATGAATCTAAGATGGATGCTGTCCTTGCTTTTTGATAGGAGGTGGGAGGGTCTGGGAGGGAAGGTATGCTAATTGGCTGGAATGTGTCTGCTGACTGTGAGGTACAGGGTCAAAGTTTGCTTAATGATGATGTATAGGGGGCGGACCGAACATCTCATATGTTCGCCCACCGCGGCGAACGCGAACAAGCAATGTTCGCCGGCAAATAATTCGGGACATCACTAATTGTTATCTCCCTTCTCCAAGGGGATCCTCAATCCTGGGCTATTTCGTTGCCAGCTGGTACCCAGGCCCTCTGGTCGGTAGATGAGTTTTTTGAGGCCCTGGATCTCATATACGATGACCCTGACCGAGTCTCCCTAACAGAGTCTAGATTACGGCGGCTTCAGCAGGGAGATCGGTCAGCGGAGGTTTATTGTTTAGAGTTTTAAAGGTGGGCCACGGATACTCTGTGGAATGACCCGGCGCTCAGGAGCCAGTTTTGCCAGGGGTTGTCAGAAAAAGTAAAAGATACGCTTGCGCTGTACGAGACTCCTATATCCCTTAAGGCCGCTATGTCACTATCTATAAGAATTGAGAGACACCTTAAAGATAGGCCGAGGAGTTCTTGTCCTGCGGAGACTTTTCTCAGGCAGGAGTCTGTTTGTTCTAACTCAGACAAACCTATGCAACTAGGGGGAGCCACTCGTCAGATTGGTCCTCCTCAGGCTTGCCGTAAGTCTGGGATTTCTTTTTTCTTTGGTCGGAGGGGTCATTTTATTAGAGCTTGTCCATCCGTACCCAAAAAGAAACAACCGTCGAGGATGTGCGGAGGATGACAACCTGGGTGTATACATCTCCTCAATACAAACTTCTCAGTTTGTTTTGCCAGCTATGGTAGTTTCAGGTAACAACGATTTCTGTTTTCTTAGACAGTGGGGCGGGGGTAAGTTTGGTGGATGCCAGATTGCTCGGACTCTGTTTTTTTCTTTTAGTCCTTTACCTAGATCTATCCCCATATTCGCTATCGACTCTGTTCCTCTTACTGAGGGGAACACACATTGTACATAATATACATCTTCGGGTAGGGGCCCTCCATAATGAGTTTATTTCTTGCTATGTCCCCGAAGGTCTTCCCTGGTTGGTAGCGCACAATCCTGTTTATTGGCAGGCCAGGGAGATATTGGAGTGGAGTGAGCATTGTAGGGACAATTGCTTAAGTAGCAGTTGCTCAGCCACCTCCATTACAACCTTACTAGCATTTGTGTCCAGATGCAGAGCTAAGCAGAAGCAGCATAGCTCAGCTCCAGCAGCCACAGCCGAGTACAGCATTATAAAGCACCCCAGAGGCACCCAAAGTGGGCTGGAGCAGACCCCTATCCACCTACTCACCCCCAGGAAGACACTGCAGATGACGAGGAAAAATCCTGGTTCCCCCACAAAACTTACCTCGTTCTTCATAGCAGCATCGACCAAGATGGCGCCCGGCACACGCAGGAGGCAGTACAGACACCAATGAACTCTAGCAACAAGCACACCACGAGGCAGCAGGTCCATGAGGAGCTAGTAGGACATATTTCCCCTGCAAGTAAAACTACTCATGTGAGTGGGGTCTGCCCAAAGCTCTCCAGCAGGGGCAAAGTCTGACTTTAACATAAGCCCTAATACAAGCTTTGAACATGATAGGATCACCCTGTCTGCTATGCAAGATTTAATGGCAGACATGAAAAGTTCTATACACTCAGATATTCAATCAGCCTTAAACACTATAAGGGCAGACATCATGGCCATTAGGGATTGCACTGCGCACCTTAAAGAAACGATGGAGGAATTTAAATAAGCACACAACTCCCTAGTGGATTCCTATAATGAGACACAGGATGAGGTTGCTGCCATGAAACTGAAATTAGAAGACTTTGAGGATAGGCCTAGAAGGAATAATATCAGACTCAGAAATATCCCTGAAGACATTACAGGGGACTTTCTCCAGGATTATCTGATCGATCTCTTTACATCAATCCTGCTGGACACCTCAGAGAGAGAGATTTACTTATAGATAGGGCGCACAGGGTCCCTAAACCCAAATCTATGCCGGCCAGCACTCCATTCCATTTTAAAAACAAGTTTCTCAGGGAAGCAGGAAGAAAAAAAAGACATTCCTGAGCGTTTTAAACAAGTTTCTTTCTATGCTAATATCTCTCCAGAATCTTTAGCCAGGAGGGAGTTTGCTAAATATACCACAATCCTGAGAGAGAAAAGAATCATACCTCGCTGGGGTTTCCCATTGAAACTTATTATCAGTAGAAATGGCACTAACTTTATTTAACTTTCTCCATCTCAAGCTGCAAACCTTCTGGAGAGGTGGTCCTTACTACAGCCACAAGAAGGAGACTGATCTACAGGGTAACAGAAGCCACCCACGCTGACCCAAGAATGGACGGTGGTGAAATCCACAAAGTGATAACCTCCGTAGGTGCCAACCATGTAAGGAACCTCACCTGCCTACAACTTTCTACATTGGGTCTGTTTTTCTACACTCTTGACCCATCTATAAATCTCGAAACACACAAATGTTATAGTCCTTGACTTTCTCATCTACTTAGGAGACTCCTCATATACGAGCTGTTGGGACATCCAATAAGTCATGTCTTGGTGGTGGCTGTTGGACGTCCGCTGTTAGATAAAATTCAGATTTTTCACCACGTAATTTTTTTTTTTCGTTTTTGCTATATTTTGTCCTTCCATTTCTCAGCTGATGTAGTTGTTTTTGATAATGGTATAATTGGACTCAGCATATTAAGACCAATAGTAGCATATAGAACACTTCATATGCTGTAACGGCCTGTCAGTGTCCCTTTAAGCAACTAAATGTATAACGAATCCATGTCTTCGGGCTCTGCAAGCTTTCATTCTGACTATTACTGTGTATTGTACCATTCAATATTTGTATGACTTGTTTATCTTTTCACAATGTAAAACCAATAAAAAGATAATTGAAAAGAAAAGAAAATTATGAATCCACAAGAAATAGCTGATGAATTCGCCTTATACTATTCTAAATTGTACAATCTCACCCTAGACGCATATACTCCTTAACCTACTGAAGAGATAATTCCTGAATAAAATTTATCTTCGCCAATTATCGTCAAAACAATTAGATATAATAAATTCAGATATCCATATTGATGAAATCAATTAAGTAATAACCTCTCTCAAACTAAACAAATCACCAGGGCCAGACAGGTTAACCAATAAGTATTACAAGACATTTTCCCTGATCCTCTCTCCATACCTGAAGGGATGTTTCCAGCAATTCTTTGGAGGCAATACCATTCCCAAGGAAATGCTCTCAGCTCTAAGTCACATTTCCCTAAGCAGGCAAACCTCCCGACACTCCAGCAAATTTTCTCCCCATATCATTACTCAGTTCCAATCTCAAGATCTTTTCTAAATTATTGTCCAATATATTGGTAGATATTTTGCCTACTTAAATAAATAATGACCAGGTTGGATTTGTGAAAAATAGACAGACATCTGACGGTACCAGAAGATTTATAGACCTCCTGGATATAATATGGAGAAGTGGAACGCCTTCTCTGCTTCTATCTTTGGATGCGGAGAAGGCGTTCGACAGTGTTCATTGGGGTTTTCTGAGAGCTACTTTATTAAAATTTTGATTTCAAGGAAGCTTCTTTGTAGCCATCCTAGCTCTTTATTCTTTCCCCAATGCGATAGTGTATACTTTGGTCTTTCTATCCTCTAGGTTTGACATTACGAATGGAACAGACAAGGGTTTCCCATGTCCCCTCTCATTTTCGCTTTGATCATGGAACCCCTAGCGGAAAGCATTTGAAGCTCACCCGAGATCACTGGGATTAAATCCCGAGACTAATAATATTGGTCTGTTTGCAGACGACACTGTTTTGGTCTACTCCAATCCCTCCCAATCCTTGATTGCAGCCACTTGTATTATTAATCGCTTTAGGCTACTTTTACACTAGCGTTTTGACTTTCCGTTTGTGAGATCCGTTAAGGGCTCTCAAAAGCGGTCCAAAACAGATCAGTTTTGCCCTAATGCATTCTGAATAGAAAAGGATCCGCTCAGAATGCATCAGTTTGCCTCCATTCAGTCACCATTCTGCTCTGGAGGCGGACACCAAAACGCTGCCTGCAGCATATTGCTGTCCGCCTGACGAAGCAGAACCAAGCGGATCCCTCCTGGCACACAATGTAAGTCAATGGGGACAGATCCATTTTCTATTACACAATCTGGCACAATAGAAAACGGATCCGTCCATCATTGACTTTCAATGGTGTTCAAGACAGATCCGTCATGGCTATAGAAGACATAATACAATTGGATCTATTCATGACTGATGCATGCCGTTGTATTATTGTAACGGAAGCGTTTTTGCAGATCCATGACGGTAGTGTGAAAGTAGCCTTAGCGAAGATATTACAAAATTAATGTGAACAAATCACAAATATTACCGATGAATATAGAGCATAAAGTACTCCGAAATTTGAAGACACAATTTTAATTTTAATGGGTCAAGACCAACTTGCCATATTTGGGAATAGTGCTCTCTTATCCATCATCCACACTGTTCCAAACTAACTATCTCACATTATTAGAGGAGGTTAAAAATAAAATATCCTCCTTGAAGTTGTTTGGCATCTGATGGTTGGGGAGGATTGCTGTGGCCAAGATCGTACTTCTACCAAAGATCCTATATATTTTCAGAAATCTACCAATATTTATCTCAATCTCCTATATTCAAACCTTGCAAAACTTGCATATGCGGTTTGTGTGGGGTGGGAAGAGACTGAGGGTCAATCTGGACATCCTGTTTTCCCATATTTATCAGGATAGGGTGAACTGCTCATCTCCGTCTTTATACTACAAATCCGTGATACTGGCCCAACTGAAACAATTGTGGATTGGAGATGTCTCTAAAAAATGGGTTCAGATTGCACTTGGCCTATTAAGGGGACACAGCATTCGCACTTTCTTATGTTCCGTTTTATATTTTGGGTTCCAGAACAATTTTCCATACTTAACATCCCCGATCTCAGCTGTGATACGGCTGTGGACTAACTCATCCTTTCATAGATGTTTTGACATAGAATTAATGGATATCCCTATATCTATGGTTGAGTTGTTTGTTCCTAACTTAGAAACATAGAATTTGTCGGCAGATAAGAACCATTTGGCCCATCTAGTCTGCCCAATATACTGAATACTATGAATAGCCCCTGTCCCTATCTTTTATGAAGGGTGGCCTTATGCCTATCCCATGCATGCTTAAAGGGATTCTGTCACCAGGTTATAGCCTATATAGATGCGGACATGCACGGCTAGATCGCCGCTAGCATGTCCGCACTATAACTGTGCAATAGTACTGCGCTTTTTTATTCAGTGTAAAAAATTATTTTATTGATATGTAAATCAGGGTGTTAATATGCCCAAGGGGCAGTACGAACCTTTCTTGTGCCCAGCCATGCCCCCTCCGTTTTACGAATCTCCTGCTTGTCACAGTTATATCACCGTAAATCTCGCGACGCGCGAGATCGGACATGTCCAGTTCCTTCCCTGAGGCTGATGCTAGCCCAGGGAAGGAACACTATGTCGGAACTGCGCATGAGTGATCTTGCGCATAGCGAGATTTACAGCGATATAACTGTGAGCAAGGAGGAGATTGGTAAAACGGAGGCGGTGCTGGGCTCCTTCACAGGGCGTGTGGCTGGGCACAAGAAAGGTTCTTACCGCCCCTTAGGCACATTATCACCCTGATTTACATATCAATAAAATCATTTTTTACACTGAATAAAAAAGCGCAGCGCTATGGCACAGATATAGTGCGGACATGCTAGCAGCGATCTAGCTGTGCATCTCCGCATCTATATAGGCTATAACCTGGTGACAGAATCCCTTTAAACTCCTTCACTGTATTTGCAGCTACAGTACCACTTCTACAGGAAGGCTATTCCATGCATCCACTACTCTCTCAGTAAAGTAATTCTTCCTGATGTTACTTTTAAACCTTTGCCCATCTAATTTAAAACTATGTCCTCTTGTAGCAGTTACTCTTCTTTTAACTATTCTCTCCTCTTTTACCGTGTTGATTCCCTTTATGTATTTAAAAATTTCTATCATATCCCCTCTGTCTCTTTCTCCCAGGCTATACATGTTAAGGTCCTTTAAACTTTCCTGGTAAGTTTTGTCCTGCAATCCATGTACTAGTTTAGTAGCTCTTCTCTGAACTCTCTCCAAAGTTTCAATATCCTTCTGCAGATATGGTCTCCAGTACTGCAGACAATACTCCAAATGAGGTCTCCCTAGTGCTCTGTAGAGCGGCACGAGCACCTCCCTCTTTCTACTGTTAATGCCTCTCCCTATACACCCAAGCATTCTGCTGGCATTACCTGCTGCTCTATGACATTGTCTGCCCACCTTTAGGTCGTCTGATATAATGACCCCTAAATCCCTTTCCTCAGATACTGAGGTTAGGACTTAGGACTAAATCACTGATTTTATATTCTGCTCTTGGGTTTTTACGCCCCAGGTGCATTATCTTGCACTTATCGACATTAAATTTTAGTTGCCAGATTTTTGAACTTCTCAACATCACCCTTGTCCAAGAAAAGACTCCACTTCTTGAAAGATCTGGGTGTTCCTGTTCTACATCAAATCCACATTTTAGTTGCCAAACAAAACCTGCCATTCTCAGAGTACTTCCAGTACATGCAGCTGAGACATCTGCTTAGTGTTGATTCCCATTGCTTAATACTCTAATTTTCCTTAATAAGGCTATGGATCTCCAATCCGAACTCCAATTCCCACAGCATATCCTTTTGCTACAGAAATTTGCTAATGGAGGAAGGGGACAAATTGGGGAAAATTAAAGGCCACTAGAACCATAATTTGAATCAAAGCTTTACTGATGATCAATGGCAATTTGCTCTTACCTCTGTTTGTAAATTTTCTAAGTGTATATCTCACTTAGAAACTCATCGACAAGTATTCTATAGATGGTACACCGTGCCGCCTGTCACGTATTTTCCCCAACACATCAGATGTGTGTTGGAGATGTGACAATGGAATTGGTTCATATATGTATGTGTGGTGGGAATATGGATTAATAAAGAAAGTTTGGCACCAGATTTTTTCTATATTCTCCGATATATGCTAATTGTCCCAGACCCGGCTTTAGCTCTTCTATCCCTTGGTATAGAACAGCTCTCCTTTTTACATTCTACTACAGTTTTTCATGCATGCACAGCCATGCGACAAAAAATTGCGGCTAATTGGAAAACAAGAACGCTCATACACGTCTCAAACATTCTACAGTCCATTAATGAACAATGCTGGTACGAAAGGATGTCCGCCTCGGCTTTCAACGCATCCCGTCAATGTCAATCTAGATGGGAAGTTTAAAAAAATAAAATAAATTCTGCACTCGCTGGGCACCCATTGATTTTGTGTCTACCTGAACGACCTCAGCACGTGCTAAAGTCATTCATACTCATCCGGCGGGGTCTCTGTTGCCACTGGTCATTCTCAACAGACAGTGGACACACCTGTCGATGGATTTTATTACTGACCCCACCTATATCTGCAGGTAAAATGGATATCCTCGTAGTAGTAGACAGGTTCAGTAAAATGGTGCATTTCATTGCTTTAGGCGCGTTGCCACATGCTAAAACCCTGTTTTTCTGTGAAATTGTGGAGCTTCACGGGGTCCCTTCCAATGTTTTCGGATCGGGGAACCCTGTTTATTTATAAATTCTGTAGAGTTTTTTTTCTTGTCTTGGGGTACATTTGTCCTTTTCCTTAGCCTTCCATCCGAAGTCAAACGGCCAGACCGAAGGCACCAACCAAAACCTAGAGACTTTCCTTAGGTGTTGTGTGTGTGAAAATCAGGAGAAATGGTTATCTTACTTACCTTTAGCAGAGTTTGCTATAAACAATCACCGTCAAGTCACCATTTTTTGGTGCATATGGTTCATCCTCAGTTTTGCACTTTCAGTGAGGGGGAGCCTTCTGGAATCCCTGAAGCAGAATGGTTTACGTCACTCTCTTCTGTATGATGAAAGGTTCAATACAATTAGAAAAATATGGGAGGCAGATATAAACGTATGGCTGATAAAAAAACGTTCGCCAGGTCTGGACCTAGGGGTGAATGACTGTGTGGTTGTCAACTAGAAATATTAAGTTATAGGTTCCATCTTGGAAATTGGGTCCTAGGTTTATTGGTCCTTATAAAATAGTCACTGTCATTAATCTAGTGGCATTTCGCCTGGAGTTACCTCATACATTGAAAATTCATAATGTATTTCATAAATCGTTGCTCCTCTGGAACCATCACCGTTACCACCCCCTCCAATTATTGTCGATGGCAATTTAGAGTTTCAGGTGGCAAGAATTGTTGATTCTCATTTTGTCCGTTGCTCCCTTTAATATCTGGTGCATTGGAGGGGTTACTGTCCGGAAGAAAATATCTGGGTGCCAGCGTCAGAAGTAAACGCCAGCAGGTTAATTAGTTATTTCCACATTTCTCATCTGAAGAGACCTGGTCCTGAGTGTCCAGTGGCCCCTTGGAGAAAGGGGGATACTGTCACAAAGGTGTCATAACCGATCGCTGACCATGTTGTGCCTGGGGTCAGAAGGTCGCAGCGGGTGGCTACTCGCTCGATTTCAAGAGGTCGTTCCATGACCTAGTGGTGGGAATTGATTCCAGTCCAGGTTTTCCTGCTTAGGTTTGCGATCCTTTTTGTCCCATTTAGGAATCTGTAGCTTTTCCTTTCAGCCACTCCCAGCTACTATATATTCTCCCTTTCTGCTTCCCATGTTGCCAGATATAGATCTTCTTTCAAGATCTTCTATTCTGACCTCTGGTCGAGTTGGAGTTGCTGTGGAGCTGTTGGAACAGTTGGTACTGGTGCTGTTGGATCTCTGGTTCTCTCCTGTTTGTTGTCTCCCTTCTGGGATTGTTTGTGTTGTGTGACCTTTCCCTATTGTTACCCTAGGTGTCAGTGGTGAGAACTAGTGCTCCCACCGCCCTACTCACTACCTAGGGCTTATTTCAGGGTAAGCCAGGGACGAGGAACTTAATCGGCATATGGGTTAGCAGCCCGTCTAGGGATGTCAGGGCAGCCAGGTGCCAGTGCCAGGAGAGCTAGGGGTCACCACTCCTCCCTCTCCCTAGTGAAAGGGTACTCTCCTTCCCTCCCTTCTGCGCCACACATCTGTTACGTGCCATATCAGACGTGATAATATGTCAGCTGGAGTCTTGCATAGTGAACTCAGATTGTGCAACGTAAACTAAAATGATCCAGTTTAGCCTTCACTATGGTTTTACTATTGAATTAACATAAACTGACCTTTACCCAATAGGTTTTTTTCAATGCAAAATGAGATTATTTTTGAAAGAACAGTCATCGAAGTGTATGATATTTTTGAACAGAATCATCACTAGTGTATGAGCGGAGAGAGAGAGAGGCGTGCTTGGGCTCTATAGGGAAGTTGGGCCTGGTAACTTAATGGAGGGCCTTCCTGGGCACCTTTGGGATGAAAATATTGCCCCTCTGGGCACCTTAATGCCTCATTAGCAGAAGGATAAAAGTGGATTTTTATGAAAACATAAAGCGTTTTTATTTTTACTGATGACTTATCCTCTGGATAGGTCATCAGTATCTGATCGGTGAGGGTCTGACACCTGAGACCCTCACCGATCAGCTGTTTGAGAAGGCACTGGGGCTCAGAGTATAGCCACAGCGGTTTTTACAGCAAACCAAGCTTAGCGCCGTACATAGTATAGCGGCTCTGCTTGGTATTGTAGCTCAGGCCTATTCATTTCTAGGGGGCTCAGCTGCACCTAGGCCATGTGTCACGGACGTACTGAGACATACGGACATCCCGGCGACAGGGAGTGGCAGGAGATCTGTGAGACTGGCAACACGTGGTTTGATCTGACAGGTTTTCCTTGTGGATCAATAGGTCTCTGTGTTGTGTCTGGTAATGGCCACACCCCTTGCCTCCAGGTGTTGCTTATGTGGTCATTTAACCTTCCTTATTTATAGTTGCTTCTCCCACTATGCTGTGCAGTTTATAGCTACTGTGTTTGTGGATTGTTTGTGGTTGGATCTCGGCTGAGTTCCTGGTGCCTTCATAGACTCTTTGAAGTTAAGTATTTCCTTTACCCTTTGTATTTTGTTTGGGATCTGTGTGTTGCATTTCTCTATTGTTTGTATTAGGCCTGACGTAGACTCCTGTTCGTCCTTCCTTTTGGAGGAACAAGTAGTTTAGTCCCTGCCATAAGTACCGGGGTCATATAGGGCTAGATAGGACTTTAGGCATTCCTGCATATGAACTCATTGGAGAGAAATTATGATGTGGGTAACAGAGAGATACTGCCCATTAAGTTGGGGAATGGCATCATTGGTTGGAAGGGGCGATTCATCCATTCAAGGTGTTCACTGATCACAAAAACCTGGCTTAACTGGAGTCGGCTAAACGACTGAACCCGAGGCAAGCCAGATGGTCTTTGTTTTTTACCAGATTTAATTTCACTGTCACCTATCGTGCTGGGGTTAACAACATTAAGGCAGATGCCTTGTCACATAGTTTTCCTGGAGGTGGTGATTTTGAAAATCCAAGTCCTATACTGTCGGAAGGGGTGGTGATATCCACTCTTTACCCTGAAGTTAAGTCTTTCCTTTTCCCTTTTGCATTTTGTTTGGGTTCTGTGTGCTGCATTTCCCTATTGTTTGTATTAGGCCTGAAGGAGACTCCTGTTTCTGATGTTTTGTCTCTTATTGTTTTGAAAAATTTCAATAAAAATTATCTGATTTAAAAAAAAAAAGAATTGGGCAAATGGCACAGGAAACATCAGCCTAAAGGGGCTAGTTGTTGGCGTATATCAGGCGTAGATTTTGTAGCACACAGTTCTGCTGAAAAATCTGCAACTTTTCCCAGCTCACGACACTTTTTCTACAGACCGAGAAAAGGAATGAGGCGTAGAAAATTGCTTAACCACATAACTTTGGCGCTTCCACCAGCAGCACAGACTTAAGAGCAGCATGGAAAACGAGCCCCATAAACTATATAAGGATCAGTAAAGTAAAAATAAATGTATTAAAAAGAGGAACAGCACGAATTTTAACACATCAAAAATATATTCTCATATATTAACAGCCTATATGTAAATATTGGATCAGATTGCTTTGGCTCTTTAACTTCCTCTGTTGTCTGGACTTTTAGCATGGCAGACAGCCTCGCTTGACTCTAATTGAGTCACTCACTGTGACCAGAAAGGAAAGGGGACAAGCGACTCAATTGAAGCATGACACATTACACTGCATTTCTCTTCTGTGCACATCTTTATCTAGGTCTATCAAGAGAACAATGGAGCTGTTGTTCTGTTATCCCATTTCTACCAAACTACTATTATACTAACAGATGACCTCTTCCCATCAGAACTGTAAAGCAAAGTTTCTAATTGGTTCTTCCCCTTTAACTTCATGAACTTATTTAGTGATGTCTATACCTGGCCACATTTCTGCAGTATGAGTTAACTGTACATGCGTACTGACCTTAAGGTGGGGCTAGGAGAGTAGGGAATACTTATGGGGGAATTTATCATGAGGGGACAATTTAAAGTCAGTTTTGCTTGAGTCTGTGTTGGAGTATTTTATGCCACATTTATCAAATGTCTAATGTTACTTTATAAATGTGTCTTATCCTTAAACCTAAGACTTTTGTCTAGAGAAGCTACTCCAGTTCTCCTATTCCACCCATCTCCTGGAGTGAGATTGTGACTTTTAAAAAAAGTCTTAATGATAAATCTGGAGTAAAACTCATTAACATAGCTAACCGCTTTTCCACCCACACTGGAGTGTTTAGTGTGAAAATGCAAAATTGCAAGCTGCAAAATTTTGCATGGGTGCTAAAAAAGTAGCAAAGATTTGCGCAATCGCTCAACTTTTGCACAAGCGAGTGCAAACAGTCGCAAGAGTCCTATTTTTGCGACTTTTTGATGCCATAATTTTGGAGTGAAGGTATGATAAGCTGGAGAGCTCAGCTCCATTGAAGACATCATCAGGGTCTTGCTACCATCACCTCTCTTTGTATCATATGGGTGTCGGCCGAGTGCCATGTTGGGCACTGGTTGATGGAGCTTGACCATTTGTTGACAACTCTCAGTGACTGTTACTTTAGTTAGTCTTTGTCTTTTTGTATCTTTGTGTAATATATATATATATATATAATATATATATATCTTTTATTATAGTTTAGTAAACTCTTTATGCACCTCATAGTCTGTTTTTTTCCCAAACTTGTAATCTCACGATAATACACTGACAAGATTTATTTCTCTGTGACTGCTACATGAGAACAATATTTGTATTACATTTTCAAAGGTATTATACTGCAGAAATAAAAAAAACAGCCCAAACAAATTGTTTTCTATGAATAGAGTTTTAAAAACTACTCTTTTGTAGTATGTAGCTAGCCGCCCTTTGTCCGCCTCACACTTGCCCTGAATGCATCTTTTGTTTTCAGTACAGCTTATGCACTGTTTAGATGCTATCAGCAATTTACCTCCACATAACCTATTTTAAACTATACGAAATATCTATAGCAGAGGTCATATCTCAGGGAAGCGGGAATTAAAAGAGGAAACAACAAGTGGTATAACCACATCAATTCCTGAAACCAAAATGGGAAGTGGTTTTCAAGAAATGAGTAACCACAGGGAATTTATACAATAAAGGGAATGCAGTGACAACATTCTAGCTGTCTCCCCGCACAAGCTAGACAAATCATAGCTCTTTGCATTTTCCATACAATATAGTATTACTATTCACAGCAAAATTGGATGGGCAACCAGACTGACAGTTATGTGGTGGTTCTATTTAACATGCGCAGAGCCATGAGAACATTATGACTGTGTGTGGTTGCACATAAAGTTTTTTTTCTGTCAACATTTTTTTATTTTATTTTTTAGGAAAAATGCCATAGCCAGAGTTGACATATTAGCCAATAAATAAAAAATAAATAAATAAAAAAAGCAAAAACATTGAAGCACCCTTAAGGCCCTCCAAACACATAATTGTACGGCTAGATGACAATCTAGTATATATGGGGAGCCAACTCTCCCTGACTGGTGATATTTGAGGAGTAAAGGATCAGGTGTATTCAATTTCATCCCCCAATCCTTTTTTCTCCCAGGAGATAAACCACCACCTCAGGAGATTTGTAAATGTTTACAGGAGTGGTCTGATTAGACACAAGTAGTCTTAGTCTTGTCACAAGAGGGCGTAAAAGTGCTTCCCTCTCTGCCCTATAGAAAGGCTGTCAGAGACTACTTTTGGGTAGTGTACCTCTCGGTAAGAGATCGTTGACTGCAAGATATGCATGTACGGCGCACTTGAAGTCATTTTGCCCAGTTGACAGACTTTGAGAGGGAGCACATCATTGGACTCAAAGAAGCAGTATGGTTGTTTCGATGAATTGACCATCTAGGTCATTTTGACCTAGGAGTTGTTGGGAGCAGTGGTTATGTAAAGGCACGCACACATGGTGAACAGGCTCCGGGTGGCCCAGACAGACCGGTAGAGAGAATTGTTTGATTCACCAACAAGCACAAACAGTTTCATTGTCTACTATCCATACACAGGTGGCGCCTTTATTACAGACTCCTGCCTTTGGCTGGACCATTTCTAGGCTCTTAGCCAGAGGAAATTTGGTGTTGTGGCACCCATTACATGTCCTGGTATTGCCAGCCAGTCATCATCTTCTTCGTTGCAGTGGTGTCGTGAAATAAGAAACAAGGACTGCTATGGACTGGAACTATATTATCTCTAGTGATTAATCTTTGTTCTTTTTGGGATCAGAGGATAGTTGGGTTCGAGTATGGAGGCATCATGGTGAGCGCTTCAATCCTGTTTTTGCTGTGGAGTGACACACTGCCCCAACTGCTGGTGTGATGATCTGAGAGCCATCGCATATGACAGTCAGTCATCCGTGGTAGTGATTCCAGAGACACTAACTGCTGGACATCTTGTGGTCACATGTGTTGTCTTTCAGGAAATTTTTCGGCAGGACAATGCTCGACCACACGCAGCAGGGTTTTCCAAGAAATGTCTCCGCCAGATACCAACAGTTACTTGGCCTTCTGGGTAGCCAAAATTATCGGCAAATCGAGCATTTATGGGACCAGCAGGGACTCCAGTTTCGGCAACCTACGAGTATGCAAAATCTACAGGCCCAGATGCCTTTGGGGGCAAATGTTCCGCAAGATACCATAGGGAATAGTATGCCTCCATGCCCAAAGGTATCTCATCTTGTATCCAGACTAGAGGCAGCCCAATAAGGTACAGGAGCTTCCTTTTAATTGTACAGTTTTCCACAAAAATCTCATCCCTTTGCTTTGATATTGTATCACTTCCATATATCATTACATTCACACGTAGAAAGTTTCATTGGATTCCAACAACTCCTTCTTGGTGCGTTATTTTTTGTCAATGAGCGTTTTTAGAGAGAGATAATATATGATCCAACATTCACAATAGGCGATTGTAAGGGATAGCTATCTCTCAAGGGGTCGCAATCACAGACTTCTCGTCAGACAGCAGACTTAAAGTCCAAAATGGTCATTTATTTTGGCACCAGCACACACAAAAACCAACACCTGCCCGTCTGGGCTCTAACTAATACATAGTAGTTTTCCCTGACTCACCTCTAATCACAGCTTATAGAGCACCGTTCACACACGGTATTAGATCCGGCTTCATTAGCCATATACGGTCCGGAAGCCTCCAGGCTGTAACCACACCAGCACCCTTGGGAGGAGATGGTCCAGAAGTCCTCCCGACTGACCGTGTGACCCTCTTTCCATAGGCGTCGCTGGGCCCCCCAAACTTCAGGCTTTACAAAGCCTCGTGGCCCCTTGGCCCTCCTGGCTGAGACCACACTAGGGTGGCCACTGGCTTCACCCCAGAAAGCCAGACCTCACCGGCCATGGCCCCAACCCAACAAACCATGCCCACATCAGTGAAGTCACGTCCCCAACGTAAGTAGGAGTGGGGTCGAGGAGAGCAAAGAACTTGTGGAGGGGCCGGGGGGGGTCTCTGGCCAGTCCCCCCTTCACAGAAGTTATTAACCCCTTTCAGCAGTCCCCCCTTCAGTGAAGGGGGGACTGCTGGGGTTGTAATACTTTGAATGGGGGACTGCTGAAAGGGGGTTAATAACTACTTTGCAGACTTCCCACTTCCTCCCTTTTATTCAGTTTCAGCAATCCATCCACCCCCTCGGCCCGCCCACAGAAACAGCACAGTCTTTTTCAGATGCCAGTAAGTGTAAGCTACCACTACCTCAGAGGATCAGTGCAGCTGCGCTCGTATCAGGCAGTGCTTGCTCCTCAGAGTACAGAGTCTGTATTCCAGTTCCTTTCCACCCCTGAATTGACTGGCGCGAATCTGCAGGCAGCCTGTGCGTGACGTCAGTGGGGTGAGTGCTCTGCGCTTTTGATGACTAGTGATCCAGATCATGTGACAGACTTGTGAGTGATTTAAAGTGACCCTTGCCAAAAGTCGCCACTGATAACCACAAAAAAGGAGGACTTCTGTCCGTCCGTCCTGGCCTTGTGCTAGACGGAGGACCAGGAGTCTAAAAAATGGACATCTGGCCACCCTAGACCACACAGACCCTCTCAGGCTCCCCTCTCTCTCACACTTCCTCAGCCTTTCTTCCTTTAAGTCATACACAGAGGGTTGTTTAATCCCTCTTTGATTACAGCAGCAGCCCTCACCTGCGATCACCTCCGGCAAAAGACAATACATGTAGTGGAAGGGTGTGGACTGGCAGATCCCACTACCAAACCTATCCCCCAGTCCACATGAAATCCGGCCCAGAACTAAATCTAGACCAAACTGTCTCAGCAAACTACACTTTGCTGAAACCACTGCAGCTTTCTGGATTTTAGTTATCAGCTGAGGTATCTGGGTGGGATATACACGCCAACCTGCAATTTACATCCCCTGAAGACGCCGATATAATGACAAAACATGTTGGGATGCAGGATCTGACGTATGCGTGAATGTTTTTTTTAGGAGTAAGGGAGAGTTAGTGAGGGACCCAGTAATGGGAAATTTCAAGCTAGCAAAGAGGAACGTAGTGGAATAAATGGAGAAGAGACACTCCTAATAATGCAGCTCTTGCTGAACGGCTGACGAGTTAGCAGCAAACAGACAATATACTCTAAATACTACAAAACCCAGCTAGTATATACTTTGTATTTGTTCAAAAGGAGACGATTTCGAAGGGGAAGTTCCCCTAAAAAAAAGTATGTGATAGTGGCTAGCAAGTCAAACATTACTTCCATATATAAATACCCCTTGACCTCCCTAAGGAATTTTTAAAATGTTTTGTCTATTGTTCCAATCTCTGTATCAAAAAGGTATTTTAATATTTTCTCAATAAAGATTAAAAACTTTTTTTAATTACAAAAAAATTTCAGTCAGAGGGAATGAAAACACGTTTATAGGTCAATGGACCAATTACATTTTGAAGCTATGGCTTAAACGTAGCACTCTCCTGAGGGGTTTAGCTTTAATTTATACCAGCTGTTAAGACAGGCTCATACAAGATGGCTGCCCCATAGAAATAGAACAAAAAAATTAGAAAATGAAAACAGATTAGAAAAAAATAAAATGCTTCCGTATTTGGTTTTAATTGGTAAAAAAGATATAGGGGAATGTTTTCACCCGTCAAACCAACAACAATGCCTTTTACGACTGTCTCAGCTGAATGTAATGATACCCGTCACTCAGTGATTCATTGCATCATTCTGGGGAAAAAGTACTCTTTACCCATATGCAAATGAACCATTAAGTGCACAGAGGTTGGGCCTAAAGGTGGATTTAGACGAGCAGATAATCGCTTAAGAGATCACAGGCACCAGCGCCTAAACGACCAGACGTTGTAGCAGACAACTAGCATTTAAATGAAACAATTATCGTGCATTTCATTAACGACAACCGATGGTTGTACTTGTTCGCACTAACGATTTTACAGACGTTGAACGAGCGTCTTTGCTCAGATCGCTCAATCGTTAGAAACATTTACACGAAACAATAATCATTCATCTTCCATCACTAGCGCTGGAATCATAACGATTATCTGCTCGCCTAAATCCACCTTAAGCCTCTCTGTGTATCTTTACAACTGCTTCCTCTGGAAGTTCCTCTCTCTCTCCTCGATTGACAGAACCAGACAAGATAATCAAGCAGAAATGAGAGGGATGGGCTGGCAGAGGACGCAGGAGGAGCAAGGGAGTACAGTGGCTTGGGCCCGCCCTCAGTGCACTTAACTTCTCATTTACATATGGATTAAAAGTACTTTTTTCCAGAATGAAGCAACAAATCACTAAAGCTGAACATACACATTAATCTTTTGTTTTCAGAAGATTCGTGTGATACACTAATGTGTGCAGAGAACTCCGGACTCTACCCTGACAGATGATATGGGGGGAGACAAGGATCGGGCAAAATAAATATTTTTGCCTGATCCTTTTGTTCTCCTAGAAGATAAGCTGCCACCTGAAGTGTCTTTCTCCTCATAGAATACACAATGGATAACAATGTTAACAAAGATAACAATGTTTTGAACATTTCACTTTCAGGCTCCATGTCTCACCATCCACTACATCTTCGAACATGAGACTACCATCATTTTATAGACAATCATCTTGGCTATCTCATACATAAATTGGACTTGCAACTATTTAGCATATGATAGGTTATGCAGATTCTTGTTACGTAAATGCATTGTTACTGTTTTACTCCTGGTGGTAGAACAAGTCGGATGAAAGTCCAGGGCCAGCAACACTGCAGCAGGATGTTTCTCTCAGCAACCAGGAGGATGACTGCTGCAGGAAGGATGGCAAAAGGAGTTCAGCAAAGGTCAGACAGATGCTGGTGATAGGGGACTCTATTATTATGAGGACAGACAGGGTCATTTGTCGCCGAGACCGTGAATGCCAAACAGTGTGTTGTCTTCCGGGTGCTCAGGTTCGGCATATTGCGGATCGGATTGACAGATTGCTGGGTGGGGAAGACCTAGCGGACATGGTACACATTGGCACCAATGACAAAGTCAGGAGGAGATGGAAGGTCCATAAAAATGATTTTAGGGAACTAGGAGAGAAGCATAAGTCTAGGACCTCCAAGGTAGTGTTTTCAGAAACACAACCAGTGCCATGAGCGTCACCAGAGAGACAACAGGAGCTTAGGGAGTTAAATAAGTGGTGCAGGAAGGAAAAGTTTGGGTTCATGGAGAACTGGGCCAACTTCATGATTAAGGATCCATATTTGGAGCGATCCGAAACGCGTCGATGATGCAATGCTGCTACTGATGGTTTGATGCAATGCTGCTACTGATGGTTTTTTAAACGTGCACAGGATTAAATAAAGTCTTTGAAACTTGTGAAGCTGGACCCGTGCTTTTGCTCTCTACTGATTCCAACTTCTCTGTCGGTTACAGGCTCTACAGTAGGGACGGCAATTGTGGGTGCAGATGGTAAGGATGTGGAAACCTTATGGGTGGAAGTTCAAAGGGATATAAACACTGAAAAAATAATACTTGGTGTAATCTATAGATCCCCTAACATCACAGAGGAGATAGAAACGCAACTGTATAACCAAACAGAGCGGGCTGCACAGACATTGACTGGGGTCATGGTTCTGCCTCAACCACAAAGGGGAGAAGATTCCTCAACTTGCTGAAGACCACTTTATGGCCCAGTTTGTAGAAGCTCCCACTAGGGGCGATGCTCTGTTGGATCTGGTAATTTCTAATGATGCAGAGCTTGTTGGAAATGTTACTGTTCGAAAAACAATAGGTAATAGTGATCACAATATAATTATATTCCCCCTAAACTATAAGAAGCAAACTCTGTCAGGCAGATCAAAGACACTGGATTTTAAAAAGGTTAATTTTCCTTGGGTTGAGGGCAGCATTTCAGGACATAGACTGGGAGCATTTCAGGACATAGACTGGGAGCCCATGGCTTGGCTTACAGGTATTGTAAAAAGGGCAAAAACAAACAAAAAAAGGGCATTTAAAAATACAAATCTGAGGGGTCAGCTGTAGCGTTTGAAGTTTACAAAGGGCCTAATAAAATCTGTAAAAAGGAGATAAAATTAGCAAAAATACAAAAACGAACAGCAGGTGGCAAAAGAGAGCAAATCAAATCCCCAAAAAGTCTTTAAATATATAAATGCTAAAAAACCAAGGTCCTAGCAGCTAAGTCTCCTAAATAATGGTAAAGGGGGGTTGGTAACTGAAGATAAGGAAAAGGCAGAGTTACTAAATGGGGTTTTTAGTTCTGTTTATACAAAAGAAGAGAAAGGAGCTGATATCTGTGGTGCTGGGGCTGCTTGTACATCCAGTAATATACTCAATTGGCTAACTGTAGATATGGTCCAAGCTGAGTTAAATAAGGTAAATGTGAACAAGGCTCCGGGTCCAGATGGATTACACCCAAGAGTGCTTAAAGAGCTCAGTTCGGTCATTGATGTGCCCCTGACTATAAAGATTCTCTAGGTACTGGTACAGTGCCAAGTGATTGGTGCAAGGCAAATGTGGTGCCCATATTAAAAAAAGGATCTAGGTCCTCCACAGGTAATTATAGACCAGTTAGTTTACCTTCTGTTGTGGGAAAAATGTTTGAAGGACTCTTAAGGGACTATATACAGGGACTCTATATTAGTATATAAATAATATGAGTGATAACCAACATGGGTTTACCAAGGACAGAAGTTGTCAGACTAACCTGATTTGTTTTTATGAGGAGGTGAGTAGTAGCCTGGACAGAGGGGCGGCTGTGGATGTAGTGTTTCTGCATTTTTCTAAGGCTTTTGATACTGTCCCTCATAGACGTTTTATAGGTAAAGTAAAATATAGGACTATAGGCTTAGAAAGTATTGTTTGTAATTGGATTGAAAACTGGCTGAAGGACAGTGTCCAGAGAGTTGTGGTCAATGATTCCTATTCAGAAGGGTCCTAGGTTATAAGTGGTGTACCCCAAGGTTCAGTGCTGGGTCCTCTTTTATTTAATTTATTTATTAATGATATTGAGGACAGGATTAATAGCACCATTTCTATTTTTGCAGATGACACTAAGCTATGTAGTACTGTACAGTCTATGGAAGATGTCCATAAACTACAAGCTGATTTGAACACTCTGAACCTCATTGGCAAATGAGGCCCAATCACTCAATGTGGATAAATGTAAAGTTATGCATCTTGATAGTAATAATCTCTGTACTTCATATGTCCTAGGGGATGTAACACTGGGAGAGTCACTTATAGAGAAGGATTTGGGTGTCCTTGTAGATCATAGATTGATTAACAGCATACAATGTCAATCAGCTGCTTCTAAGGCCACCAGGATATTGCCATGCATTAAACGAGGCATGGACTTGCGGGGCAGGGATGTAATACTACCACTTTACAAAGTGTTGGTGCAGCATCATCTGGAATATGCTGTTCAGTTCTGGGCACCAGTCCTTAGAAAGGATACTCTGCAGTAGGAAAAAGTACAGAGGAGAGCGACTAAACTGATAAGGGGCATGGAGGGTCTTAGTTATGAAAAAAGATGAAAATAATTGAATTTATTTAGTCTTGAGAAGAGACGTCTAAGGGGGGGGGGGGGGCATGATTAACCTGTACAAATATATAAATGGGCCATACAAAAAATACGGTGAAAAACTGTTCCTTGCAAAATGCCCTTAAAAGACAAGGGTGCCTCCGACTGGAGAAGAAAAAGTTCAGTCTCCAGAAGCGTCAAAGCTTCTTTACTGTAAGAACTGTGAATCTGTGGATTAGACTTCCTCAGGACGTGGTCACAGCAGGAACAGTGGACAGTTTTAAAAAGGGTTTATATGAATTTTTAAAAGTAAATGACATTAATGCTTGTGAAAATGTGTAGAAATCTTAGTTTCAGTTCCTTCTGGGATTCGTGTCCCCACCCATCCCTTGGTTAAACTTGATGGACATCTGTATTTTTTCAACCATATTAACTATATAACTATGATACGGGGTTGTTTCACAGCCAAAGGCGTTGCATACTTGACCAGGGTCGATGGTGGTCTCAATGCTGAGCTATATGTGAGTATCCTACAAGACAAGTTACTTCTTACACTTGAGCACTATGGGTATGAAAAGGACGACAGTGTTCCAGCAGGAAAACAACCCGAAGCATACGTCAAAATTTGCGAAGAAATGGTTCAATGAAGTAGAGGTGCTGGATTTGCCCCCACAGTCCCAAGACCTCAACCCAATCGAACACTTGATGGGTAGAGTTGAAGAAAAAGCTGTTTTCGTACCCAAGTGAGTCAACCAGTATGCACCAACATTGGGAACGTGTAGAAGAGAGCTAGGAACAGATACATGCTTGAAGGATTCAGGCAGTGTTGAAAGCCAAAGGTGGATTTACAAAATACGAACAAAATAATAAAAAGTAACAATGCAGCAAAACAGTAACAATGCAGTTACATGACATGAATCTGTATAACTAGTTATATGCTAAATAGCTGCGAGTCCAATTTATGTATGAGACAGCCAAAAGTTCAAAACATTGTTATCCTTTTGCTCGTCAGTGTATAATGCTGAAAAGGAATTGCGACTTACTGATGATCGACTCCAATTAAACTTAACCATAGCTCTGAACAAAAAGCCACTGTTGAATATTTGCTTAATTTTAAGAGATACCACAAAATACAGAATAGGAAGTTGCTTCCTAGAAGCTAAAACCGAAATTTTAGAAAATACTCAGAAATCAATACAAAAATCTGCAGATCTTGTGATAAACTGGGTAAATCCCTTTCATTTGAAATAATCCCTTAGTAACCATACAGATTCCAACTCAGGAAGTCCACAGACTTTCCGTTATTGTCAGCAAATCTATGGACAGCCCTGTAAGTACACAATAGTCCTCCTGTTTCCATTTATGTGGCACAGAGCTTGTGTGTGGTGTCAAAGCGGTGTACTGTGCTAGGCACATTTATTATAGCTACGAGTGAGATGGTGCCTCAGACACAGTACAAAAAATTATTATCTTACATGTGGATAAAATGGAGAAAACAGCACTTCATATGTGATAGCGCCTGGAGCATAGTCATTACAGAGGAATAACTTGTGTCAACTGTGTTCACATTATTTGGTGGTGCATGAACAATTCTCTTGCAAGGCCTTATGGGTATCCTTTATCTAAAGCCGCCAGACCTTCCCAGTGTTCCCTTGTGGATCCAATAGAAAACACTGTATCAATGAATAGGAAAATAGGACCGCTTCTCGGGGCTGCCTCTCAAGGATACCTATGAATTCCATGTTATATGGAAGAGGAAACTTTTTATTTGTAGTGCTTTAAGGTAATGCATTTTGGGCTTGGACCAAATCCAGGATTGGCTTTGCAGGTGTGCAACATGTGATTGTACAGGACACATCACCATCATCCTCTTGCTGAAGCGGGCACTATTGACTTCAGAACTTCCCATGTAACACTGTGAACCCCCCCATTATCATGATCAGTTGTGATCCCAGAAATTTTTTTGTCTGGTAAAAAGACAGGATCCTGATCGGAAACTGAACGGATCCCATCATAGTCGGCAGAGTCTGTTCAGCTTCTTCCCTGTGGGATGACAGGAGGAGAGGGGAGCAGGGTCACCAGTGAGGTGACAGGGTCACTAGTGGGGTGACAGGAGGAGGGGGAGGCAGGGTCACTAGTGGGGTGACAGGAGGAGAGGGGAGCAGGGTCACCAGTGGGGTGACAGGAGGAGAGGGGAGCAGGGGCACCAGTGGGGCGACAGGGTCACTAGTGGGGTGACAGGAGGAGGGGGAGGCAGGGTCACTAGTGGGGTGACAGGAGGAGGCAGGAGCAGGGTCACTAGTGGGGTGACAGGAGGAGGCAGGAGCAGGGTCACCAGTGGGGTGACAGGAGGAGGGAAGCAGGGTCACTAGTGGGGTGACAGGAGGAGCGGGAGGCAGGGTCACTAGGGGGTGACAGGAGGAGACACGAGCAGGGTCCCTAGTGGGGTGACAAAAGCAGAGGGAGAGCAGGGCTACTAATGGGGTGACAGAAGGGGGGGAGCAGGGTCACTAGTGGGGTGACAGGAGGAGGGGGGAGCAGGGTCACTAGTGGGGTGACAGAAGGGGGAGCAGGGTCACTAGTGGGGTGACAGGAGGGGGGGAGCAGGGTCACTAGTGGGGTGACAGGAGGAGGGGGGAGCAGGGTCACTAGTGGGGTGACAGGAGGAGGGGGGGGGAGCAGAGAACTGGGAGACTGTAAAGAACCATGGTTGGGGAATGGGGGAGTCACTTACTTCAAGACTGACAGTCCGGGCCTTTCATGCCACAATAAGGCTGGGGGGGGTCATAGGCCTGAGGGCAGCTCTTTTCTCAGACAAGTGACATAGTCCACATCCCCTTACCTCTCCAGCGGCCCTGTCATGTTTGCCAGGGTCCTTGGGCAGAGTCCCCTGCTCTCCTTACTACAGCCACCCCTGGGAGGTGGCCCCTCCTCCTTCCAACTCCCAACAGCTTCCCCTGCCTGACCCGGCCTGTATCGCTCTGGCGCGCCAATATCCAACCAATAACATAGCTCCTTGCTGTAAGGAGCTTTGTTATTGGTTATTTCATGCACAAGCAGCATCGCTGCTCTGCCTGTGCCCTTCACAGCGCTCATGAATGTAGGGGAAAAGTCTAAGGCGTATTGGTACTCTTAGACTTTTTCCAGGGAGTAAAATTGCCTGAACAAGCATTATAGATGCTTGTATAGGCGTTATTGCGACCTCTGTGTAGTATGTTCATCACCACTCCAAACATGTCTATGGGACTGCAGAAGATAGCGTAGTACAAGCACAAAATAATGCTACTGCTGACATAAACAAACTAGGGAACATGGGACCCCCTTTCTCATGATTAGTGGGGATCCCAGTGGTTGAATCCCCACTGATCAGACATTTATCCCATATCCTGGGGAGAGTGGATTTGTAGTAACAATGGGAAACCCTTGTTTAATGATAGTTCTGCCCCAAGTATTTCCAGAGAGAATACAGGTACCTAGGCTACTTTCACATCTGCGTTTTTACTGGATCCGTCATGGATCAGCAAAAATGCTTCCGCCATGATAATACAACCGACTGCATCTGTTATGAACGGATCCGGTTGTATTATCTCTAAAACAACCAAAATAAATCAGTCTCTAAAACCATTGTAAGTCAATGGGGGATGGATGGGTTTTCTTGTGTGTCAGAGAAAACGGATCCGACATCATTGACTTACATTGTGTGTCTTGATGGATACGTCTTGCTCCGCATCCCATGCCGGACAGAAAAACGCTTCTTGCAGTGGTTTTCTGTGTTGAATGGGTATGCAATTAAATGTAATGTAATGCATCCTGGTGCACTCCGTGACGTTCAGTTCTGTCCTCATTGACAATGAATGGGGACAAAATGGAAGCATTTTCCTCCGATATTGGGATCCTATGACGGATCTCAATACCCGAAAAGAGAAACGCATATGTGAAAGAAGCCTTAGGCTTATTTTAAGGATATGCCCCGGACACAACAGCTGAGATGATGAGACAGACGTCTAGCTGACAAGTGACAGGGAGGTCTCGACTCCCCACCTGTTTGTAGAAGCACAACTGTACTTTATTGGGATCAGCTTGCATAAAACCTCTAGCATTTGCCTGCAGCCTGTGTGTGTGTGTAAAGTTTTTAAAAGATATGGCTAAACAAGAAGGACCAGACTGAATATCCAATGTAAAATGAAAGATCTTAGAGTGTCTCTACCTTCAGGTGGATGATACCGGTGCTCGGATCGTGACTAGTATGCTCCCAGTCACTAGTAGTTAAAAAATATTGGATAGGCACTCGGACATCCAGAGTATATACAGAACACCAAATTTCTGCAGCACACAAAATTTATTTATCCCTCTATTCGCAATATAAATCAAGCAAAATATAAAATAATTAAATTGTATAAGTATCTGTTGGGCACTCAGATACTGGATCACCTGACCAGGCGAAAACTCGCTAGTATCCAGAATATTTATTAAAACAACATCTAAAACAAATTCATAAAACAATTATACTTCATAATTAATATAAAATCATAAATGAGTAGCTAGATTCAATTAACTCGTTGCCTCCATGATCATTAGACCGAACTAGAATGTTATGGAGTATCCCTTGTATACGTATCTCCACTTCCAAGGGTATGTGATAGCGCCTCCACTATCGGTAGTAAGTCCAGATGATTCAGCGATAGGCTGATATACCTCTAATAATAATACTCTGATCCAATACGCAATTGGCATGAAGTTTGTTTGAACAGTTCTCTCTTGATTATAAATGGAGGCTCTAATAGAGTCCATCATTCACTATAAACATCACATACATCAAGGTATCCCAATAAAGAATCCTTTATTTTCAAATTTTCAACATTAAAACACGCTACCACATCTATGCATATTTCATACCATTCTATTGACATCATATTTTAAAAAAACGCATATGCGTTTTTTAGTTTTTACAATTGATGCGTTTTTTTGTGCATTGCTTGCAAAACATTCTCTTATATCTTTCCAATGTCTTCGATATATTGCCAAAACTACAGGACGTTCACAAAATGCTGTTCTTCTATCCATTACCATATATAATCTCAGGTTCTAAGTCTAAATTGGGAGTGGGGCGGGGGTCTTTGTTGGAGAGGGACCCCGAGGATAGTGAACACTCGTGGGTCCTCTGTGTACCGGAGAACTCTGTCCTCTTCTCACAAAAACCCAAATATCTCCAAGTCGGCATTTAAGACGAATGGCACCAATGTATTCAATTCAAAAATGCGTCTGGATTCCAATCTCGACATTTGTTTTACTATATCGCCCCCCCCACCCTCCAATGTACATCAACTGTCAATTGTAGCGAATCTCAACCCTGTGGGGTCTTTATTATGATAATCTTTAAAATGCTGGTTGGTTGCACCAAACCATTTCAGCTGGACTGGTAGAGCCTCATCATTTCTGGTTTTGGAATATTGATATTTCTCCCCTAAGTGAGAGCTCACCCGTACAGCTAGAGATGGATATCTGGAATCACGCTGACAATAAGAAAAAGATGGTGGAAATGTTTTCATTTGAAAATGATATGGATGTATTTTCTATGGGTTTAGAATCTATGACATCAATATTTAGAGAGACAGAAACATTTATGTTAAAACAATTGAAACAGAGGTGGGAGATTAAAACTCTGCAGGAATATCTAATAAAAGAACAGGTCCCAAAAGGATTACAATTGATTAAAACCCCAGCTCAGGATTTATATAGCTTGCAATTTGAAACTGAATGGAACAAATTACTGAGAGAGCAATCTTTGGCTCTGATACAGCTAATAATTAAATGAAGAATACAAATGTTAGAAGAAATAGATGGAAAATTAGAAAAATTAAAAGGGAAAGTGGAACCTTTTTTCGATGGGACACCCCCACACCACAGGTCGAAACCACTAGGGAGGGCACAGAAACCACTCAGATCACCCAGTCCATCAAGACACACAAGTACACCCAGGACACAATATTAAGGAGGGATACACAATTCACATCAGTACAATTTAAGAAACAGATATACACACCCTCCACAGGATGCACACGAACACGGGGAAACCAGGATCAATACATCCAAAGAAGACAATACAATCGGACACAAGGAGAAAGATCAGAAGGGGAGGGAGATACAAGAGCAAAAAGACACAGATAGTAACACAAGAAAAGGATGCAATAGTAAATTTGAGTTCAGTAAAATTATCACAAGCACAAATTACTCTTTTAAATAAAGGACTTAAATCAGCACCCTCTAACCAAATGAACAAATCTGATGTATATATAGGGGTGGAAAAATTTATACGACAGCTCTGCCTTAAAAAATACTATATGAAAAATCCTATAGAACAACAAATACCCACGGGTGTGAGTGAAAAGTTTCAACATACTGATTTATGACCGAAATCTTTGAAATATCCACGACAGGAATTAAGTAAAGAAATAATATAGAGCACGATATTCGACAAATGCGAGTAAATAAGAAAAAACAAGATAATCTGGCCAGGAAGGAGAGAGAAGCAATTAAAGGCACAAGAAAAGATAATTATACGCCCAGCCGACAAAGGTGGGGCAATAGTGGACTTAAATTTAGCAAAATATGAAAAGGAATGCCTGAGACAATTGGGTGACCCACATACATATAAAAAAAATTAACAAATAATCAAACAGAGGAGTACCAACGTAAATTGGTGGAAATATGTGATAAGGGATTGGCCAACAATTTATTAACAGAGCAAGAATATAAGTATATAATCACCACTTCACCACCCAACAAAGGATTTCACTGTTTTATTGCATACCGAAACTACATAAGGATCCCACCAATCTACCTGGTCGCCCAATCGTCTCAGGCATATGTTCAGTATTCTCCAACCTCTCATGCTACATAGATAAATTGTTACAGCCTACGGTAAAACAAACTGACATATTTGAAGGATACCAATCAGATTATAGAAATTCTAGAAGCATTGGAATATGATCCACAGTGGACAATATGTACACTTGATGTGCAATCATTGTACACAGTGATTGATCATTCTTAAGGTATAGAAGCAATGGCGCAACTTCTTATAGAAGAGGGACGGTTGGAGAAACCACAAAATAGAATTCCTGACTGAGGGAGTAAAATATATATTAAATCATAATTATATGTATTTTAATCAAGACTACTATATGCAGATTAGGGGGACAGCCATGGGCACCAGGTTCGCCCCCAGCTATGTGAATTTATTTATGGCACACTGGGAGCGAGACCACATTATCCCGAGACTGGGGGCGGACCTGGTGCTCTGGCATCGTTATATAGACGACGTGATTGTGATTTGGCGCAAAGACAGAGATTCCCTCCAAAAAATTTTAGAGGAAATAAACATGAATGATGTAAATCTACGGTTCACTGCTAAAATTTGTGAACAACAAATAGAATTTCTTGATCTATTGTTAACTACAGAACAAAATAAAGTGATCTGTACCACATACAATAAGCCAGTTGCCAAAAATGGGTTCATTTTGTATAACAGCTGCCATATGCCAAGATGGTTGTTGAATGTGCCGGAAGGGCAATTCCGGAGAATAAAGAGGAATTGCACGAAGGAAGTAGCATTTGAACAAGAGGCAGTTAAATTAAAAGAGTTATTTCTAGAGAAACATTATCCATCAGATCAAATAGAAAAATCACTCCAGAAAGTAAGAAGGATGGATAGAGAAGCATTTTTACACCCAAAATGACAACAGTGGAGAGTAAAAAAAACTATCCAAGAATAATATTACAATTTAATACCAATTATAGAGAAATCCAGAGAAATATAAACAATCACTGGCACCTTTTACAAAAGGATAAATATATAGGTAAAATAATCTCAACGAAAACCACTATTAACCTTTTCAAGAGCCCCAAGTTTGGCACTCAAAATAGCCCCCTCTGTTAGACCTCCAAAGAAATTGCATACAACACTATCTAAATGGGTGGGGTTAGAAGGTTTCCACAAATGTGGGAAATGTAGTATGTGCACGTTAACCTCCTTTTATAAGGCTACTAAAGAAATAATTTCCCACAGTAATGGCACCAGTGGCGTATCTATCACGAGGCAAACAAGGCATTTGCCTAGGGCGGCACTTCCAATGGGGCGGCGTCGCGGCAAGATGCCTTGTTTGCCTCAGTGATAGATTTTTTTTTTTGTCCGGGCTGCGCTGCTGGGGGTGCGCCGGCGCCGCTCCTCCCTGCCCAGTGCTGTTGTAGGTAATTTATTCACTCCACTTGCCTGAGAGAAGCGCCGGAAGACTCACACAGGCGCACTGGCAGAGGCATTGAAGTGCGCATGCGCCTGCCAGTGCGCCTGTGTGAGTCTTCCGGCGCTCTCTCAGGCAAGTGGAGGAATAAATTACCTACAACGGCGCTGGGCAGGTAGGAAATGTCTGTGGAATCGGATGACACTGGGGGAAGAATCTGTGGATGACACTGAGGGGGAGAATCTGTGGATGACACTGAGGGGGGAGAATCTGTGGATGACACTGAGGGGGAGAAGAATCTGTGGATGACACTGAGGGGGGAATCTGTGGATGACACTAAAGAGGGGGAATCTGTGGATGGATGACACTAAAGAGGGGGAATCTGTGGATGACACTGAGGGGGGAATCTGTGGATGACACTGAGGGGGAATCTATGGATGACACTGAGGGGGGGAATATGTGGATGACACTAAAGAGGGGGAATCTGTGGATGACACTGAGGGGGAGGAATATGTGGATGACACTAAAGAGGGGGAATCTGTGGATGACACTGAGGGGGAGAATCTGTGGATGACACTGAGGGGGGAATCTGTGGATGACACTAAGGGGGATATGTGGATGACACTAAAGAGGGGAATCTGTGGATGACACTGAGGGGGGAATCTGTGGATGACACTGAGGGGGGAATCTGTGGATGACACTGAGGGGGGAATCTGTGGATGACACTAAGGGGGGAATATGTGGATGACACTAAAGAGGGGGGGAATCTGTGGATGATACTGAGGGGGGGGGATCTGTGGATGGCACTTAAGGAGGGGGATCTGTGGATGGCACTTAAGGGGGGGATCTGTGGGTGACACTTAGTGGGATCAAGGGAGGGGTGTGAGGTGTGGCTGTCGTTATTCACTTTTAAATACAGGAATACAGGAAAGGATGGAGCCTAAAAGGAAGGGCGGGGTTTACAGAGAAAGGGGTTTGGCCTTGACAGGAAGGGGCGGGTCAAATTTATATTAGGGGGTGCCCGAGTTTAGTCTCGCCTAGGGCAGCACAAAACCAAGATACACCACTGAATGGCACAAGACATGTGATAAAAGAATGTTTGACGTGCAAATCAGAAAGAGTGGTGTACATCATCTCATGTCCATGCGGCAAACAATATGTGGGCCATACCAAACGAATGCTGAAGAAACGTATTTCTGAACATGTTACCAATATTCGGAATAGATATACAAAACATACCCTCTCTCAGCATTTTAAAGATTATCACAATAAAGACTTCACAGGGTTGAGATTCGCTACAATTGACAGTTGATGTACATTGGAGGGTGGGGGGGGGATATAATAAAACAAATGTCGAGATTGGAATCAAGACGCATTTTTGAATTGAATACATTGGTGCCATTCGGCTTAAATGCCGACTTGGAGATATTTGGGTTTTTGTGAGAAGAGGACGGAGTTCTCCGGTGCACAGAGGACCCACGAGTGTTCACTATCCTCGGGGTCCCTCTCCAACAAAGACCCCCACCCCACTCCCAATTTAGACTTAGAACCTGAGATTATATATGGTAATGGATAGAAGAACAGCATTTTGTGAACGTCCTGTAGTTTTGGCAATATATTGAAGACAGATATAAGAGAATGTTTTGCAAGCAATGCACAAAAAAACGCATCAATTGTAAAAACCGCATAAAAAACGCATATGCGTTTTTTTGAAAATATGATGTCAATAGAATGGTATGAAATATGCATAGATGTGGTAGCGTGTTTTAATGTTGAAAATTTGAAAATAAAGGATTCTTTATTGGGATACCTTGATGTATGTGATGATCTTTGTGATTTATATAGTGAATGATGGAATCTATTAGAGCCTCCATTTAAAATCAAGAGAGAACTGTTCAAACATCTTGAATGGAACAAAAATAGTGGATCCATCCCAGAGATTACGAGAGGCTCAATATGGGGGAAGCCTAATGAGTATAAAAAGGGTACAAAACACTGCCACACATTGTCACTGAGGAAGGGACAAGAAATACAGAGTTCCCGAAACGCGCCTGGCGCTTTGACAGTGGAGTGTACAGTACCCAACAGATGTAAGGTGGTTTGCCGGCAGCCACGTATGGACCACGACTAAGGAAGCCAATATTGAACCGCTTGTCTGCTTCTAACGGGATCGGCGGTGTTCTCGCGATACTACGAGAAAAAGCGGTGCAGAGCAAGGAAAGTGTGGGACGCCATACACGCCGCCCGTGGATAACAGCCGATCAATTCGGACAGTGAGTACATATATTTAAGGAATTCCCACCATATTGGGTCTTCATGCCAATTGCGTATTGGATCAGAGTATTATTATTAGAGGTATATCAGCCTATCGCTGAATCATCTGGACTTACTACCGATAGCGGAGGCGCTATCACATACCCTTGGAAGTGGAGATACATATACAAGGGATACTCCATAACATTCTAGTTCGGTCTAATGATCATGGAGGCAACGAGTTAATTGAATCTAGCTACTCATTTATGATTTTATATTAATTATGAAGTATAATTGTTTTATGAATTTGTTTTAGATGTTGTTTTAATAAATATTCTGGATACTAGCGAGTTTCCGCCTGGTCAGGTGATCCAGTATCTGAGTGCCCAACAGATACTTATACAATTTTCAATCATTTCTTGGTAATTAGGGGGATTACTGGTTGCACCAAACCATTTCAGCTGGACTGGTAGAGCCTCATCATTTCTGGTTTTAAAATAATAAAAACAGTAAAAATATATAAACATTCAAATACGTCACTTTTGGTTAAAAACAAAAGTTAATCCACCCGGGAATAATCCATTATTGCATTCAATTGTTCAGTGCTTTTCCTTCTATAGTCCATCTAGTATTATAGTACACACACTGTGGTTAATAGAGTAGTTCTCCTTTATGTATCTTGTTTAGTATCAATGTTTCATTCAGTGTGACACTTATTTAATTAGTACAAACGTGGCTTCCAAAGAGGTAAGTGGAATATAATCGCGCCCGTTGTGAATCTATTGCATAATGTAGCCGCTATTGGTATTGACTAGGGCTGCACGATATGGGAATTTTGTGCGATTGCAATTAAGGCCCTTAAAATTGCGATAACGATATGCGATGCGATATTTTAAGGGAATTGTGCTAGAGGTCTATCTGCTTGTATTTTCAAGGTAAAAGCACACACAGATGACTGATAATGCTGAATGAAATGTAGTTATGCTGAACTGAAGAACTGAAATGCACAGTGTTTTTCAAAATAAAATACATATTTGCATTACTGCAAAAGTACAAAATACAAAACTTGCCATTTTCTTAATAGCGCTGCACAGAACAGATAAATAAAATAGATATAAGAACATGTGTTCATTAAAATAATGACTTTCCACCAGCCCCTCCTCCCTCCCCGCACTGTAACTAATGTATTGCTGGCCGTGCTGTGCAGCATAGCGGCCGGAGATAGTGTCAGTGTCACGTAGAAAGTCAACCATCGTTTATAAGACACACTGCCACCCCCCCCCCACACACACACACACACTTTTGGGGGGAAAAAAGTGTGTCTTATAAAGCGAAAAATACAGTAATATAATTGCAGCATTTTAGGGTCAGCAAATTGTGATTGCGATATGGCGATTAATTGTGATTGCGATTGCTTTCGCGATATATTGTGCAGGCCTAGTATTGACCAACTTCGCTTTTGTATTGCAGTGGTACTTAATATCTTTGCGTGGGATGTGATAGCGCGCCACACTAAAATGAAGTAGGTTCCTTTCTTACCTCCGCTTCCACTCTCGTATTGTTGTATATTACCTCTGTCTTAATGTAACCGATCGGGTTTTCAATCGGAGTTCAGCGACCCTCGTAATGCTGGCCCCTCCTCCAATGGATCACGTGATGGAAGTCAGCCAATTGAGGTGCTCTCTCTCCCTGCTTGCCGGCTAAGCGGGAATTTAAAATATGTCCTTTCCGAAAAATTAATCAGCTGATTACATAGTAACTTGATTCTTATACACTCCTCCTGAGGAAGCTGAATACGCGAAACGCGCGTCGAGGAGCACCCGTACTCTCCCCTGCCATACGATATTGGGTAAGGCTAAATAGCCCCTATTTTATGGATGCATTGATTACCAAATGTTAGAACCTTGCTGTTGAACATTGTCATAAGCCATGCATGGATTTGCGGGCATTTATGGAGGATTACCGCAGTGTTAGTTAGCACATTAGATATGTCTGAATATGCATTAATTAATTACCTTGACGTGTCTTTATCACTGCGGTGTATAGAATTAGCATGAGCCATAGCATAACTGTTTGAAATCGTTTTTGTATCCATTAATATGTATGACTCATAATATTGTGGGAGGGTATTGTATACCTGTTCTTGTCCCTTTATTAATTTTTATCTGATATAAGTATTTTATGGTAAATTAATCAATAAAATTTGTTTCTTATGAAGGTTTTTTGATTAGTGTTGTTTATGTAAGATTGGAGAGCACCTATAAATCGGTTTAGGGTGTGTTATACTCCGGTAGAGACCGTTATTGTGAAGTATAGTAACTTGATTGTTACATTTACTTTGTGATATCTTTTTTCGCGTACGCTGTATACTTGTGGAAGGAACTTTGGCTTCACGACACCTGTATACAGCGCAAGCGAAAAAGTATATCACCAAAGTTTTAACCAAAAGTGATGTATTTGAATGTTTATATATTTTTACTGTTTTTATTATTTTATATTTCGCTTGATTTATTTTGCGAAGAGGGATAAATAAATGTTGTGTGCTGCAGAAATGTGGTGTTCTGTATATACTCTGGATGTCCGAGTGCCTATCCAATATTGATTATTTGAATATCCAATGTGTTGGACTTATAACTTGTTTGTGTTTCAAAAGAATATTTATTGGCAAAATAGCAAAAACAAAAACTCACAAAGTAGGCATGTAAATACATAAGAAAGAAGCATAAGCATCCAATAGCAATGGGCAGTGTCAAATATGATTTGAAAGAGCAGTATGTACAAGAACAAACGGTTGTAGAACAGCAGGAACATAACCTACAATGTGCCTAAGGCTACTTTCACATCTGCGCTTTCCCTTTCTGCTATTGAGATTCGTCATAAGATTTCTATAGTGGGGGAAAACCCTTCCGTTTTGTCCCCATTCACGGTCAATGGGGACAAAACTGAACTGAACGAAACTGAATGCACCAGAATGCATTCCGGTCCGTTCGTTGTGTCCCCATCACGGACAAAATAGCGCCACAAGCAGCATTTTTCTGTCCGCGATGTGGTGCAGAGCAAGACGGATCCATGCTGACTCACAATGTAAGTCAATGGGGACGGATCTGTTTTCTCAGACACAACAAAAAACAGAGCCGTTCCCCCATTGACTTTCAATGGTGTTCATGACGGATCTGTCATGGTTATTTTAGAGATAATACAACCGGATCCGTTCAGAATGGATGCAGACGGTTGTATTATCATGACGGAAGCGTTTTGCTGACCCGTGACGGATCCAGCAAAAACGCTGGTGTAAAAGTAGCCTCACACGAGTAATGTCATATGGAAAAAGGCTCAACTCCCGCGACTCCCCGGCCCAAAAGGTATTGGTGGGGGAAGCAATCAAGTCCTCTATGGGCTGTTGTATTGGTTCATAGAGACAGGAAGTACTGCAGATTAGGAGAGTTGGCACAGTTTTACCATAGGTTCCATATTTTTGAGAAATGTTCTCTGGTATCATTTACAGATACAGATTTACAGATTCTATTGATCCTATGAGACAGAAAGTGAAGGAGACCTGCACCTACAATATGTATGCTCGAGGACATTGGAATGTATTGTAGATGCTTTTAGGCTGTATTATTGAATGTTGGTGGTTTAAGCCCGGCAAGTATATGGGTGCCAAGCTAAAATAGGAAAGATCTCTTCCAAACACTTCAAAAAATCCTCTCTGGATATTGGTCCAGAACGGTCTTTCTATGGGACAGGTCCACTATATATGGAGGGTATTACTGACTTCCTGACAACCCCTAAAACATAAAGGGGAAACCAATGGATAAAGAAGGTGCAATCTAGAAGGCAACATATATACTCCATGAAGTCTCCATTAGTGTTACTTACCAGCTTCCTTTACTGGTTGCCATAGAACACTCATGCCATTTCTCCAGTGAGAGGGTCTCCCCCAAATCCCCAAGTTTTTCAATCTGTTTCCTCAGTTGTTTCTTATGAATAGATTGTATTTCACCCATGTTACTGTAAAAAAAAAAAAATTACAAAATGTAACGAAATCTATGGAGATTACATGCATATTTTTGTGGAATTGTCCAAATCTTCATCTTCTGCCAAAAACCTGTCCGCGGCCGTGTCCTTACTGTCTCCCATACATCTCAATCAGAGGCAGCGCTGAGGATTACTGAATGGCGGCTTATAGCCACGGCTGCGCAGTGAGAACAGACCCTTATAGTTACACAGGTAAGCTTCATTTACTGCCCTTGGCTTGAGAGGACTTCCCTTATACACATTGGGGCACATTAACTAAAGGACTTGTGACTATTTTACTCCTAAAAGTCCCCTTTTTTAACCGGTCGTGCGACAATACTTAGTCAGATGGATGGTTTTATGCCGTGTCCACCAGGAGTAACGGGGGCAGGGGCGTTTCAAGAGCCAGGACTCCAGACCCGGAAAATTTACTAACATTTACATTTGGAAACACACCTGGAAAATGCCAGGTGAAGGACTACCACAGATGCACCTACTTTATGACAAGGTGCATGCCTAGTCATAAATTAGACATATCTAGGGGCAGTGCAAGGGGGAAACTAAGACCAGCGTAAAAAGTCGGTCTTAGTGAATATGGTGGACAATAATGGGGCACAAACGGGCTCACATGTTAGCTACTACCCATTTCTGACTGCACATTGCTCTTTGTGGGCAGCTGGACTGACTGCAGTCATAACCAATACTATTTTGCCTGCATTTATGCATATTTATAGAGTTTTATACCAACATAAAACTACTAGACCTTCCCACTTCCTCTGGGACAGTAACACATACAAAATGTTACAAAAGGAAGGCGTGTTCTGTCTTTGCAAACAATTACATAGACACCTGCTGATGTGACCCCCATTGTGGATCCGCATACACAAGGACAATTGCTGTGTTGGTTTTGTCCCTTGTGTGATTGTGTAGCTGGGTCAATCACTGATGCTGTGTACACGAAAAAAGCAACGCCCCTGATCCCATTAGTATTGTTAGTGCATGGAGGACTCTCTTTTATTGTATGAACGACCTCTATACTATGTGTACCTGCCATGTTATACTTGTGTCCTCGGGCTACATGACATAATTCCTTTACGTCTGGTTCACTGCTATACACGTGGAGACACTTTCTACTCAAGGTGCACAATCACCTGAAATAAAAGTTGTCTCAAATGGCTTTATGGCTTTTTTTTGCCTTTTTGGCTGAAAATCATTAAAAAATTAATGCAAAAAACGTCCGACGTCAGCCAAAACTACATGCACATGGCATGGATGTCCAAATTCATCGGCCACTTCATGCAAGTCTCAGGAAGTCAGCGGGGGGGATTTAAGAATGCTTTTACCCCTCAAACGTGACCATAAAAGTCACAGTTTACAGTGCACGTAGGGTCGGCACTTAGTGGAGGGTGGGACCTTCACAGCCATATTTACTATAACTTATAGCTCAAGTCTCCTAGCTGGCGTAGATTCAAGTTTCTGGTGCGCGGAGATTCGGTGATGAGCCAATTATTAAGAGTTATCTTAATAAATTAGGCGCATGATGGCATGATAAATCTCCCCCAGTACATGGCCCTATTGAGTTTGCTGTCCACAAATCGTAGATCCACAAAACATAAATACCATCAAAACATAAATACGCACTTTCTGAGGTCCCCATTCTAGAAAAACAGACATGAATAAAACATGTTCTATAATCTGCGGAATGGCCACACGGATGCAGACAACACATCACAAAGAAGTCACAAAAAGGGGTTGTGCTACAATTTAATTACAAAAAGTGGCGTAAAACTGTTTGTAAATACAGGCCCCCCCCAATCTTTTTTTAACTGCATTACATTCTCGCTGTAGTCGGCTATCTCCTGCAGTCCCATAGAGAATAAATGCAGCTGCAGAGCGCATCAGATCAGAGGAACAGAACCCCCAATTGTCAGGATTATTTGGGGTCCCAGCGGTTAGCTATCCCCTATTCTAGGGTCTGCCCTTGATGCAATTTTGCCCTGATTTGCATATTTTATGCAAACACATATTTAACCTAAATGTAGCAAAAGCTTGGGGAAAAAATCCTATGTTTTCAATCAGCAGGGTCAGCCCTAACAGGCATTATGGCTAGCTTAATACGGTTGATCCTGCTTACAGTTTCCCTTTAATGGTGGATTGATACGCTGCAGATTTATTGTTGAAAAACAATCATTCAGATTAATTTGAGAAATTTCTGCAATGTGTGAATTGCCCTTAAAGTTCATGTATCCTGTCTCAAAGTTTTGTTTCCCTGCAAAGACTAGCTACAACCTAACCACAGACAGTTCACTCCGGCGGCGGCTGCACACCCCAGCTGTCACAGGCCCGGCCACAGTCTACGCACATGGGCCGCAGCAGCTCAACCAATGTGTAAAGGCAGGAGTAAAGGTAGATCTTACCTTTGTACGACCCCCCATACTGTCAGAACACACTATTTTCTGGAACACCTTCTCATATCCATCAGACAAATATCTACTTTTGTCATAAATTGTGATTGTCATAACAAGTGTATATAAATGTACTACCACATCTTGAGAATATGAACACAGACCAGAAAAGTGTCCGTTTTAGATTAAAAAGTTGCATCTTTGAGGAGAAAAGTCGCATGTCTCCCAGAAAGTGTGACTTTTAAAGCAAAGAAAAAGTCGCACTTCACCACTCAAAACAGACGAAAAGTACACCAGCCCTAGGGTGTAGTAGAAATTATACTGTTTTTGGGACAAAATCAGGTGAAAAAGGTGCACCTACATAAATAGGTCAGAAAAAAAGTCACAAAAGTTAGAAAACTTCTGAATTAGGCCTGTTTTACATGGCCAAAGGTGTCCTGTCCCCGTATTGTGGATCCGCAATACACGGGCACCGTTCCGTTGTCATTCCGCATCACGCATGCGAACCCATTCACTTCAATGGGTCCGCAAATCCGGAGATGCAGAACAGTGTGGAACGAAATCACGGAACAGAACACTACGTAGTGCTTCCGTGGGGTTCCGTTCCGTACTTCCGTTCCGCAAAAAGATAGAACATGTCCTATCTTTCTGTGGAACGTGCGGATCACTGACCCATTCAAGTTAATGGGTCCGCGATCCGCTGCGGATGCCCCACAGCCGGTGCCCGTGAATTGCGGACCACAATCTGCGGTCCGCAGCACGGGCACGGGACACCTACGGCCATGTGAAAGAGTCCTTAGTCTAAAAAAACAAAATAAGCAAGCAAAGTACAAAGATCCAAAATATGCACAATTTCAGTAGTAAATGCGACTAAAAAAATATGACTCTAAAATAGTGTTTGTCTAAAAAGACTAAAAAATCTGTAGTATGGAGTGACATGTATCCTCATATCTGCTGTCTCTGAGCTGAACAGCTGAGTCAGTAGAGGGGCCGGGTGCTATAATTACACCGCCTGCCAGCTACAGAATGTGCAGTGCCAGGGGGCACATCTGTGACTCAACACAACAGTGTCATTGAATGGAGAAGAGACAAGAAGGTAGGACACAAAGCCGTAACTGGGAATCACCGGAAACCATGGCAGAGTCAATAATGGGCTTCTCTAGAGTAAGCTGACCTGTAGTCGGCGGCATAACTACTTTTACTGAAGGACGGGTGATGTCTTCCAGGTCTTCACAGAGGAGCAGGAGGCACCCTAGTATACCACAGAAAGGGACAACCCTCAGTTTCTCGGACCCTGAAACGGCTGATAATGCTGTAGTCACACCATGGCAAGATAGGGGATAACTTTCTCTAACCGGAATACCCCTTTGAGTTCTGTAAAAGTATTATTACACTGCCTGATCTTTGGCCAATGTGAGCTCCAGTGGATGTGAGAAAAATCCGTCAGCGCTCGTTGGCACAGACCTGATTACACAGGCAGATGGAAACTGATTGGGGGAGGAACGACCGCTACTGCAATAGAGGATAACTATTAGAAGGATGGGGATGCTACCAATTGGACCACCGCCGTTCACAAGAACTTCGTAGCCTGTGGGGCCCTATGAATTTAAAAGAGCGGTAGGTTGGGCTTGTGCATTGCTGTTCCATTCATCTCTATGGGAGTTCTGGAGACAGACCAGTACAGAGCTCGGCTATTTCCAAAATTCCCATAGAGATGAATAGAGTAGCCCAACCTGCCACTCCATTCATTTTACTGTCCCCCACAGGATACAGGGTCTCTGTTCTTGTGATCTGTGGGAATCCCAGCTGTAGGACCCCCACCAATCTAATAGTTAACCCATATCCTATGAATAACTTGCCACAATCAGAATACCCCTTTAATTCTCCATGTGCATCGGTGAACCTTGAGTGGCTATAACTGTCACTGACGTTCCCGTGACAGGTGGCAGGGGGATCGGTGAGACTGGCAACACATGGTTTGATCTGACAGGTTTCCTTGTGGATCAATAGGCATCTGTGTTGTTTCTGGTAAAGGCCACACCCCTTGACTCAGGTGTTGCTTATGAGGTCATTTAACCTTCCTTATTTATAGTTGCTTCTCCCACTATGCTGTGTGGTTTATTGCTTCAGTTTCAATTGTGGATTGCTGTTGTGTGGATCTCGGTGGAGTTCCTGGTGCTTCCACTGCTCCTTTGAAGTTAAGTCTTTCCTTTCCTTCTTCGTATTTTTTTTTAGTTCTGTGTGTTGCATTTCCCTGTCATTTGTATTAAGGCCTGAGGCAGACTCCTGTTTGTCCTTCCTTTTGGAGGAACAGGTTGTCTCAGTCCTAACATTAGTACTAGGGTCCTATAGGATGAGTTAGGACATTAGGTATTCCTGTGTATAAACTCACCTACCTCTGGGGTCTGTTCATACTGTAGTTAGTCAGGACTTTGATTAGGGTTTTACTAGGAGGTGTCCATCTTCCTTCCCTAGTTTCCAGGCCTTATTTCCTTTCCTCTTTCCCTCCTATGTTTGGTGTGGTGTTTCCCTCCCACACCCGAATGTGACAATAACCCTGTCACTGGTTCACAAGTAGCCCTTCCTTATACCATTTTAAGTAGGTATTAACCAGCACCCACGTTGCTTCTCATACCAGCATGGTTGCTGCTGCATGTCCCTTTCACACAGATTAATTCAGGGGGGAGCAGCCAATAGCAGGCCGCAACAGGGACGAGCCTCCCTAGCATACCATTTTAAGTAGGTACTAACCATAAGAATATCACATAAGACCTGCTGCTTTGGAGATGCTCAGGCCCAGCCATCTGGCCATCACAGTTTGGCCCCCAGAGTCCTTCAGATAGTTTTGCTTGCCTGTTTTTTATACTTCCAGCAAATAAACTTCAAGAACTGTTCACTCATATGCCTAATATCTAATGTATGCCACCCCCTGACCGGTGCCATTGTCACAAGATAATATACATGTACCGTGTTAGCCAGTAAATAGAAGATAAAAGAAAACTGAGATTCCTCAGTGGTTGATACCTTTTAAGTAAAAAGATGAAGACACAACTGCAAGCTCTCAAGGCTACTTGGGCCTCTTTCCTCAGGCATCTTTTAAGGCAGTATCTGAAGAGTCACATATTTAGACACCAAAGTACATAGTAATAACGAGGTAGATGAGACAAGTGATGTAGAGCAGATCAGTATGAGTGGAGGAGGAAACAGTTGTAGCAGTAAATTGTTGCAGAATTATAGATAAGGAGTGTGAAAGTTTTATTGTCCTCTAATGGATATCCAGTCCATGAATGCGAAGAACCCTAGAGATATGAGGGCCACATTCCTTAAGAGATGTAGAAATTCATAAATCCATGAGACACATTCATTCCTGATCTGGGTATGTCAAAGGTCATCAAGAACTTGCATTCCCAGATTCTCTTGTCCTTCTAAGATTTGAAATTCCCATTTAATATCAATACTTTTATGTCTGTGATGTTGTGGTCAGGGCTGCAAAAGTGTTTTCGGTACAGGTTCTATACCGAAACACTTTCTCATGGATTTCTATATCTCTTAAAGAAGAACTCCTGCAAAAAAATTTTATTCTCTGGCCTGCTACAAAAGGTACATGATGTTCTCTGTAGTGAAGGTAATCTTCTTACCAGTGTCTGTATTTGTGAGCTATCCCCTCCCTTCTGATCTTCAGCTTTGTCATGTGACCGGCAATTAGACTCTCCAAATAACACAGCAACTTGTATGGACAGGAAGTCAGTTTCTCTATGTATTCCTATGGGGGCCTCAATGTCCATCTCATAGGAATGAATAGAGAAGTAACTGACTTCCTCCCCTGTGTCCGTTGGAGATCAGAGTGTTGGTCACATGACACAGCTGAGGATCAGAAGAGAGGTTATAACTCACAACTACAGTCACTGATGAGAAGATAACCTTCACTACAGATTACATCAGGCGCCTTTCTAACAGGGATGTCCAATATGGAATCCAGCTCACTTTAGTTATATTCTAACACAGGCATGCTCAACCTGCGGCCCTCCAGCTGTTGCAAAACTACAACTCCCAGCATGCCCAAACAGCCTACAGCTATCAGCCTACAGCAGGGCATTGTGGGAGTTATAGTTTTACAACAGCTGGAGGGCCGCAGGTTGAGCAGGTCAGAGAATACATTTTTTTTGCAGGAGTGCTTCTTTAAAGAATGTGGCCCTCTTGAGTTTATCACATTCATGGACTCGATATCTATTACAGGACAATAAAACTTTCACACTCTTTATTAGGGATGAGCGAACTTGTTTGGTATACAAGGTTCGGGTTATCTAGGAATTCCGTTCCATAACTTATGGTCCGTGGTAGCGGAATCCATAACAATTCTTAGATAACCTGAACCTTGTATGCCGAACTTGAAACACAAGTTCGCTCAACACTACTCCTTATCTATAGTTTCTCCAAAAATTTACCCTCCATCTCCAGTAATGTGTGTGTGTATATATATATATATATATATATATATATATACACACACCTCAGCATATAAAACTCTTGATATGTTTAAGGCCCCTTTCACACGGGCGAGTTTTCCGCGCGGGTGCAATGCGTGAGGAGGACGCATTGCACCCGCACTGAATCCTGACCCATTCACTTCTATGGGGCTGTGCACATGAGCGGTGATTTTCACGCATCACTTTTGCGTTGCGTGAAAATCGCAGCATGTTCTATATTCTGCGATTTTCACGCAACGCAGGCCCCATAGAAGTGAATGGGGATGCGGGAAAATCGCAAGCATCCGCAATCATGTGCGGATGCGTTGCGATTTTCCCGCATGCTTGCTAGGATACGATCGGGATGGGGACCCGATCGTTATTATTTTCCTTTATAACATAGTTATAAGGAAAATAATCGCATTCTAATTACAGAATTCAATGTTCCCGGGCTTTAAAGGGTTAAAAATAATAAAGAGTTAACTTACCTTCTCCCATTGTCAGCGCAGAGCCCCAGAACGTCGTCTCTCTTGATAGTTTGGCTGCTTGAGGACCTGTGGTGACGTCACAGGGTCACATGGTCCAATCATAGAAGCATTTGAGTGGACCATGTGACCCATGTGATCCTGTGACATCACGGCAGGTCCTTCATCGAACAACAGATGTTCGATGAAGGACCTGCCGTGATGTCACAGGATCACATGGGTCACATGGTCCACTCAAATGCTTCTATGATTGGACCATGTGACCCTGTGACGTCACCACAGGTCCTCAAGCAGCCAAACTATCAAGAGAGCGACGTTCTGGGGCTCTCGCGCACAATGGGAGAAGGTAAGTTAACTCTTTATTATTTTTAACCCTTTAAAGCCCGGGGAACATTGAATTCTGTAATTAGAATGCGATTATTTTCCCTTATAACTATGTTATAAAGGAAAATAATTACACATACAGAATACTCATCCCGAAACCAGACTTCAGTGATGAAGTCTGACTTCGGGTCTGGGTACCAAGCATGCGGATTTTTTCACGCGCGTGCTCAACGCACTACAAACGTTAGCACACGCGCGGGAAAATCGCGGCGATTCCCGCAACGCACCCGCATCTTATCCGGGCGTCAAACATGTGCAAGAGGCCTTAAATGGCCTGTCAGTGTCCTTTTAAAGGGGTTATCCAAGCCCTAAAATGCCTCCCCATATGCCCGGGCCCCTCCCACAGGTTGTGCTTATCTGGCTCCCCAGCACCTGCGTCGCTTCTAACACTTACCGTTGCATCTCCCCAGTGCGCAGGTGAAAACATCCAGCGATGTGGGGGAGGGCAGCCAATAGCAGGCCGCGACGAGAGCGAGCCTCCCTAGCATCACCCGCGATGCTAGGAAGGCTCGCCCCTGTTGCGGCCTGCTATTGGCTGCTCCCCCCTGAATTCATCTGTGTGATAGGGACATGCAGCAGCAACCATGCTGGTATGAGAAGCAACGTGGGTGCTGAAGAGCCAGGTAAGTACAATCTGTGTTAGTGGCCCGGGCATATGGGGAGGCATTTTAGGGCTTGGATGACCCCTTTAATGGGTTGTAAATGTGATGTCTCTGGCCTAGGAAGCACCAAACAGCTGATAGGCAGGGGTACCGGGAGTCAGACCCCCACTGATCGGATAGAGCGCCTCAGTCTCCCGATATCAAAATCTCCAACAACCCCTTTAACGTGAACGCTGTCACGGATAAGGTATAGGAGAAAACACCACACTGACAATCAGGAGGGAAAGCCACTGGGCCCCAACGCTAGGGAAAGGAAAAGGTCACCACCTAGAGAACCCTATGGGCACCCCTTGAAGGTAGGAATGCCCATACCCTGGAACCTAGAAACCCTAAAGAGCCCTATGGATATTGGCAGGGCTGGGACAACCGGTTCCTTCCCAGATGAAGAAACAAGCGTCTCCCTGAGGCCTAGTAACAACCAACAAGGAAGGGAAAACAAAACACAAACAAACGCGACACTTAAAGAGGACCTTTCACTAGTTTAAAAACTAATAACGAACTATATCTGTGGAGTCCCAGGCTATGAGCTGTGCGCTGTGATTGGCCAGCGCTGCAGCAAGGGACACGCCTAATACAAAAACTCCGCCCAGTACAACAGAGGGAGCTGCAGACACCGGAGCGTATGCCGGGCGAACGGAGCAGCGCCCAGACATACTAGTAAGTGCAGGGGGACCCCTGGGCGCCGCTCTGCCCACAGATATAGTTAGTTTTTAAATTGGTGAAAGGTCCTCTTTAACTTCTGTACAGATGGATGAGCAGGGACAACACACCAGCTCTTCCAAAAGCAAATGACGCTATCTTACCGCACAGTCAGAAGGGTGGGGTAAGACTAAATAGGGAAGAAGTAATGACTACTAAGCTACACCTGAAACAAGGGATGTGGTCATTAACAACAACCACACTGAATCCAGAGTAATCAGGGGCTGTTAGATTCCTCCACGCTCCGCCAGTCTCCTTGATCTCCTGACATCTGTCACAGGGACCATGACAAACGCTCTTTAGACATCATAGAACTGGTTGTCATGCACAGAGCCCGTATGGCGGCACATGTACTACCTTCAGCCCTGTGCTACTAGGGCGCCTCCATATAACTGAGATAATACTGCCTAGAGGTGCGGGTTGTAATGGGGGTGCTTCCACCGGGGGGTATGCAGTGACATGGACCTATAGACTTCTATGTGCCATACTGTGGATCCATATAACAGGCTCTCGCGTTGACGGTATAAAGGTTGTGTGACCACAGGCCAGCTGCTGGAAACCAGTGTGCACACATTGCTTACATCCCTATGTCCACAACCTCTCCATGACTTTGGATGTGGAGCCCCCTCCATTAATGTGGGTTCAGGGATGAGCACACATCACACTGCCCACCCTATGGACTGGTGACTGGTCCCAGCTGCTCACATTCCACACATTTCCTGTGCAGTCACGCTCCACGCCCAGCACTTCTATCCTTCCGTCTCACACGTGTCATCCTGAATCAAACATTTGGCAAGAGCGCGGGGATGCTCGGGTGACGTCATCAGAGCGCGTGACGTCACCGGGTGGAGGAGGAGGAGGAGGACTACCGCCACTCCCCATGGAGCCCTGACAGAGCCGCTAGAGGGTATCACGGTCACCACCAGTGACTGGCCATAAGCCGCCCGGAGGCTGACGTGACCGGACGGACCGACTAGCGCACCGCCTCCCAGAACGCGGCTGTCCTCAGGCCACGCCCCCGCACGCCACGCCCAGCGCGACCCAGGCATCCCAGCCCTGACCCTCAGGAGCTCGCGCCGGGTCCGTTAGAGCAGCTCCGGTCACCGCCGCCGCCATGTTCAGCTGGGTCAGCAAAGACGGTCGTAGGAAGAACGAACCCGAGCTCTTCGAGACGGTCGCCGACGGGCTCCGTAAGCTGTACAACCAGAAGCTGCTGCCCCTGGAGGAGACGTACCGCTTCCACGACTTCCACTCCCCGGCGCTGGAGGATGCGGACTTCCATAACAAGCCCATGGTGCTGCTGGTGGGCCAGTACAGCACGGGCAAGACCACCTTCATCCGCCACCTCATGGAGCAGGACTTCCCCGGCATGAGGATCGGCCCGGAGCCCACCACCGACTCCTTCATCGCCGTCATGCACGGCCCGGTGGAGGGGGTCGTGCCCGGGAACGCGCTCGTCGTGGACCCCAAGAAGCCCTTCAGAAAACTCAGCGCCTTCGGGAACGCTTTCCTCAACCGGTAAGTGTGAACGGTACACGACTAGCTAGCGTTAGTAGAGCTGGAGAACTACAAGTCTCAGCGCCAGGAGCACCATAGTAGTGTGACCCCCAAAGTTACTAGAAGTGTCAGCATTTACAGGGTGGGCAACCACACCCCAAAGTCAGCGGAGAGGTCATGAGACAAGTTACCCATGGCGCATACAGATGACCTCATTCAGTGGGGGTCCTCAAGTGTCCCGCGACCGCCGCACGTGACGTCAGGTGGACTCCGCTCACGTGGCATGTAGTAGTTAGCAGGGTGTGTACGTCAGTCCGTTTTTGTGTTGGTTTGTGACAAATCATCAGTCTTCGTGTAGGATTTTTGCACTTATATAGCGCTACTATATTCTGCAGCGCTTTACAGACTTAAGCGTTAAAGGGGTCTTCCCATCTGAGACAATGGGGGCATAGCGCTAGGATATACCCCCATTGTCCGATAGGCTCAGGCCCCACCTCTGGGACCCGCACCTACAATTAGAACGGAGCGCTGAAATGGGCGCATGCGCAGTCGCCCTCCATTAATTTCTATGGGGCTGCCGAGAATAGCCGAGCGCTAGCTATTTCTGTCTGCCCCATGGGAGCATGGGCTGCGCATGCGCGGTGCGCTCCCATTCACTTATATGGGAGAGAGGGGGAGCAGCGCTTGGTGGTGAATGGGCCCCGGGAAATCCGGGGTCCTCCAGCCACAGCTCTCCCCGCTTTGTTCTCATGGTAGATGCGGGTCCCAGGGGTGGGACCCGCACTTATCAGACAGTGGGGGCATATCCTAGCGATATGCCCCCATTGTCTGAGATGGGAATACCCCTTTAAGCTCTCCCTAATGGGGCTTACAATCTAAGTTCCCTATCGCTAGGATATGCCCCCGGTTCTCTGATAGGTGTTGGGCCCACCTCTGAGACCCACACCGAGAACAGAGAAGGGAAGGTGGTGGCCGGAGGACCCCAGGTTTTCTGGGGTCTGGCCACCACCAAGCGCTCTCTCCGTAGTATTGAATGGGAGCGCACTGCACTTGCACGGACACCGCTCCCATTCATTTCTATGGGGCAGACAGAAATAGGCGAGATAGCGCTCAGCCCCATAGAGATGAATGGAGAGCGGCTGCACATGTACGACCATCAGGGATCTATTCTCTGTGTCACAGTGGGGGCATATCCTAGTCATATGTGCCCCCATTGTCTGAGATGGGAAAACCCCTTTAAGCTGTCCCCAATGGGGCTCACAATGTGTCTTTGGAGTGTGGGAGGAAACCACAAAGACGGGGGGAACATGATGTCCTTGGTCTTATTCAAGCCCAGGACCCCAGAGCTGCGCGGCAGCAGTGCTAACCCCCGTGCCCCCGGTGATGTCTGTCTGGTAGTCTCATTTATGAAGACACAGTCATTGATGTCAAGTTCCCATTTGGGAAATGTATTTTCTCTTTAGGAAAAAAATGTATATTTGTGTCCGGACCCCCCTGAAAATGTTTTCTATTGCAGTGACTTGAACCATTGTGGCTCTTATTTAACCCTACTTAGGCCTTTCACACATCAGTGAATTACATACGTGTGCGGTCTGTGGTCTCCACGGGCAGCACACCTATCCATTGACTTTAATGTGTCCATTCACATGAGTGGTTTTCCACGGACATTGTGTCTGTGGTGACACGATGGAAGAAGCATGGCCAATTTTTGGCTGTGATTACGGATCCCTCACACACTTTAGTCTATGGGTTTGTGAAAAGCATGGAAGCAGCCCCTGCTCGTTCTGTGGTTTTCGTGGATTGTTGCTAGAATATTCTCTGGAAATTAATTTTCGGTCTAGCAGTGTCCGTGGAATACAGAGGACACACGAAGGGCATAAATGGACACATGGACCAATCACGAAGCCTTGATGGACATCGTCATGGGTGTTGTCACAGACGTGTGAAAGAAGCCTTAAAGGGGCTTTCCCATGACAGATATTCATCGTCTCTCCACAAGTCACCGATCACTAGAATGGGCGTCCCGTGGCCCTCCCTGTGATTGTTTCAGTGGAGTGGTGGTCACATAGGCACCCTGCCTCTCCATTCAAAGTCTACAGGAATGATGGAGATGGCAGAGTGCAGTAATGCTTGTTGTTGGAGGACCCCTCTAAATTACACAGTTTGTGACCTTTGACTTCCGTGAATTCCTTAAATGAGGGGACCGCTCTACTCCTTCCTTCAGACGGTCCTGGAGAGTCCATATTAATGACTACTCTGGTTTACAGTGGTGGCAGGGCTCTAATCTGTGATTAAAGGAATTCTCCAGGATTTTATTCGTGGTCACCGATCCTCAGTACAGACCTCCACTATCTGATATTTGGGGGGTCCGACAGCTCGCACCCCAGGCTGATCAGCTGTTCTGCAGTAGTTCTGGTGCTGGCACTACACAGCGAGCTGGTTATAATGGATGGAGATGTGCTCCGCTGAAACAGCTGAGCGGTGGGGGTGCAGGGTGTCGAACCCCCACGATCAGTTAGTGATGGCCTATCCTGAGGATAGGCCATCACTTGTAAAATCGTGGACAACACCTTTAAGACCCTATCACCATGGTCCTTTTATGTGGGTAGCAGTGCCATCTGATGGTACCTTCTATATGTACATATGACTCGTGAGTAGGCTCATTAGGGGGCGTTCCTCTATATTTTTACTTTTATAGATTTTAAACATTAGAGGGGTTTTCTGACATTTTGATTCTGATCACCTATCCTCTGGATAGGTCATCCGTATCTGGTGGGGGTCCAACACCCGGGACCCCTGCCGATCAGCTGGAGGTACAGTGCTCCAGTGAGCGCCGCTGCCTTCTCCGTGCTAACCAGGCACAGCGCCTTACATTGTATAGTGGCTTTGCTTGGTATCACTCTCAGCCCTATTGGGGGCAGATGTCCCAGTGGGATGACACCAGCTTTCTGACATAAATACATTGAAAATCGCAAGCTCCATGTGAATCTTGGGGACAGACTGGCACAGGATATGGCCGCTTTCACACAAGAATATTGAGATCCGTCGGGATTCCTGATATACCATCAGTAGGGATGAGCGGACCAATGGATGTTCGGGTTCAGCTGAACTTCGGGTCAGGGTTCGGGGCCCGAACCCCATTACCTTTTGGTGCACTAAAATAGCTGTAAAATAGTCATAGTAAGGGCTAGAGGGCTGCAAAAGGAAGCAAATGTCGATAGGGAAATGACTTAAAATAACATAGAATAAAAAAATAATAATAATCTTGAACTAGGAGGCAGAGCTCAAAGTGGTGGAGGAGGAGGAGATAGCCAAGACTGTTTTGGTATTGCTTTTTCCTTAATTTTTTATCTTTTTTTATATATACATTTGGGAAGAACCCAAAACATTGGGAAATGGAAAAGAGAACGCAAAGAGAGTGCGCTGGAGTATAACAATGGCTGTGTGCGGCCGGTATACTTGTCTATTCAGCACAAGGTACGGACAAGTCCTGTGGGATCCATGCCTGGTTTATTTTAATGTACGTGAGCTTGTCCACGTTGGCTGTGGACAGGCGGCTGCGTTTGTCTGTAATGACGCCCCCTGCCGTGCCAAATACACGTTCAGACAATACACTGGCCACAGGGAAGGCCAGCACCTCCAAGGCGTAAAGGGCAAGCTCAGGCCATGTGCCCAATCTGGAGACCCAGAAGTTGAATGGGGCAGAACCATCAGTCAGTAAGTGTAGGAGTGTGAACACGTACTGTTCCACCATGTTGCTGAAATGCTGCCTCCTGCCAAGACGTTCCATATCTGCTGGTGGTGCTGGATGTTGTGGCGTGGTGACAAAGCTTTTCCATATTTCGGCCATGCTAACCCTGCCTTCTGAGGTGCTGGTGGTGCCCCAGCTGCGTTGGCGACTTCTTCCTCTGCCTTCGCCTTGTGCTTCCGCTGAGCCCCCGCTGTCAGGTGGGAATGCCATTACCAGCACGTCTACCAGCGTGCGCTTGTAGTCACGCATCTTTCGATCACTCTACAGTGAGGGAATTAAGGACAGCTCGTTATCGCACACCACCAGGCCGGGCTTGTGGCTCAGCGGCACCAACCACTCATCGATGTGTTGTTCCATGCCCGTCCACAGCTCCTGCACAGTGTGGGGTTTTTCCCCCAAACAGATGAATTACAAAACGGCCTGCTGCTGTTTCCCCCTGGCTGTGCTGAAGTTGGTGGTGAAAGTGTTACGCTGACCGGATGAGGAGGCAACGAGAAACATCCTACAAGCCTCGGTGGCGGAAGAACATGTGCCAAACTGCTATCCGCCTCAGGCGCAGCCGCCACTGCATTTACCCAATGTGCTGTTAAGGAGATATAATGTCCCTGAATGTGCTTACTGGTCCACGTATTGGTGGTTATGTGGACCTTGCCACAGATGGCGTTGCACAGTGCACACTTGATTTTGTCTGCCACTTGGTTGTGCAGAGTGGGGATGGCTCGCCTGGAAAAGTAGTGGCGGATGGGACCCACAGCCACTGCCATAAGGTTTTTAAAAGTCTCCGTTTCCACCAGATGGAATGACGACAATTCAAAGGCCAGGAATTTTGAAATGCTGGCATTCAGGATCAGGGATTGCAGGTGGGTAGGGGGGTACTTCCTCTTTCTCTCCGGTGTTTGGGAGATGGACAGCTAAACGCTTCCATGAGACATTGTGGAGATGCTGGGTGACAGTGGTGGAGGTGGTGGTGTTGCTGCCACATTTTTGTGGGGTGCCAGGTGCCACTGTCACTCCAGAGGGGGAAGAAGAGGCCAAGACTGCAGAAGAAGAGGGAGCAGGAGGAGCCTGAGATCTTTCTTGGTTTTTGAGGTGTTTACTCCACTGCAGCTCGTGCTTTGCATTTAGATGCCTGGTCATGCAGGTTGTGCTCAGGTTCAGAACATTTATTCCTCGCTTCAGGCTCTGATTACACAGCGTGAAAACCACTCGTGTCTTGTCGTCTGCACATTGTCTGAAGAACTGCCACGCCAGGAAACTCCTTGGAGCTGGCTTTGGTGTGCTGGGTCCCTGGGTGCGGTGGGCAGTAGCAGGTGTACTGGCTAGGGGACGGCCACTCTGGTTTGCACCCTGCTCCCTCTTTTGCTGTACGGCTGGCGCTGTGCGACCACCACCTCTTCCTCCGAACTGCACACGTCACTCGCATGACCTTGATTCCATGTGGGGTCTAGGACCTTATCCTCCTCCACATCATCTTCCACCCATTCTTCACCCCTGCCCTCCTTGCCAGTCTGCACACTGCCGAAAGCCGCAGCAGTTGGCACCTGTTTCGTCATCATCAGAGACGTCCTGCGGGTGGTCTTCCCATGTCCTTATCCTGCAACATAAGTGGTTGGACATCTGTGCACTCAATCTCTTCCACTTCTGGGGCAGGGCTAGGTGGATGGCCCACGGAAACCCCGCCAGCAGAGTCTTCAAAAAGCATAAGAGACTGCTGCATGACTTGGGGCTCAGACTGCTTGGCTAATTTGCAAGGGAATGAGGTGAAAGACAGATGCCCATGGGCTGCAGGTGCAAACTCTGAGCTTTCAGCAGTGGACCGGGTGGTAGACACTGAAGGAACTGGAGGCTCTGTTAGCCACCCAATCTACTATCGCTGTACTTGTTCTGGCCTCACCATTCGTACACCGGTATTCGGGCCTACAAAATAACGCTAAACGTTCTGTCGCCTACGTGCACCTGAGGAAGGTGTTTCATTTGGGCGTGTAGCTGGCACAGATCGACCACGTCCTCTCCCTGCAATAGGAGCTCCACCAACAGCGCCACGACCAGGGCCACGTCCCTTATTTGACGCTCTCCTCATTCTTTGAGGTCACCCACTGAACTAACAGACGGATTACCTATTTTAATTTCCCTGTCACGGATGCAGTGCAGGTGTACCACACGCCAAAAATGGGTATATGTCACCAACCAAACTAACAGCCAGATGAATTAATATATTTCTGTGTCAGGGGTGTAAAGATGGTGCATTGCACCTACAAAAAAATCACTATAGGTCACCCACAGAATAAACAGCCAGATGAGATTCCTAACACTCTCCCTCACTTCAGCTGCCTGCTTCCTGTCCCTGCACTACTCAGAGCTGATGGGTGGTGCTATCCAGCTTATATAGTGGCTGGGTCACATGATGCAGCGGCCAATCACAGCAATGCCATTACTAGGCATGGCTGTGATGGCTTCTAAGTGCCCACAGCTTAAAAGCTTGTTTATTGGCTGCCCTGCCGGGTGTGTCAGCGGCAGAATCGCACAGCCCGCACCCGGCCTCTGATGGGGAGCTGCGAGCAGCGGCAGCAGTTAACCCCTCAGGTGCGGCACCTGAGGGGTTAACTGCCGCTGATCGCAGCTTCCTTTCATAGAGGCTGGACGACGGCTATGTGATCTTGCACCCAGCCTCCTGTATTTGTATTGAACGTTAGAGGACCTTTCATGGGTCCAAACATGATAAACTAAGTAGCAGAACATGTAGGGGTTAATGCAGGGATGTCCCTGCACTTACTATAATTTTTGGACAGCTCCGAGCATCACAGCCAGGGAGAAGGTGAGTGTTTTTTTTTTTTTCTACTTGGCTGTGACGTTCTGCGCTGCGATCAGACAGCGCTACAGCCAGGGAGAAGGAACGCCCTTGGAGAAAAGCTGATGTCTCCTCCCTGGTGTTCCGATGTTAGTGATTAGCATATAGTGCGGGAGAATTTAACGGGGGCCACAGCGGCGCAGCGGAGAGAAAAAATAGTAAGTGCAGGGACATCCCTACATGTTCTGCTACTTACTTTATTATGTTTGGACCCATGAAAGGTCCTCTCATTGGTGACGCAGTGGCCCCTCCTCCGCCCCTCTCTCTCCTCACTGGCAGCGCGGCACAGGGGAAGGGAGAGTGACTCCGTCTGCCCTGTGCTGCTGAGGGAACATGAGCGCGCTGACAGCAGTGCGCTCATGTTCTGTGATAGCGCGTTAGACGCATTATCGGCAAGGTTAGATGCCGATACCGATAACTTTGAAAATCATGAATTTCGGCCAATAATATTGGTAATGCCGATAATCGGTTGATCCCTAGTAGGAATCGGTTCCTAAAGAGAAAACGCGGGGGCAGATTCACTGGGGCTAGTGTTTCAGAGGGAAAAATCCATTGGGGCAAGATGCAGTAAATGTTTTTGGAGGCATAGGCCTCTTGGGGCATTTTCTGGAAGTCCATGCTTAAAAAAAATAAATGAAATCTGCACCAGCTATGAGCCAATATTAAAATACTCATGGGAATTCTGAGTTTATAGATGGGAGTCCCATATCAGGCTCTTCTCTGGTGCTGCAAAGAACTCCGTCAGTCTTCGGACACCCGGCCTTGCGGACCTCTTCCTTGTCATCATGTCCTGGGGCAAATGCTGCTACAGGTTTGGTCCGAAATATCTGCGCTAGGATGCTGTGTAGACGCTTCTGAGGGGTTTAGCTGCGGAGCTCCTTCACCAGACGGCCATCTCCGGCGAGGTCCCATATCAGGAACTTCATCCAACCAGAGGGGGAGAGCAGCTACCAAGAGCATCTCCATTTCTGGAGGACTTGGCACGTCCACAGCCATTGATTTGTATGCTGCATGGAAAAGAGTTCCACTTCCCCCGCAGATTCCAGCTGAGCACGCCCTGAAGTACCCGTATAACATAGTGGACTGTCCAAATCCCTTCAGGTCCGTTTACTTCCAGGATAATGACTGTATTTCAAGACTTTACTGCATTTGGGAATAGCGACTCTTCAACACCAGAACCACAGGTTTGAATCCAACATTGGGAGCAGCGCAGTGTGATATCTAATGTCACATCGACTGCTCTGTAGGAAGGTTTGCTCCGCCATTTTGTGCATGGTTCTGGTGTGTATCCTGCAGCAAACTTCACATGAATACCACCTCCCAGTCATTTTTTAGGGACATCCGTGGCAGATTAATTTGAGGACATCTGACACGCCACCTTGGTGCAGTGTTTATAATGGATTAGCCCCATTGAAAAGGGCGAAATCTGCTGGTGGATCTGCAGCATGCAAACGGCAAACCCCAGCAGAACTCACAGGGTGAGCCGCGGATTCCATAGGAAGTACACGCTAGATTTTCCGCGGTGTATTTATACCGTCTGAACATGCCCTGGGTGCACTGCAGTTACATGACACATTTTTGTCTGCAGATTCCAAACCTCATGCCTTTCATGCCAGTTGTTGGAATTTTGCGATATGTTTTTAGTCGTCTGGTTTAAATTTTTAACAGGGGAGTTGTGCTTCCTAAAAACCGCATCTCATATAGGCCCCACTTTGCAGTGGTTTTCTGACCATACGGTCCACCCTCTCGTGTAAGTGCGTCCTCACCGGCTTTCAGTGTATGCGCCTCACCGGGGAAAATCTCTGCAGTTGTTTTTGGGAATCTCCAGCACAATTGGATTCTTTCTGAATGAGTCACCCTTTTAGGAATGCCCCGGCGATTCTCTCCCTCACAGATACAGTATCTGTAATGGCATGCAATGAAACTCGGGTAACATGAATCATTTAAAGATTAGTGTCACTCCAGCTTGTGCCATGCCTAGCCTTAGGGCACACACACTGGGTGCACGTGATGTGTATGCCACCGGTATGTGGTAGCACTCAGAGTCTATAAGGGATGCAAAACTATATAAAAATGAAAAAATTTCATAAAACCAGTCACTTACTAATAATGTTTTAAGTTTGGGCTCCAGCGAAAGACTAATCGAACCATCTAGTAGCTGGTTCCCTCAGACCCACACGTGACGGTGACCATTCAAGGTCCATTCATGCGGCGTGACGTTCAGCCTGCCCGTCCTGTGACCTCCTTCACTGATTGACCTGCCCCTTTAGACGGAGCGTGCCAGGCTCAGCACGTGACTTATTGAGACCAAGAGCCTGGCGAATTTGGCGTGGATGCTGCACCAAAAAAAAAGAAAAATACCAGGTGGAATCTCCCATTTTATTCGGGGGCCGCGGTTTATGGCTGCAAGTGAACAGCAGGGCAGTCTCCCTATGATATCGGAGGTGGAAACCATGCAGCTGCCGACAGGCTTTGGCGCAGAATGCGTGCCAAATTCTGACTGCGGTAGATGCCGTGTGAATGGCCGCTAAAGGGGCCGTCGGTGATGTCGCATAATCTACAGACAAAACATCATGCCGCATCCTTGTACCTATATTCACGTGACCGTAGGGCAAATAGGGGAGTAAGAGCCCAAATGTAAAATAGTGTAAAGTGACTGGTTTTACGTCCCTGCACAATCCCTATAATTTCATAATGGTCACGGATATGACCCAGAGGTCATCCCGCTGTCTCCCCTAAAAACTTGCATGCTTGGTCAATCAAGTTTTAACTGCTTTTAATGCATTTTGGGGGTACGTACACCTTTTGAAATGTGATTGCGATGTGCTGGCGTGCGTCGGTGACCTGTCACATAGGAGAATGCTCCCATACCCTGTAACACGCAGTCTGCACTTTTCACGGCGGTTTTAGAAACTGAACTTCCTTTTTATTGCTTTGTATTCTGCTGCACTTAACTTCACCCCTAGATGGATTTTGTCTATTAGCTGCTCCCACCCTGGTAAAGTATGTGTGATTCACGAGTGGGGCGCGGTGCCAACCCCTCTGCGGCAGTGCAGGAAAGCTGTAGGAAGCATGTATGCGTTACCCATGTGCAATTTACATCTGCTGCTAAACTGTCCAAGTGCAGGGCGTAATAGGTGAAAAGTGGTATAGGTGCCTGCTCGTAGGGGTCCAGGCGTCCCAGGTAACCAAGGAGCCTACACGTTTTTAATTGCCGCCTAGGTTTTTGGGTAGATTTTGACTGATGTCTATGTTCTTGGTTGGCAGGCCACAAGAAGTAAGAATTTGGCACTGAAATTGATACTATTATAAGTTCACACCCCGTTATTCACTGGCATACCCACAACGGGCATTTCCTCATGCTCTGCCATTCTGACCGCAGAATCGGATATATAGGTTATTGGGGTTTTCCATGGGATAAAATAATTTAGATTTTAATCTTCATTTAATTTTCGGTGAAAAATGCACTGCTCACCTCACAGATTCCTTGGCTCTCCAGTGCCTACTGTCTGCTCTGGTCCTGGCTGGACATGCAGGAAATGGCAAGTGATGCCCACTTTTAACCCTTTCTGCCTGCTCCACTGAACAGCACTTTTCATATGTTTTTTGATGCGGGGATGTTATAAATGAAGGAATTAGAACTAATAGGTTATTTTCTTGCTCCTAGGTTCATGTGCGCTCAGCTACCTAACCCCGTCCTGGAGAGCATCAGCATCATAGATACTCCTGGCATCCTGTCTGGTGAGAAGCAGCGTATCAGTAGAGGTAAGTGCTCCAGGAGAACATGTAACGTCAGCAGCTAAAATAGGTGGTTTCCTATGGGTGGAAATGTTCTTGGAGTGACAAGGCAGACGTCTTTCCTTTACTCCCGGTCAGTAATCCCTTCAAAGAGCGGCTCTGTAAATGGCTGCTCCCATTCCCTGTCTGTATTGACTCAAGTGCGCAGTAAATAGAGATGGGGTAGGCCACGTGGGGCTGCACTGATTTGGCCGCTGCAGCTTATAAATGGATTGATAAGTGGTTGCATGATTTGAGCAGGAACCAGCTACTTGCTAAACCTGCTCGGTCAGTGGTTATGGTCACTGGGTTGTCGGTCAAACAGCTGTTTTCCTGAAAAATTATTCAGTGTAAACCACAGTGGCATCCATGCCCAGTAGGGTTGTTGCGATACCAAAATGTTGATTTAATTTCGATACTATAAAAAAGTATTGCGATACTTGATACCACTCAAAAAAAAAAAAAAAAACCCCCAAAAAAACGTTTTATTTAATAACCATTAGAACCTGGGATCTTTTAATCTCTTGTCCAATTCACCCTAACAGAACTCTATTAGGGTGAATAGGACTTCACACTCTCCCTGCTGCCCTGTGCTCTATGCACACACAGCAGGGAGATTACCATGGCAGCCAGTAGCGTCCTGGCTGCCATGGTAACCGATTGGAGCCCCAGGATTACACTGCTGGGGCTCCAATCACAACTGCCACTGTACCACCAATGAAGAGGGGACCTGTGGTCCACTATTATTGGGGGGGCACTGCGTCGCCAATGTTTTTAATACTGGAGGGGGGGGGGTGCATTGCGCCACCAATGATAATTAACCTTTAATACAGATACAGGAGGCGGGTACTGGCCTCTATGACAGCGGCAGTTAACCCCTCAGGTGCCTTCTATGTGATTCAGCCGCCGGCACCCGCCTCTTGTATCTGTATTAAAAGGTTAATTATTATTTATTAAAGGTTAATTATTATTGGTGGCCAGGCCGGGTATCTGCTATGCTGGCTTCTTGACTCCAGGGCTCGGGCTGATGCTCGGGAGGACACAAAACACTCAGAAAACGCTCACTAGCTCAGACGGGACAGCTGTTTATTACCTCCCCCGTCCCGCCTCCTCCTTTAATTAGCCGCACATTTATTGGTGGCAGTGGTGCGGGCAGCTTCAGAGTCCGCTCACTTCATTGGGCTCAGCGGCGGCCGCGTCATAGGAGGGAGGCATTCTGTCCCTCCCTCCTTTTCCACTATCTGGTCAGAGAGAACAGCTCGCGCAGCACACGCCATGTTATCTCATAGGAGGAGATACTAGACTGCGCTGTAGCCTAGTATGAAAAAAATGAACATCCCGATACCGAATCGATACTGGCATAAAAGTATTGATTGGGTTTTGAAATTTCGATACCCGAAACAACCCTACTTTTACTATTCACACAGCCGTATTTTTGTTCTGCATCCGATTTTTTTTTTTTTTGTGGATCAGATGTGACCCCATTCATTTCAATGGGACCGCAAAAGATGCAGACAGCACACCACGCACTGCCTGTATCCGTATGTCCGTTTTACGGACAAAAAACAGACATTTCTAAGAGGGCGGTCCACAAATTGGCCAAAATCGGTGTTTTGTGGATTTGCAATTTGCAGAGCGCACAACAGATACGGTCGTGTGAATGAGGCCTTACAGATATCCCAACAGCGATACAAGGCACGGTAAACTACGAGTCAGGATAGTTGGGTGTGCACATGCCGTCTACATAAAAGCACATAATGTGAAATGCGTCAGGATATGTCAGCGCCTGGTACAGTTATCTGAGGCATGCTAGGGTGGAGAATTCTCAGATGGAAAGAAGTCCCCGGTGACTGAATAGCGGTTCTTATATCTTGGCTTTGGTCCCACAATGCCAGGCATTCCTCCTCTCCCTCTACATACTGAGGAATGTGTTACACCCGCCGGGGTGCTGCCTATTCTACTACCTCCTAAAGGGCAACAGCTGCATTGGAGAGGACGTCCGACAGGAACGTGGTCAATGGCCACTATGTACGATCTATCTATTATGCCGCAGCTCATTCTGACCATAGACGTGCAATTCCTGTCTCGTATTACAGCGACTGGGCGGCATAACATCTATATATGGTGGGGGCGGCAGTATTAAAAATTAAGATGACTTTCACTTCCCCTTAGTACTTTTTCTTCACACTTCATACACCATGAATTTCAGGATGAAACTTTAGAATAAATTCATTTCGCTAACCAAATAAAATGTGATCTTAAAGGGGTTTTCTCTGGATAGGTGATCAGTATCTAATTGGCGGGGGTCCGACACTCCTGCCAATCAGCTGTTTGAGAAGCAATGGCGCTCAGCTTTTCCTAGGCCAAGTGACGACCTGTTCATCGCTCACATGGCCTAGGTGCAGCTCAGCCCCTTACAAGTGAATGGGCGCAGCTATATGATATATGGCGCTTGGCGAGCAGGGAGAAGGCCACAGCGCCCACATGGTATTGGACCCCCACCAATCAGGTCCAAGGATAGGTTATCAGTATTTATAGGGTTTGTCCAGCTGTTAATATTGATGATGGGTCATCAATATCAGATCGTCAGGGGTCTGACACCCAGCAGCCTGCCGATCAGCTGCTTGAAGAGTATGTGGTGCTCCATGTGAGCGCTGCTTCCTCTTATCACACTGCACTTTGTCTCAGAAGTGTCGTGTAAAGACGAGTACTCGCTCCATTCAAGTGAATGGGGCGTCTGCTTATCATTACGCTACAGCACCGCTCAACAGGCGACGAGGTGTAGTGTGAAGACCAGGAAGCAGCGCTCGCCGTACTAATTGCTGCTCCTGAAAGTTACAAGCTTTCTCCTCAAACTGTATTTCCAGCATAAGTATCATTGCCATGCAAGGGGTAAAGCGAACATGTCCATGTCTTCACCCAGGATGTGTCGGTGCTATAAGAAATACGTGTGTCTTTCCCTTTGCTTTGGCAATATAGACGAGGTGTTTGTAATCCAAACAGGCTGGATGTCCCGCCGCTAGTTTAAGGCAGAATCTGCTGATTTGTTCTCATTTCAGGGACTTGTAAGCAACAGCAGCATCTCCGGCATAATAACTTCTATGCTGCATGACCCGTACAGCACTACTACTCCCAGCATGTGCTGTGCAGGAATTCCGACTGGGGTTTTCCCAGTTTGTAAAGTGGTGGCTTATCTCTCGGATATGTTGTCACTTTATGATTGTGGGGGTCTGACCTCTATGACTGATCAGGAGGTGAAGAGGCCATAGAGCTGATTGACTACTTTTACACTTGCGTCATTGTTTTCCGGTATTGAGATCCAGCAGAGGATCTCAATACCGGAAAAAAAAACTTTTCCGTTTAGTCCTCATGATTTCTGAATGGAAAGAGATGCGTTCCGGATGTCTTCTGATCCGGCAGCATTTGGTTTTGTGACCGGACATCACACAACCGCATTCTAATAGAACTGATGCATCCTGATGTGGAAAATCAAAGCTTTAATTCCGGTATCCGTTTAATTCCGGTATTAAGATCCTCTGCCGGATCTCAATACCAGAATTAACAATGCAAGTGTGAAGGTATTCTTAGCGATGCTTCCCCTTCTACATTTTCCTTGCACAGTGGCTCTCTCTCCTAGCCACCCGGATGTGCAGGGAAGCACTGCGGACCCTTCTGTCTCTGCATGAGTGGGGTGAGATCCCCATCCATTATAAAGGGATGGCGTTTCTTTATAAGGTTAGGGCACACAAAACATCCCGGGGCTGATGCTTTTACATGTAACCTGAAGCTCATGCCATTGATTTCAATGCTGTTTTTGTTAGCAATTTTTTTAAATTATTATTTTAAGGGACATCTGTCAGCAGATTTGTACCTATGAGACTGTTACATGTGGACTTGGCAGCTGAAGACATCTGTGTTGGTCCCATGTTCATATGTGCCCGCATTACTGAGAAAAATGTTTTAATATATGCAAATAAGCCTCTAGGAGCAATGGGGGCGTTGTCGTTACTCCTAGAGGCTCTGCTGGCTCTGCACTTTGACAGGGCCAGGCAGTGTAAATGTAATCACGTCTGGCCCTGTCAATCAAAGCTCAGAGAGAGCAGCCTCTAGGTGTAAAGGCAACACCCCTGTTGCGCCTAGAGGCTCATTTACATGATCATTTTTCTCAGCAATGCGGGTCAGCCAGTCTCATAGGTACAGATCTGCTGACAGATGCCCATTAACACAAAACTTCATGACCCATCCCCCCTAAGGCCTCTTTCACACTTGCGTTCTGAGGATCCGGCGGGCACTTCCGTCCCGCCGGATCCATCAGAACGCAGGTCGCATGAAAGCATTAGAACAGTGTTTCCCAACCAGTGTGCCTCCAGCTGTTGCAAAACTACAACTCCCAGCATGCCTGCACAGCCAGGATCCTGATCAGTCTTCTAATGCTTTGAGGTTACCATGGCAGCCAGGACGCTATTAAAGTCCTGGTTGCCATAGTAGGAGCGGGGGAGCGGTATACACAATCGTGGGCCGGGCTCAGAATAGCGTCAGGCGTCCATGCCCATGGATCACGTGATCCATGCGTGTGGGGCGCCCTGACGTCACTCTGGAGCGCCCCGGGAGCCGCACGGATGGTAAGTATACTGCTCCCCCGCTCCCCACTACATTTTACCATGGCAACCAGGACTTTAGCGTCCTGGCTGCCATGGTAACAATTGAGAAAAAGCTAAACGTCGGATCCGGCGATGCGCCGAAACGGCGTTTAGCTTAAGGCCGGATCCGGATTAATGCACTTTAATGGGCATTAATTCCGGCTCAGGCGTTACGGCATGTCTTCTGGATTTTTGGACGGAGACAAATCCGCAGCATGCTGCGCTTTTGTCAACGTCCAAAAAACGTTCACATACTGAACGGAAGACATCCTGATGCATCCTGAACGGATTGCTCTCCATTCAGGATGCATGGGGATAATCCTGATCAGTATCTTTCCGTCCTAGAGAACCGAGGACGGAACTCGAGGACGGAAAGCAAAAACGCTAGTGTGAAAGAGGCCTAAAGAGAACCTGCTCAGCAGGAGGAGCGGAGCACATTTCTATATGGTTTTATGGGAAAAGATGTAGTAACACTTTATTAATTCTAATCTCTGCTTCCTTGGAGGTTGTGGGCAGCTGTGTCAGTGACTGACAGCTGGAGAGTCGGCCGTCAGTCACTGAAGACTGCCCACTTGGCTTCTGAACTCAGACGTCTTACCATATATTAGTCTGCTCAGCTCCTCCTGCTCTATAACATGCTGCCTGCTGATTGTACTGGTGACAGGCCCTCTTTAGTTTTACCTTGGTGCTCTTCCAGCATGGCCACCCTGCGGTGGAGAATCGGGAGCAGCGCCCCTCCCTACACGGTGATGACTTTGGCAGCTGGTTGTCTCAGCACTAGCTGTACTTTATTTCCAACTAACCAGCGCTAGGTCAGTTGTTCCTGTATTTGTTCTGCTCTTCCCTGCCTGGTCAGCAGTTCCTTCATGCTTGTAGCAGGAAAAGTTGTGCGGTGGGAGATAAGACCCCAGTAACAAATCCAAAGAGCCGAAGCAAGGAAGTGTCTTTAAACAATAGTAAATCTCCCAGGAGTGGACGGTGGTTCCTTTCATCTCCATTCAGGTTTCAGAGAGTAACCTCTAAAATATGTTCCAAAAACAGATTCTCTTTCCATGTGTGACTCATTTATAGGGGCCGTCTCATCAAGATTTCATAGAGGGAGGTGGTCCGTTTATGGCCCACCACTATGAATCAGAGCCAGGTATTGTTATGTAGAGCATGTCTGTATAGCCAGCTGGAGCCTCACCCAGCGCTGGGTTTGTGGCAGTCACTGTGGGGTGTTAGTACTTGGACCCTCACCACCGAATATTTGATAGGTCACTATAACATCAAAAGCTTTTACAAGGTCCAGTGACGCTTTAAAGAGCTTTTCGGGGAGTGAAATCCTGAGGATAGGTCATCAGTATCTGATCTGTGCGGTTCTGACAGCGGATCGGTGGTCGTGCCAGGTGTTTGCCGATGGCACCGCGCAATGTTCCATGGGATGCTGGAGGTAGATTCGGAGGTAATGGAGGTGCTTCTGGGCAAAGGCATGTACCCGCTCATAGACCCAGATTGAGACCACCACTCACTCTATTGGATGCTCACACTGTAAATTCCAAGTGAAATCCTTCTCAGATCGGTCCTCGACGACCAGGGGTTATCGGATGTCTTGTCCCTCCTGGACCAGAAGAACGTGAGCTCTATTCACAACACTCATTACACTAAAGGCTCTGAAACCCTTTGGGTACTTTTTTTTAGCATTGCGTTTTACTCATTATTATTAAAAAAAAAATTGCTTAAATTTCTTGAAATTTTTAACAGTTTTTATCTACAGCTTTTACTACATCTATAGATTACCAGAACCAGTCAGCTCTGATGGCGCAATGTGGAGCCCGAATCGTTGAAACACTAATTTAAGCCATATTCTTATTGGTTTGGTTCAGAAACAGTGCCTGTGATGTAGAACCCGAGGGATTCCATGTGTCGTCTACAGACTGTGAGGTGTGCTCCAAAACCGTTCTCTGGCCCTTAAAGGGGTTGTCCAGGCTACAGATATTGATGACCTATAATCCAGGGTAGGTCATCAATAGCAGATCGGTGGCGGTCTGGCTGTTTTGGGCAGTTATGGTGCCAGAAACTTCAGCGTGCGGAGCTGGAAGCAGACAGACTGCTCCATACACTGTCTAGTGGCAGAGCCGGGTACTGCTGCTCAGCTCCCATTCTAGCGAATGAAATAATTTGTTGGAAGCATTCTCAAATTCAGTCCCCGATCCTATTCTTTTTATTTTTAGTGTATCTAGTGTCTTTGCTGAGCACGTGGCCATGAATAACAGATTGCTCCATAATTGTGTGGGTATATATTTAGAAGAAAAGTAATGTGAGATCTCTGGAGTGGATCCGTAATGTCATTGTATGTTATTGCACATGGCTCCTGAGGTCACAGGTTTTGTCTGAATTTTGCAAGCTTCTTGTGAGAATGGGCGCGTAGGGGATGGCAGCGGGATCTGCACGGACCCCTACTGGGCAGTACAGGATATGTTTAGTGTAGCTGCTTCTACACGGTTTGGAGGGGGACTACAGCCTGGTGGACTCCTGTACTACATGGGGCCCCCATGGTACTGGAGAAGGCTGTACAGGGCTGGGGTGAACCACCTTGTTTTTCTACCAGGTTACAGTAACTATGAGCAGCCTGATCCCCAGCGTTTTTTTTGGACTCTGGTCATTGTGATAAATAATATCTTTGTACAGTTCATGCAATAAATACCTCAGCATGGCATCCAGAACTGAATGCGATGTGTGATAACGGCTTTATTATTGTCCCTGCTAGTAGGAAGCTGGAGTCGGCGGGGGTCCTGCGAGCCCATTGTGTGGCGTGCACCCTGGGAAATACTAACTTGTTCCACTTCACTGAGAGGAAGGATAAATTGCAGGGAGGAGGTTTATGCAATGTCAGAGTTATGAGAGCGGGCAGGGGTGTGCTTTATCCTAGTAGTCCGTTAGTTTATACCAAAGTCCACCCTAAAATAACAGTGCCTGATTTATACCGCCACCTCTGTGCCCCATCTGAGGCGCGCAGCGATGCTCTGAGCTTTGTCAGCGTCATAATTAGCATTACCTACCCTGCAAGCAGTTAGTAAATCTGCTCATGCAAAGTAGTGAAACTTGTGAAACCTCTCATGGATGCGTGGGACAAGGTCAGGGCACCCTTGTTCTAGAGACAGGCATGTCCCACCTCTGGGACCGCAGGCATTAGATGAAATCCGGTTTATCTCCTTCAATGCTTTATTGCCCCAGAATGCCCCCAGGTACCTGTCCAGATTGTTTTACCTCTGCCTGCGTCCGTTTCCTGTGCTCCCAAGGTTCGGCGCAGGCGCTAGAACTCAATGGGCTGTTTGCACAGTGTCGGCGTGCTGCGATGGCTGTGACATGTACTTTGCACTGACTGGAAGAGGTTCAGTGCAAGGACAGCACGCCACAGGAAGATGGGGAACCAGATCGTGGAAATGGCGCGCTTTCAGAAAGAGGTAATTACATTTATATGCAGCGATCACCTCCACGTTATAAGGATCGCTAAGATGACTATTGCCATCATTCATCCTCATACAGATTCATTGTTTCTGAGCAGTAGATCCCTGTTCACACTGCTCAGTCTGCTGCCCAGAAACGATGATTGAGGCGTCCGCATAAAAGGTTGTTTCACTCGTTGATGATCTGCGGCTCCTTTACACGGGCTGATTATCAAGACCGAGCGTTCGTCCCCAAGTGGGCAGCGGGAACCCGACATTAGAAAATGTTGATTCAGGTTTTTCCCCCTTTTTTGGCAAATAGAAATTGTTTTGCACATACGTCCTTGTTATGTCTGCGTGATTGAATTTCGGCTCTTGGTTGTGACTTTCATTATTGTATGTGGAGCCAGTTGGGATTGCCCTGTGGAAAATCAGGAGCACAAGGTTCTTATTAGCTCATCTTATCCGAGGGAGCAGGAAGGAGCGAGCGAGGTTGGGTTACAGCCAGACCACTAAATGTACATCACCTTCAGTGACCGAGGAGTAATGCATAATATATGTATTACACGCCTATGTCAGGAGCTTCTAATGAAGCCCAGTGCAGGTTTAGCATTCCTTTGTTATGATCATATTGTTAGGAAGTCCTCAAGGAGCAGCTGATTGTCGGGAAGGCAGCGTTCTTCCAGACAATCAGCTGCTCAGTAAGTGGAGCACGCTGCGATCCCCTCCACAGTATAAAGACGAGCGATGGCTACTGCTATCACTTGTCTCCATACAACATCATTGTATCTGGGCAGCAGAGGCTGTTCAGACAGCACGGTCTGCTGCCCAGAAACTATGACTGAGGTGTCGCACCTCCGATCACTTCACCCAATGAATGTGCCAATTATTGGAAACGAGCATTCGTAGGACCTCTCATTCTAGATCATCGACCCGAACATTGGGCCGTGTAAATGCGGCATTAGGCCACGTTCACATGGAAGTATTCTGGTCAGTATCTCCCATTCGTTCTTTAATTTAGACCTTTTAGTGGTGAGCAGCAGTTTGGGCATGGCAAGCCTCGATGGATGGTCCATTGGCGCGCACTTGCACCAGTCTGATTACACCGGCCGATGCAAAATGAATGTGATAGGAATAATTACTACCTCAGCCATTCCTCCCATATTTATTTCTATTGATTATTGGCAGCACATCTCTGATTACACAGGGAGGTATGCTGCCGGTAATTGGGCATCTATTATTCTGATTAAAAGATGCTAATCGGGGGGGGGTCAACTGCCGGCACGCAGACGTGTCTGAGAACCACTCTGGCTCCTGACTTACTTCCTTGCCATCCTGGCACATATCCTCTAGCCAGCATAGCTTGGTCATTGCATAAGAGAAGGAGGAAGCCACTGAGACAAACCATGAGTCCTAGCAAGGCTCAAGCAGCAGAGGACAGGCTGAAAGAATATGCCAGGCAAGAGACGCAGCATGGCGCCGCTTCCTCTGTGACGCCGTGAGCCTCCGTTACACGCGGGCAAGCAGTACAGCAGTCTACAACAGAAACTACCAAAGAACCTGAGTTCACCTTGAAGGCAGTTTATGATCAGCTAATGGCCGCCATCGCATCCTGCAAGACCAAGGAAGTGAGAGTGGACTTGGGCTTACTATACCACGATATGCAACAAATAAGAGATAGGGTCCGCCATACTGAAGACTGTATATCGGCCTTAGAGGATCTTACCCATCCCCTGACAGCAAGGATGCAAGCCATGGAGAGCTCAGTGGATCTGTGGAGACAAAAATGTGATAACCTAGAAAATCAGAATCCAGGGCATGCCGGAAAGAGCTGAAGGACCAGATCCAGCAACATTCCTTGAAGTGGTTAAATCCACATTTCCTGAAGAGAGGGCTCACAGAGTCCCTTCATGACCACCACCACCGGGAGCTCCTCCAAGACCACTCTTGGCCTGCTTACTGAACTGGAAGGAACAAGACCTTATCCTCAGTCAATCGAGCAATGAACAGGCTATATCATTTGAAAAGTGACCATCTCGCTCTTTCCTGATCAGAGGAACTTCAGAAGAAGCACGCCACCTTTGTATCTGTAAATAGACACTTAAGAGAACTTAACCTACAATATTCCATGGCATACCCTGCTCGCTTGCGTGTGGTGGATGGTGGCAAAACGGTCTTCTTCACGGACCCCCAGGATGCGGAGGACTGGATGACCAGACGCCCAAGACACTCACCTCCCACTTTAATGGTGTTGCGGTTCTCTGAGTTCTTTCTCCTTGTCCTCCTATAGGAGAATCTCTTTTTTTGGACGATATTTTTCAGAGTCTACACCTTGGACTATCTGTATCGTAATTGCTTATAACTATACCCAATTGTTACAATCCTAGATGTCCTGAGAAGCTGTCGGGTTCCCCCTGACTAACCAAGGGTAGCTTAATGATGTCCACCGCACTGGTTGTTTATAGCTCCATGACTAAGTTAAGGGAAACCGTCAGATTCCTGCATAGATATTCCACCATATTATACTATACAGGTCCCCGACCTTGTAGCCCCAAAGATGGTTTCTACATCTTTTATACAGTTTCTGCGATTTTGGTTATTTACGTTTTGTTCTATGTCATTTCTTTTTGTTAAGGTATGGCTCAGAGGCATTAGACACAGAATATATAGGGTACCTGAATTAAGGGAGTGGAAAGTAATGTTAAGTCGACCATGCTCCTCAGATGCTAGATATCCTGCAGTTGATACAATGACACATCCATGGCCACCTTATATGTGATGTCCCGGAATGTGAGAGGATTGGGAGGTCCCAGAAAAAGGATGGCAGTCTTCGCTCATATCCGTAAATATAATCCTCATATTCTTGGTTTACAGGAGACACATTTGACATCCGACATTGCAGGGAGGCTTAGGAAACCATGGGTACAATGGTCAGATCATGCATGCGGGAATTCATACTCCAAAGGGGGATCCTTGTTGATACAACGCGCTATTCGTTGGGAAACCTAGAACACAATATTGGACCCTGATGGGAAATATATTTTTGTCTTTGCATACATTAACTGCATCCCATACATAGTGTTAAATATATATAAACCCCCACCCGTTAATGTTCTGCAAATCCTGCTGCTGCTTGTAGGATAGAGACAATACCCTGACGCTAGAATGATATGCATGGGAGACTTCAACATGGTAATGGCCAGCCATCTACACTGATTTCATGGTGAGATGGGACTGACCAGCAGTCCTCTCGCAATGTGTTGTTAAGATTAGTTACTTAGATGGGTTGGGTAGATTTATGTTGGGAACGACATCAAAGGCAAGAAATATACTCTTGCTTTACCCCAGGGAGCATTTATCATGGGGAGCATTGTCAAAGATGGATTATATATTCGGCACAACCTCCACATATCTAGACCTTGTGGATGTTCAGTATCAGGGTGGATTTGATTTGAATCAAACTTCCTGTCGGTCCGGCCGGGTACAGGAGACAGATGCTCCCTGTACCGCGGACCATACAGGGCTCGGCCACGCTACAATGAGGGAGTGACAGGAGGGAGCGCTGAGCGTTTCCCTCCTGTCAGTCCCTCTCTTCATGCTCAGCCCGGGCGGTGTGCCTTCATGGACGCGCCAACCCGGGCAGTGCTGCAGCCGCCTGAGGCTCTATATTGAGCGCTCGGGTGGCTGCAGCATGAGAGGGGCCGGCGCTCCTAGTCCGCCTATAGGACGTGATGGCCCTGGCCCGGGCACCTTTGAAAACGGGCTGACAAATACCCAGGCACCAGGACACCTTGCCTATCTCTGCAGGGCTCCCACTCCTGTAGCATGTGTACAGGACCTGCTGACAGACCACCTACCCGGGTGGCTCTGTGTCACCGCAGCTGGAGAGCCACAGGGTGCAGTCCTGCTGGAGACGTGCAATAGTCCTAGGAGACACTAAATGTTGTGTTGTGTGATTCATAGAAACAGAAGGTTTTTTATAACCAGGGACGGGCTCATTTTTGGCCTTATTAGGGAAGTAAAATCTGACACTTGACCTCAGGCTGATTCTAAATCCCACAAGGGTAAAGGCCGGACCAGGGGAAGCGTGGAGACTGCAGTGGTATACGGGAGCTTCTTCAGGCCCATATAAGCATGTTTGCGAGCATCTCATCAAGGATACATTAAATAATTTAGAAAAAAATCTTCAGGCTAAATGAAGAAACGAGGTCTCCGGGGTTCCTGCAGGCACGGCTGGCAGCTGTATCCTCACCCACCCCTCTTCAGTAGAGAAAGTGAAAGCTGCATACTTGCTGCTGTGAGTCAGTGACTTATCTACCGGCGAGATCTTGAGAAGTCATCTTCTTGTCTATAAATAGTGACTTGATGATAATCCCCCTCCGCTGACTGCGGCATCTCACTATTTCAGTCACCTACGTGTGTCGGACCCAGAGGGGGTGATTTCTTATGTCTCTCTATGCCAACTTAGGGTGTAAAAAAGTTGCACAGCCCTGTTTCACAACTTTTTAAATGCCCATGCACCTAAATGTAGTTGTTTTTACGCCGTTCGGGGGCAGGGGCTAGAGTAGATTTCAATCTAAGCGCACAGACTTCCGGAGGCCTGCTCCCGTCATAAATCAAGTGCATCAGACACCCAAAGTACTTTTATCACTTCCACAAAACGTAGTACATTGTTCCATTATCAGAATAATTAATCTGCCAGTATGACCACAAGCACTTGGCTGGTAAAATGCTGCATGAAAACCCACGCCAGCACCCCGCAGCATTTGTGCATAACCTAAAAGTTGGGTTACACATTGTGTGTGTCACTGTCATACTAGCGATGTTGTCCAGGGCCAAAAGTTAACTGGAAGGCTTATAAGTTACTTTTTAGTCTGTGACTGGGGTTGTCAAGTTAAAAACAAATCTGCTTTAATATTCCAACAAAATGAAGTTACAGAACAAATACGTTTCCTTTATCCACAGCTCGCCCATCCTCAGGTATTCCCTCCAGGCCCAGCACCGCCGCTCCCTGCTTGGGCTCATCCCAGGACAGGGCTTCCTATGTCTGTGCGAATGGGGGGGGGGAGGCATTTTTATTGTTTTGGAACATTTTAAGAAAATGGTTTTCCATAATTTATATATTATATATATTATATTGACGGCTTATCCACAGGAAAGGCTGTCAATATCAAATCGGCGGGGGTCACCCCTGCACAGCCCTTTCCATTGTGCAGTGGATAGCTCTGCAGGACCAGCTCCATCCATTGCACAACGTGTAGTTCCTTAGCTACTCCCAAATCACTGATCGGGAGGGAGGTTATTTGGGTCCTGGGTGTTGGACCCCATGAATGTGCTATTGATGGCCATCAATATTAAACTCCCTGAGAACCCCTTTAAAGGGAGTCTGTCACCACATTTTCACGTTTTAAACAGTTCACATAGCGCTGTAGCCTAACCATAGATGATTGAAATGGTACCTTTCTTTGTTTCTGTTGAGCTTCAAACAGGCAAACGCACTTTAATTCATATAAATGAGGGCTGCAAGTGCCCAGGAGGTTTGCCGTTGGAGCCAGGCTGCTCGGCCTCTGGGCTCAGATCTCGCCCCATCCTCTGCCTCAGCCCGCCTTCTGTTCCCTGGTGCTCGCCTTTCTATTGCGATACAGTGATCTCGCGATGCCTGTGCTCTCCCTCGCTGGGCCGGGGCATGCGCACTGCGATGACCATTGTGGGCACGGCTTCACTGTCGCTACTGCGCATGCCCTGGCCCAGTGAGGGAGAGCGCAGGCATCGCGAGATCACTGTATCGCAATAGAAAGAAGACGAACACCAGGGAACAGAAGGGCGGGCTGAGGCAGAGGATGGGGCGGGGATATGAGCCCAAGAGGCCGAGCAGCCTGGGCTCCAACGAAGTAAACCCCTCCCTGGGCACTTGCGAGCCCTCATTTACATATGAATTAAAGTGCGTTTTTGCCTGTTTTGAAGCTCAACAGAAACAAAGAAAGGTACCATTTCAATCATCTATGGTTAGGCTACAGCGCTATGTGAATTGTTTAAAACGTGAAAATGTGGTGACAGACTCCCTTTAAGCATTTTTTTTCTTCTTTATAAGGAGTTTATCAAGGTTTTTATATTGATGACCTATCAAGAAGATTCGTCGTCGTCGTCATCATCATCAGTATCTGATTAGTGGGGGTCTGATACCCAGGACCCCCTTCGATCAGCTTTTTGAGAAGGCATCGGTGCTCCAGTGTTATACATTTTAAAAAGCACATGGCAACAGGATCAGCCCTATTAAACCAGACATACTAGTGGGATTGATCCTGCTGATTAAAATGATATCTATCTAGTTCAAATTGATTGCCTTGTTCCCTAGAGACTTTTTATTCTTTATGCAGATGAAGGCTTTGGTGCACCGCAGGGGTGGGGCGTAGCCTCTTGTTGCTCCTCACCTTTTCAGTTCTGGCCACACCGCTCCATGAACTGAAGCCCTCACCTGTGTAAAGAATAAGGCTACAGCCACAAAGAGGATTTTTGGGACAAGTTTTTGATCTGTCTTCAGGATTTTCTTGCCAAAGTCTGAAGTGGACTTGAAAGGAAATGGCGGTATAATGGAAGGATTTCTACTTCTCCTTCCTGCTGGATCCACTTATGGCTTTGGCTGAAAATCCCGTAGGCCGATCTGCCTCAAAACCTTCTCCAAAGAACTCTTATGTGGCCGTACCCTAAGTCTTTTTTGGGGGCAATGCTGAAACTAATTTTTGCAGGATATGTATCAATTTGATTAGGGATTGACCGATATTGATTTTTTAGAGCCGATACCGATAATCTGTGAACTTTCAGGCCAATAACTGATACTGATATTTTATATCTTATATATTATATTAGTTGGTAGTCACTGAGGTGGGCGGTGGTAGAAATTTGCATTTGGCAGTAGTATATTATAAATGTAAATGATAAATTAATAAAGCCCTTAGTTGGTAGTCAATTTATAATTTACATTTATAATATACTAGTGCCAAATGCCAATTTCCACACCATCCCACCCCTCATCGCCGGATCCGACATTTAGCTATGCGCAACAGCAGTTCCGATCGGGGCCCCAGTGTAAGCTTTCAAGGGGACTTGCGTTCTGACGGATCCGGCGGGACGGAAGTGCCCACTGGATCCTTAGAACGCAAGTGTGAAAGAGGCCTTATACGCATTATCGGCAAGGTTAGATGCCAATACCGATAATTAGCAAAATCCTGAACATCGACCGATAATATCGGTACTTACGATAATCGGTCGATCCCTAATTTTAATTAGCATAATCAACCCTACTAGGCAGTTTCCCTGGTTTGATGGGGTTGATCTGCTAACAGATGCTCTTTAGCTTTACCTTCACCAAGGCTGTTCCCTAGGAAAGGCTGGAACGAGTCAGTCTTGTATGTTTGGCCTGGCTTGTTGACTGCAGTCTGTTATGTCTTTGCTGTTCATTTTTAGGCGTTGGTCACATAATGGGGAGAAGTACATAGGAAAAGCTGTGCCGTCTCCTGGGCCTGTGCACCGATGTCTCATTTATAGGCTAACCTTAATGTCTTACCAGTGGGAAGCAGTAGTTCCCTCGTGCACTGACCCGTGTAGCTTGTTCATAGAGATGGCATTTCATATGTTTAGACCCTTCTAGACGGGCGATGTTTCCATCTGGGCGTTGTCCGAGTCTAGAATAGACAGACTGAACACTGGCCTATTCAATGGAAGGTGTACATGCACACAAGTGATTTTCAGAATGGACCATCGGGCCTTGGCAGGAAATTAGCCGCGGTCCTACTGATTCTCCAGCTTGAATCATCATTCTCTCAAGTAACGGACGCCATGCATGTGCGGTCTCATCCATGTCCACCGTCCAGTACACAGACAAGTTTCCTATCGCCCTAAGGATTTCATTTTCTGCGTCGGTTTTCAGTGCAAAAAAAAAACGACCATTGATTTTCAACAGAAACCACTTGTGGGTCGTTAATGTGGTTGTGATGCCACTCGCCACCTCCTGATACGTGAACACACTTTACGATGAAATATGGTAGCTACTTGTCCCATGTCCTGCTAGCAGAAGCATTTGGTGTTCATCTATTCACACCTTTCAGAACAAGGGAACCTGTAAAGTGAACACCCAGTCTGATCTGCAGGGTTAAGTTCAGTATATTAATGTGCTCTGCCCCTCCTGCGCGATGACGCGCCACCTGCGTGTTCCATGTAACCGGCTGCATAGTCATGTATTAAAGGGAGTGTCACCAGGAAATTCACTGATAAACCAGGCACGATGCCGTGTAGTGCCAGCTCAGTTGAATGTAATGATGCCTTTCACTTAAAGGGGTTACCCAATACCAGCACTGACTCACTGTAGCGATCATACTTGCCTGGTCCCCGCCGCTGGGTTTGGTCACTGTTGCTCCTGGGCCGGTTCTTCCTCTCACTGCAGCGCTTAAATCAACATTTGTCAACTGTAATTGGCTGCAGCGGTCACGTGTCCCCAACACTCCCCCTTACTCGTGGAAGAGGAAAAGCCGACCCAGGAGTGACAGACGCTGAACCCAGCAGGTAAGTATCGTCTCCACCGCAGGTCGCCACTCTGGGAAGTATGTTTTATTATTGGATAACATCTTCAACAATTCATTGCTTCGCTCTTGAAAAAAAGTGATTTTAATCCATATGCAAATAAGATGTTAAGTGCACTTAGGGCGGGCCCAAGCCACTCCACTTGCACTTAAGTACAACCTTGCAATTCCTGCTTCCTCCTCGCAGCCACTCATTGTTCGACGGAGCCAGGTGAGAAACCTATGCAAGAACCTGACCCTGCCAATCGAGAGGGAGGGCTAGCAGGGGGAGCAAGGGTGCACAGAGACTTGGGCCCGCCCTCTGTGCACCTAACTGCACTTCTGCCTATGGATTAAATTTGAAAGTACTTTTTCTCCAGAATAAACCAATGGATCGCTAACTTTTCTCATTATTTGATTCTGGACTAGTCCTACAAGGCATTGTGCCTGGTGTAACTGAATTTCCTGGTGATAGGTTCATTTTAAAGGGAACCCAAGACATTGGTTAACGGTTAGGAGAGACGCAAGGTTTCAATATTATTTCGTTGTAGTAGTTCAGGCTTGGTAGTTTCGTTAGAAGTTTCTGCCCACCAGGTATAGTCCTCCATGTCCTACCCCAGGGTGGCCTTTGCTCTTACCACGTTCGCTAATTGTTAGCAGGTTTTCTCCGCCTATATGTAACCTATCCATGTGCCTCTCATGAAGTATCTGAACCTCTTCACTGCTCCCACAGGTTATGACTTTGCAGCAGTCTTGGAGTGGTTTGCCGAGCGCGTGGATCGCATTATTCTGCTTTTCGATGCTCACAAGTTGGACATATCCGATGAATTTTCTGAGGTCATCAAAGCACTCAAAAACCACGAGGATAAAATCAGAGTTGTGCTGAACAAGGCAGATCAGATTGAAACCCAGCAGCTTATGAGAGTGTATGGGGCCCTCATGTGGTCACTGGGAAAGATCATCAACACCCCGGAGGTGGTGCGAGTATACATCGGGTCATTCTGGTCCCATCCTCTGCTTATCCCGGACAACCGCAAACTGTTTGAAGCCGAAGAACAAGACTTATTCAAGGACATTCAGTCCTTACCCAGGAATGCTGCCCTCCGCAAGCTGAATGACCTCATTAAAAGAGCCAGGCTGGCCAAGGTAAGCAGGTTTCCTCATTGTGTCTCTGGTAAAGGTAGCTCAGCTTTAGGTGCTGCTGGTCTCAACAGGACCAGGACGGGTTTTCTTCTTAACACATGGCACTTCAAGGGGCTAATTAGTATGTGTGACCTCTTCAGTGACAACCCCTCTTAGACTGGAATCCTCAACAGCTGATTTTGTTAGGGAAAACTTGGACAATTGTCCTGTAGCACTCCCTGCAGGTGAAAGGCACGATTACATGGATGCCATTAAGATGAATGGCCGTCTATGTTTAAATGGAACAGCCTGAGTCTGCCAGAGCAGTGCGATCGTGGCTCAAAATGGGCAGTCCGGAGCTTCTGAGGAGGGGCTCAGTACAAAATAGGAAAGCCGTCCATTTACTATTACTCTATAGAGCCAAAATGTTCCTCAACGCTGTACAATCAGAGGGTTCATGTACAAACAGAATCATACGTCACATAGCAACAAACAGGTCATCAAATAAAATGAGAAATGAGGGCCCTGCTCCCAAGAGCCTACAGTCTATGAGGAGATAGGGGTGACACAGAAGGTACCAATGGTCCAGTCACCAGCCGATATCTGTAGTGCTGAGTGCATGGGGTGTGGTGGATAATGTCTGATGGATCAGGTTCTGGAGAATGATGTTGAAAGGGGATGCGAGTGGGCAAAAGTAAGATTAGGGGATGTGATAGATATATATATATATATAATCAATCTATCCATGAAAAATCAACGCAGCACTCTTCTTGTGGAAAAAAAAAACGCAGTGTCTTTATTCACACGTGTGACCCAAAATAAGCAACGTTTCAATCCCCTTCCGGGATTCTTCTCAAGCCAACCAAAATCATTCTGGTGTCTATATACATGTCCAGCTTTTCATTACATGTGTACATAATTATGTAATCAAGTGATTACAACTAATAACAGATGATACAAAGTCAAGTGTTGTTAAAAAAAATTCAGTCCATTCAAATATTTCAAATATCTTCTCATATTGTGTTCTTGGTACATATCCCCATAGATGTCTTTGTATGAAGTGCTTTGTGCCACCATATTTTGTTTCGTTTTAACTTTTAACAAAGTATCACGAGTTATTTGGTCAGCTTTACTCCTATTCTCCTGGATAAAACAGCACACTGGATGAATTGCATAGAATTGCAGAACGCGTCTCTCTGTCCTGACTAACTAACTATAGCCAAGGGATTTTATTGTGGTTTTAAAACACACTTGCACTTTGTTGTAATATGTGATTGATTGTTTATATAGATTTTCATGTGAGGATGCACGTTGCTGGCACAAAGCACTTCATACAAAGACATCTATGGGAATATGTACCAAGAACACAATATGAGAAGATATTTGAAATATTTGAATGGACTGAATTTTTTTTAACACTTGACTTTGTATCATCTGTTATTAGTTGTAATCACTTGATTACATAATTATGTACACATGTAATGAAAAGCTGGACATGTATATAGACACCAGAATGATTTTGGTTGGCTTGAGAAGGATCCCGGAAGGGGATTGAAACGTTGCTTATTTTGGGTCACACGTGTGAATAAAGACACTGCGGTTTTTTTTCACAAGAAGAGTGCTGCGTTGATTTTTCATGGATATTTTTAGGGAGCGCCTAAATCTGTGGATGTTGTGATTTAACCTAATTGCTTAGGGTAGGGCATTTCAGAGAACTGGTGCAGCTCGGGGGAAGTCTTGGAGATGGGAGTGATGGGTTCGGATCATGGTGGATGTCAGTCGTAAGTCATTGGCTGAACAGAGAGCACGGGTAGGATGGTATGCAGGAATGAGGGAGGAGATGCTGGAGGGTGCAGCACTGTGGAGAGCTTTGTGGGTGAGAATCAGAAGTTTGAATTGAATTCTGTACTGTAAGGACAACCAGTGCAATTACTGGCCCAGGGTGGAGGCATCGGAGTAGTGGTTAGACAGATAGATGAGCCTGGGTGCTGCGTTCAGGATGGATTGGAGATGGGAGAGTCTGGTAAGGGGAGACCAAGTAATAATGTGTTACAGTAATGGAGACGGGAATGGATCAGGCCAACAATAAGAGTTTTTGTTTCCACAGTAAAAAGGGCAAATTCTGAAAATGTTTTTGAGGTGCAGGTGTCATGAGCGGGTGAAGGAAAGATGTGTCAAAAATAGCAGCCCAGAAGTTATGGTAGTTTCACCCACTGAGGGGGAGTTGTCGGGTTTAGGAAGGTTAGTAGATGGAGAAAAAAAACAAAAGTTCTGATTTTAAAAGATTCATATAGAGCGAGGACATGATGGAGAAAGCAGAAAGCCACTTGGGTTCTGTAGTAAAGCAGGGGTGATGTCACAGGTTAAAGGGAATAGTTGGGTGTCATCAGCATGGAGATGGTAATGAAAACCAAATCTGCTGATAGTCTGTCCAATAGGGGCAGTGTAGGAAAAAGAGAAGAGGACCAAGGACTGAGCCCGAGATCAGCCCCAACAGCAAGGAGAGGAGAAGTAGAACCAGCAAAGATACACTGAAGGAGCAGCCAGAGAGGTAGGAAGAAAACCAAGAGAGAATGGTGTCCTTAAGTCCAGTAGATTGGAGCATGCCGAGTAAGAGATGGTGGTCTACAGTGTCAAATGTTGCAGAGAGATCCAGAAGAATGAGCAGAGAGTAGTTACCATTGTGCTTAGCTGTCAGGAGGCCATTTGTCACCTTGGTGAGGGCAGTTTCTATAGAGTCCAGATTGTAAGGAGTCAAGGGAAGTGAACAGGGAGATAGCGGGTGAGGCGAGAATAAACCAAGCCTCCAGGAGTTTAGAGATGAAGGGGAGATCAGAGAGGGGTCTGTAGTTAGTTGCACAGGACGGATCAAGAGATGGTTTCTTAAAATGTTCTGGGATTATGACAGAATGTTTGAAAGAGGAGGACCAGGTACCAGATGAGAGGTGAAAAATTATAGAAGATATGTACAGGCACCACAATCCTCATCTGCAGATCAAGTGTGTTCCTTATGAAACGGCAGCATACACAAATGCACATTTAGTAACTACTTGCATTCTCCATGCAATATGACTTCTGGAGCATCTATTCTTATGACTCTGCTTTGTCATTCCTCCATTATTCTTGCTGGAAGTTTATGAATGCATCGCCAGCAGTCTGTAATATTGGTCCACCTGGGTGTTACCAGTTTGTGTGGAGGGGTGTCCCTGCACAGTTTGACCCTGGCAGCCTAGACTGTGAAAACACTCCAACTGGTAACACCCGGGTGGACCTATATTGCAGACTGCTGGCAATTCATTTATAAACGTCTAGTAGAAATATTAGTGGGATTGCACAACAGAGAGCCATAAGAATAGATGCTCCAGAGTTGATATTGCTTGGAGAATGCAAGTAGTTACTAATACAGACGTGTCAGGAGAGGGGTCCAAGGGGCCATGTACAACTTATGTCATTATTGTGTGCTGCTGTATGATGGGATAGGTCATCAGTAAAAAATACACTTGGAAAACCCTGCAATAACTATTAATATGGGGTAGCTAGGTTTCCCTCTCTATCTTTTATATTGGGGGTGATGACTTTTGCATGCAAAACAAGAAGAAACCTTCTGTAATTTGCCTCCAATGTCTCCCTTTCAGGTCCATGCCTATATTATTAGTGCTTTAAAAAAGGAAATGCCAAATGTCTTTGGTAAAGAGAACAAAAAGAAGGAGCTGATCAATAATCTGGCAGAGATTTACCTGAAAATAGAAAAAGAACAGCAGATCTCACCCGGAGACTTCCCCAACCTCAAGAAAATGCAGGTAAGAGATTATTCTCTCCATGTGACTGTATCGTAAATCACTGCGATGCAGTCAGGAGAGCCGCGGCCGGTCCTGGAGATGTGGCCATTACACAGCCTGCGGTCCCCAAACCGAGCACAGTCATGTGAGATGAGCTGATCGTGTGTGTTCATACACTATATTTATGTGTATATACCTGGCCCTATATGTACTATTCACACTTCATCCGATTAGGGTTACCACATGGCTGCTGCATGTAAAGTGAATCTGTCAGCTCAATGAGGTGGCAGGCTAGTATGGGGACAAAGCACTGCCATTTGTGTGATGGGAGTGATGAAAGAATACAGTGTAGTTATTCTCCCACGTGACGTCGGCATGGATGGAGAGGTGGGGATCGTTTACTGCAGGAATACAGGCTCATATCGGTCGCGGTATTCCTTGAGAACGCCTGTTGGCTGAATGGACTCCTCATAAGAAGGTGGCGCTCTCCCCATAGCGCAGTACAGTGTGATCGCAGATCCACTTTAAAGGGGTCCTCTCACGTAAGCAAATGGCATTTATCATTTGTTAAATGTCCATTTCTGTACATATCTTCTATAATGTATTGTGATTGCCCATATTGTCTCCTTTGCTGGCTGGATTCAAGTTTCCATCACATTATACACTGCTCATATCCATGGTTACAACCACCCTGGGATCCAGCAGAGGTGGCTATGCAAGAATGCGGATCCGTTTTTGTTTGTTTTTTTTTTGTGGTCGGTTCAGCATGTCTTCAAAAAAAAACAGATTGCATTCCGCATTTCTGCAGACCCATAGACTTCAATGGGGGTCACGTCCCGATTTTCACTGACAAGTATAGGACATGTTTTATTTGTTTTGCGGGGCTGTGCTACGGACGAAAAGATGCCGATAACGGAGTGCTGTCCGCATCTTTTCGGGATCCCCATAGAAATGAATGGGTCCGCATCTAATCCGCAAAATTGCAGATCAGATGCGGAAAGCAAAATACAGCCGTCTGAATGAGCCCTATGTGAAAAGCACCAGCCTATGTGCAATTCCTGCGCTCCCGGCCACCAGAGAGGCTGGCGCTTTTTCCTAAAGTGTGCAGGGACGGCCACTGCTGTTGGATTGCAGGGTGGTCTGTAACCATGGAAACGAGCAGTGTATAATGTGATGGAAAAATGAATCCAGCCAGCGAAGGAAGCAATATGGATAATAACAATACATCAGTAAGTGCCTTGTAGTAACTTTCTCTACATGATAAATGCCATTTGCTGAAGTGACACAACCCCTTTAAGGCTGCAGCTGTACATATTCTTATCTGCCCAGGAAAATGCACAGCTTCCGGTGTGTCTGCAGCTGGTAGTCAGTGGTGTATGAAGGGCACATTGTAGTCACCCGGGCCTCAGACCTCTGCTGATCAGCTGTTAGACCATAGTTCACAAGACACTGTATAAACCCAGGACATTGTATACCGAGGCCCTACAGCGTTCCAAAATACTTTCTGTATAAATTCCTCCATTCCCAAGATCTCTGCTTGCTGTCATTTGAGAGGCACATTACTGTTTGTGTCATGGGCACAGAGTCGCTCAGCTCATTACCAGACAACTCTCGTCCCTGGACTGTAACGCACAGATTCTTATCCACTGAAAATTCATATTGAATGGCAGAAAGCAGAGGTCTTGAAAACTGCAAGAAGTTGATACAGAAAAGGACAATTTAGAAAATGGAAGCTTTTGAATATTCAATAACTAAATGGGTTCTCCATAAATAATGTAAAAAAAAAAAAATAGAAAGCAGACATATATTACATGGCAATCTCTTTCTGAGAAAGCCAGAACCAGCCCTGTACCGCACATGGATCCGGAGATCTCCCCATTCATTGCTCCAAAAGTTCTGCTAGATTTATTTAAAGTTGTGAGCTTAGGGGGCTTGCACTTTCTCAGGGGAATGTCCTTTCTGCTGCAGCTGGTGGCAGTTGAAGGACAAAACTGAGCACATGCTTCTATCTGAGTGAGCAGGCCAGGGAAATTAGAAAAAGGGCAAACAGCAGGTGGCGCTATACAGACTGATTTCAGACAATAACTCGGTAGCTATAATACATTTCTAATTACATGCCGTTACAAAGGTAATCGGATCCAGGTGCTGTTTCAGAACTGCAGAATATTTTTCTTTGGGCAACCCCTTTAACCATGATTTACTGAAACACTCATAGCCTGTACTGTGCATACATTAACCCAGGGCTCGACAAATCCCAGGCGCCAGGACCAAATTGGGTATTTGTCAGCCCGTTCTCTCAGGAACGCCAGCCCCCTTCATGCTGCAGCCGCCCGAGCGCTCTATATAGAGCCTCAGGCGGCTGCAGCACTGCCCGGGCTGGCGCGTCCATGAGGGCGCACCGCCCGGGCGCAGCATGAAGAGAGGGACTGACAGGAGGGAAGCGCTCAGCGCTCCCTCCTGTCACTCCCTCATTGTAGCGTGGTCGAGCCCTGTATGGTCCACGGTACAGGAGCATCTGTCTCCTGTACCCGGCCGGACTGACAAGAAGTGCGCACACAGTGTGCACTTCCTGTCTGTCCGCCCGGGTACAGGAAACTAAAGCTCCTGTACCCGTGGGACCATACAAAGCTCGGCCACGCTACATTACAGGCGGGGGAAGGGAGGGGAGAAAATGACAAGGGGGGAGGGAGACGGTGAATGACGGAGGGGGGGAGAGAATGACAAGGGGGGAAAGTGAATGACAAGAGGGGGAAAGAGCTGGGCGTTGTAGTGATGCGGAGACTGAGCGCCAGCTGGGGGTTGTAGTGCTCAGTAAAATGTCATGGTGCCCGCTGTGTTTGTGCCCTCCGGACCCCTCTGCCCTCTCCTCCGGACCCCTCTGCCCTCTCCTCCGGACCCCTCTGCCCTCTCCTCCGGACCCCTCTGCCCTCTCCTCCGGACCCCTCTGCCCTCTCCTCCGGACCCCTCTGCCCTCTCCTCCGGACCCCTCTGCCCTCTCCTCCGGACCCCTCTGCCCTCTCCTCCGGACACCTCTGCCCTCTCCTCCGGACCCCTCTGCCCTCTCCTCCGGACACCTCTGCCCTCTCCTCCGGACCCCTCTGCCCTCTCCTCCGGACACCTCTGCCCTCTCCTCCGGACCCCTCTGCCCTCCCCTCCGGACCCTGTAATCCTTGTAAGGGTTTCCACATGTCATGGCGGCCGCAAGTGGCGATCACTTAGACGCTGGCAGCATTATGGGGGGCCCTATATACTCGCACATTATGGGGGGGCACTATGAAAAACAGGGGAAGGAACACTATGGGGGCATCTACTGGGGGCCCTATGTACTAGCATGCATTATTGGGGGGCTCTATGGAGAAGTGGGGGGGGGAGCACTATGGGGACATCTATTGGGAGCTTTATGACGCGGCTCCGCCTGGCTCCTAACTTTTTTAGCTGGCTCCTAGATTCAAAGGAAATTTGTCAAGCCCTGCATTAACCCTTTAAAGACTGGGCAATTTTCAATTTATTTTTTATTTTTTCTCCATTTTTGTTGTTTACTTACAGCCTTACCAAAGCCAAAACTTTTTTTTTTTTATATTCACATAGCTATTGTATGGGATAATTATTTTTTATATTTTAATAGTATGGGCGTTTTCGCCCATGGTGATACTCACAATGTTTACTTTTTTAATTGTTTATGTACTTAAATTTTAATTTTGGGGAAAGGGGAGGGATTTGAATTTTTATATTTTTTTTTTCTTTAGAGTTCCTTTTAGGGAACTATAATCATTAGATTGCTTCCCTCATAGACTCCAATGCATTAGCATAATAGTGTTAGAGTCTGAGAACAGACCATAGGAACTAATGTGCAGCAGCCTTCTGTCACTCAGGAAGGCAGAGGCTGCTGCATACATTCCGGCTCCCCCAATCCTTGCTTGGAGTATGGCCTGGATTTTATTAGCCGTTGGTCGGGGGCATTGGCTTCGGGTGCCTGCTTTTTAAAACAGCAGGCACCCGGCAGCTATGGAACCTGCTTCACGCACAAGCAGGCGCCATATTTAATGCCCCAACTGCTGGCATACATATATGTAAATCAGTCGGAACGGGTTAAAGACAAGTCAGCTCCAAATATACTAGTCATTTTCTGTGTCATACTAGTTATTTTCAGCTGTGACCCCATGTTACCATGCCACTGGTGCCAGTCTGTGAGGTGTCATCCACTCTGGTGTCGTCCATGGCTCTGTGAATGCAGAGTTTACCTAGACCCTGTAAAGAAGTCTAATGTGCCAGATGACATGTAAACCTGTGCAGTCCACTTCCTAAAAGCCTCGTCATTTTTTCTTCTCTACAGGAAATTCTAATGACCCAGGACTTCTCCAGGTTCCAGTCCATCAAGCCAAAGTTGCTGGATGCAGTTGATGACATGCTGGCCAGTGACATTGCTAAGCTTATGGTCATGGTCAGGCAGGAGGAATCCCAAATGACGACCCAAGTGGTGAAAGGTGGAGCATTTGAGGGAACCACGAATGGTCCATTTGGCCACGGATATGGGGAGGGAGCTGGAGAAGGCATTGACGACGTAGAGTGGGTAGTAGGAAAAGATAAACCCACGTATGATGAGATCTTTTACACACTTTCTCCTGTCAATGGGAAAATCACCGGTGCTAGTGCCAAAAAGGAAATGGTGAAGTCCAAGCTCCCCAACACCGTCTTGGGCAAAATCTGGAAGTTGGCCGATGTGGACCGAGATGGCTTTCTTGATGATGAAGAGTTTGCTTTAGCAAATCACTTAATAAAAGTGAAATTAGAAGGGCACGAGCTTCCAGCAGATCTGCCGCCTCACCTCATCCCACCTTCAAAACGGCGAGGAGAGTGACCGCTTACCCTGCCACCCATCTTTTCAACTTCAGAGTCTTCCATTTTTTCTTTTCTTCATTAAATGCCTCATTTGAAAGAACTACAAGAAAAGGATTTTCAGCGCAATTTAACTTTTTAAAATGTTTAAAAATATATTCTTACAAAACCCCTCTAAATAAATGGAGACTGATTTATTGGTGGTGATGTCAGTGCAGTAGACATGAGAAGGCTAATGCTATGCTTGTTCTACCGCTGAGGCCTGGGGTGTGTGACATGTCCATCTGGTGTCTGATAATCCTTGACCAATGATGAAATGTCAGCCAATTTGAGGAATTTTCTACTGAAATCTTTCTTTACCTGCCGGTTGTGTGGACACATCTTCAAAAACTGCACATGTTGCGTGCAAGTCAATGTCGGGATGGATGGAGATGGACTTCTGACATGCATGTCTTATTGGTCATGGTACCACCATCTTTCTGCCTCAGTTGTAGAAACAGTAAGGGGAGACGTATCGCAGCGTAGCCATCATGTTTTGTGTCCTTTGGGTTATCGTCACACGTACCATCATGTTATGCTAAGGACAAATCCACCACAAAGTCCCCATGTCTTAAAGGGTCGCTGAGTTTTATATGTCATCGCGACATATCTAAGGGTTTGATCGATGGAGGTCTGAGTGCTGAGAGTCTGAAGACAGAAGCACAAGATACTGGTTACAGATGAGCTCATAGACTTGTATTGATTCCATCTCCTGCAGCAAAGACAGACGCTTGGACCCCGATCAAAACCTTTGATATGTCGTTATCGCTATGACATCAGAAGTGTTGTGAAGGCTCAGCCACCCTTGAATAGGGATGTGGATGCAGATTTCAGATGAAGTTGCTGCAGACTTCACGCTTTATTTTGTGGCAGATTTGCCCGCAGTATAATGATGGTATGTGAAGGCACCCGTAGGCTGGTCTCACACAGGCGGCAGAGCAATCTGTCAGAGGAACAGCCTGACCGAGTTCTCTGGATCCGGCCTAGGCAGATACTGCCGTTCACCACCGGCGCCCATTGACTATAATGGGAACCAGTGGGGATCTGGCCGCTTCCCAGGATTTGACAGGATTCTACCTAACAAAAACTGTTGCGTGCAGCAGTCTTTGTCCGGCCAAATCCCAGCATAAATACCAGGCAGCGGCTGGATTCCCACCAGATCCCATTATAGTCTGTGTGGTTCAGCGGGCACGTAGCATTACCTGGCTATGCCGGGTGCAGAGACCTCCAGCAGGCTGTTCTTTGCCGGACTGCTCTGTCGCCTCTGGGAAAGAAGCCTTAGGCCCCTTGCAGACGAGCGTGTCCGGATGCGTTCAGTGAAAACTGCAATGCGATTTACTGAGTTTTGCACGCACGTGATAAAAAATTTAATGTGTACAAACAACATCTCTTAGCAACCATCCGTGAAATTCACATCGCATCCGCACTTGCTTGCGGATGCAATGCGATTTTCAAGCAGCCCCATTCACTTCTATGGGGCCAGCGTTGCATGAAAATCGCACAATATAGAGCATGCTGCGATTTTCACGCAACGCAAAAGTGAAGCGTGAAAACCACCGCTCATGTACACAGACCTATAGAAATGAATGGGTCCGAATTCCGTGCGGGCGCAATGGGTTGCATCATGCATTGCACCCGCGCGGAATTCTCGCTCGTGTGAAAGGGGCCTTAAAGGGGTATTCCAGTAAGTACAAGTTTTCCCCTATCCTGTGATTACTATCAGATTGGAGGGGTCCTACAGCTGGGACCCCCACCGATCATTAGAATGGCGGCCTCTTTCCTCCTGCAGGCCCCTTGCTGCTCCCCTGAAATGACAGAAGTGGCTGGTCGCGCAGCCGCTCAGTTCATTTCTATGGGAGTTCCGGAGATAGGGGAGCGCTGAAATAAAAGGAGCGGCCACGCAGATGTGACAAGCTGCTCCAGTCGTTTTAGGGAAGCAGCAAGGGGTATGGGGTCCCTGTTCTTGTGATCGGTGGGGGTCCCAGCGGAAGAACCCCCACTGATCTGATAGTTATCCTGTGTACCTACCAGAATACCCCTTTAAACCGTTTTCTGTCTTTATTGCATTAGAGAACATTGAAGCTGCTAATAAGCCTGAACAATGCCTCCGTGCCAGCAGTGTTATTTCCCGGTATCCTGCAGTACTTCCACCTGCTTAAATGTAGAACTATGAACACGACGGTCATTCCACTGAACTAGTGCCAGTCTCCAGCCTTCTTCAGTGTTAAATATTCAGTTTAGCATTTTACATTTTTTTTTGACTATGTAGTAGCTGAAAAAAGAGACCTGTTATTTGAAAGACCCTTTAATAGCTTGCATCTTCTCATTGTTGGTGTTACCACCGGGGTATTGTGTGGCCCAACATACACCTGCACATAGCTGCCCCTCTCCAACATGGATGTGGGTGGAAGTTTGGATCCATGCATTACCCCTGTGATGACACTTAGGATGTGTTGTCTTGAGGACACTGGAGAAGACAACTGAAGGAATAACGCCGGCAACTTCAAGCCCTGATGAGGATTAACAGACACTGATTGGCCACTAGGTGAATTGTCGTCATCCATTATTTAACGTGAAGCAGGTTACCCTTTATAAGGTGCACATACTAAACTTATATAATGCAGAACACCAGCCTGTGCCTTTCTTTCTGTAGAAGTTCTCATTTTCTGTAATTTCTGTAATATAAAATATAAGTTTTTATCACAGCTTTTGGCATACTCTTGTGGCAGTGTTTCTGTGTCCTGGTTCACTTTAAATGCGCTTCATCCATATCACTCTTGTTTTTGTATGGTTTGGGCGTTTGTATTTGATGTGAAGGGTCCCTGACTTAGCTTACACAATACCCTGCTGCATAGCTTCAGGTTGGAGAACTATAGCATCCCATCTTCTTTTTCTTTTAACTGGGAGAAAGAGTGTCCTCCTTTAAATTCAACCCCAGAACTCAAAATTAATTCATATTAGACAAGTAAAACTAGTCCGACCCCAGACCATACCTACCTGCCTTGCTCCTGCGCTCCTCTTCATAACCACAATAAAAATGCTACTTGTGAATGCGCCCTTAACAATACTTGGCCTGCTACAGCTAAAGATAATTATACTGACATGAAGGTAATCTCTGGGACATTAAAGGGGTTATCCAAGACCTATAATGGTCCCCCCTTCATTTGCCCGGGCCCCTTACACAGATTGTACTTACCTTGTTCCCTAGCACCCGCATCACTTCTAATTTGGGGGGGGGGGCCAATAGCAGGACACAACGGGAATGAGCAACCTTTGGCACTCCAGCTGCTGTGAAACTACAACTCCCAGCATGCACACATGCTCAACTGTTTAACTCCCATAGAAGTGAAAGGTGGATTCTTGGAGTTGTAGTTTCATTACACCTGGAATGCTGGAGGTTGCTGATCCCTGCTCTATGGTGATGACCAGCAACGTACAATACCCAGTTTTCAGGACTGGGGCGGATGGGTTCTGGAGCATGGATCAACGATCACCCTATATGGGGTGAGCGAGTTGGCGTATTACTGCTGGACATTATACATTCACATAGCTTTATGTTCTATGCCATCTTGTCACGCTCTATCATTGGGCGGTAATAAATACCACAGCCTCCTGTTTTGTTTCGACCGTGTCATTTACAATTTCTGCAGACAGCCTCTAGTCTATCCATGGAATGTGTGAAATGAAACTTGACTGGTAGCTGGTGCTGTATGTTCCATAAAGGGGACCTATTCACCAGGTGGACCCCTTTTAGATACGTTCATCTGTAAAGAACTTTTTACATGATACAGTGCCATGAAACAGTATTCTTAACCCTTGAACTTTTTAACACATTTTTTCTCGTTAGGCCTCTTTCACAATAGCGTTTTAGCTTTCCGTCCTAGAGATCTGTCCTCGGGTCTCTAGGACGGAAAGCTACTGATCAGCATTATCCCCATGCATCCTGAATGGAGAGAAATCCGTTCAGGATGCATCAGGATGTCTTCTGTTCAGTATGTCAACGTTTTTTGGACGTTGACAAAAGCGCAGCATGCTGCGGATTTGTCTCCGTCCAAAAATCCGGAAGACATGCCGTAACGCCCATTGAAGGGCATTAGTCCGGATCCGGCCTTTAGCTAACGGATCCGACGTTTAGCTTTTTGTCAATGGTTACTATGGCAGCCAGGACGCTAAAGTCCTGGTTGCCATAGTAAAGAGTAGGGGGAGCGGCATACTTACATTCCGTGCGGCTCCCGGGACGCTCCAGGATGACGTCAGGGCGCCCCAGTGCATAGATCACGTGATTCATGCGCGTGGGGCGCTCTGACGTCATCCGGGAGCTGCACGGAATGTAAGTATGCCGCTCCCCACTGCTACTATGGCAACCAGGACGCTAGTAGCGTCCTGGCTGCCATAGTAACACTGAAAGCATTTAAGACTTATCAGTCTTCAAATGCTTTCAGTTCACTTGCGTTGTGCCGGATCCGGCGTGCATTCCGGCGACGGAAGTGCACGCCGGATCTTTACAACGCAAGTGTGAAAGAGGCCTTACAGCCACAAACTTAAATGTATTTTACTGGGATTTGATGTGATAGACCAACACAAAGTAGCAAGTATGTGTGAAGTAAAAAGACAATTATACATAGGTTTCAAAATATTAAATAAATAATCGAAAAAGTGTGCATTTGTATTTAGCCCCTGTACTCTGATACCCCTAAATTCCAGTGTGACCAATTGTCTTCAGAAGTCACCTAATTAGTAAATAGAGTCCACCTGTGTGTAATTTATTCTCAGTATAACTGCAGCTGGTCTGTGAAGACCTCAGGTTTGTTAGAGAACATAAGTGATCAAACAGTATCATGAAAACCAAGAAACACGCCAGACAGGTCAGGGATAAAGTTGTGGAGAAGTGTAAAGCAGGGTTAGGTTATAAAAAAAATAAAATAAAAATAACCCAAGCTCTAAACATCTAACGGATCACTGTTCAATCCATCATCTGAAAATGGAAGGAGTATGGCACAACTGTAAACCTACCAAGACATGGCCATCCGCCTTAACTGATAGCTCGGGCAAGAGTAATACTAATTAGAAAAGCAGCCAAGAAGCCTACAGTCACTTTGGAGATGCTGCAGAGATCCACAGCTCAGGTGGGAGAATCTGTCCACAGGACAACTATTCGTCATGTACTCCACAAATCTGGGTTTATGGAAGAGTGTCAGGAGAAAGCCATTTTTGAAACCAGTAAGAAGTCTTGTTTGCAGTATGCCACTAGCTATGTAGGGGACACAGCAACATGTGGAAGAAGGTGCTCTGGTCAGATGAGACCAAAGTTAAAAATTTTAGCCTAAATGCAATTTTTTAGCCCAAATGTGTGTGGCAGAAAACAAACACTGCACATCACCCTAAACACACTATCCTTACTGTGAAACATGCTGTGGGGATGCTTTTCTTTATCAGGGACTGGTCAGAGTTGATAGGAAAATGGATGGAGCTAAATACAGGGCAATACCGGAGGAAAACCTGGTAGAGGCTGCAAAAGACTTGAGATTGGGGTGGAGGTTCACCTTCTAGCACAAAAAAAACTAAATGTACGGTCAGAGCTACAATGGAATGGTTTAGATTGGAGCATATTCATGTGATAGACTGGCCCAAAGTCCAGACCTAAATCCCATTCAGAATCTGTGGAAAGACTTGACAATTGCTGTTCACAGATGTCCTCCCATCTAATCTGACTGAGCTTCAGCTATTTTGCAAAGAAAAATGGGCAAAAATGTCACCCTCTAGATGTGCAACACTGGTGGAGACCTACCCCAAAAGACTTGCAGCGAAAGGTTGACTCGGGGGCTGAATACAAACGCATGCCACACTTTCCAGATTTTTATTTATAAAAATTTTAAAAACCACATTTTCTTTTCACATTGTATGTCCAACTGTGTTGGTCTATCACATAAAATCCCAATAAAATGCATTTAAAAGATTTTTTTTTTTTTTTTACACTCTTTATTGAGGCTAGTTTCACACTAGTAGCAGGGGAGTCCGTCAGGCTGTTCCGGTGGGTAAGCAGCCTGTTAGATCCGTCCTGCCGCTAGTTCACGTGTGCCCCCGGACTGCTGCTCCGTCCCCATTGTCTATAATGGGGGCGAAGTTACTGCAGCGCACGGCGAGAGGCCGCCGGACTAAAAGTACTGCATGTCGTACTTTTAGTCCGACGGCCTCTCGCCGTGCTGCCGCCGGAACATCGCCTCCGCGGACTCCCCTGCCGTTAATGTGAAAGTACCCTAACTATTAGCCCTCTTCTGAGACTAGATCTTTTGATCCGTTGTCCTATTCAGCCTAATAGAGATCTATTAGGGTGAATAGGATTCTTACACTGTCCCTGCTGCGCTGTGCCTCCTGCACAGCGCATCAGGGAACTTACTATGGAAGGGTTCAGCAGCATCCAGGCTGCCATGATAACCAATTGGACCCCTGTGATTTCATTGCGGGGGCTCTGCATTATGCGTTAAGGGGTTAAGTTTGTGGGTGTAATGTGAAAAAATTTGGAAAATTTCAAGGGGTATGAATACTTTTTTTAGGGCACTATAGATCCCAATGACAGAGTTAGCATATGATTTTTGGGTCAAAATTTCTGGCTAACTAAAAGACAGCTTAAACTTTCATAGAGGCAGGCAATAGATCATGTGCGAGATTTATTATACAAACCAATCCACTGTAGTAGATCTGGTGCATTTTAAGACTCCCTGTCGACATATCGAGACCTCATTCAAACTCCTTGTACAGGAATGGGGGCTCAGAAGCCTCATTGCACTGACTGGTGGGGTTGCCAGCAGAAGGGCCCCCAGCAATCAGACATGTATCACCTATCCTGTGCATGATGAGAAATGTCAGTTGTGGTAAAACCCTTACTTGACCTGTGACAAAAATGCACATCTTGGACCACTGCCGGTTAATGCCCCATGACGTACATCTTAGGCCACTTTCACACCTCTGGTTTGAATTCCTGCAGGCTGTTCCGGAGAACAACATGCCGGAAGTCTCTGGTGCTGCCAGATGCAGATGGAATGTTTGCCGACCCGGGATTCAATGGAGATCCTTAAACATTCCAGCTATGTGGTTAGACAAAGGTAGGGGGCTCCCTCTGTCACACCATTGGCATGCAGTCTCAAGGGGCTGATGGGTAGCCTGGGCACCCAATGGTCTAACCATGACCCTCAGGTCTGTCATCTTGGTGCACCCATTAGGCCCTGTCTAATAGGCTTTTGGCCAGTAGTTACACGTAGTGTATTACATCAGCAATCTGGCTGATAGGAGTTCACGGCATCTTATCTGTGGACAGGAAAATGTCAGTCTCATAGGAATGAAAGAGAAGTAACTGGCTTCCTGTCCTGTGTCAGTTGGAGATCAGAGAGTTGGTCACATGACACAGCTGAGGATCAGAAGGGAGGTTATAACTCACAAATACAGTCACTGGTAAGATGATTACCTTCACTGTAATTTAAATCATATACCCTTCTAAGGCGTTTCACATTTGCATTAAAACGGTTTTCATCCGGCAGCGTCTCGGCATGTTTGCCGGGTTGCAGCCAGATCTCTACCTGTCCCGATTACAGTGAATGGCGGATGTCTGTTGTGAAAATGCTTGTTTAAAGGAGTTATCTGAGCCCGGAGATGCCCCCCCCCAATCCCATACGCTCGGGCCCCTCACACAGATTCGTCCTGCTGTTGGTCCCCGCACGGCCACTGTTGCTTCTCCCTGTGTGTTGATAAAAACATATGGGGAGCAGCCAATGGCAGGCGGTGATGGGGACGAACCTCTCTAGTGTCACCCGCGATGCTAAGGGTAAGGGTACTTTCCCATTAGCAGCAGGGGAGTCGTTCAGGCTGTTCCGGCGGGTGAACAGCCTGTCGGATCCATCCTGCCGCTAGTTCACATGTGCCCCCGGACTGCCACACCGTCCCCATTGACTATAATGGGGGCGGAGTTCCGGTGGCAGCGCACGGCAGGGGCTGACTGGCAACTTTTGGCCCAGGGGGCAAGTAACACCCAGAGGCCCACTGAGCCCCCCTCTACTTCCTGATTTGCTGTCACAAGAGGCTGGGCGGGGAGCTGCGGGAGGAGAGCACAGCCTCCTTTGACAGGATTGACAGCTATCTCCGCCCCCACACCTCCGCTCTCCTGATCTGTCACAGGAGGCTGAGCATTGCGGAGAGGATAGATGTTGGCCACTCACAGCGCTCATAGCCCCCTCCCCCCTTATGTGCCAGTAGCCCCCCTTATGTGCCAGTAGCCCTCCTTATGTGCCAGTAGTCCCCCCTTATGTGCCAGTAGACCCCACCCCCCCCCCCCTTATGTGGCCAGTAGTCTCCCCCTCCCCACCTTATCATGTGCCAGTAAAATCCCCCCCTCACTTTATCATGTGCCAGTAGAATCCCCCCCCCCCTCAGTTTATCATGTGCCAGTAGAATCCACCCCCCCCCCTCACTTTATCATGTGCCAGTAGAATCCCCCCCCCCCCTCACAGGAACACAAGGGGGGTCAGTCAGCACCACCTGTATGCAGGTGCATGTAGCTATGGCAATTATACATACAAACAAAAAGATGCAACAGCACTCTGCAACCAGAGCTCTGCCCAAGATGGGAGCTATAAGAGGACATTAGTGATATCGCATGCAAACAGTGGAGACATTAGTTTACATTTTGATCAAAAGGTAGTAAGCCCACTCACCCCGTCACGGTTGTCTCCTAGAGTGGGTACTAACGCTAAATCTGACCTGCTATGGGCCATGACAGCCACCTAAAATCCTCCTAACGCTAAGTCCTACCTGTTATGGGCCACGACAGCCACATAAAATCCAGGGAGTGTGAGCCCAGCAAGCATGCTGGGATAAACCGTACTTATTAACCCCTTCTGGTGCTGTAACAGCCTCCATTAGATCAAGGGATGCAGGTACCAACATGCATGCCGAGCCCACTATGCACTCTTCCTGGAGCCAGATGGCTACTAGCAGGTACTGTGAGTACACATTCAGCTTTATACTCACTCTGATTGAAAACCAGCATCTAAGGCAGAAAAACTAGTCAGGTGTGCACGACTGAGAAGGAGGTTGCCACACCTCCAACACATACTAAACAGGAACAAAAAGGGGGGTCAGTCAGCACTACCTGTATGCAGGTGCATGTAGCTATGGCAATTATACATACAAACAAAAAGATGCAACAGCACTCTGCAACCAGAGCTCTGCCCAAGATGGGAGCTATAAGAGGACATTAGTGATATCGCATGCAAACAGTGGAGACATTAGTTTACATTTTGATCAAAAGGTAGTAAGCCCACTCCCCCTCACTTTATCATGTGCCAGTAGAATCCCCCCCCCCCCCCTCACTTTATCATGTGCCAGTAGAATCCCTCCTCACCTTATGTGCCAGTAGCCCCCCCAAAAAAAAAAAACATACAAAAAACACTTATACTTACCTCCAGCGATGCGATGCAGGCCTCTTCTGGCCTGTGTTCCTTCGCTGTACCGCTCCGGCGGCGCGATGACATCATCGCGCCGCCTGCACCAGCCTCTGATAGGCTGCCAGCGTAGTGCTGGCAGCCTATCAGAGGAACAGGGAGGGGACACGCCTCTCTCTGCTCTGCCGCAGCACAGACATCTGTATCGCCGTCCTGAGGACTGCGAAACAGATGACTATGGAGATGAACGCTTCCACAGTGGAAGCGTTCATCTCCCTGTGCCCTGCCGCCGGCCGCCCCCACTTGTCACCAGGGCCGCAGCAGGGCACATGCACACCCAGCGCATCGCAAGATTTCGGCGCTCCAGCTCTGTGACGTCGGCCAGCAAGGAGGAGATTCGGAGGAGGCGGGGCGGTGATGCGCTCAGAAAATATGACTCCTCTCCGGACACAGGAGTCATATCAGGTTCATTTGCATATCACTAAAATCCTTTTTTTGACACAATGAAAGCACATAGAGCTATGGGGACTGGGTACTGCGGATGTGCTAGCGACCATCCATGTCCCCGGCTCTATACACAAAATCCTGGTGACAGGTTCCCTTTAAAGTAATAAGACAAAATGAAAACTATACAAGTTTGGTATCACCGTAATCATATTGAGCCGGCAACCTGAGGTTAATGTGCGGGGATTTTTTGTGATTTTCAATTTTTCTTTTTTTTGCATGACATCGAATGGTATCAAGTGTCGCAATACTTTTTCTTGGTATCAAAAGCGAATCAAAATTTTGGTATCGTGACAAATCTGCTTCCCCGGGACACAAATACAATTGAAATTGGAACATACCCCAGCTGTCCCAGCTGTCGTAATCCGGGACTATCCCACCAGGTCTGGAACAGTTGGGAGGTAGGAATGTGTATGGGGCCCTATAGTCAATGGACTGAACAGCAATACCAAGTAAAGCCTATGGACAAATAGCGCTGTTTGTAAGCTCATCCGTCCATACTGCGCTCCACAAAATATGGGCACCTTCTGTGTGCATTTGGAAATTTTCTCATTCCCATTAACAGAAATTACTATTCTTGTCTGCGATACATGTTCTATAACAGGGATCAGCAACCTTCGGCACTCCCGCTGCTGTGAAACTACAACTCCCAGCATGCGCACTTGCTCAGCTGTTCTTGAAAATCTCATAGAAGTGAAAGAAAGATTCTGGGAGTTGTAGTTTCACAACAGTTGGCGTCCCACAGGTTGCAGATCCCTGTTCTATTATTTTCGGAAACGGACATACGGATGCGGACAGCACATTTTTTTTCTTGTGGACCTGTATGAGTCTGTGCGCAATTCACAAAAACTCCAGACTGAACACGGATGCAAAATACGGTCATGTACATGAGCCCTGTGACATTGGCATTAGTGTGGAGCGAAGCGAGCTTTGGATGCTTCATCCGAAGTCGCTTTGTTCAAAACTTTGGAATAATACGTCTCCGTACAGTATTAGGCCCTATTCACACATCCGCATGTATTCCGCAATTCTGCGGAATACATGAGGACCCATTGACTGTGAATGGGCCACAGAACGATGCGGAGAGCAGACACTGTGCTCTCCGCATCAGTTTTTGCGGAGCGCGCCGCCGATCTTACGGCCGCAGCTCCGCAAAAAAGTAGAGCATGTCCTATTGTTGCCCGCAATTGCGGACAAGAATAGACATTTCTATGGGGCTGCCGGCCGGTGTGTTTATGGATCCGCAATTTGCGGATCCATAAACACTACGGACGTGTGAATAAGGCCTTAGAGTGTATGGGCTCTGATGAGCCGAAGTTAGTTAATTGCAAAGTCGTGCGTGAATTCGTTGAATAACTTCTGTAGTTGATTCTTAAAGTAGTAAACCAATTTAAAACTTGAAACCGAACTCGGCTTTGGTTCTGAGGTACTAGTCACAACTGAAGCTGAGTTTTAAAGTGGTTTTCCACTTTAAAAATGAACTACCGAAATGATTTATTCAACAAAGTCTTGCGCGACTTCGTGAATAACTAACTTCGGCTCATCAGAGCCCATACACTCTAATACTGTACGGAGACGAATCTCTGTACAGTATTATTCCGAAATTTTGAATGACGCGTCCAAAGCTCGCTATTTTTGGAAGCCCCATAGCAGTGAATGGAGAAAGCCGCCTGTGCTCACTTCACAGCGGGGTCCATACTTGAGGGAAGGAGGAACCCACTCCTATCAGACATTTATACCATATCCTGTTGATATAAACATCCAGATGGGAACACCCCTTAAAGGGCCTCTCCACTTTTCCTATATTGACGACCTATCCTGAGGATCCCCTGGGTAAAGCGGACAACTCTTTCTGTATGTGGTTTAAAGGTTCCACTATTGGAATATTTCCCTGGTTATTCCGCCTGTGGCCGCTTTTACCAGTGTCTGCATTTTCTACGCAAGAAATAGGAACACGCGACGTGACTACTGACTAGGGACGTGCCGCTCCCCCACTGGCCACAGAGCACCGCGCGCATGCGCCGCCCACGACAGTCCGCTCACACTGCGCCTGAGCAGAAATCAGCTGTGCGCGCGCTTGCGCAGTTCTTCTCCGCTTTGCCGTGGGAAACGACGAAGATGGCGACTACCGCTGGGACTGAGGAAGAGGAGGGGAAGAGAAGGAAAGCTCACGGAATGCTGAAGCTGTATTATGGAATAAATGACGAAGGCAAAAGCAGCGAGAAGTTGCTGGACCCCACTGATATCGATGGAGTGCATTTCAACCCAGAGCATTACCTCACCAAGGTGACGTCACTTTAACTCAGAGCTGCCCAGAGAGGTGTGACGTCAGCTGTCAGGTTGTAGCAGGCAAGCTAGTAGGTTGTGCCAATGGTATTTGATAAGCCATTAGTGCCTAGTCTCAGGAAACCCCTTTTAACCCCTTAATAACCTCCCTTATTCCCCTTTCAGATAGTAATTAAATGCAACCTGTCAGCAGCTTTGGGGCAGCATATCCATCAGCATATCCTTCTGCTGCTGGGGTTTAGGGTCCGCCCCTGCGAAGTACAGACAGTGAATATATAACTTACCTGGAGAGGAGTCCAGGACTCAGATGCGGCAGAATCAGGGGGCGTGTGCTTTACAAGGACAATGTGCCTCATTACACTGCGCATGTGCACCTCACCTCCTGGTAAATACAACCAGGCAGTTATAACAGCAAGCTGGAGGGTTTGTAGCCCCAAACCAGGTGACAGGTTCTCCTTAAAGGGAATGTCGGTAAGTAATACATGACTAGTCCTGCACATAAGGAGTCCAGGCCACAATTCTTTATTTTTCCACTGCCCCCTCTTCCCTGCTGTCAGCGCTCAGAGCTACACTGAAATACATGGAGACTGCGCATGCGCACAGGAGTCCTCTCCAGCAGTCTGGACTGTGTGTTTCAGCGCAGCTTTGATAGCGGGGGATCGGGGGGCAGTAGGAAAACAGAAATCTGGACTAGACCTGTATTACTGAAGGTAATAGTTCAAGATCCTGGTAATTCCCTTTAAGAGTCTTGGGGTTGTATCACATTAAAACATCAAGCAGACGATTACCGGAAGCGCTCCTTCCCGACGATCGCCTGCTCGTCAGTGGAAGAGACGGCTGCTATTACATACAGAAATATCCTCACAGTATGGGGAGGAGCGGTCGTTATGCCATCACTTCTTCCCATACTGACCACTGTTTGCCGACAGCAGATCGTGATTTCACAGCATGGTCTGCTGCCGGCAAGTGAGGATTTTTAAGTGTTCTTAAAGGGAACCTGTCATCACCTTTATGCTGTCCGTACTAACGGCAGAATAAAGTAGAGACAGGTGAGTTGATTTCAGCGGTCTGTCATTTATAAGTTAAAGGGGTATTCCCATCTCAGACAACGGTGGCATATCGCTAGGATATGCCCCCATTGTCTGATAGGTGCTGGTCCCACTGCTTAGACCCGCACCTATATCGAGAATGGAGCCCCGAAAGTGATGGAGGGCGCACTGCGCATGCGCAGCCGCCCTCCATTTATTTTCTATGCGACCGGCGAATATAGCTCGGCTATTTCCGTCAGTCCCATAGAAAGGAATGGGAGCATGGGCCGCGCATGCGCTGTACGCTCCCATTCACTTCTATGGGAGTAGAGCTTGGTGGTGGACGGACCCCAGGAAATCTGGGGTCCTCCCGCCACAGCTCTCCCCGCTTCGTTCTTGATTTAGAGGGACCCGCACCTATCAGACAATGGGGGCATAGCCTAGCGATATGCCCCTGTTGTCTGAGATGGGAAAGCCCCTTTAAAAGTAAGTGGTTGCCGAGAACCAACATCACAATCATTGCAGACTTGGCCCGGAGAAGAGTCCTGCTCTCCCGCCCACCTGCTGATGACTGACAGGCTTCTACCTAGTTTTCTCCCTAGGAGGACTCTTCTCAGGTAGATTTGACTCTTTTCGAGGCCTGGGCTGCAATGATTATGATGCTGGTTCTCAGCAACCACTTTGGGCTCTTTCACATGAGCGGATGCCGTGCTTGGAATCCGCTGCGTGAAAGAGAGCCAAGCCCCGTTCCGGACAGCAGAGACACGGAGCATTACCATGATTGATGATGCTCCGTGTCTCACTGTGATCTTTTTACTACAAAATCACAGTGAGATAAAGTTGTCATTGTGATTTTGTAGTAAAAAGATCAGAGGGGCAAAGATCATTATCAATCATGGTAATGCTCCGTGTCTCTGCTGTCCAGAGCGCGGCTTGGCTCTCTTTCGCGCAGCGGATTCCATGCACGGCATCCACTTGTGTGAAAGAGCCCTTACTATTAGCTCATGAGTCACACACGACTGAACTCGGCATTTCTGTCTCTATTTTATGCTGCTCTCGTGAGATCAGCAAAAAGTTGATGACGGGTTCCCTTCAAAAATCTGGATTGCCAGATGAACAAGCATTTGCTTGTTAATCGGGTAATTGGCAGTATTACACTGCAAGATGATCGCTAATGGGCGTAACAACGAACGCTCGTCACCGATGATCTGGCCGTCTATCTGCCAGTGTAATAGAGCGCTGTGTACAGGGGAGGCAGCAGGACTGTCATTGCCTCCATTGGTCCCCACAAGGACTTCACTGCTGGGTGTAACTAGACTCGACACAGCCCTAAGGGTACCTGACACGAGTTCAGATTTCAAAACTGAAAATCCATGCAGTTTTTCATGCAAATTTCTGTGCATTTCCACACTAAAAAACAAATTTGTTATTTGCGGTTTTTGGTGTGTATACGGATTTTCCACAGAGCTCTCCCTGGTATTGAAAAGGGTGGAATCCGCGCATGTGTGCAGGTAACCTAAATGTGATAGTTGTCACTTGTCAGAAATGTTCTTGGCTATGGTGACCTCAGTTACAGGAGAAATAAGTGGTGTTAGAAAAAGCTAATTATGCATACAAAAAAGGTATAATAAAAACATAAATATCCCCCTGCCAATCATATGTTCAGCCCCGACACGGTGACCCCCACCTAAAGCAATTTATGCTAATTTGAAATAAAAAAGTCTATGTAATAAAAATCCCTAATCCTAATCTCAAAAATTGTCCTGTTTGAAGAGAATCTGTCACATTGGACATGGAGAGCTGCAGGCAGCGTGTTACAGAGCAGATACATGGCTATGTGGGAAATGATTTATTCATTAAATCCCTGTTTTATCTATGGTTAGGAGTCCAGTGGGCGGTCCTATCTGTGACTGACAGTCGTCCCTGGATGGCTGTGTATACAGAAGAAAAAATAGGAATGAAGAATGTCATGCTGAGTCTTTCCCCAAAAAGATATACATCAATCTAATCGGCTCCTTTTGCTGCCCTCAGAATTAGACTTGGCGGGTTCCCTTTAAAGGGTTATCCTATAAAACAGTGGTCAGCAACCTCCAGCACTCCAGGTGTTGGGAAACTACATCTCCCATCATGCACACTTGCTTGGCTGTTCTCTAAACTCCGACACAAGTGGAAGGAGCATACTGGGAGTGGTAGTTTCAAAACAGCTGGAGTGCCGAAATTTGCTGATCCCTGATATAGAAAGTTCCAGTATCCACAGGATAGATGAAAAATATAGGTTCACAGGACCACCAGAGATCTTGAAAAAGGGGGTTCCCTCAATTCCCTCTTTGAATGAAGCAGTATTGTGCATGACGGTCAACCACTCCATTCACTTCTGTAAGACTGACCTCAAGTCTTAAAGGGGTTGTGCCTAGCTTATAAGTTATCCCCTACATCAGTGCTTCTCAATTATTTTCTGTCATGCCCCCCTAGGAAGAAGAAAACATTTCGCGCCCCCCGCGCGACTGTAAATAGTATCATTTGTCTATAAAATTGTTATAAGTACACCAATCTCCCACAGGTGAGGGCCATTAACACCCCCCAAATCATGTGCAGGCTCCCTCCATTAACCCCCCTCCCCAATCATGTGCAGGCTACATTAACCCCCTCCCCCAAATCATGTACAGGGTCCAGGCTTCCCCCCTCCCCCCAAATCATGTGCAGGCTCTTCCCCCCAAAAAAATCATGTGCAGGCTCCATTAACCCCCTCCCCAAATCATGTGCAGGCTCCATTAACCCCCTCCCCAAATCATGTGCAGGCTACATTAACCCCCTCCCCAAATCATGTGCAGGCTCCATTAACCCCCTCCCCAATCATGTGCAGGCTACATTAACCCCTCCCCCAAATCATGTGCAGGGTCCAGGCTTCCCCCTCCCCCAAATCATGTGCAGGCTCTTTCCCCCAAAATCATGTGCAGGGCTACATTAACCCCCTCCCCAATCATGTGCAGGCTACATTAACCCCCTCCCCAATCATGTGCAGGCTACATTAACCCCCTCCCCAATCATGTGCAGGCTACATTAACCCCCTCCCCCCAAATCGGGTGCAGGGTGCAGGCTCTCCCACCAAAGCCCCCCCCCCAATAGGGTCCAGGGTCCCCCCACCCAATACTTACCTCCCTGGAAGTGCTGGATGCAGGCCTCTTCCGGCCTGTGTCCCGCTGTGCACTCTGCTCAGGAGGACGGCGATACAGATCACTATGGAGATGAACGCTTCCACAGTGGAAGCGTTCATCTCCTGTCACCTGGAGCCCCCCTTTACGGAGCCTCGCGCCCCACTATTTGAGAAACGCTGCCCTATACACAGGATAGGAGATAACTGGCTACTTCATTCGTTCTCCATGGGAGCACCGGAAATAGCCGAGTACAGCGCTCAGCTCTGTCTATTGCTCCCATAGAGAATGAATGAAGCATCAGAGCACATGCACGACCTTCAGAATAATGTCCCCCTTCCTGTGATTGGCGGGGGTCCCAGCAGTTGAACCCCAGCGATCAGCTAGTTATCCCTTATCCTGTGGTTAGGGGATAACTTATAAACTTTGCCTTTTTTGAGGAGCACATTAACAATTAGGCATTCACCGGTGGGAAAAATCTAATTGACCCCTGCAGCTTTATCCATTTATCTGCTGTTTGCTTTTATTAGTATTAACTATATATTTCATCATTTACATGCAGCTGAGGAAGGAAAAATCACTGCCTGAGCTGATGGACATTGAGGCTGACATGGTCCGTCAGATACGAGCTCTGGACAGTGACATGCAGACTCTGGTGTATGAGAATTATAATAAGTTCATCTCTGCAACAGGTAGGTACAAGAAGCTAATATATGATCACTGTGCCGCTGGGAAATCTACGCATCACATGGACCTGCATCCACTGCGCTAATTGGTATTTTTATTCCTCAGACACCATCCGGAAGATGAAGAATGATTTCAAAAAGATGGAGGATGAGATGGATGGACTAGCCACCAACATGGCGGTAATCACAGAGTTTAGTGCTCGCATCAGCAGTACCCTGCAGGAGAGACATCAGCACATTACGAAGCTTAGCGGTGAGTGGAGGGCGGCACTTTTATTGTTGGCAAGTATCTAATGACCAGCATTATAATGGGTGACAGCTGTGATGTGTGACATCCAGTCTATGGTCACATGCTGCAGCCATTCACTGGCCTCAGTGGTGATGTGTCCACAGTGGTTCACAGCCCATCCCTTCTGCTCTGCGTGACAGCTGTGGTGCTCTCCTGGTTGGATGCTACAGCTCAGAAGAGAGGGGCTGTAAAGCGTCTCGATTCACAGTGATGCTCCGTCTCCAGTGCACTTGCAGAAGCAGAATCTATCACAATAAAAGTGCACGGGGGGGCGTGGCTAGCTAAGCATGTGAGCGGTCGCACGCTGAGAGAGCTCCTGCACAGACCCGGCTAATTATCCTGCAAAACCCTCGATTTTACTACAAACCTCAGCCTGTGAGGTAGGGATCTGTTAACCTACCCACAGTGGAGCCTCCGGTGACACTGATAGACGGCCATGTCCAGGAAAAGAGACGGCAAAGGTGCAGACAAGGATCTCCAAGATGGCGCCGGGACCGGTACTCCGAAGCGGCGGGACCGCACCTCGGAGCTGCAGAGGGAAGCGGCAGAGAAATTAGGCCAATATGCTCGCTCCTCACAGGCTTCCAACCAAAGGAAGCGTCAGGAGGTTCAAGATACAGCGCCGATGGAACAAGGAGAGGAGTCGGAACTTGAAGGGCCGGAACCCTCGGTCCCTGCTCGTAAGTGCACCAACAGGTTTGCGGCCTTGCAGCTAACTAGCGGCGAACAGGACTGTGAAGACGGCGACTCTGACGCTGGGGAACCCACCCTTAAAGATGTACTGCATGCCATCACCAAATGTGGCAAGTCCCTCACAGCTCTAACTGCCCAGGTAGGCGCCATTAAGGAGGACATCTCCATTATGCGGCACGATTTTAAAAAACTGGCAGAGCGCACTACCGCCCTGGAAGATAGACTGGGGGATGTTGAGGATGATATTCACCCTCTGAAAAGGGATGCGGCGGAACATGCCAGAATACTGAGTGTGATAATGGCTAAGCAGGACGATTTAGAAAACCGTTCGCGCCGTAACAATGTGCGCATAGTTGGTGTACCGGAAAAGGTGGAGGGCCGAAATCCCACCGAATTCTTTGAGACCTGGCTGAAGGAACGGGTTGGCCAAGATAATCTAACTCCTCTGTTTGCTGTTGAGCGTGCACATAGAGTGCCCACTAGACCTCTACCACCAGGGGCCCCTCCGAGGACGGTCCTGGCCAAAATATTGCATTATAGAGACCGGGACATTCTTCTCCGTAAGGCCAGAGAGCTGCCTGACCTTTCTCTGGATGGTCATAGGATTTCACTGTTCCCAGACTACTCAATGGAAGTGCAGAAGAGGAGAGCCCGATTTATGGACATTAAAAAGCGGTTGAGAGATTTGGGAGTTCCTTATTCAATGATATACCCAGCCAAACTGCGAATAGTGGCCCTTAACACCACTAGCTTCTTTGAAGATCCTAAGGAGGCGACCAAATGGCTGGACAGGAATGAAGGACAGATCCGGGTGGAGCAACAGCATCCTGCCTGAAGGGACTAACTCCTGACTAGGAAATGGTTTGCATGGACGTTTCTGTTTACTGCCGTTTTCATATTGTTTTCTTATGGTATCTGCCGTGGGAGCTGTTATAACGGGGATCTATTATGTATGATAGGAAGTGGGTTCTCCTCATTTATTTATGTTTGTGATTATGCATAGTTGGCAGTGTAGCACAAAAACCAGCATGGCCGCTACGCTCAGTTCTGATGCAACTTCTAGTTGGGAGGTCATATAGTGGAGGCTCTATCTGGTGTATCCGCAGAGGGTAATGAGTGAGTGTATGTGTGCGTAGGTACCAAATCTGTTCATTGATGCCGGGAGACTTCAGGGGAGCTGAAGGGCGACTAGTTAACACTGTAGTGTGTTTTACAATTGATTTTTAGCAAAGTGTGTTTTCAGATTCAGCTTAGCTGCGCTCCTCCCGCCAATACTGTTTGTTGGCTGAGGACTTTGCTGGACTTACCGACAGGTACTGTTCTTTCCCACGGGCCTAGTATAGGCGTGCTGTGGGGCCGGTCGGGCAGCCCAGTATTTCGCAGCTGTTCTTAGTTCTGCCAATTAATGGCAAATGTTCAGCCGGGGGGTTGGGATGGGATGTGAGACTGAGCAGTTTCTATGATGAATGGATGTATGACTGGATTTTGGGGCCCTGTGTGGAGTGTGTCGTCCTCCTCAGCGATGGAAGGACCTGATTAGGGACCTGGATGGGACCCGTGTATCCTGTTGGGCTATTTTTCATGTTCCTAATGGCTAACTGTATTAAATTCCTTAGTTGGAATGTGCGAGGGATCAAGGACACAACCAAAGGAGAGCGATTCTAGAGAGCTTCCGACCACTACATCCCCTCATATGCTGCCTACAGGAGACGCACCTATTGCCGGAGCAGGTACATCTACTCAGACCATCTTGGATGGGGATGGGGTTTCACTCCACGTATTCCACGTACGCTAGAGGGTCAGTATTTTGATTCATAAAAACATCCAGTTTTGTTGTCTTTCCAGCAGGGTGGATGTTGATGGGTGTTTTGTGTGCCTATATGGTACTCTGTACAACCAGCCTTGTGTTATATGTGGAGTGTACATCCCACCGCCATACTCGCCACTTGTGATTAAAAAAATAATTTCATTTATGGCGGATTTCCCTGGAGTACCTGCTCTCATACTTGGGGACTTCAATAATGTATTGTGCCCTGGCCTTGATAGAGTGGGGATGAATATGAGGGAACTCTCAGAGGAGGTCACACCATTTGGGAGACTCTTGCAGGAGGTGTCCCTTATAGACATATGGAGAGAGAAGAACCCGTGAGTTAAACAATACTCGTGTTGCTCCAGTACTTTTGATTCATTATCCAGAATCGATCTAGCACTAGTAAATATGGAAATGGGTAGATTGGTACAAGATGTTACATATCTTCCTAGACAATTAACTGACCACTCCCCATTACTGGTCTCAGCTGCATTTAGACCCCTAGAATAGGACAGGGCAAAACATGGACATTTAACCCTTTTTGGCTGTCCATTCTACCGGATGTTGGCAATATTAAGGGGCAATTGGAGGAGTTTTCCGGACTAATCTACCAGGTGCTTCACGATTGATAGTGTGGGACACTATGAAAGCCTTCTTGAGAGGATTGCTTATAGCGCAGATTAATAGGAAAAAACTGAAACCAGAGCTAAGGTGCAAGCTTTAACACAGGCAGTGGAGATGGCGGAAGCTAGATATGTTGAACAGCCGAATGATGACCATAAAGGGAGGTGGAAGAAGGCTCAGGAGGAATTAAATGATAGGCTACTACTTAACGCTAAGAATAAACAATTCTTCCATAAACAAATGTATTATGAAGAAGGGGAAAAGACGGGAAGGATGTTGGCCTTGTTGTCCAGGGCACAGCGTTCCTCTAGTTATATACCAGCTCTTAGGAACATGGATGGGATTCAGTGTAGTGCCCCGAGCAGATACTAGAGATAATGATGGGGTTTTATTCAAACTTGTATACCTCTCGACTAACTGCCTCGGACAAAGACATAGACTCGTTCCTGGCGGGCTTACAGCTTCCGACACTCACAACTGAGCAGAGGGATCACCTAGACTCCCCAATATCAATTACTGAGATGGAGACGGCGCTGTCGGGTATGCCTAATAACAAAGCCCCAGGTAGCGATGGGTTGCCGGCGGAGGTCTACAAGCGGTTTGCCCGGTGTTGCTGCCCCAATTGTTAGAGGTCTTTAAGGAGGCAATGGAACAAACAAAACTGCCTACCAGCATGACCGAGGCGACGATTGTGGTCCTCCCGAAACCGGGTAAGGACACTTTGGAAGCCGAATCATATAGGCCTATTTCACTACTACAGGTAGACATTAAGATTCTTGCTAAAATCTTGGCTAACCGTCTGAACAAGATTGTATCTAAGATTATTCACCCAGACCAGGCGGGCTTCATGCCCAATATGTCGACGGCAGTTAACATTCGGCGCTTATATCTAAACATCCAAAGCCAGGTCCACGCCTCGGGTGCGGCGGTCGCATCTCTTGATGCGGCCAAAGCATTCGACAGCGTGGAATGGAGATATTTGTGGAAGGTACTGCAGAAGCTAGGGTTTGGCCAGACCTTTATAGGATGGATTCAACTCCTTTATACTAACCCTTCAGCTAGGATTAGAGTCAATGGTGACCTGTCAGACACCTTTACGCTTCACAGGGGGACAAGGCAGGGATGCCCTCTGTCACCTCTGCTATTTGCAATCGCGATTGAACCTCTGGCGGAGGCTATTAGAACCTCTAATGAGATTGAAGGCTTTAGGTATGGCTCCTTGGTAGAAAAAGTAGCGCTATATGCGGACGATCTATTATTATTCTTGGATAACTGGGAGGTATCTCTTTCGGCAGCAATGGAGGTGATTAACGGTTTTGGGAAATTGTCCGGTTTATGTATTAACTGGTCAAAATCCACGTTAATGCCGCTAAAAGGGACAGTACTGAAGACAGCTCTGATGTGGAGGGTCTGCGGGTGGTTCACTCCTTCAAGTACCTGGGCATTCAAGTTTCATGCAGTGACCTGGACTTTGAGAGACTGAACATCACTCCTCTTCTGCAAAAGTTTAGGCAGAAAGTAAATGCGTGGATAAAACTACCTTTATCTATTATAGGAAGGACAAATATGATTAAAATGATTATGATGCCCCAACTTCTTTATTTACTGCACAACTCCCGGTGTGGCTCCCTTTGAGACTCTTTTACGTAGTAAACGCAATATTTAGAGATCTTATTTGGAAGAAGGGAACGCCTCGAATTAAGCTGGCAACTTTGTGTAGACCTAAAACTAGGGGTGGTCTGGGGGTTCCGGATCCGAGGATGTATTACCTAGCAGCCCAACTACAGCATATGAGGGGATGGGAGTCGATTGACGGTTTGAATACGTCCAGTAAAATCATACACTCGCTGGTAGGGGTAGAAATCTGAGGACGTCTCTGGAGGATGGCACACTCCATGCAGTAGGCAGCACGTATGGGATACTCCGGTGTGTTCATGATGTATGGTGGAAGGTCAGAGAAATCGTGGGTATACAGGGTTACACTGATCTCACTCCCATTAGACCGAACTTTATGTATAAGGAGGTGGACAAAGTTAGTGGAGTTCGGCTGTGGGAAGCCAAAGGACTTAAATATATGAGGCAGTTATTTGATAATAATACCCTTAAAGAATACTCCCAACTGCAGGAGGAATTTGGGCTACAGAAGAATCACTTCTACATATATCTACAGCTCAGGCATGCTTTAAGCTCTCAAAGTAAGATAGCTACTGTAGGCCCAGCACAGAAACACTCAGTTATAGATTTGGTGAAATCCAGTGGAGGTACAGCGGGAGTTATATCTTTGAACTATGCGTGCCTAATGGACGCACAGTTTAAAAAACTGGAATTCCCACTATACAATAGATGGAAGAAAGATGCCCCTGAGTTAACGGAGGAAAAGTGGAACACTATTCTGGAGGAATTTACCCAGGTGGCAGTCAGCGAAGCACATAGGGTATCTCAACTCTTGTTACTGCACAGAGTGTATAAGACGCCGGTCCTACTGAAGAGAATGGGATACAGAACGGATGACTGTTGCCCGAGATGTGATGTAGCGAATGCAGATCTTATACACTTAATGTGGAACTGTCCTAGACTGAGAAGGTATTGGACGGAAGTGGAGAGGATAGTGAAAAATGTATTTGATGTTGCTCTTGATATGGATATAGTGACGTGCATATTAGGAGGTATAGATATACCAGCTCTGACATCTGAACGGAGACTTGCTGTATTGCGAGTACTATACCTTGCCAGAAAAGTGATAGCGTACCATTGGTTGGACAGACAACCGCCAGTGGTGTGTGAATTGGAAAATAAAGTACATATGATAGTACGTCTTGAAAAATATGTATACCAGAAGAGAAACAGTGAAAAAAATTTCAGAAGATATGGTCAATGTGGATTCAATATTATAATATCCAAGTGTGAAGGAATGAATGTGTGAATGTATGGTTCTTCTACGTGAGATGGGGTGACGAGGGACAAAGAATTATGTAGTCTGTGTCCAAATGAATCTTTTACTTTAAAGTGAGGTTTGAAATGGGGTTTGACTACTTCCTGTAACGGGAATTTATATGTCCACTTATCCAACTGAGATATTTTGCTATCCGTACATGTATGTCCATCTGTTCTACTGCATACTGTGATATGGGCTAATAATATGTCATGATATCGGACCCTGTGAACGAGATTGCTTTTAACTGCTCATGTTTCAAGGGAGTTTTGGTGGGTGGGATGGGTGGGGGGCAGGGGGGGGGGGTTAAGGGATGTCTTGTCTCTTATTGTTTTGGAAAATTTTCAATAAAAATTATCTGATTTAAAAAAAAACAATAAAAGTGCACACACATATCCTGATGGTAAAAGGGATGTCCGTACTGCACTCCCCAGCCCCTACTCGGTGCTGTCAGCAGCTTTACATGGTCAAAACTGCTGACAGTCTCTATATCAAGTTATTTGTTCCTCCAGACCTGATAGTGACAGAGATGTCTGCAGCCATTAATCTGAATCACCTGCCAGATTAAACTGGCAGATCAGGGACACGGTTTGGCTGATTATGTCATGCTCATGTAGTTTAAGCCCACAGGGGAAAAAAATAAAACCTGACGATCACATTTTTGGCAGACGAAATCTTTCCATCATGTACAATGTGTCATCGTGAACAATCTTCTCAATAGTCGGTGAGCTGAGATGGTCAAAAGTGGCATTTCAGTCGACTTTAGTCAAGATTGTAGAAGTAGTCAGGGCAGTATTCTGCCGATGTCTATAGAAAGCTTCGTATTCGTAATTTGTATGGACGATTTCAGGCTTTATCCCCCCAGTCAAATAGTTTGTGGAATGTATAGAAGACGTCTGTGTAAAGGTTAATATAACCATCTGCTGACTCCGGCCGATGCCACTTTCTGTACGATCCAGGTGTCCACACTCTGCTTCGAAAGTTGCAGTTCTTGTTTGAACTTCCAGCTCGTCTGAAAAAGTGCATCGAGCTTGGTGCTTATGTCCAGGCTGTGTCCTATCATGCTAAAGCGCGCAGTGTACTCCATCAGTACCAGCATATGCCTTCCTTCCATGGCATCCAGACTGACTGCCAGGCCATCATGGCAGGGTTGGCAGACACCTTGCGCCAGAGATTCAGGTATGTGTTTTAAGTCTTATACTTTACATAGTGTAGTACTGTACAAAGAACGTAAAAGAGGTAAAAATAAGATGCAAAACCTCAACGGTTAATTACTATTAAATAGAGTATAGGAACATTCAGGGGGCTCTACCCTTCAGACCACTGCAGTTCCAACGCTACCGTCACGTCTATCCATAAGTAGAATATTATCTATGTAGATCTTCACAGGGCTATACTATATTGATGGAAACAGCTTGTTTTTGTAGTTCGGCTTATCATTTTTAGGTTAAATAATTAATTTTATTCCCTACAGGGAAAGGAAATTGTGAATATTTCCACTTTTGTCAAAAATATAAGTTGCTTTGTGCGTGGATTTTAACAGTTTATAGTAGTTCAAGGGCCGGAAACCATTGAACTTTGCATTTAGATGTAAACAGGTCTTATAAGTAGAACTTAGCATAGTCATTGATAACTGAAAGGTCTACTTGTGTGATTGTCTTTTTTAATACCGTGTACATAGAAGGTATTAAAAAACCAAATCAGGGTCACTTTAATGTTGGTAATGGCTGACTGGCTAAATTTCTTGGTATATCATCGATCACTAAGCATTCTGGTGTTTCTTTTTCTTTAGGGATCCTTCCTCTTCTCCGCAGAACCTCTCTGAATGTGTGGAGCTCCTCTTAAGCTTGGAAGAACCAGCTCATCTTCTGTGTGATGAATTCCTAGCCCATGGTCGTGGACGGCTGGCCTCCCACCTCTCCGAGATAGAAGGGGCCAGTGATATTTTGGAGTTTGTTGACCGGGGCTGTGGTGGATTTATAAGTGATGCCTGTCTCCTGGCAGCCTCTTACCAGAGCCTTTTCTGCAAGGAGCCAGGAAGCACAGCTCAAATGGCTGAGGAAAAGTTGACTAAGTTCTTGGATGAACTGAGTGAAGGTTACTTTGATTTGGTGGAAAAACGCCTGCGAGAAGAAAAGAATCCGGGGGACAACTCTCTATTAGTAAGAGCTTTGGATCGATTCCACAGACGACTGCAGGCTCCTTCTAAGTTGGTACCAGGATGCAGTTTTAATAGAAGGGGCACAGAGATTGTAGTAAGGGCAGCACAGGAGCGATTATCGCAATACCTGCAAGCCTTGAAAGACTTCTTCCAAGTTTGCATCACCGATGTTCGACAAGCCCTGGCTGCTCCAAGGGTCCCTGGGAAAGAGGCACCAGCTCTTGGTGACTTACTCTCGATGCTTTCGGGTTCTGTTTTAAATCAAATCAAATCTGTTTTGGCTTCTGTACATCTCTTCACTGCTAAAGATGTGGCTTTCTCAGACAAGCCATACTTCAAGGTGAGTGGGAGTTGAATTACGGTATATTGATTGTCATACCAAGTTCCCTAGTTCTTACATTATAATACCCTCTTATTCTAATAGACCTTCTACTTATGTCTTCCTTTCAGGGTGAGTTCTGCAGTCAGGGTGTCCGTGAAGGATTGATTGTAGCATTCATCAAGTCTGTGTGCCAGACAGCTCGACAGTTCTGTGATTCCCCGGGAGAGAAAGGAGCCAATACTCCGCCACTGCTGCTGTTGCTCCTGTCTCGCCTCTGCCTGGACTATGAGACTTCAACCATTAGCTACATACTAACTCTAACTGATGAACAGTTTCTCGGACAGGTAAAAGACCATGTGTGGGTTTTTTATTTATTTATTTTCAGTAAAGCATATTCGGTCACAAAAGCATATTTCTCTTCCATTATAGCGCCATAACAATTCCAGAAGGAGCTAGTATATTGAGATACTCCCTGTGCTGTAGCTTTATAAATCTGTATTTCTAAATACACAGCATCCTCTATTGTAGGCTCCTGTTATGTGTGTTCTCCCTAAAGAGGTCAACGGGGCCTGTAAAATACATATAGCCTCTGTAAGCCGGGGTGGACTGAGAATTCAGAGTGACCCCATGTTGTAGGTGGGCACAGAATGGCAAAAGGTGGGGACAACTCAAGTCAGGCCAGAAATATCATAAAGTGGCAATATATTGTGCTGTACGTTGGTGTTTGGTTCTGCAGCAAAACCAAATACCAAAGTTTAGCAGAATATACAGCCCCAGGAAAACCAAATACCACAGCACCATATACTGTCCCAGCAGACCCAAATACCACAGCACCATATACTGTCCCAGCAGACCCAAATACCACAGCACCATATACTGTCCCAGCAGACCCAAATACCACAGCACCATATACTGTCCCAGCAGACCCAAATACCACAGCACCATATACTGTCCCAGCAGACCCAAATACCACAGCACCATATACTGTCCCAGCAGACCCAAATACCACAGCACCATATACTGTCCCAGCAGACCCAAATACCACAGCACCATATACTGTCCCAGCAGACCCAAATACCACAGCACCATATACTGTCCCAGCAGACCCAAATACCACAGCACCATATACTGTCCCAACAGAACCAAATACCACAGCACCATATACTGTCCCAGCAGACCCAAATACCACAGCACCATATACTGTCCCAACAGAACCAAATACCACAGCACCATATACTTTCCCAACAGATCTAAATACCACAGCACCATATACTGTCCCAACAGATCCAAATACCACAGTGCAGCACAATATACTTCCCCAGCAGAAACAAGTACCACAAGAAATACTCCCCCAGCAGATCCAAGTACCACAGTGGAGCGCAAAATACTACCTAGCCCTGTGCCCACTGTGCTCCCCAAAGCCCCCAAATAATATACTGCAGAAAAAATTCTCTTCAGTAATAATAATGCTCCAGTAGTGCTGCTGGTATTAATAATGCTCCTAAAGTGCACCCAGTAATACTAATGCCCCCTATAGTGCACCCAGTTACTATAATGCCCCTGAGTGCCCCTATAATTTTCTCAATATGCACCCTGTTGTGCCCCCGGTAATAATAATGCCCTCTTAGTGTCCCCGTATTAAAATGCCCCTATTGCGCTGCAGTACTGATAATGCCCCCTATAGTGCGTTCAGTAATAATGCCCCATATTGTACCTCCAGTAATAATCCCTCACAGTGCCCCCCAGTAATAATGATACTACCTATAGTGCCAGTAGTAATAATAATGCCCCTACAGTGCCTCCAGTAATGTCCCCCATTGATCAAGTGGCCATGGAAAAAAAATCGGGACGCAGACTTACAGCATCATAGGCTTCAGGCACAAATTAAAGGAAATATACTCCAGCACAGTTCCAATGTATTTGTAGTTGCACTTTATTTTCAATTCTCCAAACAGCGGTATCAAGTACAGACAAAAACCTCCACCACAACAGTTTCAGGCCCTGCCATTCACTGTCGGGGTGAATGGCGGGGCAGGAAACCATGGACTCCTTTGCCTCGCTGCAGTATTACGGTTAAACGGTTGAATTCAGGGGGGACCTGCGTCCGCCAGCTGTTTGGGAGGTTTGGGCAGCCCACTGGGTATCACTCCTCCTGGAATTTCTCCAGTCAGGCCAGTCTGTCCCTGTCTATTAGCAACGTTCTGCATTGGAATGGGGATTTATTATCTAAAGACATTAAAACGGGCATGAATTTTCAGCATATTATGCTTGTATGAAAGAGCCTCGACTCCTCTATGTGTTTTCTCACAACTGCTTCTAGGTGGTTTTCCTTTATGGCAGACATCAGCTGTGTTCATTTCTCCTATGTTTAGGACCACTCTCCTGTAACCCCCGTCAGCACTCTCTGTTCCTTGGCTCGCTCCACAGCCCAGACTCTCCTCAATCAGTATGTGAAATCTCAGGGGCTAGTCATTTCTCAGATGTTACGCAAAAGTGTTGAAACCAGAGACTGGGTGACCACCATTGAACCCCGAAATGTTCGAGCGGTCATGAAGCGAGTAGTTGAAGATATCACTGGTGTAGATGTGCAGGTGAGTTTAGTTGTTAGTCACTTTGCCTGTAACTCTACAGTGTACTTGCAGAATGTATTATTTGTCAGAATATTTCTCCTTCTCAGAATCTCATTTTCTTCTGCCGGATCTCTGCTGTCGGGTTTAATCGTGTAATAATCCACTTACTTTTCAACGACTGTGAATGTGGCTCACTAGGGAGTGCTATTGGTAAATTCAGTAATAAACGGGGAGGGTGGGTTTGGGCTCTTCGGCTCACTCCCTACACAGAGGTGCTCCTATCCCCGGCTGTGCAGTGAACAGTGACCCCATTAGACAGGAGCATCACTGTGATGGACAGTAGCACTGCTCCTTCTTTCTTAGAGATTGATGAGAGTCCAAATGTTGTAAGTGCCACCAAACCTAGGTGGTGGCATATCCTGGAGATATGTTATGTTTTACATCATGGTAATACCCCATAAGATGTGTCTGACCTCTCTATCTGGTTAGGCATGGCAAAGTAAGATTACAGTGCCTATCGCAGTGTCAGAAATTTAGTGGAAGCAGTTATTATAGTGTTCATTAATGCAGAAACCATTTATTTTCCCAGGTGGGACTCTTGTACGAGGAAGGAGTCCGGAAAGCTCACAGCAGTGATTCTAGTAAACGAACCTTCTCTGTATATAGCAGCTCTCGACTGCAGGGGAGATATGCTCAGAGCTACACTCCAAGGTAAGTGTAAGACACATACTACCATAAGCTTATTACACTTTCTTATGACCCGTTGCTTGCATTTAAGTCCTCACTTTTAAAAGCAGACTATTAATGCTGTTCCCTTCTTGCTACCAGTGCTCCTCTTGATACAAACCTTCTAAGCAACATCCAGAAGCTGTTCTCTGAGAGAATAGACATCTTCAGCACCGTCCAGTTCAACAAGGTAAAATTATTGATGCTTTCCAGTTCTCATGGGTTTGCATTCTCTTGCCTCTGTGGGCACACATTGCGTTAAATGTCTAGCACTGTAAAAGCGTAGATCAACATGTTGTCTTTATGGCAGAGATGTTAATGGGGTTATCTGGTAATAAATATACGACCTATCCTCAGGACATTTATAAAAACTGGTGATTTAGATGCCGGTCTTCGTGAGCGTTGCCTCCTCTTCCTAGGCTATGTGACGTCACTGTACATCTGTCACATGGCCTAGTTGCTGTTCAGCCACATTGAAATAATTGGGACTGGCTGCAATACCAAGCACAGCCGCTATACAATGTACAGCGCTGTGATTGAGAGAGGTGTCAGGGGCTGGCTGCGCTCACCAGAGCTCATGTGAATGCGGCAGTTTTCATAACAGCTGATCGGCGGGGGTGTTTGGACTCTTACCCCGCCGATCTGATAATGATGACCAATCCTGAGGATCAGTCATTGTTATCCATTCCTGGATAACCCCTTCAAATATGAGTATAGAAAACTACAAACTCTCTTGATTCTTCTTTTTTTGGATCATTTGCTGAGCTGCATAGGAGTGGAGGTTGGTTTTTGTTCTTGTGAAAGGAACGTCAGCCTTAAGATTGAAGGTATATTACACTGAGTCACATTGAACATTGTGTCTGAGCTACCAGCGCCATGTCATAGAACAGAAGGAGCTGAGCAGATTGATATATAGGGGGTCATTTTACAAACAGATATATGCCACTTTTTTGGCATATATCTGTCGCAGACTGCGATGCAAAGGTTATTCTGTGATTACGTTATGTAGAGGCACCGCAATCTGTGACTTTTTCCGCGCTCACGCCAGGCCTAAAAAAAGGGGGAAGGGAAAAGGGTGGCCGGCAGGGCTGTCTCCATTTATCTTTTTCAACTCCTGTTTTAGGCATAGAAAATGGTCTAAATCTACGCCAGCAAGGGAGTTGGCGTTGATTTAGACAACTGTAGGCCGGCGCCTTTACATAACTTAGGCGGATGAACCGTCAGCGCAAGAGGAACGAAGACCTAAATCGCCAGTCTTCATAAATGTCCCCCATAGTTTGTTGGGAAAAGAATCAGTATAACTTGTAATTTATCCATTTCAATTTCTGGGCTTTGAAGTCCAGGAGGCGGTCCTCTCAGTGATTGACAGCCCTCCATCTATGACTGTGTATACAGAGAGAGCTGTCAATCACAGATCTTCTGCAGATTGCGCTGCATTTTCATGGTGACTGGTTCCCTTAAAACTTTAACAAAGGTAGCAAGGTAAAGCTTGTGTATTAGGCTCCATTCACACGTCCGCCAAATGGGTCTGCATCCGTTACGCAATTTTGCTGAACGGATGTGGACCCATTAATTTCCAATAAGGGCAGAAAAGATGCGGACGGCATTTCTGGATCCGCAACTTCCGTTGCCGCAAAAAAATAGAACATGTCCTATTAGGCATTTTCTATTATGGTGCCGGCGATGTGCGGTCCACAAATTGTGGAACACACATTGCCGGTGTTCGTGTTTTGCGGATCCGCAAAACACTTACGGATGTGTGAATGGACCCTTAAAGTTTTTTTTTTTTTTCCAAGACTTTAATATTGATGGCCCATCCTTATGCTAGGACATTAAGATTTCTTCTGTGGGGTCCTCCCCCTGGGGTTTCTGTCAATTAATAGGGACAGTGCCATTCCTGGGTATGTGTGGCACATACCTGAAGTACTAGACATAGTATGGTGTTATATGTCAAACTATGTCATACCAGATCCATTTTATTTATCTGATTTTGGCCTCATGCACACGACGGTATGTGTTTTGCGGTCCGCAAATTGCGTATCTGCAAAAAAAAACTATGACGTTCTGTATGGCATCTAACGGAAAAACGGACATACGGAAATGGAATGCACACTGAGTACCTTCTGGTTTTTTTGCGGACCCATTGAAATGAATGGTTCCGCATATGGTTCGCAAAAAAAAAAAAACGAACGGACACGGAAAGAAAATACATTTGTGTGCATGAGGCCTTTGAGTTGCATGTTTTATTACTTTCTTGGATTTCACTTTTTTCTTCCATATGATGAATATCTCTCTTTTTTCAGGTCTCTATTCTTACAGGAATTATTAAGATCAGCCTTAAGACTTTCCTCGAATGCGTTCGCCTAAGAACATTTGGTCGCTTTGGTCTCCAGCAGATACAAGTAGATTGCCATTACCTGCAGCTCTACCTGTGGCGCTTTGTCAGTGATGAGAATTTAGTCCATTGCCTTTTGGATGAGGTTGTGGGCAGTGCTGCTCACCGATGCTTAGACCCTGCACCCATGGAGCAGAGCGTGATTGAGGTCATCTGTGAGAGGGGCTGACCGAAGGACGTAGTTCTCTCAGATCTGTATATTTAAGACAGCAATACATGTGTGGATTGTATATATCTCAAACACACATCTGTGTGGTCTGTATATAAATGGGGAATACGGTGGTGTAAGGACCAAAGTCATTAAACAGTAGGTGGCAGAATGTTACGTTTAAGATACTGTAATATTTAAAATAAAATATGAATGTGTATTTTTAAGTCTTTTTTTAAGCTGCACTCCATAAATTCAGTATCCAGAGAAACCTTTTTTTCTTAATCATCTAGGGGTGAAGCTGCAGCTTTCGGGGGGCCACATCTCCAGGTCCATCCTTGGTCCTGTCATTACAGGACTTTACAAAATATGTAAATTACAAAATGGAATTTAGTCCTAGAGTTAGTATCTAACTTCTGGAGTAGATCAGCATGGGAAGAGTGTGTGGTTGTACAATGTACTGACACAGTATAATGGACCGCTAAGGCACACTAATTTGCTAATGTAATTTATTTTTTAATGTGCGATATGTTTGGTGATTATTAAATGGTCACTAAACATTTCAACAAACTTTGCATACGTTAATAGTACAAGGTGAATAACTTTGTAATATATTTTATCAACGAATAATGCCTCTTTCTTCCTCTAGCAGCTCACTTTTTTCCTCCCCCTCTCCATAGACTTGTACGAGCAGTATGCAGTCTGATTCCTAAAGCAGTTGGCCAGTTCACATGAATAGATGCACATGTGCTGGTAACAGAACATGCCTTCAGCTAGTAATAAGCATATAGGTGCGGGGCCCACATCTATCTCCATTCATTTCTTTGGGAGTTCCAAAAAATAGCCAAGCGAGCACGCTCGACTATTTTTGAAAGGCCCATAGAAATTAAATGGGTTGGCCATTTTCTGGTTATTGTTGACCGAGGTGTCTGTAAGATGTCTATATAGCACTTACTAATATAGTCTTTCTAATAAATTCTGCACCATTTTCTAAATTTCATAAGGTATGCCACTTGTTTACAAAGTCTTTTGTGCCGTCCACACAGAGGTCCTGTCCATAAGATGGCTGCTGATGGAGGGTCATGTGACCATACAAATCACCGCTATGGGATGTCTCCTCCATTCAAACACTGCTCCTGCCATCTGCACCTGTTCTGGTGTGAGTTTAGTGCAAGCGCAATGTCTTTGAATGGAGGAAACGTCACATGGAGGTGATTTGTCCAGTCACATGACCCTCCATCAGCGGCCATCTTATGGACAGGATCTCTGTGTGGACAGCACAGAAGATTTGCCTAACAAGAGGACATGGCTTAAGAAATATATCAACAAGGTTAGATTAGTAAGTGTCATATAGTAATGTCATAAACACATAGGTTAACATTAACCAGAAAGTGGCCAACCCCTTTAATGGAGAGCGCACCATGCATGCACGGCTGCACTCTGCCCACTTTCGGGGTCCCATTCTGGAGATAGGTGTGTGTCCCAGCTCTGAGAGCTGTACCTATCCGACATTGGTGGCATATCCTAGCAATATGCCACCAGTGTCTCAGATGAGACAAGCCCTTTAATAGGAATAATTCATGTCTGCCAGTGCTGCTCTGGGATCGTGGCTGCTGATAGAGGATCCCAGCCATCAACGGCCTCCATCCACTTATACTGAGGATGGACTGCGCATGCGCTAGTTACCTGTCTGTTCCCGGTATAAGGCAATGGAGGCTGCTGTTGGACAGATTCCTACATAAATGGCCATGACCGCAGCTCCAGCATACAGGTCTGGGAACATGAATTATTCTTATTAAACTATCAGACGTCAGTGCCGATAGTTTAATAATACTTGAAACTAGCTGCATGTATGTACTGTTCCCAGGACATGAGCAGCTAGTAATACTGGGGGCCCACAAAAAGTAGCCCACCTCCAATATCTCCAAATCAAACGGCCTAATAGTAAATCTGTTTTAGTTCTCCACAGCAACCAATCGGAGCTCAGCTTTCATTTTTTCACAGCCCTCTAAGAACTGAAAGCTGAGCTCTGATTGGTTGCTATGGGCAACTAATACTGATTTATTATAAGGCAGTATTATTTGGAGATACGGGCTACTTTTTCGTGGGCCACCCTGTATAAACTGGCCAACCCCTAAACTTCTGTCTCGTAAATCTAAAGAAATGCACCTAGGCCACAGAAATAGTATGGCTGCATACTCATTAAATAGAATAAAACTGGGGACAACAGAACAAGAGGGATTTATTCTGGTTACAAGTAGGCCATACACAGTACTCAATGTCAAGGAGCAGCTGCAAAAGCAAATACAATTTTAGGGTGTATAAAAAGAATGATAAAGACCTGTGATCCCAATGTAATATTAACCCTTTTTAAATCCATTGTAAGACCACCTCTTGAATATAGGATTTAGTTTTGGGCTCCGTATACCATAATGGATACATGTATAGAACTAGATTATTAAATGGGATGGAAGGTATCATTTATAATGAGCTTGAAAGATCAGGATTGCTGCCAGTGTTATCCAATACATTCCAGAACTGTAAGGGTTACATAGCATCATAAATCAATATAATGCTATGTGACCCTGTCAGTGCAGGGAAGGTCAGGCCGGGAGCTCCGTTGCGGACTCGCTGCGTGAGGAACGCTCGTCTGCAAGGGGCCTAACAGTGTTGTACAATTGATCTGAGAAGGGTTGAATTGATGGAAGTCTTTCTGTTTAACCCATGTCTCTCAAGAGAATTAGCAGAGGATGTTGTTTATTACAAAGTTTCCTGTATTTACTTGTGCCATTGATTTATACCCCTTCAAACAGATGATTTGTGGCGGTACTGGGAATTGGACCCCCCACCGCTCTGATATCGATGACCTATCTTCAGGATGTGTATCAATGACACCAGAATACCCCTTTAATCCTTGTCCATTGGGTTTAGAAGGGGCATCAGTTATAGGTTCTTGATGGACAGTTAGAACTACATATTTTTGTTATCTAGCTGTATGTGGCCATTCTAACTTGCAATATGTTTTTCGTTATTTCCACACTGTATTGCCACACGCTACCTGTGGACTAACGCACGGTACGTGATTGACAAACATCTAGTCATCTGAAGGCTTTGTGTAACAGTGTGCACAGTGTCCATTTACCAGTCATATGCCCTCATTAACCTCCATTGCTTATCACCTCGTTCAGTGACCCCCGCAATATTATTTCTATGCAATTAATACATTCACTGTGCATTAATATATAAAATATGACATGTCTACTTTCATTTCCAGCGCTCTAAATCTGCTGCTTACGTTCACAAAGTCATAGGGGTGGGATTTAGAGTTGCTTAATCGGGCAAAAATGGGGCTTGCGCTTAATATTTGCCACTTTTAGATGCCACTTTTCTGCAGCAAGTAAATTGGATCAGTGTGGCTGCTTGCATCTGGTGGAGCTCACTGGCCTACAAACATATTTAGTGTATACTGAGCCTGGTGAAAAATCCATATGCGATGAGCAGAATTCTATCACCCTTTCATACATGCATGATAGAGATGCAGAGGGGATGTAGGCTGGGTTCACAGCATGTTTTTGCCCTACATTTAACATCTACATTGGGGGGGAAAAAAGGCTGCAAAAGCACAGTACACTATACTTTTCCATCCTGCAGAGTCCTGAAAAAACAATATACGTTAAAGGGGTTGTTCAGGTTCAGCTCTGAACCCGACATATTACCATTTTCACCCCTCCAGCCCCTGACAGGAGTATCGGAGTATTAAATGCACCGATGCTCTCTTGTTTATATTATTACACTGCTAGACGGAGGCTTCCACCCAGCGTTCCGAGTGACGTCACCGGCTCTGATGGGTGGACTCCTAGCCGTTTTTGCAGCGCTAAAGCCCGCCCATTAGTGCCAGTGACGTCACCGGGCTCACTGCTAGGTGGAAGCTTCCGCCTATCTTACCTATGGAGAGCCTGGTACGTCACCGGATCTCCAGAAAATGCCTTTGCCCTGCGTGATACAGTGCAGGGCAAGGGCACATGAAATGCTCCGATGCTCATATCAGGGAGGCTGAGTAGGGGAAGAAGGGGATGAGCTGAACCCGGACAACCCCGTTAACCATGCCTATCAACTATCCCACTTTTGGAGGGACAGTCCCCCTTTTTAACCCAAGTAACTCTTACCCTCTTTGCTACTTACCCAAGTCAAAAAGAGAGATATTTACAGTAATAAACTTACTAAACTGCTCCAGAAAAAAATCTGTCTGGTTCCTACCTGTACATTACACCTGAACTTATATATTTTCATTAATTGGGCAAATTTACATGATTTTTGTGTGAATATTTAAAGGGGTATTCCAGCACAGGGGCTGTACACTCTGTAATAAAAAGTAGCAGAACCTATACCCACCTTACCGATTCTCCAGTGCCACGGTTATGATAGTAACGGGTCCCTGATGCACCCCACTTCGTGCTACTGTCTCGACATGGCAGGAAATGGATGTGCATGCTGCTCGGCCAATCACTGGCTGCCGCCATGAACGCCTCAGCCAGTGATTGGTGTGTCCATAAAGATGGGTGGTATGGCTAACATATACCCTTTTTCATAATGGTACCCTATGGTGACGTCCGTCACTGTATGGCCTCTGTTCATATAGAAAATCAGAAATGGCAGAAAAGCAAAACTCTGACAACTATATAAAATAAAAACTGTATTATGAAAATGATCACAAATTCTTGGGCCTAAAAGCAATTTTGTTTTTTCAAAGTTGGAATTCTACTTTAAGAAGTAATGTTCAGGTAAGTTGATATACTATGGATACATTTGTGCAAAGCGACTGAAAGGAAATTGATTCCTGGCAACCAAAAAGGACACGGCTTCCATTCTATAGACTGCTAGAAGTTTGAGAGATGCGAATGTTCCAGTTATTCTCGGTGTTTGAATACATTGCTGGCAAAGTAGAACAAGCCGAGGTCCGGGTCGTGTCCTCATATTCCCTGTAGTAGATTAGGTTCCTCTTATACCTGAGATCAATTCTTTTGTTCTAACTCATCACAAAACAAACACGTAGATTGATCCGGTTGTTAATTCTGCCCTGCAGCATCCATTGACATTCCCGTGTTTGTAGAGTCCACGCCTTTCCTTCAGAGAATTATTCATTGTGGACAATAAATGTTGCGTTATGTGGACTGCAGACTTGCTGCTGACCCAAAAGGTCTTTTTTTTTCCCCCCTTCTATAGGTTTTACCTCCTAAAACGTATTAATATTCCATCCGACAGCTTATATCTTCTTTTCAAATGCGGTACTCTGATTCAGGTGACTGCTATGACATCACAGCCAGTCAGTGAGTGACGTCACAAGTAGGTTTATTCAAGTACGCTGCTGTAACATCAGATAGGCTATGAGACAAACCACTGTGACCTCATAGGTTATGTAACATCACTAGGTTAAAGGCCCCCATACACATTCAATAGCTGTCAGACGAGCGATCGTTCAGCCGACAGCTATCTCTCACTCCTCCATGCACGTACACGTTTGGTTCAGCCGAACATGTATACGTATTCAATGGGGAGGAGCAGAAAGCTGCTGCCAGACACCTCTCCCGGGAGAGAAGGAATGGGTGATAACACTGCACCCGATCCTTCTCTCCCCCGACAGCATCAGTCAGGAGCTCCCCACAGTCATTAGACTGTCGGCCGAACTTGGCAATGTCAGTAGGTTTGGCCAACAATACACTAATGTGTGAATATCATGAGTGTATTGGGTAAACTGCTGTGACATCACGAGTGGGTTTCAAATGTGTAATATGCAGTGATGTCAGAAATGTGCTGTGACATCACAACTAGTCTGCAGGTAAGATATTGAGATGTAATAAGGATCCAGGCAGGTAAGAAAACTCATTTTCTGTCGGGTAAAGGTGCTGTGACATTAGATGTAGTAGGAAATTATGGGGCCCATCAACTGTTTAGAGAAGCCCTCTATTGGAGGTAAACACCGCTGTGTAGGCATATCGGGTGACTTTATCATGAGGGGATTTATTTAAAGGGGTTATCCAACGACTAAAGTAAAAAATGAAAAACGGACATCATATAGTACATGACAATCTCTTTCTAACAAAGCTAGAACCAGCCCTGTACCCTCACATGGATCCAGAGATCTCCACATTCATTCCTCCGCTAGATTTATATCAAGTTGACAGCTCAAGGGGAGTGTCCTTTCTGCTGCAGCAAAGGGGGTGTGTCCATGCTCTGCCTATCACAGCTCAGGAGGCTAGTTGAAGGATGAAACTGAGCATGTGCAGCCATCTCAGTGAGCAGGTCAAAGAAATAAAAAACAGTAGGTGGCGCTATACAGATACATTTTATTGAATAACTCAGTGGCTATGCAAAAATTTTTATTACATGTAATTACAAAAGTATTCAGATCCGGGTGCTGGTTTGAAAACTGTAGAATATTTTTGTGGAACAATCCCTTTAACCACCCCAGGACCGCCTAACGCACGGATGCGTCCGGCCAGCGGCCCTGTTGCTCTGGCTTGACGCATCTATGCGTCATCTCGCGAGACGCGAGATTTGCTGTGAACACGCGCGCGTTCACAGTGGCGCGCGTCTCGGCAGTTATTCTGCAGCCTGCCAGCGATGATCAATCGCTGGCAGGCTGTAGAAGTAAAATAAAAAGCATCAAACATGTATATCAGACGCTACCTGGTCCTCTGGTGGTCCCATTTGCTGGGATCGACCACCAGAGGGCCACGTAGCTATGTAAAGTTGCACCAAGCACCACACTACACTACCCCCATCCCCCCGCAATTCCGGATCCGAGCGGGACAAAGTCTGTCCCCATAGAAATGAATGGGTCCGCAATTCCGTTCCGCAAACAGAATTGCGGACGTGTGAATGGGTCCTAAGGGACCCTTATCACCGCCAGTTAGTTACTTGTTAGGTAGTTAGCGCCCAGCCCACCGCACCGCAGTCACTGATTTTGGCAGAGATTTTTTCATCCACATTGATCGATGCGAATGAAGAAATAAATCTGTGCCGTTCATAATTTTTTTTTTCAGCCCAAAGGCTGAACGGAAAAAAAAAATCTCATTACCCGTATGCTCAATATAAGGAGAATCGCAGAAACTCCTAATGCTGGCCATACGTGTAATGATTACGGAGATCCTCAAATGCCAGGGCAGTACAAACACCTCACATGTGACCCCATTTTAGAAAGAAGACACCCCAAGGTATTCCATGCGGGGTATGGTGAGTTCATGTAAAATTTTATTTTTGTCACAAGTTAGTGGAATATGAGACTTTGTAAAAAAATATATATATCAATTTCCGTAACTTGTGCCCAAAATTTTCTTTTCTGTGAACTCGCCATGCCCCTCACGGAATACCTTGGGGTGTCTTCTTTCCAAAATAGGGTCACATGTGGGGTATTTATACTGCCCTGGCATTTTAGGGGTCCTAAAGCGTGAGAATCCAAATGCGTAAAAATGGCCTGTGAAATCCTAAAGGTACTCATTGGAATTAGGCCCCTTTGCGCATCTTGGCTGCAAAAGTGTCACTCATGTGGTATCGCCGTACTCAGGAGAAGTAGGGCAATGTGTTTTGGGGTGTATTTTTACATATACCCCATGCTGGGTGTTAGAAATATCTCTGTAAATGACAACTTTTTAAAAATTTTTATACAAAGTTGTCAATTTACAGAGATATTTCTCTCACCCAACATGGGTATATGTAAAAATACACCCCAAACACATTGCCCTACTTCTCCTGAGTACGGCGATACCACTGAGTGACACTTTTTGCAGCCTGGGTGCGCAAAGGGCCCAAATTCCAATGAGTACCTTTAGGTTTTACATGGATGCTCACAATTTAGCCCCGCCCAAAATGCCAGAACAGTAAACACACCCCACAAATGACCCCATTTCGAAAGTAGACACCCCAAGGTATTCACTGAGGGGCATAGTGAGTCCGTGGGAGATTTTGTTTTTTTTGCCAGAAGTTAGCAGAAATGGAAACTTTATTATTATTATTTTTCCTCAGAAAGTGTCATTTTCCGCTAACTTGTGAAAAAATGAAATGATACATGAACTCACCATGCCCCTCCGCGAATACTTTGGGGTGTTTTCTTTCTAAAATTGTGTCATTTGGGGGGTATTTATACTATCCTGACATTCTAGCACCTGAAGAAACATGACAGGTGCTCAGAAAGTCAGAGCTGCTTCAAAATGCCGAAATTCACTTTTTTGCACTATAGTTTGTAAACGCTATAACTTTTACCCAAACCAATAAATATACACTTATTAGATTTTTTTTAATCAAAGACATGTATAACAATACATTTTGCGAAAAATTTATATAGAAATGTAGTTTTAAAAAAATAAATTTACAACAGAAAGTGAAAAATGTCATTTTTTTGCAAAAATTTCGGTTATTTTTGATTAATAGCAAAAAAAGTAAAAATGTCAGCAGCAATGAAATACCACCAAATGAAAGCTCTATTAGTGAGAAGAAAGGGAGGCAAAATTCATTTGGGTGGTAAGTTGCATGACGGAGCAATAAACGGTGTAAAGTAGTGTAGTGCGGAATTGTAAAAAGTGGCCTGGTCATTAAGGGTGTTTAAGCTAGGGGGGCTGAAGTGGTTAAAGCCCATTTCAACTGAGTCTGCACAGGCATATTTGCCAAATTTATTGAACGTTGGACGTCATTTGATTGAACTTTGATTTTGAATTTTGTCCCTCATTTCTCTAGCCATGTTTTTTCAGTTTATTCTATCACCATACTGGAGTTCAATTTTGACTTTTTAAAAAGTGGAGGGAGGAGCTACCTAAAGTCACAAAAAGGCCCAATTTTTTGTGCAAAAATTTTCTACTTTTTGGCTCCACATTTCTAGCGCAGGGGATCGATAAATTTACCCCATTGTGCTTCTATACAGCACTATATTACAGAGCTGTTCTTCCCTAGAAGCAATATGACAAAAAAGAAGTTTTGGCTACAATTACCAGTTATTCACCTCCTTCTCTTCATGATAGTCATCGGGTCCTTAAACATGTCTTGGACTTGTGCTTATTAAGGGTCCTTTCACTCTTGCGTTCTGAGGATCCGGCAGGCACTTCCGTACCGCCGGATCCGTCAGAACGCAAGTCGCCTGAAGCATTAGAAGACTGATCAGGATCCTGATCAGTCTTGAAATGCTTCAGGTTACTATGGCAGCCAGGACACTATTAAAGTCCTGGTTGCCATAGTAAGCGGACGGTATTTACAGTCCGTGCTCCGGGCGCTCCTGAATGACGTCAGAGCGCCCCATGCCATGGATCACGTGATCCATGCGATCACGTGATCCATGCGTGTGGGGCACCCTGACGTCATTCTGGAGCGCCCCAGGAGCCGCACGGATGGTGTCCCCAAGTATACTGCTCTCCCGCTCCCCACTACATTTTACCATGGCAACCAGGACTTTAGCGTCCTGGCTGCCATGGTAACAATTGAGAAAAAGCTAAACGTCGGATCCGGCGATGCGCCGAAACGACGTTTAGCTTAAGGCCGGATCCGCATTAATGCCTTTCAATGTGTTCCGGATTTTTGGACGGAACAAAAAGCGCAGCATGCTGCGGTATTTGCTGCGTCCAAAAAACATTCCGGTCCTGAACTGAAGACATCCTGATGCATCCTGAACGGATTTCTCTCCATTCAGAATGCATGGGGATGATCCTGATCAGGATTTTTCCGGCATAGAGACCCGATGACGGATCTCTATGCCGGAAAACAAAAACGCCAGTGTGAAAGGGCCCTAAGTCCAAATAAAATCCATCAATTATTATTTTATTTTTTATTCAGTATATTTTTGAGTATGGTTTTATTGTTTACATAAGAGTTTATTTTACATTTTGAGCAATAATTATTGTTACATCCCATATTTCCCCACTGCTCTTCTAACCGCAATGTACAGTATATTACTTGGTGTCACAAGACTTGTGTCACCTGCAGCATCGCTCTCTCCAAACATCCGGCCTAAGGAAGCCCTTTTGTAAGCATACAGATATGATGACATCATTACTGCTAGAACAGGACATCCATCTAAAAACCCATTTCCTCTTTTTATTATTGCATACATTTCTAAAGGTGACCGAGGTTTACTGTCAAATCCATTCAATGGATTCCCGGGACTGTCCCCCGAATCAAGTAAACTGTGAAAAACTAAATATAGGAGTCGCTAACTAAGTTGGTATTTTGCATTGTACTTTGGGAATTTAGACCACCTACTTTACCAGAAAGGGCTTCAGGATTTAATTTTGAGCTATGAGCAGGGATAGATTTGTACAACACTTTGTGCAAATTTGGGGATTTAGTATTGCAAAGCGCTATCTTCCAAGAAAAAGAACCATCTCATCAGTGCCACCTATTGGTTCTCTTTTTTTGGGAGATACCTCTTTGCATATTCGTTTCCCATGGAGCATTGCCAAAAAGTCTCCAAAATCTAAAAAGTAAGTCTCCATACAGGACTGGTCTCAGTCATTTGGTTTTTACTGTAAATGCTGATGATTTTCTGCAAGCATACGCTGCGGAAAATCTGTAGTATATACTCCACATGTGATGGTTCCCCTACAGAAGAATCTTCAGACCCTGCTTCAGATGCTGCCAATCTAAGTATACCTTATGTAGGTCAGACCAGCATCCTGTTTTCCATCTTCATAAGAACTCATGCATGGTCTCATATGTTCCTGCTATACTTTTGAAGCTAGTGAGCGGGGCAGTGTGGGACCTGGGAGCTGCGCCCTCTAAGGCCTCTTTCACACTTGCGCTTTCCGTTCTAGAGTTCCGTCCTCGGGGCTCTAGGACGGAAAGATACTGATCGGGATTTATCCTAATGCATTCTGAATGGAAAGAAATCAGTTCAGGATGCATCAGGATGTCTTCCGTTCAGTATGTGAACGTTTTTTGGACGTTGACAAAACTGTAGCATGCTGCCGGAAGACATGCCGTAACGCCGGATCCGGAATCAATGCCCATTAGAGTGCATTAATCCGTATCCGGCATTAAGCTAAACGTGGTTTCGGCGCATCGCCGGATCCGACGTTTAGCTTTTGTGAATGGTTACCATGGCAGCCAGGACGCTAAAGTCCATGGTAAAGTGTAGTGGGGAGGCAGGGGAAAGGCATCTACTTACCGTCCGTGCGGCTCCCGAGTCCCGGGGCGCTCCAGAATGACGTCAGAGCGCCCCATGAGCATGGATCACGTGATCCATGCGCATGGGGCGCTCTGACGTCATTGTGGAGCGCCCCGGGAGCCGCATGGACTGTAAGTATCTGCTCCCCTGGCTCCCCACTACTTACTATGGTAACCAGGACTTTAGTAGCGTCCTGGCTGCCATGGTAACCTGAAAGCATATTGAAGACTGATCAGTCTTCAAATGCTTTCAGTTGTCTTGTGTTGTGACGGATCCGGCGGGCATTTCCCGTGCATTTTCACACCGGATCCTCACAACGCAAGTGTGAAAGAGACCTAAGCTGAGCAATACAGATCTGCATCAAATAAATATTAACCCCTTCATGACACAGCAATTGTCTGTTTTTTTCTTGTACCATTTTTACACTATCTCCCCTGGAGCCATAACTTTTTTCCTTTTCCATTCACATCGCTTGTTTTTTTTGTGGGCAAGTTTTACTTTCTAATGGAACCATTTACCATAATATTAGATACAATATAGTGGGAAGCTGAGAATTCCATGTAGGGTGGAATTGGAAAAAAAAAATGCAATTCCACCATAGTTTAATGGGTTTTGTTTTTGCAGAGTACCCTATGTGGTAAAACTAACCTGTGCCTCATATTTTGAAGTTAGTGTTGGGGTATATGCTGGATTCTGTTACCACTAACCATAACGCAGTTCCGTGATGGAATGCAAAACGGAATGCCTTTAGAGGGATTCCGTTATTCATTCCGTCATAATAGAAGTCTATGGCCTGCATAACAGATCCTCCTGTTTCCGTTATGCAGGGGAGTCCTCTCCTGCATAACGGAAACGGGACGGATCCGTTATGCATTCCGTCACGGAACTGCGTTATGGTCAGTGGTAACAGAATCCAGCATATACCCCAACACGAACTCGAAGTTCGCTCATCCCTAGTCAGTACGATTGCAGTGATACCAAATATGTATAATATTTCTTGTGTTTTAATACTTTAAAAAAAAACTTTCTTTACATTGCCATATTCTAACTCCTATAACTTTTTAGATTTATGTCTACAGAGCTGTGTGAAGGCGTATTTTTTTGTGGGGCAAACTGTAGTTTTTATTGATATCATTTCGGTGTGAGACTTTTTGATCACTTTTTATTCACTCTTTGGGAGGTGAAGTGATGAAAAAACTGAGTACTTTGGGATGTGGCAATACTTATAATCTTTATATTTTTTATTGATTATTTTTTAGGTGTTTTTATTTTTTTTTCAGATTTTAAATTACTTTTTTTTACACTTGCTTTAAGTGCTCCTAGGGGACTTTCACATGTGATTGTCTGATCGCTTCTCCCATAGACTGCAATGATTAAACAATCATTCACTTCAAAAGGCCCAAGGCTGCCTCAATCTCACATTGAGGCAGCCATTGCGCTCCAAGGGACCAGTTGGTCCTCAGGAGCGCAACACTCCCGAGAAAAAACCTCTTAGATGCTGTTCAATTGACCACGGCATCTTAGGGGTTTGTAATATACAATTCTTGGTAGGGACCACAGCACTCAGTCACACTTTTGACCAATGTTGGGTGCAAGTCACGTTGAGTTCCTACTCCACCGATTGGAACTATTTGAACTTGTAGAATATATGAGACTGCCGGGCATGGTGGTGCAATTAAGGCAACGTTTCGGGCAAACAATGTGCCCTTCATCAGGCAAGTGGTATGCACGTCTGAGGAGTACAACGCCGGCCTTGTACTCCTCAGACGTGCATACCACTTGCCTGATGAAGGGCACATTGTTTGCCCGAAACGTTGCCTTAATTGCACCACCATGCCCGGCCTAAAAAAAACTTAAAAAGCATTTACCATTGGAGTGCAGTCTCATATATTCTACATCTTAGGGGTTTGTGATTGGACAGGCACCCAGTGGGCGTGGCGCTTGCTTAGCTGCCTAGCAGTCACCATCTTTAAAAGGTATCCTTAACCCTTTCCCGACCAGCGCATATATGTATGGCACTGGCCAGGACTTAAAAGGTGGAGCCCACTCGCAAGGGCGTCGGGTGCCATAGCCGCAGGGTGCCTGCTTTTCCATACAGCAGACACCTGCGGCTAATATCTTCAACCAGCGGTTATGCCGGTCGCAGACTTTTAACCCTTCAGATACCATGATCAAACGTGACCACGGCATCTGGACACGCCAAAACCTGGAAGCGAGCGTTTACTATGTTACTTCCTATGGGGAGCTTGCCTGTGATTTGTTTGTTTTTTATGGAAAAATTGTAAAAAAAAAGTTTTTTTAAAAATACAAACATATTAAAATTTAAATCGCCCCCTTTCCCCAAAATGGAAATAAAAAAATACACATCATGGGCATAGCTGCGTGTGAAAACACCCGTACTATTAAAATATAAAAAATATTTATCCCATACGGAAAACGGTAGAACAAAAAATTTAATTTGATCAAATAATCGTACACACTAAAATGAGCCCTAACACAGCTCTGTACACATGACTACAAAAAAGTCATAGGGGTCATAATATGCCTGCGCCAATTATCGCACGTACTGACATGTGACATCACCATGTCATCACGCTGGGAGGACGCGTGAGGTCATCAGTGACTTTCAGATGCCGCAATCAGCATTGAACGCAGCATCTGAGAGGTTAAATGACGGGGGTGGGGGCGATCATTGCGCCTGCTCCACACACTGAGATGCGATTTGTTATGACGCAATTCCTAACGAATAAAATTTCTTGTCAAAGTTCAGCAAAACAGCCAAATCAAAATCTTGAAAACTTTGCTCATCACTAGCAGTAAAGTGGTTAATGTAAGAATTCTTCAAATTGTTATATTTAAAATTTCAGCTGGACCTTTGTGGAAGAGTTGATGCTGGGTTCTAGTGGTTACTCACCTCTCCCAGACTGGGGAGGCTGAATTCTGATCCTTCGGTTCTTTCTGCTTCCTCCCTGCACTTATCATAGAGATGAGTGGAGGGAAGGGATAGAGATCGGGCAGAGCGATCTTAAATCACTCTTGATGGTCATTAAGGCCTTATTCACACATCCGTTGTGTTTTGCGGAGCCGCGGATCCGCAAAACACGGACACACCGGCAATGTGCATTCCGCATTTTTGCGGACCGCACATTGCCCGAACTCCATAGAAAATGCCTCTTCTTGTCCGCAATTGCGGACAAGAATAGGACATGCTCTATTTTTTTTGCGGAGCCGCGGACCGGAAAATCGGCGGCGCGCTCCGCAAAATCGGATGCGGAGAGCACAGTGTGTGCTCTCCGCATCGTTCCCGGCCCTATTCACAGTCAATGGGTCCGCATGTATTCCGCAAAATTGCGGAATACATGCGGACTACATTGCGGATGTGTGAATAAGGCCTAAGGGGAGAGCTCATGACCTATACACAGCAGCAGGGAAAACAAGCAAAGTCACATGGCTGCTATGCCACACAGCTTAGAGGGAGCACATGGCCGGATTATGGCTCTGCTATGTATGGAGCCGTAACAGGACTCACATAAAAGTGTGTTGGGCCTTTGCTCTATGAATACGTCCAATTTCATATGAAGCTTTTTCTATGGGATTCTGTACAAATCTGGTAGAAAACAAATCATGGCCTGCTGCCTCAGATGCTGTATGTAAGCACTCTCTCCCACAGAATATCTCTGTACATAGAGGCCTCTACAGCAGCGTATGTATCTAATACAGCATCCTACTAGGGAGATAATCGCCCTTCATATAAAACTCATAACCCTGTGCCACAGAGAACTCTTGGCTACTTATGCATTCTCCTGTATTAACTTTACTGGATTTTCACCAGATTAGGGACTGGCACTATAATTTGCAGGATCTAGTGTTATGCCAAAAAAATGTTTGATGACAAAATTGCAGCTGCTTTTATTGTTGGTTTTTATAAGCATTTTCATTGTTTTATTGTTTTGAAACATTAAATGTTACTTTTTGGCGTTCCTTCCCATAGGTTTCTTAAAGGGGTTGTACGGGATCAAACTTTTTTTTTCAAAAATATCTTACTCATCTTTATTAGCCGAGTCTATGTTCCCAAGATGGTTTTAGGTAGCTTTCACACTGGAGCATGGCTCCTACAGTCCCCAATAGATTGTTTACATGTCTGTTTATCTTTGCAGTCACTTCCTGCTGCACTGCGGGTCCCAACACAGCACAGCATCTCCCTATTCCTGCTGTCTAACACAGTGTCCCTGCACCCGCCCCCCTCATACATATTCATGGCTCCTACACACTCCATTCGCTATCAAGCTCCATGCCCGGTGACATCACCGGGCTGGAGGGGCGGAGCTTAGCACAATGAGGGGCGGGGTTTGGTGTGATGCCGCCCGGCCTAGTCCCCACCCCTAAATCCACTCTGCATAACTACTAAGGCTGCTGGTGACGTCACCGGGCTCCCTAAGCAGCGGAAGAGGAGGCTTTGCTCCACTGCAAGGGACCCAGTGCATCACTGAAGACAAGAAAATAGTCACTTCTGGCCAGGAATTTACAGGAGAAAAACTGGGCATCAGAAATATGTTCAAAAGGTAGGACATGCATGTTTATAATGTGTATGTCACTACAGTACTATTAGACAAAGGTCCCCAATCCTGGACAACCTCTTTAAGTCCTATAAAGAAGCCTATGGGAAAAACATGAAAAATTACTATAGAGTATTCTGCATTTTGAAAAGCAAATGCTTTGAATACCACAAAAACTCTTTGGGGGTCATTTATTAAGACCAGCGTTTTAGACGCCAATCCTAATAAGCCCTTTAGCCGGTGGTGGATCCGCTGAAGTTATAAAGAGGTGCCGGCCTCGACATAACCTCGGCGTATCCAGTGCCGTTCTAAATGTAAGACGGCTTCCCTGGCTTACCTTTAGACCATTTTCTACGCCTAAAACAGGCAAAGAAAACGATGAATGAGGCGGGCACGTTCCCTTCCCCGCCCGGCCCATTTTTTAGACCTGTTGTGAGCGGGGAAAAATTGCAGATTTTAGTGCAATTAACCTTTGCGCCAGCAATATACCTAATATAGTAAAGGACCCCATTTGTGTATAGTGTGAATTGTAATGCACTACATACTTTAACATCTGACTGGAAAACAATGCAAACAAATGCTGTTAAAAATGCAACAAAAACACTCAAAATTGCGGGTGAATCCAGCCCAAAGGGGTGTTGCCATCTTGAACATTTACGGAATATGCGCAGAATATACCATAATTGTCTGATGGATGCAGATGCCTGGGACCCACACTTTTCTCTAGAACAGGGGTCTTTCAATCTGCCTGGTGAGACAAATCCCGGGAGAGAATGAATGGAGAATGAATGGAGAGATGGTTTCTCATGTGTGCACTTCTATGGCGGTTAGCCACACGGCTCATTATAAGCCTGGATGCGGTGGCCAGTGGCCACCTCCATAAAAAGAACAATTGTCCTCCATGGAGGCAAATGGCCCCTTTCAAACTTAATAACTGAACCACAGTAACTAATAACATAACGACATGACACCTTTTGTTGGAATAAAAATGGCCGCAATTCTTTATTAAGGGTAAATAAATTAATAAATAATTAAAACTTCAATTTATTTGAATAAATAACCATTAAAAACTCCAATAATTACCGAAATCCACTTGGCAATAGCTGAGTGATACAGCCTCTCTAATAAAGCACAGTGACATAAAGCATAAGAATGGGGAGGGGAGGGAGTGCGGGGCGAAGATCCGGTCTTGATAAAACTGGCCCAGAAGCGCCACAGAAACCCTCTTTTTAAGGACCATACTTTCCCAATCACCAATCAGCTGTCTGGAAATCTCCCTCAGCAACCAGCTGCACCAATCAGAGAAGATCCCTCTCTGTCATCCAAGGCTCAGGTGAGACCGGATAAAACCAGCCGATTCTGTCAGAAACTTTACCACTTGAGGTAAATCTGAAATAAAAGAGCGGGAAAAACAAAAGGGGGGGGGGGGGCAAAAAGCATACACAAAATACATTAGGGTGTCATTGCCCCAATGTGTCCCCCCCAAGCAAAACGCTCTGGGGGGCCTGAACATTCTACAGAGGTGGTACTTGCATCTAAGAGATATCCTGTGATGGGAATCCCCCTTTAAGTGAAAATAGTTGTATCTGAGTTTTTATAGCGGGCTGAGGCAGAGCATTAGGAAGAGATAAGGAGAACATCCTGATTTTGTGCAGTAACTGGTGTGGTCAGGATGTCATCTTTGAAGAAGATTAATGAGGGAATCTCCCAGAAAATCTCTTTCTCGTTGTTACCAAACCTTTTGTCTGACGTCATCTGTGAGTTTCCTCATTGAGACGTTTTATGTGCCAGGCACTTAAATACAGGAGGAGCAGAGAGTAACACAAGGACATTGCAGTTATCTAACCAGCACGCGTTCTAGTAGGACGGCATTCCAGTGACTAGTAAGTACTGCTCTTCTATGTGTCACTTTGTCTTGGTACGGCTGTAGCAGGAGTCCGCTTTCTGGGCTAGCTTTTTCTGCAACATCTGTGATCATATAGATCAGAAAGAGTCCCTGTCACAACACTGTTGAGGACGTTGACTTTGATGCACTGTGCTGCATACCATGCACCGAATGTTTAAGGGGTATTCCGCTATGCATGAACGTATGGATATGTTGGGATGTTTTTCTTGCTGACCCAATTGAACCAGTGTAGCCAATAAATGTCATCATCTGGCTAGGTTAAATTTCCTTTGTGTATGATACTGCTGCACCTGCCACACAGCTGGCCAGTTCTCCTGCCGTTACCTGACTGCCTGCCTCCCCTGTACCCACCCTAAAGCCTCATTCACACGTCCGTGCTCAAATCCGTTTTTTGCTGTCCATGTTGCATCTGTGTTTCACTAACACTTAACAGACGAAAAATAATTTTCAAAGCATCTCTTCTTAATGATCCGTGAAACACGGACCCACGGACCGTGCTAAAACACTGATGTGTGAATACACACATTCAAATGAATGGGGACGTGTGCTGTCCGCGGTGAACACGTACGTGAAACACTGACGTGTGAATGAGGCTTAACACACAGTTTTCCCCATAACATCACATTCCTCCCCAGAGACCGTAAAGCTCAAAATTCTGCAAATATTGCAAAAGTGATAATTATCAGGTTAACTGACTGCTATATTGAGGTCAACTGCTATCATTTTGTATGGTCAGGGTAGCCAGGTCTTTCACGGATTTCACCTCAGATTCATGACAAAATCTGCTTGTGCTTGAGATTTTACTCTATGCATTAACAGGGTGCAGGTTTTTCCTGCTACACGTGGGTGGGTTTTATGTAACTCCATTTATATGTATTGTGCATTACCCCAAGATTGTACTGTACATTGCTGCAAATCATTTCTGCCACGTGAACATTGCTGTATAACCTCATTATCGATGTCTTGGACTGCCTGTGTTGCAGAACATTGCGGTGTGCTGTGGACATTATGAGGGTAGGTTCGCACAGAGTTTTTTGGAACAGGCAGAAGTAGACCCGGCAGGAGGAAGAGGACTTTCCTTTATATTTCCGATTCCTACTGAATCCACTTCTGACTGAAAAACTTGAAGAGAAATCAGACTCGAGAAAACTCAGTGTGAACCGACCCTCAGGGTGGTATCTAGCACCCTTTGCAGCCTTTCACTTCTTGGGTGTACTGTACTCCTTTTGGTCCTACTGCCACCACTCATTATTATTAGGGCGAGTTCACATCGCCCTTTATCTTTCAGTTCTTCTGATCCATCAGATGAACAGAAAAATAAGAAAAAAATGGATCCTGAGCATCAGTTATGCACATTTGCCATCCGTTGCAGCCATTTCCATCAGAGATCCGTTATTTTAGAATGAAATGTGCAGACAGATGATTAGGATCCGTTTTTTTCTTTAGTTTTCTTTTCTGACAAATCAGAAGAACGGAAAAATAATCAGTGATGTGAACTCAGCCTATCCATTCTATGCCATGACGCCATTTGTTCTATGTACATATGAAAGGGACGTACAACATAATATAAAACAACTGCAATAAGCATGAACGAGACGAGTTACAAACTGGTTCAGAAAGAGAGAGGACACCTACCAGTGAGGGCTTACAATCTACAACGGATGGGGTAAAGCTGGTTACACGCCGTTATAGCGGCAGTAGGTTGTAAGCTTCTCGGAAGAGGTGGGTTTTCAGGTTTCTTTTAAAGGTTTCCACTGTAGGCAAGAGTATGATATGTTGGGGTAGAGAGTTCCAGATTATGGGTGATGCACAGGAGAGGCGGCGATTGTGGAAAGAGGAGATAAGAGGAGAGTAGGGAAGGAGATCTTGTGAGGATCAGAGATTGTGTGGGAAGGTACCATGAGATTGGGTCAGGGAGGTATGGAGGGGACAGGTTGTGGACGGCCTTGTATGTCATAGTTAGTGTTTTGTACTGGATTCTCTGGGCAACATAGAGCCAATGAAGAGATTGGGAGAGAAGAGAGGAGTAACGGGGAGAGGTGGATCAGCTGAGCAGCAGAGTTGAGGATCGATTGGAGGGGTGCCAGAGCGTTAGATGGGAGGCCACAGAAGAGGATGTTGCAGTAGTTTAGGTGGAAGATAATGAGGGCATGTACAAGCATTTTTGCAGACTCCGGGTTGAGGAATGTGCGGATCCGAGAGAAATGTTTGAGTTGGATTTGGCATGAGGTAGAAAGGGCTTGGATGTGCGGTTTGAAGGACAGAGCAGAATCAAATGTTACCCCAAGGCAGCAGACTTGGTTGACCGGGGAGAGTGTGGAGCCATTGACTGATAGATGGGTCTATTTTTAAGTGAGACGGGGGAAAGATTATACATTCTGTTTGCTCCGTGTTCAGTTGTAGAAGTCAGAGAAGAAGAAGGAGAATATAGCAGATAGACATTGTGGATATGCAATGCTTTAGATGGGCATCTTGTAGGCATGTGGCTACTATGCTTATAGGCTGATCCAGCAATGATCAGTAAACTATAGAGTAGCGGGTCAGTAGCCTACTCATGCAATTATCTGTCTAACGGGAACGTCTAAAATAAGCCTACTTCTAGTATGTATGGCTACCTTTAAGCAACCAACCAACCTTCCCACGTGTCCATAACTGAGCTGAATGTCTAAGGGTACTTTCACACTAGCGTTGGTGCGGATCCGTCTGTTTATTTGCACAGACGGATCCGCACCTATAATGCAAACGTTTGTATCCGTTCAGAACAGATCCGTTTGCATTAGTTTTAAAGAAAAATAACAAAGTCAAAAACGGATCCGTTTTGAATTACACTGAAAGTCAATGGGGAACGGATCCGTTTTCAAATGGACCATATTGTGTCCATTTGAAAACGGATCCGTCCCCATTGACTTACATTGTAATTAAAACCGGATCCGTTAGGCTCCGCCTCTTCAGACGGACACCAAAATGCTGCATGCTGCGTTTTGGTGTCCGTCTCCAAAACGGAATAGAGGCGGAACGGAGCCGAACTGATGCATTCTGAACGGATCCTTATCCATTCAGAATGCATCGGGGCTTAACTGATCCGTTTTGGACCATTTGTGAGAGCCCTGAAACGGATCTCACAAACGGAATCCAAAACGCCAGTGTGAAAGTACCCTAAATATTTTATTGTAAACCAGTACCGGTAGTTATTTTGCTGTCCAGGGATCTCTCAGCTTTTATGTCTCTCTTTATAAATATCATTGGGGTCATTTACAAAACATGTCCATCAGTTTTCTGACGTACAAAAAGTGCATATTTTTGAGAGAACTCAATTTTGCACACAAATTTGCATTTTTTTTAATTTCTATGCTGCTCTTCACACTATCTGTAAAAGTAGATGGAGATAAATGGACGGGGCAAGCCACAGCAGCCCAACACATTTACTATAAAATGCCAGAAAATTGGCACAAATTATAACCAAAATCAACTCCAAGTCCTATCTGATGTAGATCAGTTTCTAATGCATGCACATCAAAGATGCAACACATTGATTAAATTGGCCGCATCTTACTCCTGTGAACCTCCAGTTTTTAGTAAATGACCTCCTATGTGTTTCATTCTTCCCAATACAGTATAATATAATACCCACCTGTGTGACTCAGTTTTGCGTCAATATGAAATTGATTTATTCTGTACATGCAAACTAAACAAAATTTGGGTGTGGGAGGTGGGGGGTACAATGGAAAAACCAGAATCCATAATAATAAAACCTAATATCTCATTATTTTGTTGCAGGTATCATGATCCTTCCATCCATTGTGCTACTGATCTGGACCATCCTCCCTTTACATTCTGCACAAATGGCCAAGTATCAAAAATTTTTCTCTGCCCAGGCTCAAGGTTTAGTGTCTATTCCATCTGTTCCTCCTGATACCCAAATTATTTTACTATCCTTCAATCATATTTCATCCATATCCCTGGATTCTTTCAAAAGCCTCCCCCAGCTCCAAAGTCTCAGTCTTGGAGCACAGTTTACCAATGGAGCTTTCTATGTTGGTCAAGATGCTTTTCATAACCTGCCTAACCTCACCACCCTTGACCTTGGTGGCAACCGCAACCTCAGTTTACATCCTGATGCTTTCGAGGGCTTTCCAAACTAGAAACCCTGCTTCTTGATCATAATGGACTAAATGAAAAGGTCCTAGAATCTGGTTTGTTTGGTGAGTTAACATCTCTGAAGAAGCTTGACCTCTCCTATAATAATATACGCAGACTGCAGCCAGACCCTAGCTTCCTGGGGTTACATTCAATTTCCACCATCATTTTGAAGCTCAACAAAATCAATGATCTATGTGGAGACACTCTCCAGAACTTGCAGGGAAGAAGATTGGAGTTACTTGACCTCTCATCTAATCCCCTTCAGGTTCATAACACATCCCTATGCCCCAACCCCTTTAGAAACATCACATTAGACACCCTAGATGTATCTTCAATGGCCTGGAATGCAGAAAAGGTGGAAACATTCTTTAAAATTATTTCTGGGACTCAAGTCAAACATGTCCGGATGAGGCATAATGCTTTGCTGGGAAGTGGATTTGGCTTTAATAACCTGAAGAACCCAGAGAAAAGCACATTCTCAGGCCTTAGCCTCAGTAATGTCTACATTCTTGACATATCTCATAGCTTCACCTCAGCATTGTCACCCGAAATATTTTCTGTGTTCCCAAAACTATTGCTTCTTGATCTGTCCTCCAGCCAAATCAACTACATTAGCCCTGGAGCATTCTCAGGTTTAAGACAACTGGTGAGTCTTAATATGTCAGGAAATCTCATTGGAGATATTACGAGAAGCAGTTTTGCAAATCTGTCATCTTCTCCCCTTATAGCTCTGGATCTTAGTTCCAATCATATTGGAGCTATACAACATGAAGCCATGAATGGCCTTGTTTCCTTGAATTCGCTCAGCTTAAGGGACAATTCCCTTACACAAATCCCACCCGTCAAGCTGCCAAGTTTAAGTTTTGTCTTATTAAAACAAAATCGCATCTCCAGCACTTATGGTCTTACCTCCTTCTGCCCTAACTGCAAACTTGTGGATCTTTCAAATAATCGTCTGACTGATCTGAGGACCTTGTGGGATATCCTTCAGTTACGTTCTCTAACACAACTCCTACTAAGTAATAACAAACTTTCAAGGTGTTCGCCTAATACCTCTAATAAACATGTGGGCAACAGTTCCCTTCTTCATTTGGATCTATCAGATAACGACCTAGGACAAGTTTGGAATGTCGACCAGTGTTCAGAAATCTTCATGCCTCTGGCCTCACTAGAAACACTCAATCTTGCAAGGAACCACATTAACTCTCTGCCTGAAGACTTATTCAGAGGCTTGAAGAGTCTCCAAACTCTAGACTTGTCTGGAAATAACCTAAGACTCATTCATCAGAAATTGTTTGTTAATCTGAAGACACTGAAGTCCTTAAATATAGGAAGCAACAACCTTGTCACCCTGTCATCCTCAACTTTTACACCTCTCGTGTCCTTAAAAAGCCTTGACCTATCAGATATCACATTGGTATGTAACTGCGCCATCAACGAATTTTGGCATTGGATGATAACTACTAATGTGACTGTAGTCAACCGTAGGAATGAGGTCAACTGCCTCAATCTGTCTCCACCTGTACGAGAGATACCACTGGCGACTTACTTTAATGAATGTTAAGGAAGATCTCTATCATTTGGATTTTGTAAATAATTTATTGGGTGTATTAGCTCTCGCATATAGCATTAACAAGCCATCCTGCTCTTCTTGCCTATATGGGTTTGGGTTTCACCAATGTTATGTTTAAGTGATGGTTTTACATTTTTATACACATTATTAATCTACATTAAAATGTAATTTTGTAAATACACGCATTTCTTATCTTGTTCTGATCCTGAATTACACCCTTTATTAGTGTTTAGATTCGCAACTCTCCCGGCTCTTATTAGAAACAGTTAACAACTTCACTGAGCTCTCATAATGAAGTGGAAGGCTGTTTTCAAGCTTCGGGGTCCTGCTTTCCACGGTTCCTTATATTGATGCAAAACTGGCAGATTTTTTTCTGCAATTTTAGAATATTGTGGCAAAGATGGTGACATGACTGTGACATGAACCAACCTTAGCTGGCCATCAACCATCCCTCCTAACCCCTCACCTCCTCTACACCTGGCCAAGCATGATGATTTCAGTGGTAAAAAGTGGACCCTGTTACATTCTCTGCTTTAGCCATGAGGAGGACATCTGATCCAGCTGTACATCAGTAAGTGGCCACCTCCGAAACAGTTATTGAGAGAAAATGAACACGTACAAAAGTCCTCCAGATGTAGGAAAATATCCAAAATATGTAGGCTGCACACATTCCTGTACTACATTTAAGGTTCTGTTCATTGGATTGGCGACTCTCTCTGGAACCTCCTCTGTCAGCAATTCATCCGAATTTGACAGCAGGAATAGTGCCGCATGCACTGCTGTCTTTTTTGTCAAACCGACAACTAAGACCATGATGGACTTATCTGTAAGTAAATGAAGTCTGAGGGGTGTCATTGGGGTCCAACGCATGATGAATCCATCGCAGTGCTGTGACTTCTGTGACGAACTGGCCTTAGCTGCGGAACGATACTACAAAGGTATACGCGATAAACACGATACACGGTGGGCAATGACCAGAATTGGAGATAACGATGATCCCTGTCATTTTAGTCTACTTTCACACTCGCGTTTTGGCTTTCCATTTGTGAGATTTGTTCAGGGCTCTCACAAGCGGTCCAAAAGGGATCAGTTTGCATTCTGAATGGATAAGGATCCGCTCAGAATGCATCAGTTTAGTCTCCATTCCGCTTTGGAGACGGACACCAAAACGCCGCCAAAACTTTGGTGTCCGTCTGATGAAACTGAGCCAAATGGATCCATCCTGGCACACAATGTAAGTCACTGACACAATCTGGCACAATAGAAAATGGATCCGTCCTCCATTGACTTTCAGTGGTGTTCAAGACGGATCCGTCTTGGCTATGTTAAAGATAATACAAACGGTTCCGTTTCAAACGGATGCAGAATGTTGCATTATCTGAACTGATCCGTCCATGACGGATCCGCACAAAACGCAATTGTGAAAGCAGCCTTACCCCTAAGATGCCACAGTCAATGATATTAAAAAAATTATTCATTATGTGAGGTGAATAGAAAAAAAATAAAAATGGACGATTTTTTTGCCCTCTCAAAAAATTGATTAAACAGTGATGAAAAAATTCATATGTACCCTAAAATGGTAGCAATAAAAGTACAGACTGAAAAGTCAGAAAACAAGCCCTCCCAAACTTTTGTAGATGGAAGTATAAAAACGTTATGGGTGTCAGAAAATGGCGTTATTATGATAAACATAATAAAAGCTATATATACTTTCTATCGCCGTAATCGAACTGGTCCATAGAATAAGGTTGAACAATGAATTGCGTTTTTTCCAATTTTACTCCACAAAGATTTTTTTTTCCTGTTTTACAATACAAGATATGTTAAATTAAATGGTGCTATTAAAAATACATCTTGTCCTATAAAAAGCAAGCCCTCATACGAGTATGTGAATAGAAAAGTAAAAAAGTCACAGCTCTTGAAAGGAAGAGAGGTTACAATAAAAACATTATAGTCCTGAAAGTACCTTGAATTTATTTAATAGCTTGTATCACTTATTGGCCACTAGATGGCAGTATAGGCTTAGGTACAAAGTATTGCAATATGTCAAGTGTCCACTAGATGGAAATCAGATACTGGATTAATTTCTATTTAAAAAGAACACAACGTAATCCCTTTTAAACCTCAATTTTTCCTGATTCTGTGACTTTTTATGGCAGCGCTTTAGAAGGAGGTTGAAAGATTATCAGTGCAGATTATCAATGTTGCAGATCTGGCCATAGATTTTACACTTTGCAATGCAAAGGGCAAAATATATGGTCAAACTTTGGGAAATCTCTATTGCAAAACATACTGTATAACATTTAGACTTTGGGGGGTTAAATGTATAAAACAGAATAAGAGCCCTTGCACAAGACCGTATGCCCTCCGGGACACACAGTCCGTGAGTGGGCCATATGTCCCGGAGCGGCATTGATCGTGCGCACAGGAGCGCACCTCATCATAGATTACAATGATGGTGTGCACATTGAGCCGCCCGCGGGGCTACTGTCCTGTACTCAGTGCGGGACAATAGCCCCTGAACGATTATTTGGGGGTCTGGCTTGCGATGTGACTCAGGGCGTAGCGCATGGGGTGTTATACAACACCAATAGTTTGATCATATTTTGAGTTTTGCACTTAAAAAAAAAAAAGGTGATTTTTTTTCCTCTATTGGGGATACTCCTGTGTACTTATACAAATACTTAAAGGGGTTGTCCGGGTTCAGCTCATACTCACATTTTCACCCCTCCGGCCCCTGTGATATAAGCCTTTCATGCTCCAATGCTCTCCCTTGCCCTAAGTTGGATCGCACAGGGCAAGGGCTTGTTAGTTTACTTTGGTACGCTGCTAGGCAGAGGCTTCCGTACATCAGTGTTCCCGGTGACGTCACTGGCCTTTAGCGCTGCCCTAGCCGTTTTACAGGCTAGGGCAGCACTAACGCCCGCTCATTTGTGCCAGTGACGTCACCAGGCTCACTGGATCTCCTGAAAATGCAATTTAGTGACGGGTAAAGGAGAGCATCGGAGAATGATATGCTCTAATGTTCATATTAGTGGGGCTGCCTGGGTAAAAATATGGGTATATCCGGGTTCAGCTCTGAACCCAAATAACCCCTTTAAGTATGAATTGGCCAGACACACATACACCCCAGCAGGGAAGTCTGTATACTGGGCTGGCCTGGCCCACATACACCCCAGCAGGGAAGGCTGTATACTGGGCTGGCCTGGCCCACATATACCCCAGGCAGGGAAGGCTGTATACTGGGCTGGCCTGGCCCACATACACCCCAGGTAGGGAAGGCTGTATACTGAGATGGCCTGGCCCACATACACCCCAGGTAGGGAAGGCTGTATACTGAGATGGCCTGGCCTAGATATACCCCAGACTAGGAAGGCTGTATACTGGGCTGGCCTGGCCCACATATACCCCAGGCAGGGAAGGCTTGTATACTGGGCTGGCCTGGCCCAGATATACCCCAGACTAGGAAGGCTGTATACTGGGCTGGCCTGGCCCAGATATACCCCAGGCAGGGAAGGCTGTATACTGAGATGGCCTGGCCCAGATATACCCCAGACTAGGAAGGCTGTATACTGGGCTGGCATGGTCCACATATACCCCAGGCAGGGAAGGCTTGTATACTGGGCTGGCCTGGCCCACATATACCCCAGGTAGGGAAGGCTGTATACTGGGCTGGTGTGGCCCACATATACCCCAGGTAGGGAAGGCTGTATACTGGGCTGGCCTGGCCCACATATACCCCAGGCAGGGAAGGCTGTTCACTGGGCTGGCCTGGCCCAGATATACCCCAGACTAGGAAGGCTGTATACTGGGCTGGCCTGGCCCAGATATACCCCAGGCAGGGAAGGCTGTATACTGGGCTGGCCTGGCCCAGATATACCCCAGACTAGGAAGGCTGTATACTGGGCTGGCCTGGCCCAGATATACCCCAGGCAGGGAAGGCTGTATACTGAGCTGGCCTGGCCCAGATATACCCCAGACTAGGAAGGCTGTATACTGGGCTGGCCTGGCCCACATATACCCCAGGCAGGGAAGGCTTGTATACTGGGCTGGCCTGGCCCACATATACCCCAGGTAGGGAAGGCTGTATACTGGGCTGGTCTGGCCCACATATACCTCAGACTAGGAAGGCTGTATACTGGGCTGGCCTGGCCCACATACACCCCAGGTAGGGAAGGCTGTATACTGGGCTGGCCTGGCCCACATATACCCCAGACTAGGCAGGCTGTATACTGGGCTGGCCTGGCCCACATATACCCCAGGCAGGCAAGGCTGTATACTGGGCTGGCCTGGCCCACATATACCCCAGGCAGGGAAGGCTTGTATACTGGGCTGGCCTGGCCCAGATATACCCCAGACTAGGAAGGCTGTATACTGGGCTGGCCTGGCCCAGATATACCCCAGGCAGGGAAGGCTGTATACTGAGATGGCCTGGCCCAGATATACCCCAGACTAGGAAGGCTGTATACTGGGCTGGCCTGGCCCACATATACCCCAGGCAGGGAAGGCTTGTATACTGGGCTGGCCTGGCCCACATATACCCCAGGTAGGGAAGGCTGTATACTGGGCTGGTCTGGCCCACATATACCCCAGACTAGGAAGGCTGTATACTGGGCTGGCCTGGCCCACATACACCCCAGGTAGGGAAGGCTGTATACTGGGCTGGCCTGGCCCACATATACCCCAGGCAGGGAAGGCTGTTCACTGGGCTGGCCTGGCCCAGATATACCCCAGACTAGGAAGGCTGTATACTGGGCTGGCCTGGCCCAGATATACCCCAGACTAGGAAGGCTGTATACTGGGCTGGCCTGGCCCAGATATACCCCAGGCAGGGAAGGCTGAATACTGAGCTGGCCTGGCCCAGATATACCCCAGACTAGGAAGGCTGTATACTGGGCTGGCCTGGCCCACATATACCCCAGGCAGGGAAGGCTTGTATACTGGGCTAGCCTGGCCCACATATACCCCAGGTAGGGAAGGCTGTATACTGGGCTGGTCTGGCCCACATATACCCCAGACTAGGAAGGCTGTATACTGGGCTGGCCTGGCCCAGATATACCCCAGGTAGGGAAGGCTGTATACTGGGCTGGCCTGGCCCACATATACCCCAGACTAGGCAGGCTGTATAATGGGCTGGCCTGGCCCACATATACCCCAGGCAGGGAAGGCTGTATACTGGGCTGGCCTGGCCCACATATACCCCAGGCAGGGAAGGCTTGTATACTGGGCTGGCCTGGCCCAGATATACCCCAGACTAGGAAGGCTGTATACTGGGCTGGCCTGGCCCAGATATACACCAGGCAGGGAAGGCTTGTATACTGGGCTGGCCTGGCCCACATATACCCCAGGTAGGGAAGGCTGTATACTGGGCTGGTGTGGCCCACATATACCCCAGGTAGGGAAGGCTGTATACTGGGCTGGCCTGGCCCAGATATACCCCAGGCAGGGAAGGCTGAATACTGAGCTGGCCTGGCCCAGATATACCCCAGACTAGGAAGGCTGTATACTGGGCTGGCCTGGCCCAGATATACCCCAGGCAGGGAAGGCTGTATACTGGGCTGGCCTGGCCCAGATATACCCCAGACTAGGAAGGCTGTATACTGGGCTGGCCTGGCCCAGATATACCCCAGGCAGGGAAGGCTGAATACTGAGCTGGCCTGGCCCAGATATACCCCAGACTAGGAAGGCTGTATACTGGGCTGGCCTGGCCCACATATACCCCAGGCAGGGAAGGCTTGTATACTGGGCTGGCCTGGCCCACATATACCCCAGGTAGGGAAGGCTGTATACTGGGCTGGTCTGGCCCACATATACCTCAGACTAGGAAGGCTGTATACTGGGCTGGCCTGGCCCACATAGACCCCAGGTAGGGAAGGCTGTATACTGGGCTGGCCTGGCCCACATATACCCCAGACTAGGCAGGCTGTATACTGGGCTAGCCTGGCCCACATATACCCCAGGCAGGGAAGGCTGTATACTGGGCTGGCCTGGCCCACATATACCCCAGGCAGGGAAGGCTTGTATACTGGGCTGGCCTGGCCCAGATATACCCCAGACTAGGAAGGCTGTATACTGGGCTGGCCTGGCCCACATATACCCCAGGCAGGGAAGGCTTGTATACTGGGCTGGCCTGGCCCACATATACCCCAGGTAGGGAAGGCTGTATACTGGGCTGGTCTGGCCCACATATACCCCAGACTAGGAAGGCTGTATACTGGGCTGGCCTGGCCCACATACACCCCAGGTAGGGAAGGCTGTATACTGGGCTGGTCTGGCCCACATATACCCCAGGCAGGGAAGGCTGTATCACTGGGCTGGCCTGGCCCAGATATACCCCAGACTAGGAAGGCTGTATACTGGGCTGGCCTGGCCCAGATATACCCCAGGCAGGGAAGGCTGTATACTGAGCTGGCCTGGCCCAGATATACCCCAGACTAGGAAGGCTGTATACTGGGCTGGCCTGGCCCACATATACCCCAGGCAGGGAAGGCTTGTATACTGGGCTGGTCTGGCCCACATATACCCCAGACTAGGAAGGCTGTATACTGGGCTGGCCTGGCCCACATACACCCCAGGTAGGGAAGGCTGTATACTGAGCTGGCCTGGCCCAGATATACCCCAGACTAGGAAGGCTGTATACTGGGCTGGCCTGGCCCACATATACCCCAGGCAGGGAAGGCTTGTATACTGGGCTGGTCTGGCCCACATATACCCCAGACTAGGAAGGCTGTATACTGGGCTGGCCTGGCCCACATACACCCCAGGTAGGGAAGGCTGTATACTGGGCTGGCCTGGCCCACATATACCCCAGACTAGGAAGGCTGTATACTGGGCTGGCCTGGCCCACATATACCCCAGGCAGGGAAGGCTGTATACTGGGCTGGCCTGGCCCACATATACCCCAGACTAGGAAGGCTGTATACTGGGCTGGCCTGGCCCACATATACCCCAGACTAGGAAGGCTGTATACTGGGCTGGCCTGGCCCACATACACCCCAGCAGGGAAGGCTGTATACTGGGCTGGCCTGGCCCACATACACCCCAGCAGGGAAGGCTGTATACTGGGCTGGCCTGGCCCACATACACCCCAGCAGGGAAGACTGTATACTGGGCTGGCCTGGCCCAGATATACCCCAGGCAGGGAAGGCTGTATACTGAGCTGGCCTGGCCCACATATACCCCAGGTAGGGAAGGCTGTATACTGGGCTGGTCTGGCCCAGATATACCCCAGACTAGGAAGGCTGTATACTGGGCTGGCCTGGCCCACATATACCCCAGACTAGAAAGGCTGTATACTGGGCTGGCCTGGCCCACATATACCCCAGGCAGGGAAGGCTGTATACTGGGCTGGCCTGGCCCACATATATCCCAGGTAGGGAAGGCTTGTATACTGGGCTGGCCTGGCCCACATACACCCCAGCAGGGAAGGCTGTATACTGGGCTGGCCTGGCCCAGATATACCCCAGGCAGGAAGGCTGTATACTGAGCTGGCCTGGCCCAGATATACCCCAGACTAGGAAAGCTGTATACTGGGCTGGCCTGGCCCACATATACCCCAGGCAGGGAAGGCTTGTATAATGGGCTGGCCTGGCCCACATATACCCCAGGTAGGGAAGGCTGTATACTGGGCTGGTCTGGCCCACATATACCCCAGGCAGGGAAGGCTTGTATACTGGGCTGGCCTGGCCCACATATACCCCAGGTAGGGAAGGCTTGTATACTGGGCTGGCCTGGCCCAGATATACCCCAGCAGGGAAGGCTTGTATACTGGGCTGGCCTGGCCCAGATATACCCCAGGCAGGGAAGGCTGTATACTGGACTGGCCTGGCCCAGATATACCCCAGACTAGGAAGGCTTGTATACTGGGCTGGCCTGGCCCAGATACACCCCAGCAGGGAAGGCTTGTATACTGGGCTGGCCTGGCCCACATATACCCCAGGTAGGGAAGGCTTGTATACTGGGCTGGCCTGGCCCACATACACCCCAGCAGGGAAGGCTGTATACTGCACTGGCCTGGCCCACATATACCCCAGGCAGGGAAGGCTGTATACTGGGCTGGCCTGGCCCACATATACCCCAGACTAAGAAGGCTGTATACTGGGCTGGCCTGGCCCACATATACCCCAGGTAGGGAAGGCTTGTATACTGGGCTGGCCTGGCCCACATATACCCCAGACTAGGAAGGCTGTATACTGGGCTGGCCTGGCCCACATACACCCCAGGTAGGGAAGGCTGTATACTGGGCTGGCCTGGCCCACATATACCCCAGACTAGGCAGGCTGTATACTGGGCTGGCCTGGCCCACATATACCCCAGGCAGGGAAGGCTGTATACTGGGCTGGCCTGGCCCACATATACCCCAGGCAGGGAAGGCTTGTATACTGGGCTGGCCTGGCCCAGATATACCCCAGACTAGGAAGGCTGTATACTGGGCTGGCCTGGCCCAGATATACCCCAGGCAGGGAAGGCTGTATACTGAGCTGGCCTGGCCCAGATATACCCCAGACTAGGAAGGCTGTATACTGGGCTGGCCTGGCCCACATATACCCCAGGCAGGGAAGGCTTGTATACTGGGCTGGTCTGGCCCACATATACCCCAGACTAGGAAGGCTGTATACTGGGCTGGCCTGGCCCACATACACCCCAGGTAGGAAGGCTGTATACTGAGCTGGCCTGGCCCAGATATACCCCAGACTAGGAAGGCTGTATACTGGGCTGGCCTGGCCCACATATACCCCAGGCAGGGAAGGCTTGTATACTGGGCTGGTCTGGCCCACATATACCCCAGACTAGGAAGGCTGTATACTGGGCTGGCCTGGCCCACATACACCCCAGGTAGGGAAGGCTGTATACTGGGCTGGCCTGGCCCACATATACCCCAGACTAGGAAGGCTGTATACTGGGCTGGCCTGGCCCACATATACCCCAGGCAGGGAAGGCTGTATACTGGGCTGGCCTGGCCCACATATACCCCAGACTAGGAAGGCTGTATACTGGGCTGGCCTGGCCCACATACACCCCAGCAGGAAGGCTGTATACTGGGCTGGCCTGGCCCACATACACCCCAGCAGGGAAGGCTGTATACTGGGCTGGCCTGGCCCACAAACACCCCAGCAGGGAAGACTGTATACTGGGCTGGCCTGGCCCAGATATACCCCAGGCAGGGAAGGCTGTATACTGAGCTGGCCTGGCCCACTTATACCCCAGGTAGGGAAGGCTGTATACTGGGCTGGTCTGGCCCAGATATACCCCAGACTAGGAAGGCTGTATACTGGGCTGGCCTGGCCCACATATACCCCAGACTAGAAAGGCTGTATACTGGGCTGGCCTGGCCCACATATACCCCAGGCAGGGAAGGCTGTATACTGGGCTGGCCTGGCCCACATATATCCCAGGTAGGGAAGGCTTGTATACTGGGCTGGCCTGGCCCACATACACCCCAGCAGGGAAGGCTGTATACTGGGCTGGCCTGGCCCAGATATACCCCAGGCAGGGAAGGCTGTATACTGAGCTGGCCTGGCCCAGATATACCCCAGACTAGGAAAGCTGTATACTGGGCTGGCCTGGCCCACATATACCCCAGGCAGGGAAGGCTTGTATAATGGGCTGGCCTGGCCCACATATACCCCAGGTAGGGAAGGCTGTATACTGGGCTGGTCTGGCCCACATATACCCCAGGCAGGGAAGGCTTGTATACTGGGCTGGCCTGGCCCACATATACCCCAGGTAGGGAAGGCTTGTATACTGGGCTGGCCTGGCCCAGATATACCCCAGCAGGGAAGGCTGTATACTGGGCTGGCCTGGCCCAGATATACCCCAGGCAGGGAAGGCTGTATACTGGGCTGGCCTGGCCCAGATATACCCCAGACTAGGAAGGCTTGTATACTGGGCTGGCCTGGCCCAGATACACCCCAGCAGGGAAGGCTTGTATACTGGGCTGGCCTGGCCCACATATACCCCAGGTAGGGAAGGCTTGTATACTGGGCTGGCCTGGCCCACATACACCCCAGCAGGGAAGGCTGTATACTGCACTGGCCTGGCCCACATATACCCCAGGCAGGGAAGGCTGTATACTGGGCTGGCCTGGCCCACATATACCCCAGACTAAGAAGGCTGTATACTGGGCTGGCCTGGCCCACATATACCCCAGGTAGGGAAGGCTTGTATACTGGGCTGGCCTGGCCCACATACACCCCAGCAGGGAAGGCTGTATACTGGGCTGGCCTGGCCCACATATACCCCAGGCAGGGAAGGCTGTATACTGGGCTGTGGCTGGATTCCTACCAGTTGTTTGCATCTTCCCTCCACCTCCAGAGCAATGGAGGAGGTAGGGAACTCGCCCATTCCCCATCCGTGACTGGACTAGTGTTGGAGCGATTCTGCAGGGCCCTGCATCTGAGGAGCAATATCATTGGTGGCCTGTGCTTGGTGTAGTGGTAAGTGTCTAATGACTCCACATTTGCAGTACTTGGCTTCTTACCCTGGTGCTAGGATGCGCTTCTCGTTCCCGAAGGCGGCAGCAATGACGGGCCCGCACTTGTAAGAGAGCAGACGCCAGAAGTACGCAGTTTAAAAAGGCCACAACGCTGGGACTACCACCAGAGGGTGCGTGCGGGCACCCCAGTATGTTCCTTCGTGGTGCGCGTTTAAGGAGACCGCCCAGACCATCATACGACATCACAAAAACAAAAACAAAAAGGAAAAAAAACACATAGGCAAAGTGCCGTCAGTGCTGATGGTAAGTTTAGTTTTTTTCTCGATTGCCCAACTCTAAGTCACATCCAATTCAACGGTCATGAAACTAATGAAAGTGATAGCATCAGTACAAGTCCAACAGCGGCAGACACTCTCCTTCCTGCAACAGGGAACTCACCAGGGAGGTCACTCATTTCCATCTCGATTTGCCTTCACATTTTATGTAAACTTGGTAATTATTATGAATCAAGTTCAAGACAGCCTCTCAGGTAATTGATGATCTATCCTGAGGATTGGTCATCAATATGGATAAAGTGGACAACCCCTTGAAGAATTTAACGTGTTCGTTTGATCACTTCTACCATAGAATGCAATAATTTACCATTGCAGCCTATGGGAGATTCACCATGTTCCTAAGGAGCGATGCCACTGGCAGAGCTTGATGGGAACTTTTCTGTGGCAGGCCTCGGAGCCTTCAAAAGACCTTATGCTGCCATAGCAACAGAACGACAACCTTGATCCCTGTGGATAGAAGAAAACTTCAAAACTCAACACAACTCCTTTAAAAAAGTGCTGAGCCACCACTCTGATGCCTTCAGGCTACGCAGCAGCTTTATTAGGGCAACAGGGAACTCACCAGGGAGGTCACTCATTTCCATCTAGATTTGCCTTGGCATTTTATGTAAACTTGGTAATTATTATGGATCAAGCTCAAGACAGCCTCTCGGGTAATTGGAGATATTTATCAGTTTGGAGCCTTCAAACTTTCTCATTCAACTGTTTTATTAAGCTACTAGCAGAAGGACCTGGCTTTGCACGGGTATATTTAATTTAATGTTTCTGTGTGTCGTTAAAAGATATTTTGACAGTATCCCCCATAGCAGTGACCTCTACAGCACCCCGGCCCTTTAACAGTGAACTCCACAGTCCCCCACCCCTTAACACTGATCCCCCCCACAGTGCCCCGCCACTTTTAAAATGAGACCTCCACAGCAGCCCATCCCCTTAACTTTGACCTTCACAGCAGCCCGCCCCTTTTACAGTGAGTTTTACAGCACCCCACTCCCTTGACAGTGACCTGCTCAGGGGCCCTCCCCCTTAACAGTGACCTCCACACTACCCCGCTGCCTTAACAGTGACCTCATAGTACCCTGCTGCCTTAACCGTGACCTCCACAGCAGTTGCCTGTTTAATAGTGGCCCTTGCCCCCTTAACAGTGATCTCCACAGTGTTCGCCCCTTTAATAGTGACGTCCACAGCGGCCTGCCTCCTTAACAGTAACATCCCCGCCCCTTTAATGTTAGGGCTACACGACGAAATGTGTCGCACAATATTTTGTCTCAACAATTTTTATAATGATAGGCTATGGTGTCACACTGTGACATGCTGCGACTGCAACACGACAGTTGCAAAAAATCCATCCAAGATGTATTTTTCTGTGACTGTCGCTTGGCAGTACGTCATATGTCACAGTGCAACACCATAGATTATCATTATAAACATTGTCGCGTGATATTGGTGTGACATCAATGTCACGCGACACATGTAGCAGTGTAGTTGTGCCCTATGTGTCGTGCAACTTATTGTCGTCGTGTAGCCCTAGCCTAAAGCTGACCTACAGCAGTATAGAAAAATGGATGGGTTGTTATGGAGACCTGGAGTAAAACTGTGTGTATGTGGAGACTAAGGGCCTGCAAGCTTCTATTGGCTGATGAGGGACATGTGACAGTGTGTATGACAGTTGGGATATGAAGAGAAAGACTTGCAGGCCTGTATTGGCTAATACAGGTCATTTTTTGGGAATATCTCAGGAATAGTATGTCCTAGAGAGCTGAGACCCCCGCAAGATTTCTTTCGAGGTAGCAAGGGATGTGTATACCAAGTTTAGTTGAAATCGATGGTTGTGTTTTTGAGTGATCGCAGAACATACATACATATATACACATATATACGTCCTTCTTTATATAAAAAGATAGAAAGAAGAAGAAAGATAAATCCAAAAGACAGAAATATGTTAAAATATAAAACTTAAAGAGCATCTGTCAGCATGATCAACCACATTATAAACCACGCAGGGTTAATCATGGTAAATGAAATGAGCCTCTGTTGCTACAATCTAGTGTATGGTCGCAGAAAAATCTTTGCTGTTATTCATATGCAAATTAGGTGCTTGGAGCACCGGGGGCGGGCCTACCCCTCCCCCTTTGCCATTTCCCTCATGGCCTGATTGACAGAGCCAGGCATCCTTAGGCCTCTTTCACACGGGTGTCTCGGATTTGCTCCGGATGCGTCCCAGGTGCAATGGGGGAAACCCGCGCGAGTGCGCACGCAATTTCAGTCAGTTTTGACTGCGATTGCGTTGTTCAGTTTTTTCTGCGCATTTTGCACGTGCGTGATAAAAAACTGAATGTGGTACCCAGACCCGAACTTCACTGAAGTTCGGGTTTGGTGTTGTGTAGATTTTATTATATTCCCTCATAACATGGTTATAAAGTAAAATAGCATTCTTAATACAGAATGCTTCCTAAAATGTGGATTGAGGGGTTAAAGAATAAAAAAAATTAACTCGCCTCATCCACTTGATCGCGCAGCCAGCATCGTCCTCTTTCTTCTTTGAGGACCTGCCAAAGGACCATTGGCGTGGTCACTCCTGCTGAATGAAGATAGAAGTTCCTTCTATCTTCATCCAGCAGGACCTGCGCTGACATCACCGCGCTCGATTACATCATCAAAGGTCCTTTTGCAGGTCCTCAAAGAAGAAAGAAGACGATGCCGGCTCAAGTGGATGAGGTGAGTTAATTTTTTTTATTTTCTTAACCCCTCATTTCACATTTTAGTAAGCATTCTGTATAAAGTATGCTATTATTTTCCTTTATACCCATGTTATAAGGAAAAATAATACAGTAAATTGCCTTTAATCAATTTACTAACATCATCTCCTTAGCAACCATGCGTGAAAATCGCATTGCTTATGCGATTTTCACGCAGCCCCGTTCATTTCTATTGGGCCTACGTTGCGTGAAAAACGCAGAATATAGAACATGTTGTGATTTTCACGCAACGCACAAGTGATTCGTGAAAATCACCGCTCATCTGCACGGCCCCATTGAAGTTAATGGGTCCGGATTCAGTGTGGGTGCAATGCGTTCACCTCACGCACTGCACTCGTGCGGAATTCTTGCCCGTGTGAAAGGGGCCTTGCTGTTCAGATGGCTGGCCGTGAAATCTTGTACTTAAGCCGGCGAGGCTTCCTTGATTATGGTGACAGATGTTCTTTAACGGCATAAAGCCTCATTCACACGTCAGTGTTTGGTCAGTGATTTCCATCAGTGATTGTGAGCCAAAACCAGGATTGGAGCCTCCACAGAGATAAGGTATAAGGGAAAGATTTGCTGTGCTTTTGACCAGCATCCGGTTTAGCTTCACAATCACTGATGGAAATCACTGACTGAACACTGACTGTGAAATCGGCCTGAATCTGTAAACTGGAGCCACCATGGAAATTAGTAACATTAACAAATATATTACTACTACAAAAGGGTGGGAGGGGAGCAGGGGGCTGCTAAGGCGCTCATCGGGTTCATTGACCGCTTCTCCAGGCTCTCGGTCAGCCGGGGCGATGTGGGTTCATAGGCTGCCAGAGGAAAATACTTAAAGCAAGAGAAAATTAAATAGGGGAAAAGAGGAGAAAAAAATTACCCAATCATTAGCGACCCTATGAACATAGCGATGACCAGTGAAAACAGCCAGGCCAGATATCCATCTGTAGACAGCTGTTTCGGGGGAGCGTGCCCCTCATCAGTACATTCTGGCTGGCTGGGGGTGATGCCTTGGAAGCAGCCTAGGCAGTGTGCTGAATCTGCTGTAAGGACAGCCAGTACCCTGCCTGGCATCGCACCCAGCCAGCCAGAATCCTACTCCGTACTGATGAGGGGCACGCACCCTAAAACAGCTGTGTACAGATGGATATCTGGCTTGTCAGAAAGTCAGATCTTGACTCATGGGGAGCCACTTCCCATAGGGGGCGCTGGCAAAATTGTTCTCTTTCTTGGGAGATACATTTCATTCTGCAGAACATTTCTACTTGCCAACCTACAGTCCCATGTAAATAACATCACACCCCTCATCCTCTCCTACATATAGTCCCATGTAAATTACATTTATCCCATCCTTTCAGCCTCTCCAACATACAGTCCCATGTAAATAACACCTATTCCCTCGGCCCCTCCTACATACAGTCCCATGTAAGTAACATCTCTCCCCTCAGCCCCTCCAACATACAGTCCCATGTAAATGACATCTATCCCATCCTTTCAGCCTCTCCTACATACAGTCCCTTGTAAATAACATCTACCCCCTCCCTTTAGCCTCTCCTACATACAGTCCCAGGTAAATAACATCTATCCCATCCCTTAACCTATCCTACATACAGTCCGATGTAACATCTCTCCCCTCAGCCCCTCCAACATACAGTCCCATGTAAAATAACACCTCTCCCCTCACAGACATCTCCTCTGTAATCATGGAGGCCCCGCCCATTAGACCACTAGACCCTGCCCTTCTCGTGACATCATACCTACCAGGAGCAACTCCATTCTAGTCACTCCTTCACCATAACTGAATGTAAACATGAGGCTTCTTATCTTTCGTAACTTTATACCCGCCTGTAGGCGGAACAACTAGTTCCCATGACAACCACTACAGCCAATCCACCTCAGAACACAAGCGTGGCTCGAGCGTTACCTGCACGCGATTGGTTAAAGGAAGGCGTGGTCTGTCATACCGGCTTCCGATTGGCTCCTGCTCTAGCGACACTATAGGAAGATGGGCAATGAGGAGATGATTGGAATTAAAGGGACAGTGACGTGACTTTGGAGGCACTGGGACAGAGCTGCAGGTAGGTGTGTGGCTGGATAGATGTAAGTGCGGCGCAGGCCTATAGGGTTGGGGTGGTGGACACTTACTGTCACCGCTGACTGCATACTGTTCTAATTCTAGCATTATGACTGGGGTAGGCTGCTTATCTTTTGAATGTAAAGCTTTGTCATTAAAGCCACATTATCTAATAATCAGAAGACTGTAGAGAATGTCATATTCATAGATCATGTCCTGCAGACTCGCCAGCAGAAGCCGCATGTCCTCCATTCTATAGCTGTCAGATACTGATATCAGTCTGCCTAGTTATAAGTATACAGTAGTGTCCTGCACTGAGTATACAGTAGTGTCCTGCACTGAGTATACAGTAGTATACACTGGTGTCCTGCACTGAGTATACAGTAGTGTCCTGCACTGAGTATACAGCAGTGTCCTGCACTGAGTATACAGCAGTGTCCTGCACTGAGTATACAGCAGTGTCCTGCACTGAGTATACAGCAGTGTCCTGCACTGAGTATACAGCAGTGTCCTGCACTGAGTATACAGTAGTATACACTGGTGTCCTGCACTAAGTATACAGTAGTGTCCTGCACTGAGTATACAGTATTGTCCTGCACTATGAGTATACACTAGTATACAGTATTGTCCTGTACTATGAGCATACAGTAGTATACAGTAGTTTCCTGCACTGAGTATACAGTAGTATACAGTAGTGTCCTGCACTATGAGTATACAGTAATATTTAGTAGTTTCCTGCACAGTGAGTATACAGTAGTGTCCTGCACTGAGTAAATAGTAGTATACAGTAGTGTCCTACACTATGAGTATACAGTAGTGTCCTTCACTATGAGTATACAGTAGTGTCCTACACTATGAGTATACAGTAGTGTCCTGTCCTGCACTATGAGGATACAGTAGAAAACACTAGTGTCCTGCACTATGATTATACAGTAGTATATAGTAGTGTCCTGCACTATGAGTATACAGTAGCATACAGTAGTGCCCTGCACTATGAGTATACAGTATTGTCCTGCACTATGAGTATACACTAGTATACAGTAGTGTCCTGCACTATGAGTATACAGTAACATTGTATATAAGACCGAAAAAAGACATTTGTCCATCCAGTTCGGCCTGTTTCCTACAAGTTGATCCAGAGGAAGGCAAAAAACCCCTGTGAGGTAGAGCCAATTTTCCCCAGTTAAGGGGAAAAAAATTCCTTCCCGACTCCAATCAGGCAATCAGAATAACTCCCTGGATCAACGACCCCTCTCTAGTAGCTGTAGCCTGGAATATTATTACACTCCAGAAATACATCCAGTCCCCTCTTGAATTCCTTTATTGTACTCACCATCCCCACCTCCTCAGGCAGAGAGTTCCATAGTCTCACTGCTCTTACAGTGAAGAATCCTTTTCTATGTTTGTGTACAAACCTTCTTTCCTCCAGACGCAGAGGATGTCCCCTCGTCACAGTGACAGTCCTGGGGATAAATAGATGATGGGACAGATCTCTGTACTGACCCCTGATATATTTATACATAGTTATTAGATCTCCTCTCAGTCGTCTTCTTTCTAAAGTGAATAACCCTAATTTTGATAACCTTTCAGGGTACTGTAGTTGCCCCATTCCAGTTATTACTTTAGTTGCCCTCCTCTGAACCCTCTCCAGCTCTGCTAAGTCTGCCTTGTTCACAGGAGCCCAGAACTGTACACAGTACTCCATGTGTGGTCTGACTAGTGATTTGTAAAGTGGTAGGACTATGTTCTCATCACGGGCATCTATGCCCCTTTTGATGCAACCCATTATCTTATTGGCCTTGGCGGCAGCTGCCTGGCACTGGTTTTTGCAGCTTAATTTGCTGTTTATTAAAATTCCTAGATCCTTTTCCATCTCAGTGTTACCGAGTGTTTTACCATTTAATATGTACGGGTGACTTGCATTATTCCTTCCCATGTGCATAACTTTACATTTGTCAGTGTTAAACCTCATCTGCCATTTCTCTGCAGGACACTAGTATACAGTAGTGTCCTGCAATATGAGTATACAGTAGTATACAGTGGTGCCCCGCACTATGAGTATACACTAGTATACAATAGTGTCCTGCACTATGAGTATACAGTAGTGTCCTGCACTATGAGCATACAGTAGTATACACTAGTGTCCTGCACTATCAGTATACAGTAGTATACAGTAGTGTCCTGCACTATGAGTATACACTAGTATACAGTAGTGTCCTGCACTATGAGTATACAGTAGTATACAGTAGTGTCATGCACTATGAGTATACACTAGTATACAGTAGTGTCCTGCACTATGAGTATACACTAGTATACAGTAGTGTCCTGCACTATGAGTATACAGTAGTATACAGTAGTGTCATGCACTATGAGTATACACTAGTATACAGTAGTGTCCTGCAATATGAGTATACAGTAGTATACAGTGGTGCCCCGCACTATGAGTATACACTAGTATACAATAGTGTCCTGCACTATGAGTATACAGTAGTGTCCTGCACTATGAGTATACAGTAGTGTCCTGTCCTGCACTATCAGTATACAGTAGTATACAGTAGTGTCCTGCACTATGAGTATACACTAGTATACAGTAGTGTCCTGCACTATCAGTATACAGTAGTATACAGTAGTGTCCTGCACTATGAGTATACAGTAGTATACAGTAGTGTCATGCACTATGAGTATACAGTAGTATACAGTAGTGTCATGCACTATGAGTATACACTAGTATACAGTAGTGTCCTGCACTATCAGTATACAGTAGTATACAGTAGTGTCCTGCACTATGAGTATACACTAGTATACAGTAGTGTCCTGCACTATGAGTATACAGTAGTATACAGTAGTGTCATGCACTATGAGTATACACTAGTATACAGTAGTGTCCTGCACTATGAGTATACACTAGTATACAGTAGTGTCCTGCACTATGAGTATACAGTAGTATACAGTAGTGTCATGCACTATGAGCATACACTAGTATACAATAGTGTCCTGCACTATGAGCATTTAGTAGTATACAGTAGTGTCCTGCACTGTGAGTATACAGTAGTGTCTTGCACTACGAGTATACAGTAATATATAGTAGTGCCCTGCACTGAGTATACAGCAGTGTCCTGCACTATGAGTATACAGTAGTATACAGTAGTGTCATGCACTATGAGTATACACTAGTATACAGTAGTGTCCTGCACTATGAGTATACAGTAGTGTCCTGCACTATGAGTATACAGTAGTGTCCTGCACTGTGAGTATACACTAGTATACAGTATTGTCCTGTACTATGAGTATACAGTAGTATACAGTAGTGTCATGCACTATGAGTTTACAGTAGTACACAGTAGTGGCCTGCACTATGAGTATACAGTAGTGTCCTGCACTGTGAGTATACAGTAGTGTCCTGCACTATGAGTATACAGTAGTATACAGTAGTGACCTGCACTATGAGTTTACAGTAGTATACAGTAGTGACCTGCACTATGAGTATACAGTAGTATACAGTAGTGTCCTGCACTGAGGATACAGTGGTATACAGTAGTGTCCTGCACTGTAAGTATACAGTAGTATACAGTAGTGTCCTGCACTGAGGATACAGTGGTATACAGTAGTGTCCTGCACTATGAGTTTACAGTAGTATACAGTAGTGACCTGCACTATGAGTATACAGTAGTATACAGTAGTGTCCTGCACTATGAGTATACAGTAGTATACAGTAGTGTCATGCACTATGAGTTTACAGTAGTACACAGTAGTGGCCTGCACTATGAGTATACAGTAGTGTCCTGCACTGTGAGTATACAGTAGTGTCCTGCACTGTAAGTATACAGTAGTATACAGTAGTGTCCTGCACTGAGGATACAGTGGTATACAGTAGTGTCCTGCACTATGAGTTTACAGTAGTATACAGTAGTGACCTGCACTAAGAGTATACAGTAGTGTCCTGCACTGTGAGTATACAGTAGTGTCCTGCACTATGAGTATACAGTAGTATACAGTAGTGACCTGCACTATGAGTTTACAGTAGTATACAGTAGTGACCTGCACTATGAGTATACAGTAGTATACAGTAGTGTCCTGCACTGAGGATACAGTGGTATACAGTAGTGTCCTGCACTAAGAGTTTACAGTAGTATACAGTAGTGACCTGCACTATGAGTATACAGTAGTGTCCTGCACTGTGAGTATACAGTAGTGTCCTGCACTATGAGTATACAGTAGTATACAGTAGTGACCTGCACTATGAGTTTACAGTAGTATACAGTAGTGACCTGCACTATGAGTATACAGTAGTATACAGTAGTGACCTGCACTATGAGTATACAGTAGTATACAGTAGTGTCCTGCACTGAGGATACAGTAGTATACAGTAGTGTCCTGCACTACGAGTATACAGTAATATATAGTAGTGCCCTGCACTATAGAATTACCTGCACACAGTAAGCAGTCATGTCATCCTGTTTCATCCATTCACTCATTCATATACATAGATGCTGTCAGAACTTTTCTGGTTTGCGTCTGCTCTGCATCACCCCTGATCTGTACGTTTAGCCTGGCTGTACGCCTTCTGTAGCTGTTTTATGACTGCCAAGTGTTCGGACAACGGAGTTAGAAGGTGAGTGGGCGCCTTATGTCATGTGTACAATAATTAGATGGGATTATAGGGGTTCTCTGAGCTTTTTAGTAAATCAGTCCTTTCTTCTGTCTGTTTGTACTTCTCCTGCTGATGCCGCCATCCCCGCTGCACTCACACAGGCTGCGGGCTCCTCCGCTCGGGTCCTGACCAGATGTTTGATCTTCTATTTCTGTTCATCTGCATTTATTATTATGCAGCTGAACAGAAAAAGAAGGACATATATCCGGCCAGAGGAGCCTGCAGCCTGTGTGAGTGCAGCGGAGGCGGCGGTGTGATGGAGCGGTAAGTGTTCAGGAAGGTATACTTGCTAGTCCTTGGCTCACTTGGCATATATTCAGGCCAAGCAATTAGTAAATATAAGGGCATATACACAGTCAAGTCACATTATTATGACCACTTCCTACTTTCGATGTCGGCATCTCGTAGCTCATGAAGGAAGTCACGTGTGGTGAGCTGGCTCAGTGGGTATTTAAGGTGTGCGATAGATGATGGCGTGTCAGGCGAGAAAAATCAGAGAACAAACACTCTGCAACCATTGCTGGAAGAACACAACCTGGTGGTGGCAGCATTATGGTCTGAGGAATGTTTTCATGCCATTCCCTGGGCCCACTCATCCATCTGGAAGTCACTCTCAACCGATTTGGGTATGAATCCATCCTTGCAGAGCATTTACACCCATATATTTTCTTCCCTGGGTAGATGGGATCTTCCAGCAAGACAATCCGACCCTTAATACGGCTAGAAATTTCTGACATTGGTTGGAAGAACATGATCAAGACTTCCAAGTCCTACCCTGGCCCCCTAATTTCCCAGACTTAAACCCAACTGAGCATCTGTAGGACCACCTCGATCGTCTTGTTTGCTCTGTGGATCCTTCCCCACACACCCTCCAGCAGTTGTGGGACACACTGCAGTCAGCATGGCTCCAGATACCTGTGACACCCTACCAGGACCTTATTGAGTCACTCCCAGCCCATATAGCTGTTATCCATGCTCTACATGGCGGCTACACTGGATATTAGCTGCTGGTCATAATAATGTAACTTGACCGTGTATGTCCTGGAGACATTCCACCTAATATAAATTCTGATCTTCCATAGACATGTTAGAACATGATGTTGTGGGGACAGATTTTGAGTCGCAGAAATCTCTGAGGTTTAGCAGAACTCTACGTGTGCTCTACAGACATTTACTACTTAGGTTTAGGAATCCAACTCTTCCTACGTAATATAGGCGCAGCTATGGCCTTTAGTCCAGAGCAGGGGTCAGCAGCCTCTGGCACTTCAGCTGTGATAAAACTACAAATCCCAGCATGCACATTTGCTCGGCCGTACTCTGAACTTACATAGAAATGAACGAAGCTCGCTGGGATTTGTAGTTTTCTGACGGCTGGAGTGCCGGAGGTTCAGAACCCTGCACTAGAGATACCTTAAGAGATCAAAAGTCACAAGTCCCTGATCTCTGTAGCAGCACATGGTGAAGAGCAAAGTCCTATCTGATTGTGATGGGATACATAAAATGAAAACTGTATTAATGCCATCTACAGCTGGCTATAGTCATGTTGGCTAAAAAATATCAATCCTGAGAACGAAGGGGCAATATACCCCTTTTTTTTTCCCTCCACATTTAGGCAGTCACCTGCTAAACACAGAATTACAGTACAGCACTTTCAGTTGATTGTGGTTAGGGGGTCTGTACACAATGGGGGTCCGACGTTCAACTGCAGTCTTTGTTTCCCCCTGCACCTAAAAAGCATCTAATTTATGATGAGGCTCAGGTCTCGTCGTAAATTACCCGCAGCGCGGGCAGTCCATCTGCCTGGAGTAAAAACTACTCTAGCCCCCGACAGAGTAGTTTTCATTACACTTTTACACCTGTTTCTAGGAATAAAAGATAGCAAATGTGTTGGATGCCCCAGCCCAGCCCGCAACACTCCAAAGTGGTGAACATAGTGCAAAAATGCCCAAAATATATTGTTGCACGGGCATTTAAACAGTCACAAAACAGGGTCTTGTGACTTTTTTTACACCAAAATCTGGTGTAGCACCCATCATAAATGACCCCCAGTGTGGATAACCTGTGCCAGTTGCCCCAAGGCGGAGAGCTATGCAGTAAAAATAGATGCAGTTTGCAGCAAGTACAGGTGACGCACACTAAAACCTGTTTCATGACAGTTAGCGGTAAGCGAGCTACCATACGTCGCAGCGGTGCAGTGTTTTGGATGCAGCAAAAAATTGTGTGTGGTTTCTGCAAAATATATCTGCTTTTATGCCGTTTTCTTCCAGCAAAGGAAAACACGCAGCAGACTTAAATTACACTAATGAAACGCAATTTTTTAATAAATGGAATTCAGTTCTGTTGTGTGTGATTTGATTTGCACGCATTTTTTTTTCTCCCCCACATCCAAAAACAGCACCCCCATGACATGTGGCAGCACCCTAATCAACATGCCGTTTTTGTTGTGTGGCAAGTACCCTGACTCAGTGGCATCCTTAGAGATTAACAAATCTGTTGGATGTCGTGGTTAAAGGCACTATCTGGGAATTTGATATTGATGGCCCTTCCTCAGGATGGGATTGAGCTGCCCCTATCGCCAGAGGTTAACTATAACTGTCCTAGGCCATGTGACCGATGTACGATGACGTCACTGCAGAAGGAGCCAGTGGAGCGCCGCAGCCTCTTTGAACAACTGAATGGTAGTAGTTTCGGGAATCGGAGCCCTCCGATCTGATATCCCGAGGATAGGTCATCAAAATCAAATTCTTGGATAACCCCTTTAAGAAGGTCAATGCCAGCAGTTTATTATTATTCTACTAAATAAGAACATTTCCATTCTAGAAAGAACGATGGCGGACAAGATAAAAACTACCCGTACCAAAGAACTTGAGTTTGGGGGATCCATTGGTAAGCGTGTTTGACCTTCGAGAGGAAGGATTGCTCGACACTGCGGTTCATAGGCTTACTTAAAGATTTTGGTTTTATTTTACCTCTCTGTAGGGGCCTTACTAATGTTGATATTCCTGCCTGGGACAGTCCTTTACCTACTTCTCACATGTAACACAGCCGATGCCAGCGTATTCCAGGTGCCAGGTCCTCTTCCTCCGCTGGAAACTTTGTGGAATCCATTTGCTCTGACACTGCTGCTGGGCTGGATGTCTCTGCAGGCGGTGCTATATATGCTGCCTATGGGAACGGTATGTCAACTTTTTTTGTGTGTTTGTGGGTGTGTAACAACGCCCCTTACTCTAGGGCTACACAGCGACACTTGTTGCACAACAGCTATCGCGGCCAGGATGGCTGAGTTGCGGTGATCCCATAGAAATGAATGGGATCACCACGGCAGTTGCAAGAAATCCAACAATGCTCAGCGATCCTGGCCACGACAGCTGTTGTGCCACCAGTGTTGCTGTGTAGCCCTAGCCTTACTGTCACAACAACATATGATAGATGTCATTCTGTATAACAAAAGAATAAAAGCAGTGGATGCTAAGAATACCCACTAAGCATGCCCACTAACCTCAAACTCCATGCAGATGCTGTCCTTGGTTGGATTCGATCAAAGATTGCAAAGCCCTAACTGATGCCTTTGGAATTAATGGGGGTTGGTCCATCGGTTTTGCCAGTATCGGCCCATATCAGACCCATGGCAGCCATGCTGGATGCATTTTTAAAAGGAACCACAGGGCTAGTATGAACAGCTGCTAATACATGTCAGTCTAGACGGTAGGAAATATGATTTATGTTGTACCTGATCCATATTCCATGTGGATTCTCTGCACGTACCAACAGTTTTGCACAGGTATAGTTGTTCCCACTCATCGCCCTCACTGGGTAGAATAAAAGACAAGATTCAGGCTGCCAGTACAGTGCACAGTGTTGGCCAGTCATATCACAAGACCTGACCGCTGATCGCACTAATCTAAACGGTCTAAAAGTCTAAATTGTCATTTTAAAGCATCTGTGATTCATCATGTGATTTATAATAAAGCCATCCTACATATCAAGTCGTAACCAAGGAATGATCTCATTGCAGATAGCTGAAGGAATCACCCTCAGAGATAATTCCCGTCTGAGATATAAAATAAATGGTGAGTTCAAAAGGGTCATGGGTGATTTTCATTTTATAGTTGCCAGCATCTCCAGACACGTTCTACTTGTTTAGTTGAGCATCTGGGTCTATAACATTACAGATACAGAGAAACCATAGTTTAATATATAAAGAGGTGTTCTGGGCATTAAAGGGGTTGGCCCATGAACATCATCCATGGGATAGGTGATAAATGTATGGTCAGTGGAGGTCTGAAGCTGGCCAGACACATGAGACAGAAGTTGGTTGATGGTTGAACAAACCTCTGGTGAAGGTTCCTCTTACATACACACTTTAGTCCATATTGGCCAATACAGTTGGTCAAACTGCCCATACATGTTCTGTGAAACCAGGCGATGGACAAAAGATCCTTCAGGGAATGTTCTTTCAAAGGAAGATCTTTCATTCACGAACAGTGTTTCTGTGAACAAATGATCTTTTGTTTCTACTATTAGAAGAAAATATTAGAGTTGGACGGCTTCTTTTCAGATGATAATGGTCGGCTAAAACAATTATTTTGGTAAATTTCAACCTATGAACGTTAGTTTTAATTGAAATCATCCATTTTGATCAACTGTTGACTATAGGCCCCCTTACACTGTGCAAACATCGGGCAGATTATTGCTAACAAGCACTGATAGGAACACTCGATAGCGTTAATCTGGGGGTGTAAAGGTGCTGACAATTACCCGATGAACAAGCCAAACTCTTGTTCATCAGTTAAATAGCATCTTTCATGCCGGCAAACAATGATTCTGTATAGGGACGAGCGACATTAGTGATCGCTCCTCCCCTTACTGTGGAGGAGATCGCTGCATGTAAATGTGAAGCTCTCCTCCACTGACAAGCAAGCAATTGTTCGAAGGAACGCCTCCTTCCCAACACTCGTCTGCTCAATTGAGCAGTGTAAAGGGGCCTTTATGTGTACAGGGGTTCCCAAGTCCCCTGGGGTGGAGAGTGAATATGCATGACCACTGCTCCATTCACTGTCTATGGGACAGTACAGCGCTTGGCTACTTCCGTCAGTTCTATAAAGTGAATGGAGTGGTGCCAGCGCTATTGTGATCGGTGGGTGCCAGGGGCCGAAACCCTAGTGTTCATATATTTATCACCAATCCTGTACATTAGGGGTGCACAACCTTTTCTGGCCAAGGGCCACATTGTCAGCCTTAACCAATTCCAAGGGCCGAAAATCAAACTCAAAGGGGTATTACGAACTGAAATACTGTATTTTAGGCATATTGAACATACAGTATATACGTTAAATGTCTAGTTACAGTTCTAGAACTCCCATCTAATAGGAGAATACATAAAAGATACATGTAAGAAGCCATAAGACATAGACCTACATGTCTTTTACCAGTTGTGTGGGGGCCGCACAGAATGGTATAGAGGGCCGCATGTGGCCCCCGGGCCGCAGGTTGTGCACCCCTGCTGTAGATAGTTGGTGAACATTGTTCACAGGCCAACCCCTTGAACTTTGGGGTAAGTAAGGAACATGACTTTATTTATATGGTAAAGAGCTCATCAGTTTCCTAGAACTATCATATGTTTCTATCTAATCAGATTGGTCTCATCTTGTATCTCTTGGCAGCTTTTTATGCTTTCCTGGTGAGCGCCGTCCTGGCAGGCGTGGCAGTGACGCTCCGGGTACCCCTGTCTTATGTCTACGACCACTTCCTGGAGTTTGCTGTTGCCTCGGGAATCATATCTTTGGCTCTCAGTATCTTTCTTTACATCAAGTCTCTGGCAGCACCAGAGTCTGCACTGGCCCCAGGGGGCAATTCAGGTAAAAACATCGAGAAAACATCACACAACAATCCTGTCACACAGAGGACCCTCATTTATACATTATAAAATCCACAATGGGGCATTGCATCCCAGACCAGCACAACTGTGTATGGTTACTTTCACATCTGCCATTGAACAGCAAAAACGCTTCCGTTAGGATAATACAATCGGCTGCATCCGTTATGAACGGGTCCGGTTGTATTTTCTCTAAAATAGCAATGACGTTTTCGGAAAAAACGGATCTGTCACCATTGACTTACATTGTGTTTCATGCTGGATCAATCTTGCTCCAGCACTGCTTGCAGCACTTTTGTGTGCGTCAAAGGTAAGGCAACGGTCCAATCCGTTCTGTTCACTTTTGTCCCTATTGACAATGAATGGGGACGAAACTAAAGCGTTTTCCTCCTGTTTTAAGATCCCATGACGGATCCCAATACCGGAAAGGAAAACGCAGAAGTGAAAGTAGTCTAAGGCCTCTTTCACACGGCGTCACGTTTGACGCCCGGATAAGAGGCGGGAGCGCTGCGGGAAAATGCGCGATTTTTCCGCGTGTGTGCAAACTGTTATAATGCGTTTTGCACGCGCGTGAGAAAAATCGGCATGTTTGGTACCCAGAACCGAAGCCGGACTTCGTAACTGAAGTCCGGTTTCGGGTTAAGTATTCTGTATACTTTATTATTTTCCCTTACACTTTACAGAATGCAAAGTAAAAAGGGTGATTGAGGGTTAAAATAGAATAATAATTAACTCACCTCCTCCAATTAATCGCGTAGCTGCCAGTCTCCTGTTCTGTCTTCAGCTGGGGGAGTAAGGACCTTCCGTGACGTCACTGGGTCACATGGTTCAATCACTTGCACCCATCACCATTGTGATGGAAGCATGTGATTGGACCATGTGACCCAGTGAAGTCACGGAAGGTCCTTTACCCCCCCAGCTGAAGACAGAACAGGAGACCGGCAGCTACGCAATCAATTGAAGGAGGTGAGTTAATTTATATATTTTTTTTTAACCCTCAATCACCCTTTTTACTTTGCATTCTGTATTTAGAATGCTATTATTTTCCCTTATAACCATGTTATAAGGGAAAATAATGAAGATCGGGTCCCCATCCCGATCGTCTCCTAGAATCCATGCGGGAAAAGCGCACCGCATCCGCACCTGCTTGCGATTTTCCCGCAGCCCAATTCACTTCTATGGGGCCTGCGTTGCGCGAAAAACGCAGAATATAGAACATGCTGCGATTTTCGCGCAACGCAAAAGTGATGCGGGAAAATCACCGCTCATGTACACAGCCCCATTGAAATGAATGGGTCAGGATTCAGTGCGGGTGCAATGCGTTCACCTCACGCATTGCACCTGCGCGGAAATCACGCCCGTGTGAAAGGGGCCTAAGAAAGTAGTGGACCACACACACACTTGCATTGATATATTGCTGCTAAACAACATTTATAAAATTGAGGACAAGTTTCCCAATACACATTTTGATCATTTGCCACTTGATAGTGACCTTGCCTGGGCTACACTATGACTTTGTGTAGCGCTTCTGATTGAGTGAAATCTGCAGGCCACAAGTTTACATACGACCGAATGTATTCCGTCAGACTGCAAATTAGGCTTGAAAGGTAAAATCAATCATTAGCGCAATAGAAAGTCAGTATAGCCCAGGCCGCAAGAGGGTCCATACTGCACTGCATGGCAGTCAGTTTCATCCATGATTACGTTCAGCGTTTCAGTCTTTTCAGCACGGATGCAACCAGTTTTTGATGTGTTTTTCATGCTCGTGAACAAATAACAATCTACATCTCCTACTATTTGTCAGTGAATAGCGCATTGCATCCAGATGCAGCCCTGGCCATTCATTTCTATGGAGCCAGAGCTGCATGAAAAACGCACAATATAGAACATGCCGCAGAGTTCCCTGAATGCAAAGATGATGCGTGAAAAACACAGACCCATTGAAATGAATGGGTCAGGATTCAGTCCTGATATATGTGTTTGCGACATGCATCGCATCTGGACGGAAAACTGAAATTAGCCTTAAGCTTCTATGACAGAAAACTGGGGTACAAAAATTTAAAATTTTGGCGCAAGTCCCAGTTTCCGCTAAAATTTGTAACTTATTGGCTGTCTCCTCACCCTCGCCACTTTTACCAAAAGTGGTCAGGCTGCTGGTGAGACTTCTGTGGCTCAACAACATGTGTACATGCAATGTACATTTGCAACGCTGGAGGGATTTATGAAGGTATCTTATTCATGAAAATAAAAACTGCAATGTGATTGTACAGATTTTCGTAGTGACTGTTTTCATAAATCTTCTGCATTCATTTTTTGTGTGCAAAGATTGTGTCTTCTTGTAAAGGGATATTCCAGGATTTTAATATTAATGGGCTATCCTCATGATATCAGTGTCGTAGGTCTAACACCCTTCACCCTTGCTGATCAGCTCCAGAACTACACAGCGCTGTCCATTGTGTAGTGGACAGAGCTGGTAATTGCAGCACTTCTCCCACTGATGCCGCTGAGGCTTACTGTGACACAGCTGATTGGAGAGGGGGCGCCGGCTGTCAGACCCCCACTGATCATATATAGATGGCCTATATTGAGGATAGGCCATCGGTATTAAAATCACTGGATACCCCTTTAATTCTGTTCTCATCTTGACCGTTTTTTTCAGGAAATCCGCTGTATGACTTTTTCATCGGGCATGAATTGAATCCTCGTATTGGTTCCTTTGACCTGAAGTATTTCTGTGAACTTCGGCCAGGACTTATTGGATGGGTGAGTATTATTTTCAAAGACCTCTGAGTGAGAGAGCCAGTAAGGGAGATTTACTAAGCTAAATGCGCAAAAATCCTGCATTCATTTTTCACCAAAAAATGTAATTTATGCTTTGCACCTGTGTTTTAGAGAATTTCTGTACCTCTCTCAACAAAAGAGCGTGGCTTAGTGAGAATAGTGGCATGGCTTAAGATGTGCTAAAATTGCACCCAAATTTTGGCGCAAGGTGAGCCAACTAATTGGTAAAGTTAGACAAAATGTGGCACATTTATAAACGCTTTTGTGCCACGTTCAGCATATTTGCCGTGCTGTGGCCGAATCTCTGGTGGTACCCATTATAGTGAATGGGGCTGGACAAACTTCCAGCAGTGCACGGTATTTACGGAACAGCATGCCGGAACCATTACCGCTAGTGTGAAACAGGTCTAAAAAGGTCACAGATTGCTTAGTAGGATGGGGTGGGGCCTCCTGCATTCTGCCGGATTTATTAATGGTATAATTATAGCTGAAATCTACTCCAGCTTATAGCTAGTGTAGATCTCGGCGTGTCTGGCGCATGGGATGACAGAGGATGCGCCAAATTTGTTAAGAGGCCTGTGACTCCAGTGCACTTTTTACTAAGACTACCATAGGAAAACCCCAATCTTAGTAAATCTTCCTCAGTATGTCTAAAAATGCACCAAAAATCCTTCACAAGTCACTGTAACAAATCTTGGTGCATCTGTAGACTGTCTAGTCTAAGGGTAGTTTCACACTACAGTCAGACATCTCCGGCAGGCTGTTCTAGCAGGTAGCAGCCTGCCAGGGAGGTTTGGATCTGGCATCGCCGGACTCTGCCTGATACCAGCTGGCCCCATTAACTATAATGGGGATTGGCAGAGATCCAGCCACAACCTGGCAAATATGCAGGGAATCAGCCATTGCCCTGCTCACATTATCCCACCTTTTAATGCTGGGTGTTCCTCTCTGGCCAGTCTAATAAGATCTCAGTAGAAGAATAGGAGCTTTCTGACCTGAAGGTACTAATTAAAGAGGTTTCCGTGTTTTTTAGGAAATCGGTTATTTATTCTGTCCTCTGGAAGGAAGAAAGTTTAGTTAGTACTTTACTCTCCATCGTTGCATGCTCTCCTGCCCGGGTCCGAACTGGATGTGTGCCCTTCTCCTCCTGTTCAGCCGCATAATATTAATCTATAACCAGGGGTGTACCTAGAGAAGCTCCTATTATGTGGACTGATCCCATACATGTTGACTTCACACACCTAATCATCTTAGACAGGAGGACTTGATTCTCGTTTGACTCCTTTCCACCATTCTTGGCTTTTCTACTGTTGTGCACCATAATTAAGGACTGGGACCACTAGCTGCCGGGTTTCAGAGGTAGTCATCTGGGCTGTCCCTGTTACACAATGGACCCCTGTCCACTACTGAATCATGGAGTAATGGAAGAAGGTGGCCCGGTCTAAAGATTTAGGTTTTTCTTTTACATCATGTATATACCTGGTGCATCTACGTCACTTGCATGGGGAAAAGATGGCACCAAGATGCACCATGGGAAGAAGGCTAGCCTGCGGAGGCAGTGTGATACTCTGGGCAAATATTGCTGCAGACCAAGCAAACCCCTTCATGGCAGCCGTATTCCCCAATGGCAGTGGCATTTTCAGCACCCAGGAATGGCTTGAGGAACAGGACAGAGTTTAATGTGATGACTTGGTTTCCAAGTTCTCCAGATGTTTATCCAGTTAAGCATCTTTGTAAAGTGCTGGAAAAATATGTCCGATCCATGGAGGTTGCACCTACCAATGTACTGGACTCATAGGGCTTGTCCAGTCATAGAAAAACAAGGCTGCTTTCTTCGCCCCCCAAAAAGTACCACACCTGTCCACTGGTATTGCAGGTCAGCTCCATTGCAATGAATGGGACTAAGCTTCAATACCAAACCCAACCCATGGTAAAATGTGACACAGTTTCTGGAAGAAAGCAGCCATTTTTTTCTAATCCTGTACAATCCCTTTGAAGGATCTGCTGCTAACCTCTTGGTACCAGATACCACAGGATGTCTTCAGAGGTCTTGTGGGTCCATCCCTTGACAGGTCAGTGTGTTTTGGTGGTATGAGGAGGACATACACAATATTAGGCAGGATGATTTAATGTTCTGGCTGATTAGTCAATATCACAATATTTCTCCTCTAACATTATATATTCCCTTTCAGTGTTTGATCAACTTGTGTTTCCTGATGAAGGACATCGAGCTCCGTGGCTCTGCCTCCCTCTCCATGATTTTGGTGTGTGGATTCCAGGGTCTTTATGTCATGGATGCTCTATGGCATGAGGTTAGCATTGCTATATGATGTTATCAGGTTTATTTAGGTGGAGAAGCACAGACCTCAATGTGCTTTACACAAAATTACATTTTGTCTGCTTTTTCTGTCCATAGGAAGCAATCCTCACTACCATGGACATTGTACATGATGGATTTGGTTTCATGCTGGCATTTGGAGATTTATGCTGGGTCCCGTTCACATATTCACTGCAGGCATACTTCTTAGTCCGTCACCCACAAGAACTGAGCACTCTGGCTGCTATTGGCATTGTCCTTCTCAATGGTATGATTACTTCTCCTCCTGTTACACTGCATGTATCTAGGTCAGGCATGTCCAAACTGCGACCCTCCAGCTGTTGCAAAACTACAACCCCCAGCATGCCTGGATAGCCTACAGCGATTAGGGCATGCTGGGAGTTGTAGTTTTGCAACAGCTGGAAGGCCGCAGTTTGGACATGCCTGATCTAGGTAGCCTTATAGGCCCAAGGTCTCAGCATACACATTATCTTTAAAAGTGATACGGATGATTGATATTATTTTTACATTTGGGAAGTTGGTGGCTCACCTAAACGTATATCAGGACCTAACGGTGCTCACCCCTTTGGTTCTCTCAAATGAACCGTGGAACAAGGTACTATATTGAAAAAGACAAATAAGTGGGGGGCACTCAGTGTTCTGACAGTATATAGATACAAAAGGTGTGGTAATAAATTAGTCTTTTTATTCTAATATTTTTTAAAAAAACAGGTAAGATATCATAAAAAATTCTATTCTAGACAGGATGCTTCTTTACTGATGAAGTGATAACATATGTATCATAGGCAGAAAATATTTGCAAGTATAGTCTGGTGTCTTGTAAATTTATATATTCTGCTATTAATCAGCCTAAGGTATGAACGAAGCCTCACACATCAAATATAGCAACGTGCGACCGTAGATCAAGTCCACACGTTCCTATTGTGTCGTGTTGCTTCCCCCTGTGTCAGGCTGTTCAAATTTCAAGTTTCACACTGTGTGCTAATGTACACAACAATGTTTAAATGTGCAGGACATCAGGTTATTGCAATGACAGCCCTATGTATGGAAGAGTCTCACACATTCAAGGGTAGCTCCGTGCGACTATAGATCAAGTCCACACTTTTCCACCTTGTGTGTTGTCTCCCCACGTCAGGCCTATTAGATTCTTGCCACAATTAGTTATAAAACCAAATCTGCATGAACCAGTAGTAAAATAATACTAGTACACTATTTATAGTTCATATACTGGAATACTGCATAAAGTCCGCAAAAAATCCCTAGAGAAGAAGCCACGGAGAGAAAATTCATAAAAGATCCACAGTCCATAAAATCCACAGTCAATGATCCAAAAAAGTAATTTCTGCATTGTTATTTTGTGTTGGTTGATACCACAATCCTAACAAAATTCAGTTTATGCTGTGCATCACTTTAGTAGATATTATATAAATATATCCAGGTTATATCTGAGAATTTGCCTGGTCTCTTTTGCAAATATTGCTCAATACAGTGATTGTTCCTTGCCCGGATATATGTGTAATTGTTTTTAGTACCAAAGGATCAAGTCCTTCACTGAGTATTGAGCGCTTCACTCAGTGAGGGCATTACAGGGCTTTATAGTCTACATTACCCATCCTTGTTCTCGGAGGTCTCTGATCTGTATTCAGTATCCCTATCGGCAGGAGGTTCGTATGCGCTGAGATTCGCGCGGCGTCCCACGTGGTTTCTCAGCGCTGTGTGTAGCTGGCGTCCCAGCTACCGTGATCTTGCTATTGTAAGTTGCTATTGAACTTACAATAGCAAGATCACGGTAGCTGGGACGCCAGCTACACAGCGCTGAGAAACCACGTGACGCCGCGAATCTCAGCGCATGCGACCTCCTGCCCGATCAGAAGACTACTGAATACAGATCAGAGACCTCCGAGAACAAGGATGGGTAATGTAGACTATAAAGCCCTGTAATGCCCTCTACTGAGTGAAGCGCTCAATACTCAGTGAAGGACTTGATCGCTTGGTACTAAAAACAATTACACATATATCGGGCAAGGAACAATCACTGTATTGAGCAATATTTGAAGAGACCAGGCAAATTCTCAGATACAACCTGGACTATATTTATATAATATCTACTAAAGTGATGCACAGCATAAACTGAATTCTTGTTAGGATTGTGGTATCAACCAACACAAATAACAATGCGAAATTACTTTTGGATCATTGACTGTGATTATGGACTGTGGATCTTTTATGAATTTTCTCTCCGTGGCTTCTTCTCTAGGGATTTTAGACTTATGCAGTATTCCAGTATATGAACTATAAATAGTGTACTAGTGACCATTACTACTGGTTCATGCAGATTTGGTTTATAACTAATTGTGGCAAGAATCTAATAGGCCTGACGTGGGAGACAACACACAGGTGGAAAAGTGTGGACTTGATCTATAGTCGCGCGGAGCTACCCTTGAATGTGTGAGACTCTTCCATACATAGGGCTGTCATTGCAATAACCTGATGTCCTGCACATTTAAACATTGTTGTGTACATTAGCACACAGTGTGTTTTCTGAAATTAGAACAGCCTGACACAGGGGGAAGCAACACGACACAATAGGAACGTGTGGACTTGATCTACGGTCGCACGTTGCTATATTTGATGTGTGAGGCTTCGTTCATACCTTAGGCTGATTAATAGCAGAATATATAAATTTACAAGACACCAGACTATACTTGCAAATATTTTCTGCCTATGATACATATGTTATCACTTCATCAGTAAAGAAGCATCCTGTCTAGAATAGAATTTTTTATGATATCTTACCTGTTTTTTTAAAAATATTAGAATAAAAAGACTAATTTATTACCACACCTTTTGTATCTATATACTGTCAGAACACTGAGTGCCCCCCACTTATTTGTGTTTTTCAATACAGTTGAAACATTTGACTGTAGTGAAGTTGAGGGTCCTCGATATTTATCCTTAAAACCAGGTAGGACCTGCTGATTCTACTGCAGAGTCCAATGGTAGGTATGGTCTGTGTAAGGCCTCTTTTATATGTAGGTAAAATGTTGTATCATACACACCTAATATAGTCTTGAAAAGGGGTTTTCCGGTCATTTTTATATGGATGACCAATCCCCAGAATAAGCAATCGATATCTGATTGGTAGGATCCAACAAATCACAACCCCACCAATCAGCTGTTCAGCAGTAGTGCTGGAAGTCATGGCAGAACTACAGCTCTATCCATCGTGTGTAGTGGACAGAGCTGGTTACTGCAGCACTGCTCCCATTCTCAAGAATGGGAGCAGCACTGCAGTAAGTAACCGGGTCCATCCACTGACAAGAATGGGAGCAGTGCTGCAGTAACTAGCTGCATCCACTGACGAGAATGGGAGCAGTGCTGCAGTAACTAGCTGCATCCACTGACGAGAATGGGAGCAGTGCTGCAGTAACTAGCTCCATCCACTGACGAGAATGGGAGCAGTGCTGCAGTAACTAGCTCCATCCACTACAAACAATGGCTAGAGCTGTAGTTCTGCCGTGACATCCAGCACTACTGCAAAACAGCTGATCAGCGGAGGTGCAGGGTACTAGGCTCCCACCAATGAGATATTGATGGCCTATCCTGAAGGCCATCAATATACAAGTACCAGAAAACCCCTTTAAAAGCCTATGGACACCGTTTGGGGTTTTTATTATTTTTAACTTGCATAATTATTATTACTTTTTTATAATGGAATTCTGCTTATCTTGGGTAAAAATAATTCTTCCAGTTGGTCTTTATTAAAAATGTTCAACAGTTCGTCATCTAGAGTCTTCAGTTTTACTCTCTTTGCAGACTGTTCCTTCTGCTTTTCAGTGAATTCTGTCATAGGACTGTTTGACAGCTCAATATTTAATCCTTATCTATGATCTTCTGACCGCTCATAAACACTCATTTAAGTTGAAATCTTGATTTCATAAGAATTTAGCTTAAATAAATATTTATGAGCTGTAAGGGAACTAGACATACGGGCTACAGATTGAGACACTGGAGCAGTCTTTTCACTGTTAGGGCGGGTTCGCAGTGGTATCATTGAATTCCGTTATAGGTTCCGTTTTGACTATTTTTACCATCATGTATAACGGAAACAAACGGAATAGTTATGTGTCCTCATAGACATGCCTCTCAAAGGCTTCCGTTTTGCATTGTGTCCTAGAATTCCGTTATAACTCTGTTATAACGGAACCTAGTCTAATGGAATTCAATTAAGCCAATGCGAACCCGCCCTTAACCCGCTCGCCGCCTAGATTGAAGTGAGAGCGCAGTTTAATGGCACCTTAAACTGAAATTGTAATTGCTACAGTCTAGACAGCGAGCAGGTTAACGGTAAAAAAGACATGGTGGCCTCTTCAAACAGCTGATCGGCATATGGTGTCAGACCCTCGCCAATCTCATATTGATGACCTATCCTGTAGATAGGTCATTAATATCTAAGCACTACACAACCCCATTAAAGAGGTTGTCTCACTTCAGGAAATGGCATTTATCGTGTTCACACAGGGAGATGTGCTGCTGACAAATGACAATTTTTGGTGCCTTGTGAAAGATCTGATCACCTGGTTTGGGGTGATTGGCAATACATTTAGGCCTCTTTCACACGGGCGTCACGTCTGACGCCCGGATAAGAGGTGGGGGCGTTGCGGGAAAATGCGCGATTTTTCTGCGCGTGTGCAAACTTTTGTAATGCGTTTTGCACGCGCGTGTGAAAAATCGGCATGTTTGGTACCCAGACCCGAACCCGGACTTCATTACTGAGGTCCGGTTTTGGGTTTATTCTGTAGATTTTATTATTTTCCCTTATAACATGGTTATAAGGGAAAATAAAAGCATTCTCAATACAGAATGCTTAGTAAAATGTGGATGGAGGGGTTAAAAATAAAAAACTTAACTCACCTTATCCATTTGATCGCGTAGTTGCGATCTCTTCTTCATTTATTAGCTGCCGTCTAAAGGACCGATGATGAGGTCACTGAGCTCATCACATGGTCCATCACCATGGTGATGGACCATGTGATTGGACCATGTGATGCTTCTTCATCACAGGTCCTTTAGATAGCTGCGAATGCTTGAAGAAGACAGAAGAGATCGCAACTACGCGATCAAGTGGCTAAGGTGAGTTAAGTTTTTTATTTTTAACCCCTTAATCCACATTTTACAAAGCATTCTGTATTGAGAATGCTATTATTTTCCCTTATAACCATGTTATAAGGGAAAATAATAAAGATCAGGTCCCATCTCTTAGCAACCATGCGGGAAAATCGCACTGCATAAGCACTTGCTTGCGGATGCTTGCGATTTTCCCGCAGCCCTATTCATTTCTATTGGGCCTGCGTTGCGTGAAAAACGCAGAATATAGAACATGCTGCAATTTTCACGCAACGCAGAAGTGATGCGTGAAAATCACCGCTCATGTGCACAGCCCCATAGAAATGAATGGGTCCGGATTCAGTGTGGGTGCAATGCGCCCACCTCACGCATTGCACCCGCGCGGAAATCACGCCCGTGTGAAAGGGGCCTTACACAAGCCATTTATGCTTTTCATGTGTAAAACGGTCCTAACTGTGGACTATAGTACAGGTGTAACTCCTGATCATAATGTCATGCAGTATATGTATAGCCTTGCTGTTTTATGTAGGTAATAGGTTTATATTCTATATGCTGCTTCTTACTGTATCTTGTTCTTCCATAAAGTGTGAGTACACAAATAGTTTTATATGAATTGATCTAATACAATCCCATAAATGTTCTCACAGCCGTTGGATACATCATTTTCCGAGGGGCTAACTCACAGAAAAATGCCTTCCGAAGAAATCCCTCAGACCCAAGTGTAGCTGGTAAGAGAATAATGAGAATATCAAGTATGTATTTTGTGCAGTCTTCATTGCCTTGAAGTGAAATGCAACAAATGAACCAAGTCTCTGCACACCTTGGGGCACATTTAACATGCCTTCACTCCAGAATTCTGGCTTCAAAATGTTGTAAAACAGGACTTTACACCACTCACTCCAGTTTTGACATATGGGTGTCGCAGTCCCATTCCAGTAGGAGAAAACTGACTTCAAGTAATTCCCTTATAATACATGTCCCTCCTTATGTCTTAAAGGTTTGACCAGGATTTTACAAGTGATGGACTATCCTTAAAATAGGACATCAGAGTCTGATCGGTGAAGGCCCCACACTCCACGCCCCCACTGATCAGCTATTTTGCAGTAGCTTTGGCTTCAGAAGTCCACTGTTAATGGACGGAGCTGCTTACTGGAGCATTGCTTCCATTAACTTCAGTGGGAGCAGCGCTGCAGTAACTGGCCTTATCCACTCCTTAGGATAGGCCTTCAATATCTGATCTGCAGGGTTGTACCTCCACCCCATTGATCAGCTGTTCTGTAGTAGTTCTGGTGCTGAAAATCAGCACTAGAACTTCACAGCTCCATACGTTCCACACATGTGAATGGCAGCAGCACTGTAGTAACCAGATCCGTCCATTACATAGTGGATGGAGTTGTGTAGTTCTGTCTTTTGGAGCTACTGCAGAACAGGAGTGCAGAGTGTTGGACTCTCATCGATCAGACAGTGAATGCCTGTCCTGAGGACAACCCCTTTAAGAAAACGTGTACAATTTTCAAAGACTGAGTTATTTAAAGGGCATCTGTCAGCAGATTTGTACCTATGAGACAGGCTGACCAGTTACATGTGCTCTTGGCAGCTGAAGGCATCTGTGTTGGTCATATGTGCCTACATTGTTTTAATATATGCAAATGAGCCTCTAGGAGCAACGGGGGGGTGGGTGGTGGAGGGTGTGTGTTACCATTACACCTACAGACTCTGCTCTCTCTCTAACTGCTGTGCCCTCTGCAGTTTGGCAGGATCAGATGTGATGATTTTCACTGCCTGGCCCCGTCAATCACAGTGCAGAGGCTGCGGCAGTTGCGGAGAGAGCAGAGCCTCTAGGTGTAACACCAACGGCCCCTTTGCTCCTAGAGGCTCATTTGCATATATTTAAACTTAATTTTTCTCAGTAACGCGGACACATTAATGCGGTCAATCAAAGCTGCCAAGTGCACATAAAACAGGTCAGCCATTGTCATAGGTACAAATCTGCTGACAGATGCCCTTTAACGCCTTAGTGAAATAAATTAGTATCAAACTGGATCTTTTAGACACTGGTTACATTTGAACCCTTTCCCCAAACTAGGTGAGACATTTCTTATGATCTCCTAGAAAGTAAATGCAATGTGCAGAAAAAATGTGACTGCAAGCAATTTCGCTCTAAAGGGAATCTGTTACCAGTGACCTCCCCATCACACTGTTTAAAACGCTGTTTTTTGTTTGTTGAGCCCAGGCTCTGTTCTTGAGTTTTACTTTTTAATATGCAAATTAGACCTTTGGTGCAACGAGGACGTCACCTTTGCTCTTTCTGCGCCCAAGCTCCTCTCCTTTCTGTCGCCAGACCCTTCCTGGCTGCTTTGATTGACAGGACCAGGCAGTGGCAAAGCAGCCAGAGAGGGGCAGGCCACAGACAGGAGAGGAGCTTGTGTTTAACACCAGCAATGGTGACGCCCTCATTGCACCAAAGACCGAATTGGCATATTAAGAAAAAGTATATGTGACAGCTATGTGTCTGTGCAAACAGTGTGATAGGGAGGTCGCTGGTGACAGATCCCCTTTAAGTCAAAAATCTTGTGCTGATTAAATAAATGATATATCTTAATAGAGCTCCAAATATTGGTCTTCTCCAAACATAGTCAAATAATTGAAGGGCAACTTTCTGTCTGCTTACAGCCACTAATAGGGGAAGCTAACAGAAGATGTGTTTATACAGCAAGCACTGAACTCGTTAATGGGTTTCCCGGTTTCCTATATTGAGGTCGTGTTATTAGCTGCATGCACGTGCTGTTATAAACTGGCCAACCCTATTGTCTAGTGGCATAATATTAATGGCCTATCCTCAGGATAGGTCATTAATATTAGATCGGCGGGGGTCTGACTCACTGATTGATCCCCATTGATCAGCTATTTCAAGGGGTTGCGCCGCTCTTGCTGCGTCCTCTATGCCACCTTCCTTGTACTGGTAGTACAGTGTAACTACAATCGCCTGTCCCATTCACTTGCCAGGAGTCTGCCCCTCACCAATCTAATATCGGTGACCTATCCTGTAAAATTTTCATTTTGTAAAACACTTGTTCCATCGATCTTAGGATTGGAAACCATCCCAACAGCAACAGGAAAGAAGCTTCTTGTATCTGGATGGTGGGGTCTTGTTCGTCACCCGAATTACCTTGGAGATTTAATTATGGCCCTGGCCTGGTCACTGCCGTGTGGTGAGTCACTATAGTGCTACAAGTACTAACATAATCGGAGTAGACAGTAATAACTAGAGAGGATAGGACAATGAAAGCTCAGTCTTAAAGGGATTATCTGAGATAAATATGGGACAGCACCCCTTGTACTAGTGTTTAGTTTCTTTTGAAAATGATCCTTCCCTCCTGAACCTCATTTAAAATTTACACAATCACATAAGCATATTCAATGGGGGGGAGGGGGGATACGCTTTGTGGGATGGCAGTATTTCCCGGACTGAACACTGCCCTTGTGACACAAACTCACAGCATAAGGCATGCACACGACCGTTGGTGTTTTGCGGTCCGCAAACCGCGGATCCGCAAAACACGGAAGCTGCTCCGCGTTCCGTTACGCAATTAGCGGAACGGAACGCGGCCCATTATAGAAATGCCTATTCTTGTCCGCAAAACGGACAAGAATAGGACATGCTCCTGTGCGAGCTACCGGCCCATATCCCTCCTAAATGTGGACCTCAAGTTATTTGCAAAAGTCCTAGCCATGAGGCTTGTGCCTTTACTCTCGGGTCTCATTCACAATGATCAAGTTGGCTTCATCCCGTCGAGGGAGGCGAGAGACAATACCACTAAAATCCTGACCCTGGTCCATCATGCCGGGCAACAGTCCACCCCTCTCTGTCTCCTCTCCACCAACGCCTAGAAGGCTTTTGACAGGGTGGGGTGGCACTGGATGTTTGGGGTGTTGAACCATGTGGGTATCGCGGGCCGGATGTTGACGTGGATACGCTCTCTGTACACGTCACCTTCGGCTGCGACCAAGGTCAATGGTTTGCTTTCGACCTCCTTCACAATCAGGAATGGGACCCGACAGGGCTGTCCCCTTTCACCACTAATTTTTGTTCTTACCCTTGAACCCAAACATCTCGGGCATCTCGCTTGGCAATCGAGAGTACAAGATTGCCGCTTATGCAGATGACCTAATGTTTACGGTCACCAGACCCAGGACATCCTTTCCGAATCTGATATCGGAGTTTCGTACGTTTCAACGGTTGTCTAACCTCAAAATTAACTTCCAAAAATCAGAGGCCATGAATGTGTCCCTTTCAACCTCTTTAGAATCAGATTTAGCCTCCACCTTCCGGTTCAGGTGGGTACAGTGCAACGCCATCCCACGCCAAACACACAGTCTACATGCACCTGGCCGTGAACAAGGTCCGGGAAGGACCGAAACGTTGGCCGTGTATATACTATTGTTAATTTTGTGGATGGAAACATTAAAAATCCTTTGATTTGTTGCATCATAATCCTGAGTGCCGTGAATTTTTGCTCTATTGTACTGTGGGCTATTCTCCCACATCACAGAGCACCAGGTCTTCTATAACATCGTGGTGTGCCGACCATTCCTATTTTGCCAGGTGGGTACAGGGAGCTGTTAAATACCTGGGCACCTTTATACCTAAGGATCTGGGCGAGGTATACAGTCGGAACCATATCCCCCTTCGGGGTCGGATCCAAGCGGATCGGAAGAGATGGTCCAGAGGCATGTATACCTGGTTTGGGCGCTGCTCTATTATCAAAATGAACATCCTCCGACGGGTATTGTACCTCTTCCAGACCCTTCCGATTTGGTTGCCATCCAAATTTTTTGATGTGGCCCATCGTTGCCTCTTCAAATTTCTATGGGCGGGTGGGAAACATAGATTATCCCGTTCCCTGCTGCATATACCAAAAGAGAGTGGTGGTCTGGGAGTGCCTGACCTTAGGAAATATCATGTGGCCTCATTCCTGCAGAGAATAGTAGACTGGTGTCGTCATGTTCAGATCAAACAATGGGTGAATATCGAACAACACTACTCCACATCTCCACTGTCACTCCTCCCCTGGTCGAGAGTGCAATTCTCTCGGACTTTGACCATGCATCCGACCATAGGCCCTACGTTAGCACAATTTATGAAGTCCAGGGATGCCCAACTGATCTCTCTCGACCTGTCCCCTCTTTTCCCGATTCTGGGCTATCCGGATTTCCTGGCGGGTTGCTCGGGCGGTCCATTCCAACAGTGGCGTGCTCAAGGGAAGAGCAGTGCCCCCTTTTTCCGCACTGCTGGCAGATGGCTAACTCACGTTGAGCTGGAGGGGAGATCGGACCCTTGCCCGTTAGGGCATTGGAGGGCCAGGCAGTTGGCTCACTGTTTATCCACCTTACCCTCCCCCAGTGGCCTGGATAGGTCCGTCACCTTTTTTGAAAAGATTTGCATAGGTTTGAGGGCTTACAGACACTCCTTATCGGAATGCTACAAAGCCTTAATTACACCTGACGCAGGATACCGTCCTCCTTACATTGACAAATGGGCCCAAGACTTGGACCTTGACATTCCCTCCGACCAGTGGCCTAAACTGCTCTCTCTGGTACATAAGGCATCAGTTGTCAGTAAATTTCAGGAAGCAGGATATAAGATCATATCTAGATGGTATTATGTCCCGACCCGACTGCAGAGAATGTTTCCTTCCGCCTCTCCGCTTTGCTGGCGTTGTGCAGAAGCCCCGGGTACAATTCTGCATATTTTCTGGGAATGTCACAAGCTTAGCGTATTTTGGAAAGGGGTACATGAGTCATTGTCCAGGACATTTCCTTTCTCGATCCCGAATACACCGGGATTCTTCCTGCTTTTCCACTCTGACCTCCCACTTAAGGTGCTGAGGAAGACATGCTTGCGCCCCCTAGTCTTAGCCGCTAGAGCCTGCATCCCGGCAAAATGGAAGTCGCCGTCACCCTCCCAGGTCAGTTTCTAGTTTCAGAAGGTGGAGGACATACGGAGAATGGAGGAGCTTACTTCGACTCTGAAGCACACCACCATTGCACATGTCAAGGCGTGGTCCCTGTGGCTTACCTTCCAGGGTACCCAGGAGTACAAAGATCTCCTGACTCGATAGGCTTCTCTTCTATCTTTGATCCCCCCCTACCCTTCCTCTGTCCACTTTCCCCCCTTGTGTAGTCCAGTCCTTGTTCGTTCTGTCTGTTTGTTTGGTTTCTCTACATATTTTTGTCTTTCCTTCTTTCATTGGATGATGATGCCAGGGGTTTTTATATAGATCCTTGCTTACGTTGAAGACCAGCACTGCTTGCCGATGTTCCTTGTGCTAGATTGACGGGAATGTATCTGTGGGACTTTCTTCTCCCTGGTACTTTTGCTCTCTGACAGTTTCTTTACCTGTTTGTATTTTGTTTTATTGGTATGTTACCAACATTTGTCTGTAGCGACCCATTGGGCTGCTTTATTTTCCTTGATAAATTAAATAAAGAATAAAAAAAAAAAAAAAAGAATAGGACATGCTATATTTATTTTTTGCAGGGGCATGGAACGTAGCAACGGATGCGGACAGCACACAGAGTGCTGTCCGCATCTTTTGCGGCCCCATTGATGTGAATGAGTCCGCGGCCGAGCCGCGAAATATGCGGCTCGGACGTGGACCCGAACAACGGCCGTGTGCATGAGGCCTTATAATGATTTATAATTCTGCGTGTTCCTGCCGAAGCATTGCTGCACTCACATATTGCCATCAGTACAGATCAGGACAGCTTAGTTCAGGCAGGAACACAGAGCATTATATGTTTGTGTCATAGGAGCAGTGTTCAGTCCGGGAAATACTCTGTGTGAGAATACGCTCATGTGAAATTGTCGTAAATATCTTTATGCACGGAAGAAAAATGTGGCCAGCCTGGCATTTGAACTACAACTATCTATCTAGTATAGGCAGCTAAAAGGAACATGTCCGCTCTTCAAGACACTAAAATATAGTATTGAAATGAGTTCTCTATTTTGTGTTGGTCATTTAGATTTTGTATAGTTTCACATGAATGAGTTGATAATGGTTTTGGTTGGTGTGTTTTTTTTTTTTTTTTTTTCCTTTGTTAGTATTTTATTATATTCATTTAAATGTATACCGGTATTTAGCATATAATATGTTCCCCAACCCTTTTTTTAAAAAATTTTTGCATCCAAAGGAGCCCCAGTTACAGTAGAAAAATGGCCTCCTAAAGGGAGCATTGTACACATCCAGAGCTGATCAGGGTCTGCTAAGACTCTGCAGCTCTGCTGTGCCCTAGACGCAGCTGCATAGCCCCTTCTTCTGTTCACTGCATTTCACTCACTGAGCGCTATGCTCTGAGGATAGTAGAAGGCAGAAGCTATAATAAACCACTTGTCTTCTCCTTGGGGTCCCTGGAGTCACTGGCAGCCAGGCACCTGACCTGCTCCTGCTCGATTGCAGGAGCTTTAATCCTGTTCCGTACATGTACAGCTCTTGGTTGGAATGAGGTTCTGAACAAACTGACTTTACTGACAGTGTTTATTTCCAACAGGTCTTGGTCACATCTTGCCCTACTTCTACGTTATTTATTTCACTGGTCTCCTGATTCACCGTGAGGCAAGAGATGAGCACCAGTGTTTGAAGAAGTATGGCCTAGCCTGGCAGGAATACTGTAAAAGAGTTCCTTACAGGATATTTCCATATATCTATTGATTCATCCATCCGACAACTAATAGCTCAGCAAGAAAAACAGACTGCTACCTGCAAAGATGTGTATGGTATAAGATTCAATATGTTATCTGAAAAGTAGAAAATGGATTAAAGGGAGTCACTAGGAAATTCACTGTTCAACCAGGGACAATGCCTTCTAGTACTAGCTCAGCTGAATGTTGCTTCACACTGGAGAAAAAGTACTTGTAATACATATGCAAATGAGCAGTTAAGTGCACCAAGGACGGGCCCAAGACAGCCGTGTGCATCCTTCCTCCTCCGACATCCCCTCTCTCTCCTTCCTGATTGGCAGGTCCAGGTTCCTGCACAGTTATCACACTTGGCCCTATGAATAAAGGAGAGGCTTATGGAGGAAGGCAGAGGAGCAAGGGTGCACGAGTGGCTTGGGCCTGCTCTCGGTGCACTTAACTGCTCATTTGCATAGTGATTAAAAGCACTAGAAGCATTTTCTCCAGAATGAAGCAACAGATTGGTATGTGTGCCTGGTGTAACAGTGAAGTTCCTGGTGACATTTAATTGCTGGAAAGCGGACTGCTGGCAATCGTATGGCATAAGACTGGAAGAGATCACTAGTGTCATGTGCAGAGGTGTTTTTATGTAATGGGAGTCCTTGTGCAGAAGGGTACAATGATATTGCTATCCAGTCATTTTTAATAATATGCAGCTTATCTGCAAACCCTTTTTGGAAGTGTACCCAACATCAACCATGTTAGGCCAGGGACACACATGACAGACAATGTAATGGAAAAATCTGCAGCGGTTTTTGCTGCGAAAAAGCCGGCGGATTTCACTCTCTCTGTTAAGAAGTGTGAAATCTGCTTATACAACTGAGATGATGCGGATTTCAAAACTGCAATACCGAAGCTTTCCTTTTTATGCAGCATGTGGATGAGAGTTCAGAAATTCCCATCCACTTTACTGGTATTGTACAACGGCATGAAAATCTGCAGCTAATCAGTCAAGTGTGACCCCCGCCTAGAATTTTATAAACAATGTGATTTTTTTAACACAAATGAAAGTGATCTCATGTAAGGCCTCAAGGATCACATGTCTCTGTAAGGCCTCATTCAGACATGTAATATGGATGCACTTAGTATCTGTTTTAGGGTTCAGCTATACGGCGATTTTGGGCACCACACTTGACGCACACCCAAGTATTGGAGTGTAGCCTGGCAGCCATAGAAATTAATGGGGCTTGCTACGACCGCAAAAAATCCAGCAGTGTTGAATTTTTTGCAAGTCTGGGGTCACAGCAAACATGTGAGTCACGTTGTGACTCTATTCATTTTTATGGCTGTCCTGCTACACTGCAACACTTGGGCTCGCGACACATCAGGGCACAAATCTCTGTGTGGCCGAACCTAACAGCTGAAAATCCCAACACAACTTAAAAGTCTATTGACCCAAGCTAACGCATCATTAGGATCTACGATGCAAGTTTAGATCATTAGCCCTGCGGTGGGATAAGACTTGTGAGTCTGAATGAGGCCTGAGGCTGTATTCATACGGCCTTAAAGGGGTTGTCCAGCCGTTAATATTGACCTATCCTCAGGACAGGTCATCAATATCAGATTGGCGGGGGTCCGACAACCGGCACCTCTGCGGATCAGCTGTTTGAAGAGGAGGCTGCTCTTCATGCGCATTCCACATCTAGGAAGTGCAGTGTAATACGAGTACTCGCTCCATTCAAGTGAATAGAGCGAGTACTTGTAATTACACTACGCCGCTGCTCCACAGAAGATAAAGTGTCTATATTACATCAGGAAGCAGCGCTCGCGTGAAGCACGATCTCCTCGTCAAACGGCTGATCGGCGGGAGCGCCGGACCCCCACTGATCAGATATCGATGACCTATCCTGAGGACAGGTCATCAGTATATATGGCCGGACAAACCCTTTATTACAGCTATGAACAGGTGCTGTGTGTATTTGATACCAACAACAGGATCAGACCAGGAAAAAGAAGGGAAACATTTTCCAAAGAAAAACCTTGTTCTGTTGTGTTAAGCCTCATGCAGACATCCGCGGAACACGGTCCGTGAGATACCGGACTGGCATCCTGCTGAGTGCAGGAGGGCATGGCATCATTAGTTGCTATGACACTGTGCGCTTCGTGCCACCGCTGCTGTACAGCAATACACTCGTATGATCTATATGTGTGTATTACTGTACAGCAGCGGTGGCACGAAGCGCACGACATCATAGCAACCAATACGAGTGTATTGCTGTAAAGCAGCGGTTGCACGAAGCGCACGGCATCATAGCAACCAATGAGGCCATGCCCTCCTGCACATCAGTCCGGTATCTCATGGACGTGTTCCGCGGACGTCTGCATGAGGCATCACTCTGCCTGATAAATGGGATCTGATTGCCTTCGTGGCACTAAATTCCTACACACAGCTGTACTAAGGCTGCTTAATATAATATTTCTGATTATTGATCTAACCCATAAAACATTTTTGTGAAGTACAATTTCTATAATAAAAAGAAAATTAAATAAAAAAAAGTTTTTTTTAATTAATAGAAAAATTGTCCTTTTATTGTGACTACTAGAGATGAGCGAATTTACTAGAGATGAGCGAATTTCATGTTATGAAATTCGTTCACCCTTCGTCTGGTGGTAAAAGCAGAATTGCGTTATGGACTTCGTTAACACGGACCATAACGCAATTCTATAACGAAATGCATAACGAAATGCCTATAGAGGCATTCCTTTATTCATTCCATCATAATTGAAGTCTATGGCCTGCATAACGGATCCGTCTCGTTTCCGTTATTGCAGGAGAGGACTCCCCTGCATAACGGAAATGGGACGGATCTGTTTTGCAACCCATAGACTTCTATTATGACGTAATGAATAACGGGATGCCTCTAAAGGCATTCCGTCATAGAATTGCATTATGGTCCGTGGTAACGGAATCCATAATGCAATTCTGCTTTTACCACCAAACGAAGCGTGAACGAATTTTAAAATATGAAATTCGCTCATCTCTAGTGACTACAGCAGTGATGTTTTGTGTATGGGCTGGCAAATTTGACTAGGTTGGCGTTACTGCTTTAGTTTCCGACTAAAGTGTTCATTCCGGGCAACATGCTCCATGTGTGTTATTTCCATCCTCAACACTGCTGTTATGACCTGTACTCACATTAATATAATGGTTATATGACTGTGGGTTCCTGTCTGATGTCCGCTGTAATGAACTATACTGACTATAGTTGCTTACAGTGGAGTTTGGGCAGGAAACCATACCACTATAGATCATTATAATGGTGTGAGTCCGTGTCACAAGAGCGTCATTCTCACTACAACATGGAGCATGTTTCCTGGAATGAACGCGCTCTTCTGAAACTAGCCTTAACCCTGGGTTCAGACCTGAGCGTTCTAAAAACGCGCATTTTACACGCGTTTTTGTTGCGCGTATTTCAGTGCGTTTTTGCAAATAGGAAACGCGCGTTCGTACGCGCGTTCTTGTGATTGACTACTATGGTGTCAATCACAAAACGCGCGACAAACGCCCCAAAAAAAGCTCAAGTACTTGTTTATGCGTCGGGCGTTTTACAGCGCGTTCAAACGCGCTGTAAAACGCTGAAGTGAGAACCAGGGCCATAGGAAAGCATTGGTTTTCATGTGTCGAGCGTTTTACAGCGCGTTTGAACGCGCTGTAAAACGCTCAGGTGTGAACTTAGGGTAAAGGAGTTCTCCAGTAATAATGCCGCAGCCTGCCTCCTATACATGGGTAACTGCTCCCAGTTCAATCATGATACTATTTGTTTCCCCACTATTATCACTGCCCCACACTTTTACCTTGTATAGTATGACTACTGCCTTTCTACCTCCTCATCTGCACTAATGCTCTGTAGAAAAGATGTCTCCTTTCATATCAGAGCCAGTAACTACCTGTGCAGCAATAGAAGTCACCCGAGCCGCCACCCACTGGCTGAATGTGCCAGTGACATCTATGGCTGCTTTCTACCAGCCACTGCTACTAGCTCTGGTACAAAAGGGTGTTTAGTTTCATACGTGCAAACACACGAGGCCTTGTTCACACTTCAGAGAATCACGAACGTGTGCTGTCCAAGTTCTCCACTAACTGCACACCTACCCATTGATTGTAAAGGTGTTGGGGCAAAACCCCCACCTCTATAATTGTCGGGGTCCCAAATTGATGTGGATATACAAGTGCTCGGGAGAGCTGACACAGACACACAGCTGAATCTAATTCTCTCTCCTTAATTCCATACAAGCATATATCTTTATAACACTACAGATAATCACAGACAAATCTGGCACACCACCAAGGGGGTGGAATTCGAAACTAATGATTTGATTCGTTATTTATAAAAGGCAATAGTTCCGCACCATACTAACAGAATTCTAATAATTAAAAAGTTTCTGCAGCATCTTATCTCAAAGTTGACATTCTTCAGCAGTACATCCTGAAACTCAGAAGGAATATAACTCTGTCTTGTATGTCAAACTCTGATAAGGAAACGAGGGAGCTGCTATCTTGATCTTGCAGCTAAGAACTTCTGATCTATATACACAAACTCCCTACATCCTTCCAGCTGGCTCATTAATTTTCCACATATGCATAAGATGGAGGAAATACTCATACAAAATGGATTCTCATCCCTCACAATTTCCCCCATTTTGAGATATCTTGGAATTGACATCTTAACCCATGGGTACTTCAGGTGGGATAGGTCCAACTGCCAGCCGGAGGCCAGATTCCCTCTCAGGTATTGATGCAGTTCCCAAAACCTCTCAATAATCTTTGTAGTTTCTCCTTTTGGTACAGAACCTGTTGGCGCACATAAATATAAGCTTAATCACAGCATATACGGTACTACTATTATAATCAACACTACTCTCATTATTGTTTGTCTTGCCACCAGGGAGCCTCCACCCACCCTGCTATGATCATCAGGCCCTGGTCTTCTTTGTGAGACAAACTGCCAACCAGACATATGAATAAGTTATTTAAAAGTCAAAGGGACTGCCAGATAAAGCGTAGTTCTTGAACTCAAGGGACTGTGAGTACAGATCCAACAGTCTTTAATTTTTCTGTCAGTTTCATTGGGTCCTCTAAACAGCACCTGGTGGTGTTGGATAAGTGCATTGTCCCAGTTATCCTTCAGTTGTTGGTACAGTGCCGTTGTTCCCAGAATTAGGGCGGCCATCAGCAGGAGGATCCTCATCCTCTCGGAACTTTCTTTGCAGTGAGAAGCGTGTATCCAGTTGGGCTTTCCTTCAACCTTTACTGCTGTATGAGTAGTCAACAGGACTTGGAAAGGACCGTCAAATCTGGGTTCCAGGCCTTTCCTCACATGCTTTTTTATCACCACCCAATCTCCTGGTTGCAGACTGTGTGTTCCTTCTACTGAATCTGGAAGGGAAGCAAACACTTGTTTATGGGTGTGCTCAAGCCTCTTTGTGAGGGCCCGCATGTAGCTTGTTAGGCTATTATTGTTCATTTGCAATTGTTGTGGAAAATACAATCCTAATCTGGGGGCGCTTCCTAACAGAATCTCAAATGGGGATGATTCTGTCTTTCTGTTTGGAGTGGTCCTGACTGAGTATAAGGCTAAAGGTAAACACTCTGGCCAAGGCCGCTGAGTTTCCTGCATGGCTTTCTGAATTTTCAATTTGGGCGTTCCATTTAGGCGCTCGATGCAGCCGCTGCTTTGGGGATGGCATGCTGTATGGAAAGCTTGGGTGACCCCCTAGAGCCTGCATCACTTCCCTCATTTCTTCTCCTGTGAAGTGGGAACCCCTGTCTGATTCAATAACTTCAGGGACACCATACCTGCACACCAGTTAACTGATCAGCTTTTTTACTGTGTTCTTTGCATTTGCCTTTGCTACTGGGAAGGCTTCCGGCCACCCTGAAAAGAGATCAACACACACAAGGACAAATTCATATACTCCTACCTTAGGCAGTTGTATATAGTCTATCTGCAGTCTCTGGAACAGGTAAAAAAGCCTGGGGGTGTGCTTGCTCGGAGTCCTCACCACTTCACCAGGATTGTTTAATGCACACACCATACATCCTTGTACAAACCGAGTGACTACTGTAGAAAATCCTGGAGCAATCTATCCTGCATTAACCACACTTACCATGGCACCTTTTGATAGGTGAGTGGGCTTGAGGGCCTCCTGAGCCATAGCTGGGTATAGAGGGTGTGGTAGACAAATTTTGTCCTTGTTTCTCCAAATTCCATGTTCATCAGGTTTGGCCCCTTGTTTTGCCCAAAGTTTTTTTTCCTCAGGGGGGGCTTGTTCGAGCATTCTTTGAAATGTACTTACAGAAATGTCCTCAGATCTGAAGGCTCTCACCGGGGTGGCATCAGCATTTAGTGGCTGGAGTGCAGCTTATTTAGGGGCTATGCACATGAGCGGTTATTTTCACGCATCACTTCTGCGTGAAAATCGCAGCATGCTCTATATTCTTCTTATAACATGGTTATAAGGGAAAATAATAGCATTCTCAATACAGAATGCTTAGTAAAATGTGGATTAAGGATTAAGGGGTTAAAAATAAAATAAAAATTAACTCACCTTATCCACTTGATCGCGGAGTTGTCGATCTCTCCTCTCTTCTTCAAGCATTAGCTACCAGCTAAAGGACCTGTGATGACGTCACATCACATGGTCCATCACCATGGTAAGATGGACCATGTGATTGGACCATGGTGGTGAGCTCAGTGACCTCATCACAGGTCCTTTAGCCGACAGCTAATGAAGGAAGAAGAGAGGAGAGATCGGCAACTACGCGATAAAGTGGATATGGTGAGTTAAGTTTTTTATTTTTAACCCCTCCATCCACATTTTACTAAGCATTCTGTATTGAGAATGCTATTATTTTCCCTTATAACCACGTTATAAGGGAAAATAATAAAATCTACAGAATACTTAACCTGAAACCGGACTTCAGTGATGAAGTCCGGGTTCGGGTCTGGGTGCCAAACATGGCGATTTTTCCCACGCACATGCTGATAACATTAGTGCAGCGATCTACAGTCAGAACCATGGCGTTATGAGCAGGATATAGATCTCATTTAGAGATGAGCGAATTTCCGGTTATAAAAATGGTTTGCGATTCGTTTACTGGTAAAAGGTGTATTGCGTTATGGATTCTGTTACCACAGACCATAACGCAATTCTATGACAGAAGATGGCTCCATTTTGCAGCACGTAGACATCTATTATGACGGAATGAATAACAGAATACCTCTAAAGGCATTCCGTTATAGAATCGCGTTATGGTCTGTGGTAATGGAATCCATAACGCAATTCACCTTTTACCAGTAAATGAGGTGTGAATGCAAATCAAAATATGAAATTTGCTCATCTCTAATCTCATTACTGACAGCTCTCACTACATGCGCTCTCTTCTGAATACAGTATTGTGTGCAGTCTGCACAGTGAGCGGTCACTTTTCTCATACAGATTAGTACAGTGTGACCACACACAATGCTATGTACACATAGAAGTACACAGTGGGGGAGATTTATCAAAACTGGTGAAAAGTAGAACTGGCTTAGTTGCCCATAGCAAATAATCAGATTCTGCCTTTCATTTTACAATGAAGCTGTGAAAAAATTAAAGGTGGAATCTGATTGGTTACTATGGGCAACTAAGCCAGTTCTACTTTACACCAATTTGATAAATGACTATATATATATGTGTGTATAGAGAAAAAATGTCAGTACTCTCAGACACGTTATTCACCCCTGTGGTCGCATTGTTTTCAGCTCATTCAGAGTCTCTTTTCAAGCTATGAGCTAAAACGTTGCGACTAGTGTTGAGTGAACTTGTGTTTCAAGTTCGGCGTACAAGGTTCAGGTTATCTAAGAATTCCGTTATGGATTCCAGTACCACGTACCATAGGGGTCCATTCACACATCCGCAACTATTTTGCAGTCCGCAAATTACGTATCCGCAAAACACGGACACCTGCCATGTGCGTTCTGCATTTTGCGGACCGCACATGGCCGGCACTGTGATAGAAATGCCTATTCTTATCCGTGGCTGCTGACACGAGTAGGACATGCTTAATTTTTTTTCGGGGCCGCGGAAAGGAAGTGCGGATGCGGACAGCACATGGTTGTGCTGTCTGGATCTTTTGCGGCCCCATTGAAAATGAATGGGTCCGCACCCCTTCCGCAAAATTGCAGAACGGATGCACACCCATTATGGGGACGTGTGAACCCTTAGTTATGGTCCATTATAGCAGAATCCATAACGGAATTCTTACCGAACCTGAACCTTATACGCCAAACTTGAAACACAAGTTCGCTCATTCCTAGTTTCCGACCACAGGGGTGAATAAAGTGTTTTTATTTTCACTCATTTTTTGTGAGAGTGCTGCCATTTTTTTAAATTCTTATATTGTCCTGGATTTGTTGCCAGATCCATTGGCCCACACCTCTGTAATTATATATGGGGGAAGGACGGAGAGGGAGACAGTGCGCGCTCCAGTGTGCGCACAGGAGGAGTTACAGAAAATGCGTCAGATGACGGATTCTCTGTAAATTCACTGAGAGCAGCCTGCTGTGCATAGGAAGCACAGCAGGCTGTAGAACAAAAACTAAACAAAGGTGTCCATATCCCTTAAAGGAGTATTCTGATTGTATTCAGAATAGGGGATAACTATCAGATCGCTGGAAGTCCTACTGCTGGGTCCCGTACCGCCTGCAGCCCCCTGAAATGAGCAGAGCAGCCGGTCGCACATGCGTGTAGCCACTCCATTCATTTCTATGGGAGTTCCGAAGATGGCCTAGTGCAGTGCTCTCTGGAATTCCCACAGAAGTGGCAGCACGCATGCATAACTGGCCGTACTTTTCATTTCAGGGGCCTGCAGGGGGTAAGAGACCCCCACAAGCTAATATTTACCGATCTTAATATTGTGGATAGGGGATAACAATCTAACTGGAGAGATCTCAAACTGCAAGACATGCTGCAGACCCAAAGCACTTTTCCTGGGATTCCAAGTAGGTCAAGATGAATTACAACGTACAACCAAAACCATGGCAGTGTATGCAGGTCTAGTAACCTACAATACATTGCTGTGGATCCAATATATGTATTGGAAGGGACAGGAGCATCGCCTGCATATGCTGCCATTGTTTGAGCTGTACGTTGGAAGTCTGTTTGCTGGGGTAGAAGAGCCTCATTCAACAGTTTCAAAGTTTTGTCTGGCAGAGAAAAAAAATGCTTCTTTTTTTCTCTGCACCACTCCGGTTTATGGGTTAAGTTAAAAAAAAATTACAAAACCCCTCAAGGGGCAGAAGTGCTGCTCAGAGCCCTGTTCCTTCCACTTTCATTGGCTCTGCTTGGCTTTTTTTAACACATGAAGTACAGATCCCATACACTTTCTATGGATTCGTACTGCACATGCTTGAAAAGCTGAGCAGAGCTGAAAGAAACTGAAGAAACAGCACTCTGAGCAGCACTTGTGCCCTTTTTAACAAATGTTTAGTTCCCCTTGAAGGTACTACTAAGTTACTGGAGCTGAAGTGCAACAGCAAACAGTCCCGACACGGGTGAAGTGGTTTCTGAATGCCCCGGCCTACACCGCTCACATCTGTAACACTACTGCAGCCATTTGGTAACAAAAATAGATGCATTTTTATTTAAGAATACAAATATAATAATGTGAAAAGATCAATTTTAGAGCCTTTACCCGAGCAGATCTACAGAAAATCTCAGGTCACAGTTATGTCGTACTACACGTCGGTATTCCAGACATGATGGCAGCCTTTCTAGCTAGGAACAGAGGTCCCCCCAAGACGTATGAAATCCAACAAAGCGCAAAGTGCTTTAAATATAGAAAGGATAACCATTTCTGGAAAACTGCATTCTCCATTAGAGGAAACCTGTCACCAGGAAACGCAGGGCAATCTGCAGGCAGCGTTATACAGCAGGAGGATCTGAGCAGACCGATACATAGTTTTGTGTGAAAAGATTTAGTAAAACTTGTAATTTATACATTTATATTTCAGATTTTCCTAATGTAAGACCACCCAGTGTACAGCTATCAAAGACCGCTATCTCTGTATACACACTTAGGCCTCTTTCACACGAGCGTGACAGATTAGGTCCGGATGTGTTCACGGTGCGTTCAGGGAAACTCGCACCATTTTGCAAGCAAGTTCACCAGGAACCCTGTCGATCAGCTGTTTTGAGAAGGCAGCAGTGCTCCTGTGAGCGCCACGGCCTTCTCGCAGCTTACCAAGCACAGCGCCGTACATTGTATAGGGACCATGCTTGGGATCACGCTCAGCCCCATTGATTTGAATGGAGCTGAGCAGTTCCTAGGCCACGTGATCGATGAACATGACATCGCATGTCCTAGGAAAAGCTAAAAAAGGCCGCGGCGCTCACAGGAGAGCTGCTGCCATCTCAAACAGCTGATCGACAGGGGACCCCTGCTACAAATTACTGTATGTGCTGCAGATATTGGCTTCTCATTATGTTTTCTGAAATGCTGGACATTATTCCTCTTGATTATGAAATGTTCTTGGGAGTTTGTTCATAGTTCATTTTTATGCATTTTCATGATGCTCTTTGTGCTTTTGCGTCACTTTATATAGCTATTTGTCCTTTAGGATAGGTCATCAGAAGAAAAAAAAAAATCCTCGGAAAACCCCTTTAAGGGCTTGTTCACACCTATGTTGGGCTTTTCTTTCCTCTGATTTGTCAGAAGAATAGATAAATGGAAAATACCTGCTCCGTGTAACTTTGTGCATCATTTTGGGTAAGTTCTGTCAGACATCAGTTATTTTTAACGGGAGACAAAGTACAGCAGGCAGAACTTTTTCTCAAAAATAACTAGATGTCTGACGGAACTGACCCAAACTGATGCACAAAGTAAGGGTCCATTCACATCACTGTATCCGTTTTGCGCACACTCTACCCTGTGTTAGAAATGTCTATTCGTGTCTGCAAAACGGACAAGAAAAGGATATGTTCTATTTTTCGTGCAGGGCGATGGAACAGGCATACGGATGCGGATATAGCACTTGATGTACTGTCCGCGTATTTTATGGCCCCATTGAAATGAACGGGTCTGCATCTGATCTGCCAAAAATGTGGTCATGTGAATGGACCCTTAGACTAATCAGCTATTTTTCATGCATCTGTTCTGAAGGATGCAAACTAAGCACGACTGATACCCCTTCAAACAAATGGGGATTAAAACCGATGAGTTTTCTGTTCCTGTGATGCATCAGAAGAATGGAAAGCTCAGCGCAGATGTGAACGAGTCCTAAGAACCACCAGTAAAGCTCACAGACAAATCTCCATCAGGATGTATGTCATACACATGTCCACATAACCCTTCACTCCACTTCTTCTATGAGTTTCTTCTTGGCTGGTGGTCTGTTTCCACCCCAGACCCTCTGAAGTCCTTTTGATATCTCCTCCACTTCGTTGACCTCTTTGAGATGCTGATTATACTCCATCATAACCTCTGCAGATAGTTTGGCCAAACTCTCTCCATTCTCGTTCACCCACGCTGCCAGGAACAAGCATTTTTTCTTGGCATTAAAGGCATCTTTCCTCACATCCTTCTCTTCAGTTACCAGTTTACGGACCTTTCCCAGTAAACGGTATAAGTGGGAGAGAGCGGCCAGGGAATACCTTTTGCCGCCATCACCCACAAGAATTTTTCCTGTAGCCTCCATTGCCAAAACAGCGACACCTTCATCTCCGCCCAGTAAAGGGTCAGAGGCGGCTCGTACAGCACCCTTCAAGGCGTGGGCTGTAGACTGGTACACCGTGGTGGTACTGAGAGCGCCGGACACGGACAGCAAGGTCCCGATGAAGTCCAGCATGATGTCATCGTCACTCAGGTCGCCATTATGTCGTAAGAGGGAGAAGGAATAGCTGTAAATGACATTGACCACGGTGAAGCAGACCAGTGGGGAGGACTTACGAGTCAGGGAGCACAAGGGTGGGATAGAACGGAGAAGCGACGGGACCTCTGATACCAGAGACGTGTCATCTACACTTGGGTCTCTTCCTAGTGTTTCGGGTTCCTTCACCCTCTCCTCCTGTGAAGCGCTCCCGTGGTGGCCATGTTTAGCAGATCCTTCTTTACTTAGATCCTCAGAGTCTTTCCTTCTATTGACCATTTGAGATGCCGTCTCGTGGACATCTTCAGTTTTCTCAGGAGGACTTCTGGCTTCTTCAGGGACCTCCTGGTTGGTTTCCCTTGAACTTTGTGAAGGTTTCATTCCTGGGGAGTCACTGCGGGCAGGGCAGGCCTGTTGTTGAGTGCCATGCTCTTGCCCACCGGTTGGCAGAGGATCTCCATGGCGGAGTTCCATGATCTTACATCGCTGTGACCGCTCCGGGGTGTCCCACCAAGGCCTCCACTGAGGGACCAGAGAAGCAATGTGGCCGCTCTTTATCAGGTTACTGAAATGCTCCCTCTCCTGGCAGGAGAGACTGCTCCACAAGCCGCTTTCCTCCTCCTCCTGCAGCTCTTCCTCCTCCCTCAGCTTCAGCAGCATCTCCTCCACCTGCTTCCTCCCTCTGCTCCCCGGTTCCTCAGCCTCCAGAGCCTGCAGCACGGAGTCCCGGTAGAAGAGCTCGGAGCAGGCCGAGTGCCGGGCCCCCTTGTAACACGGCAGGCTGCAGTACGGGACGTTACACCGCGGACACGTGTATTTGGCGGGAGCGGACAGGCAGAGCGTGCACACCACCGGGCCCGCGCCGCCATCTTCATTCCGCGTTGTTACAGCAGGTGTGGGAGAAGAACCGCGGCCCGGTAGGACGATGTCTGGTTCTAGAGCCTCCATTGCCAGCAGCGTTACCGTGGTGCCGACCTACGCTACATTCAGCGTCTACCAATGAGAATGAGGCATACCGCCCAGTGACCCCGGAACCGGAAGCCGCTCCTCACCACGTGTATGACTGTGCGCGATTGACCCTTGGCGCTCTCCGTACATAGTACTCCAAAGTGGGCTGTGCGGGGTCACGTGACAAACAGGGCGCCTGTGGCTGAACTTGTGGACCTTCATTTCCCTGTAGCTCTGTGAGCCATATGTACATTTGTCTGCTACATGGAAAGAGAGCGTTTTGCAGTTTAAATGTGGCAGGAAAATAGTAATTCTGTCTTTAACCCTCGATATGGACTCGAAATCTGCCGAAAAATACACAGGTGGATTTCCCAATGAAATCAGAAGTGCATGGTTTGTGGGCAGATTTTAGTGAAAAACACAGGCAGAAATCCATGTAATTGTGACTAGGGTTGAGCGAACTTGTGTTTTAAGTTCGGCGTCCGAAGTTCGTGTTATCGTAGAATCCCGTTACGGATTCTCCTACCACGAACCATAACAGAATTTGGAAACCAGAAGGGCTGTTATGGTTTCCAAATTCCGTTATGGTCCGTGGTAGTGAAATCCATAACGGGATTCTGCGATAACCGGAACCCAAACTTCGGACGCCGAACTTAAAACACAAGTTCGCTCAACTCTATTGGTGACCTACATGGCAATCCTGGGTGCAGCTAGGGGTGCCACCTTTCCCAACAGAAAGTACAGACCATATTAGGCCACACCTTGAAAGGGTCTGGATTTCGGAGCCTGGCTTAACACCAATGGTTTGATCAAATTGAGTTTTTGCCACTATTTTTTTTTTTTCAAATAAAACTAATTTTCCCCTATTTTTAAAGGTAATCTGTCAGCCTGATTTTGGACTATTATCTGTTGTAATACACGAGGAGTCCCACAGATAAGGAGTCCATGTCACTGTTTTTTATTTTCCTACTGCTCCTCAGTTCTACCGCTGTCCGCTCTCAAAGCTGCGCAGAAATAAACTGTCCGGACTGCTGTGATAACATAATGGAGCAGACTTATCTTCTCCTGCACAGGAGAACAGACAATGTATTTAAGTTTTAATAGGAAAATATTAATTATCAATATCCATCCCAAATATTAATAATTAATATGAAAATGAAAGCTGCTTATACTGACTCCGCCTCCTCATTCTATTACCTTACGTATCCTAATGTGCATGCGTACTTGGACTATGCCTACAACTGTGACTCTGTACTCTATATTATAATAAAAAGGTATAGTTATAACACACTACAAAGTCTACAGTCAGTTTTTTTTACTAATATATATATATATATCTAATATATAAAACCAAGTGTATGTGTGTCTATGTATGTCCGCTAAAGGAATCCGCACAGCCGCATTTACAATCACGAAATTTGTTACACAGGTACATCAGGTGTCCGGGAAGGTTTTAGACCAAGGCTCAGCTCTCTGGGATGTACTGTTCCTGAGATATTCCCCAAAAAATGCATTAGCCAATAGAAGCCTGGTCACATGACCTACATTAGCCAATAGAAGCCTGCAGGTCTCTCTCTTCATATCCCAACTGCCGTACACACGGTCACATGTCCCTTATCAACCAATAGAAGCTCGCACGTCCTTAGTCTCCACATACACACAGTTTAACACCAGGTTTCCATAACAACCCGGCCATTTTATTTCACTGCTGCAGGTCAGCTTTAAAGGGGCAGGGCGCTGTGGATGACACTGTTAGGCCCCTTTCACACGGGCGTGATTTCCGCGCAGGTGCAATGCGTGATGTGAACGCATTGCACGCGCACTAAATCCTGACCCAGTCATTTCTATAGGGCTGTGTACATGAGCGTTTTTTTTCACGCATCACTTATGCGTTGCGTGAAAATCGCAGCATGTTCTATATTCTGCGTTTTTCACGCAGCCCTAGCCCCATAGAAGTGAATGGAGCTGCGTTAAAAACGCATTGCATCCGCAAGCAAGTGCGGGTGCGATACGTTTTTCACTGATGGTTGCTAGGAGATGTTTGTAAACCTTCAGTTTTTTATCACGCGCGTGAAAAACGCATCAAAACGCATTGCATCCGCGTGGAAAAAACTGAACAACTGAATACAATCGCAGGCAAAACTGAATGGCTTTGCCTGTGAAATCGCACAGTTTTCACTGAACGCATTCGGACCTAATCCGGACACGCTCGTGTGAACCCAGCCTTAAGGGAGCGGAGTGCTGTGAAGGTCACAGTTCAGGAGTCAGGTAGGGTGGCCCTCAAAAGACAGACTTAAAAACCCTACCCCAGATCCCACTAAGGTTTGATTGGTATGATTTTGGGGTGCATATGACTTTTTGATTGCTTGCTACTTTTTTTTATCCTGTTCACCTGAGGGGTTAGGTCATGTGATATTTTTATACAGCAGGTTCTTACGGACGTGGCAATACCTAACGTATACTTTTTTTTATTTATACAAGTTTTAGGCCTCTTTCACACTTGGATCCGTCAGAACGCAAGTGGACTGACAGCATTTGAAGACTGATCGGTATCCTGATCAGTCCTTAATATGCTTTCACTGTTACCATGGCAGCCAGGACGCTACTGGAGTCCTGGCTGCCATGGTACTCAGCAGCAGTGTACTCACCTGCGCTGCGGCGGCCGGGCGCTCCTTAATTACATCACAGATAGATCACATAGATCAATGCGCCGCCCGGACCTGTGATGTCATAATGGAGCGCCCGGCGGCCGCAGCGCAGGTAAGTACACTGCTGGGTTGTACTTACCATGGCAGCCAGGACTCCAGTAGCGTCCCGGCTGCCATGGTAACCGATCGGAGCCCCAGCTTACACTGGGGCCCCGATCGGAACGGCTGCTGCGCATGCGCAGCACTAAACGTCGGATCCGGCAATGCGCCGAATCGACGTTTAGCTTAATGCCGGATCCGGAATAATGCTCTTCAATGGGCATTTATTCCAGATCCGGCGTTACGGCAAGTCTTCCGGCTTTTTGGACGGAGACAAATCCGCAGCATGCTACGGTTTTGTCAACGTCCAAAAAACGTTCACATACTGAACGGATGACATCCTGATGCATCCTGAACGGATTTCTCTCCATTCAGGATGCATGGGGATAATCCTGATCAGTATCTTTCTGTCCTAGAGACCCGAGGACGGAATTCTAGGATGGAAATCAAAAACGCTAGTGTGAAAGAGCCCTTACACAATGATGTGTGATCATTTTTGAAACAAAAGGAAAAAATCATGTTTTAGTGTGTCCATAGTCTGAGAGCTATAGTTTTTTTTATTTTTTGGGCGATTGTCTAAGGTAGGGTATCATTTTTTGCGGGATGAGATGACGGTTTGATTGGAACTATTTTGGGGTGCATTTTACTTTTTGATTGCTTGCCATCACACTTTTTGTGATGTAAGGTGACATAAAATGGCTTTTTTTCCGGTGTTCACCTGAGGGGTTAGGTCATGTAAAATTTTTATAGAGCCGGCCAATACGGACGCGGTGATACCTAATATGTCTACTTTTCTTTTTTTCCCAATTTTTTTTTTACTTTATTTTTGGGAAAAGGACACTTTTTAAATTTTTTTTACTTGAAACGTAATTTTTGGGGCGGAAAATCTAGATTACTTACCGGTAATCTTTTTTCTTTGAGCCTATGACAGTACCCTTGAAGAGACCGCCTCCTTCGTCCTCGGACAGGAAACAGAAAAAAACGTATAAAGGGAGCTCCACCTTCCCACAACTCGACTTTTTCTGAGAACTAAAAGCAGAACATACACATACACACACACAAAACTATTTCTACACCCTAACACCATAACTTTATACACCTCTGTTGTATATGATGTGAAAAAAATTCTTATTATAATTCCTTTCCTTTTTTTTGGGAGGAAATTTAGCTAGGTGCTGTCATAGGCCCAAACTAAAAAAGATTACCGGTAAGTAATCTAGATTTTATCCTTTTGCCTTATGACAGCACACATGGAGATATAAGCTAGAAGAATACTAGGGAGGGACAACGGCCTGAAGTATCCTACGGCCGAACTACAGTCCTTCATCAGAAGAAAAAAATTAAGTCTATCATGTCTGAAGAAGGTATGAGGGGTGCTCCAGGTGGCAGTCCTACAAACTTGTTCTAACGAGACGGAGGCCCTTTCCGCCCAGGATGTAGACACCGACCTAGTGGAGTGAGCCCCGAAACCAGAAGGAGGAACCTGCCCCTGGAAGAATATGCCAGCCCAATAGCCTGCCTGATCCATCTAGCAATCGTCTGTGGGGAAGCAGCAAAACCCTTCTTAGCACCCTGGAAACACAACTATAACCGGGGGGAAGACCTCCAGGGCTGCGTAACCTGCAAATATTGAATCACACAACTTCTAACATCTAGGCAATGAAACCCGGATTCTATCTCATCTTTGGGAGAGGGAAAAAAAGATGGAAGGACTATCTCCTGGGTTCTGTGAAAACTGGAAGACACCTTTGGCAAAAAGACAGGATCCGGGACAATAATAATTCTATCCTCGAGAATTCTCAGATATGGCTGATTAATAGAAAAGGAAGCCAACTCACTGACCCTCCTAGCTGATGTAATGGCCAAAAGAAAGGCTAACTTAAAGGATAGTAACCTGAGAGGGATGTCATCCAACGGCTCAAAGGGGACTAAAGAGAGGGCCGAGAGAACCAGGTTCAAGTCCCAAGGGGGAAGATTATTTCCACATACAGGGGATAAATTAGACACTACTGTAAAAAACCTCTTAACCCAGGGATGTTCAGCAAGCTTGTCCTCAAAAAAGGCACTCAGGGCTGAAACCTGCACCTTCAGGGTGCTGGGCCTAAGCCCCTTCTTCCAGCCCTCCTGAAGGAAGTCAAGAATAAAGGGAACATTAGGAGACTCAAGAACATCTACCGGCCCCCCAGCAAAACGAGAGAAAGCCCTCCAGACTCTCAAGTAAATCTCAGAGGTAAAAAAAATTTTGTTTGACAAATCCTCCTCAGTCAAGGAGGAAAGGATTGTTGTCTGTCACTCAAGGGGTGAAATTATATAATATATGTGTGAGTGGCCCTTTAATAATAATACTTAACTTTTATTACCATTGATTAAAATATTGGCCCTAAACAGAAATATGATATCACTGTCATAGCACTTGGTAACTGTGAGAGGTTGCAGATTGATAAGGGGTGGATGCTATCACCTAGTCTGAGGTGCACAAGCCCTGGGTCTTGCCCTGAACAACTAACTGCAGATGCAGGGGAAACCCTCACAGGCTGTCGCGGAGCACCCGCCCCGAAAAGGGCGACCCCCAGCCGCTGGAACCTTGGGACTAGCTACAACACCCTGTTACTCGTGCTCCTAAAATAATAAAGATCCTCATCCGACGCGTTTCACCATGCAAAGAATCGCATGGATCATCAGGGAATCAGAGGGGTTCACGGAGTCGCACAGCGCAGTGGCGTGGTGCCGTGCGTCCGTGTGTTTGTGGCAGTGGCCACAATGATCTGATGATCTGATCTGATGACCCTGCATCTGCAGTTAGTTGTTCAGGGCAAGACCCAGGGCTTGTGCACCTCAGACTAGGTGATAGCATCCATCCCTTATCAATCTGCAACCTCTCAGCTGGCTGGTTTATCTACAGACATCCGTTACCAAGTGCTATGACAGTGATATGATATTTCTGTTTAGGGCCAATATTTTAATCAATGGTAATAAAAGTTAAGTATTATTATTAAAGGGCCACTCACACATATATTATAAAATCTCAGAGGTAAGCTTCTTCCTACTCGCCAAAAGCGTAGACATAACGTTATCAGACAGGCCCTTGCGTTTTAAAATCTCCCTTTCAAAGGCCAGGCAGTCAAGTGAAGGGCCTCCACCTCTGGATGAAGAATCGGTCCTTGAGCTAGGAAACCCCGAAATACCGGCAAGACCCATGGACTGGCTATCGACATGTACCCGAGTTCCGAAAACCAAACTCTCCTTTGCCAAAAGGGGGCTATCACTATAACCGAAGCCTGCTCTTCCCCGATCTTTCTGAGAACCCTTGGCAGAAGCTTCAGAGGAGGAAATGCATAGAGAAGCCCCATCCTCCAAGACTGGGCTAGGGTATCTAAAGCCTTCAGATGATCCTTCGGAGACAGGGGAAAAAAATTCCTTCACCTTCCTGTTTGACCTGGTGGCGAACAGATCTATATCTGGCATACCCCAAAGGTCTGCAATCTTGTTGAACACCCCCTGATCTAGAGACCACTCGTTCTGAGACGGTGATGACTCCGAAAATCTGCCTCCGAGTTCTCTGTTCCCTTCAGATGGACTGTAGAAAAAGAAGAGAGAAAATTTACCGCTAGGCTGAAAATCTGGAACGCTAGGGCCATCAGGTTCGGAGCTCTGGTACCACCCTGCTTGTTGATATAGACCACTGCTGTCATATTGTCGGAATAGACCCTCACGTCCCTGCCTTTCAAGAGAGGAAGACTCTGGGACAATGCTAGACTGATGGCCTTCAGTTCCCTGAAATTCTGGGATTGACTTCCGAGTCCCAGTTCCCCTGTAAGAGCCGGCCATCTAGATGGGCTCCCCATCCTGAAGTTCTGGCATCCGTGGTAAGACACAGAGGAGCCCCTCTTCTCCAAGCAACCCCTTTTTGAAGGTTCTGAGGATCTAACTACCATTCCAGGGAGAGTAAGGTCTGAGGGGAGAGACGAAACTCCTGATCCAGAAAAGGAGGGAATCTGTCCCAGACTTCGAGAATCTGGAGCTGTAACTGCCTTGAATGGAACTGGGCCCACTCTACCCCTGGAATGGCGGCAGTCATCAGCCCTGAAACTGACATGGCTTTCCGCAGAGAGACCACCCGCGACATAAGGAGGTACTGGACTTCTTCTATCAGGTGATGGGCTTTGTGTATGGGCAGGAGGCACATCTGAGAATTTGAATCCAGGATCATCCCCAAAAAATTGCAAGTTTGACTCGGGATAAGGGAGGACTTTTCTACATTTACTTCCCACCCCAGTTTCTGGAGCACTTCCCTGAACCAAGAGATCTGCTCCACTAAGGCTAGACGGTCCTAGGCCAGGAGAAGAAAATCGTCTAAGTATGGGATAATCAGCATGTCCCTCTCTCTCACATCGGCCATCATCTCTGAGACTATTTTTGTAAAGACCCTTGGAGCTTGGGATAGACCAAAGGGAATGGCCCGAAACTGAGCATGAAGAATCTCGCTCTCCATGTGAACAGCTATCCTGAGGAATTTCTGATGTAAGGGATGGATGGGCACATGATAATATGCATCTCTCAGATCCACTGTGGCCGTAAAACACCCAGGGGGAGAGATGATTTACTGCAGACCTTAACGACTCCATCCGAAATTTCTCGTACACAAGGAAACGATTCAGATACTTCAAATTTATTATAGAGAGTAGAGTTAAATCCCCTTGACTCCTCTACCCTGGGAACCTGAACCAGCACGTTTTTCTTTAACAGGGACTGAACGTCTGAAACAATGGCTCCCTGCCTCTGGGGGTCTGATTGAAAATCCGTCACAACAAATCTCTCCCCTGGTGGGCCTAGAAATTTCAATTTCAGTCCCTCTCTTACTACCGACAAGATCCAGGGGCTGTTTGAGATCTCCTGCCATTTGCTTGAAAAATGTGACCGATGACCCCCCACTGGAAGCATGGCGTCATTGGGGTTTTTTCTTAGAGGCTACTGCACGGGGAAAAAAGAAACCACTTGGATCTACGGCCAGAATCAGAATACTGCTTGGATCTCTCCCTTCCTTTAAAGGAATCCCTATTAAATCTGCGATGAAGGGACTTCCTAGGGGAATGGCTGGTTGACGGGAACCCCTTCTTATCATCCGAGGCCCTCTCAAGGAGGTCATCCAAGACAGAACCAAACAAAAACTCACCCTGACAGGGAATGCCACAAAGTTTGGCCTTAGATGCAGCATCCCCACTCCAACTTTTCAGCCAAACAGCTCTACGAACTGAGTTAGATAAGGCTGAGGACCTAGCCGACAACCTAAGGCCCCTTTCACACGGGCGAGTTTTCCGCGCGGGTGCAATGCGTGAGGAGGACGTATTGCACCCGCACTGAATCCGGACCCATTCATTTCTATGGGGCTGTGCACATGAGCGGTGATTTTCACGCATCACTTCTGCGTTGCGTGAAAATCGCAGCATGTTCTATATTCTGCGTTTTTCACGCAACGCAGGCCCCATAGAAGTGAATGGGGCTGCGGGAAAATCGCAAGCATCCGCAACCAAGTGTGGATGCGTTGCGATTTTCCCGCATTGTTGCTTAGCAACGGGACCCAATCTCTATTATTTCCCCTTATAACATGGTTATAAGGGGAAATAATAGTATTCTTAATAAAGAATGCATTGTTAAATGATGAGGAAGGGGTTAAAAATAATAAAAGTTAACTTACCTTAGCCACTTGATCGCGTAGTCGCGATCTGTCCTCTCTTTCCTGCAGCATCTATGATCTAAAGGACCTGTGATGACGTCACATCACATGGCCCAATCACATGCTCCATCACTATGGTGATGGAGCATGTGATTGGGCCATGTGATGCTGTGACATCATCACAGGTCCTTTTCCTACCAGCAAGCTAACGGAGAGGATGCCGGGCTTCGCGATCAAATGGACCAGGTAAGTTATTATTAGTTAATTATTTTTAACCCATTCAGCACCGGGTTCAACATTAGGAAGATGGCCAAGGGTATTATTTCACATTATAACTATGTTATAATGTGAAATAATACCAGCGGGACAATTTCTGACCCGAACATGCACTTCTGTGAAGAAGTGCAGGTTTGGGTCTGGGTACCAAAAGTGCCGATTTTTCTCCCGCGCGTGCAAAACGCATGACAGCGCTTTGCACTCGCAGGGAAAAATCGCAGCGATTCCCGCAACGCACCCGCACTGTTTGACAGAGTGCACCCGCAACGCCCGTCTGAAAGAGGCCTAAGGGAATCTGCCGAAGCTTCTGCCCAAAAAATCTAAAGCACTATAGAAAGTGGGAAAAGAGTACAATAACTGATCCCTAGGGGACCCCCCTCTAATGTGATCTTCTAGCTCCCTCATCCAGGCCTTAAAGGATCTAGCTACAGAAGTAGCGGCAATAGCCAGCTTAAAGGATGCGGCCGAAGCTTCACAACACTTTTTTAAGTGTATATCGGCCCTCCTATCCATGGGGTCCTTCAAGGAACCTCCATCATCGAAAGGAAGAGCCGACTTAGACATCTTGGCCACCGGGCATCTAATTTGGGGGCTCTATCCCAAGGGGCAGATACTCCCTCATCAAACGGGTATTTACGCTTAACAGCGGAAGGAATAAAAAATTTTCTATCAGGCTTATCCCATTCTCTCTTGATAGTCGCCTGAACATTTTCATGCACGTCAAAGACTCTTTTCTTTTTGGGACCTAACCCCTCAAACATAGAGTCACGTAATGATACAGACTGCTTTGGATCCTACAAACCCATGGTTGCCCTTACTAGCTTCAGAAGGTAATTAACATTGTCCGGATGAAAAAGTGGCTTCCCACTGGCTCCTTCTTCGGAAGAGCCGCCGGATGAGAAACACTCTCCCTCTTCCTCTAAAGCGGATAACATCTCACTCTCACTAGAGGGGGGATAGGACGTGGCAGATGCGGCGGAAGAACTGGGACGATTCTTTAGCAATCGGCCGACAGACTCTTTAATCTCACCCCGGATCAGCTGTTTAATATTGCCCATCAGGGAGGGTGCCTCTTCCTCCAGTAACTTGCTCACACAACCCTGGCAAGCGGGTTTAGCCCAAGCAGAGGGTAGTTTCTTTTTGCATAAAGCACAGACTCTGCTCTTTGTACTGGAACTCTTCTTAGAATCCTTAGGGATCTGAGCATAGAAGATGACCCCCATAAGTAGGCACAAGCATAATTCCACATAGAGAGATCACCCCTCTTACCCCACCAAGGTACCGGCGTCTCAAAGCTGGCATTGGTGGTCTGGGGATGCTCCATGATCCGTGCAGTATAAGCAGAATGGAGAACGCTGCCTGCTACTTCCACTGCATAGCAGGGAGCTGGCTGGGCTTTTCAAATCCCGCACGCACCACCGGCTCCTCTCACTTCCGGCTTCCTCCTGCCGCCACACAGGAAATACGTCACAGTGTAGAGCCACATGCTCCCGGATGTGCGGCCTGGACAGCCAGACATGCGGCACGGCCGCAGAGGCCCATAACATGCAGGGAAGGCGCTAACCCCCCCCACACACCCGACGAGGAGGGGAGCAGAAAGAAAGAGACCCAGACTCACGGCAGCTCCCACAGGAGACTTATGCCACACGGGTAGACCCTCCATTCTTATCAGACAGGGCGCCCGCAGCTCCAAAAATTAGCGGCATCCTGATTCCCTTCCTGCCCCACCGGACAGGAAACAGAACTGGAGTTGTGGGAAGCTGGAGTTCCCTTTATGCGTTTTTTTCTGGTTCCTGTTTACTGTCAGAGGGCGAAGGAGGCGGTCTCTCCGTGGGTGCTGTCATAAGGCAAAAGGATAAAATACTATTTTTTCACTTTTTTTTGTTGTCCCTCTCTGGGACTTCAACTTTTGGGGGTCTGATCTCCTTTACAATGCATTCAACAATTCTGTATTGGCTGTTAGTGTAATACAGTGTGTATTACACATACAGCTTCCTGCCTGTCAGATCCAGGGGGCTGGATCTCGGAGGCTCTTCCCCCAAAAGGCAGCCACGATGCCCAAGAAAGGCTTCGAGCTGCCTTCCCTGCTATCGGGTCCCCGTCACAGCAGTGCGGGGACCTGATGGCCACCCGGCCGGATCCCGCAAATGCCACAGTCAACGCTGATCGCAGCCATGCAGGGGTTAATGCGCCGGCATCGGTGATTTCACCGATGCCAGCACATACAGCAGGAGTCCAGCCACAGACCGGGCAGGCACAGCTCCTGCACCCGTCCGATCAGTGCGCCGTAGCTGTACTTAGCTGGTATTTTGTACTTAGTTTTCAGCGCCGTACAGCTACAGTGCTGGTAACGAACGTGTTGAAGCAATGGGTATGTGTGCTGTCCATGGAAAATGCAGACAGCACACGTCTGTGAAAAACGGAAGTGTGGACGAGGCCTCATTCACACAGTCAGTGATTTTGAGACAAAGACAGGTGCGGCACTAAATCTTTCCCTTATAAAACATCTGGTGGCTACAGTCCTGGTTTTGGCTCACAATTAGGGATGAGCGAAACATCCGAAGTCGATTCACATGACACTTCGTTTCAATACTGAACGGAGCGAGCGCTATGTACAGTATTAAAATGTACTGGCTCAGATGAGCCAAATTTTTAACTTTGTGAAGTCTCGCGAGACTTCGGGTAAAAACTTCATAAATTGATTTCTACTGTAAAAAACATTTCCCGAACTCAGGTTCAGTGCCAAGTGGTACCTTAGAACCGAACCAGAGTTCGGAAATGTTTTTTCACAGTAGAAATCAATTTATGAAGTTATTACCCAAAGTCTTGCCCAATGCCCAAAAGGTATTGTAGGGCAGGAATGGGTTATTTGTCTCGGGGGCAAGGAAAGGATTACTTAGCCAGGTATGCTCATCATCTAGGGGTTTGCTTGTCCCAGGGGATGATTCTCATTTCTGCTCATTGTCCAGAGGATGACAATCGCTGTCAGGTGGGGCCATTTAAGTGATGAGCACTCTACCGCCGCATTATTTAAACTAGGTGGGGCGTGCTCCCCTCTGCCTTTGATGTGCCCACAAGTGGACACATTGGTCCAGTTGCCAGGTGGCTTCCATCCCCAATAGTTGCATGTGATTGGGCCCTTCCTGGGCACGTCCCTCTACATCAGTGCAGCTCTGAACGCTGACAGCCAGGGAAATAAAAAATAGTGATGTGGGCACCAGGACTACACATGTGTTACTGTAGATTATGGTCCAAAAGGGGTTAAGCACTGGTTTAATATTGATGACCTATCCTCAAGACAGGTCATCAATATCAGATTGGTAGGGGACCATCTCCCTGCACCCCTCGCTGATCAGCTGTATGAAGGGATAGTGCTTTTTTTATGGGAGAAAAATGAAACTAGTAAGGCCTTTTTCTCCCATAAAAAGTAACAGATCTGACAAACTGATGTAAAATAATGTTAGCTTTTTTAATTTCTGCATAATGTCACCATAGTGCCCCCCAGTATTAATAAGGCCTCCATAGTATTACTTGTCCTCTAAGTATTCATGCCCACTCTGAAAAAAAAAACTAAAAACCCCCACCTCATCCATTTGATCATGCAGCAGGGAATACTTGCTATTCACTGTATGCATAGGACAGGACCTGCGCTCCGGTGTGATGACGTTTCTAAAGTCCTGCTGCTTCAAGTCAAGGGTACACTCCTTGCAGAGGAGCATGTAGAAGCAAGGACCTGTGAAACATTATCACACTGTAGCACAGGTCTTGTCCTGGGCATTCATTGAATAGTACTCGATCCCTGCTGGGCGATCAAATGGATGAGGTCAGATTTATTTTTTGCAGAAGGGACAGCGAGTGCTCCAAAATGGAAGTACTCATTAGTAATGGGTATCGCAACCAAGTATCGTAGTGCAGCCACAGAAATGAATGGGGTTGCAGTGCAACTCGCTGAAATCTCAGAATTGCAAAAAATCCAGCAGAGTTGGATTTTTTCTCATTCTGGTGCTACACCAACTTGAGTCACGCCAATTCATTCCTATGGCTACACCGCGATACTTGGTCATGACAGCTTTTACTTCCTAGATTGCAGTGCAGCCCCAGCCTAATAACGTGAACACACACTCCCTGGCTGTGACTATCCACTGCAATTCGGCAGCCCACATCCAGGGAGGAGACAACCCCTGAGAGACATGGCCATCTCCTCCGTCCTGTACCGATGGTATGGATTAGCATACAGGGAGGGAAACCAGAATTGGAGCACAGTGGGCGAAATAAAAATATAAGCGATATCACGCTTCAATATGACCTACAGTGTCAGGTACTTACATTGTAATCTCAGGACCAGTGAAAGGTCCGCTTTAAAGGTTCTGACTTGAATATATTTTTTAAATCAAGACTGGGCAATTGCTTAAATTCTGCCAAGTGCATGATATATTATATCCATAGATGACTCCACACAGGATGATGAAGCTCTACATTTTTATTAACTCTTTATGTCAAATTAAGAGTTGGCATTTGGTCCCTTCTTCTTGCCAAAGGTGGGAACCACATTAACAAAACGCCTGTTGTACTGCATGCGCCTTTTTGCCCTGCCAGTCTTCTTTTTCTTCTTCTCTTGCTTGGCCACCTGCAACAGACAATATGATGACACCACGTGTGAAGGAATACACCCAAATACATAGGCAGTTTTGTGTTCCCCACATCTCATATGGTGCTGGATCTACTCTAACCCCCTTGACCCTGCATGGTATGGCTTAGCCTGCTGTTCAGAGACAGTATGCAGTCCACAACCTAGAATACGTCAATAAGTGGCCATGGTTGAATTCTAATACATACCTTTGGAGTCTGGCCTCGTACTTTTCCGGCACGAGCTAGAGAACCATGGACTTTACCTGTTGATGGAAAACATTTCCATGTTAAAAGACATAAAATGAATATAAGGAGGTAGGCCCCCTAATTTAAAGGGGTTGTCTGGGATTCTGATATTGATGGCCTATCTTCAGGATACATCATGAGTATCTGACTGGTAAGGGTCCGAATCCTAGCACCCTCCACAATCAGCTGTATGAAGAGGCTGCAGCGCTCCAGTGATAACTGCACTCTCCTCTCAGCTCATCAAGCACAGCAGCATACATTGTTTAGTGGCCTTGATGGGTATTGCAGGTCAGTTTCATTAACTTGAATGTGACTGACCTCACTGGCCTCAGAAGAGACTGCAGCCTCTTCAAACAGCTGATCAGCGGAGACCCTGGAAGTCCGACCCCCCACTGTGCAGATATTGATATTCTGAGCATAGGCCAGCAATATCAAAATCCCAGACAACCTCTTCAATCAATTTGTGAGCAAGAAAGATGCAAGTGAAAAGTACAAACCTCCCAAAAGACGAGCGGCTACATCCAATGTGCCGAGTTCACACACTCCACTTTGGACTAAGGTGGCTTCATCGGAGAGAGGGGTACCAGCAAGTAGAATAACCTGGTCTTCAGAGGAAATTCCCTCAAGGGAGGAGATGTGAGCCTGAACAAATAAAGAACAAGTTTAGGTTAATTGTAACTGCAGTTATGACGGGAACATACAGGTAACAATGGGCAGGTTGTGCTAGTGAGATACTGCAAACACCTCTACTGTGCAAGGCCTGTATCCGATGTGTCCTGCACAGGAATCACGCTCCATGTGTGCAAGCGATTCCCTGTTACGAACACTGGTTGTTTCGCAGAAGCGCTTGGAATTAAGCTGACTTACTTACAGAATTAGGGCTCACGCACACAACCAAGAGCAGCAGCGTGCATACGTGACTATGGTCCCCAGTTTACTGACTGGCAAGGGGCCCAGCAGTAAGACATAGAAAGGGGATAAATCTCAACGGGACAAGCACATTAGACCTTAAAGGTTTTCTCACCTTAGACACTTATGGCTTATCTGCAGCGTACACGTCCGATAGGTGTGGGCACCAGAGGTGGGACACGCATCTACCTCTACAACAGCAGCTCTCCATTAACCACGTAAGGTGGCCTCTGGGAGAGACTGAATGGATGGGCGGTTACCGTTGTGCTGCGCTGTCCCCGTTCACGTCTATGGGAGTCATGAAAATAGCGGAGCACGCTCATAGGCGGTACATACGCCGCCACCTCTGCATTCAGTCTCCGTCTGAAGGCAATAATCAGGGGCTGCATTATGAGGCGGGGGCTCCAAGAAGTAGGGCTGCATGAATTGCATATCTAAAATATATGTTATAAGGTGAGATTCTCTCTGTGAGTACCGTCACACTTTGCTGTTTTTGCGCACAGATTGTCACGCGAAAAAAGTGCATTGTGATAAAGTGCAAGCAAAGTGTATATTTGACAAATATGTTCACTTTGCTTTTTTCCCTGTGTGGAAATTGACCTGCTGTGTGGATTTAGAAGTCTTCAGCAAGTCAACTGTGTGAACTGTGTATGCGCATTTCACCCTTTGCAACAAAAACTACAAGTAACATATGCTGTCTGTGGTGCGGCTACACTAAGAAATCCGCACGACAATCTGTTTTTAAACCTGTACCTACGGCTGGAATCAGTTTGTGCTTTTTTTTTTTTTTTAAATAAATTCCAAAGACACGAGTAAACGAAAAAAAAAAAAAAAGAGGAAAATTGTAACAGGAGGGGCTCATGCACAGGAGTGTATTTTTTCCGTGTCCGTTCCTTTTGCGGAACCATTCATTTCAATGGGTCCAGAATAAAAAATAAAAAAACAAAAAAAAGCAAAACACAGAAGTTACTCTGTGTGTCCGTTCCGCAAAAAAAATAAAAATCCTAATGTCGTCTGCATTACAGACAAGTATAGGACTGTTCTATTAGGGGCCATCTGTTCCGTTCCGCAAAATACTGAATGCACACGGACGTCATCCATATTTTTTGCGGATCCGTTTTTTGTGCACCACAAAACACACAGTCGTGTATATGAGCCCAAAGACTGAGAAGTCTGCCCATTGCTAGGACCTGTATGGAGACATTTCTGACAGGTCTTCTATTTGCTTGTCTCACAGCATTACCCCTGTCCTCTTACCTTAATCTGGGCAACAGTCTCCTGCCCAGAGACCTCAAGGGTGTGCAGACTCTGCGCTCTCACAAAAAGCTGCATGGTTTCAGCTGCAACGAGAGAAAAGGAACATCAAGATCAGCGTGATACAGCAAGTGGAGCTTACGTGGTACTTCATCGATAACGCCATAGTATTCCAACATAAACCGGCAGGGGGTGAGCTGATTAAAGAGGCTACCCCATGAAAATGAGAAATAGATCATAAGTAATGAGACCGCTGGGACTTTCTGCAATCCCAAGAACAAAGGGTCCTGAGCCCCTCTAAATGGAGCAATAGTCTGCAGGTTGGTTCAGTTGTACGGGGCTCCATCAATCTCATAGTAATGAATTGCGCAAAAGGCACTACCTACTGGTATATCCTGAGAGGATCTTAGGGAGCCCCAGTGGTCAGACCCCCTGTAGTCAGATATGGCATAGCTGGTCACTGGGGCCCTCTAAAATGTCTGTAGGACAGGTGGTAAATGCTTCCAGTACACTAAAGCCACAACTCCATGTCTGTCCTCTCCACTTCGGAGTTCTTCTGCAGCAATTCACATGAAATGGATCCAACAATGGGGCCAATGTGTCAAACAGAAGTCATCTAACTCAGGTCCCTTTATGCCGAAAAGTGTGGGAACTGGCCAATGAGGGAAAAAAAAAAAAAAAAGCACTACCCACCAGTGATGCTGTATCAAAAGGAACCCGCCCCACGTTTCCACAATTTGGTGAGGCGTTGATTAGCTCAGTCACTTATTTTCTTGGCCAGCCCTTCTCGTAAGATCAGTGGCGAAAAGCTCCAGTGGGACCTGGGTGCTGGAGTCCTGATATTCGTGGACTGTGGCTCCCCTCACAGGAGACCGCTTTCATCCTCTTAGTTACAGGGAGAAAGCAGTCTATCAGCAGGAGCTCATGAACACAAGGGCTCCAGTGCATGCAAGTACATCGAATGGACTCCAGCAATCAGGACTCCCTGGAGCCAGTGACTGTTAGAGACCCGGGGTAAGTAATCAGGGACTGTCACTAGTTCATGCAGGACCGGATCAGACCTGCACATGGATGATATAATACGGGCCAGCACCACAATGCTGGAGTGACCAGGTCACCTAATGGCTGATGGACGCATCACCGGATATTCAGGAAATGAGATGAGAGCTGCGATTGGCCAGCGCTCCAGCCCTGGGAGAAGGAGACGCCCAGGGCAGAAGAAGAAGTCTCCGCCCCAGGCAAAAATAAGAGAAGCGCGTGCCCCGGTACCGGGGGCTACAGAGGACGAACGGAGCGGCACCCAGGGATACAAGTGCAGGGACATCCCTGGGTGCTGCTCTCAATGTACATAGCTTTAACTGATAAACTGTGGACCAGTGAAAGGTCCTCTTTAAGTTGTTAAAAAGCCATCTACAAAATTCAGCACGGAACATGTGCCTTTCACTTTTCCTGATGTCTGATTTTTTTTTTTCTTCAATACAAAACTGCATTTTCACCTTGTGGTTTTTGGCGCAGATTAGTACCAAAAACAGACAAAGCCCGAACTGAATCTCCCATTAAAAATGAATGGCAAGTGTCAAAGCAGTAAGGATCCTTTCACACTCCAGACTTGCAGTGTGAGTATGCGGCAGCACCTGTCCTGACCTCCCAGCACTGACAGGGTCACATAGCATCATAAGTCAATATAATGCAATGTAACCCTTAGAGGTCTGGAATGTATTAGATGACACTGACAATGCTGCCAGGGTTATCCAATACATTACAGAACTGTAAGGGTTACATAGCATCATAAATCAACATAGTGCTACGCGACCACGGTAGCGCTGGGAGGTCAGAACAGGCGCTGCGAGTCCAGAGCATGCAACTTGATCGCCTGAAAGGGGCCTTAGTGCTTTTTGACACTTGCCATTCATTTCAATGGGAGATTCAGCGCAGACTGATAGGGCGTGTAGCTTCTGATAGGGCGTGTAGCTTCTTTTCTCCATACGTGCCGCTTCCCATTGAAATGAATGGGAGACTGTTTTGAACCGTTTTAGAGCCCCCAAAAAAAAGTTGGATGCCCATGTAATGTGTAGGAGGGGGGGGGGGGGGGGATGGATTACCCCAATAGCACATGTTAGTTACTCTCAGCGAGATAAACTCCTGCTAGGCATGTCAGCAGCTCCCCCACCTCTTGCTCAGGACACATGCATGCTTGGCCAAGCTGAGCATGTGTGTAACCAGTCTGACTCTTGCAGGAACCCCCAGACACCAGTCACACTACAACCCTCAGCATTACACTACTAGACCAATGGCCCCTACATCAATAAAGTGTCCAAGATCTCCTAAAAGGGTCTTCTATAGCCTTGTACTGTCCCCATGAAGGGCTATAACAGGCGTCTGCAGGTTTGACAGATGTAATGTCTAGTTAAAGATTTGAGCAGGTTTCTAATAAAACCCTATTCAGACGTGGTGGTAACAGCAGAGGAAACCGCAAAGTCAAACAAGCAGCAGAACGAGGAGGGGTTGTCCACCATGGATGCTCTCAGAGGCCCATACATTCTAGGCACAGCTCCCTGGACACAGCCCTACACGGGAGTCCCCGGGAACACGCACGATCACCGCACACGTGTGGCGGATCACGGCGGAGATGGAGAAGAGGAGTCCCCGCAGACGCTAAACCAGCCGGAGCCCACCTCCCCCCTCACCGCCGCTACACGAAGCCCTCCCGGCCAGTAAACCCCCCTACAAGCCGCAATCCCTCACCGGCCGCTCCGCGTCTCGCAAAATGGAGGAAAGGAAAGAGGAGGAGAAAGGAGCGCGCACGTATCTTAAAGGCAAAACGTGGGCGCGCGCGTACACCCGTGTGACGTCGAGCTTTGACGTTGACCGCCATGTTGGTACTCTCATTACTGCTCCTGCTCAGGTGTCCATGTTGGTACACCTTCTGAAACGGAAGCTGGGGTTGACGGTGGAGAAAAGATGGCTGCCCCCATGTTGAGAAGGACGGCTTTAGGAGTCCTCAGTGCATTTACCAAGCTGCAGGTAGCGAATTAATCCGTTCTCCAGATAATTAGCCGGTTTATGAGAAGTGTGTACATATATGTGATATGTAGTGGCTCAGAGGTTTAAGAAGTTGCTCTTAAAGGGAAGCTGTCAGCACGATTCTGGACTATTACCTGCAGTAATACACGAGTAGTGCTGCACATAAGGAGAAAAGATCTCCTTTCTAGAGCGCCCCCGCATTTCTCCGCTGTCAGCGTTTAACCCTTTCTACCTGAAGGTTTTTCCGTTTACCTTTTTGACCTTCCATACCTTTCTGGGGCCATAAATTTTTATGTTTCTATTTACGTAGCCGTACGAAGACTTGTTTTTTTAGATGACAAGTTGCACTTTCCAATTCCACCATTTAATATTGCATATAATGTAGTCGGGAGGTGGAAACAAAGTCCAAGTGGGGTGAAATTAGAAAAAAATGCAATTCTGCAACAGTTTTGGGTTTTGTTTTTATAGCGTTCCCTATACGGTAACACTGACCAGTTACTTTCATTCTCCAGGTTAGTGCAAATATGGCGATACCACATATGTATAGTTTTTCTTGAGTTTTTATGCTGGAAACAAAAATAAAAACCTAAAAATATATATATTTTATTTTTGTCATCATAGTCTGACCCCTATAACTTTTTGTAGTTGTGTGTATGGAGCTTTTTCAGGGCTCTTTTTTTTTGCAGGACGATTTGTACTTTTCTACAATAAATAGAAATCAACCTGCGCTTACTAGTAGGCACCTATCACTGGTTGTGGGGTATTAGTGCTGATATCTGTTGGATGCTAGGTTTGAAGGGGTATTCCCATCTTAATGATTACTGTTAAATCTGTTAATGATTTAACAGTGATCATTTTTCTAAATATGTTTAATCAACTTATTCCCACCCCTTAGAAGAAAATGAAGATATACTTACTTGAATGTTGTCTTCCGTCTCCCCTGGTTACGGCCACTGCTTTTCTCCGGAATCGCGGTGGCCGCACTTGCGCAGACGACTTCTTTTCTCCCGGCTGGGCCGCGCACAGTCCCGAATGCGCACGCCGACGCCGCGCATGCGCTATGGTGACTTCACCAGGGCGCATGCGCGGCGGCGTGTGCGTTCAGTCCAGCGCGCAGCCCGGCCGGGAGAAGACGTCAATCAAGATGAAGCCCACCCCCTGCCGAAACCAGGAAGTGGAGGGCGCGCCGGGAGCAGGTAAGTATGAAAGAGAGTGATGGGAATACCCCTTTAATATTCCAAACCCACCGATACCTATTGCGCCAACTGCAATATAAATAGAAATAAGACTCCCACAAAAAAACTTCTGTGCCTTATTCCGACACATACAATTTAGGCTACTTTCATCCGTTCAGGGCTCTCACAAGTGGTCCAAAACGGATCAGTTTGCATTCTAATGCATTCTGAATGGATAAGGATCCGCTCAGAATGCATCAGTTCAGTCTCCATTCCGCTTTGGAGGCGGACACCAAAATAGAAAATTGTGATCTGGACTCCTCACCTGCAGTATTACTTTAGATCAGGGGTGCACAACCTGCGGCCCTTGATACCATTCTGTGCGGCCCCCAAGCATTTGGTAATGTATGTATGTCTTGTAGTTGCTCACGTGTATCTTTCATGCATTAGATGGGAGTACTAGAAGTGTAACTAGACATTTATGATATATACTGCATGTTCAATATGCCATAAAAATAGTATTTCAGTTGGTATTGGAATTAGTTCAGGCTGACAAGGTGGCCCCCAACCAGAAAAGGTTGTGCACCCCTGCTTTAGATAATAGTCCAAAATCAGAGTGATGGATTCCCTTTAAAGGCAGTCTGTCACCAGCTTCAGTCATGGCAAGCTGTTAATAGCACATTGTGGGTCACACACAGATATCACATAGTACCTTATTTTGCCTCTTCTGTGGCTGCAGTTTTCCAAAAATGAAGTTTCAACCATATGCAAATGGCTGTTTGCTGCTCGAAGTGCCCAGTGCCCCCTGGCGTAACTCGGCGAAAACTCATATCCTGTATCGTAGTTCGCCTGCCCAGTATCCATGTGCCTATCTGCGGTCTCTGCCTGCGAACACCGGCGCGGGCTCGCACATTCTCTGTACAATACCCACTGTGGCATAAGGCCTCATGCACGCGGGAAATTGCGGTCTCCAATACACAACATTCGCGCGGATTCTGCAGACTGATCCAGACCCATTAAACTTGAATGGGTCCGTGATCCGTCCGCACCGCAAAAAAACAGAACATGTTCTACTATTTTGCGGTGCTGAGGCACAGACAGAAACCCCATGGAAGCACTCCGTAGTGCAGGGGCCGGCAACCTGAAGCGCTCGTTGTGCCGAGCCATACGGGAAAGTAATAGAACACAAATATGTGACATAAACCAGATATTTACTAGGGATCGACCGATATTGATTTTTTTTAGAGCCGATTAATATTTTGGTGGGCTTTTTTTCATTTATTTTTTTAATTTTTTTTTTAAATTTAATAACTATTTCCTTCCTTAGGGGTAGAACCTGGGATCTTTTAATCCATTGTCCTATTCACCCTAATAGAGCTCTATTAGGGTGAATAGGACTTCACACTCTCCCTGCTGCCCTGTTTGCACAGCAGCAGGGAGCTGACCATGGCAGCCAGGGCTTCAGTAGTGTCCTGGCTGCCATGGTAACCGATCAGAGCCCCAGCATTACACTGCTGGGGCTCCGATCAGAAGCTGCCAAAGCCACCAATGAAGAAGAGGGGACCCTGTTTTTAATACTGGGGGGTGGGGGGGAGGGCGCATTGCGCCACTAATGAACTCGCCCATTAATTCAAATACAGCCGCACCCGACCTCTATGAGAGGTAGCTGCGATCCGCGGCAGTTAACCCCTCAGGGATCCAGCGCACCTGCTACCCACTGTCACATCAGATTTTTGAACCGCTAAGGAAGGCCGGATTAGGCCGAAACGTTCGGTTCGGTTAATGCTACGTGACTAATTAAGTGGGCAAACTGTCTGGATCATGTATACACAAGTGTGTTTAATAAATTTTCCACGTTGAATTGCATACTACAAACAAGTCGTGTGCTGCAATTTCTTATAATTAGTACTACGACCAACGCTCCTTTGTCAAGCACCGACGCTGGTGGAGTGCGGTACCTCAAACAAAATAAACCCCTCAGGTATGGCAGGGGTTAACTGTCGTCGATTGCAGCTACCTCTCATAGAGGTCGGGTGCGGCTGTATGATTCACCCGCCTCCTATATTTGAATGAATAAGTGAGTTAACCTCATTGGTGGCGCAGTGGCCACAGCCCCTCTCCTCTCATTGGTGGCAGTGGCAGCAGCAGCGGCACAGGGGGGAGGGAGACACTGCTTCCTTCTCCCTTGTGCTGCTGAGCGAACATGAATCGCGCTGACAGCAGCACGATCCATGTCCGCGATTTGTTATCGGAATTTCGACAAGGTAGATGCCGATACCGATATCTTAGAAAATCTGATTATCGGTCGATCCCTAGTATTTACTAGCTACGTTCTGTGGGGTGCAGATACATTGCATGCAGATGTCAAGAAAGAAATGGGGCTCCATTCACATGACATTTTACCTTTTACAGGAAAATCAACTAAAATGACGCCACACATTCTTTTAGGGTCACTGTATTGCAGTGCTCAGGAGACTACACTTCTCTCTACAAAAATAAAAGGATATCCCGCTCTGTGGATGCCTCCTCTGGGTCCATCTGGCTCTATGGATGCATTCAGCATTTATGTCTCGGGAGTATCTCCCAATGCACACCACCTTCTGGTTTGACAGATTTCTTAATTTCACCATAAAGACAAATGACTAAGAAAGGTACTTACATTTTACGTACATTTTTTTGTTATCATTTTTTATTGAAGCGGTCGTGCAGTGGGTCGGCTGCCAGCGCAACATCTCCGTACCCAGGCATAATAGAATCGCATGAAGAGTTTCATTTTGTGGAGCGTCTCATACCACCCACACAAGTGCCCCAACCACCAAAGCATACAGGAGTAACCCCATCTGGATGGATCCCCCCTAAAGGTTTGTGTGCAGCAGTTTACAATGAGGATGCATCGTCTTGGCTAGTTCACTACTGTGTATGGAGCACACCGTGTAGTGGCTCAGCTCCCATTCAAGTGAATGAGGCCGCACCGCAGTACGCTGGTGCTGAAAACTACACAGTACGGAGCCTTCTGATTCTGCTCTATACGCTGTATAGTTTCCAGCACTGCTGCTGCTCGGAATAGCTGATCAGTGGGGGTGCCGAGTGTCGGACCACCACCGATCTGATACTGATGACATATTCTGAGAAGAGGTCATTAATATCTAAATCTTGGGTGTTGTATGAGAGTAGAAAATATATACCGGTATATATCAATTTTTTTTTTTAATGGAATCAGTGCTACTCAAGTGCAGGTGAACGCACATGAGATCCATACAAATTTCGGTGCGGATTTATGTGCATTTGGGCACCATATCCATACCAAAATCTACAATTTTGGAGGAAGGGGTTAAAAATAATAAAAGTTAACTTACCTTAGCCACTTGATCGCGTAGTCGCGATCTGTCCTCTCTTTCCCTGCAGCATCTATGAGATACAGGACCTGTGATGACGTCACATCACATGGTCCAATCACATGGTCCATCACCATGGTAAGATGGACCATGTGATTGGACCATGTGATGTGACGTCATCACAGGTCCTTTAGATCACAGATGCTGCAGGGAAAGAGAGGACAGATCGCGACTTTTATTATTTTTAACCCCTTCCTCTTCATTTAACTATGCATTCTTTATTAAGAATGCTATTATTTCCCCTTATAACCATATTATAAGGGGAAACAATAGAGATTGGGTCCCGTTGCTAAGCAACAATGCGGGAAAATCGCAACGCATCCGCACTTGGTTGCGGATGCTTGCGATTTTCCCGCAGCCCCATTCACTTCTATGGGGCCTGCGTTGCGTGAAAAACGCAGAATATAGAACATGCTGCGATTTTCACGCAAAGCAGAAGTGATGCGTGAAAATCACCGCTCATGTGCACAGCCCCATAGAAATGAATGGGTCCGGATTCAGTGCGGGTGCAATGCGTCCTCCTCACGCATTGCACCCGCGCGGACAACTCGCCCGTGTGAAAGAGGCCTATGTGTTTTGCAGTCCGCAAAATAAAACGGATGACGTTCCGTATGGCATCTGTTTTTCTTGCGGATCCATTGTAATAATGCCTATCCTTGTCCGCAAACTAGAAAAAAATAGGACATGCTCTATTTTTTTGCGGAACGGAAAAACGGACATACAGAAATGGAATGCACACGGAGTACTTTCCGTTTTTTTTTTTTGCGGACCTATTGAAATGAATGGTTCCACATATGGTCCGCAAAAAAACGGAACGGACACGGAAAGAAAATACGTTCGTGTGCGTGAGGCCTAAAAGAGCAAATATAATTTTGAAATCCGCATGACAGGTCAATTTCCGGACAGAAAAATCTGCAACGTGTACTTAAGATTTGTGTAATCTCATACACTTTGCTGGTACTGTTATACGCTGCAGTTTTTCCAGGCTGGAATCCGCGTGCAAAAACAGGTCGTATTCTGCGACGTGTGCAGGTGGCCTTATAGGTACTGCTGCAGGGGAAATGTATATGGACAGTTGCAGCTTCCCCTTGCAAAATCAGTGCTAGGTGTTTTGGAAGTCAGACCCGTTGCGGTCAGCTGTGCTGTGATTAAATGGGGTTGTTCGATTTAGAAAAAAAGCTGCAGATATTATAAAATAAAAACCGACACCTCTGCCAATGTAGTGTAGATGCTGCAGTGGTCCCGAGCATGGTCACTGAAGCCATCCACACCTCTTTGGTCATATGCGCTGGATTAGTGGAGGGCTGAAGAGGGGAGTAATGTGGATTTAAATTTAGTAACGCTTGTTATTTCCATCTTGTGTTCTAAAAAAACCAGACACACCGCCAGATCTTCCATACATTGTGAGGCGCTCCCGGATGCATAATATTCCAGTGTACAAAGACATCACCCATGGTAATCGGCACATGACAGTTATCCGGAAGATTGAAGGAGACATATGGGTGAGTGAAGTTGTCTGAATCGTGTTCCATAATTGCATGTGGAGGGGCTGTGCGGGTCACTAAATACCGCTAGGCCACGATCACCCTGGAGAGCTGCTGCTGCCCATTGAATTTAATAGGCGCAGGTAATGCGTATAATGCTTTTTCTGATGTATTGAAGGAAGAATGTCTCATTTTGTACAAGATCGATGCAAAGGGTTTCTAGTTCCTAATAAGTCTGTCTTTATAGGCTTGAAAGAAAATTCTTCATATATATTTTCCATTTATGGTTTAGTGAATGAAACTGTTGCCATGCCAGACAAACGTTAGGGGGCTGTTTATATGGTATTTTTTGCTGGCAGAATCCTGACGGGCGGCTATGCAGAATTCCCCTTTCCTTCTATTGTTTTCATTGAGCAGCTGTGAAATAATGGATAGATCAGGGCCCTGTAAAGAGAAGATGACTTACCTGCTTCCCAGCGCTGGCTCTCCGTGCCTTCTCCTCCAGGGCTGCGTTGCTCCACTGGAATACGTCGCTGTAAACATCCTGTTTGACTTCGCCGCAGCCAATCACTGACCGCAGCAGCGACCAGATCACCTTGCGTCATCTGTCCACCCAGGGGCATGCTGGAGGTAGCTGAGCAGCTACTCTGTGAATTTCAGGGAGGCTCCACAGGGTTCGTAGCCCCCATTCTCATAATACGTGGGGGTCCCAGCAGTAGGATTCCCACCAATCTGATAATTATCCCCCATCCACAGGATAGGAGATAACGTTCTAGAACCAGAATATTGAAAATAGCCAAGCTATTTTCAGAAGTCCTATAGCAGTCAATGGAGGTGCTCAAAATGACATCTTTTTATAACTGGAATACACCTTTAAGTCCCATAGTAGTAATTGGATAGAACTATGTATGCATGGCCACCTCAGCATTCACTGTAGCATATGATGGGCTCCCATTTTTTATGGAGGTGTGGGTCCCAGAGGTGGACATGACCCTAGTCACTTCTGTAAATATGCCATAAATGTTAAGATGGGACAATCTGTTTAAGGGGTAAAAAAACATGCCGTGCTGGCACCAGTAGGTGGTTGCTACCATGTTTGATTTGTGTGAATAGTCCATAGATCCTGACTAATCGTTGTCTTCTCTTCTCTTCTCCACCCTCTTAAGGCTCTGGAAGCAGAAGTACGGGAATTCCTGACCAATCTAACAGGAAGGACACCAGCAACTCAGGTCAATGAGGTCAACCATTCAATCCGGATTAAAGGCTATTGCGATAAAGAACTACAAACATGGCTGGCCGAAAAGGGCTTTTGAACCTATTGGAACGGATAGTACAGAGACTGTGTTCACAATGATTAAAGACTGTTCTATTCCAAAATGTCTTGTTTTGCTAATATTAAGAAAAATAAAAATGTTTGTGGATGTTATATGGATTCTAGACCTATTCAACAAAACCTTCTAAAATATTGTTTTGTTACTTTCAGATACAATATATGAAACCTACATTTTTGGGAAGACTATGTGAGTGGCACTAATTTTAACGGACACTACTATATAAGCAAGAAAGAGCAATTACAGATAGGGACTTAGCCCTTTTCTGCTCATTGCCATATTCTTACATTGCTGAGTCTAATGAGTTAACGCACAGCACCATAATAGTACACCACTGTGATGGTGTGGGCTGTCACTTGCGATATGCTAGGGAGGCTCTTCCCCACCTGCCATTGGCTGCGGTCCCTCCAGCTCTAGTACAACTTCAAAAAAAAGGTGGTCAGTCAGCACATTCCCAATGTGCAGGTGCACGTTGCTATGGCTAGAAATAGAAAGAAAAACAGGACAATGCAACAGCACTCTGCAGACACAAATAAAGTACAATAATGCCATGATCATAGAAAACATTTCGGTACTTATGCTACGCTTATTTTGCAAATTAGATACTTGGCAAATACATTTTGTACAAAATGTTTTTGCTAAGTATCTCTAATTTGCAAAATAGGCGTAGCATAAGTACTGAAATGTTTTCTATGATCATGGCATTATTGTACTTTATTTGTGTCTGCAGAGTGCTGTTGCATTGTCCTGTTTTCTTTGTCCCACAAATGTGTGCTACTATCCTATTCTGCAGCCTCTTCTTATAGCGTTGTCATGTGCAGGCTGTCTCCTCTCTGATATAAACATGAGAGCACTGGAAGGAGGAGCCCAGCCCTGAGTGCCTGGGCTCGGGTAGAAAGTGGAGGGCTGCTTTAGCTGCTGCTTTCTCCTGAATGGTAGCAGCTAGAAACATGCAACTGGTCTTGTTTGTAAGCTGACTTTCATACAAGACCAAAATGACAGCTAAAGTCCAAGCAACAGATGAGAAATCACTGTTAGAAATCGAGTCAGGAATAATCGCACGTAAAACCTGCTTTTACTTTCAGCATCCCGATTTCTATCAGTGATATCTTCCCCTGTGCTGAACATATTGCTGTCATTCTGGTATTGTCTAAAAGCTTTAGCAGCTAAAGAGATATGAGCAGCTAAACTAGCCGCCCCCCTCCCTGTCAGGAGGAGGGGCGTTTTAACGCGCTGTAAAATGCTCAGGTGTGAACTTAGGGTAAGGGAAGTCAGCTCAAAAGTCTGTTCTGGTTATTGGGATCTTTCTCCTGGGATGTCTTTTAGTGATGATCGAGCACCAAAGTATTCGGGTGTTCGGCCCAAACACATTGCTATATTCGTGTGCTCGACCGAGCACCTGAGTATAATGGAAGTCAATGGGAGACAACCAGGAACCCCCTGCTCTGAAGAGGGGAGGGTGCCTGGTCCATTGGAAAAGGTCAGAAAGTGACAGAAACGCTGCCGAAATGGATCGGGAACAGCATGGGGAGGATGTCTGGATGCATCTTGGACTCCCAGGTTGCTGCTGGGTACCATGTTGTCCGAGTTGTATGCCACTTTTACAGACTGCCAAAAATACGCACAACCTCACCCCCCAAAAAAAAATCTATTTCACAGGAAGAATTGTTAGGAAACATTCTTTCCTGTATATTCAGTTATATATAAAGTACAAGTGCTGCAAAAAAGTACAAGCAAGAGGCACTCCGAAACAGCCTGTATATCACATAAAGGAGGGCCTCATTTACATTGTGGTACAATAGTTCAGGTAGTGGGACTCCTACACTCATAAAGCCTATGCACTAAGTGAAAGGGCTGCCAAAAATTACAAGGAACCGCCACTGCAATATATCCTTTATTACACATAAAAGAGGGCATCATACACACCCTTGAAAAATTATGATTGGTGGCCTACTGGTGACCCTCAAAAACATTTGGAGCAAGGGCCTGCTGGTGACCCTCTAAAACATTAGGGGTGAGGGCCTGCCGCTGAGCTGACCCTCTAAAAGATTAGGGACGAGGGCCTGCTGGTGAGCTGATGGTCAAAAAAATTATATGCGAGTGCATGCTGTTCAGCTGACGCACTAAAACATTATATGCGAGTGCCGGTAGATGAGCTGACGCTCTAAAACATTATATGCGAGTGCATGCTGTTCAGCTGATGCTCTAAAACATTATATGCGAGAGCATTCTGTTCAAATGATGCTCTAAAACATTATATGCGAGTACATGCTGTTCATCTGACCCTATAAAAAAATTTGAGTTGAGGGCCTGCAGTTGAGCTGACCCTATAAAAAAAATTAGAGTAGAGGGAATATATACAATCTGGATGAGGAGGAGGCGAAAACAAGATTCAACCATATACTCTTTTTTTTGTGGTGGAAAAGGTGCAGTAGATTGAGTACATTATAAATGATGGATTAAAATTGCCTTTATGTTCATCATCAGCTCAGCTCTCCTCTGGTGGAGTTGAGAAGTCAGGGGCAATCCAGGCCTTGTTAATTTTTATCTGAGTCAACCTGTCAGCATTGCCAATGGGCAAGTGGATACGCTTATCTGTTATAATGCCACCAGTAGCACTAAATACACGCTCAACAAAATGCTGGCGGCAGGGCAGGCCAGCACCTCCAAGGCATAGAGCGCAAGTTCGTGCCACATGCCCAGCTTGGACACCCAGTAGCTGTAAGGCACTGAGGGATCATTTAGGACGCTGCTATGTATTCCTTCACCATCTTTCAAAACTTTTCCCTCCTTGTACCACTAGGCCACGCTTCAGGGACAGGGTGAGTTTGCTGGCGGGGTGTCATGAAAGTGTCCCATGCCTTGGTGAGTGTTACCTTGCCTTTGTTGGAACTGCTGGGTGTTCCCCTTATCTCCCTTCCTCGGTTGCCTAATGAAGTACGGACTCTGCCGGCTGCGTTGTCAGATGGAAGACAATTGTGAGCAGCGATCGTTTGAGTAGACACAGCAGTGGGATGGTTACGCTGATAATAGCGTTATCACCACTGACCATCTGTGTGGATTCATGAAAGTTTTTAAAGCCTCACAGAGGTCTGACATCAATGCCCACTCCTCGATTGTGAATAGTGGCAGTTGACTCAAAAGGCCCCGACCATGTTGCAGCTGGTATTCCACAACTGCCCTCTGCTGCTCACAAAGCCTGGCCAACATGTAGAACGTAGAGTTCCAGTGCATGCTCACGTCGTACAACAGTTGGTGAGCTGGAAGCCGCAAGCGCTGCTGCAGCGTTGACAGACTGGTTGAAGCTGTGGACGACTTGCGGAAATTGGTCTGGTCCCTTATACCCTGCCACAGCTCTGTGGCAGTGTGCTGTTTGTCCCCTAAGCAGATCAGCTTCAGCACAGCCTGTTGACGCTTACCCACAGCAGTGCTACACTGCTTGTAGCTAGCGACTGATGGCTGACTGCTGCTGGAGGTGGAAGTGGATGAGGAGGCAGCAGAGGAGAAGTGGGGTTTGGAGCCAGTAACATAGCTGCTGGTGGAGACCCTGATGGACGTAGGGCCCGCAATCCTGGGCGTGGGTAGCACCTGTGCCATCCCAGGTTCCGACTCACTCCCGGCCTCCACAACATTCACCGAGTGTGCGGTCAGGGAAATGTAGTGTCCCTAGCCACCAGGACTTGTCCATGTGTCCGTGGTGAAGTGGACCTTCCCATTAAATGCGTTGGTCAGGACACGGGTGATGTTCTGGGACACATGCTGGTGTAAGGCAGGCACGGTACACCGTGAAAAATAGTGGCGACTGGGGACTGCATACCGAGGGATGGACGCCGACATTAGGCTGCGGAAGGCCTCAGTGTCCACAAGCCTAAATGGCAACATTTCAAGGGCCAGTAATTTCGAAAGTGGCGCATTTAGTGCTATGGCCTGTGGGTGGGTATTTGCGCTTGAGTTCAAATGCCTGTGTTTTTGACATTTGGACGCTGTGCTGGGACAGGGAAGTGGATGTTATTGCTGACAGTTCATGCGAAGGTCCAGGTTCAGAGCGAAGAGTGAGGATTCGGTTGACCAGACTCTTGGCAACAGAGACTGGACCTGGTGGAAGAGAGGGTGGTGCTTAACCGACTGAAAGCATTATCTTCAGCAATCCAACCGACCAACTGTTCGCACTGGTCCGACTTGGACAGTGTTGTCCTGCGCCGCCCAGCTAAGTTGGACATGAAGCTGGGTACGGTGGATGTTTTTTCCTGGTGCACTGGCAGCAGGCACAGTTTCATTGCGTCAAGAGCGACGGCCTCTGCCTGCACCATCAGCATCACGCCCACTTCCCCATCCCTTAGTGCTCACCTTCTTCATATTAATGAAGATTAGGCCCAGATTATTTAAATTTGCGCTACAGATACTGTTTTCGATTGTAGTACTGTATATGTCACAGAAAGCCACACACTATGGATACGAGTTAGGCCCAGATAATTTAAATTTGGGTTAGGCCTCTTTCACATTTGCATTGTGAGGATCCGGCGTGCACTTCCGTCGCTGGAAATGCCCGCCGGATCCGTCACAACGCAAGACAACTGAAAGCATATTGAAGACTGATCAGTCTTCAATATGCTTTCAGGTAACCATGGCAGCTAGGACGCTACTAAAGTCCTGGCTGCCATGGAAAAAAAGCGGGGAGTCGGGGGAGAAGCTACTTACATTCCGTGTGGCGGCCACAGTGCTCCTCGATGACGTCACCGAGTCCCTGTGTCCCATGGATCACATAGCTATGCTATGTGAGCAATGCGCCGTACGAGCCATACGGCGCATTGCTCACATAGCATAGCTATGTGAACCATGCGACGCAGGGAACTGGTGACGTCATCAAGGAGCGCCCCAGCTGCCGCACGGAAGGTAAGTAGCTTCTCCCCCGGCTCCCCGCTGCTTTTCCATGGCAGCCGGACTTTAGTAGCCCTGGCAGCCATGGTACATTTTAAGCTAAACGTCGGATCGCGTGTGCCAACGACGTTGAAAGTTGGATCCGCATTAATGCTTTTCAATGGGCATTAATTCCGGATCTGTCCTTGCGGCATGTCTTCCGGATTTTTGGACGGAGACAAATCCACAGGATGCTGCGGTTTTGTCAACGTCCAAAAAACGTTCACATACTGAACGGAAGACATCCTGATACATCCTGAACTGATTTCTCTCCATTCAGAATGCATTGGGATAATCCTGATCAGTATCTTTCCATCCTAGAGCCCCGAGGACGGGACTTTAGGACGGAAAGCAAAAACGCTGATGTGAAAGGGGCCTTAAAGAAACAGTTTTCGGATGGAGTACTGTATATGTCACAGAAAGCCACACACTATGGAGACTAGATTAGGCACAGATTATTTAAATTTGCGTTCAAGAAACAGTTTTCGGATGGAGTACTGTATATGTCACAGAAAGCCACACACTATGGAGACTAGATTAGGGCCAGATTATTTTAATTTGCGCTCAAGAAACTGTTTTTGGATGGAGTACTGTATATGTCACAGAAAGCCACACACTATGGAGACTAGATTAGGCCCAGATTATTTAAATTTGTGCTCAAGAAACAGTATTTGGATAAAGTACTGTATATGTCACAGAAAACCACACACTATGGACAATAGATTAGGCCCAGATAGTTTAAATTTGTGCTAAAGAAATAGTTTTCGGATGCAGTACTGTATATGTCACAGATGTGTATTACACGCACACACTACAGAGACAGTAGATGATGAGGGCTGGCCCAAGATTATTTAAATTTACGCCAAAGAAACAGTTTTCGGATGGAGTACTGTACATGTCACGGATGTGTATTAAATGCACACACTATAGACAATAAATGTGGCGCTGATTATTTGAATTTACGCAAAAAGACACAGTCTGAGGATGATGTACAGTATATGTCACTAATAGGTATTAAAGAAAAATATCTTGCCGCTGTCAAACACACATACAGTAGCCCTTAAAAGCTTTTGGTAGTAAAAACAGCAAATTTCTCTCCCTGCACTGTCTGTCTCTTCCTCAGCACGGATGTCCCTGAGACTGATCAATCTAGCGCTGGTAAAAATATATTGCTGCTCTCAAACACACAGTAGTCCTTAAAAGGACTTTTGGGTCGTTGAAAAGATTTCTTAGAATAAGAACTGTGAATTTCGCTCCCTACACTGTCTTTCCCTTCCTATGCTCTGCTCTCCCTGACCATGACTGATCCGAGCACGTCATCGGGTGCTATATAGCACCCGATTACGCGTTCTGGCCAGCCAATCACTGTAATGCCAGTAGCCAACATAGCTACAGCATTACAGTGAAGGGCATTACTTACCTGCACGTTTATTGGCTGCTTAGAAGGCACTCTGCTCTCCCTGACCATGACTGATCCGAGCACGTGTCATCGGGTGCTATATAGCACCCGATGACGCTTTCCGGCCAGCCAATCACTGTAATGCCAGTAGCTAACATGGCTACGGCATTACAGTGAAGGGCATTACTTACCTGCACGTTTATTGGCTGCTTAGAAGGTGTCAAACATGCAGGGAGGAGACTCGAGCATTGCGCTCAAGCACATGTGGTATTCAGCCAAGTACCACCATGTGCCAAGCATAGTGATGCTCGAGCCGAACCAGTACTCGGCCGAGCATTCTCGTTCATCACTAGTATCTTTCTTTCTCTTTTTTCTCCTCTCTCTCCTTTTTTTTCTCTACCCCTTGTGTGTGGTTTATTATCCAAAAACTTATCAGTTAGACACACTTTCCTAGATTGGAGTTTTGCAATCACTGTTGGTTAGGCGTGTACATATGATAACGACTGTGATGTCACTGTATCACCCATAATGCATTTCTGCTGTTGTTGTAATGTTACTTATGCATCCCTAGGTGGCACTATTGCATAAGCTATTAATATCATACCAGTAAGGGTTAAATGACCAGGTCTGATTTCATCCTACATTTCATACACATAACATATGGAGACCTAAATTAGAGCTAAGGGATTATCTTTGACACTTATACAAATTAAATCCCAGACTTTTAGGCAGCTGGATGTTTCTCACACTGTTAATTTATGGTGCAGATAATAATATAATGGACCTTGTTCTACCACAGATATATGCATCTCCTCCGTCATCTCAATGGGCGATTGATAGTTAGTTAGAATAACACCATCTTTCCCTGAACGGAGTCTATACAAAAATTCTTCTCATTATATTTTAGGAGTACATGCTTTCCTAGTGAGAAATATATAAGATAATAGACGCATTGACGTCCTTTATAATATTCAACAATATAAAAACAATACATATGTCCTATTGATTATCTTATACAAAAAAAAAAAACTAAGGTTGATTATATGTGTATATAGATATTACAGATTTTCTGCTTCATTAATAGATATATAACACTGAGGTACACCAATCTCTTATGAAAAATATAAATCTTTATTAAATATCCTTAAAATACACATTAGATACCATAAAAAAGGAGAAACAAGAAATACATGCGCCAAACTTGCTAAGCCACGAATACGCGGCTCTGTGTGAATCCTGAACCGGAAGTGCACTGAAATTAACCCTATACAGGAAGGACCTATAGCGTCCAAAATCAAGACTAACCCGTCTATTGGTGGGTGGGTACGCGCGTTTCGCGTACAGCTTCTTCAGGAGGAGAGCTCTCCTCCTGAAGAAGCTGTACGCGAAACGCGCGTCGAGGGGTGCGCTTACTTGCATGACGGGGTGTATGTGGCCGAGGTAAGGCACGAGTTGCTATTGTTCCTCTACCGGGAGGGAATGATTATTTGACCATTAGACAGATCGTGTTGAGTCCCACCAATAGACGGGTTAGTCTTGATTTTGGACGCTATAGGTCCTTCCTGTATAGGGTTAATTTCAGTGCACTTCCGGTTCAGGATTCACACAGAGCCGCGTATTCGTGGCTTAGCAAGTTGTTTGGCGCATGTATTTCTTGTTTCTCCTTTTTTATGGTATCTAATGTGTATTTTAAGGATATTTAATAAAGATTTATATTTTTCATAAGAGATTGGTGTACCTCAGTGTTATATATTTAAGGCTATTGGGTACTACCTCGATGAGGTTACGATCAGATTAGTGTTTGGTTGTTCATTAATAGATACCAAACTGTAAAGATAATTAGTACCAGCTACTTCTAGAGAACATCCTTATCTCAGTCAAAAATTTATAAGGAGACAAGAATGACTATTCTCAGACTGGTAAATCTGGAGAGAAGAAATTATTGAACAGTGTCATTTCTATGAACTTCTTTTGGCCAACTTTAAAATACATACAACATATAACAATATGGCCTCTTATAGGTATGATCAAATCCACTATAATCATGATATAAACGCCATATACTTATGAAAAAGCACAACAAGCTGTTTTAGTATATAACGCGTTTCGGGATATATAAACATAAAAATGATAAAACATCAAACTGAAGTGCAGATTCTCTGTAATGTACTTCATTAATATATGAGGGGAGTTCAGTACGTTTTCAACCTGAATATGAAAACTGCTGTAAGAACCCTGTGACCGCCTCTTTGACTCCATTATCATCAGGAAAACGTTTCCCGCGCAGAAATTTCTTCAGGTTCCGAAAGAGAAAGTAATCACTGGGATTCAGGTCTAGACTGTAGGGTGGATGGTTAAGCTCCATGATGCCGCATTCGCTGATAACAGCTTGTGAACTGGTGAGGTGTCGTGCAGCAGAAACACTTCACTTGCGAACAGCTTCCCGCAGCATTTCTCTTTGATTGCTTCACGTAATGCCTTTATTGTTGAAGCATAAAGGGAGTGTCATCAGAAAATGACCTGCTGTTTAAATCACTTTATGTTTGAAATATTTTAAAAGACTTTTTGATGTTATTTTAAATTTTCCATATATATATATATAAAAATAAAAAAATAAAAAAGGTAAAATACTGCAGTTTTCGCACTGGCCACTATGTCTAATAATAGGCGCCACTTCTTGGTCTGTACAGATCACTTTACTGCAGTTATATATTATTCTAATCCTGCCTGTAATTATATTACCACTGCGTATGGATAAGACAGGATCCACCATTAACAATAGGGGATTGTCATATCTTATCTATTATTTCCTTGTACAATGACCTCTGCACAGGGCACAGAACATGCCTAGAAAACTCTCCCATAGAAATCATTGAGGTCCAATTTTTGTTCATTGTGTCTATGGACCATGTGGCTGCCGTAAAGCAATTTTCTTAATGCTTTCTAAATGCTGTTAAGACCAGCTCAGGCAAGATGGCCGCCCCCATAATCATGTTCAGGAAACCGAATAAAAAAAATATCTACAATCAGAAAATAAAAACAGATTAGAAAAAAAAATGGATATGTGCTACTGGCAGATATAATTTTTAGTAACACATTTCCTTAAGTGTCTCCAGTAATTGTCTTGTGTGGCATGAATTCTAGTAATAAAGTGCCTCCTGTATCCCAAAAAACTGTTACCATGATCTTCCCAGCTAACTACTGCACACTAAATTTCTGTGGAGTTGATGACCCCTTGTGCTTTCATTGCATGGACATTTGTTTAGTCTTAGGATCATGGTGGTGCACCCATGTTTCATCACCTGTAATAATTAGAGAATAGACGTCTCCTGGATTTTATCTATGCATGTCTAAATTCTCTTGGCTTAATTCCAGGTTACAAGTTTTTTGCCCAGGCATCAACATTCGTGGCACCCACCAGGAACTGACGTTTGACATCATCAAAACATCATGAATGATACTGGAAACTGTGACAGGCAAAATGACTAATTCATGAGATATAACAATGACTTTGACCCAACGATCTTCCAAAATCATGGCCTCCACTTTACAGCACATTTTCTTCCGAAGATTCTTTGACAGGTCACCCTGAACAGGACTCATCTTCAATTGATTCCCTACCCCATTTAAAATGCTTGGCCCAAAACTTTACATGGTAGTAGGAAGGTGCATCATGTTTTTTTTTAGGCTTCTTTTCTTCCTTTAAACACCCCTCGTATATTCTTTGTTAAAATTGATTATTTTTTACAATGCAGTGTGTGCATCATATTCTAAAACCTCTCACTGACTCAAAATGAATCTGATCTCTTCACGCACGGGCTCCTGGAGGCTTGGGTTAGATGGGGACAGTGGTGCACCAGGCCATTAATGTAGGCATCAATTAAAATGAACAGTGAGGGAGCTATGATGCGCTGATAGGCGTCCCCATAGAGATGTAGACTGCCCACACATGCGCATTTCCACTGTTATTTCATAAAGGGGTGTTTATGTATTCTGAAACGCGTTATATATTTTAATAGTAATAAATTCACTCTAATCTGACTAAATTGATACATCTAGGTGTCAGCTCAACCAAGAATGTGTTTGTCTTTGAAAATTGAAATCAGGTATTCATGGCATATCTTGTGGATAGGTCATTGATATTATTTGTAGGAAAGCTCTTAAATTGGTTTTACGCCCCAAGACACTTTTGCGAGTTTCTGTTTTTAACTTTATTTACAGAAATAAAAAAGGAAAAAATAAATGGAACTGTACATGGCATCACATTTTGTAGGCTCTTTCAAGTCCATTGAACATTTGAAACAAAATTCTGAAGAAAACCAAACATACACCAAGTAAGGCCTGGTTCACATGCTGTGTCTTGGTTTGCATGTGTCTTTGGGATCCATTCCTGCTGTTCCCAAAAAAAGAAATGCCTGATGCAACCGCGCTGCTTCAGCCCAGCCCCGACACAAGCCTTGGGTGGATGTCAATGACCATCATTAACAAAGGCCGATCATCTGTATGCCTGTTTACCTGGCAACATGCCACACATTCGTCGCTTGAGGATGTTTCTGGGGAAAGCCACTGCTTTTCCATTGTAAATTTGAATATAAAACAGTAACTTATTGGGAAGGTCCCCAAAACAAGGGTGACATAAAAATACTCCTTAACTGCTTTAAAAGTTGGCAACAATTTGCAAAATTCCAATAACGTGAGATCAAAAGGGTGTGTAAAATCTGTTGTAATGCCAAGGCTGTGGGCTCCTGTATTCCACATAGTTCTAAGAACAGAAAAGGGTCAGTTAGTATTGGAAACATGGAAAACATGAATACAATAGGACTTGTGCACTTCACCTTTCCCTTACCTGCATCCATGGTCTATAACTGTAGGGAGGAACAGGAGGCATAGGTGGTTGAAAAGACATTCTTGGTGGGGGAACAGAACCTCTAAAAAAGGGGGCCATCAAAGGCGGAACTGGTGCTCTGTGAGGAGGCATATATAATCGTACTGTAGGTCGTGGTACAGGAACCTTACCCCTTGTACTAGGGGTAGGTTTAGGCTGGTTAGAGTTAGTTGATTTTGGGGTGTTTACAATAGCTTGATGTGTAGATGACTCTGTTGTAGTTGTATTAGTTGTAGAAACACTTTGATGTGCTACAGATGCAGCTGCATGCGGCACAATTCCTGAGGTGGAAATATTGTCCTCTACTGAGGCGCTGTCAGACTGGGTTTTAGCTTTTTTATTCTTTTCTTCTTCTTCCCTGTGTAGAAAAAGATATATAAATATCCGTGCATTGAAAAGTTTTGCATCAATGTCCTCTGCATTGAAATCAGTGTGGGCAGGTCAGTAGGAGAGTACACAATATTCCCTTAGATACAGCATACAGTTGAAATTAAAGGGGTTTTGCAGGCTCCTGACACTGATGACCTATTCTCAGGATAGGTCATTTATATCCAATCGATGGGGTTGAACACGCGGCACCCCCACCGATCAGCTTCTCCCTGCAGCCTCTGGGGCTGGAATTACCACTGTGAATGGAACAGGAAGCACAACCCCATTCAAAGTGTAGCGGTCGTGTCTGGTTACTGCAGTTCCTGGGTTCATGCAGCTAGGCTCCCAATCATTTCAGTGGGAGCCTAGCTACAGTAACCCAGAATGGCCACTACACTTTGAACGGACCTATCTGCTTAATCTAAGTTCCAGTTCCAGCAGGGAACAGCTGATCGGCGGGGAAGCAGAGCGTCGGACCCTCGCTAATCGGATATTAATGACAGGTCATCAATGTCAGAGCCCTTTAAATTCTAATGCCAAATACTTTTAACATATAAAGGGCTAATCAACTAAACTACACTAACCCTTTAAAATAAAGAAGAAATACATTTTATTATCCTAGACTTTTATGGCATAGTAACTAAACAGGTCAATCATTTATGATCATGCAGTTCTTACTGCTAGGACCACCACCAAATATGAGAATAGAGGTGCCCACTCATTATTCCCAACAGAGAAGGGACCACACATGCATAATTGACTACTATTTTTTTAGCTTGTAGGTGGTTTCCAGGTTCTAGATACTGATGACCTATCCTCCACCTAAATTATCAATAACAGATCATGGGGGGGGGGTCTGACCGTGCACCCCCACTATTCCACTGTTCTTAGCAGCCCCCCAGTGTTGGAAAGACATAGTGGACAGAGCTGGAAGAAGAAAGCGTCTTCCACTGTGTAGTGGCTAACGTGAGTTACTGAGGACGGGCAGCTGCTAAACACAGCTGACTGGTGCAGGTACCAGGTGTTGGACCCCCACGTAGTTTATAAGGCCAAAAAAAGACATCTGTCCACCCAGTTCGGCAAGTTGATCCAGAGGCAAAAAAAAACAAAAAACCTGTAAGGTAGAATCCAGTTTTCCCCACTTAAGGGGAAGAAATTCCTTCCCGACTCCAATCAGGCAATCAGAATAACTCCCTGTATCAACGACCCCTCTCTAGTAGCTGTAACCTGTAATATTATTACGCTCCAGAAATACATCCAGGCCCCTCTTGAGTTCCTTTATTGTACTTACCATCACCACCTCCTCAGGCAGAGAGCTCCATAGTCTCACTGCTCTTACAGTAAAGAATCCTCTTTTATGTTTGTGTACAAACCTTCTTTACTCTGGACGCAGAGGATGTCCCCTAATAGAGTAACAGAGATAATCTTTGATAAATGTTAATACTCTTACTTGTCATGAACAGCTTTTCTCTTGAACTCTTCCTGCTTCAGTAGTGTTTGATGCTCATCGTAGGCATTAAGTAAACTGCAAGTGGAAATAAAGACGTATATTTACACTGAAAAACATAATTTCATTGGGTTTACCCTTGTTAGAGATGTGTGAATTTTATTCTATGTTTGTATCTTTTGGACTCTAAAGGGTTACACTTTTCTTTGAAGCTGTAACAAACTTCTTCTTAGTCTTCTCTTATCTCAGGGGGCCTCCCCTCTCTGCTGTTCCAGCTTTCTGTCTATGCAAGGCCATGAGGAGAAGGGGGGGGGGGGGGCAGTGTTTGTCTTCTATCTCCCCACAGGTGCTTTGAAGGATGCCTATGCCAATCACGTAGCTTGATGATCTATATATACACATATTATTCACTGCCTATAGAGAAGCACCTCCTTGAAGTGTCACATATGATGTATGCAGTATTGTTGTTAGGATAGCCGCCATTATAAGATGGCGGACACTTAGATGTTTACATTAAGTTCACATTCCAAAGTAGTGCATACTGCGCAGATGCTAGAGCGTTATCTCTTCTTCTCTTATCTTTTCTTCCTTTTTAACCAATGAAATAATGCCTGAGCCTCAGGGGAGAACCGCCCTCTTCTGAAGATGTATAATTGCTTTTACTTTTTGTAATAAAGGTAGAGATTGCATTGACCAGCTATGTGTCAGCGTCTAGTCCCTCATCCATGCGTGGATATTAACCCCTTGGGGGTACCTTGATTTGGAGTACCAGAGTGCATCTCAAATGCTCTGATTAGAGTGTCTTTAACACCCTCATTATCCCAATTCATCTAATTGGTGAACTGGTAACCTGCACATGATTCCATTTTTTAAAGGACCTACAGTATTTAGTTACTCTAACACTGCTCCCCTAGGCACAGCTGCTGCAAACCACAGAACTGTGGAGCTCCATTGCTTGTGAAAACAGTTTTTATTTATCCAAGAAGAAAACATCACTGTATGTAATACATATTGAGCAGTGCCCAATATAGTAGTATACGACATTTCCAGATTCTTAACAGAAAATCAAATAATACAGATGAAAAGATACATTCGCACATTAATAGGACAAGTTATAATAACAGATAACTTTAAACCCAAAGCCCCCCCCCCCCCATATTCTATTAATGTGTTCTTTTACTATCAATCTACAAGACGGGACTCATTTTTAGCATTCATCATGTTTTGATATGGAAAATGGCAAGACTTGTTACCTATTAATATTGTTGCCGCAGTCTTCCAGGAACTCTAGACGTCTCTGTGACAATATCCCCTTAATAGCATCATGGATGTTGCTGTTCAGGGCACTTTTCACACAATGCATCACACTATCCACATCATCTCTGGCAATCTCCACCTCCAACAGGCACTGATGCAGGTAAGGACTATTCTAAGAGGAACATGTGGAAGCCAAAAAGATATGCTTAAACCTTTCGCCTACTACTAGAGAGAAAACTATAACTGTATACAGTATAATATCAGACTGCTACTGAGAGCATAGTACTGGATAAACAGATTTAAAAAAAATATTGTACCCAGGGCCCCAGTGCTGCAAGGCACTTGTATTAACCACAGAGCCACCATGCTGCCCACAAAAAGGTATATAGTGGGGGCGTGAAACTACTTGCCTTGTCCACAAACTGTAGATACACATATTGCTTGGATAGGCCACCAATGTCAGACAGATGTGGGTCCCACACCTATGTGCAGAACGGGGCCCCCAATGTGACTGTGCATGTGTGCCGTGCTTTCCATTCACTTCTATGGGAGCCCTGACAATAGCCGATTGTGCGTGCTCAGCTACTTTTCGGAAGTACAATAGAAATGAATAAAGACCGCATTGTACAAACGCAACCAACGCTACATTCACTTCTATGTCTGGAAATAGCAGAGGCTGTTTTCTGAACTCCCATAGAAATGAATGGAGGGCAGTCGCACACTTTGGGGGCTCCGTTCTAGAGATAAGTGCAAGTCGCACCCTATCCTAGTGACATGCCACCGATGTCTGTGGTGAGACTACCACTTTAAATAACCGTTGATCACATGCTTGTTTGTCAAATACCATTATCTCTCCCAACTCCCCCATAAACATGTATGTGTAGCTAGGTCAAGCATTCTTGCTCATTTCAATGGGGAGATATAAACTGCTGCCAGACATCTTTGGTGGCGTCTAAGGGTGAATTTACAAGGCCCGATTGTCGGGCAGATTATCGGGAACAAACATTCCTGCGAACGCTCATTCTCGACAATCTGCCCGTCTTAATGTGCCGCCGAAAAGAGACATTTTGTTGTGCTCATCTTGGTTGCAAGTCTTTGCATATTTTATGCTGGATGTATCTTTAACCCCTTAAAGGGGTTGTCCCATCATGTCAACTGGTCATCTACCCACTGCCACTAAACATGCAGCAATTTGTTTTAATTTTGCAGCACTGCAGGCCGATAATTATGGGTGTTTTCTTACCGGATCCTTCTTGAGAGCGTCAACCAGTACATCTCTGGCCTTTTCTGGATCTTTCTCCAACTTTAGAAGTAGTCGAGAAAGTTTCACGGCATAAAATGCTGCCTTTTTGGTGCCCGAGCTGTTATGGACAGCTTCTCTGAGCAATCTCTCTGCCTCTTGCAGATTTCCATTCCGCCGTTCAAAGTTCACACGCCTTAGGCGCACCATGACAACTCCAGGTAACACCTTCTCCAGGTTGCACATAATGGCTCGAGCAGAATCCAGTTGTCCTGCATACAGAAGACCATTGGGACAAGAAATATTTAGTTATTGGATAAAAAAAAAACATAGCATGGTGTGAAAAACTAGCTACTAACTTAATATAATGACATACCAAGCTTTTCTTCAAATAAAGCCCACTGAAGGTGTAGTGTAAATTTCAGTGGCAAATGGATCCGACAGGCTCTCTCAAATACAGAACGGGCAGCTTCCACGGAATGTTCTTTCATATACTGAGCATACTGCAGAGATACACATCATAAGAAATATAGTTAGTAATATACTCGCCTGAAAACTGCGACAGGAGATCTAATAAGCAAGCCTTGTGATATTTCCAGGGAATTATATTCATTCTACAAACAATTATACACCACTAAAATTACCAAGATTCATCCTGAAATTTCACCCACAAGCCAAATATCCCTAACTTTTTGTGAGTAGTGTATTAGTGATAGGCGGTAAAAATGGGGAATTAAAGGGGTTGCCTCATCATGGACAATGGCCCCCATTGTCTTATAGGTGCGGGTCCCACCCCTGGGACCCGCACCTATATCGAGAACGGAGCCCCGCAAGTCAAGGAGGGCGCACTGCGCATGCACAGCCGCCCTCCATTCATTTTCTATGGGACTGGCGAAAATAGTCGAGTGCTGGCTCGGCTACTTCCGTTGGCTGCATAGAAATAAATGGAAGCAGGGGCCGCGCATGAGCTGTACACTTCCATTTACTTCCATGGGGAGTGGCTTGGTGGTGGCCGGACCGGAGTCCTCCAGCCACCACCTTGCGGGGCTCCGTTCCCAATATAGGTGCGGTTCCCAGCAGTGGGACCAGCACCTTTAAGACAATGGGGGCATATCCTAGCGATATGCCCCCATTGTCCATGATGAGACAACCTTTTTATTAGCCCCGGAGGCTTTTTGAGGCCCTGGCTTGGGGGCCCAGTCAGTTGTGATGTAAAAGCAGCTGCTGTGCGCCGCTGTTCCCCTGCTCACCGCCGCTGTCCTGGGCGCTGTGTTCAGCGGTGATCTACTGCCAGTGCTTCCCATTCACCGCTGCAGTCCTGGGCTCTGTCTTTGTGGGTGCTGTTGTTCTGGGATCCGCTCCACAGTTTCCTCTCAGCCCTGGCCACAGCATGCTTGCTGCTTGTTGCCTGCAGCACTTCCTTAAGGGCCAGCACACGTCACTTCCTGTGCTTTATGGGTTAAATCATGTGACCTTGCTGACCAATTCTAGCCCTCCTGCACGTATATAAGTGGCTCAGCCCCCTTCCCAGATGCCAGAGTGTCCTGCTAAGGTTCCTGATATCTGCTTGTGTTCCTGACTCATACTTGTATTCCTGGACTCAGCTACCTGTTAGATCCCTGCCTGCCTGCCTTGACTCTCCTGTTGCCGACCCGGATTGCCTGACCTGTACCTGTGCCGCCTGCCCTGACCTATTGCCTGTTTGACTTTGCCTCTGCCTCATCCTTCGTTCCTGCACTGTTGCTCCTGGTTACGACTCAGCCTGCTGACAATACCTGTACCTCTAGTACCTCGCTCAGGTACCTCCTGGTCCCACCTGGACCAGCTGCCTCAAGTACCAATCCTCCTCAAGAGGTAGCGACTTGGTGTTCCCCTAGGGACAGTCTATCCCCACCATCAGGGTTACTGTGGAGATCGAAGAGTTCACATAGACAACGCCCTTAGGGGGAGGTAGGACACGTGGCCCAGTGGGTTCACACCCGCTGGTTCGTGACATGTGACCCCTATAGATACGCCATGATACAGTTCCTGTTTCTTTAAACATACTAATGTACTATTGATTATTGAATGGTAGCTCTAGCATGGGCATATATAAAGGTAATCACAGGAACACCCACCGAGAGCCAGAATTCTTCATACTTTGCACATGGCATCAAACAGCGCTCATACAGCATGACTATGCGTTCATGCTGACCCTCAGACATCTCAAAATCCAGATATTTCCTCCAGTTTCGTAGCTGCTTAACATTTACTGGTGATGCAAAGAAATACAAACGCTTGATCTAGATGAAGAAGAAAAAAAATTAAGTTATTCATCCGTTTTCTTGTTTTACTTTATGTCTTCATGGGGACACCAGGAGCCATAGACCCTACAGCGTAATGTCCTGGTGGGCTGATGTCCCCCCCTTAATTAAAGCTGGGAACTGTGGGTACTTATGTTTCCTTAGATGGCTTTCTGTCCTACTACAAAGGGGCTGATTCGAGGGAGGTATTTGTGCTGGTATTTGGTTTTGCTGGGGTGCTATCGTGTGCTGCACTGTGGTATTGCTGACCCCACCTACTTGTGTTGTTTCGTCACCTGTCAATTTGGACACTTCTACGACAAGGGGCCATTTTTAGTACCCAGTCCACCCCTGGGGAACACCGACTGTCCGCAGCAGCATCAAAACATCTTTATAAGCCAATGCTTAACCCTTTCACTTTAACCACTTCAGCCCCCCTAGCTTAAACACCCTTAATGACCAGACCACTTTTTACAATTCTGCACTACACTACTTTCACCGTTTATTGCTCCGTCATACAACTTACCACCCAAATGAATTTTACCTCCTTTTCTTCTCACTAATAGAGCTTTCATTTGGTGGTATTTTATTGCTGCTGACATTTTTACTTTTTTTGCTATTAATCAAAAATGACCGACATTTTTGCAAAAAAATGACATTTTTCACTTTCTGTTGTAAATTTTTTTTAAAAAAACTACATTTCTATATAAATTTTTCTCTAAATTTATTGTTCTACATGTCTTTGATTAAAAAAAAAGTCCAATAAGTGTATATTTATTGGTTTGGGTAAAAGTTATAGCGTTTACAAACTATGGTGCAAAAAAGTGAATTTCGGCATTTTGAAGCAGCTCTGACTTTCTGAGCGCCTGTCATGTTTCTTCAGGTGCTAGAATGCCAGGATAGTATAAATACCCCCCAAATTACACCATTTTAGAAAGAAGACACCCCAAAGTATTCGCGGTGGGGCATGGTGAGTTCATGTATCATTTCATTTTTTTTCACAAGTTAGCGGAAAATGACACTTTCTGAGAGAAAAAAAAAAAAAGTTTCAATTTCTGCTAACTTCTGGCAAAAAAAAAAGAAATCTCAGACGGACTCACTATGCCCCTCAGTGAATACCTCGGGGTGTCTACTTTCCGAAATGGGGTCACTTGTGGGGTGTGTTTACTGTTCTGGCATTTTGGGCGGGGCTAAATTGTGAGCCGCCATGTAAAACCTAAAGGTACTCGTTGGAATTTGGGCCCTTCGCACCCAGGCTGCAAAAAGTGTCACTTATGTGGTATTGCCGTACTCAGGAGAAGTAGGGCAATGTGTTTTAGGGTGTATTTTTACATATACCCATGTTGGGTGAGAGAAATATCTCTGTAAATTGTCAACTTTGTATAAAAATTTTAAATTGTCGTTTACAGAGATATTTTTCACACAAAGTATGGGTATATATAAAAATACACCCCAAACACATTGCCCTACCTCTCCTGAGTACGGCGATACCACATGAGTGACACTTTTTGCAGCCTGGGTGCGCAAAGGCCCTAAAACCAATGAGTACCTTTAGGATTTCACAGGGCATTTTTACGCATTTGGATTCCAGACTTCTTCTCACGCTTTAGGGGCCCCTAAAATGCCAGGGCAGTATAAATACCCACATGTGACCCCATTTTGGAAGAAGACACCCCAAGGTATTCCGTGAGGGGTATGGTGAGTTCATGTAAAATTTTATTTTTTGTCACAAGTTAGTGGAATTTGAGACTTTGTAAAAAACAAAAAAATAAAAATAAAAAAATAATCAATTTCCGCTAACTTGTGCCAAAAAATAAAAATTCTGTGAACTCGCCATGCCCCTCACGGAATACCTTGGGGTGTCTTCTTTCCAAAATGGGGTCACATGTGGGGTATTTATACTGACCTGGCATTTTAGGGGCCCCTAAAGCGTGAGAATCCAAATGCGTAAAAATGGCCTGTGAAATCCTAAAGGTACTCATTGGTTTTAGGGCCCCTTTGCGCTCCCAGGCTGCAAAAAAGTGTCATTCATGTGGTATCGCCGTACTCAGGAGAAGTAGGGCAATGTGTTTTGGGGTGTATTTTTACATATACCCATTCTGCGTGTGAGAAATATCGCTGTAAACGACAACTTTTACATTTTTTTATTCAAAGTTGTCAATTTACAGAGATATTTCTTTCACTCAACATGGGTATATGTAAAATACACCCCAAACACATTGCCCTACTTCTCCTGAGTACGGTGATACCACATGAGTGACACTTTTTTGCAGCCAAGATGCGCAAAGGGGCCCTAATTCCAATGAGTACCTTTTAGGAGGGCATTTTTACGCAATTTTCTTCTCACGCTTTAGGGCCCCTAAATTGCCAGGGCAGTATAAATACCCACATGTGACCCCATTTTGGAAGAAGACACCCCAAGGTATTCTGTGAGGGGCATGGCGAGTTCATAGAAGATTTTTTTTGGCACAAGTTAGCGGAAATTGATTTTTTATTGTTTTTTCTCACAAAGTCTCCCTTTCTGCTAACTTTTGACAAAAAGTTAAATTTTTCATGGACTCACTATGCCCCTCAGCGAATACCTTGGGGTGTCTTCTTTCCAAAATGGGGTCATTTGTGGGGTGTTTGTACTGTTCTGGCATTTTGGGCGGGGCTAAATTGTGAGCAGCCATATAAAACCTAAAGGTACTCGTTGGAATTCGGGCCCCTTTGCGCACCCAGGCTGCAAAAAAGTGTCACTCATGTGGTATCGCCGTACTCAGGAGAAGTAGGGCAATGTGTTTTGGGGTGTATTTTCACATATACCCATGTTGGGTGAAAGAAATATCTCTGTAAATTGACAACTTTGAATAAAAAAATGTAAAAAGTTGTCGTTTACAGTGATATGTCTCACACACAGTATGGGTATATGTAAAAATACACCCCAACACACATTGCCCTACTTCTCCTGAGTACGGCGATACCACATGAGTGACACTTTTTTGCAGCCAAGATGCACAAAGGGGCCCTAAAACCAATGAGTACCTTTAGGATTTCACAGGCCATTTTTACGCATTTGGATTCTCACGCTTTAGGGCCCCTAAAATGCCAGGACAGTATAAATACCCCACAAGTGACCCCATTGTGGAAAGAAGACACCCCAAGGTATTCTGTGAGGAGTATGGCGAGTTCACAGAAAAAAAAAAATTTGGCACAAGTTAGCGGAAATTTATATTTTTTTTTTTACAGTCTCATATTCCACTAACTTGTGACAAAAAATAATATTTTACATGAACTCACCATACCCCTCACGGAATACCTTGGGGTGTCTTCTTTCTAAAATGGGGTCACATCTGAGGTGTTTGTACTGTCCTGGCATTTTAGGGGTCTCCGCAATCATTACACGTATGGCCAGCATTAGGAGTTTCTGCGATTCTCCGTATATTGAGCATACGGGTAATGAGATTTTTTTTCCCGTTCAGCCTCTGGGCTGAAAAAAGAAAAAAAATGAACGGCACAGATTTCGGCAATGTGGATGAATAAATCTCTGCCAAAAAATGTGCAAAAAAAAAAAAGTAGTAAGGCCCCATTCACACGTCCGCAAAAATGTCCGCATCTATTCCGCAATTCTGCGGAATAGATGCGGACCCATTCAGTGTGAATGGGGCTGGCGGTGATGCGGAGAGCACACTATGCGCTCGCCGCATCAGCATTTGCGGAGCTGCGGCCACAAACTTCCGGGTTTCGGCCACCAAACATCCGGCCGCAGCTCCGCAAAAGATAGAGCATGTCCTATTCTTGTCCGCAATTGCGGACAAGAAAAGGCATTTTCTATATAGTTCTGGCAATGTGCGGATCCGCAAAATGCGGAAAGCGCATTGCTGGTGTCCGTGTTTTGAGGATCCGCGGATCCATGGATCCGCAAAACACATACGGACGTCTGAATGAGCCTTACAGGGGGGTAATTAGTGTCAGGGGGGTGACATGGGGCGATCGGGGGTTAATCAGTGACTGGGGTGGGGGGGGGAGTCTGTGTGGTGATTGGTGCACTTATAAAAGTTTCCTTTGGTGGTCCCAAGCAAAAGGGACCACCAAAGGAACGATCAGCAAGCATATCAGCGTCTGATATGCCATTTTTTTAACTTCTACAGCCTGCCAGAGCACGATCAGCGCTGGCAGGCTGTAGTTTACCTTGTCCCTGACGCGATCCTGTGAACGCGCGCATCTCGCCTCTCGCGATATGACGCGCCCGCGCGTCAGAGAGGAATAGACCGACCGCCTGCAGGACGCAATCCTGCGTTAGGCGGTCGGTAAGAAGTTAAGGACCAGGCAAGTTTTTGCAAATCTGACCAGTGTCACTTTATGCATTAATAACCAGGGCCGGTGCAAGGATTTTTGCCGCCCTAGGCCAAGATCAATTTTGCTGCCCCAACCGCTATGTCACTCATTAACTGACAGACACGCACACACTGACAGACAGACACGCACACACTGACAGACAGACACGCACACACTGACAGACAGACACGCACACACTGACAGACAGACACGCACACACTGACAGACAGACACGCACACACTGACAGACAGACACGCACACACTGACAGACAGACACGCACACACTGACACACGCACACACTGACACACGCACACACTGACAGACAGACACGCACACACTGACAGACAGACACGCACACACTGACAGACAGACACGCACACACTGACAGAAAGACAGACACGCACACACTGACAGAAAGACAGACACGCACACACTGACAGAAAGACAGACACGCACACACTGACAGACAGACACGCACACACTGACAGACAGACACGCACACACTGACAGACAGACACGCACACACTGACAGACAGACACGCACACACTGACAGACAGACACGCACACACTGACAGACAGACACGCACACACTGACACGCACACACTGACAGACAGACACGCACACACTGACAGACAGACACGCACACACTGAAAGACACGCATACACTCACTCAGATACTCACTGACAGACAGGCATACACTCACTGACATACACACACTCACTCAATGACAGACACACATACAGTCACTGACAGACAGACAGACACTCACTCACTGACAGACACACACAGGCAGACACTCACCTCCCTGGGGTCCAGTGTGGTGCAGCTCCTCAGTCCTCAGAGGGAGGAGTGGGGAGCTGCTAGAACAGCCTCCCTTGCCGCCCGGCTCCTCTGCACCGGTAATTTACTGGCAGAGCAGGCACCTGCCATCAGGGTAAGCAGGTGCCTGCTCTGCCATATTTAAGAAGGACCTCCACCTTCTGGCCCCCTGTAATGGCGCTGGGGGTGGCTCAAGAGCCGCTCGCCCAGCGCTGCAGCCCCAGACAGGGGGAGCCCACCAGGGCGCCCCCAGCAGGCCGGCGCCCTAGGCGAACGCCTAGTTCGCCTAACGGTAGCGCCGGCCCTGTTAATAACTCTGGGATGCTTTTACCTATGATACGCATTCCGAGAAGAGTAAATTTTCGCAGATACTTCCCAAATTTCATGAAAAATTAGAAAATTTAGCATTTTTATAACTTTGAAACTCTCTGCTTGTAAGAAAAATGAACATGCCAAATAAATTATATATTGATTTGCATATTCAATATGTCTACTTTATGTTGGCATCATAAAGTTGACATGTTTTTACTTTTTGAAGACGTTACAGGGCTTCAAAGTTGAGCAGCAATTTTCCAATTTTTCATGAAAATTTCAAAATCAGATTTTTTTCAGGGACCAGTTCAGTTTTGAAGTGAATTTGAGGGTCTTTATGTTAGAAATCCCCCATAATACCTAATATGTGGATGTAGAGTGATCTGAGGGTGAACTACACGGCTAAGAAGAGAAGGAGCGCCAATGGGATTTTGGACAGAGAATTTTGCTGAATAGTTTTTTGGGGGGCATGTCACATTTAGGAAGCTCCCATGGTGCCAGAACAGCAAGAAACCCCCACAGCCTACCTAAAGCTCTCCCTAGATGGCACTTTATGGTGGCTCAGGGGCCACGGATGGTGGCGGATCGCGTGGGTGGCAAGGGGTCTGACACGGGGCTCTTCTCTCACACGGAAGTCTGTGGGCGGGGAGAGCGGAGCTCTGGGATGTTATCCCCCCGTCTGTCCAGCCAATCACAGGCGATCCTGAGAGAGGTGGCATCACCGCCACCTCAGGATCTACGGAGGGTGATTTGTGGTGTAAATTACACCCCCGATCACCCTCCTATTCTGGGTCATCGGTGACCTCGCTAACTCTTGGGGGGGGGGGGGGACTTGTCACAGGGTACCTCCTGAATGATTTAAGCAGGCATCGTGTTGCAATCACCACCTGCCATACATGTACTCCTTGTGTCTGTAAGAGGTTAAAAGGCATCTGTCAGCAGATTTGTATCTATGAAAATGTCTGACCTGTTGGCAGCTGGAGACATCTGTGTTGGTCCCATGTTCATATGTGTCCGCATTGCTGAGAAAAATTAAATTGTAATATATGCTAATGAGCCTCTAGGGTTTTGCCATTACTCCTAGAGGCTCTGCTCTCTCTGCCATTCCCGCACCCCCTCTCCACTTTGATTGACAGGGCCAGAGTGTAAACGTCATCACACCTGGCCCTGTCAAATGGTAACGCCCCCGTTGCACATATAGGCTTATTTGCATATATTAAAACATCGTTTTCTCAGCAATGTGGGTACATATGATAATGGGAAAATCTGACTTTAAATTTATGAATTGGGAGGCTCTCTTCATATCCGTGTTATAGCTTTAGTTTATAGCGAAAGCTGTGAACTGAAGGTCAGTCCTATAGCAGATGCCTGATGGACTCCTCTGACTTATATCTGTCAGGCTTACATAGAGATTCCCATAATTAAAAAATGGCACTTACCCCTTCTTCAAACTTAGAACGTTTTTTGACTTGTATTTCATTTAAAAGGTACATCTGTTTCCTTGTATCTAGAATGTGCTGCCGGATCTTCTGCAGATCTGTTTCCTTAAAACAAAACAATAAAAAACTCTTTTGTTTAGGCCTCTTTCACACTTGCGTTGTCCGGATCCGTCGTGTACTCCATTTGCCGGAAGTGCCCGTCGGATCCGTAACAACGCAAGTGACATGAAAGCATTTGAAGACGGATCAGTCTTCAGTATGCTTTCAGTGTTACTATGGCAGCCAGGACGCTATTAAAGTCCTGGTTGCCATGGTAAAGTGTAGTGGGGAGCGGGGGAGCGGTATACTTACAGTCCGTGCGGCTCCCGGGGCGCTCCAGAATGACGTCATAGCGCCCCATGCGCATGGATCACAAGATCCATGCGATCACATGATCCATGCGCGTGGGGCGCCCTGACGTCACTCTGGAGCACCCCGGGAGCCGCACGGGCGGTAAGTATACTGCTCCCCCGCTCCCCACTACACTTTACCATGGCAACCAGGACTTTAGCGTCCTGGCTGCCATGGTAACCATTCAGAAAAAGCTAAACGTCGGATCCGGCAATGCGCCGAAACGACGTTTAGCTTAAGGCCGGATCCGGATTAATGCCTTTCAATGGGCATTAATTCCGGATCCGGTCTTGCGGCAAGTGTTCAGGATTTTTTGCCGGAGCAAAAAGCGCAGCATGCTGCGGTATTTTCTCCGGCCAAACAACGTTCCGGTCCTGAACTGAAGACATCCTGATGCATCCTGAACGGATTTCTCTCCATTCAGAATGCATGGGGATAATCCTGATCAGGATTTTTCCGGCATAGAGACCCGACTACGGAACTCTATGCCGGAAAAGAAATACGCAAGTGTGAAAGAGCCCTTAGTGAGTGCAATAAAAGTATCTAGTAAAGGAACATAGGCGAAACTCATGATCTACGTGTTTAACTTAAAGAACGGCAAACATCTTCTTTTGTTACCATCATCACTGGACCACCTACCACCCATTAGCAATGCAGTCCATTTGGGGTCTTCAGCCTGCAGAAATGTTTTCTTTTGTATAACCACACTCCCAAGAGCCCAAACATTTTCTTTTATTTTTCCTTTGATATGACTGTATGAAAACTAGATTTTTTTTTTTGTGGGCAGAGTTGTGGTTTTCTTTAGCACCATTTTAGGGTACATAACACTTACTATTTTAAAGGGTTGTGTCACAAAGATCGGCAGGGGTTTAAAGAGACTATGGCTCTCCTCTGAGGGGCGCAGCCTGCTCACAGCTTACCAAGGACAGCGCGGCGTACATTGTATAGCGGATGTGCTTGGGTATTGGAGCTTTTTTTAATCTCCCGCTATATAGAAAAAAATAAATAAACGGAACTAATAAGACCATGGACATATTGTTTTTGCAAAAAAAGCTACTAAAAAGAGCCCCAAAAATTGAAGCAGTTTCAATGGCATTTTTTAGTGGTGGAAAAAAGTCCAAGTAAATTCACGTGAGTCAGGCCCTTGCAATATTTCACGGTATGTTCCCTGTACAATGATTATGTGTATGGTGCTGGGCTGCTTGGTCCTGCATGAGGGGAATTTGATCCATCACACGGTATAAGTCACTGTAGTCAGACATCGGTTGTGACAGCCCTGACACAGTGAGAAAGATTACTCACGTGGAAATGAATAATAGTTTACAGTCAGAATGCTAATTATTGGGCTTTTGGTCATCTTTAGGGATGAGAAAGAGATCTACACTACAGTTCAAGAAAAACTGCACATGTACTTGCTACAGAAAACAGCTAAAAGAAGTGAAAGTATAAGAGACAGAAAAACAATACACACCGACAGAGAGTCTTCGATGTCCACAGATGGTAAATCCTCCATAGCAATCTGATCGTTATCATTTTCAGCCTGTATTTTCGAGTGTATTGCGATGAGCTCCTCCGTGGTCAAATATTCGACAGGAGAGCGACTGGATACCAGTATATTAAACCTGTACAGAACGACAGATGAGAAAATCGCAACCGCATCACAGTAATAATACTGAGCATTACTACAAGTATTAAAGGGGTTGCGCCACGAAACACACAATCTACATTTTTCAAACCAGCACCAGGATCTGAATACTTTTTATTTGCATGTAATTAAAAGGAATGGGTCACCAGAAAACGACCTTTTGTTTAAATCATGTTTTTTATTTTGGAGAATTTTTGATGATGTTAGTTTTAATTTTCCATGTCAATATCTATATTTAAACAAAACCTGATAATAGACCCCACTTCTTGGTCTCTACAGATAATTTTACTGCAGTTATCTGCTTATCTAGGCACAGAGGTGATATCATTATAGGCAGGATTAGAATGACTGATAAGATGGGATCCACTATTGTCAGAGTTTATTTCTTCTTTCCTTCTAAAATGACCTCTGCGCAGGTCACAGGGCATGCCTAGAGACTCTCCCATAGAAGTCAATGAGGTCCCCTCCTGACCACTGTGTCTATGGCCCATGGGGCTGCCATAAAGCAATTACTGTATATTAATGCTTTGGAAATGCTGTTAAGAACAGCTCAGGCAAGATGCAGCCCCCGTAATCATATTTAGGAAATAATATAAAAAAATCTGTAATCAGAAAATAAAAACAGATTAGATAAAAAAGGATACGTGGTGCTATCTGGTTTTACCTGGCAGACACATTTTCTTTAAAATGTATTATAGCCACTGAGCTGTTCAATAAAATGAGTCTGTATCGCACCACCAGCTGTTTGTGGCACGTGCTCAGTTTAAACACTTTAACTGCCACCAGTCATATGTTCTATTACAAACTGTGTTAGGCCTCTTTCACACTTGCGTTGTGAAGAGCCGGCGTGCACTTCCGTCGGAAGTGCACGCCGGATCCGGCACAACGCAAGTGAACTGAAAGCATTTGAAGACTGATCAGTCTTCAAAATGCTTTCAGTGTTACTATGGCAGCCAGGACGCTACTAGCGTCCTGGTTGCCATAGTAGCAGTTGGGAGCGGGGCAGCAGCATACTTACATTCCGTGCGGCTCCCGGGGCGCTCCTGAATGACGTCAGAGCGCCCCGCGTGCATGGATCACGTGATCCATGCGATCACGTGATCTATGCACTGGGGCGCCCTGACGTCATCCTGGAGCGTCCCGGGGGCCGCACGGAATGTAAGTATGCCGCTCCCCCTACTCTTTACTATGGCAACCAGGACTTTAGCATCCTGGCTGCCATAGTAACCATTGACAAAAAGCTAAACGTCGGATCCGGCGATGCGCGGAAACGACGTTTAGCTAAAGGCCGGATCCGGACTAATGCCTTTCAATGGGCATTAATTCCGGATCCGTCCTTCCGGCATGCTTTCAGGATTTTTGGCCGGAGCAAAAAGCGCAGCATGCTGCGGATTTTGCTGCGGCCAAAAAACGTGTCAGTACTGAACTGAGGACATCCTGATGTATCCTGAATGGATTTCTCTCCATTCAGAATGCATGGGGATAATCCTGATCAGTAGCTTTCCATCCTAGAGACCCGAGGATGGATCTCTAGGACGGAAAGCTAAAACGCTAGTGTGAAAGAGGCCTAAGTTACAGGAAAAGAGCTAGCAAAAAGGACACGCCCCCTGAGCTGTCAGCCTGAAGAGAATCTAGCATAGCAATGAATGGGGAGATCTCTGGATCCATGTGAGGCACAGGGCTGGTTCTGGCTTTGTTAGAAAGAGATTGTCATGCACTATATCAGTGATGGTGAACCTTTTAGAGACCGAGTGCCCAAACTGCAACCCAAAACCCACTTATTTATCACAAAGTGCCAACACAGCAATTTACCCTGAATACTACAGTCCAATATAGTATATCTTCCATGTACTTTAATATCCTGCCTACATTTAGTGCGCTGCCCGTGCTGTTCATAGTGCGCCCTGCGCTGATGAATGGCAGAAAAAGTCTAAGGCATATTGGTACACCACTACACCAGGGTGCAGGTGCCCACAGAGAGGGCTCTGAGTGCCGCCTCTGGCACCCGTGCCATAGGTTCGCCACCACTGCACTATATGATGTCCGATTTTCGTGTTTTACATCAGTCATTTAAAGGAGTAGGGAAAGCAATAAAAATGGAACGACAGAGAGAGAAACAACTGCGTCTATGTTGTCACCTTTGAAAATGCGTTTCATACTGCTGAGTGGGGATATTCAGAACACGATCATACAGCGCCATGGCTTCTTTGAAATTGTTGTTTTTTATCTCATATTCTATGTAAAGGCTCCAGAAATCGTCTGAGTGGAACTCCATGCCGCAGGCATCAACAGCTTCCTTGAACACCCTGTAAACATACAGACTAAAGATCATATCTTATGTGAAGTAATGCAGTTTAATGCTCAGTGCATATGTGTGCACCGCCTGTATAAAGACAGATCAGTCTTGTAGGGAGGTGGTAGGAAATGTAAGGGCTCATGCACACGACCGCTGGAGATTTTGTGGTCCACAAATTGCGGATCCGCAAAACACAGATACCAGCCATGTGCATTCCACATTTTACAGAACGGAACAGCAGGCCCCTAATAGAAAAGTCCTATCCTCGTCCGTAATGCAGACAATAATAGGATATGTTCTATACGGATCCGTCTACAAAACATTCAGTTTACATCCAGATCAACGGATCCGGCAGGCATTTCCGACAACGGAAATGCTTGCCGTATCCCTCTGCCACAAGTGTGAAAATAGCCTAAGCCCAGGCCAGTGATACTAGTCGTCAGGTCACTGGGCCTGAGGGAAACAGCGAGAAGGCAGTGGCACTACTGGAGAAACTCTGTCTTCTCAAACAGCTGGTCGGCGCGGGGTCCTGGGGGTCCAACCCCCACTGATCAGATACTGATGACCTATCCAGACAATAGATCATCAGAAAGAAAAACTGCAGAACTCCTTTAACTTATCCCCCTATCCAGAGGCAAGGGCGGACTGGGAACTTAAAGTGGCCCTGGAAAAAACCCAAAAGTGGCCTCATGTTGTACGGGGGTCAGAAGGTGGGGCAACAAAAGTAGACAGGGTCAGCAATACCATAGCACATAATACTATGCCATTAGAACCATATTCCACAATGCAGCACAATATATTGCTGTTTCACTGTTGTGGCCATCAATAGATGCCATTTTGTGTCCTCCTCCAGTTATCACTGGTTCTTAACTATTATGGATCTGTCTGAAGAGGAAAAAAAGTAAATCTCTTCCTCTGACAAAAAAAAGCAAATAGTATGCAAAACAAAACAAAATATACCCCTAAAATACACAAGCACAACATGGTGTGGTGCAGACAGAGGCTAAATGTGCACGTTACAGTATGCCATGAAGGAAATCCAGGCAATATTATCTTTTGATACGCGGAAAATACATGTTAGGCCTCATGCACACGACAGTATTTTTTGCGGTCCACAAAACGGGGTTCCGTGATCCGTGTCCGTTTTTGCTTCCGTTGTATTTCTGTGTGTCTCCGTTTTTTTTTAGCGGACATGACCCAAAAGATTTTACCAAAAGACAGGCTGACAATTTGCCAAGTGCCTGCCAAGGGATCCGCAAAAAAAATGAAAAAACGGACGCGGAACGCGGATGACACATGGATGGCCATCTGCATTTTTTCACGGTCCCATTGACTTGAATGGGTCCGTGAACCGTTTTTCACGGACAAGAATAGGACAGGTTATATTTTTTTGACGGACTGGAATCACGGACCACGGACGCGGAGGACAAACGGTGCATTTGCCGAGTTTTCCACGGACCCATTGAAAACCAATGGGTCCGCAGAAAATCACGAAAAACGGCACAACGGACACGGAATCAAACAACGGTCGTGCGCATGAGGCCTTAGAAGATCACCTTGGTGAATTCGGACCACCACCAATTTTTTTAGAACTTAAAGGGATACTATATAATTAGAAGAACGTTATTTACTGACTTATATAGTGCCGATAGTGAAGCACTTTGCATACATTATGGTCGCTTACAGTCTAAGATCCCTATCAGTTGTTGCCTTTGGTAGGATTCAAACCTAGTGCTGTAAGGCATCAGTGCTAACCATTAAGCCCCCATGCTGCCCACATAGCCATTTGTATCGACAGGATATGTTCGATATTGCAGCTCTGTCCCATTCACGTCAATGAACACATGCTGCAATACCAAACACAACCCACAGACATGGCTGGGGAAAAAAGCAGCCATGTTTTTCTAATTCTCTGACGCTGCAATAAGCACTCTGTGAACATTTGAACCCCTTTGTTTAGACTACTGTGTCAGATTTAAAGTAGTAGACATGCTTAAAAAAGAACGCCCACAAACATTTTTATTCTCTGACCTGTTAGATACATGATGTAATCTTTAGTGAATGTAATCCTCATACTAGAGACTGTATTTGTGAGTTATAACCTCCCTTCTCATCCTCAGCTGTGTCATGTGACCAACACTCTGACTCTCCAAATAACACAGCATCTTATGTGTGGACAGGAATCCAGATTCTCTATGTATTCCTATGGGAACCTCAATGTCAGTCTCATAGGAATAAACAGAGAAGTAGCCGACTTCCTGTACTGTGTCAGTTGGAGATCAGAGTGTTGGTCACATGACACAGCTGAGGATCAGAAGGAAGGTTATACCTCACAAATACAGTCACTGGTAAGAAAATTATCCTCACTACAGTTTACATCATGTGCCTTTCTAGCAGGTCAGAGAATACAAAAAATTGTGGGAGTTCCTCTTTAAATTGTATTAGAGGGAATCAAAGTGCTCTATAGAATCTTTCCATACTAAAAATTAGTGGTGGGTTACGATCACAGACCTTTCCAATGGCATCTTATCCATGACAAATCAGAAGACTATTTAGACTTGTTTTCCCCTTTAATCATGTTGATATTGGAATAATATATTTTAATAGGCAGAAAGTAAAAAAATATTCTGACTGGTTAAACTGGAATGTGACACCATATGGGAAAAATTCATTTTATTAAGAGTCCAAGGCTCCTTTCTAAAACAGTCATTTTTAAAGTATGTTAGAGACGCACGCGCTATACAGCAAACTCCATCCCCTTACAGCGCGTGTGCAGAACTTGTTCCCACGAGACCTCAGGGTCAGAAGCGAGTACATCTAGACTGCTTGGTCCTGTCAAAGTGCACCCAAGGGCTAATTAGCATAAAATAAAAATTCCCTATTCTGCTCAATGGGGTCACAAATGGACAAAGAACAAAGACAATTAGAATCTTCTGACCAGTGCACATCTGGCACGAAGTACGATTCTTCACCAGTTATGTGGGGTGCTCCTTTAAGGACACAGCTAAAGTGGGCCTTAAAGGGGCTGTTTGTGATTTTACAAGTGATGATCTATGTATACACAGTGGATGGAGCTGTGTAGGTCTGGCATCAGCAGACTGTGTGGTGTCAGACCCTTGCCAATTAGACATTGATGGCCTATCCTGAGGACAGACAATGACCGCAAATCTTTCTTAGGCCTCTTGCACACGACCATATGGCTTTCTCAGTATTTTGGGGTCCGAAAAGAATGCGGATGATGTCTGTGTGCATTCCGTTTTTTTGCGGCACAGAACTGCTGGCCTCCGATAGAACAGTACTATCCTTGTTCGTTATGCAGACAATAATCGGACATGTTCTATCTTTGAACGGAAAAACAGAAACTGAAGGCATACGGAGTATCTTCCGTTTTTTTTTGTGGATCCATTGAAATGAATGGTTCTGTAAACGGTACGCAAAAAAAGGAACCTAAACGGAAAAAATGAACGTTCATGTGCATGAGGCCTAAGGATGAGGCACCATTTTTTAAATCTGACATGTCACTTTATATGGTAATAACTTTGGAAAGCTTTTACATATCCAAGCAGTTTTGAGAAAGTCTTTTTGTGGCACATTATACTTTATGCTGGTAGTAAATTTTGGTTAATATATTTTGTTTTGATTTATAAAAAAATCCACAATTTAACAAAATGTACAACATTAGCAATTTTACAAATTGGAACTTCTCTTAAGACAAAAAGTCATAGCTCATTTTAATTACTGGGTCCATTTTTGGGTTTGTATTTTCGTTTTTACTCCGCATGTTTCAATAGCCATAACTTTTTAAATTTTCTGTTCATACATCCATATGCTTATTTTCTGCAGAATAAGTTCTATTTTTTAAGGGCACCATTTAATTTAGCATGTCTGTTATTGGGAAATTCGAATAAAAAAATTATTGGTTGGTAAACTGAATTCTGTGGGTTTAAACTGAAAAAAAAAAAAAAAACAAGAAAGAAAACAAAAAAGTCTTGACTTCGCATTAGGCCTCATTCACACGTCCGCATTTTAGTCCGCATCTATTACGCAATTCTGCGGAATAGATGCGGACCCATTCATTGTGAATAGGGCTGAACGTGATGCGGAAAGCACACTATGTGCTCTCTGCTTCCGCATTTGCGGATCCGCAACACACCACGGACGTGTGAATGGGGCCTTACAGAAACTAAAATGGACAAGGGACAAGAACCCACTTGTTTGAAAAAATAGTAGGTGCTGATGCCTCGTTTGAACCAGCTGTATCAGGAGCCCCTCTGTAATCTTTGCATTGTTTGCCTTATATTACCCTCATATATCTTATTTACCCGAAGATGAAGGGGGGAAAAGGCACAACTAAGATAACGGAGATCACTCAAAATAGTATTGTTTGAGGGAGGATGGTCAGACTTGGCATCCGAAATGCATGTATGGGATTTAAATGCTTGCCCCGCTCTTTACTAGGTAGAAGCGTCCCATCCAACAATAGACAAAGTATGAAAACGATAGGCACGGATTGAAACTAAGTAAGAGCTCCCTCTTAATTACGGTACTTAGAGTCGTAACAAGCACTTCCCTCACTCGTGCTGTAAGCTGCAGCACCTACTATTTTTTCAAACAAGTGGGTTCTCTTCTCTTGCGCATTTTAGTTTATGTAATGTGAAATAAAGACTTTTTTGTTTTCTTTTTAGCGTCTACAATTACCACTGTGAGTTTGATTATTATTTTTTGTGATGCGAACTCACTCAATATCCCTAACTGTGAAGTTAAAAAAAAAAAAAACAAGAACACAATTCCACCAAGGTTTTTGGGATTTTGACATCAGTTTACTGTGCACTAAAAATTACATGACATCATGTATCCCAATAAAAATACAGCAATATCAAACTTGTATACTGTTTTTTTGTTTTACTACTTAAAAAAAAAAAAACTGAAAAAAGTAAACATTTTCTTCGCATCGCCATTTTCGGACAGCTGTATGAGGGCTTATTTTTTGTGGGATGTACTAGAGTTTTTATTGTTACCATTTTTGTGGTACATACAACTTTTTGAACAATTAATTTTTTTTTGGGAGGGGGGGGGGATAACAAAAAAAATGGTGAATCGTGTGTTTTTTATTTATTTTAGACTTTTTTTGGGTGTGGCAATACCTATGTTTATTTTATTTTTTCCTTATTGTTAATACATTTTTATATGTAGAATAAAAATTACCATAAAAAATATTAAAAGTGCACTTATTATTCTTAATTAAAAAACAATTCAAACACCACAATGTATAGTAATACAATAGTATAATAGGCAATGCTATGTAATTTCAACCTCTAGAGGTCAATGTGATACCCATTATCAAACCTCCAATATATATTCCTTACAAATAAGTCCTCCGATTCACTTGGGTCTTTTATGTTAATGTTAACAACAATCTTGTTTCAGTCCTTGTTAAGCATGCATGCTACTTTTCCTTGGAGTTCTTTGATTATCTGTGATCGTTTGCAAGTTCTCATTATACTTCTTTTTTTTTTTTTACTTTTACAGTAATAACGTTTAACTCCCTTAGGGGGCAAGAACCTGAGATCTTTGGATCCCTTGTCCTATTCACCCTAGATGATTTTGACATGCTCCCTGCTGAGCTATGCCTCGTGCGCAGTTCAGCAGGGAAGCTTACCATGGCAGGTCTGGAAAGTTTCAGAAATGTCCAGGCTGCTATGGTAACTGATCGGAGCCCCACCATTACACTGCTGGGGCTCAGATTGGAAGGCAGAGGGAGCAGATGCCGCCATGTTCACCATTCCCTCTGATTATAGTCGTGAGTCTGCTGTATGATACAGCCCGCTCCATACATTCTCTCAACCGTGACATACCAGTACATCACAGTGGTTAAAAAGGTTAAGATTTAACATATGTCCACTATGTTGGTATTATTTTTTAAACATACTTTTATTTTTGGGGGATGATAAGACTTAGGCTTCTTGCATATCAGTGTTATTGGCTTCAGCAGGCTGTTCCGGCAGACAACAGCCTGCCAGAGCTCTCTTGATCCAGCATAACCGGATGTTACTGCAATGCCTGTCGGCCCCATTGACTATAGTGGTATGCGGCAACTGCCTGGCAAGTACGAGTGTTTTTTGTCCTGCCGAATCCCAGTATTTTTGCCCATTAGTGGCCGGGTCTCCGCTGGACGCTAGTATAGTCTATGGGGACGACCGGCATAGTGTGCACTGTTTTTTGTCCGGCTGAATCCCGCCATATTTGTCAGCATTGTTGTTTGGGAATGCTCTTCTGGCCTCAGGAGCGTAGTGCTCCCCAGGAAAAGCCGCCTCAGATGTTGTGGTCACAAATCACCACTTCATTAGCCTAGGGTGTCTGCTGTGTGAAAACCAAGTTCCTATGGTGCCCACTGTGCTCTGGAGCGAGTGCCATTTTTAAAGACCCAATTTCTGACATACTTCCCAAACTCCATCATGTATGGCAGAGTTTGGGAAGGGGTTAACAGCCATATTGACTTTATAATTTTTTTACTGACTGAGCTGTATGAGGAATCATTTTTACCATGACAACCTAGTTTTTATTGGTATTGAAGGGTACATATGGCTTTTAATCATTTTTTGGGAGATGAGGCAGCCAAAGCAATGAAATTCTGTATTCATTTTTTTTACACAGATTTTTCATGGGGATCACAGAGTAGTATAAATGGCATGGTAATTTTATTCTTTGGGTTGATATGATTACTTCTGCACCATAAAACCACCTAAATCATTTGTATTTTGTCTCCATATTCTAAAAACCATATAGATTATTACAATTCTGGTAATACCAAATCTGTAGTTTTCTTTTTATTTTACATCATAAAATCACTTTTATTAAAATCATTTTTTTTTCTTGTCTCCACATTCTAACACCCATAACATTTTTATTTTTTCATTGAGGCAGCTAAGTGAGGGCTTGTTTTTTTATTCGACGAACTATAGGTTTACTGGTACAATGTTAGGGCACTTATGACTTTTTCACAACTTTTTATAATACTTTTCCCAGAAGATGAGACGACCCAACAGTTCCAGCACTGTTTTCTGTTTTCTAATGTTCTTTTTTTATACCGTTCAACTTGCATTATAAGTATGATATATAAGTATGATAATTTTATAGCTTTGGTCATTACAAGTGGCAATACCAATTATGTGTAGTGTATTTTATTTTTTCCCCAATAATAAAGGACTGGATAAGGATAAATGAGCATTATTTTACTTTGAATATATATATTTTTAATAATCTTTTTTTTTTAAGCCCCACAAGGGAACTTGAATTTACAATCCTCTGATCAATGGTAAACTACATTACAACACTTTATTGTAATGTATTTTACCTGTCAGTATTACACCCTTATTAGACCCTGTCTCTAGTATGTCCTTAATAGACTGCCATACACTGCAACTCAGGAGGCCATGGCACCATTGAGACCCTGCAATCGGGTCACAGGGAGTCCAATGAAGTATTTAAAGAGCCCTGTAAACCACATTTCTAATGACTGAATTGTGTAATACAGCTGGCACCATCTAGCGATAGCGCAGGCACAACTTGCCATTTACAGTGATGGAATAGTATGGCGCTGAGCAGGAAGGGGTTAATAAAAAACTGCACTTTTTGCGCTTTAAGTCCTATCTAAGGGTGATGCAGGAAAATAATATAGAATTTGTCTCTTAACTCACACCACAGAGTCTCAGAGCATTCCTTTGTGATCCAGCTTTAGCCTATCTTCCCTGCCTCCTGTTTGTGATAGTTTCTCCCTCTCGGTTGTTAAAAGCAAGAGGCAGGGAAAAGCAGTGTGAAGCTGTATCTAACAATAAATGATGATAATAATCTTTATTCAGTCACAACACATTCTAAACTACTTCAGAAGGTACATGAAGAGATAGAATCAGACTTTACATAGTAACAGACAAATAAACAAGAGGCATAAGGTTCCTGCTCACAAGAGCTTACAATATATGACATAGGTTGCAATAGAAAATCTGCACCCAGCAAAGAAAAGCAGTGCGCGTCAAAGGAGCACTAAACTCAGCAGCTAATCATTGTAGGGGTCATACAAAAAAACAAGGCGCACACAACTGGGTGGGTGAGGATGGGTCTGAGAGCTGCCCGGAGGGGTTGGAGAGAGGAGGATGTAATCCTGCTGTTCACAAGAAGCACCCCCCCCTCCCCCCCCCAAAAAAAAAACAAAAAAAAAAACGGGAGTGTTTCTTTAAAATATTAAAAAGAACGAGGTAAAAGGAGCAATTCTATTCCCAGGTTTTTTACAGGACCACTTTCCATTCTTAGATATGTCATTCAAGGACTGTGATGTCTTGGGAGACCACAAAATCAACTGCTCTCAGACATGGAAGTAAAGGCCCTTGAAACAAGGTGTTCATAATAATTTGCAATACTTAAAAAGTATTGGAGAGCTGCTCACATAGAGCATTTTTAGCTCTGGTGGATTCAGCCTGCCCAGCATGTAATACTACATTTGTATGGCTGGCCATAACGGCTGCTCACAGAGTTTTCTGAAGCCGAGCCTCCGTGGATCAGCTGATTGCTAGGTTAGCTTCAATCCAAAAAATGAAACGACTCCTTAACGTTCAGCAATTGCTTTACATGTGATTGTACAGTTGTAAAAAGGAATATAAACCAAGCACAGATTATAGTGCTGATCCCATAACTACACACAGCCACAGAAATAATTTACAAATGGGGGTTTTGTACAAAGAGAGTACAAGGAAAGGATTACATTGTTAGTGTATGTTTACACGAGACAGAATTTCAGTGTAGAAATATATGCAACAGATTAGTAAAAATCACGTGCGCCAGAAAAGAAACCTCATTCATATGTATAGGATGAATCTACTGTGTGTTAAAAGGGACTAAAATGCATTTAGAACATGGCTCCAGGCCCCAAAGAAACACATTTGTAAAAGATGGTTCAAAAGTAAAGAATCCAAATAGGAGTTCAATAATAGCCAATATGGCACAACATAAAATACACAGGTAAATGCACACCCTTCTTTCTGTACGCATACTGTATATACACAGATATACAGACGCAAAATGCACATATGCTTATTCATGTATTAGTACAATGAAGCACATACAAATATGGACACACAAACGCATACATAGGAGCACATTCATTCATGAGCATACCTATATACACATATATACAATCATACACACTCAAGTACATACATGCACTCAAAAACACACACATATTAGTACATGCTGAAGATTTTCAATTCCACAGCACATATGTATGTACGTCATGGATTTGTCGTGGAAATTTTCAGATAATTTCTCCCCTGTAAATTGCAAAGAATGCAATCCACCCAGTTACATTATGGAATAGGAGTGAAAGATATAGCCACTTGAAAAGTGAGCGGGGTTAGCTTGTCGTGTTGATTTAGGCCAGATTTATCAACTGCGACTTTTCAAAAAGTTGCAAAAATTGTTACAATCTTAACTTCAGTAAGGGGCGATAGAGAAAGCAGGGTACCATCTCAAGACAAAAGGACTGGACTTAAAGATGCACCAAATTTATCAAGCATCGTGCGACATTTAGTAAATTTGGTGCAAACTACTTTATAACATCATGATAAAATGTCCAGAAAAATGCTTGGTTCCAGAAAGGAAACCTGACAGACCCCAGTACAGTAAATGGGCGATAACAATGCACGCTTGAACCCAGCATTAATCATTTCACTCAAAAACATATCAAAGTGCATGAGTCTTTGTTGGTTCTGTTATCATATATCATGATGGCAGTAGATGTCGGATAGAAAAAAATAATGAAAATGAGCATCAGTCTGAGCAAGTATTGCAGCCTTTTCTTGTAGTTTTTCCTAAAGTGTTTTCCCCACTGAATTGAAAGATATGGGTGAAAAATGCAATATTAAGGATTGTAGCCATTAAAAAGATGAAACAGGCCCTAAAGAATACACAGTTTTCTGCCACATAACAGCGAAATGGATGTAAGAAAACACAAGGTTTTGATCCTGTTATAACACAAGGTCTGATCTGTCGTCGTTCACACCTACATTTTTCTGCGGTAAAAGCTGTGATATTTGCATAATTACAACTGCACCTGCCTGGTATAAATGAAATACAGCACTCACGATAGAAAATAAAACAGAGTGTAAACTAAAGTTAATTTATTATAATTCATACATGAATTTCAAACATTATTGAAATTACAATTAACATTGAAAATAAAACTGGACAGGGTGCACAGATGAAACATCTCTAAGCATCTTCATCATTCCTTTAAATGTGCAAAAAGGTTATTTCCAAATTATCTGTTAAAATGGTGTTTTCACTGCAGAAGCTCAGAAAATTCACAGCAGAAAACCCCTTCGTGTGGCCATACCTTTTAAGTATAACAATCATTTTGATGTATTTTTGAATATATTAGAGACAAAGATGTTTAGAATTTTTTTAATATACTTTTTTACTGAAACGTGTTTATCTTTACTAGAAAACGGCATGTAAAGAGTCTACTCAGCAATGCTCTAACTGAGTGTTGCCAAGGAGACTCCCTATTTAGTGTCTACAGACACTGAGGACAACTATGTGTAAGATACAGAGAGAGGCTTCTCAGCTTGCCTCCTATCTCCCTACCCCAAGCCCATTGCTCCCTGTATGTGTCCTAACTATCCCTGCTGTGTCCATGTCCAAGTTACCTGTTGCCCCAACTAACTGCCGGCAGTTCTGCTTCTCTTGCTTTATTCCCTGCGTTTCTCTGTTAGTTACTGACTGCAGGGAATAAAGTGGAAATTGGAACTGTCAGTGATTAGTGCTGACGGTAAGTATACAGTAACACAGCACACTTCCTCTCAAATGAGAACGCTGCAGCACTGCTCTTTTCCATATCTTCCCAGTGTATCTTTTGCTGGGAAGATGGAGAGAGAAGTAAGACTGCCAAGTTATGCACTGACAGTAAGTGTGCTATATTACTCTAGAATTACTGTTAGCTCTAATCGCTGGCAGTTATGTTCTCCGCCCTATACCCTGTGCTCAAAAAGTAACAGAGAGGTGCAGCGAACAGAGCTAAAGGAGCAGTGCTGTCAGCGGTTAGCACTGGCAGCAAGTCAGACAGGGGCACAGAAGAGATATTTAGGACATATATAGGGAGGAAGAGACTGGTGTAGTCATAAGAGGCAGGCTGAGAAGCTTCTGTATGTTACAAACAGTTGTTCTTGGTGTCTGCAGACACTTAATATGGACTCTCCTTGGCAACGCTCAGTTAGGGTCTTGCTAAGGAGACACTTTACACCATGTTTTCTAGTAAGATGAAACATCTTTCCCTAATATTCTCCAAAATGCTTAACATCCCTTTCCCTGCACTACATTAATAATACACTGAAATAGCAAAAGTACAATTGTCAACCAATAAAAAAAGAGCTGTGCTTGTTTGTTTTTGACAGTGTCACTGAGACTTTGAATGTAGTAGGAGAGTAAATGCTCGACCACCGTTCCATTCAAACTTCTCCCAACCACTGTCTTGTACATAGGAGCCCCTTGATCTGGTGATTGGTGGGGGTCCCTTCTGCGCCCCCACCAATCTAGCATTTATCAACTATAGAATTAACAGTTGATAAATTCTTCTGGTTGGAATATTCCTTTATATGGTCCTGGAGAAGAAAATCGGATTTAGCACTGTCTTGGTAACACACACAAAACAGAACACAGCAGAGGAAAATAATCTTATCACTTCATATTTCATTTATTTAGTAAGTAAAATTATTAAGAAACTTAAAGGGGTTTCCCACCTTTGACATGTATATCAGGATATGCCATACATGTCTGACATATACAGATCGCCATGTCTGGGCCCTACAGCTATCTCCAGAATGAGGGTCCCCGACCCCTGTCCCACAACCACTGTGAATGGTAAGATGGCACTGCATGAACAGCTCTCTCATTTCTATGGGAGTTCCAACCTATGACATACAGTAGGTGGGAAAAACCCATTAGGATTTTTGGATTTTCCAATCTTAATGTCTTCACCAATTCCCACACTGGTACATTTTCAGCTTCCTTAATTGCAGAGGTCATCATGGTCCTTCACTACTCAGGATGTCAGATAACACTGCAATCAGTGCATGGAGCAAAGACATGAGAATTGCCGTTTTTTATATCTCAATTAGAAGAACAATGGAACCCACTTTTGAAAGGGAATAAAGCTTCATTTATACCACCTTGGGTCACAAAGCTGGTGCATGAAGAGTCTAAATGGTGAGCAACCAACAAATGAATATTGTGCAGGATGGGAATCTCCAGAATTTGTTTTCTTAATAAATAAGCTCAATCATTCACATTTATACAAAAAAAAGGAAATTAAATTAGAAATCCAACCATCTTCATTCAGCCATTCATGCTATTTATAGTGTATATATATACACACACAAACATTAATAGAATCATTTCTCTCTTACCCTTGTAACTTCTCAGCAGACTTTTTCGTATTGACTTTCTTTAACAAGAATAAGATGTAGCTTGTCCACAAGGCCACATTCAGTGGGTTTGACTTCACGGCACGGGAAAAGATCTGCACAAACCAGACACAGTAATAGTAATAGTAATCCTGCACTGGAGTTAGCGAATATATTTTCTCACTCCAATATCCCCTATTCCTTCAAGAAAGTGGAAATACACATTTTTCCCCTTACTATTGGAAACTGCAGGGAAATAAACAGCTACAAGAGCCAAAATAGAAAGCAAATTAAAAAAACACAAAAAACAAAACAAAACACAATTGTATGAGAAAATTATAAAAAGGTGGCAAAAAGTTGGCATTTTCTCAAATACTTTACTTTATATTTTCCAAACTGAAATGTGACTGCAGTCACCTAACTTCCTCTTATTTTGCAATGAAGATGATCCAGGAACCTGAGATATGGGGAGATGCTTGGCTGGGTCTTTCCACTGAAGTGCCTGAGATCACCGATAATTTATTTTTCCTGGCAGAATAGTCGCTCTGCGGCAGTAACTCAGCAAGGCACTGGATGTAAAGTCACCGTTCTTCAGATAATGAACCAACCATATCTCACCTTTCTGGACCATTGAGAGAGATAGTGATAGTCAATCTCCACTGAATCTCTCCTGCCAATCTGATTTCGGGTATCATGTTCACATCTTATTAATTATAATAGGACTTGTGCACAACATTTACCGGGCATCATATGGTCGCCTCTGCATCTGTACCTCCCAGATTGCAAGAGTCTCTCAGATTGAGTAGAAGTGATTTAGTAGAGATAGACCTTAAATCCAGTCAGACAAAGCAATCAAATGCTTATAAATGTAAGTTACATATATTTCTTCACAGTAGATATATTAAATTTGCCAATGGTGACAAAATTCTGTCTTGCCATAAAGAAAATTTGGATAAAGAAAGGTTTTTATCTTTTCAACGCTAGATTTTCTTGATATTTTTGACATCATTCACGTTGGTAGTTTTAAATGGATGCAATCAGTGGTATCTAACAGCCTAACACCACCTAAAACATTCAGGCTGGAATTAACCCAAACCCTCACTGCAAAAGACATACCGGTATGCAGATCTGAGCTCCTCTACTACCAGTAGATAGTTACTGTGTGTTCGTGCCCATTTCACAAAATAGTCTACCAGGGAAAAAACGAGATTTTTGTATAACTTACCAGTAAAATCTCTTTCTCGCTCTTCATTGGGGGACACAAGAACCGTGGGTATAGCTATGTCCACTAGGAGGCGTTGACACTAGGCTAGAATTGTTAGCTCCTCCTCCGGCAGCTATACCCTCTCCTGCCTGGAGAAGGAGCTTCAGTTTTGTGCAGAAGCAGTAGGAGAAGCAGACCAACTACTAAAAAGAGAGAAACACCCAAAACCGAAGGACCAAAGAATACGAAGGCCCACTGGCAAACACCGCCAATCTGCAGAACACAATACTGGGTGGGTGCTGTGTCCCCCAATGAAGAGCGAGAAAGAGATTTTACTGGTAAGTTATACAAAGATCTCGTTTTCTCGCACATATTCATTGGGGGACACAGGAACCGTGGGACGTCCAAAAGCAGTCCACGGAGAGGGAAAAACCACAGACTACGCAGGGACGCCACCAGATGTGGTGTTCAGAAGCCTGCCGCCTGTACGACCAGTCAGCCCAGTAACCCGGGCAGAGGAGTCCAGCAAAAACTGGTCTCATTGGCACACGAACAACTTCGCCCCGTGTCTGCCTGAAAGCGGACGATCAGAAGAGCAGACGGAGTAACAAAGCGGCCGACCAGCGTCCGACAGATGCCAAGGACAATTCAGGAAAAAGACCGTGCCGATCATGCCACCAGAAGAAAAGTGCCGCCAACCCATTGAAGGGGGTAGCGCGGTAGGCAGATCCAAGGACAATCCCTGTCCGAAGAGTAGTCCCCAAGCAAGGACTACCTCAGGAAGGCCTTCCTGTAGAATGCAATGCAGCAACCTTCAGTACAATAAGAAGATAGCAGTTGCAGAGCAACGGCAGTTAAGGTAGAGAATAACTAACCTCGAGACAGATGAGGTATAATTGTGGGCCCAATCACTACCGTAGACCCGAACGAACGGAGGACCAGTACAGTGAGTGAAGAGGCTACAGTCTACTGTTAGGGGCCAAAATGGCAAGGGATAGTGCAAGGGCAGGCACAACTCAAAATTCAGTGACATGGCACAGAGTGGCGTCATGAGATTGTAAAATGGATTTCGCAGCCTGGCTGGCATTCATCACTTACAGGATGTTGGTCCATGTGAATCCACTAGATACAGATTTTCTGCCTGTGCCCTAGAATGGACCCCACTCTTCCCCAATAATGCATACCACCCAGGGCTGCGGCGGCTCGAGTGTTAACTAGCCGCTGCTCTGTTGAGCTCGCTGCGCACGGCCAGCGACACTCCCACCCGCAAGGCGGGAAAGAAGCGGACCTCCCGAAAACCGCCCTGGGGCAGGATTACAGTGCGGTCTAGCATGGGCCGAGCCGCGGCCTCAATTAACCCCACGGCCGACCGTGGAGCTCCAATGTCGGCTGCGGGTGGGGATCGCAGAGCGTGGCGCAATGGCGGCGGCTAAATAACAGAGCCGGCCGGAGGCACTGGGAGAGAAGCTCGAGCTTCCGGTGATATGTTTAACCCCCGCACTGCCGGTGGCACACTGGCGCCTATAGAAGTGCAAATTTAACCCCCACACTGCCGCTGGCTCACGCATACAAGCGCTAATGCACACGGCGGCGGGTGGTGGGGGGACTGTCAGACTAAGACAGTCTTTGCGCGTCCTGTAGTTGTTGGGAGAGACTGCAAAGACTCCTGTAGGTGTTGAGTCAATGGACTGGAAGCCAGTTATTAACCCCCAGTTCCCCAGTGAAAAAGAGGCCGACATCTAACATCTCCGTAAGGGGAAGGGGTAAGGGATATACTTACCAAATCCCAGTTACTCACCCCATCTTCATCCTCTTCTCTTCACCCTCCTCAAGTGAACCACAAGGTCACCTCCTCAGCTGCTGGCACCCAAGTGGCAGGAGTCTGGATGGCAGGAGGCCTGGCCGGTTTAGGTGACCCCTTGGTTGGCGGGATGCGGGTCCACCTTTTGCTTCTTGGGGGGGAGGAGGCAGTGCGGCGAGGCGACACTGGCGTGCTCCCACCGGGATAACAGGGAGGCTAGGCGTCCACTGTTTTCCCACCTGCAAGAAGAAAAACAACAAACTAAAATAAAAAATCTTCAAAGAAGCCACCCTGCAGGGAGGTCTTCCCTCCTTTGACACTAAGCTAAAACTGAAGCTCCTTCTCCAGGCTGGAGAGGGTGTAGCTGCCAGAGGAGGAGCTAACAATTCTAGCCTAGTGTCAACGCCTCCTAGTGGACATAGCTATACCCACGGTTCCTGTGTCCCCCAATGAATATGTGCGAGAAATAACATTTTTCACTCATGGACCCAGCAAAATCACTTATTTGAGCAAGGAAAAAAAAAATTCACAGGTTTGGGGAGAGCAAAAGAGGCTCTCTCCAGAGATGGATCCATGGATCTCAGCTTCGAGTATGATATTGGAAGGGTGGGATAAAATTCAACAAAACCTTTTTTTGGGTGGTCTTAGGCTTTCAGATTTGAATTACCAAATATTTTAAAACTTGCCTTTTTGCTTCCAGCTGCGTCAGATCTTTAGGATCGCCATCTTCATTGCAGGTGATTGACTACAAGCCTTCATGACTAGGATCATATTCCGATCAGCAGCTCCTTGCAAAGGTTTTAAACAAACTCATTCTGGAGAGAATTCTGATCTCTCCATTCAGATTGAGCCACCCTATGTACTCTATGAACATGTAGTCTTAATCCTTGGTGCCCCTGACTACCAAACATTCAGTAGACAAACAAAGGGGATATGTAGGAAAGATGCCCACCGTCTATGCTAATCTACCAGTCTCCATCCCTTTATGCTAGGTCTTTGACCAATTTCCTGATAATTTAGCATTTTTGCCAGACTAGCAGACCATTGAGTTCTAGATAAAAAGACATTTAAACTGAAATAGAACCCAAAATAAATGAAAGCTGGGAATCTCATATATATTAAGGTTTAATGTATTGAAACTCAGAGCATGATTGTCCTATATCAGTAATTGGTAAAATAATCAATAATTTACAACATATCCATTAAAAATGTCTCCACTGATATAATTGTCTATTTGTTCATGATATGCCAAAATAATTATTCCCACCCTCTGTAAAGCTCATGCAGCTCCATCTCCATCTAAAAGTCACACATCACATTCAGCCATGGCTGAGATAAGTCTAGTGTGCGCACACATACAGCTCGCTCACACAGCAAATGCAAAAACAGTTTTGGACCCAAAAGCGCAAAAAAAAGAAAACCTCAACTCTTTTTTTTTTTTTACATTTTGTTTTAATAAAAGTCTTGGTTTAACGTCTTCTTTCTTTTGGCTCCAGAGCTGTGTGAGAATGGCAGACGTGATCCTGAGGCGCAACTCTGGAGATGAAGAGGTTTGGATAATTTCTGCAGTCTGTTGTTCCTCTTCTCTGGAATCCATTTTCAGAGCGCTTACTTTGTCCACGGTGGAAGTCTGAATACATTTCTTACGCCCCTTGCAGACGAGCGAGTATTCCGCGCGGGTGCAGCGAGTGATGCGAATGCATTGCGCCCGCACGGAATCTGGACCCATTCATTTCAATGGGTTTGTGTACATGAGCGGTGGTTTTCACACATAACTTGTGCGTTGCGTGAAAATCGCAGCATGTTCTATGCTGCACTTTTCACGCAATTCTGGCCCTATAGAAGTAAATGGGGCTGCGTGAAAAGATGCGATTTTCACGGATGGTTGCTAAGAGATGCCTGTAAACATTCAGTTTTTATCACGCGCGTGCAAAACACATTTAATCGCATTGCACCCACGAGATAAAAACTGAACAATTGAACGTGATCACAAACAAAACTGAATGGACTTGCTAGCGAAATCACGCAGTTTTCACTGAACGCATGCGTAACGCATCCGGACCTAATCCGCTCACGCTCGTCTGCAAGGGGCCTTATACCCTCCTCTTTCAAAATCTGGGAACAAATTCTCATAGTACATCAGCTGTTAACGTCTTGCCCCTTTTCTACCTCCCAACCAGTTCTCTATATTCTACCAATGATCTAAGATTAACATCCTCCATATTCTGAACGTTTCACTCCCATCTCCAGGATTTTTTTTTTTTATTGTGGTTCACCAGTTCTCGGCATTGCGCTACCCTGGACAATTAAAAGAAATTTCCAACATTTACAGTTTTAAGTGTGCCCTAGATGACTAGCTCATGCAGCTTGTGATTTACAAAAGATGGCTGGACCACAGTACAAATCAGGCACTTTTACCATTTCATTACCTCTATGTTCCCTTTAGCAGGGACCTTGTTCTTACTTTTAATTACTAATTACTTGTCACAATGTAATGTCAGCCTTATAACGTGCTGTGGAAAATGTTAGTGCTACACAATCAAGTCACATTATTATGACCAGAATATCTGCCATGTAATGCATAGACAGCATAGACAGGCTGGGAGTGACTCAATGAGGTCCTGCTAGGTCAGTGGTGGCGAACCTATGGCACTAGTGCCAGAGGCCCAGAAAAAAAAGTGCAGAACCCCTTTAAGTATGTTTTTAAATTTTATGTCAGGTTTTGAAAAGTATTATCCCATGTACTGTATTATTGTAGCTTTTTTTTTTGCTTCCTCCTCATTTAATCCTTAGGATACCAGGAGTTTTTTCATTTTAATTTTTCTTCCTTGTTTTCCTTGAGCCATAACTTTTTTGTATTTCCGTTGACATAGCTGTATGAGGGCTTGTTTTTTGCGGGACAAGTTGTACTTTCTAATGTTATCATTAATTATGGCATAAAATGTAAAAAAATCAAAATGTGGTGGAATTGGAAAAAAAACACAATTCCTCCACTGTTTTACGGGTTTTGTTCCCACAGCGTTTCGTTTACGGCAAAACTGACCCATCCCTTCATTCTCTGGGTCAGTACAATTACAACGATACCCCATATGTATATGTTTATGTTTAAATAGTGTAAAAATATATTTAAACTTTGATACATTTTTTTTTCTACATAACCATGTAGTTTTTATTGATAACATTTTGGAGTGTGCATGACTTTTTGATCACATATTATTACATTTTTTTGGGTAAGAAAAGCAATGAAAAAATGGCAATTCGGCCATTTTGACCCTTTTTTCAATTACGCGATTCGCCGTATTGGAATATTTTTTTTCTATTTTAATAGTATGGGCGTTTTCGGTCGTGGTGATACCCATGATGTTTATAATTATGTTTTTTAATTTTTAATTTTGGTCTATCAGGGATTTTTAAAATTCAATTTAAACTCAATTTTGCTCATTTCTTATCCTGGCCTGCCATCTGGTGTTCAGCACAAGTACCGATTCCCCATTTGGCCACTCGGGACATCGGTAGGAAGCCTGGAAGCGCGAGCTTCTGGATTTTTGCGCATTTAGATGCCGTGACCTCACTTGGTCACGGCATCTAAAGCATTTAATTACCGCGATCGGCATTATTGCCGGTCACAGTAATTAGCCGTACAGATCTGTCAGCCATGGCGCCCCCAACTGCACGTGCGAGCGGGCGCCATGTTTACACGTCGCTCCAGCGCCGTACATGCACTGGTAGCAAACAAGTTAAAAGGGGTTTTCTGGGACCAGAATGTTGATGACTTATTCCCAGGATAGGTCAAAAACATTGATTGTGTGGGTCTGCCTCCCAGCACCCTTGACATTCAACTGTTATAGCGGGCACGGTACCAAGCACAGGCACTACACAATGTACATTGCAGTGCTTGGTGTACTCTGAAGAGACCACAACACTCATCCGAGCACTGCGGCACCTTCAAACAGGTGACCAATTGGAGTGCCAGCTGCCAGACTCCCACTGGTCTGATAATGATGACCTATATCAAGGATAGTTCAATCAATATTTAATCCCTTGAAAACCCCTTTCTAGGATTAGAAAAACATGGCTGTTTTTTTTTTTAGTTCAGCCCCAATTGCTTCAATAGGGTAGAGCAGAAATAACAGATACGATCCTTGGACAGGTTTGGTGCTGTTTCTGGATTAAAGCAGCGCCTGTAATATTGCCCTAGCCTAGACTACAAAACAGAGCATCTCAAGACTTTACTTGTGTCAATACAAAATTCCTTAACCCTAAGAGAACCCTGTGATTTTCCATTTTTGCATTTATATTTTTCACTCCCCGCCTTCCCATAGTCCTAACTTTTTATTTTTTCGTTCACATAGCCTTAGTTGTACTTTCTAATGGCGCCATTTACGGTTGCATACAATATAGTGGGAAGAGGAAAAAAAATTCAAATGGGGTAGAACTGCAAAAAATGCAAGCTTTTTATTTATTTTTTTAAACTGTACACTATGCAGTGAAATTTACCTGTTATCTTAATTCTCCAGGTTAGTACGATTACAACGATACGACGCTTGTATAATTTTTCTTGCATTTTAATACTGAAAAAAAAATTTAATCTTTGAGAAAAAAATTAAAAATGTATCACCATATTCTGACCACTATAACTTTTTTGTAGTTATGTGTACGGGGCTGTGTGAGGACTCATTTTATGCAGGGCGATGTGTTCTTTTCAGTGAAACCAATTTATAGTGTGTGTGACTTTTTGATCACTTTTTATAAAAAAATTATTGGGGAGTGGAAATGACAAAAAATGGCGAATTGGCAGTTTTTTTTTTTCGTTCCGCCATTTGCCGTATGCCATTAATATTGTTATATTTTAATTGTATGGGCATTTTTGCACGTGGCGATGCCCATGATGTTTATTTTTTTATTGGTTAAATATTTTTATTTTAAGGAAAGGGGGCTGATTTAAACTTTTACATTTGTAAATAAATGTTTAACTTTTTTTTTTTTTTTTACTTTTTTTTAAGTCACCCTGGGTAACAATAACTGGCATCATTAGATTGACAATTGTGTTCATTGATTGCTATATATCCATCATTTAACACTTAATTTTCAATATAACAATACAGTGCTGTCACCTAGTGCCCTAAATTGGTATATCCCTCTAATAGACTTCGAAGCCTGCTTGAGGCTTCGGTCTATCAGAGCAGTGTAACAGGTTCCCCGATCTCAGCCGGGGTACGCTGTTACAGGAGTGGAAGCGCGCGGCTTCCACTTCCGTACCGCTTTGATGCCGTGGTCACATTTCACCACGGCATTTGAAGAGGAAAATGTATGCGATCAGCATTATGGCTGATCGCATACATGTGCCACAGGTCTCTGCTATTTTAAATAGCAGAAACCCGGTGGCCATGGCGCACGCTCGAGTTTAAAGTCTGGAATTCCACCGTACATGTACGACGGAGGTGCTGAAGGGGTTAAAGGGATATTCCAATTAGAAAAAGTTCTCTCATATCAACAGGATAGGGGATAACTATTAAATCAGTAGGGGTCCTACCACTGGGACCTTCACCGATAATGAGAACAGGGACCCCATACACCATGGAGCACCACCATATACAGTTGTGTTCAAAATTATTCAACCCCCAATGCTGTAAAGGGTTTTAGGGAATTTAATGTACATTTGTAATTGTGTTCAGAATGAAATCTTACAAGGACTTTTTAAAGAACCAAATGCAACTAAAATGATGTCAATTGTTTTTGTAATACAGTATTAAATGTTTTTTTTGTGATTTCTTCATTGACACAATTATTCAACCCCTTAAAGACGACCACTCTTAAGAACAGAGGTTCATTCAAGTGTTTTCGATCAGGTATTGAAAACCTCTGTGGATGTCAAGGAGCAGCAATCAAGCAGAATAAGCACCAATTAGGCAGATGTAAAATGACTGTGATACTCAGCTCCTTCTAGACATTTACTGGTGTGTTTACAAACATGGTGAAGTCAAGAGAATGGTCCAGGAAGACAAGAGAAGAGGTGATTTCTCTTCACAGGAAGGGCAATGGCTATAAGAAGATTGCAAAGATGTTAAACATACCAAGAGACACCATAGGAAGCATCATTCGCAAATTCAAGGCAAAGGGCACTGTTGAAACGCTACCTGGTCGTGGCAGAAAGAAGATGCTGACTTCGACTGCTGTGCGCTACCTGAAGCGCAAAGTGGAGAAAAGTCCCTGTGTGACTGCTGAGGAACTGAAAAAGATTTGTCAGATGCGGGTACTGAAGTTTCAGCTCAGACAATAAGGCGCACACTGCGTAATGAAGGCCTCCATGCCAGAACTCCCAGGCGCACCCCTTGCTGTCTCCAAAGAATAAGAAGAGTCAACTGCAGTATGCCAAAAGTCATGTGGACAAACCACATTTGTGTTCTGTGGACTGATGAAACAAAATTAGAACTGTTTGGGCCCATGGATCAACGCTATGTTTGGAGGAGGAAGAACAAGGCCTATGAAGAAAAGAACACCTTGCCTACTGTGAAGCATGGCGGGGGTCAATCATGCTTTGGGGCTGTTTTGCTTCTACAGGTACAGGGAAGCTTCAGCGTGTGCAAGGTACCATGAATTCTCTTCAGTACCAGGAGATATTGGATGAAAATGTGATGCAGTCCGTCACAAACCTGAGGCTTGGGAGACGTTGGACCTTTCAACAGGACAATGATCCCAAGCATACCTCCAAGTCCACTAGAGCATGGTTGCAGATTAAAGGCTGGAACATTTTAAAGTGACCATCGCAGTCACCAGACTTAAATCCGATTGAAAAACTCTGGTGGGACTTAAAGAAAGCAGTTGCAGCGCGCAAGCCTAAGAATGTGACTGAACTGGAGGCTTCTGCCCATGAAGAATGGGCGAAGATACCCGTAGATCGCTGCAAGACACTCGTGTCAAGCTATGCTTCACGTTTAAAAGCTGTTATAACTGGAAAAGGATGTTGTACTAAGTACTAAGATTGAATGTCACTTGGGGGTTGAATAAAACTGATAATGATGTGAGCACAGAAAAGACATTTGTGGTTATTTCATTATAAATGTTATGTTATATTTGTCTGACTTACAAGTGTCTCTTTGATTTAATTGTAAACAAGATGACTGAAATGATCAAAATCAATGTCAAACTGGCCAAAACACTCAATTTCAGTGGGGGGTGAATAATTTTGAACACAACTGTAGATGGGAAGCCTCATGCAGAATGCAGCCCTTCCTTGTGTAAAACACACAGTGATGTTTCTTCTGCTCTCCTGGAATCTTGATCTTTTGAAGGATCCATGCCATACTTGTGCATTCCAGTAGTGCTCTCCATCTGGAACTTCCATCCTGGAGCCAAAACCTCCAGGCATTCCAGTATCTTGAATTTAACGTCTAGGTTCTGCTTCTCCCCACCCCCCACCTTCTTTCCTTACTTCTAGGGTCTTGAAGAACAGTAGATTCCTAGTCTAAATTAAGTCAGCTCTCCACGCTTCAAAATACTGAGCCTGTTCTAAGAGAAAGTGATGTAACAACTCAACCCAGTGCTAGAAAAGTGGACTTAATGAAGTGGTCTGCGAGTACAGTGTTGTGAAATTATCAAACCATCAAATAGTTTAAAATTTTACAAAGGACTCAACATACGCAATATTCGTTTGTAAAGTAACAAACAAATGGAGTTCACCTTTGGACTTTTCGGTTTGGGGGACATACCTTTTCAACCTCTTCTGCACTCCCAAAATGCTGCTCTATGTCGGCATACTTCTTCCAATAAATATGAGAAAGTGGGAAATGTATAAGGAAGGAATCATAAGCTTTCCTACAAGCTGCCAAGTGTTTCTGTGAAAGTAAAGGACAAATAGCTATAGAAAGTGACACAAAAGCACAAACAACATCATGAAAATGAACTATGAACAAACTCCAAGAACATTTCATAATCAGGAGGAATAATGTTCAGCATTTCAGAAAACATAATGAGAAGCCAATATCTGCAGCACATACAGTAATTTGTAGCGAACATCAGCATCTGATTGGTGGGGGTCCGACACTCGGGACCCCCACCGATCAGCTGTTTGAGATGGCACTGGCGCTCACAGTAGTGTGGATAGGTATAAATTCAAACAACCAGGATACCCATTTGAGCCATTATATAGTGCTGTCCTGCATTTCAGACCTCCTCCAATCAAACATTAACCCCTTCAGGACCCTGCCATTTTTCACCTTAAATCCCAGGCCATTTTTTAGCAAATCTGACCAGTTTCACTTTATATGGTGATAACGTTAAAACACTTTTACTTATCCAGGCCATTCTGAGATTGTTTTCTCGTCACATATTGTACTTTATGACACTGGTAAATTTGACTCAAAATATTTCATTTTTATTTTAAAAAATAGCAAATTTACAAAACATTTGGAGAAATTTGCAAATTTGCAAATTTAAATTTCTCTACTTTTAAAATAGATAGTAATACCTCCAAAAATAGTTATTACTTTACATTTCCCATAATCCCAGCAAGCCAACAAGCAGTACAGAAAAGCACAGAACCTCTCTGCATGCACGGAGGTTCAGCCCTTTCCTGTGCAGATATATCGCTGCCATTGGCTGGAGCGTTGTTCCAGCTAATCACAGTGCTGACAGGGGACACTAAACACTGATGTCGTCTGCCTCACCTCTGAACTCTGGCGCTGCCATGTGCCGGTCTTCACTGACCAGCCAATGGCAGCGCTTGGAGCTGCAGGGGGACGGTGCTGCACCATGCTGCTCTTACCTGGCATGGATGCCTGCTGGTAAGAGCAGCCATGGTGCCCTGATTCCCCAGCGATTCCCTCCCAGCACCTGGCAGACCTTGTGTCGTACAGGTACGTCACTGGTCCTTAAAGGGAACCTGTCACCTCCAAAAGCCGTCCCAAACTGCCAGCAGTACCTTCAAGTAGCCGGCAGTAAGTTTCTAATGATGAATTTCTTACTGAATTCAGATGAGGCAGTAGTATGAAAAACAATCTTTTATCCTCCGTCAGCGCTATTTTCCAGTCAGTCTTGAAGTCATGGGGTCAGCGGCCTCCTTGCTTCAAGTCACGGTAAGCACGCCCCCTTCCCTGCCCCTTCGCTGTGACTGACAGGGGGTACATGACAGAGAGGGTAAAGCTACTGTGAGAGGGCACAATGTGGGCATAACTACTCATCCCTAGCTTTTATCAATAGCTCTTAGGCCCGTTTGTATGTTGGGGAGGGCTCCATCTGGCCCCCCTAATCCGCAGTTTTTTGAACTCCTATAATTAGCTTGTAAATAGGAGCCGCATCATTGGCACCCCTCCGCCCCCCCAATTTTTGTGTTTCCCCTGATGATTTACGAAACATGCATGTCGGGATGAACCCGAATAGGGCGCAATAGGTTTTATTAGTATAGGGCAAGGTTCCGGACGTGGTCGCTCTTAGCAGGGCGGGTGCTCCGTGGTTAGGCTTTTAGGGCCAGGATAGCACCTGTCCATAGGGCATTTTATAGGGACATCTAGACCCCCAGGTCCCGTCCTGCACCAACGTGAACAACTGAAGCATCGAATCCAGGGAACTGGACCCATTCATCGGTGTGGTAGGATGCCTGGTTATTACAGTGCCGCCGTGCACTACAGATATGGTCTTTTTCAGACCATAGGGCTGCATTGTTTAGTGCTGGTTGCACGAAGTATAGTCTTATGCAGACTTTGTTGTACCTTTGTTATTTTGAGGGACCCTCTATATTTTATTAGTGCATATTAAAAGTTACGTTTTATTTGTATTCATTTAGTTCACCTTTTTTGGCCTATAGCCTGCAAAACCTTCCTACCAAAAGCGAGATCTTTACTGGCACTAGTATCAACTCTGTAATGTTTGATAAACGTATGTGGACTTGTCCACGTTGCAGCTTTGCAGATCTGCTCGATGGATGCGTTTGCTCTTTCAGCCCAGGATGTTGAGATAGATCTGGTAGAGTGGGCGCTCAGAGTTTTGGGCGGAATTTTTCGCCTGATAGTTTGTAGGCTTCAGACATTGCAGTTTTTATCCACCTCACCAGGGAACTTTTTGTAGTTTTATGACCTTTCTTTGCCCCTAGAAATTGTACAAATGAATAATTTGATTTCCTAAATGTCCTGGTAGCTTCTAGATAGATAAGAATGGCCCTTCTCACATCTAATTTATGAAATCTCTCTTCTCCTTCTGATTTCAGATTTGCACAATCTGGGAACAATAATCAAGGGAACAACGAGGGAACAATAATCTCCTCCTGCTTGTGAAAACTGGATACAACCTTTGTTAAGAAAGTTTCATCCAATCTGAACACAATTCTGTTTGGTAAAACTGTAAAGAAAGGGTTGAGGGCCTGAATCACACTTACTCTGCGCGCGGAAGTAATAACCACTAAAAATAATGTCTTGACAGAGAGATATCTTAGAGAGGTCCTAGCCAGTTTTTCAAAGGGAGAAACTATCAACCCTGAAAGACTAAGTTGTGATCCCAAGGAGATACATTTGGTCTTAGTGTAGGCCTCAACCTAGCTGCCCCTTTGAGAAAATGGATAATCCATAGATGATCGGCAATTTTTTTTTTTATCGAAAACTGAACTTAATACAGAGACATAAACTGTCAAGGTATTAGGTCGTAAACCTTTTTCAAACCCAGACTGAAGAAAACCTAGTACTGTCTGAATGGAATACATCTGTGCAGAATTTTTTTACCGATCACACCACCAACAAAATCTCTTCCAAACCTTGGAATACATTTTTGAGGTTACTTCCTTTCTGCTGGCTGCCATGGTATTGATTATAGCATCCCACAGGCCCTTGGATTTTAATGTTAAAAAGCCACCTCTGTCTGCCTCCACAGACGCGGTCTCATAGCATTTGCCATGAGAATAAACTCGTCTCCCACCTGAAAGGTACAGAAAGACACTGAGGAGGAGCTGGAGTAGGGTCAAATTTTTTCTTCCTGTCCCTACCTGGTTGGAGGTGGGTCATCTCTCATGGTAATGCCGTCATGGAGGATGAAAGGGAAAAGGGGAAATTTGATCCGAGTTGCTTGGAGTGAGTTTCACGGAAAACGTAGCATTACGTGCCCTGTGATTCCCAGCAATGTCTAGAATGATGTAGTCACATGGCTGCTTCACCCCCCCATGACAGATTTTCTTTAGAAGGGCGAGTTTAATTTTAGTCTCACCTCTTTCTCTGCATATGCTACAAGTTTAGTCCATGCGTTGAAATCACTGGGTTTGGTTACAGCTGCTTTCCAGTAACTTCTGAATGCTGGGGGCAATCCAACCATATCTGGATCTTTGGTATCATCCTCATCACTTCCTGAACAGTCCTCAGTGGTGAGGACATCACAATCCTGGGAAGACTGGAACAGAGACCCTGTAAATAGAAGAAGAGTATGTGTGTGTCAAACTGTGGTCAACAGACAAGCACTGAGCTGCATTCACATGTCTGCAACTTGGGTCCGGATCCGTTCCCCCAAAAAATAGAACATGTCCTATTCTTGTCTGCAACTGCTGGCAAGTAAAGGCATTTTCTATTATAGTGCCGGCGATGTGCGGTCCGCGAAATGCGGAACGCACATTACCAGTGTCCGTGTTTTACGGATCCCCAATTTGCGGACCGCAAAACACCTACGGACGTCTGAATGGACCCTTATAGTGATTAAAGGCTATGAACACTTTCTGCGCAATTTTTAAAATGCATTCTACTCAATTTCGGCTGAAAATGATTTTTTCAGTTCGACTTTACTAAAAATGTACTGCTGTTTTTGTCATAAAGGGTTAAGCTTTGGCCTAGCTGTGAGCATCTTACTTTCACCTAAGATGTCATCTCTGAGCTCTCAACAGCTAATAAATGTTAATCTAAGCCATAATCAGTAAGATAAAAAGTGAGCTATAGTGAGTTTATGAGCTCTCAGGAGATTTTCACATGAGCCGTCAGCTGAGTTCTCTCATGGGACACAGTGTAAACACAAGAATCTCAACCCTGTACAGAGAAAAGGGCTGACATTTTTTAATAAATACCAATTTAAAAACATGATTTTAGCTCAAAATAAGTACAAAGTATTTATAAAAGAAGTGTCCCCAAAGGTGTTCATAGCCTTTAACTAGATCAACACAATGGTCCTGGAATGGTAATCTGACAATAATGTGTGTGGAGTGTCCTTACAGAGCCTGCCATTGTACCAGTG